>JAKSZU010000009.1:158122667-159476527 GCA_026018925.1 Tupaia tana
CAAAGCAGACTTAACTGGTCTTTGTGATATCTGTGATCTCAGGAAGATTTCTGTGTTACTAAAAGTGATTCCTGAACTATCTGCCAATTATGCAAACTTAGCTTATCTGATATGGGCCTTATCTCTCAAGCAGGCTTTGTTAGCTGCAGGACACTGGTTTCCAGAAGAGTTTGCTGAGTGGCAGATGTCTATTGCCAGTTTCAGAACATCCTGAAAGTTTAGATCGGGAAGTCAAGGCCCAACTACCCATTGTTTCCTGGGCCACACCTGGGCCTTTTGGATTCCAAATGCCTATGCTTTCATGTTCAACTCACTGTCCGTGTCTTCCAGTGAGGCAATACAGGGCCTTGCCCCTTGAAGGAACTCAATCAATGAATGCTGGTTTGAGTTGAAGTCTTTAACAAACAGAAGGTCGTTGTTATTTATGTTTGCACTTGGAATATAAACAATAAAGACGAAAAACATTACATACAATCGCACCCAGTTTACCATTAACATTTTCATGTAGTTCCTCATTAAGATTATACCATTTAAGTGGTTCATAGATCCTACTTTTTCACTTACTATTAAATTGTATTTTAAAATATCAATATAATTCTTTGTAAATATAATTTGAGTGACTACACAATTTTCCATTCTACAAAGGTATCATTATTTATTTAACCATTCTGATGGTTATTTCCTCTTCTTTCCATATTAAAAATCATTCTGTATGTAATTTTTAAATTCAATTTTTTTCTCTTTTTGAGAAATTTTTGCTATAGGGCATGTGTACTCACTAGAGATACAGAGACAGAGAGACAGAAGGCAAGAAATCACGCCCCAGCGGGATGGCCACGCCACAATCCGTTCACCTCCAGTTTCATCTCAGGATTTTGTGTACACACGTGCTCAGGATGAGTTTAAGTCACTGGGTTCAGGACGTGAACCATGGTCAACTACATGGGAGTCTAGTGACATAACCATTATGCCATCTGCTGGTCCCAAATTTCTTATAATTTCTTAGACTACTTCCTTAGAGACAGGAATACTAAGACAAAGCTTGTAAAGATTTCAAAACTGTCTATACCAGTTCCCAAATTGCCTTTCAGAAAGATTATGCATATATATATATATATATATATATATATATATATATATAATTACAGAAAGAATGTTGTTTGTTTTATGATGCTTGCACTTTTTTCTTCCATTTTTAATTTTATTAAAAATTGACCACGATTTAATGTAAAATGATTACATAAAACTAACATATCTGTCACCTCACATACTTATTTTATGTGGTGAGACTATTTGGCAATCTTGAAATGTACAATACACTATTATTAACTGTATTCAGCATGCTGTGCAACAGATTTTAAAAACAAGCTTATTCTCCCTGTCCAAGACCTTGTATCCTTTGAACACTATCTTTCTATACCCCCTCAACCCCCAGCTTCTGTAACCCCTATTCTGTTCTCTGCTTCTATGAATTTGATTGTTTTAGATTTCACATAGAACAGGTGATATTTGTCTTTCTGTGACTGGCTTAGTTCACTTAAGAATGCTGTTATTTTAATGCTGGAATTGCAGGTTGTTCTTTTTTTATTTTATTTTTCAGTCTTGGGATGCAAAGAGGATATTTCAGGAGGCCGAGAAGTTCTTTGTGTCTATTGGCCTTTTTAATATGACTCAAGAATTCTGGGATAATTCCATGCTAACTGAGCCAGGAGATGGTCGAAAAGTGGTCTGCCACCCCACAGCTTGGGACCTGGGGAAGAACGACTTCAGGTAGTGGGACTTATACTTACACAACTAGTACTAAATGGGAGACAATGGAGACAGAGGGAAGTTGAAGTTAGATTTCTTCTCTGCATCTCTCAGCATAGAAGAGATGAGTTAATGTTTCTTGAACTAAGGCTGGGAGTCCATGAGAGCACATCTGGGCTTTCTTAGAAAAGGAGGATTATTGGCAGGCCATAGCTTGACCTTTAGACAATTCACAGTATTATGCACCCATTAGAATAGCATGGAAATGAGGATGATGGCCAATAAACATGCGAAGCAGGCACTGATCTTCCCCTCCATGTCTCCCTTGTGTAAGTGAGACAAGATGGGTGGATGAGTAACCTGGGATAAAAGGGAGGAAATGGTATGTGTCATAAGAAAGCTATAGGGAATATGTAATGGGAAACTAAAGAGAACTGACCACACCTGGAATAGAAGGTAGGCTTAGACAGGGCTTTGCAGGTGGCATTTGAATGGTCTTGAAAACCAGGAAGATTCTGGATGGAGCTGGGAGGAGGACACCTAGCTGGGAGAATAGGCGGATCAAAGGCAGAGAGGCAGGTCTTGGTGTGTATACTTGCATCAACAGGTTAGCTAGGAATAAGAAATGTCTCTGTGATGTGGCAGAGTGAGCATAGGTTTTAGAATCTTGGGTGCATCACTTAATGATTAAGCAACCTTGGACAAGCTATTTAACCTTCTCAGATTTCAGTTTCCTTATCTATAAAGTAGAGTAGTAATACCCAGGTTGCAGGTTTGGAGTGTCTTAGGTTGGGCTCCCTAGCTTGAAATGGAGATTCATGTACAAGTGTTTCATTGAGGTAGAATTTTCAGACGAAGGGGAGTGAGGGAAGCAAGCTAAGACAGAGAAGGAAGGAAGTAATGATGTGATCTCTGCTGGAGATTTGGCCTCAGCCTGACCCCATAAAGTTCTCTGGAGCATGATTTTGGCCCTACTTCAAGACAAGAAGACTGGCCTTTTGTAGCCCTATATTAGTCAGTCACTGGCTGTGGGCTGACCCAGAGTGTGGGGAGATGGAACCTTCTGGTTGAAATACTTTCCATTTGGCCAAAGCATGAAGAAGAAGGTAGATGTTGGTCCTTATCAGCTATTACATAGGCAGCTATGGGCTGGGTAGATCTGTCTGATAAAGGAAGTCTGAGCAGAGTCTCACCAGCATCCACCAGAGTAGGAGTCAGAAATACTTTTCTGTAAACAGCCAGATAGTAAATAGTTAAGACTTTGCAGCTCTGTTTGTTGCAACTACTAAACTCTGTCATGTGGCATGCAAGAAGCCATAGACTGTAAGTAGGAGTGGCTGCATGCCAATAAAACTTTATATATAAAAACAGGTTGCCAGGACCAGCAGGTGGCATAATGGTTACATTGCTGGACTCCCATGTAGTCGACTGCAGCTCGAGTCCCGGACCCAGTAGCTTAAAACTCATGCTGGGTGCCTATGCATACATGTCCAAAATCCTGAGAGGAAAATGGAGGAGAGAGATTGGGGGATGGCCCTCCCCCCTGGGGGGTGATTTCTTGCTTTCTGCCTCTCTGTCTCTCTGGTGAGTGCATGCACCCGACAGCAAAAATCTCTAAAAAACGAAAACAGGTAGCCAGCAGAGCAGGCCATAATTTGCTTACCCCAGTATTAAAAATGAGGCTTAAAAATTATATATATATATATATATATATATATATATATATATATATAAAACTTTCCTCATATAGAATCTTATATACAGTAGACAGAAAATATATAGTAGCTAGTCTTATAATTGTTTCAGAAGAGTGTAGAGATAAACCAAGTCAGAAAGCAAGTTGGTGTCATGTTGGGGTGTATAAATGAGGCTAAGTTTTTTCTTGAGCAGTGAGGGGTCCTTAAATTGTATTTATCAGAGGAGTAACATGATCAGAGTGGTTGGAAAGTTAATTTAGGAATCTAGGATATAAGGGGTAGGTGCTCAAGACTCATTGGTGAGTAAATCTTAGAAAGATGATTTCTAGTACCAAAACTCCTTATGACACTACTGTAATGATTAATAAAATCCAGTGAGATTAATTTAATTTTTTAAAGTTTTATTTGGGTCCAGCCAGTGGTGAGGTGGCTAAAGCAGTTAGATCCCACGTGGCCAATTATGTGGTTTGAGTCCTGGACCCAGTGGCTTGAGAAACACATCAAGCGTGTGTGCATGCATACCCCAAATCCCAAGAAGAGATGGAGGAGAAGGATGGCCATCTACCCTGGGGGGATGCTTTTTCACTTTCCCTCTCTCTCTCTGTCTCTCTCTGGGGAGCACATGCTTGCTCTGTCAAATTACCAAAAAATAGTTTGATTAATTTTCTTTCTCTCATGAGAAAGAAAGAGAGCAAGAGGCACCCACAACAGGGTCTTGTCACACCGCGGTCCCTGTCTCCTTGCCCTCCAACTAGGCAAGATCTTGGGCATGTCTGTGCCTGCGTATGTTCCACACCCTCAGTCAGACTTGGTTTCCCACACTGCTTATCACTACACTGTCACCTGCACCACTGAAGCTGGGTCAATATTAATCTTGCCCTTTGTGTGCAGGATCAAGATGTGCACGAAGGTGACAATGTCTGACTTCCTGACAGCACATCATGAGATGGGACATATCCAGTATGACATGGCATATGCCACACAACCTTTCTTGCTGAGAAATGGAGCTAATGAAGGTTTCCACGAAGCTGTCGGGGAAATCATGTCACTATCTGCAGCTACCCCTATGCATCTGAAATCTATCGGTCTTCTGCCACCAGATTTTCTTGAAGACAGTGGTATGGATATTTTTCATGGCTTTTTTTTGTCTTAGTCTGTCATATCTTTGTCTAATATGGGAAAAGGTAATCATTATCATGCAAAGGAAATATTTCTGTTTTGCCAAACAGATGTAAGGTACTTATGGGTAACCGGAAATTGTTACTTGCAAAAGTACATTTCAAACATGCCAAATTGTGGTTTGTATTTTTGAAAAGGGAGTAAGACAACTGAATGAAGAAGGGTCTTGGGACCTTAAGAAATACCAAGCAGAAGTCTGGGTTGTTTTCCTAAAAATGCTGAAGTGGTCTTGCAGAATTCAAATGCTTGTCCACGGTCACTCAGCTAATTAGTATCAGGGTTCTGACTAGATCCCTCTGGTTCTACGTAGAAACTTCCCGAAGTATTGCTGCTGCAACAGACTCTAAAAACCATTTTATGGAGTAGCAAGTTGACAATGAGAGAGGGAAGGTAACTAGTCAAGGTCAAAAAGTAACTTAGTGGCAGAACCAACCCAACCCATAATCTAAAGCCTTTCCCATAATATTATGCAAAGCAAAGTATAACTTGAAATTTAGGAGCTTTTAAAGAACAGGTGATGGAATGTCAAGATTGGAAGGGACTAAAACATTTTGTTCATCTAGCCAAAGTATGACTTTCCCCTGTAGCGCCTCTCAAATTCATGGCTTCCTTCAGCATCTTTGCCTGAGGCAACCCATTTCTCTCTGAATGACTTGGACTTGATGAAACATGACACACATTCAGGAGACCCAGATTCTTCAGTGAGGATTTCATGACTTTTCATTCTTCTTTATAAAAAGAGGACAATTCGAACCGAATCCCTTCTCCTTTTTCATGTATTTTTCCCCCTCATCTTAGCTATTTGTTATGTACAGATCTACTCCACTGGCTGATTTTTTTTTTTTTCAGTGAGGTCAAGGTCACGAGCTCCATCCTTGGATGGGCAATTCATTTTGCCTTGATCCCTGGCTCTAGATCCTTGGTGAACTCATGAGGGCCTGGAAGTAGGCCTATATAAAGTCATCATCATGTCTGAAATAATTATTGTAAGCACAGACCCAGTGCATTATAGACCAGTATTGTCATCCTCCCATGAAGAGAGCAACAAAGGAAAGGGAGTTAATGGTAACCACTCCTGCTTCCTAATTTTAGGATATCATTTGTTCAAGTCAATGAAAAGACAAGTATTTGTTTTATCATTTTTAATATTCTCTAACAGCAGGCAAAATGGTTGAATCACTGTGTTTCTTTGTTTTTTTTTTTTTAAGTAGTTTTTGCCTTAGGGTGTGTGTACTCACTGGAGAGAGAGAGAGAGAGAGAAAGAGAGAAAGAGAGAGAGAAAGTGAGAAATCAACCCCCCCCCCCCAAGTCACCAGGTCTGGGACTTGAACCACGGTCAACCATGTGGGAGTCCAGTTACATAACTGCTATATCATCTGCTGGCCCAAAGTCACTGTGTTTCTTTTCTTTCTTTCTTTCTTTCTTTCTTTCTTTCTTTCTTTCTTTCTTTCTTTCTTTTTCTTTCTTTCTTTCTAATAGATTTTTGATATAGGGCACATTTGCTCGCCAGAGAGACAGAGACAGAGAGGTAGAAAGTGAGAAATCACTCTCCGGGGAGGATGGTCATACCACAGTCCCTTCTCCTCCATTCTTCTCTTGGGATCTTGGTCACACACAAACGTGCCCAGTGTGTTTTTAAGCTGCCAGGTCCAGGATTCAAACCGTGGTCAGCTACGTGGGAGTTCAGCAACATAACTGTTATGCCATCTGCTGGTCCCTCACTGCATTTCTTAAAATGGTATTAGACAAGGCCAGTGGGTGGCCTTGTGGTTAACGTGCCAGACTCCCACATGGTGGGCCATGGTTCGAGTCCTGAATCCAGCAGCTTGAAAACTCACACCGAGCATGTGTGTGTGCATGCCCAAAATCCCAAGAGTTGAATGGAGGAGAAGGAATTGCGACATGGCCATCCTCCTTGGGGGGTGATTTTTCACTTTCCCTCTCTCTGTTTCTGTCTCTCTTCAGCAAGTGCACATGCCTTATGACAAAAGCCTTAATAAACAAACAAATAAACAAGATGGTATTAGACATCGTTAACTACTAATTTGAAAAACTCTTGCTTCTTTCCTTTGTTCTGACACTGATTTGTGAATGACATTAAACAAATTCCTTCTCTCCTTCCTTTCCTCTTTCTCTTCCTTTTTTCTTCCAAACATGTACTTCTTTTATCTTCCAGACATCCCATGTGTAAGATTTTTTTCTAGACACTAGAGGTACAGCGATGCATAAAGCAGATAACATCCTCCTGCTTAAATTTGTTTTCTACATTTTTAAAAATTCATGATATAGCATGGGCACATGCATGAAAGAAAGAGAAAGGAAGAGAGAGAGTGAAACAGAGAGAGAGAGAGAGAGAGAGAGAGAGAGAGAGAGAGAGAGAGAGAGAGAGAGAAAGAAACACTCCACATTGCATCAGATCTTGGGCAGTGGTGTGTGTGCCTGGTGTGTTTCAGGCAGACTGGACTGGGATTCGAACTGTGGCTGCCATGTAGGACTGGGCTTCTTTTGAGCAGTGCATTGTCTCTGGGCCATGGAGCCCATTCATTCCCTGCAAGCGTCCTTTGTACACTAGAGATGAGCTCTACTGACTCTTTGTATCACTAATAAAAGATAAAATGAAATAACAATTTCTTAAAGCCTTTAAAAGAGGATAACAGTATTTTAAAAGTACATTGAACTATTAATTTTCCAGTGGAGAGTGCCCTCTCAGGGCAGGGGAACTCTTGCTTTTCCTCCTGCTCTCTGATTTACTGTTTTTCACCACATCTGCTTAATATTTGTTTATTTAAAAAGACCCACAAAGGGCACCATGTAAAAGACACTGGGCTAGTTATACAGTCTTAATTGAGACATGCACAGTCACGGCCCTTGTGGAGTTTTTAAGAATAAATGGTATGACTAGGAAAGTAGATGAAATAGCCCTAATTAACTCTAATAAGAGGTATTAAAGGAAGGCAATTGAAACTAATGAAATGAGGATTAGGCTGTAACGTGTGGCATTTTATTTACCTGTTCCGTTCCAGGGCTTCACCCTACTCCAAATCCCTTAGCTGAGAAAGTGAACACACACATATTATTATGCCTGCTGTCAATATGTAATCTTCCTTATAGTATATTTTAGGGAATAATATCTTGAGATTCTGAAACTTCTCTTTAACACAACATCTTAATATTAATCCTTTTCCATTTTACTTTCAGAAACAGAAATAAACTTCTTATTCATGCAAGCACTCACGATTGTCGGAACCCTGCCATTTACTTACATGTTAGAGAAATGGAGGTGGATGGTGTTTAAGGGTGAAATTCCCAAAGAGCAGTGGATGGAAAAGTGGTGGGAGATGAAGTAAGTGAATCAGTAAAATGTTTTCTCATGACTAGCCTGTATATATAAACATGCGTGGCCGCATACACTCACATACACAACACTGCTATCTGCATTTTATTTTCTGAGGACTTCCTAAGGGCCCCCAAACCCTCAAATGGCAGGAAGGGCTGAGGAACTAGCATCACCTTCATTTACCCTCAACCAAAGACTGATGGGAGTTGGTGGATCAATACCTTTGCTCCCTTGTCCTCAGGTGGGTGCTTTACACTGAACCCTGGAGTTCTTCACTGGGAATTGAGCGCCAATTACTCACAATGGTAACTTATTTCACAACACTTTCTTTGAGCCACTTTCCTTTTCCTGTTTCACTTCTTCACAATTTTGCCAATGCTTCCTGGGGATCACTATCTAGGTCCTTGTCCCAGGGTCTGTTTTTGAGAACACCAAATGTAAAGTGAGTAGGACTGGGGATTTCAGAGAATGCTTGATAGTCAGAATAACTGGGATTTGAATAGTAAATCTTGAAAGCTGATGGTGTGGGCTAAGTATGTAAAAGAAGATAGAGAAGAACATGCAGATTAGGAAAGTGTCATCACACACCACCACATACACACACATACACACACACACACACACACACACACACACTAACTGCCTCCTTTCTATATTTTTTTCATTTCCATTTGCATGTAATCTTCTCAGATAAAATTTCCTTGGTTCTAACCCCTACTTTGGGTCAGGTGACATTACTTCATGTTTTATATTTTTAAGTACTATGTCACTATTAAACTGTGATATTATTTAGGAATTGATCAATTTACTCATTTTGTTCTTTATTACTTTTATTTATTCTTTTATTTATTTATTCTTTTATTCATTCTTTCAAGCAAAATTGGCAACCCTGCATTTTAGGCAAAACACTGGAGATCCAATGTTCCTCATTTCGGGTGTAGTCTTTGACTTTACAGAACCTTTAGTCCATGGCAGGATATGGAAAAGTGTTGTGATAGGAGGTTACAGGGGTCCATGAGCATCTGAAGGGAGATCCAAAGCCTAAACTGGGGGATTAGATGAGGAGAGACATCCAAGTTGAACCCCAAGAAAGGTGTTAGAGTTAACCAGGTGTGTGCAGAGGGGAACAGACAGAATTCCATGTTACAGAGAATCTGGTCCAGTTGGGCAACTGCTGGTGACCCATTTCAATAGTTGCAGTACTACATTACTCATCACTCTTCCAAGTGCCTTGGGCTATGCCTGGCACATGCAGATGTGAAATAAATGAGTTTGGGATGGAAAAAGTACAAAAGAAAGGGAGAGAGAAAGATAGACAAAAGAAATAAAGAAGAAAGAAATAGGATTTAGGGAGGGAGGGAGGAGGAATGAAGAAAGGAAGGAAGGAAGGAACTAATGAACGAACCTATCTTCTCTCTATCATCTATTAGTCAGACCCTTGTTGATTATTTTTTCTTTGTTATTCTTATTTTTCTTTTTTTGTAGTGAAGATCTCACTAGTAATGTTCAGTTCTACCTCCATGAGTTTAAATCACTACCATTTTTTCTGATAAGATTTTCTGTTAACATAAATCTTACTTGGGAAGAAGGAGGCAGCCCCTGTAATTACCATTGCTAGTGTCTGAGTATTACTGAAGCAATATGTATAACTATCCCACGGTCATAAAGGATAAATGTTCTACTCAAACAATACTAAACACATGTTTTCTATTTGTTTTTCTGACTGGATTAATTTTTTGATCCCCTCTTAGTTTATTTAAAAGGCATAAGGAATCAGATTCTTTAAGTGTTTCATTTATGTATCAGTTGTTCTTTTAGTCATTTACCGAATATAAATAAAGCCTTTTCTTAGTGTTAAGCACCCCCTATTTGACACTGGAACTCTAACGATGACCAAGACAGCCTCGCCTTCTAGAAGCTCAAGTAGTTGTATATAAATAACTACAAAATTGGAAGAGAAATGCCAAAGGAGGGACAGCTAGAGAAGGCTAAGGGAACTGGAAGGTGGGTGGGGTCAGGGGTAGGCATCATAAAAGAGGGGGCGTTTGAACTAGATTTGGATAAGTGAAGATTCCAATTTTACAGAATTCTGTCTGCAAAGAGCACAGAAAGTGTAGTGCCTAAGAGGAATTATTAGGGCTTTCACTGCACTTTTTATTTTCGGGGGGGGAGGGGTGGGCATACAATGCACTCTATGAATTTTAAGTTAGAGTTTTGAAGACATGGCTCTTTTTCAATGTTGTATTCTGACTGAATTAAAAAGTGAGAGATAATCATATAATAGTCTTTATTCTGATTTTTTTACACTGTTTTTCTGTTTCATGTGACCACCAATTTCAATATAAATACCATTGACTGATGAAACTGTACTATTTTGTGTCCAACTCTATCTTCTCATGTTGGATGACCCACAGCTAATGTACCTTTTTATTTTTCTTCCCAAAGGCGAGAGATAATCGGAGTGGTGGAACCCATACCCCATGATGAAACATACTGTGACCCTGCTTCTCTGTTCCATGTTGCTAATGACTACTCATTCATCCGGTAAATGACAGTTTTTGTTTTTCTGTTTTATGTCCAGGGTTTGTGGACTACTGAACTATGACAAAGAAATAGAGATATATGACATGACAACTATAATTTTTCTATCTCTGCCCCCACTTCAAAACTCAATCTAGATGGTCAATTTCAATTCAATTTAACCCAACACAATTTATTGGGTTAAACAAAACTTGTATGAGATCTTTTCCCTGTCTTCAAGAAATCAATATTATATCTAGGAGAAATAAGTATTTTTGTTTGTCTTCTCAATGCAAAGTTCGCAGTGTATTATAATAGAGCATTTGTGACTTGAAGTCCAAAAACATATGTTCTTCACCTATTAGCCCCAGACCTTGAACTGGCTGGGTCTCAGTGTTTTTGTTTGTAAAATGGAAATAATGTTGACCTGCCATAAGGACTGACTGGCATCATTTATATGAAAGTGTTCTAAATCTGTAAGACCCAATACAAATGTGAGCTAACATTGAACAGTAATCCTACCTGTTTATTAGTGGATACATAAAATGCAAGTAGATTATGATGGGCCTGTAGAGTTCAAGTTTGTTTCTTCCTAGAGCAAGAAGTGTGACTAGTATCTTTTTGATTATTTGGGCCTGGGAATCTAAATATTTGCTCTAATCTGTGAGCTTACCACAGTAACTAAATATGGGACTGCATTTTTTTCTTTGTCTTTCATACAGCTATTATACAAGGACCATTTATCAATTCCAGTTTCAAGAAGCCCTTTGTCAAGCCGCTCATTATGAAGGCCCCCTGCACAAATGTGACATCTCAAATTCTATTGAAGCTGGGCAAAAGCTACTGTAAGAAATGTGTGAAAATGTTGAACCTCTTCTAGTATCTATTATTACTCATTTTCCATGCCTAAGTTTGACTTTAATGTCTTTGCTCCTAAAAGAAAGTTTTTGGCCTCAAAATGTTCTCATGCACAAAGTAAATGTTTAACTTATGGTCAGACAGAAATCTAGACAATGCAATGGCCTTTAATGGCTGGAAAGGCTACCTCTCTCCCTGTCATTAACTACAGAGTTCCTTTTGTAGTAGTTGGAAAGAAAGAGAGATCAAGGGATGATTATGTCTTCCAATATGCCTTATGTTCTTATTTGCCAAAAATAAATTTAGCCGTGTCAAAGAAAGGAAACTCTTTTTGTAGCTTGAAGATATAAATATATGTACATTTGGAATCCCTCAAAAGGCCCTGAACCCCCTCTATTTTTCATGTAGTAATATGCTGAGACTTGGAAAATCAAGACCCTGGACCTTTGCATTGGAAAATGTTGTAGGAACAAAGAAAATGGATGTAAAACCTCTGCTCCGATACTTTGAGCCCTTGTTAACTTGGCTGAAAGAACAGAACAGGAATTCTTTTGTGGGATGGAGAACCGACTGGAGGCCATCAAGTGAGTGCACCAAGCTTGTCTGCTTCTCCTACTCTCCTTTGACCCTCAGTCTCATGGGGGCTGTGACATGGTCGAGTCTGTTTTCCCTCCACAGGTTCTGACTCTCCTGCTATAATGGCAGCTGCTATTTTAAGGAGGAGGAGGCACATCTGTTGAGAACCTACTATGCTCCAGGCATAGTGAAGCTATTGTTCTCTCTCTCTCATCTGTTTTATTAGTCCTATCTTTAATATAAGAGTATAATGGTGTCCAGCCCACTTCACTTGAATCCTACTCTTCAAAGACAAATAAGAATTTTAATTAAATTAAAATTTAATTTTAATTAAAATAAAATTTAACAATTTTAATGCTATGTTACCTCTTCTTTCTAGCACTTATTTTCATAATTCTTATTTTTTGAGAGGATTTTGATATATGGCAATTGCACTCACCAGAAAGACAGAGAGAGACAGAAAGATAGAAAGTGAGAAATCACCCCCCAGGGAGGATGGCCACGCTGCAATCCCTTCTCTTCCATTCTCTTCTATCTTGGGCACGCATGCACACGTGTCCGGCATGAGTTTAAGTCACCGGGTCCGAAACTCGAACCGTGGTCGACTACATGGGAGTCCAGCGACATAGCCATTACGCCAACTGCTGGTCCCTCTAGCCCTTATTCTCATACTTCTAAATAATTGTTTATATTGTTCTTTTGTTAGTGGTCAGTTTTAGACCTTCACTTTTGCCTACTTTTATATATCCATTTCTCACTTCCAATAAAACTTTGTCATGGTTTTAGTAAAGCAATTATCAACGTTTACATAATGATGGCTCCGGAGCCAACCAATGAGCTACTTTCTTATGTGACTTTTTGTTTGACCCAGTGTTTCTAGTTGCCTCAATTTTGTGGCATACCTAATTTGCTATCTACATTTCATTGATTTCCTCTCAACTATTCTGACATACCTATTCTTGCAGTCTCATTTTTTCTCTTGAGACTTCTCTTCTGAAGTTGTTTATCCTCTTGTCTCAATCTGGACCATAATTTTCATCCTGAGTCATCTCTTTGTTGTTCTCCTGATTGAATCCACTGCCTCTTGAATCCTGTGTCTTCTTTCTTATTTTTCTGGAGCCCAGCTCCCAAGTCACTGCTTAAGCCAGGACACATGGGGTAGGAGCATCAACTCCTCCCCAAAGTGACATGTCACCCTGACTTACATTCCCCTTGCTTTCATCTCAGTGTCCTCTCCCACTCTCTGCTGGACCCGAATCCCAAGCCTCTCTGGGATTCTCTGGCTCTTTCTGGGTCTGTACTCCTTCTGTGTACACGTTGGGCGTGGCTTCCAGCCCCTGAAAAAGCAGTTACTCCTCTCCCATAATTTTTCATTTTCCAAAGGTGTATTATTCCTTTGCTATCACTTTAGTGGGATCTTGGGAGGGGAAGAAAATAAATACATATGATCAGCCTGTCATTTATAACCAGCAGTGTGCAATTTCTTTTTAATCAGATACTGACGAAAGCATCAAAGTGAGGATAAGCCTGAAGTCAGCTCTTGGAGACAAAGCAGTGAGTATTCTGGATAGACCTTCCATTATTTTTCAGTGTACTCTCTACCCTGAAATAGGACATGATAGACTTTTTTTCAGTGTGGCCTGAAAGAGGCCACATGGTTCTCTTCAAAACTGTAAGTCTCAGATTGTGACCATTGGCTGTTGGATATGTTTTATGCCTAGTTCTTACTTATTACCTTACAGGTATAATAAAGATCAATGAATAAGCATCTGCACCAATCCTTAAATATCAAATGCCCACTCTTCCAACTGACTATTATTATTACTTATATTGAAGAAAGAGGACATGATTATATTTTGAGAAGTTTTTAGGAGCAGTATGACTAGGTTGTATTTTTGTTTTGCAAGGAGGCAGGGGCAGGGCTCATTTATTTAATTTTTTTGTTTTGTTTTAGTCAATCATCTATCTCCTGGCTTCACTCAGAGTATGGTCCTTGGAGCAGCAGTATTTGAATCAAATCACCTGGAAGTTTGTTAAAAATGCAGACTGTCGGGTCCCAACCATGGACTTACTTATGATAATCTGCATTTTAGCAAGCCCCGGGTGATTTGTATACACAGTAAGGGCTAGGGGCTTCTGACCTAGAACACTGCTTCTCAAATTCAGCTGCATATTGGAATCATAAGAATTGGAAAATTATTTGCTGAAAACATGTATGTTGATGTGCTTGATTGAGCCAATACACAGTGTATTTTGGATGGAAAATTCATTTGTATGCTGTAGTGATGTATAGTGAATTAATGTAAAAAATAAATAAATTTAAAGAGAAAAAAAAATATTTATGCCTGGTTTCTATCCCCAGAGAGTCTGATCTAATTGCTCTAAGTGTAATATTAAAAACTGGGGATCAAGAGTTTTAAAAGCTCCTCAGGCAATACTTAATTACAGCAAAGTTTGAGAACCACTGGGATAGCGACACATTTTGGGGTAACAAAGTTACAGAAAAATCATATTACTTACACCTTTATGTGAATTACTTTAGTCATCTATTGCTCTCTCCTGAACAGCTGTCTAAGGTGATCCAGTCTGAGAGAGCAGTAGCTTTGAATGGGATGGAGGAAAAGGGTAATCTCAGGCAGATGGGAATCAAAACCCTGGGTGGACGAGTGGCCTTGCAGGATTAGAAGTCAACCTTGGGCTATTGGATGAAACAGTCCAAGGTATTACAGAAAATTGTTGTGTGCATTGGATAGATCCAAAAATGGTGTTTGTACCCCTGATTTCTCCTGAAAAGTTAAGTATTATCCAAGAACCTACTGTATTAGTATAATTTTCATAGGTAAGTAAGACATCAAAAGAGAAAGGGTAAAAAAATGAACATTCAAGAAAGAAATAATAAAAATGGAAGCACATCACTTCCTAAACTCAGAGAGTTCAACTTCCTATTTCTTAGTAATTCTTGTGTGTCTCTGGGATTATTTCTCTTTCTATCTTTTTTTTTTTTTAGTTCTTCCTGGGCCAAAAAAAGAAAAAAGAATTCTAATTACTTCCGCAGCTCAGGATTTTTGTTAGTTTGTTTGTTTTAATGACAGAGGGCTCATATATAAACCAGAGCGAGAGAGAGAGACAGAAAGAGAGAGAGAGCATATACTCCCAAAGGGCCATGATAACCCCACAATCCTTTTTCTCCATCCCGTTAGGGTCTTGCACACGCACATGCACCTAACATGTTTTTTGAGCCACCAAAATGGGATTCAAACCACCCTGGGCCATGTGGGATCTGGGTTTCTCCACATAGACCCTAAGCACTCTGCTATACGGCAGCCCTACTTTTTCTCTCTTGACATTCGTTCTCATGTTCTCTTTCTATGCAGGGGGTGATTGGTAAATAGCCTTCAGAGGGTTTGATGGTGTAATGTTCTGAGGCCAATTCACTGAGCTACTGTCTGCTTTGAGGAGACCAGAATCGCCCTGGTTTCCTCAAATCAGCTCCATGTCAGGGCCAGGATATCTGTCCAGACCAAACTATTTCACAGTGAAGTCCAACTAGATCTAAGGCATTACTTTGAGAACTCAGCCTTTAAACTGTTTTAAATGTGGAAGTAGTAACCAGAATATTATTAGTAACAATATTAAAATATTATTATTACTACTGAAACAACCTCCCCACCCCCAACAGCCTGGGTGACACTGAGCTGAAGTGAAGCTAACAATTTTGTGGTGAAGTCTTAGAATTATTGTCTTAAAAGGAAACGGAGAAACACGTAACTTATGCTGTTCATTGATCTCTGCTGCCAGCTACTGGAGGAAAGAGTGAATACCATTTTTTTGTTGTTCATTTCTTAAGTCTAAAACACACAAGACATTTGTTTAGCCTTGGAAAGTAAGACCGATTTCCTTGCTTTTTAGAAAGTGTTAGTTTTTTCCTTTGAATCTCAAGTCTCTTTTTCTTTCACACTTACAGTATACATATCTGAAAACTTACTATGAAAAAAGTAAAAGTTCGGTTTGCCTGCAATGCACAGACATTTTAAGCTAAACCCACAACTTTTGTTTGACTCCCATCTATAAACCTGCCCTCAGGGTGCTGATTTCAGTGACACCAAACCAAAAAGGCTCAGTGAACCCAGTGGTTCCTAAACTCGACCTCCTGCCTGGCGGCATTAGAACCACCCAGGAGTTTGTTGTAACTGCAGATTCTTGGGTTTCATCCTAGACTTCCTAAATCAGAAACTCAGGGTTGGGCCCAGCACTCTGTTGTAACTAGCTCTCCACCTGACAGTGATGCATACTCACTATGGTGGCCATGGACTTCGTGAATAGTAAGACTCTTTGGAATATTAAGAATAATGGATAAGGAGTGTTAGGTTTTAAATGTGTCCTTTGACCCATGGTGAGCAAGGTCTTTCCTCTGAATTTGCAGTACGAATGGAATGACAATGAGCAGTACTTGTTCCAGTCTTCTATTGCTTACGCCATGAGAGAGTACTTTTTGAAAGAAAAAAAACAGGTGATTCCTTTCAGGTGAGTTGATTTACTGGTTTCTCAGCTTATTCCAACCAGCAATACTTCCTTATTCTTGCATCTAAGGAGATAAACTTTTCTTCAAGTGAACTTAAGAAAAACCGCTAATTACTTTTAGACTTCCTTGGCAGCCTGGAATTTGGGCCGCTCTGGTTAGGGACGGTTGTGGCTTATTTGATTGGTAAATTGCAAAAGCCTTGTTCTTATCAGAGAGCTCTGATCTTTTTCCTCCAAATGCTCTCACCCATCCTCAGCACCGAAAGAAAGAAAAGGTAGAAATCTCTGCCATTATCAAGCTTATATTATAGAGTATATGTTTATGTGTGTGTGTGTGTGTGTGTGTGTATAACAGTTAAGTCAAGTATAGGAAAAGTACATAGTAACCTTATCAATATTTGAGCAAATACGAGGCAACCTCAAACTGTTAAGAAATGGAATTAAAGCACAACTGTATTTTGGTGTGAAAATTTTAAAAATCCATGCATTTTTTTAAATAATATACATTTTCCACAAGCATTCTGAAGACCCCAATATATGAGACAGGAAAGTGAGCCAGCAATGCAAGCGGCTGGGGGAGGGGGGAGTGTGTGTGTGTTTCATCTGGGGAAATAAAAAGTGTAGAACTTGAGGAAGGAATATTCCTTTACCTATTGAAGGAACAGTGAAGAGACCAGTGTGGCCGGGGCAGAGTGACATAGAAGACACGTAGGAGGTGTGGTCAAAGCTGTGTTGGGTCAACAGGGGGTAAAGAAAGTTCATATGGGCCTCCGAGCTTCCTCTACACAGTACTATGGGGCTTACCCAGTTAATGTTTTTCTTTTCTTTTCTTTTCTTTTCTTTTCTTTTCTTTTCTTTTCTTTTGCCTTAGGGCACATGTGCTTGCCAGAGAGAGACAGAGAGACAGTGAGAGATAAAGTGACAAATCCCCCCCCAGGGGACTACTATGTCACAATCCCTTCTCATCCATTCTCCTCCAGGAGTCTGGGCATGCACACACAGGCACCCAGCGTGATTTTCAAGCCACCAGGTCCGGGACTTGAACTGTAGTCAGCCATGTGGGAGTCCAGTGATGTTACTGCTATGCCATCTGCTGGTCCTTAATGTTTTTGTGATGATTATATCCTCCCGTTGTTTCGCCAGCTCCATGTCTCCCTACCCTGTGATCCTCATTTTAATCTCCTTTTCACCAGCTAGGGAAGGCTTCAGTCCCTTTGTAGTGTCCTGTGCTACAAGGAAAGATGTTTGTTTGTTTCTCCACAGGGAAGATAATGTGCAGGTGAGTGGTGTGACACAAAGAATCTCCTTCAACTTCTTTGTCACTGAACCTAACAATGTGTCTTCCATCGTTCCTAGAACTGAAGTTGAAGAGGCTATCAGGTGACATTTTATTTTCAAATAAGCCGTATAAGGGTGAGGGGGCTAACAAATGCAACAATAATGATAGTCAATATGTAGTGTACTCTACCTGTGTGCCAGGCATTGTTGTGAGTCATGGATATGTTTTACCTCATTCTAAAAATTCAGGTTTTAATACTAAAAGGATCCCATAGCATGAGAATGATCTTGATTTGGATTCCCCCAGGTCCCAGCCCCTAGACAAGGATTTGAATATAAGTAGTTTATTTGGGAGGTGATCCCAAGAAGCAGTGATAGGGAGATGTGGACAGGAGACAGAAGGGAAGGAAGACAACAGATTACAAATTACCAAGCAAGTTACCTCTGGGGGCAACTAGAAGCTCAATCCTGCTGGGAAACTGAAAAACCATGTGGAATGAGGACCTAAATGGTCCCATCAAAGGTCTGAAAGAGCTAGGGTATTTGTTCACGACTTTCCATCAGTCAGGGCAGATCTTGCTCTGAGGAAGCTTTAAGGCAAAGGGACACTGGTACCGGCTGAAGGAAGTCCAGTTGGCATGCATAGAAAATAGCAAGTGTAGAAGGGACACGAACAGGTGTTGCCATAGTTTGCTATAGGGACTTTGATGTAAGGTTAATTTAATTGCCCAATGGCTAAAATAAGGTATGCAAGCATAGGGCTCCTTAAATGTTGGTTGGCTTTTATGCTAGGAGTGAATGTTTAGAAAAAATAGTTTATCCAATTTCCTTCTACTGTGTCCCACGACAAAGAGCAGGAGTAAAGGCTGGACTTTGTAGATGGTTCCCCCGTCATCAAAACAAAACAAACAAACAAACAAAAAAACCGGCTTAACATACCCACTGCTACTGGGCAGCTCACTAGGGTGAGCTGCATCAGCAAGTCCTGTTTACTTTTGGAAGTAGATCTAAGATCTGCTGGGTAGAGTGCATCTAGAAAACATGACCTGGTTGGGGAATATGACCCAACCATGCCCAGAGAGTCACCCACTGCATCTCTCTGAGGGAAAAGTGCTGGCTGAGATTTTCATGAAGGAGCCCATCCTTCCCTGATATTCAGCTGCAAGTTGCAGGGGACTATAGACTTCCTGTTTCTAGAATGATCTGAGACGTTTTCAGGCTGAAGTTGCCGAGCGTTACATGGATAATTCTGCTTCGGTCTCTGTCCCTCCTACCTAAGGATAGGAGGAGGGGATGCCAGGCGTATCGGTCTTCAGTCTGGAACATTCTGTTTCACTGCTTTTGTTTTCTTGTTTTTAAGATAATTGTAATCCCTTTTCCTTCATAAAATTCAGCCATTTCCTATTCTAATGCTGGAGAACTTGGCAGTCTCGGTCTTGTGTTCTTTTCCAGTGCTGCCTCCAAATGCCAACACCTTTTATTTAGAAAATACTACTACAAAGGTTTGGGTATAGGACCTGATTTTTTTTGTAGATGAGGTGTATCCAATTGACCTTTTCCATGATTTGATACAAAGTCATCATAGATATACTCTGACAGTAGGGAAATTCTTACCAAATATGCTCACTTTGCCTTTAAAACAAAATTGTCACAGTAGCTAATTATTTTACATTTCCACACTTGGAACTCAATTTCCCAATGAAGATATTGACAAACCTAATCGAGGTTGTAAGATACAGAAAGGGCATGAATATCAAAAACTCATGTCTTTAATTTTACCTGATTATTTACTTTGATATTGTTATTTTAGGTTTACATTCTTATGATATGCCTTATGAAATCCTTTTAGGAACAGTGAAATGAGGAGTAAATAGCTACACACAATTATGTTTTCCCTAAGAGATCTTTTTTCTGTGTTTTACCCTTGTGATTAGGATGTCCCGAAGTCGTATCAATGATATCTTTCGCCTGGATGACAATAGCCTGGAGTTTCTGGGGATTCAGCCAACACTTGCACCTCCTTACCAGCCACCTGTCACCATATGGTTGATTATTTTTGGAGTTGTGATGGGACTGGTAGTGGTGGGCATTGTCATCCTGGTTTTCAGTGGGATCCGAACTAGAAGAAAGTAAGTGAACTTTTCTAGAAATATCTATCTTAACACATAAAGGTGTTTTTTGTGTTTTTTTTTTTTTTGAGACGTTTTTGCTATAGGGCGCGTGCACTCACCAGACAGACAGAGACAGAGAAACAGAAAGCGAGAAATCACCCCCCAGAGGGGAAGGCCACGCCGCAATCCCTTCTCCTCCATTCTCCTCTCGGGATCCTGGGCACACATGCACACGCGCCCGGCGTGAGTTTTAAGCCACCGGGTCTGGGACGCGAACCGCAGTCGACTACATGGGAGTCCAGCGACATAGCAATTACGCTAACTGCTGGTCCCAAAACATAAAGGTTTAACTGGAAAATTTGTAGAAGGTGCTAGATTGTGTCCTTACTGTCATTTGTGGGATAATTTTGTACATCAATATTCTGATGCATCCCATAGAAATGCAAGCCCATGCAGTAGATATCCAGATACCTGGCCTGGGATTGATTAGCGCACCCTAGAAAACTCCATGCCAGACACGCGCCCTATAGCAAAAAAAAAAAAAAAAAGTAACTGGAAAGACTGAGTTGGTGATGATTTGGAACTGTGGAATTTTTCAAGAATGAGCTCTAAGATTTGCTTCAAACTGCTACCCTTTAATCATCTTTATTCCTGTTTGGGTGGCTCAGATTCTATTTCATCTCCTTAGTTGGAGTTGAAGATGAAAATTTAGTGAGGATTTAAATTATGAGAGACCTGATTTCTAATCTTGCTTTGCTACTAGATTGTGTTTTCTGACCTTGAGAAATAACTGACTTTTGTTGGGTTTATGAAATGAAGGTTAATAATTTTTGTTACTTATTATATTTTTAATTTTTAATTTGCTATAGGGCACATGTGCTCACCAGAGAGAGACAGAAAGATTGAGAGAAAGTCAAAAAGCAGCCGCCTGGTCTGGAATTAGGAACTGTCGTCAGCCATGTGGAAGTCTAGTGCCTTAACCACCACGCCACCTGCTGGTCAATAATATTTTATAGCACCTAACAAAACTGCACACGTCAGGTTGTTTAAACCTGTTCTTGATCGAATCTCTACACGTGCTTGTCTATTTTGCTCAATTTTCTTCACGTTAGAGATTTTTGGTTCTCCAAAATAGTTTTGCTTAAAAATTAGGCATTGAATGGATAATACATTCACATGGTTAAAATAAAAGAAAGATACAAAAGCATAAATAAATAATCTCCCTGTTACCGTTTGTATCCAAGTTTTCTTCTCAAAGCCAACCACAAGTTATTAGTTTCTTGGAGATATATAGATATGTGTCATTTATTAACATATAAATTTAGTAGACTATACACAATGCTCTGCATATTCTTTTATTTTCTGCATAATATATTTTAGAGATAGTTCCATGTTAGTTGCACAAAGAATTTTCATCTTTTTCCTGGTGCCAAAGTTTTACATTTTGTGGATGGTCTGTAATTTTCTTAACCAGTCCTCTATTGATGGACTTTCATGTTGTTTCTAAATATTCATGTTTATAAAAAGTTGCAGTGGTTTAATAGGTAATTTTCTGTATGTACCAATATATCTTTAAGAGAAATCCTAGCATTAGAAAAATGGACTCACAGCATATGTGCATTTCTGATTTTTTTTTTTTTTTTTTTTTTTTTTTTTGGAGAGATTTTTGCTATAGGGCGCGTGCGCTCGCCAGACAGACAGAGAGAGACAGAGAGATAGAAAGCAGGAAATCACCCCCCAGGGGGGATGGCCACGCCGCAATCCCTTCTCCTCCATTCTCCTCTCGGGATCTTGGGCACGCACGCACACGCGCCCGGCGTGAGTTTAAGCCACCGGGTCCGGGACTCGAACCGCGGTCGACTACGTGGGAGTCCAGCGACATAGCCATTACGCTAACTGCTGGTCCCTGCATTTCTGATTTTGATAAGTATTGTTAATTGCCCTCAATAGAGGCTGTACCAATTTATACTTATGTCAATAATTTATAAAACTCCTGTTTCTCCGACTCAGCCTCCTTAACAGAGGGTCCTAATTTTTTTTATGTGAAAAATTTTTTATCTTTATTGATCTGATTGTTGAAAAGTGTTCTTCTAATATGACTATATTAAGGTGACTTCACTTTACTTAACAGGAAAAATCAAGAAACAGTTGAAGAAAATCCATATGCCTCTGTGGACACCAGTAAAGTAGAAAATAATCCAGGATTCCAAAACAGTGATGATGCTCAGACTTCATTTTAGAAAAATCTTTTTCCTCCTGAGATGATTTTATTATACGTAAAAGTTAATGTTATGTTACAGAAAATATGAGACTCAAAGATGTCATTAAATATCGAAACTATGGCTCTGTTTAGGAAATGTTGTCCAAAGACAACACAACCGAGGAGAGGGCATTTTCGCTGACCATCACTTTTAGTATTTATTTTTGCCTCAGAATTTGGCATCTCTTCTGTTTTCTAATAGGGATGTTTCCCAGAGGCTATTCAGGGATATCAGAAATGGAAGTGTCTGTTGAGTTACTGGAGTTGAAAATAAAAAAAGGATATATCATACGAGCAAGTGTTGGAGTTTGTATGCAGTTTGGTTGGGTCACTTGTAAAGACAGTGCCTGTGAACTGGTGGGGCTGCAGGGATCGCGAATGGCACACGTTGTTCACTTGAATATAATCCAACTGTAAGGGATCATACACTTGCTTCTCCTTAACTTAATCCAAGCACTAGAGTGATTTGCTCAAAATGATGTTTTGAATGGCCCATGCCTTCTTCAGGGTGATAGGTGTAAAGAAGAGAGAAGAATCCAAAGAATAGGTAAAGGACATCACCTTTTCATTTTCTTTTTTTTTTTCCGTCTAAATTATGCTACTTTATTCCAGAAACCAAAAATAAGTCTTTTCAAAAGCTAAGACAAATAATAATGTGATTGAATGTATGGAAGAAAATGAAATGAAAAAAAATACATTTAAAAAATTTTTTTAAAAAAGTCTTTTCACTTTGAAGTTGCTTGATCAACATCTCCTTGACAACATGAAACCAGCCCAGAGGCGTCTATGAATCTCCAGAGCATACGTGATAGAAACTTTTCCATTATTCTCTGGGGAGAACATTGTACTGCATGTTCACCCTCTCGAGTGGGTACCTAGTCCATGAAATCTTTTGTATTTGTGCACAGTGTCTTGATGGCTGAAGCAGACATTCCATAAGTACTAGTTTACACTCTCCTGTGGTACTTACTTATAAGCTGGAGTTCCTGTCTGTTCTGTCTGCTTTTCACTTCCATGGGCCAAGTTGTCTGACTGTCTGGGACCCTTGACCTCCCAAACATCTTTGGATATACCCCAAATCTTGAAATTGTTTTATCATACAAAACAATTGTAAAATCAGTCCAAACAGATTTGTGTTCAGATTGCATACATCATCAGGTTAGGAACCAAACCTGATACTTTTTTTTTTTATATATTTCTGAGTTCCTAGCCCAGTTCTGAGCACAGCATCTGCTACATATCGGAAGATTGATTAAAACTAGATTAAATAAATTAGGATGTCCAAATACTACCCTGTTAACTCACTCTGTGTGATGACCACATAATGTTAGAGTGACTTTGTACTTAATACATTGTATATGAAAGTGGTAATGGCAGATCAATTAGCCAAGTCAGGGAAGGATGGTGTAGCCCTGAAATAAATAAATCAGGCTGGATCCCTTGCGGCTCATTGGTGTTTTTTAATTATCTAGTACTCGGGTATGTGGCAAAGGTAGAGTTCTTTGTCTTTTCATGAGCTTTCTGACATTCTAGTGCACCTTCCTGATCACCAGCCTATTACCATCTCATTCATTTGGCCCACAGCTTAGAGCAACATACAACAGCACTTCCTGCTTGGCTACATACTCACATCTTTGACACCTCTTTATTTTGTCTTATACATGTCCCATCTTCCCCAACGTATCATGAAAATCTTCTGTCAAACTACTGTTATCTAGACATACCTTGTTATCGCCACATTCTCCTTATGAAGTTCCCAGTCCTCATCCTGGTTTAAGACAGTGCAAGAGTGATCTTCATGGGAACCAATTTTATCACCTAACACCGTCAAACAAGCCTCTTTCAATGGAAAAGGACCCACAGAGTGACACAATGTTCAGCAGTATCACAGAAATTAGAAAAACCTGCTCATTTCCATAACTTAATTTTGGGGTTTTCACCTGCACAATATTTACTCTGCCCACCAGGTGAAGTCTGTGGTACTTCCACCTGTGCAGCAACATTCTCTGAGAGGATGGAGACTACAAAAAGAGTCTAGGTCCTGGGCTTAAGATGGGAGCTGGCAAACTGTGGTCCGTGGGCCATATCACGCCTACCGCTTGTTTTCATATGTGTTGTGAGCTAAGAATGATTTTACTATCTCTAATGGTGTGGGGGTGGTGTTGATAGGAGAAATAATCAGGTCATAATAGGCAGATGCTACCTTCTCCTCCCCTGGTGCATTTCAATAAATTTTGCCTCATTTGAGATTCATTCCCTCCCCATTTAGGTAAAGATGGGGCCTCAGGTCCAATCTTCTTCCTCACAAACCCGCTCCCAAGTTAGAATCAAATTGAGAAACTCAATTTTCTTAATCTCCTGTGTTGGCATTTTGCTCTTAGCTAACTCAAGCAAATACGTGAATTTTGTCAAGCCATCTTGACTTTTTTTTTAATTGCCAGAGGGTGTGTATGCTTGCCAGAGAGAAAGAGAAGGCAAAGTCACCCTCCCCAATGGGGTGTGGTCATGCCACCATCCCTTCTCCATTTCTACGTCCTTTCGAGATTTGGAGCATGCATGCACACATGCTCAGCATGTTTTTCAAGCCAACAGGGTTGGGATTCAAATTATGACCAGTTATGTGGGATCTGGCTTCCTTAACCACTAGGCCACAGGGACAGCCCCCATCTTGGCTTTGTGTTGGACTTTTGGCAGATCAGCAAGACTGGGAAGCTTCCATTGGATTTTACCTAGTAAATGTATTAACTGAACTTGCTCTTCAACTTGCCCTTTGGGAAAATGTCTCAACATTATTTCTTCACTTCCAAAAGAGAGTAGGCAGATTCTTGGTTTAAAATAATAACAATGAGGCCTGCAGGTGGTACGGTGGTTAGGATGCTGGACTCCCACATGGCCAACCATAGTTTGAGTCCTGGACCTGGTGGCTTGCTTTCTCACTTTCCCTTTCTCTCTCTCTCTCTCTCTCTCTCTCTCTCTCTCTCTCTCTCTCTTATTAAAGAAAATAATACTAACAAAATTAAATAAATAAAAATCTTAAAAAAATAAAATTATAACAATGAATGCTGGATAGCACCATCACATGATTAAGTAGCATTTCAAAATCATTGTGCGTGCTTTATTTTATTTTGAGAGATTTTTGCTATAGGACAGTTGCATTCACTGGAGAGACAGAGAGACCGAAAGTGAGAAATCACCCCCTAGGGCGGATGACCACATCACAATCCCTTCTTCTCCATTCTCCTCTTGGGATTTTGGGCATGCACACACCTGCGCCCAACATGAATTTTAAGCCACCAGTCCAGGACTCAAACCACAGTTGGCTACATAGGAGTCCAGTGATGTAATCGTTATGCCATCTGCTAGTCCCTGCATGTTTAAAATAGTATGAATATTGTTCCTTTGCTTGTCTCCTTCTAGGATCACTGGACTTATTTTCTGACAAACCCCTAGTGGTACCTTGAATTCTGCTTGACTCGATTTTTGGAGACAGGCTTTTCAGCAAGGCTTTGTCCTCTTTTCATAGTAAACAATTCTGTATTGCTTGAGTTTTTGCAACAGGCATGTATTATTTTTGTTACAAATAAAATTACTTTTAAAAGATCCTGTATACAGACATAAGGAGAAGAAAGAAAATCTTGAAGAGGGAGACCAGAAAGCCCCAGATCATCCTCGGAGGGGGCTAGCAGTCTGTGGTGCAGATCCCTGCTGGGTGCAATCAGAGCAGGAGAGGCTGGCAGCTCCACCTGACTGTGGACCCATTGAGAAAGAGGTTGTGTCACTTGTTCCTTCTTTTCCCTTGGGTAGAAAAGAATCTGCACACGCTAAGGCCTAAATAAATAAGTAAATGAATGAATGTATAAATGCCCTGTTAATTATTTAAAAAGTTACATTTCATTATAAATTGAGGTTTGCATACCCCTTTAAAAAAGGAAGTATAGAATCAAGTGTCAATTTTCGGCTGAAATACAGGAATTAAGTAAGTGTCGAGAAACAAATAAGCAAGCAGGAACATATGAACTAGCTAGTGGGTGAGGGAGTGAGTGGGATGAGAAAGGGCATAAATATCTCTTAAGGGAGATGATTAACTTATATCAGGAAAACGGCAGCAGGGCTTAATTGGGGAGTGTCTTTTCCTCGTAGTAATGGCCATCGCATGACCATTCTCTCTCCCTTCTTCACATTAAGACCATGGATACACTGAGGTGAGACTGATAATGGCTCAGGTTAAGGAAAAAGGCTTCAAACTGTACCTGAGCAGGTTTAAAATTCTGCTCCAGGTGAAACATTTAACACATTGTTTAATATTATTTAACTTGTTTTATATACATATGTATGAAGACATAGATATTGTTCTAACATGGATATTAGAAAATAATTTTGTCATTTGGATAGAATGAAGTAGGGACTACCTAAGGATGCCCTGTCACATAATGACATGCCTGCAGCAGCAATGTCTGGGATCTTAGGGAGGCAAAGTATTGATGTCACAGGCAGGTGTGGTATTGTCTGTTGAGGATGTTTTGTGGTTTTGTCAACTGTGTTGGGGAGAGATGTTCACCTGTTGAAATACCCATTTTGTAAGACAAATAATAATGTGATTGAATGTATAAAAGAAAGTGAAATGAAAATAAATTAAAAAAAAAAAAACACATTCACTGGCTACACTCAGACCGGCTCTTCCAGAATCTCTGAGATCCTAGGAATCTGTGTTTTAATAGACTCTCCATTTAATTTGATGGATGCTGAAGTTTGAGAACATTGACATATGAAGGCAAATGTCCACAGTTTTGCAGTTTGATAGTATATTTAATTATGATAGTGACAATAATAAAGAATGAATATCCAACAAATAATTTTTCAGTTCTATTCTATTCTATTCTATCTTTACACATGAAACACACTCTCTTTATGCTGCAATCTGAAAATGTGCTTCTGCTAGAGGCTGGTAAGTGTTACGTAAAGAGCAGCATAGACAAAATGCTTAATTTGACCTAAACTTCAAGGAAATCATCCGTTTCCTACCTTATTCACTCTAGATAATTTAACAAACAACACACAGGATGCTATCAAGAACTGGCTAGGGTACATTGTGCCTTGCTACTTTTCTTCAAAAGGATGAACACGTTGGCCAACTTCGATATTCACTCCATCAGCACTCGTAACTTCTTCTTCAAGGCTTGTCTTTCTCTCGAAGTGGTTCAATGGAAGATAGTAGTTGCTGAAATGTGGGACGCTTTTCTGCAAGCTAAATAAACAAAAAAGCCAATGGTTTAGATGATGAAAGCTATGATTAAAAGTAAAGCATATAAAATGTTTGTACCTCCATGCTAAAGTTAGTAATTTTTGAAATGTGGAAACACTACATACATTTCTACTGAAGTCAGGAACAAGGCAAGGATGCCACTATACCCACCACTCTTAACATCATACTGAAGGTTTTAGACAGTGCAATCAGAAACGAAAACAATTACAGTCCCAAGAATTGGAGAAGAAAAAGAAAAAGTAAAGGCTCTTTGTCTACATAGAATATGGTTGTATATCTGGAAAACCTAAGAGTATCATGATAGGACTATCCCAAATAATAAAGGAATTCACCAAGAGACCAGAATATAAAATTAACACACAGAATCAACAGGCTTCACATATACCTACATAACCAAGCAGAAGATATCATGAAAGAGGAAACCCCATTTATAATGGCAACACCAGCAAAATAAAATATTTTAAAAATGTACCTCTCCAAATGAGGAAAACTGTAAGATACTACTGAAGAATACAAATGTAGGTTTGAATATATAAAAAGAAGCATCTCTTGTTCTAGAATAGGATGAGTCGGCATCATAAAGATGTCACATTTCCCAAGCCAAAAAGTAAACTCAATATAATCTCCTTAAAAATACAAACGAGTTTGTTCCAAGCTAAACAGATTGATTCTTTATAGATTTTTAAAAATATACAAAAACGACTAGGAAATTAAAAAGAAACCTAAGTAATGAGTGCTAGTCAACTTTGTATTAAAACATATTATAGCCTATATAATGAGGACGGTGTGGTGCTAATACATGAATAAATAGATGGACAAAAAAGTGGAAGGTAAAGTATTAAGGTCCCTACTTTAGAAAAAGATATTTAAAACCTGATGGAAAAAAAAGGAAGACATGACAGATCTCAGAAAGAGATACAAATGGCCCTTAAAGATATAAAAGAGACTCAAGTTCACTCATAATGAAATATGTCCATATTAAAGCTGTACTAAAATGCCAGTTTTCATCTCTCAGACTGGCAAAACTTCCAAAGCCTGACAACGTCCTCCCTTAGTGAGGCTGTAAGAAGGCAACTACTCTCCTTCATTGCTAGTGGGACAAGACCTGTGGAGAAGAATTTATATACTTTTTTTTTGGTAAGAAAGGAAGGAAAACAAGAGAACATACACATATGTATATGATTTTTTTTTTGAATTTGCCAGAGGGTGCTTGCTCCACTGGAGGGAGATAGAGAGAAAGTGAGAAAGCATGGGAAGGGAATGGTCACACTGCAATCCTTCCTCCTTCATCATTTTTCCGTCCTTTCAGGTTTTTGGGCATGCGTGCCTGGCATGTTTCTCAAGCTTCTGGGTCTGGGACTCAAACTTTGTAGTCAGCCATGTGGGATTCAATTGCCTTAACCACCATGCCAGGGTTAGCCCCCACATGCTAATTTTTACACAAAGAATACCAGAAGGATGAATTGGGAATCTAATACAAATTGTGAATTTTCTCTGTTTTATTATTTATTTATTTAGCTAGAGGGCACATGCTCCTGTGAGAGAGCGGGGCAGGGAAGTGAGAAAGCACCCTTCATGGAGCACGGTCACGCTGAAATCCCTTCTCCTTCATTTCTCCTTGGGAGAATTTAGGCAAGCATGCACACGTGCTTGGTGTGTTTTTAGTTTTTAGTTTTTTTTTTTTTTTTGAGAGGTTTTTTGCTATAGGGCGCGTGTGCTCGCCAGGCAGACAGAGAGAGACATAGAGACAGAAAGCGAGAAATCACCCCCCAGGGGGGATGGTCACGCCGCAATCCCTTCTCCTCCATTCTCCTCTCGGGATCTTGGGCACGCACGCACACGCGCCCGGCGTGAGTTGTAAGCCACCGGGTCCGAGACGCGAACCGTGGTCGACTACGTGGGAGTCCAGTGACATAGCCATTATGCTAACTGCTGGTTCCCCTTGGTGTGTTTTTCAAGCCACCAGTTCCTGTACTCTAATTGCATGGCTGGCCACGTGGGATGCAGCCGCCTGAACCACCATACCACTGGATGGCCCCTGTCAAGCTTTTCACGGATTTGAAAGTTGTAAAACAAAGTATACAGAAGGGAAAACAAAGGTCTATTGTACAAATTCTGCTGACTATATGCAGAATCTTTAACTGGGTGCTGTTGCTGTGCAAATCCCTCTTCATGGATTCTGGCACAACTCACATACATGTATGGGCCAACTGTGGGTAGCAGGCAGTTCCTCCCCATTCAGGGCTCCTGTCCAGATGTTTCTTTCAGTTGTATTCCCAGGAGCTGCACTAGGGAGGTTCTGGCTTTCCACCAAGAAACCCTTTCCTCCTCCACATCTGCCATGTGGTGGCAGTAAGTCAGCCTGACTGAGAGATCTCTAACTGTACCTAGATCTAGTCTGACTTTCCTGCGCTGGCTGAGACTCTCAGGGTCTTATATACTATTACAAGTGCCATAGGGTAGGAAATCACAAAGCAGCCACATCCCAGGCGATCGTTTAAGGCTAAAAGACAAAATATTGTTATGTGATACAATCAGAAATACGAGGTACCAACACAAGAGATTAGAAACTATTCAAGCTGTGTGCATCAATTTATTCCTAGTACCAAGCACATAGCCTAGTGCACAGGTGCTTTGTAAGGATGTACACACACACACACACACACACACAATAATAACAAACATACAACATTTGCTATGTAGTAGGCATTGGTCTAAGGACTTTATGGTACTAACCCATTCAATCCACTCAACAATCCTATGGGGTAAGGATGATTTTATTGTGAAGCACAGAGATGTTGGGAAGTTTGCACAAGGTCATAAGGAGCGTGGCTGATCAAGACAGGATTCGACCCAGATATTCTGGCTCCAGACTCTACATGCTTAACCACTACACTAATTTGCCTTTTACTAAATAAGTGGGAGAATGAATAAACATAGAATTAGGTCGTTTTGTCAGTAAGTACCATACAATGGTTATGCATTCTGGGCACCTAGAGTAACATTCTTACAAGCCTCCTTTTATTATATCATTGTTCGAAAGTCTTCAGTGGCTTTCCATTGCCTATGGAAAAACAAGGCTTGCACTCCTCTCCTTGTGATTCGGTTTGCAGAATCTGGGCCAGACCTCCTCCTCTAAATTTATTTCCAGACCTCCCAATAACAGCACCAGGCAAGTAAATCCTGTCCATTCCTTCTTCTGCACCTTTGTGTGTGTTGGTCTCACCTAGACACCCTTTGACAAAGTTGCCACTCACGTACCTACGACATTTTGCAGAGATTTCCTGATCCTGTTTAGATTCCAATGTGCTCAGGGAGCTGGTCAGTCTTTCCTCTGAGCTCTTCTACTTGTATAGTTTTCTAATCTGGGTGAATAACTAACAGTTGCTTGGTGTTTTCAGCCCACTATGCATGTGTGTGTGATGTATGTCGAGTTCAGTGAGGGCAGAGGTAGAGTCTCATACACCCTTAACCTTCCCCTTTAGTTCTTTGAATATAGTAGATATGTTTCAATTTAAACCCCTGCAGTTTCAGCTCCTTAAGATCCCTGGATGGAGTGCATTTATGCAGTGTTTGGGAGGCAGGGGGAGAGAAGGTAGGATGTCCATTATGCATTCTCTACACACGGTTTAATGTCCTCTGTTCCATATTTTCTACTTGAGGGGACACCATAGTGTTGTGGTTAATAACAGGGACCTGGCCTCCTAACCTCTTATTAGTTCTGACTTTGGGCAAGGCACTCAACCCTTCAGTTTCTGTTTCCTCCTACTATTGCCTTATTTAGCAATATTAGTATCCGCCTTGTGGTATGTTTCCTGATGAATAAATGAGTTAATATTTATAAGGTTCTCTGAGTAGTGCTGGACATAAGTTGTTCAGTAGATTGTCTCCACCTGCACTGCTCCTTTTAGATTACAAACATTTCAGGGCAGGGATCTGTAGCAGGTGAGTTCCCTCAAAATATGAACAGCTTTGTCCCAGCGCTGATACAGTAACTGCCCTGGATGCTCCTGGAACCCTTCCACTTGCCCAGGCAGTGCACTTGCCTCATGCCAGCAGCTGTACATGATCTGGTAGATGGTGTCCGATGCCAGCTGGGGCCGGTAGAGCCTGTGGCCCTGGGAGACCTTCACAACCACCTGCGAGTTGTCATACAGATCATAGGGCTGCTTCCCCAGGCTGAACACTTCCCACATCAGGATCCCTGCAGTGCACAAAGAGGTGACGGCAGACAAGAAGAAAGAGAGCCATGTCAGAAGGTATAGGGCTTGTGGAATAAGCTTCACACACCAAGTCAAAAGGTTACAGTCAGAGCACGGGATCCCTGGGAAATGAGTCCTAGCCAAAGGGGCAGGGCATGAAGAGTGGGTCCATGCCAGCATTTCCAAAGCTCGGGGTCTCTTCCCTACCTTCCCCAGGGACCACACTCCTGTGCTTGCTCGTGAACAGTAAATGGCAGGGAGAAGAGCTTCTTGGGGCTAAGATTCTTGGCCTGTCCCAGGGAGTCATCTGGGGCCTCATTCAGCCTCACAGTGGCAACTATGGTGCCCGTGAGTCCCAGCCTCACCCTGTATAAATGATTGACAGAAGTCCCCGCCCTTTCTTTCTCTCTGCTTTGACAGCTGTGTGCAACGATTTCATTGCACAATCAGATTACTTTTCAGTGAAAATTTAGAAATAAAACTATTGACTACAGTCTTCCTCCTGTCACCACAGTGGCTCACAATCTTTAAGAGTCAGAGGCCTTTTGGGGAATCTGATAAATACCTCTGGCTCTACCCTTGGGAAAGTGAAGACACAGAGCTTTTGCCTTTGGTTTCAGGATGTTCATAGACCCCTAAACCCACCAAGGGTATTGTGGACTCCAGTGTAAGAAAATGAGTTCTGGTCATGATGTTCAAAGGGGAGGTATATTAGGGTCAGTCAGACATGACCTTTGAGGTGGAGTGAGTTCCGCCATGTGCAGGCCAGGTGAGTTTCTTAACTGCTCTCAGCCTCAGGCTGTCTATAAAATGGAGGTATCTGCACTTCATGGACTTGCCATGAGTATTAATTAACTGAGTATCTGAAAGAGCACCAGTATATTATAAGTGCTAAGTTGTGGACTTTGTGCTGTTCTGGCCAGGTTCAAAACCTTGGAAAACCAGAAATATATAAGAAGGGAGAAAAGAGTTCTAGAACCATAACTGAGGTATTCATTGCAAACTTTCTTTGACTTTAATGCTACAGATAAATATTTAAAATATTTATAATAAAGCAATCTTACAAGTTGTTGTTCTTTAAAAAAAAAAAAAAGCTTACACACACACACACACACACACACACACACAATTATAAAACAACCATCCAAGAGTGTAGTAGCTCTCTCACAAATTTCTCTTTGGTAAACTACACACTTATTTCAAGGATAATATCACTGCCAAAAATATCTGTTTGGCTCCTCTTTGAGAATTGCTTTCAGAGGCCCTGATTCATTTTGATTATCCTCAATGGGAACAAATTGTTTAAGAATAGAGTTAGTGTTTGTAAACAGCCAGAAAATATCTGGAGCTAAGTTCTGTTGCATAAAGTGCATAAGCAAGCTGAGCTATGCTGTTTCCTGTTAAAAACAAACTGTACCTACTGAATAAAGCCACTAATTTTTAAAATAGCACTCATCAGGCACATCAATTGATGCATAGATATTGAAACTGATTTTGATGGCAAAGTACAAAAGTTAATCAACACAAAGTGATTATCAAGTATTCACTAAAATGCTCATGGTGATTTTTCCTTTTTCTGTGTTCATTTGATTTTTTTTTTTTTTTTTTTTTTTTTTTGCCAGAAGGCACATGTGTTCCCCAGAGATAGAGAAAGAGAGAGTGACAGAGAAAGAGAGGGAACAAACATGCCCCAATGGGACATGTTCACTTTGCAATCCTTCCTCTTCCATTTCTCTATCCTGTTGGAATCTTGCACATGCACACACATACACCTGGTGTCTTTTTTTTCAAGGTGCCATGGCTGGAATTTGAACTGTGGCTGGCCATGTGAGATCTGACTCCCTTAACCACTAGGACACAGGGCTGGCCCAACATTTGCTGATTATTATTATTTTTTTTACAATAAATGATGCCACTTTTACAAAGAGAATACTTATTTTAAAAAATTGTCTCATAGGTAATAGGTATGGCAAATAGCTATGATTGAGCCAATAGTCAGTGTATTCTGGGTGGAAAGTTCATTTTGTATCCTGTAATGATATACAGTCAATGAATGTAAAATGAATGAATGGATGGATAAATAAATAAATAAATGTGTCACATAGAAAAATAAAAGGCTAACAATTGTCCTTTTTTTCTAGGCAGTCTTACAGGTATCAAGCAGGAAATCGAATTATACTTGTAGACTAGACAGGCATGAAATAAGTCTTAGTCATACTTAATATATTCTATAACTTTCTGGTAACTTGGTTTATTTATCCTGGGTCCATCTGCTAGTGATTGAAGATAGTCCTGACATTCTTGCAGCATGGAAAACTATTAGAAAATCTACAAAGTCACAATTTAAGAATTGTTTCTCTTTTCTAATTACCTTTACTAAATTTTAGAGAAGATTTTTTTTTCCCAATTAAATACATCAGCAAGCTTTTCTGGTAAAGGTCCACATAGAAAAATTTTGGCTTTGTGAGCCATGCCGTATCTGCTGTACCCATGCTATTCAGCTACTGTAGCACGAAATCAGCCATAGGCAATACATAAATGAATGGGTATGGCTGTGTGCCAGTAAAACTTTATTTGCAGAATCAGCACCTGATATGGTCCTGGGCTGTGGTTTGCCTAACCCTAATCTAAAATCTGATTTAAGAAAATTTCTGTATTTCTTCCATAGAGATGAAATGGTACTTCCAATGGGGTCTTGATGCTGCAATTCAGTTCCAACTTCAGTCAGCCAGGATCACAGGCGTGCATGTGTGAGCCCAGTGTATAGAAGGAGACCTGTGAACTTGGGACCTTTTCATATGGCTTCAGCATTGTGGAGCTTTGCACTACCATTGCACCACCACAGCTAGCCTAGAATAGAAATTTTAGCAAGGAGAAGAGACTACTTGAAACTAGCTAGGAGCCAAAGAAAATACAGAGTCATATCTGATGTTTACACCAAGGATGCCCAATGAATTGGTCAATATAGAAGAGAATGGTTATCAGAGTTACTTCCATGCAGAAAATCAATGGCCTCATTTTAAGCCCTTCAACATTTTGGACTTCGTGCAAACTTGAATTTTGTTTTCATGATTCCTTTTTTGAAATTTTCGAAATCTTCATTGGAAAAGTTTTAATCCTTTTGAATTTTATGAGAAAGTGCTAGAAAGATGTAAATTATACATAAAGTGGAAGACATCCTAACACCCAAAACAGTAAATCATGTTCTTCAACCTCTTGCTTGTCTCAGGCCATACATGTAATTTTGTAAGTGCTCAAGGGCCTTTTAAAATGGATGTTGCTGCTCTTGTGGTTTCCTGTTGTGGAAGCTGATTGCAAAACAGGGCCGAGCCCCGTGTGGCCACATCCTTACCGAATGCCCATACGTCTGACTTGCTGCTGTATTTGAAGTAGTGGAAGACCTCTGGGGCTGACCACTTGACTGGAAACTTTGTTCCTACTGAACTGACATACTGGTCATCAAGAACATACCTGTGGGAGAAAACATCAACACAGAGCTGAAGCCACATAGGGGTGCAAATTAAGAAGGCCTCTGCTGACATAGAGCCATCCAGAGTCTTAGCCAAATGCCTTGATTTTCTGGCTCTTTGGAGTCCTTCCAATGTATGAGGTTAGCTAGAGGCTACTTATGACTTGTAAGCATTTAAAAACTCGGCAGCATGATCCCTGGATCCTGGCAAAATAGGTAATGTTCTTGCTTTGAGAACAAAGGTGGGTATCAGTTCCCCTGTCTTGGGAGCTTCTCTTTGATCTAAGGAGCTATAAGCTGATTTTTTTTTCCTTGCCCTTGGGGAAGCTACATATTTCGGTGTAGGAGAGACTCAGTGTAGGGCAGTTGGAATGATGGCAGGTAACACACAGCTAAAGGGACCTTGTCAATATTGAGAGATTCCAGAGGAATTATGATGGTGCCCATGAGTCACGCCACAGGGATCAAAAAGCACTCCTAAAACTGAATTTTGTTAGAAGAACTTTGAGTTAAAAAAATATTATAAGTATGTATCCAAATAATGTAGCTGGAACATATTGCACTTATTACTAAAGATCTTTCATGGAATTTATTCAGAACTTTAGAAAATATTTATTAGCATGTTGAAGAAACTAAAAGTGACTTCTGATAATTACTGAAGAACAATCCCATTTCACAGATGCAAAAATGATGTAAAACATGTTTCACAGGTGGTCAGAAGCAGTGAGCGGGGAGACCCAGGGTTTTAAGACCCCAGTCCAGAGCATATTCTCTAGCCCCACAGGGCCTTCAACTGTGACGGCATTCAAATGCAAATGCAAATCCCCCTTGCAGTAGTTGCCCTTTCAGAGTTGGCTTACCTTGTCATTCCAAAGTCAGATACTTTCACAGAGAGATCACTGTCTACCAAGCAGTTCCGAGCAGCCTTTGCAGAAAAAAACAAAATCACCACATAGCAACAGTGACCAAGAATCTCCTGACATCAGAGTCGGACATCTTCCTCCTCTTCAGCAAAACTCTAGGCAAAATCCAAGATTGCCTAGGACAACCCCAAATGTCCTGCAGTTGCTTTTTTTTCCCCTTGCAATTTCCAGTCTTTCAAAATGAAAATGTGCTTGCCTAAGTATTTTTACTCACGCATCAAGCCTTGTCAAACAACATGAAAAGTGTTACACTTTAAACGCAGAACTTTAGCTTATTAGGGAGGCAGGAGAAATTTCTAGGGGCCCCCTTCCCACCACTAGATAACATGCATTAACAGAAGCTTTGAAGACATGACTGCTGCACCAGTGACTTAGCGAATGCACTGTTTGACACAAGAAAATCTCTGAAGATAAATCCCAGTGCATGCCAAACACAAGACGCCCCGCTCCCACCCCAACCCAAACACACAAACATTTCATCTCCTCTGGCATTTTCCTTTTCTTTTCCTTTCTTCTTTTGTATTTTCATGACTGCATCAAATGACTGTGTTAGCACTAAGTCCTTATTGGAGTAAAGGTCAACTTGGGTTTAATGGTTCTAAGAAACACTAAATTAGCCAGTCTTTCTTTTCCGTATGTTTTCCTTCATATCACAGCACATCCATGTAAATTTCTGTGATTTATTTTACTCTTCCTGTTCTTTCCATGTTTCAAATATTTTATGTTAAAATTGTGATTGGTATTGTTTCATGTGCTGAGGTGAGTCACAGTGAGGTCAGTAAAAGTGAAGGTGCCCTCCTTGCCTTCCCTCCCAATGGCTCTGCCCCTCCCTGGAGGTGGGTGGGAACTGTGGACCACTTCCTTTCCTTTTTTAAACTTCCAATGACTTTGCTTACCAAGTCCCGGTGTATGAATTGGTGGCTCTCCAAGAAAGCCATGCCTTCACAAACATTGTAGCACATTTCTAAAAGCTGGGAGGGTTCAAGTCCTTTTCCATGACTCTTCAGGTAATTAAGCAAGCAGCCATTGGTTATATATTCAGTCACTATGTATATGGGATATTTCTTTGAACACACTCCATAGAATTTAACCAGCTTAGGATGGCTGAGTTTCCTGGAAATAACAGATTTTTGAAGTTCAGTATTTCGACACTCTTGTTTTTCAGATGTCCTGAAAAAGAATCACTCTGAGATCTTTGTTTGTTTTAATCCTCCCCTCCCAATTCTACCTGAACAGAGAAAAGAGAGGGAAAAGTTTAGGATATTATGTTGGGAGCCCAGTCGACTTTGGAGGAAAAAAAGAATGCTGCCTCATGTCAGACATCGGCAATTCCACCAGCAATGTAGCAGTTTTTGGATGCTCTCTTCAACTTTCCTACAGAGAATCAGGGTGGCAATGGTCTATGATCTCATAACCCATGTTTAATCTCATAGCATCCTGAGAACTAATGACTAATTTGGAGAAAACTACAATTAAGGAACAATCATTTCCATTTTAAACTATCTAACTTTGAGGCTAGCCCTATAGCCTAATGGTTAAGGGAGCTGGACCCCACATGGCCCACTGTGGTTTTAGTCCTAGCCTAGTGGCTTTAAAAAACATGCTGAGTGGGTGTGTATATGAGCCCCAGATCCTGAAAGAATGGGGAAATAGAGAAGAAGGGATGGCAGTGTGACCACGACTTACTGGGAGGTGCTTTCTCCCCCTGTCTGGGTCTCTCTCTGGCAAGTGCATGTACTCTCTGGAAATTAAAAAAAAAAAAATCTAACTTTCACATCTAAATACTTAATTATTAAAAATAATATAAAAGGTATAGGTAAAATGAAAATAGTTGCCATATTATGGAGGTGAAATTAGGTGTGATTTTCTTTTTAAAAAGATACCATTTTACATTATTGTTCATTATTTTTCGATAACAAATTTAAGAAATAGTAACCACATGACATAGCACTTCTGATAGGCCATAATGGGACGGATGCTCAGTTTTCACAAGTTCATCAGCTTGTCCTTAGGTGATTTATCTATTTTTATCAATTTATGAGATGGTTGTCAATGTTTGAATGTGCAAAGTAAATCTCAATTTAACAAATGTCAATTTAAAATTTTTAAATAAATGAGTATTTATTAAATCTTTATTTCCCCCCTTCTTAGTTTAACCATATGGTCACAACTTATCATATCAACAAGGTGATGGGGCTAAAGGTTTCCCAAGGATGCAGCACTTTTAGTACTAAAAATAAGGAAGTCCCAGGTGAAGTCTGACTCACCATGTTGACAAACTCTGTGTGTGTGTGTGTGTGTGTGTGTGTGTGTGTGTGTGTGTGAGAGAGAGAGAGAGAGAGAGAGAGAGAGAGAGAGAGAGAGAGAGGGAGAGAGGAGATGTAGAAAGAAAACATAAAAATACAGAAAGGATAATTTAGGTTGATAACTTAAAAAACAGCCCTGAGTATTGTGGTCTTAGGATCACATGACAATACCAGGATAATACTATTCTCAAAACAACTGCAGTTGTTGACCAAAAACTCAGAGTAAAACCCCTTGGCTAACCAGAGGCATCTTGGAGAGGCTTAGTGTCGAAATGTGCTGGATGCCCTTAGGCTGGTAAAATATTGTTAGATTTTCTTCTTCTTCCCCGAATTTTCTTATAAAATGTATTGCTAAGAATTGAGGACTCTGCTTGGAGCTGAGACCAATTAGGAAGGACATCTTCATTTATCAGGTAAGGAAAGAAGTAGGATGAGAAAGGAATTCTTACCAGACTGTATTGCAGGTACCAAGAAGGAAGAGTACTGCCTTAGTCCTAGTCATAGCCCTAGTCTGTCCCCTATGCCACTAAGCACCTCCCCAAGGGAAAGGAGGCCACAAGGTCAAGGAGACATACCTTCTCAGAGCCTGTATGTCCCTTTTCACCCACACTGGGGTACCCAAGACTCTGGAATCTCCTGTGCACACAGTCCTGAGGCCTCTTCCAGGAACTATGCAGACTCTTTCTGGGTCTGCCCCTCGAGGTGAAGCACACTACTTCTAGCCACGATCAGTGGTCAATAGGGAGACATGAGGAGCTTACATGTGCCGTACTGAACACCGCGTCAGCACATAAGTACTGACGCCCCTTAGAGTCAAGGGTCAGATGGGGGTGGGAGGAGAAAGGGGGGGTGAGGTGTGAGGGACTGCAGGTCAGAGGCCAGTTTCTCTATAGGTCTTATGTATTGTAAATTTGGACATGGTCTTTCAGGTCGCCATGAGGTACACTGTCAAACTAGGGAACTAGAATTGATTTTATTTAACAGTTAGCTCGTTATATGACTTGTCCTAAATGTTTATATCTAATATTTGCACTCTTGCTCCAGTCTTTGCAAATGTCAGAGTTGGGCCCAGTAGTGCTAATGCTCTCCCACGATCGGGGCTCATCACCATTCCCCAGGAGAAACTTACATCATGGTCTGGGCCTCCTGAAAGAATTCGTCTTCTGACATGGAGCCCTCCTTGATCATCTTGACAGCAACGTCATACTGCCCCTTCCACTTGCCCAGCTGGACCACTCCAAATTGGCCACTTCCCAGCTCTTTCAACAGGGTAATCTCTTCTCTTTTCAGTTCCCAGATTCCTAATAAGACAAGGCGGACACTCTCTAGGATGAGCAGGGAAGGCTGTGGGCTAGTAACTCCCCAGATGATTTCCTCTCCAGTGAGAGTTTCACACTGACAATATGAAGAACAATTTATAACAATAACTTTAAAAACAGCCCTGAGTGTTGTGGTCTTAGGATCACATGACAATGCCAGGATAATACTATTCTCAAAACAGCTGCAGTTGTTGACCAAAAGGCTCAGAGTAAAACCCCGTGGCTAACCAGACACATCTTGGAGAGGCTCAGTGTCAAAATGTGCTGGATGCCCTTAAGCTGGTAAAATATAGATAAATACAGATAAAAAATAGATTTTCTTCTTCTCCAAATTTTCTTATAAAATGAATTAAACTGTCACCTGAGTGGGTGTCATTATTTTAAACACACAAGGTTGAGGACTAGCTCTGTTAAGCAGGCATAATCTGGGACCAAGAAAGGGCAGGCAATGGAGTGCTAATGATCGATCAAGTCCGTGAGAGGAAAAAATGAGTCATCTTCCTGATAATGCTGGGAAGCTTACAGACTTAGGTTTGGAGGTCAGAATTTTTTTTTTTAAGAAAATAAATGATATGTTAAGGCTGAAGCCTTCCCTGGCACAGTTTTAACAGGTACCTTTCCTGCCTTCCCCTCCCCCCCACTTTTGTTTTCAATAAATTAACATATATATATATTCTTAAACCAAAAAAACATGGTGGTAAATAGAGTTTAATGGCCCAAGGATGTGTCCATACCGCTTCCCAGGGACACAGACACAGGAACCTTGTTGGCCTTGGTTGACACAGGGTGGCGGAGCCGGGTGATCATGCCTGCAATGGAATCACAATCATATGATCACGTCATTCCATCCTACCACATCACATTACATAACACTGCTCCCATCTATTCTCTCGCCATGGGAGCTGGGAAAGCAGAGTTGAAGATACTGTGATGCAGAGGGGGAACCCATTCTGACTATGTTCATCCTATAGCTGTATTCATTAGCTTGACTTGACTAATTAGCTCAGTGTAAAGTAGAAGTTGAGTATATAACTTTGTGTGATTTTAAAAAATCCTATAGAGGAGCCAGAAGGTGGTGTAGACATTGGGGTATTGGATCCTGCACGCCAGTTTCATGGTTCGAGTCCCAGATCGAGTGATTTGAGAATCACACAGGGTGTGTGTGAGTGCATGCCCAGAATCCTGAGAGGAGAGTGGGGGAGAAAGGATTGCAACATGGCCATCCCCCCAGGAGGATGATTTCTCACTTTTTCTCTCGCTCTCTCTGGTGAGTACACGCTCCTTAGAGAAAAACAAACAAACAAACAAAAAATAAAAACAAAAAAAAGCCAAAACCATAGAAGTTAGTTTCTTGACGAAATCTTTTAAAAACGTTCCCACTTTTGGGGACCAGCAGATGGCGTAATGATTACATCACTGGAGTCCCACATAGTCAGCGGCTATTTGAGTCCTGGATCTGGTGGCTTAAAATTCACACCGGGCATGTGTTTATGTGCCCCAAATCCTGACAATGGGGGAGAAGGGATTGTGAAGGGGCCATCCTCGCTGGGTGGTGATTTCTTGCTTTCTGTCTCTCCAGTAAATGCATGCACACTATAGCAAAAATCTCTCTTAAAAAAAAGTTCCCATTTTTATTTTGCTGTCTCTTTACAGCCCTATACTGAAATATTTATACACACAGCACATATATTTGGAATAAATTAAAACAATATGGAAGGGGACAAAATAAGAAAGTAGACAATCTAAATTTCAAAAACTTGAACCTATTACTAAATTCAATTATGTGGCCAAGTCATTTTACTTATTTATGTTCAGTTATGGTAAGGGTGGGTTAAAATAATAAAAATATTTATAGTGGCTTGAAAGAACCCATTTAAATAGAACTATTTCCAAATCATGGAAACTTTCACACTGTTCCTTTTCCCCCTCTTCCTTTATCTCTCTATATGTATATTTTTTGCTTTTTATATGAGTTGTCTCCAAACTTTAAAAATCCTGCTTCTTTAATCAGTAAATAAATATGATTTTTAAATTATTACATTCCTCTAAAATATGTATATATACAACTACTGCTATAATGATACATTATGTCAATCATAAACCACACTCACAAGTAGAAAATGGAGACTGAAAAAAAATCTGAAAAAAAATGTTTAGTTTTTCTTACTATATGCTATGAAGTGTCTTGTGCATCCCTTGGGGTAGAATAATTCCACTTAGGGATGGCTGTCTATACAGTATCTTTCTCAAAATGGACTTTTGAGGTGCTACAGGTTAAAAGAAACAAATGAGAAATTTGAAGTAAAGGAAAAATACAAGTAAGATTCAAAATAAAAGTCAGAAGGGGGACCAGCAGTTAGCGTAATGGCTGTGTCATTGAACTCCCATGTAGTCGACCGCGGTTCGCGTCCCGGACCCGGTGGCTTAAAATTCACGCCGGGCGTGTGTGCGTGTGTGCCCAAGATCCCAAGAGGAGAATGGAGGAGAAGGGATTGCGGCGTGGCCATCCCCCCTGGGGGGTGATTTCTCGCTTTCTGTCTCTCTGTCTCTGTCTGCTATGGCAAAAACCTCTCAAAAAAAAAAAAAAAAGTAAAATAAATAAATAAATAAATAAAAGTCTGAAGTAAAAGCATTTCACATATGTGCTTGTGATCAAGTCAGCTTTAGTAAGAGTAATTTGAGGCCGAGCTCATGGCTTATTTTTACTCACTGTTGGAAATTCACCCCATCACTGACTAGAAAGTGAAGGGAATTTCAATGGGTATTTTCACCAGACAACTAGGCAAAAGTTTAGAAGAATAAGAGCACCCAGTGTTGGTGAAGAACAGAGAAAATGTTGTTAGTGGGATTGTACATATTTGAAATGCATTTCATGATGTCCAAATTTTAAATGGTCTTAGTCTTTATCTCAGAAATTCTACTTTTGAGGCCAGTAGGTGGCATGGTAGTTACAGCGCTGGACTCCCACATGACCAACCATGGTTCTAGCCCCAAAACTATTAGCTTGAAACTCACAGTGGGCACGTGTGCATGCGTTCCCAAAATCCTGAGAGGAGAATGGAGGAGAAGGGACTGCGATGTGGCCATTTTCCATGAGAAGGGTGGTGATTGCTCACTTTCTCTCTCTCTGTCTCTCTATGTCTCCAGAGAGCTCATGTGCCCTATAGCAAAAATCTCCTTAAAAAAAAAAAAAAAAGAACAAAATTAAAAATTACACTTTTAGGAATTTGGCCATAGAAACACTCGCATGGTATTTAAGTAGCAGTGTGCACTGAAATATCCATTTTAATGTGAAAACATTGGCTATAATCCAACAGCTAATCAATAGAAGTCAAGGTGAATAAATTATTGGGTAACTGCGATAGAATTCAATGTGGCTATTAAATAGAACAAAGTAAGTGATTTGTATTTCCATGGAAAGACCTCTAGAACATATTGAATAAAGAAGGCAAACTGCACAGTATGTGGACAATGATCTAATCTCTGTAAAATTGTAATGTATACACATATATGTATAATTTATATATATATAATATGTAGTGAATAAGTGTTAGCATCAACATACAAAAAATATGTCATAATAGACCAACTTGTCCATGGAGACTATCTGTCCAATAACATATACGTATATTTTTTGAGAGATTTTTGCTACAGGGCATGTGTGCTTGCCAGAGAGACAGAGTGACAAAAAGTGAGAAATCACCCCCCAGGGGGACTAGCCATGCTGCCATCTCCTTTCCTCCATTCTCCTCTCAGGATTTTGGGCATACATGCACACATGCCCGATGTGATTCTCAAGCTGCTGTATCCAAGACTTGAACCACGGTCAACCATGTAGAAGTCCAGTACCTTAACCACTACGCCACCTGTTGGCCCCCAATGATAAATATTTTATAATATTTGAATGTTATAATTAACTTGTTTCTATAGGCAGAAAAGCTTACAAACTTTTTTTAGAATTATTTTATTTAGTTTTTCATTTTAATTTGACCAGAGAGAGCCAGAGTGAGAGAGAGAGAGAGAGAGAGAGAGAGAGAGAGAGAGAGAGAGCAAGCTGCCAGGTCTGGGACTTAAACAGCTACTGGCCATGTGGGAATACAGCACCCTTAACCACCACACCACCACCGGCCCCGCCTACAAACACTTTTATAAAGAGAATTTCTTTCTAACTCACTCAACTCACTGATTTTCATTATGCTGTATAACATGTTATAGTCCAGGAAATATAAGTTTAAAATCACAGTAGGGGGCTAGCTAGGTAGTGTAGTGGTTAAGGCAGCTAGATCCCACATAGCTGACTTAGGAGTTCGAGTCCTGGACCCAGCAGTTTGAAAAACACGCTGGGCATATGTACATGCATGCCTCAAATCCTGAGAGGACCATGGAAGAGAAGGGATTGCAGCATAATCATCCCTGCGTGGGGTACTTTCCCTCCCCCCAACTCCCCCCCAGTGAGGATATGTGCCCTACAGCAAAAAAGAAAAAAGCAAAAAAATCACAGCAGGAACAGGGCCTGAGAGCATTTTCTCCTCCTATATGATTATGATTAAGAATGTCAGGAGAATCAGCAGTATCCACGAAAATTGCTATTTATCAGCAAGGATTCATAAAAGAAAAATCGAAGTTACCTGCTGAATTGTGTTGATGATAGTGAATAAGCTTTGGAATGGAATCAAAATAGTAGTTTTCAGCCAGGTATAATTTGTTTTCAGCGTTTGTATGCACATGGTAATGTTTGACAGTTCCTTTTTTATCACTAGTAAGGAATAAAGAATGTTAGAATATTTTTAATGAACAATTGAAGCTTGATTAGACAATGGCTAAATAATTATCTTAGATGCATTTGTACATTTGGGGGTGGGAAGTCAGGGAGGATTTCCCAGTCTTGACATCTGTGGTTTTCTGGAGGTGTCCATGACAATCAGCATTTGTGGAAGAGGTCTCCTGGCTGGACTCGATGTGCCTTTTGTGCACGTAACAGAATTCATGTAGAATGAATTCCAACTTTCCAGACTATTCCTCTGGAGTATATTTACAGAGTATACAACTAGAATCCTTCTTGGATGATTGTGAGCCTTGCAGTTCTTTAAGATCACTATTCAGAACCTAAATTCTCTTTTAGAATAATGATGAAGATAAAAAGGTGGGATGCAAAAGCGATTGGGCTGTGAGTATTCGCACCCCAGAGCATGGATGGGAGACTCTTTTGGGAGTGGGATATGTGGGGTGAAGTGGGTGGAGACATCTTTTAATTGCTCATGTGAACTTGTACTTTTTTTCATATAGATCATTTTTTCCCCTTTCCCCTACTTTTAAAAAATAGTGGCAAATTGGTATATGTTGATTCTGGCTAATCAGGAGTATGGCCTAGTGGTCAAGAACTGGGCTTTGAGTCCAGCTCTATGACTGGCTAGCTACTTCATCCAGTTGTTATAAAGACTGGATGGGATTTTATATGTATATGTTTACTATAATATTTATATGTAATATGTAATATGTAATATATTTATTTACTATATTTTATATAATATAGTATATTTCTATAATATGCTTATTATATAAATACATTTTATATTATATATTTATTATTGACTATATATTTACTATTATTGGCACATAAGAAAAAGTTAATAAATCGTTGTAATGCTAACCTGGCTAAGACTGAAATTATAAAAAGGAGAAAGTGTACTCTTTGTTGTTGCAAATGGCTAATCATTTCTTGGTATCAGTGTGAAATTAACTCAAGCCCATTGATGAGGTCTCACAAAAGAGAACTTCTACACTTATTGACTGAGATTATTTTCCTTTGACTCCTTATGTATTTGTTGACTCATCTACCTGGCCATCTTCAAAAATAAATCTGGAGTCAAGAAGCTTGACTAGGAGGACATCTGATATCACATTTGGCTGAAACTGCAGATCTTAAAGATGATGTCTTATCCTAACATGTGACTAAGTGATCAGCATATTCAAAGAACACACAGAAAGATCAAAGAAATAAACCCACATCATACTTACTTTACGGCCTTACTAAATAAGGACACTGTGTACATTCCCACCTGGCTAGAATTTCTAACCATAAATGCTCCTTCTTTTCCCTAAAAAGGAAGGAAAATGTAGAAGAAACAGAAAACATTTTTGATTTTTCATAGTAGGGTAGGGTAGGTAGATGAGTAGGAAAATAAATCTTTTAGATTCACTTTAAATGTCACCGAGGGCAAAGGTTATCTAATGGCAGGCACAGAAGGTGGCCCACAGTTTAGTGTTCATCCTTTTTTTTCACTCAGTGTCTTATAGATCTATCTGCATGCTTCAACTCTTCCTCCTCAGTTAATTTTTGACCCTTTCTGATAATTTTGTTTTGTACTTATGCAAGCCTAAATGTTTTCATCTTTAAGAAATAAAATTTAGACCCATCATATCATGGCCCTTGGAAGGCTTTAGGAAACCAAACATGCAGAATAAATTGTTAAAGTTTTCCACTCTACTTGTCTTTCTTAATGATTTGGGCTAAGGCTAAGCAGATCCCGATGCAGAAAGAGAAGATAATAAACCATTAATATGACAAAATACCAGGTGAAGGCATTGCATTCTCAATAGCACTCCTCAAAGAAATAATTGATGTGTTCAGTATTTTATGTTGAACTATATCAAAGTGTCATTTTTATAGATCAAGAGTTTGCTATTGTTAATTCCATACAAATGAGTAATAAAATCAGATAAATCCTTTCCCTAGCTCATCTGTTGTACTCTGGTTTAGGTGCTAATGAGCAGAGACAGAGCTGAGGTAATGGTAAATGGTTACATTGATGGCTCCCAATAAATCATCTCTTATTCTTGCCCTGTGTATTCTCCTTTCACATTGACTGTGGACTGGGCATGTGACTTGTTATGACCAATGTGACATTAGCAAACATGACAAAAGTGAAACTTAATACTGTCAGTAGTGTGGGGCTTATGCTCTTCTATCACTGCCCTGAGGATGCAATCCTGAGGAGATCCAAATTAGGCACATGGAGAGGCTGCTTGGATTAGAACTTTGGCACCCCAGTTAACTGCTTCAGCTAAACCCAGCCTCCTTGTCAACCCATCAGACAAATGAAGCCACATGAGTGACCTTAAGCAAACTTGCCAAAGAACTGCTGGCCTAGCTGACACACAGAATCATGAGAACTCATACATCTTGTTGTTTCATGCCACTAAATTTTAAGGTGGGTTATTATGCAACAATAGGGAGTGGAAACAGAAGTGACTAGATGTGAAGGACTTGGTAATCCATAGGCTGGACCAGCAATTCTTTGGTGAGTTTCAATAAGATACCTATGAGAATTGCCTTAACCTGTGAGCCCAACAACAGAGAGATTCTTAGAGGCTGTTTTAATCATAAGACTAATTTACCTTTTGTCTCAGTAACTGCTCAGATTGTGACCTGGAGATGTTACCTGCAAACCAGCTGCAACAGGAAAGAAATTCCATATTTGAGAACTAATCATTTTTAAATTGTGTAACTTGACACTCAATTTTATAATCCATTAGCCTACATCAGGAGTTTCCAAACCTGAATGCTCAAGAGAATATTCCGAGGAACTTTTTAAAATATACATTCTTGGGACCAGCAGGTGGCATAAGGTGCTGGAAACTCCCACATGGTTGACCACAGTTTGAGTCCCGGACTTGGTGGCTTGCTTTCTCACTTTCTCTCTCTCTCTCTCTGTCTCTCTCTAGTCAAATTAAAAAAAAAAGAATGAATAAATAAAATTAAATAATTATTAAATATTAAACACACACACACACACACACATATATATATACATACATACATTTTTGAGTTCCCACCATCCAATTCTGATTCTGGGATGGGATCTGCACATCTGAATTTTTAAATAGGCTGGCCTTTAAGAATCTCTGGCTTTTTTCTAGGTGACCCCTAAATTCTCCTACATTTCACTGTTTTGAATGAGGGCCAGAGATTAGCTCAATGAAGAATATTCCAATGGGTAACTCAGGATTGCCAAGGATAAACGCTCTTGTTTTTCAATCCTATCATTTAAAAAAATAATCTAATAGAAGCCACCTTTTTTTTTTTTTTGGAGAGGTTTTTGCCATAGGGCGCGTGCGCTCGCCAGACAGACAAAGACAGAGAGACAGAAAGTGAGAAATCAGCCCCCAGGGGGGATGGCCATGCCACAATCCCTTCTCCATTCTCCTCTCGGGATTCTGGGCACACACACACACACACACGCGCCCGGCGTGAGTTTTAAGCCACCGGGTCCGGGACGCAAACCACGGTCGACTACATGGGAGTCCAGCGACATAGCCATTATGCTAACTGCTGGTCCCAATAGAAGCCAACTTTACAGAATCTTTTTTCAAATAAAATGCTTCTTTAAATTAAAAAAAATTTCAGGATAGCAATAGATAAGCATCAAAATTTATATTAGCATAAGAGTAGTTGTATTGAACTGAGAAAAAGATGATGTGTGAGAACCAGGTATAATCTTTAAATGCTGCCCATTTTACTAAGGTAACCAAGAACATGGTGTCTGGCTTTATATGCAGAGCTCAACAGGTCAAGAGCTATTTTTTATGTGAGGCTAACAATGTCTGTGGCCTTTTGACTTGGGCTAAAATGTCATTCTAAGGAAATAAGTAGGATGTGAGGTGAGATGAGCTATGGGTTAGGGGGACTGTGAAGACTCACTGGCTAGAAAACATCTGAGGAGAAAAGAAGTACATGAAGAAGGTGAAAGTAGAAGGGAAGAGTTATAAGAGGAAAACAAGGCAGAAGATGCCTCAGAACATGGCAGGAATTGATGGGAAGTGGTTCTCTGCATAATCTCCCTATTAGTTGAGGAAGAGTGAGCAGTTGAAAAAAGTGGAAAGGCCTTAGACCAACCACTTTGGAGGTCTTGGTTCTAGACATAACTTCCAAATATGTAGTTGTATGACTTTGAACAAGCCACTTAGACTCTGACCTTGGATTTCCACATCTGTAAAATTAGGGGACAGGGAACTGATCTTGATATGTTTGGAAATCTCTTCTAACTATCCTTCTAGATATTGTACAATTAATACATGAGATTTTAACTGATTGTCCTCACTTTGCCTGGAGAGGCAAAGTAAGATAATGCAGTGTCCAAGAGAATTTTGTGCCATGAAGTATCAAGTGTCTGAGAGTCCAATATGTTCTGGTACTCATGTAAAGATTGACACCAATTTTTAAGTCTAGGAAATGATCATTTGTCCCTATTTGTAGAATGATAGAACTCGAGATTTTAGAAAGGACTTTAATGGCCATTTAGGCCAATCTATTGGGTTGTTGGCAAAGTCATGATGCATTTTTTTTTTTGCATAGAAAAACACAGAAAAAAATGCATCATGACTTTTTCAATGACCCAGTATCTCAGTATAATTGAAGTGATCACATACTCTTATTTGCCCAGAATGATCCTGTTTATGCCTGATATCCGGGTGTACTTTTTAATGGTGTACTCTTTCTCTCTCTAAATTATCCCAGTTGGAATGTTACATCATCAGGTCACCCTAGGAATGGGAATCTTTCAACATAAATGCTGCCATGTTCAAGGTCTCAGTTGTGCTACCTTATGTAGTTACTGCATCATAAATAACTTCCCCCAAAATCTGACTCAGTGTTAATAAGAGCTTTCAAATATCACCCTGCCGGAGATTTTCAGAAAGGGAATAATAAGCAGAAACGTCATGTGCTCTATCTAATGAGACAAGGCGAGATAAAGGGGCCTTGGTATGTGATAAAGCCAGTGAAGATGTGCAGCCAATTTAAATCATCCAGCTTGGGGGAAATATTTTCATTGGTAATAACCCAGCTCATCGTCCTGTCATCTAGCTAAATGGCTCAGACCCTCACGTGCATTTACTCATGTAAATACAGCCTCCTGAGAAGGTCTGAACCAGCTTTCATAAACATCTTTGAGGAATAGAATAGAAACATTTATGTCTAGTTTTGGAGGAACACAGAAGACTTCCAACACTCACTCATAATCATCCAGATTTTCCTCTTCTTCAGACGAACTTGTCTCAGGGAACCCCCTTAAAAAGAGTTGGAAAACAACATGAACATAAAAAAAAGAGAGGGGGGAAAAACACCCAGAAATAATCTGTCTAGCAGTGCAATACAAATACCACCCCTTTTTTTATCCACATGAGTACAATTTAGACTGTTACTTTTTTTGCTGTAAGGCACACATGCTCACCAGAGAGACAGAGACAGAGAGATAGAAAGTGAGAAATCACCCCAAGGGGAGATGGCCACACTGTAATCTCTTCTCTTCCATTCTTCTCTCTGGATTTTGGGCATGCATGCACATATACCCGGCGTGAGTTTTAAGCTGCTGGGTCTGGGGACTTGAACCACAGTCAACTACGTGGGAATCCAGTGATGTAACCATTATGCCATCTGCTGATCCTTAGACTGTTAGGGTTTTTTTGTTTGTTATTTGTTTTTCATTTTGTTTTGTTTTTACACTTGGGCAGGTATCAGCAAAGCGGAGAGAGACAGTCGCTCTAAAGTTGGACTCATATCCAGTTTAATGAGAGAACGACTCTTCAATACAGGAGGCTCCCAGGAACTCTAGATGACTCCTTAAGGGTGGTCATAGTATAAAGTTAAAAGAAATCTTGGGCTGTGCAGCGAGCTATTCTTAGGGAAGAATTATTCAACTCCAGGTTGACATTGCTCCTGTTAGAGAAGCATGTGCTTGGTACAGTAATGTCCATGCTATTACTAGTGCATATCATGATTGAGGGCTGGGAAAAATCAATGTGAGGAAAACTGGGACCTACAAACCATCAGTTCAGACCAACCTAGGTGTTCAGAGAGGAAAACTACATGGAATTCTGGGTTAAACTGATCTCTAAGGTGAAGCCTAATGGCAACATTAGTGCAAATGTGGTTAGTTGTCCTGTAAAAGGGAGCAAGTCTTGATTATAAAGGAGTAACTGAATTTTTTTTCTCCTTTGGAGAGGTTTTTTTTTGCTATAGGGGGCGTGCGCTCGCCAGACAGAGAGAGACATAGAGACAGAAAGTGAGAAATCACCCCCCAGGGGGGATGGTCACGCTGCAATCCCTTCTCCTCCATTCTCCTCTCGGGATCTTGGGCACACACGCACATGCGCCCGGTGTGAGCCTTAAGCCACCGGGTCCGGGACGCGAACCGCGGTCGACCACATGGGAATCCAGCGACATAGCCATTACGCTAACTGCTGGTTCCCGATTATAAAGGAGTAACTGAATTTGATGTACCATGAAATCTTTGAGGTGCTATGATTTATTATGTTCTTTTCTCTTTGGTTGCTACATACAGCATCTTCACTGCTGCTGCTGCAAAAAGAGAAAGAGAGAGAGAGGGGTGTTTCATAAATGTATAAATTTATGTTTAGTGATAAAAGTGAAATGATACAAGTAACTTTATTCAGGTATGTTTTAGCTTTATTTGACATTTTGACCCAGGCATTTCACATGGTTTAGAAACTTAAGCTAATGAGTTACTTTCACATTTTGGTCCTTTCGGGGACTCCTATAAAAAGAAGTGGTTTGGCAGTATTCCTAAACAAAAGAGAATTGTTCGTGGTGATTCATAGCGACCCCAAACCCTAGAAACCTGAGTAATAAACCATCTTTGTTGGCTTTGCTCTGATTTTCTGGTAGCTATGCAGGCATTCTGTTATTTATATCTTTTAAAATAAGCTATTTTTCTCTATGCAGTTGTGATTACAATGAAGTCTTGAAAATACTGAATTTTAAACTCTGTCAGGATATGGATGAATCAGCAGGGTTTCCATCTTCCTTTGTCACCCATCATTTTCTGTCTTTCATTGTGGGTGTTAAGCAGAACACGAGAAAGTGCCAAACTCCCAAAGTCCAAAGGCTGTTTTATCTGGAATGTGAACTGATTTCCTGTTTGCCTTCACAGCCCAGGCTCTCTTTCAAACTCACAGTTCATAGTGACAAGCTTCCTAGCAAGAAAATGCTCCTCTGGCTCCCTTTCAAGGAATGCCTGGAGAAAGCCCTTAAATGTGACAAGGCCTTCCTTCTGCCTTTCCAAAGAGCCTCACCCACTACAATAGCTTTTTGGCTTCTTGTCTTCATAAAAAAAAAAAAAAAACCTCTTATTTAAAAAGACTAAGCAATTTATTTAGCCTTCTTGTTGTTTTTAAGAATATCCATTGCTATTTGCATCACTTCAGTTTACCCATGTCGTGGGATACTTTACAGGCATTAAAAATAACCAGACAGGTTGCACAACAGTGTGTGTACTTAACACTACTGTGCTGTATGTATACTTCCAAATTATTCAGGTGGTAAATTTCATGTTACATGTATTTCATCACAATTAAAATTGAATGTAAAAAAACTGTATTCATTCCCACCAACAATGGAGGAGTGTTCCCCTTTCGCCACATCTATAAATAATAATAATAATAACAAAGAAAAGAAAGAAAGAAAATGTATTCAAATGGGAAAAATGGCAAAGATGAAAAGAACACGTGGCAAAGAAGACTATGCAACAAGAACCCCTCTTTATAATTATATATAGGGTAGCATAGCACAGAAAACATGTTAGAGGAAAGTGTACTGGAAAGTCTGCAATATTTGAATGTTTTAAGGGGAGCATGCATTATTTTACTACTTGGGGAAAAAAATTAAAAAGCAGGCCAGAAGCTGGGTAGGGTGGCTTGTGCCTTGGTCCCAGCTACTCAGGAGGCTGAGGCAGGATCCAATGAGACCCTTTCTAAAGAAACACCAAACACACATGTGTGCATGCTTACACGTGCCCTCATGTCCATGCACACATATATAACAGCTCAGATAGATAGTAAAAATGACAGAAAGTCGACCAAAAGTATCACTCAATATATGAGCTGAAAGTAATGACTGCATTTAAGAAATCCAAATCCATGAAGACCTTTTAGCTATTATTATAGCTCACTCACAGATTCAGTGCTGCTCATGCTAAGAAGTGGTTAGCCAGCTGTTTGTACAAATAACTAGCTTTCTGAAATTCTAGGGGAAAACCCAGAGTCAGGACTAAAGGGAGTATAAAATCTAAGGAAGTGTCAAAAATGCAGTAATAGCAATTTTAATAAATTTTTTAAATTTAAAATTAATGCAAAAAAATACCCCACAGGGAACAAAACTTCATTTTTAAATAAATATGAGATCTGGCCATCCATGAGTCGGTAGCTCTGCAGCAAACCTATGTGAGCCAACAGTTCTTCCTAGTTATTTGAAAACTGGTCAGTTTCATCACAGGCCTCCCTCAATGAATCACCGAGATTTCTGTGAGAGAGGGGACCTAGCACAAGGTTAACATGACATTCGTTCTCCTTGGGTCTGTGTCCCCTTCCACAAAAATGCTGGGCTACAGGCGAATAAATGCACCCCCTTCCCTCAGGCACCAGGTATAGATTAATACACTTGGACTAGCTCCACTTTGGAATGAAAGGGATCACAGCTTGTGATACTGAAAAAAAAAAAGAAGAAGAAGAAAAATACACTTACATTCTTTCAAGTTCCATATGGTCCTGTGGCTGTATCATCGGCACAGTGAGGCATTTGCTTTATGTAAAATGATGAGGATGGAAAGAATACAGGAATAAGAGGACAAGGGAGAAAACAAAGAAGAGATACATGGTGAGTCAGAGATCCGCTCAGCATCCACTGTGGGAAAGACAGACAACGGGTACCCTACAGGGATTTCCTGTTTGCCTTCACAGCCCAGGCTGTAGGGGTGCTGATAACTGGATAAGAAGATGGCAGGCAGCAGACAACCTGATGGGAGGAAGTCCGAGATAGCAACTAAGGAAGGGCTGTCACTTGACTCTTTCTGTATGGTCACCTCACAATTCCATTCAACATTTATTGAGCACCACTGGTGGGGCAAGTTGATGCCAGATACCAAGGGTAGATACCATTTACTGACTGCCTTCAAGGTGTTTTCAAGTCTGGTTTTAGTTAGAATCTTTAGGCTGAGAAACGTGAGACCACTAAGCAGGTCAGGAGAAGTGGAAGTGTACATCCTGAGAAGGCAAGCCCTGGCCTTGCTTGAAAGGCTACTTGTCATTTGGCTAGTGATGCCAAAGCACATGATGGACGTAAGCTCACACTAAGTGCTTTCACTTACAGAATATATTTTAAAGATTCTGTGTTCTGGAATGAGGAATTATTTGGGGGAGAGAGGAGGAAGGAAGAGGAGGAAATGAAATGTTCAAGTATTATTTAAATCGTTAGAACAGATCATCTAAATGGAAAGTCTATGCTGCTCAGTCCAGTAGGGCGACTGCTTTCCCAGGCTTCTGGCTCAGGTACTAAACACTTTCTGAGAGGAGAGCCCTATCTCACTAAGGCCTGCCCTGACAGCTTTGAGGCTGAAGGCCAAGATACTGGGGTAACATCTACTGTATGTGTGGGGCAGCCAACCTGAAAGCCGGGTTTTACCTTTTCAGTTTTCTTACTTGCCACCAGTCGGGGCAGTCTTCCCTTGGAATATATTGCATGTTGACATTTGGCTGGGAGCCATACTCTTTCTTCAAGTCGCTGTCATAATGGGCTAGGGTGGTGCTTGAAGATGGCATATCCATTTTGAGAATAGGAACTGCCCGAGGAATCTTCAGCTTTGGAAGACAAGAGATTTTAATATATCACAGTGAGGCACAGATTCAGGTACTGGGAACTAGCAAAGTACATGAGCTCTTAAATAGGAAAGAAGGAAGGAAGGAAGGAAGGAAGGAAGGAAGGTAGGTAAGAAGGCAGGCAGGGAGGGAAGGAGGAAAGAAAAAAGGAAGGAAGCAAGAAAAGAAGACCAAAAAAAAATAATACTAAGTATTGACAAAGACATGGAGCAACTGGGACCCTCATACTTTTCCTAGTTGGAGTATGAAGTGATGCAGACACACTGGGAGCTATTGGTGGACTCTAGTAAAGCTGGGTGTGCACATACCCTGCAATCCAGAAATTAAGCGTGTGTACCCAACAGTGAAACCAAGAGAGGTGTAAAAGAACATTCAAAGCAAAATTATTTAAATTAGATAAAACCTGGAAACCACCTAAAGGTCCATCAAGGGAATAAAAAACATAATAAGCATATTGAGATTGAAGTAGGCTGAATAATGCCCTACACACACACACACACACACACACACACTCACACGCGCACACACACACACACACACACACACACAAAGATGTTCATATTCTAATTCCCAGGGCCTGTGAATACCTTACATGGTTAAAAGGGATTTTGTAGATTGTAATGGAAGATCATGAAATGGGGAGATTAAACTGCATTGTAGAATGGGCCCCATATAATACAAAAGGCCCTTATAAATGGGAAGCAAGAAGGTCGGAGAGTAGAGAGAAGACGTGAGGATGGAAGCAGAGGTCAGAAAGCAGAGAAGCTTCTCTCCTTCTGGCTCTGAAAATGGAGGGCAGGCAAGGATCCAATGAATACAGAACCTGGAAAAGGCAAGGAAATAATTATCCCCTAAAGTCTCCAGAAGGAACATAGCTATGAGGTTCTGAGACGGTCTGTTTCTTAATCTGAATGTGGGTTATACAAATGTGTTCAGCTTGTGAAAAATCAGCAAGCTGAACACTTAGAATTTACATGCTTTTCTAAGTGCATGTTAGACTTTAAGTAACAATTCACATTATGTGTGTGTATAAGTGTGTATTTGTTTAGGTTCTAAATTTTATCACAATGTATTTTACTTTTTTTCCCCCAGGGATACCATTTTCTCAGAGTTGAAGTTTTAACATTCTAAAAATTTTAGTTATGCAGGACATTGTTATTTAAGAGCTGTGAGGTAGTTCTCTCCAAAGATAAATGCACTGGAAAGTACCTTAAATGGAAATCTGAACAAAACAGCTAGAGAGCTGATTTTTATTTCTTCCTCTACTCAGAAAATAAGTCCTCTATTTAATGCTCTGGTAGAAACAAAACAAAGGGAAACATGCTTTTCATAATAACTTCTCTGTTCTCTGGTTCATTTGGGCAGCTTTTAATCAAAACAGGCTTAGGAACCCTTGGTCACTGATTTGCCTGAATGATAATTTTTAATATGTTGTCCAAAGAATTCCCTACCAGAGATGGGATGCAATGGTTTTCTGGCTCCTAAATTATCTTCTGTTCTTAGATTTATTTAAAATAAACATTATTAGAAATTTACCTTTTTAAACTGTAGAATTTAGTGACTTAGTAAATTTATCAAGATATGTAACCATCACCACAATCTAGTCTAGGCACATTTCCATCACCCCAGTAGGATCCTTTGTACCCATTTACAGTCAATCTCCACTCCCACTCTGGCCCAGGCAACCACTCGTTAACCTTTAATCTATAGATTTGCCTGCTCTGGACATTGATCTTAGGTGTTTTTTTAGGGCCATAATTTTCAAGCATCAAGACTGGAGCACATATCCAAACCAAAACAGCGATGTCACCGATAACAAGGTCAAAATCCCCAATCATAATAATTGTTTCCTAGGGCTTCTACAACAAATTACCACACATTTAATGGTTTAAAACAAAAATGTAGTCTTTCATCGTTCTAAAGGCCAGAGGTCTAAAATCAAGTTTTCAGCATGGCCATGCTCACTCCGAAGGCTCTCAGGAAAGAGTGTTCCTTTGTCTTCCAGCTTCTGGGGGTTCCAGGTATACTTTGGCTTCTGGAAGAATAAATCTGATTTCTGTCTAGGATTTTTCATGGCTCCCTCCTCTATGTATCTATTTGTGTCCACTCTCCTTCTTAAATGGACACCAGTCATTGGATTTGTGACCCACCCTCACCTTGCATGATCGCATCTCGATCTTTAACTAATGACATACTCAAAGATCCTGTTTCCGAATAAGATCACATCTTGGGGTTCTGAATGGACACAAAATTTAGGGGACACTATTCTATATACTACAGGAATTATTTTTGTCCTTCATGTTGGTTCACAAAAAAATGGTGGTTTTTACTTAGCATGTGTGAATAAGTGTATCTGAAAATAAGTACCCAAGACACCACAGGCTCAATTCCTTACTTTCTGGTGAGTCTCCAAAGAACCACTGGGAGGCCATTTTATGTGTCTTCTGGAACTTGAAGAGGTTGGCACCTCTGCCTGGAAAGCCTAAAAGCAGGAGGCTGTGGCCATGAACCCAAGAAGACAGGCCAAAAAATCAAGAAGCCACCTATACTCTGAGAGCAAGATGCATATAGTTCAGTTAACTAGAGCAATAAAGGTTTTGTTTGTTTTTCTGTAGGCCAACTCTACCTTTAGGAAAAAAATGGGCTGGTAGATGTCTTGACAGGAACTCTGCCCAGATGGCTGAATTGATCCAGCAGGAGGATTAGGGGTGGGAAATCCAAGAGCTGAGGATTATGACATCTTTTCTGTCATAAAATTATTATACATGTGCATCTGCCTCTAAGTGGGAAACCTAGAAAAGTCTCCCATAAGATTAAGAATCAGCACTGGGGACCATGAGTTAGTGTAATGGCTTATGTCGCTGGACTCCCATGTAGTCGACTGCGGTTCGCATCCCGGACCCGGTGGCTTAAAACTCACGCCGGGCGCGTGTGCATGCGTGCCCAAGATCCCGAGAGGAGAATGGAGGAGAAGGGATTGCGGCGTGACCATCCCCCCTGGGGGGTGATTTCTCGTTTTCTGTCTCTCTGTCTCTCTCTGTCTGTCTGGGGAGCGCACGCGCCCTATAGCAAAAACCTCTCAAAAAAAAAAAAAAAAAAAACAATCAGCACTGAGAAACTTACCCAGATACTGTCATTACTAAAGGATGCTAGGGGGACCAACAGGTGACATGGTGGTTAAGGTGCTAGACTCCCACATAGCCAACTGTGGTTAGAGTCCTGGATATGGCTGCTTGAAAATCATGCCAGACATGTGTGCAGGCATGACCAAAATCCCAAGAGGGGAATGGAGGAGAAGGGATTGCTTGTGGTGTGGCCATCTTCCCAGGGGATGATTTCTCACATTCCCTCTCTGCCTCTCTCCAGTGAGTGCATGTGCCCTGTGGTAGAAGCCTAACAACAACAACAAAAACAAATCCAAAAAATAAACCTAAAGCATCAGAGGACCAGCAATCTATGAGTATGTCTTCATTAGGCCCCCTCTTGCTTGGCCTCTACCCTAAAAGATTCATGAACACTAGCTTCTCCACATTTCCCCCAAAGCAGGCTGCCAACTGATGCATATCCAAGTTAGGTAAAGGAGAGAAGTTTCAACTTGTACTGATGTTTGCAGTTGTGTGATTATAACATTGAATCCAGACAATGGGCCAATCTAGAAGCTGTTCTCATGACTACTAACAATATAGGAAAGCTTTATCATCTGGGAGTGACTGAAAAATTATGAAATCTGCCTAAGACTTCATCCAGATACAGAAAAGCTTTCAAAGGATAATGGAGGAAAAGCATTTTGTTTTTTTTGTGTGTGCTCTATGAAGTCCATTCCATCACCAGGATTACTTTCACGAGGCAGTCTTGGCCATGCTGATGGTAGGAAAAGAATAACAGCTAAGAACAGTTGCCAGTTATATGTGATGCCATCTTAAGGACTTTTACCACAGGAATACAATTTTGGGGTAGCTATTTATGGGCTTACTGGTTAGGAAAAAATTGATAATTTAATACAAACTATAAAACGTTACAATGGCTCTATATTTGAGTCTGTTATTGGGTACCTTCCATAGCTATTAGTGATAGCTCCTTTTTCTCTGCTGAGCAATCTGAATGAAGCCCACCTTTTCTAGTTTTGAATCTGGCCATCTAGGTTTATTTAACTGATTATGAAAAAACATTTATAAAATGTTGACTTACCACCCTGTCTGGGAAGATAGGAGCTCTGTGTTTTTCTTCATTGGTTGCAATATGTAGATCAGCATCTGAAAAGTTAAACCAAGTAATAGCAGAATAAACTTTAAATGGAACAAAGAAAAATACCCAATGTCATTAATCAAAAGAATAAACCAGCTTGTTTATTGAGTGGATTAAATGAATTAACACCCGTTTAGAATAATTCCGTAGTGTTTCCTATATTTTTTCAACTGAAAGACCATTTCTCCATCATTTATTGACATCTCCCTACATCTAGATTAAAATGTGAAATTCTTCTAAATCCTATGAGCTATAATTTGTACCTCATTTCTACATTAGATTCACAGATGGCTAATCTCATCAGGTAGTATACACGACCCTTTAGGTCAGGGTCCATGTCTGACTCCTTCTTGATTGACTCATAGGAGATATTTAATCATTCTTAGAGCCAATAAGTAGCTGATAGATACATGAACAAACTTACTGCAAGCTTTCCCCTTCTGTACTTATGAATAATTGTTGATTTTCCTTTCCATCCTCACATGTCCAAGTTGTGAGTGTGAAGCCACTGCATGCCTTATCAGTAGAGACCATATGGTTTATTGCCAAAACTGGAATATTTTTGACAGTGTTAAGAGCATACTTTTAATGATTATTCCATGTTAACAGGCACAGAATGAGATTGTCCCAAACAAATTGGGGTGTATGGTCAACCTACCAGTAGGGGAGGTACCATGGATGAGTGTGGACCAGGGCATCCTGGAGACAAAAAGAAATGAAGACACCCAAGAACTGTTTCCTTTTTCTTTCCTACAACACCTGAAGTAGGTGTGCCTTGGATTGCTCAAGCCAAGGGAGTAAATTGTACTTGGGCAGATAGACAATAGCACAGGTGTTCCTGAGCCACAATACCTCTACACTCTGTAGTCTGTCTCAGAGGCTGACAGAGAGCCTGAAGCAGCCAGAACAAATGATGGATGCTATCCGGACAGAGTTTAGAAAACTAATCCCAAGGTAGTGCTCTCTCTGGCCTTTTTCCTGTTCCTTCCCACAGAGTTAGGGCAAGGTCAGAGCTCAAATCTGGCCCATTAGGTAATGATACCAGACAATAGATAGAACCACTGGGTAAAACGATTAACACTGCAAGGAGACATTATTCCTTGGTTCCTCACAGTGGAGGGGAGATTCCCGTATAGTAAATGCTTTACAGTTCATTAAATCACCATGATTCCTCAGTATAAAGGGCAATGTGATCTCATTGAGATGAATGAATATTATATAATCTAATCAAAGTGGATAATATAATAAATACTTATTTGTTGATTTTTTGAGGTACATTAACATGATTTTTGAGTATAAATACTGTTATGGGGTGAATTTGAAAATTATTTCATGTGCCTCTGTGTTTTCAAGTTCATAAAGTAACTCCAAGTAGAAGCCATTATGGTCTGGGCATATTCTGTACAGGCTGGTAAAGCCATTACCAAAATAAGTTCTCCTTTATTTTTGGTTCATCAACAAGTTCATATGGTTAAACAATTACAAACTTTAAAATATATAGGTTCGCCATTTCCCCTAGAAAAGTAACTGGATGGAATCTGCTTGCACTTAAAGCAAACCCTTCTCTACATTGTCTGCTGTCATTAAGAAATCAACACACATGTACAGAATGGCAAACCACTTGGAATACATTTTTTAAAACTCGGCCATCATCATTTTGGAATATACAGTGACTATATTTCTGTCTCTCTGTCTCTCTCTGTGTCTCTGGTGAGTACACACACCCGATAGCAAAAATTTCTCTCCCCCCCAAAAAAAAATTATATCTATTGATATACTTTTTAAAAGAATGTTGTGTTTTTTGTTTTGTTTTTGTTTTTGTTTTTGTCCATGACTTTTGTCATTTATAAGAAGAAAAACTGATTTTCTTATCAAATGGGAAACCTAGATGTTTGAACCATGGTCATAGGTTTACCACATTCTACCTCCTTGGAGTTTATCTTGAACCAGGAAGAATTATAGGAGGAAATAACAGCTCATTGTTTGACTAATGATTCCAATTTAAAAAATACTTCTCATGAAATGGAAGAATGGCAGATGTTAATATTATTATTATATTATTATTATTTTAATGGCCACGATTCAATTGGCCCACAAATTAGGCTTCATTCGTCACACAGCATCTGCAAGGCTAGATTTTCACAATGCCAGTCAATTTGGCACATCTTGCTTTCTGGCAAGCTGTTCTGGCATCTGGCTGGTTTGACCTAATGGGGCACCATCCACTCAGGGTCCAGCCCAAACTAGGCGTCCACATTACATGCTTCCCAGAGGGTACATCCTGGGGCGGCTTTGCAACTCTGCTGGCAGCACAGGAACTTGCCATCCACGAAGAACCCGCTGTGGTACTTGATCAGTAGGTGGGGGTTGCCCCTTATCTCTGAGGAGTAAGCAGGAAGAAAGCACACTGTGAGCAAATGTTGGCCAGAGAGAAGAAATGCATTCGGTAAACATTGTTTTCACTGAACAGTAAAAACCCATTTGGGGCCCAACTGCAGTGACATAGGCAGTGGGGGTACTGCTGCAATGCTGGAAACCATGGAAGGCTCCAGGTTCATGTCCTGATCTATTCTGGGGCAAGCCTGTGATCCTGGCTGGCTGCAGGGCTGGGGGAAGATAAAAGAGCGAAAACTCTATAAAGGGTGCCCCTCTCTCTTTTTCTCATAGGAAGGAAATAAATAAAACTAAACTGAGAAAACATTACCAGCAACCAAGGTAAGAGCTAATGGTTCCCAAAGGATGTAAGTCATTCACTCAGAAGGTATTAGGCCAAACAGAAAAGCCTAACCATGTATATAGTAAAGACAATACGATAAGTGGTATCACTGTTCAAGAAAATAACTAGTAAGAATGCACACACAGACCCAGCCTCTCTGGCACAGCAGTGTGCAGATGTCTGCAAGGCTGGAAGCCATATGGCTGACAGTGGGTTCAGGTTCCCAGTTTGCCTAAAAACACACTGTGGCATGTGTGGGCACCTAGGATCCTGAGGAGCTGGAGAGTTTGGGGAAAAGGATCTCAGCAGCACAAGACCATGTTGAAGATGCTTCTCTCTCTCTCTCTCTCTCGCATGTATACATGCTTTCTATCACTAAAAATGCATATACAGATCATCTTGGTGTTAGGATTTTAGAAATACTTTTGTAAAGGGAGTGAGTGGGTTATAGCACATGGTTCTCTCTATGGCAGAAGGAAGCTAGAAGGTAGGACTTGATCTTAGAAAAAAAGGATGAAAGTTTCTAGTAAGTAAAATAAACATTCTCCCCATTTTTATTTTGAAAAATTTTAAATGTACAGAAAAGTTGCAAGAATATTACGGTGAATATCCATATGCCCTTACCTAGATTTACCAATTATTATCTGTTAATTGTGTAACCATGTGTAACCATGGTGTTTTCCTTAAATTGCTACTTAGTCAGCTCAAACCTTCCATGTGCCAGTTACCATCTGCATAATTCTTTTTTTTTTTTTTTTGGAGAGTTTTTTTGCTATAGGTTGCGTGCACTCGCCAGAAAGACAGAGAGAGACACAGAGACAGAAAGCGAGAAATCACCCTGCAGGGAAGATGGCCATGCCGCAATCCCTTCTCCTCCATTCTCCTCTCGAGATCTTGGGCATGCACACACATATGCCTGGCGTGAGTTTAAGCCACCAGGTCTGGGACTCGAACCACAGTTGACTACATGGGAGTCCAGCGACATAGCCATTACACTGACTGCTGGTTCCCCATCTGGATAATCCTATGCCTGCAATTTCTACCTTAGTTCATAATTCTTAGGCCAAATAATAGATAAAAGGGGGTCATTGTATTCCCAATGAAATTTTATAGGGGAGAAGATTAGAGTGAGGGAAACTTTTTGTTTTACTGTGGCAGACTGGTTGGCCAATTCAACAGCCAATTCCACCTATCTTCTCTCTCATTATCTCCCAAGACAGTGGTTGGAAAGACTGATACTTTCTTCTGGCTTTCTTTGCACATAGAAATAGCCACGAGACAGTTCTGGATAATGTGACATAAACAAAAGTTTGCAGTGGAGGGCATCTAGAAAAGCTCAGAACCTCTTCAAGGGCTTCTAAGGGTGACAGAGTGGAAAGCTAAGAGGAGTCTGATTCCCTAACAACTTCACTGAGCTGCTGCACCATCCCTGAACTGCCTACCTCTGGATTGGTTACTTTGGAAAAAGAACAAAAGTGGATTTGTTTTAGCAACTGTTCGGTGTCTTTTACCTGAAGCTTAAAGCATTACTAACTGGTACAAACCATTTACTGTGCATATGGAAGCACTAGTTATGGGGATTCTCTGCAGTTTTATGAGGGACTAGCCAATAGATTTTTGCTTCTCTCTCTGCTCTCCTCATACATTCCATATGCCCTCATATGAGTTGCTCAGGAACAATCCAAATCTGTCCAACACTTATAGCTCCAGAAGGACCCACAAAGAGAGTCCTAGGAGGCACCCAACAGCTGTACATAGATGTGTATGTAGCAACTGCCCCCTTCAAGAAATTCCCCCAAAGGAGATGGAATGGAAAGCAAAATCTTGTAACTCCTCCTGAAAACCTCACTCTATCCGCAGTAACTCATGTTTGTGTGTAGGATAATATATTTAGGAGTTTCTCATTTGTTTCTTATGATTGCTCTAGGAGAAAAGAAATTTGGTCTTCCATCTTACAGGTCAGGAAACTGAGACCCAGACATGTTATATACTTTTATTAGATGGCATGACAAAGCAGACTTGGCTGCATGTTTGCCTGGCTCTGAGAGTGATGCCCTTTTCATTTCAATGAGCTTGTAGTGGGTAGAGGTGGGTTTCTCTTCTTCAATGGACCACTTTACTATCCTACAGAATAGTATAGAATATAGAATAGGCTGTTAAATTTTTTCTTGAAAGAGAAGAATTAAGCCCTATGTGTGAAGATAATGTATTTGTATCAAAGTGGAATAGGTGTGTACTGAGAAAAGTGGAATTTGAGGTGTACTGAGAAAGAAGCACAATCTAAAATTTAAATGAGATAAATTCTTCTCCCATTAAGAAGCTTAATACCATGGGACCAGCGGTTTGCATAGTGGCTATGTCACTCCCATGTAATGGAACGCAGTTCAAGTCCCGGACCGGTGGCTTAAACTCACGCCGGGCACGTGTGTGTGTGTGCCCAAGATCCCAAGAGGAGAATGGAGGAGAAGGGATTGCAGCGTGGCCATCCCCCCTAGGGGGTGATTTCTCACTTTCTGTCTCTCTGTCTCTCTCTGTCTTTCTGGTGAGTGCACGTGCCCTATAGCAAAGACCTCTCCCCCCAAAAAGAAGCTTAATACCTGAAATTTCACAGGGTCATTCATTTGAGTTAAATATTGTCCTGACACTGTCACACACATCTTTAAAATATATATGTCATAGACGAAGACATCATGGAGCCAAATTACTGACAATGATTCCATTCTATCAAAGATTGTTACCAGGCAGCCTGAAAGTCACTGAATAAAAAGCTTCATTAAATCCCTACTTTTTCCTGGCATTTACAAAGTACTGGTTAAAAAGTTAGGTTTGGGTGATTGAATTCTGAGTCACTCATTACTAGGTATGTGACATTGGTCATGTTTTTAAAGCTTCACATGTCTGAAAAATGGACAATAATATTACCCCTTTCCATAGAGTTGTCAAGAAGATTGCCTAAGAAAATGTTTTTTAACAAGTACTTGATCAAATAGCTGGCAAATGATAAGTGCTTAGTAAGTATTAGGTATAACCTTCTTTTATAAAAGTTTTTAAAATTTGCTATAGGGTACATGCACTCACCAGAGTGGCAGAGAGAAAGTGAGAAGGCACTCCCCAGGGGGTATGGCCACACCACGATCCCTTCTCCATGAGGATTCTAGGCATGCACACACACATGCTCACTGTGTTTTTCAAGTGCTGAATCCAGGACTCAAACTCATGCAGCTGGCTGTGAGATCCACCCACCCTAACCACCATGTTACTGGCTGGCCCAATATAACTTTCTATAAACATGGAAAGCACACTAGCTACAGGCCTGACCACAGCTTCAGGAGGACCTAGACTTTGCCCGAGTAAAGGCGAACACAGGGAGTGGAGAGCCAGTGGCCTGACTTCCCCCAAGCTGCTGGGAAGGCACAATAGCTGGCTCTGTGCAAAGCAGGAAAGGGAATCTGACCCCCAGGTTTCCTGTATGTAACAATGCGAATGCAAAATGAGGGTGAACCTGACACATTCCCTGAGTTTGGTAGGAAAATCAGTAGATTCTTTCTTGGCTTTTGGGTCCTTTTACTGTCATATATTTCTTTCATCAACCCCCCCCCCAATTGATTTAATGACTCCTTTATTTCATTTTGGGTTACCTTTCTGTAATGCCTTCAACCACTGACTTCGGCTCTCTTCATTTGATGCATAGACATAAAGAAGCCCATCTTTGTAGACGATCTGGAAGGAAAACATTTGGCGCATTATATAATTGCATCCTAGGTTCACTCTGGTGCATGTGCAAATTTTCTGTTATCCAAAAGAAAACTTGAATTTGCTTATATAGTATACATCAGACCTGAAATTAGATGGGAAAAGTATATTTTTTAATATTCCATCCCTCAATTCATTTCTCCCAGTATCTGACAGCAGTGAACACTGGAATATCAGCAAAGATGCCCTGGGCCATGGAGAATTACAATATGTTACACATTGCATGAGTCTTAGGAGTGTTCCAGTCTACCTGCTTTCATGTGCATGATTGTATTTAAAGCCCACCTGAAAATGTTTAACTGCTCTGTCCTTAAAAATACCTTCAGAAATGGAATGTACTTTACTTTGTGAAAGGTCTTTGTCAACTTCCTATTCTGATCATTATACAGTTCATGCTTAAATGGAGTAAAAAGTACAACTCCCTGTTACTTCAGTCTGTTGAATCCTGTACTACCCCGGAAATCACCAAAATAAGTCATTTTCTCTTGAAATTTTGAAGATAACAATATCTTCTCTAGATCTTATTCTAGTTTATTCAACTCTCGTTGATAAATAATACATGTGATATATTAAATACATACTAGTTGCTAGGCTCTTTTCTGGCTACTTTACTATTTTAATCCTATTTCAATTCTGAAGACCCATTGTGTATGCCCCCTCCCCTTTTTTAGAGAGAGATTTTTGAAGTAGGGTGTGTGAACTCGCTGGAAAGACAGGGTGACAGAAAGTGAGAAATCACCCCCCAGAGGGGATACCATAGTCCAATCCTTTCTCCTCCATTCTCCTCTTGGGATTTTGGGCATGCATGCACATGTGCCTAGCATGATTTTTAAGCTGCTGGGTCTGGGATTTGAACTGCAGTCGACTACATGGGAGTCCAGCGACGTAACCATTACATTATCTGCTTGTCCCAGAGTATGCCCTTTTTACTAATGAGGAAGGAAATATAGATAGAAGGAGTATGAGTTTATAGTTATACAAATACAAGTGATAGGGTTAGGAGCTCTGTGGTGCTCCAAAGCCTATGTTCTTTTGAATACACTATGCCTCTGTGATGTGAGTCTGCAGCATCTTTCATGAGCACACTCTCCTCTGGTTTCTTCCAATTGGGCGTTTTTTAAGTAGTAAAGTATGGATTGTTAATCAATTGGATTAATGTATTTCATTTTGGGCCACATTCTTTAATATTAGCACTGAGTACTCTGACCATCTGGAAGACATTTCATGTGCCTTTAGATCAGAAAGGCAAGTATTCATGATATAATAAAAGTAAGGTATGGCTTAGATCAAACCATTTCCAAAAGAGGTGGCATAGAGTCAGTATACTCTCTATAGTATACCATTGTTTAAAATAATTCACAGTAAAATTAAAACTTCTTGGCATGTCATGCAAAATCCTTCACAGGGCCTGTCTACCTCTCCAGGCTGAGGGTAGGCTCCATACACTGAGTTCTCCTTCTCACTCCTTCTTTGCCCTTTCTCCATGCTCCTCACCCCCACTCCAACCCCAGCTGCTTGTCTGACTAGATCTCATGAACATCCTATGACCATTCTCTGACCTCGCAGAACTGGCTTATGGCTGGGCCATTCCAGAAATATGTGTCCCTCTCCCACATCAACATCCCCAGATCAGAGGCACTAAATTAATGTACAAGCTCTGGCAACTCTGCTAATTGGTAACTTAACCATCGTTATCTTCAGTGTATGTAGAAACCAGGTCCCTGCCTTGGAGATAGGGAGTCTGTGCTGATCTTATAGGCAATGTACACACTCTTTGATGTGTAACATATATAATGTGACCCCACACTCATGCCAGCATGGACCATTCTCTGGCTAGCCATCAGCAGAGCTTCATACCCTGCTAAGTAAACTCATGTCTTCCCCTGCTGGATCTCTGAGTGTGTTCTTTAAAATTGGTAAACATTATGGGCAAGCCCTTTCAGATTTGGGGCTCCTCCCTTCTTTCATAGGTTCATCTCTTTCACTCTCTCAGGAGGCTGCTTTATTCATAGGGTCTACATGAGACTTCCCAGACATACTGTATTAAGTCACCCATTAGTGCCTTGACATATACTGTTTCCTTTGTTCTTTTCTCCTTCCCATACTTGCTGGCTAAATTCTACTTGTCCTTCCCAACCTGTGTGTCATCTCCAAAGAACATCTCCCTGACCTCTTGGAGTTAGGAGTCATGCTTCCGCTTCCTATGGCACCATGAATGTACTCTGCCGACTTCCGTCTTAACACTCATGCTCACGGCATTATAACGGGGTCAACTTATTAGTCTTTTTTGCCACGTCCCTGTAAATGTCCTGGAGTGGGGTCCGTGTTTTATGCCCTATAGTATGCCTCCTACCTTGTAGCACATCAGAGACACTCAACAATGTTAGATAACACTGTCAGACTGGAGGCAGGACAGGCCACTTTTGCTTATGTTCTCGTCTTGCTTCCCCCTCTTTATGGAAGGCAGATTAGTGGACAAATTTTTTTGCAAAATGCCCAACTTCCATCCAGGGATAGTCTAAGCCTTGTCAATGTCTTAATGGATCATTTTGCAATATCATTATTTTTCTTAGATATAGTGACACATTCATAATAGGAACTATTAAAGGAATATCCACCTACCTAATGTAAGGTTGTCCCTCCCTTTACCTGAAATGGGTACTGTCTCTCCACGGGTGTCTGCTCCTCAAGATTTACTTTCTCCACACATCTGATTTTCTTAATTTCAATGGATCCTTTTCTGCTGCCTCTTTTCTGAATTGTAAAACAAAATATAAGATACCTCATATAGTGTACCATCTTCAATGTGTGTAGAAGCCAGGTCTTTTTTCTTGTAAAAGAAAAGCATAAAGCTAAAGTTATGCTTGAGAGGGAGACTAGAGGAAAAGGCAGGCAATGAAGAATGACTTCCCATTAATCCTTACTAGTCAAAATTCAACGACAACAGAATACGTTTCTCGAGTGTGGACATAAATTCCTCCAAAAGCAAGTCTTTAAGCAATAGGCAGTCATCAAATTTGATAATTCTGAAATGCTTCAAATCACCTGCTATAAGGTTAATATACTCAGGAAAATCAAGACTTAATTTCACAAAGTATCTTTACTTTGTTTCAATATTATGCCAATATTTCAGTATTTCTTCTATGCTAGAATTCTCAACTGTATAGAAATAGTCTGATTTTCAGCCTTGTTTTAGGGCAGCATTTCTGATTTTCAGCACTCTTGACAGTTGGGCCTGGATAATCCTTTGCTCTGTGTGTGTGTGTGGTGGGGAAAGGGCATCCTGTGGACTGTAGGGTGTTGGCAGCATCACTGGTCTCTACCCAGCAGATGCCATGAGCACTTCCTCCCTCCCTCCCCCTGCTAATACATGCCATCAGTTGTGATAACCATAAATGTCTCCAGCTATTGCCCTGAGTTCCCTAGAGGACAAAAATGCCCTCAGCTGACAATCGCTATTCTAAAGTTATAATTTGCCTCAGTAAACTAATGTTTTCAAATCTTTTAGCTTGAATTCACTACAGTTTGGTTAAGAAAAAACAATGTGATAAGTGGATACACAATGATCTTTGCTATGTAAGCTAAGAAACCTGATATTTCATCATAACCCATCACTTTGTGAAAGCAGAGGAAAAATCATAAATAGTATAAAAACAATAGAACAAGTAAGATCTTACCATTTTGTCATACTCATAATAGGAAAGATTTGTTTTGGTCAAAACGAAAAGCCGTTCTTTGTAATTATTTGGTGACATTTTCTTCTTTTGTTGGGACCTTTTGAGAAGAAGTTCTTCTAGAATAGATTTTGTATCCATATTATCCTCCTGAGTAAAATAAAATAATTAAAATGAGCTCAGCATCTAACTAGGCCTTCATTTAGCTTTCATACTTTTCACTCAACCATTTCTCATTCAGAGATAATATAAATATTAATTTTAAAAAATGAAACTGATCTTGGATTATAGAGTAAGCTACACACATACTTACAGGTTTTTCTTTTCTTTTTTTCTTTTTTTTGCTATTCCTCTTTGTTTTGAGTTTATAAATATGTGGCCTTTTTTAAAGAAAATTTTGCCAAAGGGCATGTGCACTTGTCAGAGAGAGATAGAGAGATAGAGAGGGAGACAGTGAGAAAGCAATCCCCACTGTGTGTGACTGATCACTCCACAATCCCACCTCCTCCATTTCTCCCTCCTCTCGGGATTTTGGGATTTTGAACACAAGTCAGCCATATTTTTCAAGCTGCGAGGTCCAAGATTCTAACTGCACAGTCGGGCATATGGGACTCAGCCACCTTAACCACCATGCCACTGCCTAGCCCAAGCTACATTCAGCTCATCTCACACTGGATCATAAGTTCATCATCTTTGCAACCACTCTCTAGACCACCTTATCAACATACTCTTTACTTCTTAAACATTCTGTAGATGTTTATTGAACTAAATACTCTGTAATAAAACTTTAAAAATTGAACTCCAGACAATCTGCCACATATGATTAATGGAAACATTTTTCCCTTAATGCAGTCAGTGGTTTGAACAAATTATCCAAACCATTATGAGATGCTAACATCATTGTAAGTGACACCCCCAGCCTCTGACTGTCACCAGATTTTTAACAATAAGTACATAGGTATAATTTTTAATATTTTTGAGAATTTATAGTAAACATGAATGTACAAGATAGAATAAAATGAGAATATATGAATGCAATAAAAAATGTCATCAAGAAATTTTAAAGAACTGAAAAAAAAATAGTACATCTATCAAGTAAAAACACTCTTGCTTTTTCTTCCAAAGTCATGTGAAACATTGAAACTTAAAGTATTTTTTAAAGTTAATTTTCTGGTTCTGCTAAAGCTGTTACTACATTCCTTATCGGATATCAGTTCTGATAATGAAAAGTAGTGAAAAAAGAGAATAGGCAACCAGGATAAACTTCCTTAAATCCTTTGTGTTGTAAAATTGAATTGCTATTTGCAGTCAGATGGTTAATAGTTACTAATAGATAATCGGAAAGTAATTAATTTTACTCACCATAGACTTACTAGAGCTGAAGTGTATGCGTGGATACTTGACTTTTATTCTCAAGGTCTAGCAAGAAGTTACTGCTCTGAGCACCATCACTCATATGCCCTCTGACTACGCCAGGGTCATGCATAGTCAACAGAAGATATTTGCCTATTTATTCCTGTCGAGCCATCGCCCACACAGGCATTGCTCTGTCTGGTTGGAGGCAGGTGCTAAATGAATCTGTCCAGTCGTTAGAGGGCACTTCTTTTCACTGGCCCCACATGATCCACCCACTATGGCAAGGGAGTGGGAAGAAAAGGAGCCTAATAATACAACCTGATCTTGAATAAGCCACGGTCAATCCCAGCCAGTTTTCCTCACGCTATAGTACACATAGACCCACTCCCATCCGCTTATTTTCTACATCCAAACGCTATGACCAGAATAAATGTGCTTGAAGACTTATAGAAACTATGAAGGTCTACTTTTCATAGTGCACACAACTCTAAGAGCAGGAATTAAGAAAACCAGCTTTTATGATTTATTTACGTAAATTAGGAGACGAGTATCTTTAAAATGTCCTCCAAAGGCACCGTTTGATTTATAGACAGGAGTAGTGGGAATCTTATCCATGAAATATAATAAAGTCTTGGTTAATTTTTCCCTAGGATGTTGTTTTACCTATTAAAAATAAAAAGGATAATTCCTTTGCAAAAGTCAAATGGATTTCGTTTGGGCATAACGGGTGCTACGCTCCATGGTCACTGGTTTCTCTGCCCAGCTTGGAGACAGAGCAAGGATCAGGATGTAGTAGAGCAGGCAGGGCCTGAGGCGTCAGGGAGCACACCGATCTTTCCTCTCCATCTCCATTCTAAGCTCTACACATAGACCCACTCCCATCCGCTTATTTTCTACATCCAAACTCTATGAGCAGAATAAATGTGCTTGAAGACTTATGGAAACTATGAAGGTCTACTTTTCATGAGTGACAGTTTCCTCTTAGGGAGGGGGTGCATACCACACTGGAAATGGTTGTTGGACACTTTAGTCTTTTATACTTCTACATTTAAAAAATTTACTAGCAAAGCAAAAAGAGAAATATAAAAACTCTTTTTTTTTCCTTTTCTGGAGAGGTTTGAGCTATAGGGCATGTGAGCTCGCCAGAGAGATAGAGACAGAGAGACAGAAAGCGAGAAATCACCAGGGGGAATGGCCACGCTGCGCAATCCCTTCTCCTCCATTCTCCTCTCAGATCTTGGGTATGCACACACACGCACCTGGCGTGAGTTTAAGCCACCGGGTCCAGGACTCAAACAGCGGTCGACTACATGGAAGTCCAGCGACATAGCCATTACGCTAACTGCTGGTCCCGAAATATAAAAACTCTTACTAAATTTCTTTTATCGCCACAGCTAAGACAATACTCCTCAAATAGAAATATAAAGGGTACTTTTCACATTTTTTTCAGACACTGAATCAATTTGCAACATGACGAACACTATTTTGAAAATGCAAAACCCAATGGCCAAGGTAGTATGTAAGCTTTCCCAATATTGCATGATGATATACACAGTTTTCTAGTTATGAAACTTCACATGCATCACATTAAAAGTTGGCTTTTGGGGGAATTTTATATAAAAAGAATTAAGGTACGTTGGAGAGGGCCCTGTAGCCTAGTGGTTAAAGGAACTGAATCCTCATGGCTGACTGTGATTCAAATCCCAGCCCTGGTGGCTTGAAAAACATGTCAGGCATGTGCATGCCCCAAATCCCCACAGGATGGAGAACAGATTGTGGCAGGAACACACCCCATTGGGGAGTGGTTTCTCTCCACCCTTACCTGTCTCTCAGGTGAGTGCAATTATGTCCCTCTGGTGTAATTATCTTTTTTTTTTTAAAAAAAGATAAGTTGCAGAAACCACTGACACATTCACGAGTTTGCTTTTGTATATTGAAGGGAAGAAGAACATAGAGTAGAAAGGAAGGTAACCGAGCCCTTGAGCACATTCTCCGATAACTCTTCAAGGATTTAGAAGAACTGCCTCATCCGATGAAATATAACTAGCCAAATTTCAATGTAATTGCTCATTTCAAAACTTTACCCTTCATGAATTTTTTCTGCTTTCACTCTGAAGGTCATATGTGACATATCTTTCTTCTCCAAAACCATAAGCTGCAGACAGACAAAAGGAAAACATCGTACTGATTTTTTTCAAGTGCCTATGTGCACATGCTTATTTTCACCAAGATGGCGACACATACTGTGTATGTGGGACTGTAATCTGTTGTTCTCATGTAACAAACGGCCGGAGTCACACATCTTTGAAGTTCCATCCAGGAGAGCCAGTCCTCCAAAGCTCCACTCCCTCAGCCAGGCTCCTGGGGCTTCTTAACAAACCCTGTTTTGATGACTCATGCTTTTGTCATCTCCAGCTCAGTTTCTTCTAAGACAAAGTCTCTGGTTCCTGCTCAGGCTTGAACCTGCTTTTCTCCTCTATTTGTTTTGCCTCTTCTTGTGCCTCCCCTTTCTCCTGTAAATAGCCTAGTTTCCAAACTGAAGGCACGTCTATGGCTTCTGTTGGTCTATGAGAAAATAATGCGTGATGACTAATTTTTAGTAATGAAATGTCTCTCCTTCCTTATATTGGGTTGTCAGAAAAGTCATGACACATTTTTGCATAGAAAAACATAGAAAAATACATCATGACTTTTCTGACGACCCAGTGTTAGGACAATAAATAGGGCTCAGGTATCACTGTTACCTCAAAAGCCTGTCCTACAGATTCTGTTCTGCCTATCTTCAATGGGAAGATAAAAACAAACAACAAAACAAAACACCTTTCAAACTAAAAGCAGATCCTAAACCTAGGCAGTATTACCCAGAAATCCATTTCCATAGAGAAGCTGGTGGGATTTGGCTGGACTGTCATATTACCACCCACATAGAATAGATACATTAATTTGCTTACCAAATAGCCCAGGCTGCCTATTTCCATAAGCACATGAAACTAGAAAGATATTAAAGCACAAAGACGACTAAAAAACCTGGCAGAAATCAATATATTGTAGTATCACCTACCAGGAAGTCAGCAACCATTATGTAACCTATTACAAAATAAAATATCAAAGGTGCATGCGGAATCAACATGACTTGTAATCACTACGGTTATTAAGATTTATAAGTCAGTGATATTATGTAAGAATTTCATTCAGCAGTTCTATTTGGTTCACTTGACTTTGAGCCTACACTGTACCTGACATTGAGTGACTGGTTCCAGAAATACAGATCTACTTTTCACGTCCGTGAGTGACAATGAACAGGTTTGAGAGATAGGTCTCATAACAATATGCAAGGGTGCTGTGAGGTGGTGAACTGAGAAGGCTTGGAGGAGGCGACAGGATTGTCATCTGTGAGCTGTGACTCTGACCAAGTCCCTTTCTTGCTCTAACCTTCAGTTTTTATCTGTAAAATGAAATAGGTTATAGTTCTCTCACTTTATGGGACTTAAATAAGAAAACTTAAGTGAAGATACTTGGCACACTATGGATACCAAATATAATTGGAAAGGAAAAAGGTGGGAGCCAGAAGGTGGTGCAGTGAAATGAAATGTGATTCTCTTTGAGGCTGACCCACATAGAAAGGTTCTGGATTTGAGTCCAGAGACCTCCCTGAATACGCTGAGCAAGTGTGAAGCTGGGGATGGATCATGGTGTCGACACCCTGTTGGGGAGCACTCTCTCTCTCTCTCTCTCTCTCTCTCTCTCTCTCATAGAAGAAAAAAATGAACTTAAAAAGATACACTTAAAAAGGGGGCCAGCAAGTGGTATGGTGGTTAAGGTGCTGGACTCCCACACCATATGGCTGACTGCAGTTTGAGTCTTGGACCTGGTGGCTTGAAAATCATGATGGACGTGTGTTGTGTGCGTGCCCCAAATCCCAGAAGGAGAATGGAGGAGAAAGGATTGAGGAAGGGCCATCACCTAGGGGATGACTTCTCACATTCCCTCTCACTGCCTCTCTCTGTCTCCCTACAGCCAGCACACAAACCTTATGGCAAAAAACAAACAAACAAAAAAAAACAAAAAATACAAACCTAAAAAGAGAGAGAGAGAAGGGTGGAAGAAAACAACTCAAATGCTATCATGGAGTCTATTCATTTTGCTATGAAAGGCTCGAGGAAGGAAAAGTCATTTTGTGCTGAAGATAATCAATGAAGTATTATAGAAGAGAGGCCATTGAAACTGAACCTTGAAGGATACAAGTGATTTGGTAATAATAATCTTAACCAACATTTAAGGAGGTCTTGTCACATGCCAGGTGCTGTTTAGAGCCCCTAACAAATATTAGTTTATTGATCACAACTGCCCAAAGGGATAAGTCATGACATCCTACTTTAAGAGGTAGACTATAAGACCCCATCTGCTGGAACATGTCTGAACACAGCCATGATATGCGATAGTTTGTGATATTTCCATTCTTGGGTTAGATTGTGACACAGCCACTCCATAGAGTAGGTTGTAACATCATTCATTCTCTGTTTATAGCTGATGAAGCTGTGGCAAATAAATAAGTTGCCCAAATCACACTGCTAGTTTGGTGGAGCTGAGGTTTGAGTCCAGCAGTCTAACACCACGGCCCATTCTTGGTCATAACACTAAAGTTAGAGAAGACATGCCCACTGAGTGGCTTTTCTAAACCAGAGAAGGTTCTAACCTAAATACAGGAAAGCAGCCTCAGGATGTCAAAGCTGGTAGGAATCCTCGAAGCATCTTCCAAATGCAACACCAAGGTCCAGCAGCCTATGTGACTCACCCAGGATGATGAACCAGAGACTTAAAATAAGACATAGCTCTGGTGTTCTGCCTTGTAACCTATCTATGCCATCATGGCTGAAATCAGACTAAAAAAGATCTGTGTGTTTAGCTAATGATGCTACAGCCTTGTTTAGGCACACAGTTTGGCGATCCAGGCATAGGTTTGAATCTTTTTTTTTTTTTTTTTTTTTGAAGAGGTTTTTGCTACAGGGCGCGTGCGCTTGCCAGACAGACAGAGAGAGACAGAGAGACAGAAAGCAAGAAATCACCCCCCAGGGGGGATGGCCACACCGCAATCCCTTCTCCTCCATTCTCCTCTCGGGATCTTGGGCACGCACGCACATGCTCACGGCTTGAGTTAAAGCCACCGGGTCCGGGACTCGAACCACGGTCGACTACATGGGAGTCCAGCGACATAGCCATTACGCTAACTGCTGGTCCCCATAGGTTTGAATCTTATCAGACCTGTGCAGGGGAACTTTTATTAGAAATATCAGAAAGATGAGGCCAGCAGGTAGTGGTTGAAGCACTAGACTCCCATGTGGCCAATCGCAGTTTGAGTCCTGGACCTGGCTGGTTGCTTTCTCACTTTCCCTCTCTCTCCCTCTCTGTCTCTCTGGTGACCACATATGCCTTATAGCAAAAATAATAATAACATTAAATAAAATTAAAGAGTTAATTGTTTTTTTTTTTTTTTTTTAAAAGAAGTATCAGAAAGATGGAACTATAATATCTTTCAGCAGAATCTCCCAAGGTGGTATTATAGCAAGACTCTAAGCCACACTTCGAAAATAGATAAGGAACATACAACCTCAAACATGGGAGTATATTCTGAGTAGTGTAGAAGGGAAGCAGGAGGCAGGAAAGGAAGGGATAAAGGTATGCAGTCAAAAAGTATATTCTCTGAATTGCTCAGGATAGGACCTTGTAAAGCTTTATGCTTTAGAACTGAGAGATGACAGTAGCAATTCTTCATCTCTTTGCTTGATTTAGTCACCCTTTCTTAACATGCTTTTTAGCTAAGAGGTTTAATAAGTGTCAAGATATTAAAATAATACAGGTGATGAGAGGGCAAAAGGAGAAGAGTGAGAAGGAGAGGGAAGAATTTCCAAGTGGAGACTGGGGTGTGTGGAAGCAGGTGCTGAAAGGGATAATGGAGGACCCTATGACAAACTTGAACTTCAAGTATTGGCTCAAGACCAGGCCTGCTTATCTTCCCCAGAAATAACTGAACAAGATATGAGGGAAGTCTAAACATGAAAAAACAACAACGACAACTAAGAACCGGGTAAAGTGGTTCAGAAAGTCTTACTACAGTGACTGAAGACAAATACTGGCTCCACAGAGCCTGACGAATCCTTATTTCACATGATGTTATACTGGAAAAAGATAGAGCTGACTTTGGCATGATACGGACAGAAACCCTTTAATGCTGACACACAAATTCTCAGCATTTTGGAACACCATTTTCTTTTCCTTCTGAGAGAGAATTTTGCTATAGGGCATGTGTGCTCACTGGCAAGACAGAGAGAGACAGATAGACAAAAAATGAGAAATCGCCCCACAGGGAGGATGGCCACATGACAATCCCTTCTCCTCCATTCTCCTCTCAGGATTTTGGGCATGCACGCACACACACCCGGTGTGAGTTTTGAGCTGTCAGGTCTGGGTCTCGAACTGCATGGGAGGCAAGTGTTGTAACCATTAACACCATTTGCTGGTCCTGACACCATGTCTTAATTACTCCAAAATGAATTTATGAAAGCCGGATACCTTAGGAAAACCATCTCCTCACAAAGAGAACAATTCCAGTTCTATGGCTGCTGGAGCTAAAATTTGCTTTAACTATGAGATTGATCTTCAAAATGGAGCCTTCTAAGCCCTTTCTTCTTCCCAGCAACCTTTTTCCTCTGCTCCTTCCCCTCTGCTCATGACACTCTCTCTGGCCACCTTCCTTAGGAGAAAAGCTAACAGTAATAAATCCATGAGTTAGCATCTTTTGCTGAATTAGTGTAACAGGCAACTGCTTAGGTAGTGCAGGTTGGCGTGGGCGAAAACAATGAGCTTTGGTGAGTTCTAGTCCCTACTCTTTCTGCAACATGGCATGTTACTTAATCCTGCTAAACCTCAGCTTCCCCATCTGTAAAGGGAATAAAACAATAAGTATATCTGAAAGGTTATGAGGACTCAAGAGAAAATGGTGGTACAATATCTAGAACCCTACTAGATATTCCGGAAACCTATATCCCTTGTCCTCATCATTCTGAAGGGATAGTTTTAAAAAGGCCATAGAAAAGTGATGAAACCAAAGATAGTAACATTTCATTTCTCACCTCCTTGTCCCCAGTTCCTGGGAACAGGAGAGAAAGAGAGGCAGGAAGACCTTCTCGTGTATTCTCAAGTTGACAAGTACCTGTGCTACCATAGGTTTGTTATAGACTTCTCATCCTGGGACTAGTTATCTTGAGAGCAGGTTAAGTCAGCCCCTTACCTACTGTGTATCTCCACCATGTATATTTCTCACAAATAAATACTTGGATGCTACCCCAAGCATGATCCATGGACTAGCAGCATTGGCATCGCCTGCGAGCTTGTTCGAAATGTAGACTCTCAGTTCTCATTCTGGACCTAGGGCATTAGAATCTGCACTTTAGCAAGGTCCCCAGGGGATCCACGTACTCAAAGGAGCTTGAAAAGCACTGATCTAGAACATGATATAGTTGCACTACTTTTTAAACCCAATGAAATCATTGTAGTCCACAAAACTTCCAAAACTCCATGAATGTGAGGGCATCTGTATAGCTCTCCTTCCTTTCCTCTTCGATTTCCATCTAAAATGCCTTGAACCCTCCCTGATTTAGGTAGGCTTCAGAAACTCGAAACAAATAGTAGTAGCTAAAATAATAGCGTAAAAACACAGTGAAAGAATAGAAGGTACAGCTAATATCTCTGTCTTTTTGGAAGCAGTTTTGAAGCCAATATGAAAAGCTGGGAGAGGGCAATGTCTAAAGAACATAGAGAGAAAATCAGCAGAGGGAACGGCACCAAGCTAGATGGAGCTGGTGATGACACGCACACAATCAGATAGCTTTCCTGAATGAGATTTTGAGGGAGGGCTGAATTAACAGTGAAATCATAACAATTTAATCCTCTGTCCCCTAATCACAGAGTCCTGTTCAAAGTCCTGGAAGAAGCTCTAGCAATTTCGTATTTGTAATTTTGTACAATTTTTCTTTCTTTTTTTAAGGGTTTTATTTATTTATTTTTATATTTTTTATTTTAATTTCTTTTGTACATCCAATCACATATGTCACTTAATTTGTAAAGTGAATATTCCAACATGAGTACATTTCTCACCAGTCCACTTGGGGTTACTACACACATTATCATCAACAAATAACAACCCATTTCTTTATCCCATAAATGTCTTGTCTCTCTATTTTTCTCCTTAATGTCTTTCCTTAGACTCTCCTCTCCTCCTTCTCCCACCCTCTTCCCACACTGTATCTGATGATTTTCTTAAAGTGAGCTCCCCCCAGTTTTGTCAACCTCAAGCCCCCTAACACCTAGATCTGAACCTACTTTCCTGCAGGATATGACTCTGCGTAGGTAGCCACCTGCCACGCAAACATACCATTTTGGCTTGTTCAGCCACTTGGGTCCACCGCCGAGAAATTAATTTGCACTTGCAGGAACACAGACCCAGCCGTTCTCTTTCCAGCAGCAGCGAATTGTCTCACATTTTCCTGGCTGCCGGGTCAGAAATGGTTATATTACTCAGTGCCCCCAAAGCGTTTATTGTCCTGCAGGGCCTTACACAATCCCACAGGAAACCACGCTCAACACTTAGCCAACACTTGTTGATCTGATTGAACGCAACAAAAAAGGAGACAAAAGCATATTTCAGAAAGGTTCCAACTTTGATAACTTCAGCTCCCGCTTTTCCCAGGCACCTCTTGGGTACATGTGATAACTCTGCCTTTGTTTATAGACCTCTATGCTGGAAAGGACAAGAAAATATCTCGGCAAAACCCGACTGCTGACGCTGACTTCTCTCACAGGAGTCAGGAAACCATTAGGTAACGCCAAAGTGCACAGAGAATAAGCAATGAAAACTTCCACTCAACACTTGGACAAAAGGAGGCCAGAGAATATATGTGAGAGAAGAACAGTGAGTATAGTTGAAAAGGCACATGTTTCCATAGTTTCAATTATTTAGAAATCCAGAAGTGGGAAAGAGACAGTTTTGGTAATGTACAATGTACCAAGATTGCAGAGAAAAAGTATGATTGTCACTTGACATTATTTTGACAGCATCACAACTTTTGATTTTGTTCATTCTACTATTTTCTCTGGGCACATTAGCTGTTTGTGCATAATAAATCTAGCGACATATTTTAGGCTCTGCTATGAGTAGCCAAGAAAATTGATCATTCTTTTGACATGCATTGGCACACTGTACTAATTTACAAATTGTTGGCTATTTTAACCTATTTGTAAACTTTTATGACGTGATAGAGTCATGGTTCAGTAGAGGAAAGAGAAGCTACTGACTTTTAAAGAGGTATTTTTTTGAGTGGATACAGGATTAGCATCATTTTATTCATTCATTCATTCAGTAAAGTCTTTCTGAACACCTATCATGTACTGAGTATTCTGTTAGGGGCTAGAGACAGAACAGTAAACAGAGCAATGATGGCCCATATCTTCAGGGGGCTTATGTCTGAGGAGGCAGAGAACGACCAGTAAGTTTCATTATAGTGCAATGTGTGAAAAATAACTAAGTGATAGTTTCAATATTTCTTTTTGGAAATTGGAATTTGGGGAACAGTAGAGTCCTTTGGAAGAATTCGAAAGTGTAGATTATACTCTGATAGCAAATACAAGACACTGATGCATTCCAAATATTGCCCTTTATCCTCTAGAGAGGATAAAGAAACTGAGGGTGAGGCAGAGTAAACAGTGACCCATCAATCTGGTCAAATAAGTTCATTTCACACTGTGTTAATTAACTTCCTTTCTCACATGGTGGTTTGTATTCACTGCACTGCTTATACACAGCAATATGGTAAAAGATGGATGCTAGAACACCAAGTGAACAAAGGGAAGGGAAAAGAGGAGGTGATATAATTGTAGAAATACCTGGGCACAATCTCTTGGGATTTCCATCCCTTCTTGGGCTTAAAGCACTCAAGGGCAGTGGGAGGAGTGGTTTCCTCTAAGCCAAATGTCACAGATTATTTATTTTCTCTATTCATTCACTTCCTCACCTACTTCTGAACCTTTCTTTCACTCTTGTATTTTCCAGGTCTTTAATTAAATCCTAACTTTTAGCAATTTATTTCAATTATGTGATTTAATTTACTCAAATTATAGTCTGCATCATCACCTTCGTCCAGTGAGACCCTTAGAGATTTTCTCTACAGCTTGTTCATGTGAGCCTTTATCAGGCAACAGCTAAAGGATCACAGCATGGGGTAATTGGATTTCATCATGCCAACAACTCTATCCACTTGTGCTTACATTTTTAGAATAAGAAAAAACAGGATCTATTTCACGCGTGTGTGTACCAGAGCGAGAGGGAGCGCGAGAGCACACTCTTGGCTTGTGGCCAACCTCTCTAGATTTCTCTTTAAAAAGTGTATTTGACTCCTGGCTTCACATACCATCTATATGATTATGATTGTAAATTTCAGCAGGACTTCTCCCCTAAATTCCAGACTGATATTCGATTGTCAATTTGTCAATGTACTGGGAAGATGTACTAGCTATGTCAAACTTAACATGTCCAGAGCTGATCTGTGATTGACCCCTCAAGTTAATTCTTCCTCCTCAGCTAGTAGCAACTCTACCCTTTCGGTTGCTCAGCCCAAAGAACGTGGAATCATCCTTGATATTGACTCTTCCCTCATGCCATTTCCAGTATTTCACAAAATATGGTTAGCTTTCTCTTCAAAATGTACTCCAAATCTGACCACCTGTCAATACCTCTGCTGCGGCCTACCACCTCAACTGCCACCCTCCCTCACCTGGCGCATTGCACTAGCCTCCTGGCTGTTCTTTCTTCCACTTCTTGCCCCCTGCAGTTTATTCTCTACTGAGTAAGTGCAGAGTGAGTCTTTGAAATGTAAATCAGATTGTACCACTTCTCCAGCCTGAACTCTCCAATGGTTCCCCCCTCTTCTGGTCCCCTCCCATCATCTCCTGACTATTTTACTTCATCTCACCACTCCTAAAACTGGCCCGATTGTTAGTCCGCCAATATTTTGAGCACCATATGCCCCACGGCCTTTACAGTGCTTGCATCCTCTGCCTGGTGAACAGCCGCAGAGCTCTCTCTCTGGCTTACTCCCCATCTCCAGGCTCTGCTTCAGATGGGCCCTAAGACCATCCTGTTTAACGCTATTTCTCCAACTCCTTCCTAGCACTCTCATCTCCCTTATTCTGCTCTGCCTTTTTACCACAGCACTTATAACAGAATGCATAATTTGCTTATTTATTATTTTTATTGTCTCTCTTGCCTTACTAAAGCATAAGCCAATAAGGGCTTCGGCATGTTCTCTCTGCAGCCTGAGCATTTCCCGTAGGCATCTCTTCACTGGGGGTGTCACCCCAACTCCTCCTGCACGTACATTCCTTCCGATGCTAAAATAATATGCTTGGAGGTCAGGATCTGATGTGAACTCTTTACACTTACTGGAACTGAAGATTAATGTGTCACCGCTCCTAAGGATGCTTGCATATCAAACTTGAGACTCAGCAGTGAAACGAACTGCCTCCTTCCTAATAAAGGAAGATGGGCAAGGTGGGAGGTAGACGTGAATGCCAAAAGCTTTGTTGTTTTGTTATGACCTTTCCGACATCTATGAAATCTTTACATAGAGGGTTGACATTTATTAAACTCACTACCATTTTTAGTGAAGGTAAGGATTTGGAGTCTAGATGGAGTTGGGAACCATGAGCACAGTTTTGTAAATAAAACGTATTGGAACTTAGCCACATTCGTCTCTGTACCATCTATGGCTTCTTTTATTTTACAATGGCAAAGCTGAGTAGTTGTGACAGAGACCATATGCCCACAAAGTCTCTAATAGCTACTATCTGGCCTTCACAGAAAAAGTTTACCAATTAATGCTTGAAAAGAATCCTGCCAGCTGTGGAAGTGACCTAGTAGCCGGGAACTGAGTTCAACAGCTCAATTCAATAGACATTCAGTGAATTGTACTGTGTGCAAGGTGCCAGAGTTGGCCGCAAAGACTGTAGATAAAGGGGAGTATCATGTTGGAACTCTTCCAGTCCTTGTTTCCACTTTGGTTCACATGATTTTTTCCAAAAATTTTATTATGAAAAAATTCAAAATACAGAAAAGCCAAAAGAAGTTGAAGCACCCAGACTCCACCATCTAGATTCCACAATGAGCATTTTACTATATTTGCTTTATTGTATATCTAGCCATTTATCCATTTCTCTATTCATCCATCGATCCACCTTATTGTTATTAATGTTATTTGGGGGGACATTCAAAGTAAGTTGCCGGCATCAGTACACTTCCTCCATAAACTCCTCAGCATATGTAACATTCACTAGAGGTTAGTTCAAATGAGTTTTTCAATTTTAACCCCGATACTGTGATCTTGAAAGCAGCCTTCGTTGGCCAGAAGACTCGCCTTTATAAAAGCTGAAAACTGAGAAAGGTTATCAGGGTAATTGAGGTAAGTATCAGGGGAATCATTCACCTAAATTTCTCCACTTCCTGATTCAGAGATGAATCGGCCATTCAAGACCACGACTCTGGCTTGTGATGGCTTCTAGGAAAGTTCTGCAGCTCAAAAAAAAGAGGGTCATAAGTTGGGTTTTGTTTTGTTTTTCTGTGACGCTGGCAAAAACTCATGGGAAAGACAGAGGAACACAGTTATGAGTTTCATGAAATGGTTGATCACATGTAGCTCCTGGTGGATCGAACAGACTGTGGCTGTGCAGTGTTCTCACGAGGGTGAAAATGGGAGTCACATGAACACATCTTTTCTGGATATATTTGGATATCTTCAGCCACCAGTACATTAATGGCCTTCATAAACTAGTATTTACAAAATAATCAGTTCTTGACTTTGAGCCAACTGATTTCCTGCATTCAACGAGTCTGAATCCCTAATATGGAATATTCCAGAGATACAAATAGCAGCTATACTGCCCTGGGAGAGAAATGACCACAAATTATAAGGAAGAATTTTGAGGATGAGGCTTGAAGATGAAGAAAAACATTACAAATGATGAAGTGTTTACAACATCTGTGTACTTCTATAAAATACGTCTTTGAAAAGAAATTCAGTAAGTTATGCAGAAGAAGAAAATAAAATTTTTGAATAAGAAAAAGTCAAATAAAATATATTGCCAGTGTGGGTGTCTTTAAAGATTATAATGATGATATTTGCAATCATTCAGAAGACTTTGTTCATTGTCATTTCAGTATGGCGTTTTCTTTGTTTCCCAGGACTCCAGAGCTGATCGAGCATCTCTGCACACTCACTTATCCAGCTGCATGCTCCACATCTCCAACTGGTTGTCAAATGACAGTGTGAAAGGTGCTCAGAACACAATGTACAGGGTCACATTTCTCATCTCAAAAGTGGACTGGTGCTGGAAGGTGACATGGTGGTTAAGGGCACTAGACTCCCACACGGCCAACTGTGGTTCAAGTCCCGGACCTGGTGGCTTACTTCCTCTCTCTCTCTTTCTCTCTTACTCTGTCCCTACCTGGTCAAATTAAAATAAATACATAAATAAATAAAGTTAAATAAAATAATTCTTCAAAAAAAAAAGTGGACTGGGTCAGCTGAATGGTCTGGTGGTTAAGGGAGCCAGATTCCACATGGCTGACTGTGTGGTTCGAGTCCCAGACCTGGTAGCTTGAGTAACATGCTGGGAGTGTGTGTGCCCAAAAATCCTGAAAGGAGGAGAATGTATTACAGTATGACGGTGTCCTGTGGAAGAAGTGCTTCCTTCTCTCCCTCTCTCTCTCTGCCTGTCACTCTCTGGCTAGCACATGTGCCCTCTAGCCACAAAAAGTAGACTCTGAAACATTACATACCCTCCATTTCATTTATAGAAATTCTCCCTCTCCCGTCTTGGTTTTCCCTCATTTAAATTGTTCTAGATTTCCAGATCTGCCCTTTTTTTTTTCCCTACAGGAGCCTGAAAATAGAATTCCCTGCTTTATCTTGACTGTGCATACATCTGAATTTAGTTTCTACCCTTGACCAAGATAAGAAGGTCTGGTTTGATCATTATATTGTACACGTTTTGAAAGAAAAAATACTGTATCCCCAAAAGATGTACAACTATATAGGTAAATTAGAAATTATTATAACAATAATTTTACAAGAGGCAGGAAATTCTCATCCCTATTACAGCTGTAGAAGTAAGAATGGATTCTGAATCCCAGAGGAAGCTCAAAAGATGTTAAACTGAAACAGCCCCAGGAATATTGCACATCAGTATAGAAATGGATAAAAATGTACAGCTGAGCCACACTCTTCTTTTATCATGATGTTGTCCTTGTGAACACTATTTGTGACAGAGGAGCCTTTTGGGACATCTCTAGAGGTGATTGCTAGGGTTGGTGGGATACAACAGTTAATCTCTAAAGTCTGGTCTAATAATTGTTTACCTTGCTTGATGACTGTTGGTAATAATTTCAGTGGACATATTTACTTTCTGAAAGTTATTAACTTATAGGGCTATGAAATTTTACCTCTCTCGTCACAGAAAGGCATATTTTCCAGTTATCTATTATCATGAAACTAACTACCTGGAAACTAAGTGTCTTACAACAACCATTTTTATTTGCACACAATCTGGTGGGTCAAGAAGCTAGGGGGACCAGCAGTTGGCGTAATGGCTATGTCACTGAACTCCCATGTAGCTGACCACAGTTTGAGTCCCGGACCTGGTGGCTTAAACTCACGCTGGGTGCGTGTGCGTGCGTGCCCAAGATCCTGAGAGGAGAATGGAAGAGAAGGGATTGAGGCGTGGCCATCCACCCTGGAAGTTGATTTCTCTCTTTCTATCTCTCTCTCTCTCTTTCTGGCAAGCGCACGTGCCCCATAGCAAAAACCTCTGCCAAAAAAAAAAAAAAAAAAAAAAAAAAAGAAGAAGAAGAAGGAGGAGGTAGGAAGGACAAGGCTATGTGTTCATGTCTTATTTATGTGGCATCAGTGGGGCAGCTGGCGCTGAAGGATCCACTTCCAAGATGGCTTTATAGTGTCTCCTACTTCAAAGTCCTTGGTCTCTTTATTCACATGGTGTGTCCTCCTCCAGGGCCTCTCCTTTCTGTGGCAAGAGCTCCTCCAGAATGGTTACTTCAGGGTCATCACTCTGTTTACAGGGCAGTTTGCTTCCATGAGACAGGAAGTGGAAGCTGCCAGGTTATTTCAGAGCCAGGCTCAGAACTTACACCATATTGTTTGGTCAAAGCAGCACAAGCTCTGCCTCGATTCTAGAGGAAGTGAAGTGAACTACACTTTTGATGGCAGGGTATCAAGGTCACATTGAACGTAAGATGAGGGATACTGTTTCGGTCATCTTAGGAAAATGGTATCTTCTGAAGAATGATAAACAATGACTGGGAAATGATGTGTAGGTATGATGGTTACCGCATCATATACTAAAGATTTCCTAAAGGGTGTGGCATGGAAACTGAGACCTAAAAGATGACTGGAGATAAGCCAAATTAAGAAGAGAGAAAGAAACTTCTAGACAAAGGTACAGCAAGCCAACAAGAAGGAGCATGCTCATCCCAATGCGTAAAAGAAGTTCAGCATAGTGGGAAGGAATGGAAGGGGGTGTACCTCTGTGTGTGTGTGTGTGTGTTGAGGATGAGACCAGGTCAAGAATACCACAGAACTTTCTCCTAAGGGCAATGAGAAGCTATTAAGGGTTTTAGGTGATTGTTATTCCATTTGCCTGAGACTGGGAGAATGAATTGGTCACTGGCAAGCCTGAGTGAAGGAAGAGTGGGCAGCTACCATAGAAGTGGTAGTTGTACTGGGAAGAGAGTTGAACTATTATCGTATTTAAGAGATAGAAGGAGTCAGAATCCACAGGCTTTCCAGATGGAAGGGTGAGAGCGGAGAGCTCACATTTCAGGCTCAGGCAATCTGCCGAAAGTTGAACTTTCTGCTAGGGAATGAAGAAGCACTTCACCTTCACGAGGACAGTTAAGTGCCTGACAGCAGGCACATGCTTCTATTTTACTTGGAGACAGTTGCAGAAGTAATTATAATGGTGATAAACAATATCACCTTATTCTTCCATGGCGTTTTTGATGTTCACATGTGTTATTGCATTTATCTCTGAATCACCTAAGTAAAGTGGGGAGGGTGAGTATGATTCCCACTGATACCCAAGGAGCCCAGGGAAAAGTCTGGTTTCTCTGCTCACCTGCTTTTTCAGAGAAGGGGTCTGCAAATGAGGCCTGCAGCCAAAATGGGTCAGTAGCCTGCTGCCTGCTTCTGTGCAGTCTGAGAGCTAAGAAGGGTTTTGTATTTTAAGTGGTTGAAATATACAAAATCAAAAGAAGGATATTCTGTGACAAATGAGAATGGTATGAATTCAAACTTACATGAATTATAAGAATTCAAGCATCAGCATCCATGATTAAAGTTTTGACATACAGCCACACCCACCCATTTACCTGTTGTCTATGCCTGCCTTCTTGCTACAAAGGCAAACCCGAGCAGCCTCCACAACACATGTGACCTGCAAAGTTGAAACTACTATTAAGGCTAGCAAGTGGCATGGTGGTTAAGGTGTTGGATGCCCCACATGGCTGACCACAGTTCGAGTCCTGGACCTGGTGGCTTGCTTTTGCACTTTCTCTCCCTCTCTCTGATCAAATTAAAAATAACAAATAAATACGTAATTCTTCAAAAAGAAAAAAAGAAACAAAATATTCACTATGTCATCCTTAACAGACCGTGTGTTAGAGGCCCCACTTTCTTTCCTTTCTCCAAACCAGGCAGTGAGCCTGCTGGGGTGAAGAACAGTAACCAGGGCCATGTAGGTTAATAACTCAGGAGTGAGGGAGCTCCCCCTCCACGCTTGTGCTAATTCGTCATCCTCCTGCAGAAGGTCCCCCCAACGCCTGCCAGCTGTGCTCCAGCACCACCCAGGCTCTTAACCAAAGGTGTCCCCGCTGGCGCGCGCCTTCTCTTTAGGCAGAAACAGAGATGTCTGGGCCCACCTCCTCCCTCCCCGTTCTCACTGGGAAACAGCAGGCAACTTCCGTATGTAGCCAACGACTGCGAAGTGCTAGGAACGCGGCAGGCTCCTCCGAAGCTCCTTCGGACCTCCGGAGGCCGGTACTACGAGCATCACGGTCCTCCTGTTACCGAGGAGGAACCGGGCTCAGAGCCTGCGCCACCTGCCCGAGGCCGCGCTAAGCGGCGTTCTCACGTAGGGGCAGCATTCGGTCAGGGACTTGGGTGACAAGTAGACTCCAGTTAAAGGCAGGCTCCCCACGAGGTCGAGTTGGGGCCTTTGCCGCATCAGAGCATGTACCCAAGCCCACCTTTCTCAGGGTTCGGCGCGCCCCCTAACTTCCGGGGTGCGCATCTCTTTCAGGCGGTGCGGGAGGGGCGCAGAGGCAAAAGGGCAGCAGAGCTGGAGGGAGGAGCGAGAGGCTCGGCGCCGAAGGTAAATAAGGGAGTGTCGCCCCCGCCCGGGGCCCCGGGAGACCCGGAGACTCCCGCCGCCGCCTCCGGCTTCCCGCCTCCCTGAAGCGGGCTGCGAAGCGCTGAGTCACGGTGAGGCGACTGGATTGGCGCGGTCATAACCGGCCTGCCCCGCGCTCAGGGCCGCCTCCCGCGTCCTCCGCCGCCGCAGAAGCTCCAGGTGCCGCTGCAGCGGCCGCCGCGTGAGTACTCGCGGCCCGGCGGGGTGGCGTGGGTCTGGGGTTCCTGGAGGTCCCTTCGCAGGACCTCCCCTTTCCCAGTCGGCTTCAGACTCCTAAGGGAGATGACCGGAGCTGCTTCAACGGTGGAACGAGTAGATAGTTTTTCTTTCTGCAAAGCGCTGAAATCTGTTAGGTACCTCATCAGTTGCTCACGTGCGTACAAATGACTTGAAAGAGTCTGGATGGACTCAGAAATAGACTAGGTGGGGGGAAATACTCTTAGTGGCCTTTATGTAGGGGATGACAGGCCTGCACAGCTTTGAGTACTACGCTCAATTCTGTGCCCCACATTCCACCACCCAGTAAGTATGTATAGATTACTACTCAGACAGGATCCTTTTTAGACTAGGCCTTGACTAACTGGAGGGTATTGCTGGGTAGAGTCCTCTGAATGACATCAGCTAACATTCTTGAGGCACTAACTATCCCTGTGCGGCAGGCAGTCTTATTACTCCCTTTTAACAGGTGGAAAAACTGAGGCACAGAGATCCTCAGGTCAACAGCTGGTATGTGGTGAAGCTGGGGTGTAAACCCAGGCAGTCCAGCTCCAGAGTCTGATTTCTACTAAAGCACCTCTCTTGGTTTCTGTAGGAATCTTAAAATCTATATTTTAAGAGATTTAGGGGATTGGAGATCTTGTCTGCAAACACTTGAAGTGGATTGCTTATCTTTATCCCTTGATGGTCCATTGGTTAGGCCTTAGACCTCCCTCTCCCAAAGAAGAGGAGACACTTTAGAATAATAAATGAGGGCTATAGGTGGGTCCTAAAAAATGGAGTACGTTGTCAAGGTGGCTCATCCATGAGTTAAATGCACTCTAGATTTCATTAGAAAGTGCTAGAAGACTTTGAGAAAACGCCAAGATTTCCTCCCTGAAAAGTTGGCATTTAACGTCAGGGATGGATTGGTCTTTGAATTAAGTGATCCTCGAAGATCCCTTTCAATGCCAAGGTTTTCAGCATGTTCTGGTGAGAGTCATGGGCTTCGTGGTTCTCTGTGTTCCCAGTGTCACTACACAAATCTCCCATCTCTCACTGGTAGCACCTATCTCGTGGGTGGACACCTGGGGGAAGGTGTGCAGAGAAGTCAAGAGAGTTCAATAAGGTAGAGAACATAAAGTGCTCATTGGAGGTTCTTAGTAAGTGCCCAACACAGATGTTACTGCTAACCCTTGTACAGATGACTGCAGGGTTACACAAGATAATAATTGTAAATAATTAGTAGGATACCAGATACCTAGTAAGTCCTCATACACATTGTCATCCTCACTGTTGTTTTAATTCACCTAACCTGGGACCTGTACATAGTGAGCAATCAATAAATTGTAGCTGTTACTATTACATTTCGGCCAAGTCTAAGTTTCATATCCTTTACTTTGTAGTCCTTGGATGTTTCCTCCTTTTTGACTTCATTTTTGTTATCTTCCATTTGCTCTTCCATCCTCTGCAGCTCAGCCTCGGAATACTCTCTCTTTAGACTTCAACATGGGGTCCTCCAAGAAGGTTACTCTCTCAGTGCTCAGCCGGGAACAGTCGGAAGGGGTTGGCGCACGGGTCCGCAGGAGCATTGGGAGACCTGAGGTATGTTGGTTGGGTAACTGCTCCCTATTTTATTTTCAGAAGGGACTGATGATGGGGTGTTGAGAGTAATTTCAGAAGAGAGGGGCAAGAAAGTCATGAGTTGCCCTGTGGCCTGCCATAGGTACAGATACCAAACTGGGCCCTATGTGAACCAGTCCCAGCCCAAACAGGATTTCTGTAGTGTGGATATTGAGGTCTTGGGTGGAAGCTGAGCTTCTACTACCAATCTTCATGAAGTTTCTTTGCTTCTTTCTGTACACCCATATCCTGCCCTGGGCTGGCCTGCTGTCTGCCTTGGCAGGCATATAACCAAGCATGCCTACCCTACAGTTCCCAAGTTTATAGGCCTACAGTTCAGACCATCAAAAAGTACCCCTGAGTCCCAATTCAAATTCCCAGGAGAGAGAATCTGACTGACTCAGTATGGGTCAGGTTGCCACTCCTGGCCAACCAGTGGTTGCTATGGACTTGGATTCATAGAGAGTAGACCAATTGTGTAGACCTTTGGTGGTGGTGGTGGGGAGTCATTGTAAATGGAGATTAATTGTCAGAGAACATTATACTGGGTTACATAGATGCCTTTCAACACTAGAGAACATTTTCATTTGAATAATATGGGAAGCTTGGGATTTGTGGGAAAAAGTGTGTGCATGGAAAGGTATCAAATGATGGTCATAGCCCAAGGAACATAGCTCTCAGCATCATACTAGATTCTAAAAACAAAAAATTAAATAAAAGAAGAAATACATTAGGGAAATGGATTCTATTTTGAAGAATTAGACTGGTTTGTCCTTTTTTTCAACTCTACTTTGACATTTTATATTACTTTGTTGTTTGACCTAAGTTTTATACTACCATTCTATTAGGTAGTACAGTAGAATATGACATTGGGGTTATTTTCTCCAACTTTAAATAAGCTTTTCTCAGAGAGTACTGACTTACAATGCTGGTGCATTCATTATTTTGAAAAAATAACTATTAATGGACAAATGAAAATGTATAAATTTATGGCTATACAACATGATATGTTGATATATGTATACATTGTGGAATGGCTAAGCCAAGGTAATTAACATATCCTTTACCACACATACTTATTTTTGGTACATAAAGAGAACATGTACAATCTCCGTTCTTAGCAATTTTCTTTTTAAGTTCATTTCTGTTATTTCTCCCATGAGTGTGAGGGAGACAGATACAGAGAGATAGCACCCCCCAACAGGATCTTGATGCTGTGATCCACCCCCAGTTTTAGCCAGTCCCAGATCATGGCCACATGCGTGTGTGCCCAAGATCCCGAGAGGAGAATGGAGGAGAAGGGATTGTGGCATGACCATCCCCCCGGGGGGTGATTTCTCGCTTTCTGTCTCTCTGTCTGTCTGGCGAGCGCATGCGCCCTATAGCGAAAACCTCTCAAAAAAAAAAAAAGATACAAAATTTTAGTCAGAAAAGATAATTAAGTTTGAGATTTATTGTACAATAAATTTATTATTCTAAAGTGTCTCCTCTTCTTTGGGGGAGGGAGGTCTCTGGTTGGGAACCTTCCTATGTCAGTCAGCATCCCAGAGGATCATGATTTACTGCTGTGCTACCATCCAGCCTTCTCTTAGCAATTTTCAAGTGTACGATACATTGTTACTAACTATAGTCATCACGTTTGTACAATAAATCTCAAACTTAATTATCTTTTCTGACTAAAATTTTGTATCTTTTTTTTTTTTTGAGAGGTTTTCGCTATAGGGCGCATGCGCTCGCCAGACAGACAGAGAGACAGAAAGCGAGAAATCACCCCCCGGGGGGATGGTCATGCCACAATCCCTTCTCCTCCATTCTCCTCTCGGGATCTTGGGCACACACGCACACACCCGGCGTGAGTTTTAAGCCACCGGGTCCGGGACGCGAACCGCGGTCGACTACGTGGGAGTCCAGCGACATAGCCATTACGCTAACTGCTGGTTCCCAAATTTTGTATCTTTTGACTAATATCTACCCAACTGCTTAATCCCCTGGTAGCCATCATTCTACTCTCTACTTCTATGAATTCAACTGTTAAGTTCCATTGTAGTCTGTATTTGTCTTTATGTGTCTGGCATATTTCACTTAACATAATGTTGATTGGCCATTGAAGGCAGGGAGAGAACTGTCAGCTCCACTCTGCATCAACCCTCTCAGACATCCTTCTGTCTATGCCTTTGCCATGTCTCTTTGCAACATTAGCTTTTTATTTTTCCATGAATATCTTTTGAGATCCAACATTGTTTTCCCAAGTATACATGCAAACAGGGTTATTCTAACAGCAAAATGCACTGGGGATGTTGGGGAGATGCAGATGGAGGTGGCGACATGTTCTACTAGGCTATATCAGGAACACAACAATTGGGAAGAATTCTGGGATTCTAAAGACATCTGTCAGTAAATCATTATATGTCTAGGGTAGCTAACACTTTAATTAGTTCATCTGTGAGGAACACATCTGAGGACTTCTTTTTTTTTTTTGGAGAGGTTTTTGCTATAGGGTGCGTGCACTCGCCAGACAGACAGAGAGAGACAGAGAGACAGAAAGTGAGAAATCACCCCCCAGGGGGGATGGTCATGCCGCAGTCCCTTCTCCTCCATTCTCCTCTCGGGATCTTGGGCAGGCACGCACACGCGCCCGGCATGAGTTTTAAGCCACCGGGTCCGGGACACAAACCGCGGTCGACTACGTGGGAGTCCAGTGACATAGCCATTACGCTAACTGCTGGTTCCCCAAGGACTTCTTGTTTTTTGTCCTGTGAACTCCTTTGGTGGTCTGGTGAAACCAATTTTTCTCAAAACACATACATAAAGTAAAATACATAGCATTACCAAGGAAAACTTTTATTTTGAAATATTGTTTAAAAGTTTAAAAAATAATTCTGTAATATAATTCCACATTAAATAATAAACTTGGTGGCAGTTATAATAGCTCCCTAGTTATAAAAGCTATGAGGAGCATGAATAATATTTTAACATGCCTACTCACAGCTGCAATACGATATGAAATAGCTTTGATTTCTGTTGGTGATAACATCACAGGTACTGGTCATTTACTGCAGGCCATTGGCTACATTTGTAATTGAAGAAAATATTTGATTTCAGTGTGAAAATGGAGGTGATGGTGGTACAATGACGTGAATGAATTTAATGCCACTGAGCTGTATACTTAAAATACTTAAAGTGCTGAATTTTATGTTATGTGCATTTTGCCAAAGTAAAAGTGAAAATAATGATGTAATTTATTTCTAATCCAAGTTTACAATCCTCCCGAATTCTGTCCATGGGCTTTGGCTGAAAACCTGTGCTTTAAAGACACTCCCCCACCACCCTTGTTCTACTGATTCAGATCTCCTGTATTCTGGCTATGCTTCTACCCTAAGGAAAATTAAATAGCTAGAAATTGTTCCTAATCCCATCAATCTATAATCAATAGTGTCCACGTTGATTACACAATAGTGTAATAACTATTAAACACAGGGGGTTTCCTTTTGTTTCCATAAAATTGTATTAAGTTGTCATAAAAGTCATGACCTATTTTTCTGTTTTTCTATGTTACATCATGGGTTATATAGAATAAACAGTTTTGTGCCCTGATTTTTTTTTTTCACTTAACATGGTAGCAGGAGGACTTGCCATATTGTTATAAATTCTTCATGAACATTATTTTAGCACCTGGGCTATATTCTTTCATAGGAGCATACCATTATTCTCGTACTCATTTACTCTGCTGCTGCCACCATATTGTCTTGATGCAGCCTAACCTCAAATCATCTGATTCAGGCTGCTACCACGGACATTTTTGCCCTTAGATATGTTAGTAGATTCAGCAGTGTGTAACAGAAAGCATTCTCCAAAATGAATGGGTCACATAAGTAAATGTGTGTCTCTTTCTTAAAGAAGCACAAACAGGCAGCACAGGGTGGGCCTGGCAGCTCCATCCACAATTTTCAGAGATCTGCGCTCATTCTTTCTTAGGTCATATAATTCCGAGCACATTCTTAGTGCATCACATTATGGTCCAAGGCAGCTGTTAGGACTATTACAAACATTTGCCCTCTAGCATGGAAAGAAGGAAGAGGGGAAAGGCAAAAGACACACATCAACTGTCCTTTATTTTTTTAGTAATTTTCTTAAAAGTCTCACCTTATAACTCGTACATTGTAGCCAAATTCAATCGTACAAGAGAGATTAGGGACCTAACACAAATACCACTCAAGATGTTTATAGATACCTTCTTTGTACACAGAATTATGCTAAATTCAGTGGGGTCTCATAAGAAAGCATAGTCATAGCACTGTCCCCAAGGAACTGCCATTCCTGATTGCTATTCCAGTGCTTCCTGACTAGAATAGAATTTCAGGCTGCTGGAGCTTTATTATGGGAGCTCCATGGGTCTGAGGGATGGTGGCCACAGGTTGTATCTGTTACAACCCTTGCACTGGTCATTGGGCCTTACCACTTCCCAGGCACCATAGCTAGAAATTTGAGAGTCATTTAAGTCTAAGTCTTCCTTTTTGTTTCATAAATATGTACCTAGTTAGTCACGGTTGTCATTCCCTTAGTTCTGGGCTTTGTCTTAGCTCAGACTATCGAGATGACCTTCTTAATACTCTTTGTTTCCTGTCTTCCTTTCTCAAACCATCTTCTGCAGAGTGATTCTTCTAAGTCTGATCATCTCAACCACTGATTAAAGCCCATAGTCTTTAGGATAAAATCCATACGCTTTAAGAATTGGCCTTTGTCCTCTGCTCATTTGTCATAACAGTTCTATGTGTATCTCGTTCCCTAGCAGATCTGTTTCTTTGTAGTTCTTCAAGCATGCAAAGTTAGTTCTCTGCTCTTCTCCCTGGAATATCCTTCCTTCTCTTTCTCTGCCTTCACCTTGATTAATTCTTCCATGTACTTCAAGGCCCAGCTCAAGTGCCACCTCCTTGGTAGGACCTTCCCTGATCCCACCCCACTCTCATATGTGTAAAGTTGTCTTTCTCCAGCGCATTTTTATCCTCACATTACAACCACTGATTTTCTTGTCTGTTCCCCTATGAGATTTTCAATTTATATAGGATTAGGCTGTATCTTGTTCATACTTGACTATATCTTATATGATCATGAAATGTCTGACCACTCTTTATGCCTCCCATAAAAATGTGAACTCTCTTTTTGAATAAAAGTTCTTTCTGAAAGCAATTTTTTTTTTTTTAAAGAAACGTGGCTCATTGGCTGTATAGTTTTCAGTGAGTCTTACTAGATCTGTTTATGAATGTAGTCCCTGGTAGCATGGCTTAAAAGACATATCTAATCTGCTGAATTTTATTCTTATTTCAGTTAAAAAATCTGGATCCATTTTTACTGTTTGATGAATTTAAAGGAGGTAGACCAGGTGGATTTCCTGACCACCCACATCGAGGTTTTGAAACAGTAAGTACAATAATTTGATTGAAGAATGGTGTGTGTTTTAAAACTTGGTTCACTCTTATATCGAATTTGATTTTAGAAGCAATGGATATTAGGCTAAATTAATTTATAAGTTGCTGGCTATAGGTCATCTACAATAGAATTGTAGTATCTATTTTACATAAAATGTATTCACATTTAAATATTTACATTTTTTAATATTTGAATTTGTACCAATGCAGATATTCCTATTTGAGCAGTTAATAAAGAGCAAGAATTGGCTTCTTAAAATATTTTTTTTGGGAGAGGTTTTTGCTATAGGGCGTGTGTGTTCGCCAGACAGACAGAGAGAGACAGAGAGATAGAAAGTGAGAAATCACCCCCTAGAGGGGATGGCCATGCCGCAGTCCCTTCTCCTCCATTCTCCTCTCGGGATCTTGGGCACGCACCCACACACGCCAGGCGTGAGTTTAAGCCACCGGGTCCGGGACTCGAACCGCGGTCGACTACGTGGGAGTCCAGCGACATAGCCATTACGCTAACTGCTGGTCGCCTTCTTATATGGGGCCCAGCTAGTAGCATGGCAGTTAAGGTTCTGGATTCCCACATGGCCATCCATGGTTCAAGTCCTGGACCCAGTGGTTTGAAAATCATGCCAGGTGTGTCCACATGCGTTCCCAAAATCCTGAGAGAAGAATGGAGGAGAAGAGATTGCAGTATGGCATTTCCCCTGGGGTGCGATTGCTCACTTTCCCCTTCTCTGTCTCTCCCCAGAAAGTGCAGGTGCCCTATGGCAGAAACCTAAATATTATAGGATTAGGCCCAGCCATAGTGGCATAGTGGCATATGCCAAGGCTGGAGGCCATACAGTCATCCATGGGTTCAGATGCGTGGGTTGGCCTGAAAACATGCTAGGCATGTGTAAGTGAGTGCCCAGGACTCTAATAAGCTGGAAGGTTGAAGAAAGGAGATCATGGCATGATGAGATCCTGTTGAGGATGCTTCTTTCTCTCTTGTGCATGGTACAGGCTCTTTCACAAAACTGATACATAAAATAATGTATTGGAGATAGAAGAAATTATTTAAAATACAATTAAAATAATTTTATACAGAAAACCTGTTTCTATGCAAGAATACTCAGAAATGTTTAACTTTATGTAACAAAATACTACAAATCCCAAAGACAATTCAAGAACTATGTATTCATCTAAGTTCTAAGAAATTATAGAATGAAAAGGCTAAGCTATAACATAATCTAAAAATTAGTATTTTAAGGACATACATATATATTTACAAGTTGGAGTACAAAACTAGAGATACTGCTCAACACCAATTTTCAAGCGCAGAAATAAAAACATGTAAGATCATATGACACTTTCAAAGATTTCCATTCTCGACGTATATACTTATCTTGGAAAAGCTTAGACACAGTTTCTTCCAAGTTACAAAGTTTAGGAATCTACTCTTGTATAAGGAGTCTTCAAAAGTTCATAGAAAATGCACATTATGAAAAAACTATGCGGATTTCAAAATGTTTTGCACCAAAATAAACTTGTACTTTCACTTCTTTATGAACTTTTTGAAGTCCCCTCACATTCTTAGGAAAGGGACCAGGGTTTATTAAAGGCTTACTGTGTTTGTAAAGCTGATTAGTGAATGAGTAAATATTTACTGAAGGTTGGCGACATGCAGGCTTTGGTGTAGGTTGATCGTTTGTATGTTTGGGTGTGTGCTGTTTGTTGGGGAGTGCGGAAAGAAGGCAGATGGAAGGAGACTAAAGAATGAGGTGTAGTGCTGGTTTGCCTCCATATTGCAGTCTTGGTAAGGAGGCGAAATATCAACAGGGAAAGAGTTAACCACCACAGAGTAAAGGTAAAATGAGCCAAGAAGCTTCTGGAGCTAGGGTCATGATGGTTGGCCCATCTCCCTCCATCAGTTAGCTATTTGCCTTCCAGCTCTCTTCTCTGGTGACCTGTTGGGGACATTGTGCCTTGCTTTACAGGAATAACGGGAGTCATTCCTGTCACCTACCTCACAACTGTGCTGGATTCTGACCCAGTTACTGAAACATCTCTTTCCTTTGTTCTCTTGTTCAATCTGCTTCTTGTTCGTTCCACCCTACAGCGCCAGTTTTCATATTACTCATGTCTTAAGGTCTTTTCAAATATTGCATCGCTGTCTCCAAGTTTTCCAGACAATCCCAAGAGAAAGCACTTTCTCCTTTATTTGATCCCCCATAGCAATATATTCTTAACACACTCATGCATATAATACCTTTGTGGTAGCCTTGATCATATTTTGTCTATTTCACATTAGAGCTGGGAATTGTCTCAGTCTCTTCTCACATACCTGGAGGGGACTGTAAATCGTTTCAGCTGACATCATCTCACATACCTCCATGTGGAAATACTCAGTAACTACTGGCTGAATTTAATTGGATAATAAAAAGAGATGGTTCTTGCTGAAGACAATGAATATATTAAATAAAATGAATGATGAAACTTACTGCTTTCATTTCCTTGGTGGAAAGTTCCTTCTGGGGGAACCGTTTTATAAGTTGTAGGGTACTCACCTTTAAAGGAGTTCAGGTGTAGAGTGCTGATATTCAGCTCTTTTTTTTTTTTTTTTTTTCGAGAGGTTTTTGCTACAGGGTGCATGCGCTCACCAGAGAGACAGAGAGAGACAGAAAGCGAGAAATCACCTCCCAGGGGGATGGCCACGCCGCAGTCCCTTCTCCTCCATTCTCCTCTCAGGATCTTGGGCATGCACACACACGCGCCGGGCGTGAGTTTAAGCCACTGGATCTGGGACTCAAATTGCAGTCGACTACATGGGAGTCCAGCGACATAGCCATTATGCTAACTGCTGGTCCCTAGCTCTTTTTTTTTTATTAATAATTTTCCTTAATACTGTAGCTGTAATTACAGTTGATCCTCATTATTTGTGGAATTTGTATTCACCTACTTTCTAAAATTTATCTATAATCCCAAATTAATAAAGTTGAAAACCATGAGCAATGTGGGTTTGAAATGCATAGGTTCACATATAGATGATTTTCAATAAATACTGTAAATGTATTTTCTCTTCCTTAGGATTTTCTTAATAACATTTTCTTTAGCTTACTTTATTATAAGAATACAGTATATAATATACATACAAAATATGTGTTAATAGACTATTTATGTTATTGGTAAGGTCAACAGTAGGGTTGAAGTATTTGGAGAGTCAAAAATTATACACAGATTTTCAACTGTGAAGGGGATCAGCGCCCCTAACTCCCACCTCATTCAACAGTCAGCCCTACTTGTGGTAATTTATGGTAACTCATGGCTTTCATGGTAATTCATGGGCATATACAGAGTGGCAAAAAGGTTGAGTTGCTCAACATACACATTGCCACCTGAGGCTGGACAAAGTGATGCTCTGCTTTCTTGTTCCAGCTTTTGTAACGTAAACAAGTATCTTTTTCACAGTCTACTTGGTGCCATATTTTCCCTATTTTTGTGCTTTGTGTGTGTGATTTGATTATTTAAAATGGCTCCCAAGCAGTGCCGTCTAGTGTTCTGAAGTGCAAGAACAGCAAAACTGTATGATATAAACATGCTCAGGTATGAGTTGTTGACCTAGAGGTCAGCATTGATCAACAGTACAAATTATGTAAGGTCTTTAAGCAGAAAAATACATAAAACAAGGTTATTCATTGATCAATCGATGAAAATGTCATAACCAGAGGCTTGAAGGAACCCAATCCTCTATTTCCCCTAGGAGCAATGGTTCAGTATTTGCTGATTCAGTGATTATGACACTTTGTAGAACACAACTGCTTTGAATAATGAAAAGTGACTGTCAGTTTTCCCCAGGAATGTAGGTAAGCTAGGAAGTCTACCATTTTTCTTTCTGTTTGTTTGTTTTAGTTTATTTTCATGAAAGAGACAGAGAGTAAGAGAAAGAGGAGACAAGCATCCTTAATGAAATATCATGCCACAATCCTCCCCTCAGCCTTTCTAGCCAGCTAGGATCATATGTACATGTATCTGGCATGTACAAGTCGACATGGGAACCAAACCCTGATGTTCTATATAACTTTCACCATTGCTGAGCTTCGTGTTACCACTGTACCACTACAACTGAGCCATCAATTATTTTCCTTTTTGTTGTTCTTTGTTTATTTGTTTGTGTTTGTTTTTGCCAGAGGGTGTGTGTGCCTACTAGAGTGAAAGAGAGAGTGTGAGAAAGCATCCCCATGAGGTATGATCATGCCGCAATCCCTTCTCTTCCATTTCTCCCTCCCCAAAGAGTTTTGGGCATGCACACACATGTATCTGGCTTGTTTTTCAAGCTGCCAGGTCTGGGATTTAAACTGCACAGTTAGCCATGTGGGATCTGGCTGCCTTAGCTACCATGCCACTGACTGGTCCCAACTACTTCTTAATGTTAACTTTGATGGTCTGCAATTTAAAGCCAGGTCCACTTGTAGGCTTTCATCACCTCCTCCCTGGAGCATTTTCTAAATTATGCAAACTTATAAATTTTGAAAATGCCAGCTAGTATAAAAACAAAGTTAGGATCACCTGTTATGTTATCTTATTATCCTGAAATAGCTATTGTTGTTTTGATATAGTTTATTCTAGTACTTTAAAAAATATCATACTATATGTTTTTTGTCTTTTAGAGTTAACATTATATTGTTAGCATTTTTCTAATATTCTTCAAGAAACTCATTTTTTTTTTTTTTTGGAGAGGTTTTTGCTATAGGGCGCGTGCGCTCGCCAGACAGACAGAGAGAGACAGAGAGATAGAAAGCAAGAAATCACCCCCCAGGGGGGATGGCCACGCCGCAATCCCTTCTCCTCCATTCTCCTCTCGGGATCTTGGGCACGCACGCACACGCGCCCGGCGTGAGTTTAAGCCACCGGGTCCGGGACTCGAACCGCGGTCGACTACGTGGGAGTCCAGCGACATAGCCATTACGCTAACTGCTGGTCCCAAGAAACTCATTTTTAATGGTCACGATGGTTCAGTCAGCATCTGCCATGACAATTATACCAATTGGCATTACCTGCTTCCCTCAACATTATCAATACAATGTATACTTGACTTTTAAAAATCTTTGCCATTTTAATAAAACAATGTCTCATCATAGTTTTAATTTACATTTCCCTTATTTGCATGTGGTTGATTTTCTTTGCATTTTAAAATATATATTCACCATATATATATATTTATTGACTTTTTTTTCTGTTTGACTGCTGGTGTTTTTATTGTTTTATAGAAGCTCTTTTTTAAAAAAAATTATTATTATTATTATTATTTTGCTTTTGGTTTTGTTTTGTTTTTGTTTTTGTTTTTGAGAGGTTTTTACTATAGGGGGGGGTGTGCTCTCCAGAAAGACAGAGACAGAGAGACAGAAAGAGAGAAATCACCCCCAGGGAAGTGGCCATGCCGCAATCCCTTCTCCTCCATTCTCCTCTTGGGATCTTGGGCACGCGTGCACACACGCCCAGTGTGAGTTTAAGCCACTGGGTCTGGGACTCAAACTGTGGTCTACTGCATGGGAGTCCAGCGACATAGCCATTATGCCAACTGCTGATCCCAAAGAATTATTTATTTTATTTATTTATTCATTCATTTATTTTAATTAGATCAGACACACACACACATACACACACACACACACAGAGAGAGAGAGAGAGAGAGAGCGCAAGCCACCAGGTCCAGGACTCAAACTGTGGTTGGTCATGTGGGAGCATCCAGCACCTTAACCACTATACCACTTGCTGTTCCCAAAAGCTCTTTATATATTGAGGAAGAAGGAAGAACTTTCTACTAGTTAGGCAAAAAATAGACTAGGCTTGCTGGATCAAAACGATTGCCTTATGCCTGAAGCAATACAGGCAGGCACTAACTTCACATAATGTGTATATCAGCAGGATCAGTGGTCCTCATAATAATCAGTGCTGTGCTGAAGCTCACATATATTCTTTTTTAAGAAAAGATAAAATTATGTTCTCCCAACACATTAATATAAAATATAAGTTTTATATATATATATATATATATATATATATATATATGTGTGTGTGTGTGTGTGTGTGTGTGTATATATATATATATGTTGAGTACACACTCACTTTTTAAAAAACGAATAGTGATACATGATGAAAGAAATGTGGAGAATAGGGGCTGGCATGAGGCGTGGTGGTTGAGACTCTGAACTCTCACATGGCTGACCATGGTTTAGGTCCTGAACTTGGTGGCTTGCTTTCTCACTCTCTCTTTCTGTCTCTCTCTGGTCAAAATTGAAGAACAATGATAACAAATAAAATTAAAAATAAATACATCTCTTTTTTTTAGGAAAAAAAAAGAAGTGTGGAGAATATTATCCTACACAGTTCTCATTACCTCAACTGTGATCCATGAACCAGCAGTGGTATCACCTGGAATCTCAAAGCTATTGATTGAGAATCTGCTTTTCTTTGTTTCTTCTTCTTCCTCCTCCTCCTCTTTCTCCTCCTCCTCCTCCTCCTCCTCCTCCTCCTCCTCTTCTTCTTCTTCTTCTTCTTTTGCATAGGGCACATGCACTTGCTAGGGAGACAGAGAGAGAGACAGAGACAGTGAGAAGGTGAGAGGTAAAGTGAGAAATCACCCCCCCGAGGGGGATGGCCAGGCTGCAATCCCTTCTCCTCGATTCTCCTCTCTGGATTTTGAGCACCTTCACACATGTGCCTGCCGTGATTTTCAAGCCACCAGGTCCTGGACTTGAACTGTAGTTGGCTATGTGAGAGTCCAGCACCTTAATCACCTGCAGACCCTGAGAATCTGCCTTTTAACATCATTGAGTAATTAATAGACACATGAAAATTTGAGAAACACTGGTCTAGATGACCTCCTAAACCAGAAATATGACTCTGGAGCAAGAACCTGATTTTACTGAGTTAGTGGCTAATCATCTTATTAAATTTAATTATAGGTTGGATAGCTGTATATTTTCTCTTAAAAATTGGCCTGAAAATTGAGGAGGAAGGCATACCCTGGAAAAGAAGACAACTGGTGGTTTGCAAGACAAAGAAATAAATGCATTTTTTCCTGCCAGGAGTTGGTCTTTGGGAAAGATTATTTTCAAAAGGCCCGAGTGGTAAAAAGTGGAATATTTTTTCAGTTACCCTAATTCTGGTCAGGCCTGATATTTTCATTTGTTCAGGGCAACTATAAATGATGAGAAACAAAGAAGGATTTGAAAAATGGGCAGGCCCTGCTAAAGTTTACTTCAGGTTGAAAAATAATTTCTTGTAGTTCACACACCATGGATGTGTGAAATACCCTACCGTGAGAAAAACATATTTTGTGTCTTCAAAAATCACTCTTTTTAAAATTAATTAGTTTATTTACATTTAATCACATCTTTACAGTGTACCACATTTCTTTTTCCAGTACAAATACTATGCATGTCAGTCAAGCCAAAGATATTACTCTATAACTTCTTGGCAAATAGCTTTTCATTTTTTTTGTCAATTAAGCATACTTTTGCTTGTTTTTTCCTTTGCCTTTCCCCTCTCTCCCTTCCATACTAAACTTTTTTCCCACATTTTACTGATTCACAAAATACCTTAAAGTAAAAATATGGACAAAGCTAGAATCTAGTTACAAAAATCACTCTTGAATTAGAGCCTTGGGACTTTGCAGGGTTTAGCACTGAAAGTCTCTGTCCCCAGAACCCTTAGTCATGGGTGAACTGGGTTGGTTGGTCATGCCTGCCTAATTACATTTAAGAACTATTAGGCGTAAGCCATCACGTGTGCTACACTTTTAGGATGTTCTTGTCTATGATGTTCTCAGGCTCAGAAGTGTTTTTGTAAAGTTTTTCACTACAAGCCTCAGCAAGTTATCTGATTTTGTTCAGGAGAACAAAACCTCCCTGTTCTCAAGGGTGTGCCCATCAGAAAAGCCTCACTTCATATTTGCTGGTTAGTAGCCAGCAGCGTTTGCATGCGATGCCCGAACAATATCCTGGAGAGGAAAGGAAAGGTCTTAGTGTTTCAAACTTTAAACTTATGACCGGATTCCAGCCTCTTGTTTCCCGCACAGCTTATTTTTTCTAACTGTGCACCACTTTCAGAAAGCAAACCATACTCTGAAGTCTGAATCAAGGCTGGAAGAAGACAAGCTTTATTAAATTCAACAGCCATTTTGGAATGAAAGCAAATACTCTTGGAAAACTAACAAAGGATACTTTCTCAATAGCAGACCCTCCCTCTCTTGTTCAATGAACATCTTCTGTTATATTTAACACTGAGAATTAGCCATATTCCTGTTAATATAAGAAAGAAGAGAAGACTGTCTACCTGTACCATCATGATCTAATATGGTTCTGGAAGCTTTGAAGCTCTTAATAGATTTTTTTAAAGGAGGAGAAAAATAATGATAATAATAATTTTCAAAAAAAAGCCCACAGTGGCCAAATCAGCTTTGGCTATTGATATGATTAGAGGAGGGTGGAGGGCTCAGGACTTGTCCTGAAGTTATGGCTGAAGTAAAGCTCTTGGGTTTTAGCATATATGTTGATTTGGTGTGATTTGGAAGTGTAGCTCACAGATAAAAGGAAGAAAACTAAAGCCACCCCTAACCCCGAGGCACCCTTTAGCATATTATACACCATGCTAAGGATGTCAACCAAAATCTCTGAGTTAATAAGTGGATATAAAATAATTATGTAAAAAAATCAACCACTTTTCTGCATAAAAGCAATAATCAGATGTAATGGAGGAAAATCTTCCATTCATAAGGGCAATGAGAACCCCATATAATTTCAAAGAACAAAGCTATTCTTTTTTAACTCAGTAATTCTAATTTTATGAATCTAATAATTTACTGGAGGGCAAAAAGTAAGAACAAAGGCTTATCACACAGATATTTATCCCAGTGCAGTTTGAAAAAATAAGAAAGGAATAAAGTATTCAAAATAATGGAGGAACGATCATGTATCTGGAAGTTATTATGTATTTCATATATATTATACATCTAAGTTAGTATGTTCATATTAAAATGAACTATTATGCAACATTATTTATAAAGACAGTTATTGTAAACAATTTAAATATCTATTAGCCATGGATTGTTTATTTGGGGTATTTCAACATCAACAATTATTGATATTTTGTGTAATTCTTTGATGTAGAGGTCTGTTCTGTATATTACAGGATATAAGCAGCATCCTTGGCCTCCACTTGCTAAATACCAATAGCATCCTCTTATCCTCAGTTATGATTAAAAGAAAACAAAACAAAACTCTCTAGACATTGCCAGCTATCTACTGCAGCTGAAGGGTTAGGGCAAAATCACCCCTGGTTAAGAGCAAGTAGTTCATGTAATAGCCCACAGCATAGCCTGTGAGAAGAATGACCGTACTTAATATGTCTTTTTTCTTAAGAGAGATTTTTGCTATATGGTGTGTGTGCTTGTGCTGGAGAGACAAGAGAGACAGAAGGTGAAGGGGATGACCACGCTGCAGTCCCTTCTCTGCCAGTCTCCTCTTGGGATTTTGGGCATGCATGCACTCATGCCTGCCATGAGTTTTAAGCTGCTGGGTCTGGGACTCGAACCATAGTCGACCATATGGGAGTCCAGAGACATAACCATTACGCCACCTGCTGGTCGTGATATAGAACAGTCTCCCTGACATTTGGAAAGTAGCAGAGACAAGGTGCAGAATTTTTGTGACATAGTGTAGGATTTGTAGGAAGAGTAAAACTATACTTTCATTTTAAAGAAAATGGTTTGTCACTAATTCCACTATGAAAATGGACTATTTTAATTGATAATTACTTCTGCAGACTAGATTGATGCAAAGTAATTAAAATTACAAAATATATGCTATAGTACCAAGAGAAGGTGGTGCTTAGAGTGAAAATGAACACATCACAACAGAGACAAATGTTTATTGACAAAGCCTTTAAAAAATTTACTGGACTTTAGTATATTAATAAAACTGTGCAACTATCATTACTGATTCTAGGACGTTTTAATCACCCCCCAAAGTATACCTGTACCCATTTTTAGTCACTCCCTATACGCCTTCCCCTGGCCCCTGGCAGCTATACTTTATATACTTATATACTATACTTTATGGTCTTTACATACTGGAGCTCCTAAGTTAACAGAATTATGTTAGAGTAAAATCATCTTTAGCTTAAAAGTTTGGGTTTTTGTAGAGTACTCTCTATGTCTGTGTCAATTGGGGGTGATTTTTGCCTACCCATCATTTGGCAATTTCTGTAATTTCATTTTGTGCTAGCAGAAGGCGCTACTGCCATCTAGTGAGTAGAGGCCAGAAATACTGCTAAACATCCTGCAGTGCACAGTTTCCACAGCAAAGAATTAAAAACCCTGGTCTGTGTCAACAAGCATAGGTCACATGAGAGAAAGTAGCAGGTCAACCGAATATCCTTCAAAAGTAGTCCAGGTAGGTTCCCATCAAATTTCCCAGCCACTCTACCCACACCACATTACAGTTGTAAACAGAAAATTTTCATCTTATGGGCTACATTCCTACTCTTTGGAGAGTTGTCTGTTCAACTCATTTGCCATTTTTAAATTGGATAGTAGTTTTTTTTTGTTTGTTTGTTTTTTATTTTTTGTTTTTTTTTTGTTTGCAGGCAAGCTGCTTGAGTTCTCTGTAGATTCTCGTTAACAGTCCCTTATCTGAGGAATAGTTTGCAAATACGTTGTCCCACTCTGAGGGTTTTCACTTCACTTTAATTATTTGCTAGTAATGCATCATTGTTGGTTTCTTAGTGTTGATAAAAATGGAGGTTATGTAATATATTAATAACAGCAGAAGCTGGATGAAGGATATGCATGAAGTTATTCTTTTTATAACTTTTCTGTAAAACTAAAATTGTCCTAAAATAAATAGTTTATTTAAAAATATAAAAGGAAGATTAAAAAATCATCCTCCTTCTCTGAGACTGCCTTATTATAAAACATTTTATTGCTTATTTATTTATTTAATTATTTATTACTTTATTACTTTGTAAGAGAGCCCTGTGAGCCCCAAATCTCCCTTGGATTACACGTTCAAAGGGGCATATTCAGGTGCTCCATTCTAGGATGTCTGCCTTGACAGCTTTTTTAGCTTTTTGTGTGTGTTGGGGGAAATTTTTGCTATAGGGCGCATGTGCTCACCAAAGAGACAGACAGAAAGCTAGAAATCACGCCCCCAGGAGGGATGGCCACGCTGTAATCCCTTCTTCTCCATTCTCTTCTTGGGATCTTGGGCACACACGCACACGCGCCTGGCGTGAGTTTTAAGCCACCAGGTCCGGGACTCATACTGCAGTCCATGTGGGCGTCTGATGACATAACCATTATGCCAACTGCTGGTCCATCCCTTTAGAGCTTTTAACTGGAGATTGAGCAGAGAAGAATAACTTTCTTCTATACCACAACATAGCTAGTCCCTTGATAACTACATGGCAACTTGTCACAAAGACATTATACATGTGTTAGAAGACATATTTTTGTTATCAGTGGATCTATTAGCAAGATGCACTTGGTTTGGTGAGGTCTGGTTATAGAAAAGCAGTGAGCACACATCATTTGAGTCAGCAGAGGGCTCTCTTAAGCAACAAAAGTTCTATTTACCCTCTTCCTTCACAGTGTGCAAACAGAACACTCCTTGTATATGGGAAATTTGGGTAATCATAAAAGTTGGCAAACCATTCCCTTCAGGTCCTTCAATATGACACGGAAGATATAACAATGAAGGCGAACACTTTGACCACAGTTTCATAGGGTGTCGGTTGTGCCACTTAAGAGACTGGGATATTGATGACATGGGGAACTGGGTAGTTTGTGTGAAAAGATTTCACCGACAAGTTGAGTCCTGGTTGAGATTTGAAGAGGAAGGAGCATTCCTAGCCCCAGAATTATAGAAGCAGCTGGAAAGTTCTGAGTGAGTGAGCAGTTCAGCTCACCTGAGTAGTGAGGTTTGAGAATCTGATTATCACAGAACCTTGATGTGCATGTCAGAAATTTTAATGAGTGGAAGGAAAATAAACAGGTTTGGGAGACTTCTGAGAGTGGGAGCAACATAAAAATATGAGAAGAAAGTAAGTCCATTGTTCTTTTCTCTAAATTCATCAAATGTTCAAAACAAAGAAGGATCCCATGATCTCTTCATCTCAGAGTCCTGCAGCTCCCTGTTTCTCTATCAACCTCTTCCCTTCACTCAGGACTAATAAGGCCCATTTTTAGCTTTGCATAAGATAACTCTAGGACCCTTTATTTGCCAGAGATTACTGGTTCTCTTAAAGCCATGGAAGTTGGCGAAGTCTTCTTGATACTTGTGCAAAATCCCTGTAGTCCTGGCTGTTAGAGCAATTCCCATCTCTCCTCAAAGGCAATCACTGTGGGGAACCAGCAGTTAGTGTAATGGCTATGTCGCTGGACTCCCACGTAGTCGACTGCGGTTCGCGTCCCGGACCTGGTGGCTTAAAACTCACGCCGGGCGCGTGTGCGTGCGTGCCCAAGATCCCGAGAGGAGAATGGAGGAGAAGGGATTGCGGCGTGACCATCCCCCCTGGGGGGTGATTTCTCGCTTTCTGTCTCTATGTCTCTCTCTCTCTGGCGAGCGCACGCGCCCTATAGCGAAAAAACCTCTCCGCCCCCCCCCCCCCCAAAAAGGCAATCACTGTGCTCCTAACATATACATTACTGCCATTACAGCACTGGCATTGGTGGGGCAGCATGAGAGGGTGGAAATAGTTTTATTCTCAGAGACAGAAAATGTTGATTTAGATCCTTGCTCTGCTCATTAATTACACTAAGCCACAATGTTTTCATCAATAGTATGTAGATAATAATGTATTCCTAGGATGACATGTTTTGTAAATGCTGAAATGCTATATGAATGTAAGATGCTATTTATTCAGTCATTCATTTAACAAATATTCAGTGCCAGCTACATGATAAGTGCTGTTGTAGATGAGTAAAGAAAAAATTCCCTGCCTTCAGGGATGTTACGGTCACTTAAGGAAGATAGACAATAAGTGAAATAAATGGATAATTATGTAATATAATGTCCCATCATGGAAGAGGATAAGAAGAACAAACAAATCAGGGCAGGAGGATAAAGAATTGATTGATAAATTAGATGAGATGGACTGGTTGAAGGTGACACTTCTTAGGCAATGACCTTTCAATAGAGGCCCGAATTAAGTAAAGAAATGAACCATGAGACTATCAGGGGAAATATAGTCCAGAAACCATCAGTAAGGGCCTGAGGGAGGATCCACGATGGGACCTCTGCACTGGGAGGTATGGAGGTGTGGTGGATGTGCTAGCTCTGGAACTTCTGAATACTTGTTATGTGCCAGGCATTTTGCACATGTTCCCTCATTTAGACTTTACCGCATTAGATGAACTGCCCCCCCACCCCGACTCATTTTGTACATGAAGAGCCTCCAAGAAGTTAAAGGACTTTACATCTCACACCTGCTAAGCAGCAAACCCAGGATGTCCATCAGGGCCCCAGAGCCCGAGTAGTTTCTGGAGGCAGAGCCATGCCAGCAAGGGGCAGTGCAGGAAGAGTCCGAAGCACTGGTGCCTCTGCAAGGCAGTGCCATGGAAATGTCAAGGCTGGCCAGGCAGAACTGTAAAATACTTGTCCATTGGTCAAATACCTGAATATTGTTGGTTATCTTTTCTTTTCTTTGTTAAAACCACTGTTCGGTACTTGTGAAGGTACATATGTCGAGTCAGGAGTGGATGAATCAATTTAATGAGTTGATTTCCCAAGTTTTTGGAAAATAACTTGGATGCTTAATTATATGTATTCAGACATCATGTTTCTTTGCTTGAAGAATAGTTAACAGCTTCTATTATGCAATATGTTCCTGGCTAACATCTCTTATCAGCCATGATCTCATCTAGTGTTTTTGTTTTATTTTATTTTGTTTTCTCTTTTTCCTACCCTGCTACTAATAATAATTTTTTAAAAACTATCATTTTAGGGCAAGTGGAAATTAAAGGAAAACTTAATTTTCCCTAAAATATAAATAAATTTTTCATCTTATTTCCAAACACTGAATGAAATATGCACATCTTTCTGAATACTGGCTGGACAGAAACAACAAACTCTATTATCTCTTGTGTTATAATTATTTAGAATTAACTTAATTGCTCCTTGAGATAAATCTTTCTTCAATTCATATGGAAAGTGACACTTTTTTTTTTTACACCACTGTTGTGGGTTTGCAACTTTTACCCTCCAAATACAAACACATGAAGAAATAAAAACTGACAAGGAAGCAAACATATTTAGTAAAGATCCACAGAAAGGACTAGAAGGAGGGAAGGAGGAAGGAAGAGAAAGAAGCACATCAAGTGCTTTAAGAGAACACCTGTTTCTGATTACAAGTTTCTTACTTAATTAGAAACCCACAACTGTCGAGCTTAAACATAACATTCACAATTTGTCGAGCAGCCGCAGCAATTCTCCAGGTGTTCTTGATTATGTAATGCTCTAAAAAAATCATCTGGATTATGTCAGTTCTTAGGAATACTCCTTGATTTTTTTAAATCTTTCATGGACATTAATTTATATGTAAAGGCTCAGTCTAGCATTTACATCACTTAAAAAATAAATAAATAAAAACTTATAATGAATCAAAGATCAATGATTTCCTTGGTTTCTAACTTTTTCCTTGAGAGCTATACTTTTAAGTATAGCTTCTGCTGTATGTCATAAAAGTAGGTATTATGCATTCGGTAAAACTTCATTGACCTAATTCAGATTTTATAGGATTTAGGATGGGGAAAAATGATTACTCTTGTGTTACTAGGGAAAAAAGAACATCTGCCCTGCAAAAGTAGAGGATAGGAAAGGGGGAGATAACTGTCTTCTCAGGCTTTTAGAAATAGTGTCAAAATTGCATGCTAAAATAAAATTTGAAAAAAAAAAAAACCCTCTTTTGGTGTCTAAATTTTCATCTGTAAATGAGTCATACTCACCAGAATTTACTTTCTAAAGTTGCCTGACATATTTTTAGATGGTTAGCAATTTGGAAGCCCTCAGGGTTGGATAATTGAAAAATATTTGGGGATGGAAAAGAACATGGTTTGAAAGGGACTCCTTTGAGAACTCAAGGCTGAGCTTCAGCCCAAACAGAATGGAAATTGCCTTTCTTATACAATGATTTTAATTAAAAGTGCATGTGCAGCAAGACAAGGAAAGCAGTTCTAGACCTGCTCCTTACAGTCTGGCTGGTTGTTTGAAATTTAGAAAATTGTATTTGTCCCCTTGAGTTTCTAAGCTTTGCATTGGATCCTGGGTGCTTTAGTTCCTATTCTGACACAAGTGCTCTCTATATCCATCACAGTCTGTCCCCCCTAGTAATACATGTCAAAGTCAGGTCGACACTGTCTTACACATATGATTCTTAGTGCCGCCTCTTCTCTCTCACTGCCGTCCTGTCCAGCCCTGGTTCACCTAAGCAGGAAACAGATATCCAACAGCATCTTTAAAGAATAAAGCATATTACTGATGTTTTACCCACTGATTATTGGCAGCGTTTTTTCTTTTCAAAATGAAAAATATTATTTCCGTTGTTAAAAAAAAGGCAAATTACTCATTGCAGAAAATTTGAACTCAGGAAAGTGGAAGGAAAATAATAAAAGATGCCTGTGATTGTATCATCTGGAGATGACCACTGTTCATATTTTGGCATGTGTGCATCCAGGCACCTCTATGCATTCAAACATGACTAGACACAATTTTACTTAAATGAATCCATTTAAACCCAGTGTTTCATTGGACTCCTTTAAATAGAATTAATATTCCCTTACCTAATTTTTTGATGAAATATTTCTCTGTGACAGTAGAGATCTATATTGCTTTTTAACAGTTGCATAGTGTCCTCTGATATAGCTCACCAAATTTAGTTACGTGCCGTTACTAACCCACCATCTATTGGGTCATCAGAAAAGTCATGATTCTTTATTCTGATTTTCTATGCAAAAATGCGTCATGACTTTTCCAACAACCCAATAGCTCATTCCTGTCTTTTTGCTATTCTAAGTATTGCAAAAGATCGATTTGTGTAGGCATTTTGTATTCTTTCTTGTCTTCTTAGGTTTAAATCTTAGAAGTATATTATTTACATTCAAATCCTTCATCCATTTGGAACATGTTTTTGTGTATAATAGGGCCTTCCTCTCTCTCTTCTTACGGTGAGTCAATTGTTCTAATACTGTTTATTGGAAAATGCTTTCTTGCCCCACTGGTTCAACATTGCCGTTGTCCAATATGAATTTCTTGTACAAATGGATCTCCTATTCTTGTGCCAGTGTTGTACTATTTGACATTACCAGAGCAAGTTCCCAGGTGGGAACTTTAGACTTTAAACCTAGAATCTCCAATTTTTATAGTCATCTGCCTGTCACCTGCTGGTCTGATTTGCACTATATATATATTTTTTTTAAGTTTACTTATTTATTTTGTCCATGAGCAAGAAAAAGAGAGAGAGAGGGAGAGAGTCCCTAACAGGGTCTCAATGCTGCTATTCACCGCCAGCCTCAGTCAGCTTGGATCATGGGTACATGTACTCAGAGAGGTCTCCAGACTTGAACTGATCACCTTCCTATGTGGGTCATCCTCGCATAGCATTGCATTCTACTACTGAGCCACCATTTGGCCCTCTCATTTGCACTATAGTTTGTTCTATAATTTTGTTTCGAGGACTGGCACCCAATAAAGTTAGCTTAAGAAGAGGAGGATTTATTTTAAGGTTATTATAATGAGCCTTCAACAAAATAATAATACCAGATCTTTAGTTGCCCTTAGTTTGGAGTACGAGGAGGCGTAATAAATAATGACTTGTTTTTTGAGCCTGAATTTTTTTTTTTTTTTTTTTTTTTGGAGAGGTTTTTGCTATAGGGCGCGTGCGCTCACCAGAAAGACAGAGAGACAGAGAGACAGAAAGCGAGAAATCACCCCCCCAGGAAGGATGGCCACGCCGTAATCCTCTTGGGATCTTGGACATGCACGCACATGCACCCTGTGTGAGTTTAAGCCACCAGGTCCAGGACTCGAACCGCGGTCGGCTACATGGGAGTTCAGCGACATAGCCATTACGCCAACCGCTGGTCCCTTGAGCCTGAATTTTCAACCAACTGAGAAAGCAAGAGAGTATGAAAGATAGACAAAAACATACCTTTATTTCTGACAAAGTGAATATTGTGGAAGGCAGCTTATACCTGTAGGCAGATGGGCTTCCTGAAAATACTATACCTGAAAATCAAGTAGACTTCCCCAGATCTCACTAGCTGCGCTGGACTCTGTAGCTCACTGCCATGGGGGCTGGTCCCTTCCATAAAGACTATGTGTGGACTGAATCCCAGGAGGAAGGAGAGAAGAGGGTGTTCAGCTCTGCAAAGTTCAGTTTCTTCTTTCAAATCCACCAGTCAGATGAAGTTGTTCTATCCCTACGATGGAGGAGTGAGTGAAGTACAGCAAGAGGGTGGGAATGTAAACAAACAGTGGAGTACCTTTCTTGTGGAAGGAAATATCAACAGGGAACACCGATTCTTCCTAACACTTTGTGGAAAGGTCTGCCCTGGTTTAATCAGCTCATCAGCTGACTACAGTGATAGAGTGGTCACATGATATGGTCAGGATATGGCTGGAGGAGGCCAAAGTCATGGATAATCCAGCATAGAGCAATTAGTGGTTTTATTTCTTTGCCTCTTCTTGTCTCTCTAGGCTTATCTGTTGCCATGCTTATTTCTTGAATGAGTCCTGTTCTTTCTCACATATGCCTGGGATACTAACAGCCCACCATCACCACCGTCTTACCCCCCACACCCACAATTTACTCCTGTTCCTTGTTTTCATCTCACTTCCTCTGCAAAGCTTTACCTTGTACACAAGCGTGAGATCAGTGCCTCCCTGTTCTCGCAGCTCCTGTACTAACCCAGCAGGACATTTAGTCCTTATTTTACTGCCCATTTACTATCAGTCTTTCCCACAAAAATATAAGCTTCATGAAAAGAATTACTGTCTCTGTCTTTTCTACTTATCTCCCAGCATAGTACTTAGGACATTATAAGACCTCATTGAATATTCGTTTGCTGAATTCATAAATGAATGTTGTTGGTGAACTGACCTTAATTTATTATTTTAAAAATATTAGAGGTTTTTGGGGGACCAGCAGTTGGCGTAATGGCCATGTCACTGGACTCCCATGTAGTCAACCATGGTTTGAGTCCTGGACCTGGTGGCTTAAACTCAAGCCGGGTGCATGTGCATGTGTGCCCAAGATCCTGAGAGGAGAATGGAGGAGAAGGGATTGTGGCATGGCCATCCGTCATGGGGGGTGATTTCTCACTTTCTGTCTCTCTGTCTCTCTCTGTCTTTCTGGTGAGTGCACGTGCCCTATAGCAAAAATCTCTCCAAAAGAATTGTAGATTTTTTAAAAAGAACTATTTATTATTACTATTATTTAATTTGACCAGAGAGAAACAGAGAAAGGGAAAGTGAGAAAGCAAGCTGCCAGGTCCAGGACTTGAACTGTGGTTGTCCACGTGGGAGTCCAGCACCTTAACCACCATGCCACCTGCCAGCCCCAAAAATATTATAGATTTTATATCTGAATTGATAATCATATGATTACTTACAAATACACAAATGGATAGGAAACATGGTAAAACTCTATTGCCGGAACCAGCAGTTAGTGTAATGGCTATGTCGCTGGACTCCCATGTAGTTGACCGTGGTTCGAGTCCCAGACCCAGTGGCTTAAACTCACGCCAGGCGCGTGTGCGTGCATGCCCAGGATCCCAAGAGGAGAATGGAGGAGAAGGGATTGTGGTGTGGCCACCCCCCGGGGGGTGATTTCTCACTTTCTGTCTCTGTGTTGCCAGTTATGATTTGTAAAACAACTTTTTGAATTTTCATATTAAAAAACTAGGGACCAGCAGATGGCTAATGGTTACAAAGCTGGACTCCCATGTAGTCGACTGCAGTTTGAGTCCCAGACCAGAGGCTTGAAACTTATGCTGGGTATGTGTGCATGTGTGCCCAAAATCCCAAGAAGACAGTGGAAGAGAAGAGATTGTGGTGTGGCCATCCCCCCCCCGGGAGGGGGGTGATTTCTCACCTTCTGTTTCTTTGTCTCTCTCTGTCTCTCTGGTGAGCGCACATGCCCTATAGAAAAGTCTCTTGTTAATAAATAAATAAATAAATAAATAAAACACTAAAAACCAAAAACAAACAAATAACTAGTTAGGTTTACTTTTTATACTTTAGAATAAAACAAAAACATAAACTATAAAAACAATCTGGCCTCGACATATTTGATGGGTTCTTGTATGGAGGAGGAAATCATAATCTTGTTCGTATAAAACAGCGGTATCCAATGTATATGTTGAGAATTTCATAAATATTTCCTCTTATCTCTTGGGCATAAATTTTTGGTTGTTCTTTGACTATTATAATATCTTTAGTCTGTTTCTTGTGCTTTTTGGAGGCTTGTTGGTTAAAAAAAAGCATTATTCATTCTTTTTAAATTCTGATTTAAATTGCTGTATTTGGTTAAATATATTTGAGTATAATTAGGTTGGGATTTTAGTCACAGGCTATATTTTCAGATTCACTCATTTAATAATGGTTAATAAAATTTTGAAGTAAAAATTCCAAGATGAAAAAGGATAAACACATTAAGCCTTAAAGTAAACATCAGGATGGCTATTGTACAAAGAATTCACCCAATAATGTAAATGTCTCCGTTTGCCTGAAATGGGGAGCCACACACGGTTTACAAATAAACATTATTTTGTACAAACCTCTTACAAGTGTTTAGGCTGACTGGTATTTCTTTTTTTTTTTTTTTTTTTTTTTGGAGAGGTTTTTGCTATAGGGCACGTGCGCTCGCCAGACAGACAGAGAGAGACAGAGAGATAGAAAGCAGGAAATCACCCCCCAGTGGGGATGGCCACGCCACAATCCCTTCTCCTCCATTCTCCTCTCGGGATCTTGGGCACGCACGCACACGCGCCCGGCGTGAGTTTAAGCCGCCGGGTCCGGGACTCGAACCGCGGTTGACTACGTGGGAGTCCAGCGACATAGCCATTACGCTAACTGCTGGTCCCAGGTATTTCTTATAGAATTCCAAATGAATTTCACAAATGCATATAAAAAGAGCAAAATGGTTTGTTGAATCCAAATAGATTTGTACAAAGAGAGCCCATATCTTGACACACAACATTTTAGGATTTAAGTGCTAAATTATATATGTTCAATAACAATATTACAACGTCTCTGAAGCAATTTAAAGTTCTTTCTAAGTATTTGATATCTTTTTAATCTTTGTTTGCTAAGATAATCACAGTAGCCTTAAAAATAAACATTTTAGAGTCACTTGATTTCCCCTTTTAGCAGATAATGAAGTAAGAGGGGCTCAGTTTTCTTCTGCCTTTTGGAATTGGTGTGCAACTTGTCCTATCAGGAGTTACTGTGACTGCAAGGTATCCTGGGAAGGATTTTCTGCCCACACAGAATGCCTGCCCCCATAGCTGACTGCTGAGTTTCAATTCATTTGAACTAGATTCGTGCTGTCAAATAGAAGTTTCTGTAATATGGAAGCATTCTATAATCTGTGCTATACAGTGTGGTAACCACTAGGTACATAGGGCTGTTGAACACTCTAATTGTGGCAGGTGCAACTAAGGTGATGAATTATTTACTTACTTATTTTAATTAAAAAAATGTTTTAATTGCCAAAGGGCATGTGTACTCATTGTGCACTCATTACAGAGAGATGGGATGGGGGCCGTGATGCAAAGGGGAGAGAGAAACCAACCCCCAGTGCAGTGTGACCATGCCACAATTCCTTCTATTCCATTTCTCCATCCTAACAAGATTTTGGGTTTGCATACACACGTGTGTGGCATGATTTTCAAGCCACTGGGGCAGAGATTCGAACTGCAGTTGGCCACATTAGATTTGGCTCACTTAACTAGATTATAGGGCTAGCCCTGAAATTGTTTTTATTTGTTCGTTTTGTTTGTTATTGTTTTTGGTTTCGCTACAGAGTGTATGTGCTTGCTAGAGAGAGAGAGAGAGAAAGAGAAAGGGAGAAATCACTCCCTGGGGAGATGACCACACTGCAATCTCTTCTCCTCCATTCTCCTCTTGGGACTTTGGGTGCACACACATAAGCGTGCCCCACATGATTTTCAAGCCACTGGGTCTAGGACTTGAATTTCGAAGTCAACCATCTGGGATCCAACCATCTTAACTTCCATGCCATCTGTTGGCCCCAGCCTGAATTTATTTCATATAATTTATATTAACTTAAACAGCCTCACAGGGCTATTGGCTACTCTATTGGACAGCACAGAATTTCTTTCCACTGTTAGATTTAGTATGGACTTGCCCATAGAAAAGTCGACTTTAATGTATATTAATTCACTTGTCTTATTTTATAAATATCAAGTGCCAAGTGAATTTGTGTGCCTGGTATCAGAAATACTGTTCCTGGGATGTCTCAATTCAGCTTTTAGGGGAAGGTGTGGAGACCTGAATTGTGTCATCCCACATGCTTCTGTGAATAAGGCCTTAGCAACAGGGGCCCTGCTATTTCTGCAGGAGCTGCCTGTCCCGACCCGCAAGACAGTCCAACAGGTTTCCTGGGGGAGGGAGTGAGAGATGGGACAAACACACACAGACACACAGAATGGAGACAATACGAGGTGCTGATCAAGTCTTCAAGTCTTCTGTCTATTGAGGAAGAATGTAGAGTTATATACAGGCTGGTGGGCATTGATTGGTTGCCCGAAATGCAAATGAGATAGAACAGTATGAGCCAATCATTGATGTGGGTGGATCTCTCCCATTGCCTAGAAACCCAACCGCCCCACGGGGAGAATAGTTGGTCGGTTTGCTCAGTGAGGAAGTGAAACCTAATGGTTTCCAAGATGGTGGATAGCTCAAGATGGTGGATAGCTCAAGATGGCTTCCATATGCAGTGTCCTCCACAGCTGCCTTTCTTTCATCCTGAACTCCAGGGCCCAGCATGGCAGGGCCATATCTTCTGTCTTCTGGGATGAGGGCATGAGGAGGGCTCCTCTCCCCTAGCCATGAGTTCTGGCATGCTCAGGGCTGCATCTACCTGAGGAAGGGACACCTATTTGAAATTCTCCAAAAGGCATTGTGTGGACTAATGTAGCTAGTCACTGAGGTTCATTCTCACTTCTTGCTTTACTGTCTTAGCTGCTTCTCACATTTTCCTCAATAAATTTTTTGTGAAAAAAGCAACTAACTCTTCACAGCTAACTGATACTTACTTTTCCTTTTTCCTGGCTTTATCGAGATATAATTGAGTAATTTAAAAATGTGTATATCCAAGGTGTATGATGCAATGATATATAATATAAAATATATTTGCATTGTGGAATGATTGCCACCTCACATAGTTACCTTTTTGTGTGCATGATAATACTGAAGATCTACTCTCAGCATATTTCAAGCAAACAATATGTTATTATTAACTATACCCCCCCCCATACTGTACATTGGATCTCCAGAACATACTTACTCTATAGTTATAGAATCTGTACCCTTTAACCAGCATCTCCCCATTTCCTCTACCCTTGTTCCCTGGTAACCATTCTTTACTCCCTGTTTCTTTAAGTGAGATCATGTGGTATTTTTCTTTCTCTGCCTGGCTTATTTCACTTAGCCTAATATCCTGCCAGTTCATCAGTGTTGTCCCAAAGGTAAGATTTCCTTCTTTTAAAAGGCTGAAAAATATTCCATTGCATGTATGTATATAAATGTCTCTGTCTGTTCAACCATTGCTAAATACTTACGTTTTTGTCAAAATTTGGTTCTTGTGAATAATGTTGCATTGAACATGGGAGTGCAGATATCTCTTTAACATACTGATTTCATTTCCTTTGGATAAATATTCAGAACTGAGATAGTGGATCATATGGTAGTTTTATTTTTTAATTTTTTGAGGCACCTTCATACTGTTTTCCATAATGGCTAATTTATTGAGTGGTCAGAAAAGTTATGACGTATTTTTTTCTATGCAAAAATATGTCATGACTTTTCCAACAACTCAATATATTCTCACCAATAATGTGGTTTCCTTTTCTCCACATCCTCACCAACACTTTATCTTTTGATTCTTTGATAAGAGCTATTCTAACAAGTGTCAGTGATATCTCATTGTGGCTTTGATTCATATTTCTCTGATGATTAGTGAGGTTGAGTACCTTTTCATATACCAGTTTGCCATGATCTTACTTAGAAATATCTGTTCAGGTCTTCTGTTCATTTTTTAATGAAAAAGGAGCATATGGAATGGGAGAAAGTACTTACAAATCATATTAGTCAGTAATGGATTAATACCCTAAATATATAAGGAACTCATACAAAATAATCTGATTTAAAAATGGACAAAGGACCTACTTTTTTCTCATGTTTTTGTTTTGTTTTTGTTTTTGTTTTTGTTTTTGTTAAAGGTGTCTTACCTCCTGGAAGGGGGCAGCATGGCCCATGAGGACTTCTGTGGACATGTTGGTAAACTGAACCCAGGAGACCTGCAGGTATGGCCAAGAACAAAAACTGCTGATAGTTTAGTAGTCTTTGGGTATATATGTTTGAACCTGCCCATTTTCGGTACATGCACCCTTTTTGCCCTCTTCCTCTTAAATCTGTGATCTCTCCCTTTCTTTGGATCTTTCCACTGAGCCTGGAAGCCTGCATAGGTCTCTCCTATTGCACTCTCACACTTTCCTTGACTCCTCAATCACTTTTTAGCTCCCACTTAGTCTTGTTCTTACATTTTTCAAAAGAATAATCACAAGTGGCTTGTCTCAACTTTCTTATTTTCCATTTTCTCCTCCACTCACTGAAATCGGATTGGTCTTCCATACCCCACTTCCAGACCTTTACTGAGGCTGTTCAGATAATGATGTTTCAATTGCCAAACTCAATGACCATTTTGGTATTCATCTTTCTAGACCTCCCCGCTATACCTCAGATGATTTTTTGTTTATCTTTGAACTCCTTTGCAGGGCTAAGTGTTGTCACAATGACAATGACCTACATCTCTCTACCGTCTTAATCTTGTCTGAGATATGTTACAGTGAAAACCCCCAGGAAATGCTTGCATTATCTTTGCCAGTTTTTAAAGTCTGAAGTCTGTATCATTACTTTCCACAAAATTATATATTTTGTGGAATGATGAGTGCACCTGTTTGAATCATGGTTTTAATGAACATGAACTTTAAAGATAGAAAAAGCAAAAGGACAAAGAGTCATGGTGAAAAGTCACCAGTGACCTCTCTTTGGAGCAGAACATGGAATGGAGATTGCCTAGAAAGGTAGATATGGTGACTGGGCATGTCATCATCATGGAAGTGGCAACTTCTGCCATTTGCACCCTCAGCAGCCATACCTGAGAAATAATAGTCAACATTTCTTCTACCTTTGAAATTTCACATTTGATGAGGGTGGTAGTTGCATAGTGTCTTTCAGCTTATTTAGTATTTTTATATGCATGATCTCTTTGAGGTAAGTCTTATTTTTCTAGTTTTAAAAATGAGGGAAGGAGCCAAGTGGTGGTACAGTGATAAAACATGATGAATCTCTGTGAGGCTGACCCACCTAGGAAGGTTCTCGGTTTGTGTCTGGAGACCTACCTGACAACACCCCATGATGCAGGGCTGGCTGAGGATGGAGGTGGATTGTGGTGTCAAGACCCTGTTGGGTGCTGTTTCCATGTCTCTGTTTCTGTATCTCTCTGTCTCCTCTTACTCATGAAAGAAAGAAAGAAAGAAACATTTTTAAAAAGTAAGTAAAAATAGTGGAATGGAAATTTAAAGTTGTTTTTCTAAGAAAATGATGCCTGTGGCATCAGAGATAGTAAATGACAAGGATGAAAAGAGAAGTGTGTTTTCTCCTTCCATATTCAGTGAGTAGACCATATTAAGAAAGGTCTTGCCAAACTAGGTTATATATAAAAAAGATAACCAAGGTATTACAAATATGGCAAGATTAACTGTTAACAAAACAGGAAAATGCTTACAAATGGGAGGATGTCTTTGGAAAACATCAATTAACTATTGTCAGACAAGAGAGATGCAGCTTGGAAGGGTATTTAGATCTACTTTATATTTCATTAGAATGGGGGTTGGAGGAGCCAGCAGATGGTATAATGGTTATATCACTGGACAACAATGTAGTTGACAGTGGTTCATGGCCCAGACCCAGCGGCTTAAAACTCACTCCAGGTGCGTGTGCATGTATGCCCAAAGTCCCAAGAGGAGAATGGAGGAGAAGGGATAGTTGCATGGCCAGTTTCCCTGGAGGGTGATTTCTCTCTTTCTGTCTGTCTCATGCACTCTATAGCAAAAATATCTCTCTCTTAAAAAAAAAATAAAAGAATGAGGATTGGCAATTTTTTTTTAAAGTAATGGCCAGGTTTAAATGTTTCAGGCTTGTGGGCTATATGGTCTCTGTTGCAACCGAGAGCAGAACATAGTATGTCAATGAGTGGACGTGCCTGTGTGCTAATAAACCTTTACAAAAACAGGTGGCAGGCTAGTCTTAGTCCTCAGGCTGTAGTTGGCTACATTACAAGGTCTGGTCAGCTTTATCAAGTGGAAGATAAAGGGAAATCTACGTAGACTTGTTGAAAGAAAGAAATCTCTAAAATATATACAGACCTTCTTTCAGGTAATTGAACTAATAATACTCTTGTCTCAGAGTCTTTTTTGCATGCTGTTCTTTTTGTATATAATCTTCTTCCCCTTCCCCTGGTCCATTCTTACTCTCAGGTAAGCTGCCTTGAACTTGGCAGGCCACTGTGTGTGTGCTGTCATTCTTCACAGTGCCAAGCACAATTGTAATGTGCTTATTTGTGTAATTCTTTATTTAAAGATGTTTCTCCCTATGTGGAGGGCTATGTGGAAGATGCTGTTGATAGCCTGCCTTGTAGCCCCTTGACCCACCTTTGAATTCAGGTGATCACAGTCCCCTCTGTGCACATAACACCCTATCTCAAGTCCTGCTACTCTGCCTGAGGGCTTTTTCTTTTTTCTTTTCTTTTTTTTTTTTTCTTTTTTGGAGAGGTTTTTGCTATAGGGTGTGTACGCTAGCCAGACAGACAGAGAGAGACAGAGAGACAAAAAGTGAGAAATCACCCCCCAGGGGCGATGGCCACGCCGCAATACCTTCTCCTCCATTCTCCTCTTGGGATCTTGGGCACGCACGCACACGCACCCGGTGTGTTTAAGCCACCGGGTCTGGGACTCAAACGCACGGTCGACTATGTGGGAGTCCAGCGACACAGCCATTACGCTAACTGCTGGTCCCCCTGAGGGCTTTTTCTAGCCTGCATACTGGGCAGCCTGGATTTAACACTCCAGTGAGAACTCTTGGTCAATGAGGGATTGGAAGTGGAGTCTAAATACCCTAGCTTCCCCTCTCCTCCATGCAGCAATTCTAAGATGCATCGGCAGGCATGGTTCCCAGTGGGATTGAGCCTCAGGTACCCCTGCTCATTAACACCTTTCTTCCTTGTCTATCTCACTGCTCCTTCACATTTCAAATAGACACCTGCACATAAGTCCCTTGTCTTGTTCACCTTGCCTCAAGCTGAGACAATTCCGAATGTTCATCCCAATTCCAGTACTCCCTGTTGGATTGGCTGAGGCCTCTGTTGTAACTGTGCTGTTGGTTGGCTTCTCTCCTGCCCAATCCTGCTTTATTTCACTTCTTAAATTGTATCTCCTAAAAGCACACACCAATTTACTGTCTGCCCACAACTCCTCATCTCAGAGGTCAGTCTGAACCCCAAGGATATGAAAAAGAGTATTCATGTGGGAATCCCGGTACTGATGCTTTGATTTCAAATGTGGAAGCATGGGAAGTATTTGGGAAACTGGAAAGGGTGCCAGCCACTGTCATCGATGTTTGTTATCCTCACCACTCCCAGGGACACTGACAGCAGCACCTTAAGAGCCTCACTTAATGACAGCATTATGATTGTCTCATCTGTAGACTTGTTAGTGGCTGGGTTACATTTTCCTTCTTGTTGGTTTGGTGTTTGCAGTGGATGACAGCGGGCCGGGGCATTCTGCACGCTGAGATGCCTTGTACAGAGGAACCAGCCCATGGCCTACAACTATGGGTTAATTTGAGGAGCTCAGAGAAGATGGTGGAACCTCAGTACCAGGAACTGAAAAGTGAAGAAATCCCTAAACCCAGTAAGGATGGTGTGACAGTTGCTGTCATTTCGGGAGAAGCCCTGGGAGTAAAGGTAAGTCACGGTGTTGTGTGTCTGTAAAATCTGAAGTGTGCAGTACCATAAGGCTGGCCCCTTCTGGGTCAATTGTCACTGTGTGGGTTGTAGTTTATGTCTTGAGGGATGGAGTTGCTTCATAGGTATTAGAATAAGTGCAACCTAAGAGAACATGGAAATTCTTTCACTGCATCCAAACCTATAGAGTTAAAAAAAATTACAAGAAAGCAAGCTCATATATATTATATTATTTGATCAAAAACCAGTTTTCAATGTGTGCCCTAATATGCGTGCACTTTTAGCCAAATTCCTTTCACTTGTTATGAAATTTTATGCTTTGAATGATTGCTCCTTGGTACTGCAAGATCACCATCTATAAGAAACAAACAAACAAAAAACAGACCAATTCCACTCTGCAAAGATTTATGTAAATTATTTATGCCCACCTTAGTAAGTAAGGAAAGTACACTACTACATGATTAAAAAGTTATACTTTCAAATTAACTTGACCATTTATTGAACCCATATACACATTTTCTCCTCAACTGAGACTTTGTACTATTTAGGTTTTGAGTCTCATCTTTTTGATCAAATAAGGTTCATTTAGCCCAAAGATTGTGGAGGAAAGAGTACTGCTGCTGGGGTGGCTAAGCGTCCTCACACCAACCAATTCAAGCTAATGGAAAGCTGGGTAGTGTGTTCTTTTGGATGGGCTTTCCCAGAAGCAGACCCTGAGGTTTGGATTCCTGTGTAAGTCATTTTAAGTAAGTGCTCCCGGGGGACCAGTGAAAGGAACCAGGACAGAGGAGAGGATGCCAAGCAAGAAGAGGGAGGCTTGGATAATCCCCACAGAGGACTCTGGAGAATCAGTAAGCCTCAGACTTGCCCTTACCTCTCCAGACAAGGGAGCTGGACTTGCATGCTCCCTCATCCAACATGATGATTGGGGCCATTGACTTTGGAGTGGAGGTAGGGGACTCATAAATACTTAAAAGCAATTCGAGAGAGTCTGAGAGGGTCCCTGACATTGGGTGCTACACATGGCACCTGGCACTGAGAGCATCGCCATATTGGGAGCTACTTTGTCATCCTCTCAACAGCCAGCTGGTACTCAAAACTATTTTAAATACTAATTATATAAATTTTAATTTTTTTTTTTTAATTTAAAATGTAGGGCATGTGTGCTCACTGGAGAGAAACAGAGAGAGACAGTGAGAGGGAAAATGAGAAATCACCATTCTCCCAAGGAAGGATGGCCATGCTGCAGTTCTTTCTCTTCCACTCTCCTCCTGGGATTTTGGGCATGCATGCACATGTGCCTGGCATGATTTTCAAGCCACCAGGGCTGGGGCTCAAACCATGGTCAACCATTTGAGAGCCTGGCACCTTAATCACCACGTCACCTGCTGGCCCCAATAAATTAAAAATTTTTAATGTGTACTTGCTGAGATTCTGGCCTGGCAGGGGCTACTAACCAGTCACTGAATGAGATGCATTACATAGTTAATGAATTGCTTGTGATTATCGGTTGAGATTTACTGGGTTTTATTTATTTCAGTGCATTTATTTCCTGCACTGTAACCACAGTAGTTCTGTGTCTGTACCATCCCTATGTCTTATTTTGCTTTGTGTTTCCATTGCATACAGACATAATTTAAGAGAAAAAATATCAAAGTGCACTCTCTATTAAGCATATCTGACTGCTAGCCACACCCCTGGCAGGCTCTTGCTTACTTTGTAGTTGAAAACAAGCCTTTCTTGTATTTCTGCAACTAGTTTCTGTTTTGCCAAGCAGTGAGCAGTGCTCTTTTCAGCTTTTGTGAAGTTTCCTTCCCTTTAGCTCTGCAGAGTTAAGATCCTGTGAAGTCTTCTTGGTCCAAGGCCCAAGGACATCACTGGGAGTAGTATCAGGCAGAGAAGCCTAAGGGAAGCTGAATTAATGCAGGTGCAATATGCTGCTCACTCCCTCTCACCTGGTGTTTTTCATTCCATGTTTCCAGGATTCTCAGGATCTGGGGCACACCTTCAGGTGATACTGAGGTAGATGGTGAAGATCACATCCCTGCCCCCACCCACTTCAACCATAGCATGAGAATGCCTGGTTGTATATATTGGGATTGTCCATTAGATTTTATTTAGAAAAAGTTAGGTTGTCAGCAGCTAAAAAGAGAAATCACATCAGTGATTTAATAGATGAGCAAAGCCAGCAAAATCCCGAATCCTTAAAGTTTACAACTGCCTCTCATTTAAAGAAAACACGAGGTAATTTTAGGGTTGGAGCCAGTCCCAGTTATAGGCTGAAGAATATTTTTAAAGCACATTCAAGCAGCAGACTCTGTGACCTTACAAAGGCAACCAAGAATCAGAGACCAGAGGTAGTGTTTGAACATTGTAAAATAATGTCTTCGTGGTGCCAGGATTTTATTTCTTTTTGTTGAGTGAGATCTCTGAAGTGAGTTTTATTTGCCCAAGGTTGTGATCAGTCTTTTTATGAGATCATTTCAATAATAAAGGCCTCATGGAACCTTGGCTCTGAAACAGACTGCCTGGGTTAGAATCCATCCTGTGAACTATCTGTGTGACCTCAAGCAAGCCACTTAACCTCTCTGTGTCTCAGTTTTCTCATCTGTAAAATGTGATTTCTGTGAGGATTAAGTGACCACATTAAGCTCTCTGAATAGCACCAGACACATCGGAAGTACAACATAAGTGGTAGCTATTACAATTACTTTGATTTCTTTGTGTTGACTCAGGCAGGACCTGGGCTGACATTAAATTTGCCACATATGCTAAAGAGACTTACTGTGATTTGGGAACAGTAATTAATCTGCTTTGAAGAAGGTCAGCAGTGAGACTCATTATAAAGATGGGGCTATTGACTGTTTCTTTGTGGGTCTCATAAGAATAAATAGTTTTGCATGCCTAAAGCCTTAATATCTGTTCACAGGAAATGACTAGGCTGGGACCAGCAGGTGGCCTAGTGGTTAATGATCTGGACTCCCACGTGGTCGACCACAGTTTGAGTCCTGGACCTAGAAGCTTAAAACTCACACCGGGCACGTGTGCATGCATGCCCAAAATCCTGAGAGGAGAATGGAGTAGAAGGGACTGTAGTGTGGCCATCCCCCAAGGGGTGATTTCTCGCTTTCTCTCTTTCTGTCTCTCCAGCAAGTGCATGTACCCTATAGGAAAAAATCTCTCAAAAAAGAAAGAAAGAAAAAGAACTGGGTCTTAAAAAAATCTAAACCTACCTTGCAAAAACAAACTATAAAGATTGTTTTGCATCAGGAAGATAATTTTTTTTTTTTTTTTTGGAGAGGTTTTTGCTATAGGGCGCGTGCGCTCGCCAGACAGACAGAGAGAGACAGAGAGATAGAAAGCAGGAAATCACCCCCCAGGGGGGATGGCCACGCCGCAATCCCTTCTCCTCCATTCTCTTCTTGGGATCTTGGGCACGCACGCACACGCGCCCGGCGTGAGTTTAAGCCGCCGGGTCCGGGACTCGAACCGCGGTCGACTACGTGGGAGTCCAGCGACATAGCCATTACGCTAACTGCTGGTCCCATGGAAGATAATTTTAAGTCAAATTAAGAGGTGAGGCCAAACATTTGCCTTTCAAGAGACTGATGTATTTATAAGCAATATAGAGTTCACAACTCCCTTCCCTGCAGCTGAAATGTCTAGAAAACGGATAAGTGACCAACTTCAGGGTTCATGTAGATTGCTTGAGAGTCTTGATAAGATGCAGATTCTGGCTCAGTAGTTCTGGGGTGGGGTCTGAGATTTTGCATTCCTTTTCCTTTGTTTGTTTGCTATATGGCTCACTGAAGGAAGACAGAGAGAAAGAGAGCAGGAAAGTGAGAAATCACTCCCTGGGGGCTGGCCAGGATGCAATCCCTTCTTCTCCTCCTCCCAGGATTTTGGACACACATGCACATGCATGGTATGTTTTTCAAGCCACTGGTCCAGGCCTCAAACAGTGAAGTTGGTCATGTAGGATTCAGCTGCCTTAACCTCCGCATCACTGGCTGTCTGGAGAGTCTGCATTTCTAACAGGCTCCCAGGTGATGCTGATGCTGTGGTCCAGGGACCACTCTTCATAGCATGCTTAAGGGGCATGATATCCGAGACATGAAGCTTACCTATCTTGAGAAATAATTAGGATACACTCCTATAGAAATGTTAAGTGGTCTGATTTTGTGCTTTTGGGAAATCTTATTTAACTTTCCTGAGCTTTAGTTTCTACATCTGCAAAAAAGGGGAGGGAGTTTTGTGCAAGATGCTATAGTTTTTACAAGTAACAAAACTGCCTTTTTGATATCCGCAAAGGTAGATGTATCTCTGTGTCCCAGACTGTAAGTGTGTGAGGATTTATTCAGTTTGGAAAGCTATCAGCAATTTTGAATGAGATTCTCCTGGGATAGAACAGTCTAAAGTGAAGACTGAAATAGGAGAAAAGATTAAAATGGGATGGTTTGAATAGTTTCTGTCACTTCTAGAAGGTCAAAATCACATGTTTATTTCATGAGAGTATGAAATTCTCCAAGCCTCATTCCATCCTTATCAGCCAGCCAGTCAGCCATGATTTTTGCCAGCTCTCTGTAGAATGGGATTCTTTCTCCAAAAATGCCTCTCCTTGCCATGTGGTGAAGTCCCAGGCAAGGCAGCCCCTTGGTGCACACACATGCTTTTTCCTATTCCCCTTCTGGGCATTTACCCAAAGGAAAGGAAATCATTATGTCAAAGAACTCTCTGCACCCCCATGTTTACTGTGGCACTATTCACAATAGCCAAGATATTAGGACCAGCGGATGGTGTAATGGCTATGTTGCTGGACTCCCACATAGTCAACCATGGTTCAAGTCCCGGACCTGGTGGCTTAAAACTCATGCCAGGCACGTGTGGATGTATGCCCAAAATCCTGAGAGGAGAATGGAGGGGAAGGAATTGTGGCATGGCCATTCCCCCTGGGGGGCGATTTCTCACTTTTTGTCTCTTTGGTGAGTACATGCACCCTATAGCAAAACTCTCTCTCAAACAAACAAACAAACAAACAAACAATAGCCAAAATATGGAAGCAACTAAGTGTCCAACAACAGATAAATGGATAAAGAAACTGTAGCAGATATCTATTAACAAGAAATTATAGTCATAAGAAAGGATGAAATCCAGTCATTTGAGGCAATGTGGACAAACCTGGAGGAAATAATGCTAAGTGAATAAGCCAGGCACTGAAAGACAATTACTGTATGTTCTTATGTTCTTATTCATTGGCAGAAGTGAAAAGATTAGGTTACCTAGAAGTGGAGAGCGTGGTGGGAAGAAGCTGGGGAGGGGATGGAGGTAGGGAGGATGGGGATGGTTAACTAATACAAGAGTGCAGGTGGATCAGTGGAATGAGCTCCAGAGTGCTATAGCAGAGCTGGGTAACAGAAGTTGGAGACAGGTCTGCGCTTCGCAGTAGTTACTAGAGTGGATTTCAAGAACACTTAGCACTGGGAACCAGCAGTTAGTGTAATGGCTATGTCATTGGACTCCCACGTAATCGACTGCGGTTCGCGTCCCGGACCCGGTGGCTTAAAACTCATGCCGGGCGCGTGTGCAGCATGCCCAAGATCCCGAGAGGAGAATGGAGGAGAAGGGATTGCGGCGTGACCAACCCCCCGGGGGGGTGATTTCTCGCTTTCTGTCTCTATATCTCTGTCTGTCTGACGAGGGCATGCGCCCTATAGCGAAAACCTCTCCAAAAACAAACAAACAAACAAAAAAAACAAAGAACACTTAGCACAGAGTAATGATAGTGCTTGAGACAGTGGATGTGGTCATTGTCCTGATATGATCATTACACAATGTACACAAGTTTTGAAAAAATCCACACTGTATCCCACACATGTATACAACTATTATATGTAAATTGGAAAATATAATAATACAATTGAAAATATATAGTTGGGCCAGCAAGAGGCATGGTGGTTAAGGCTCTGGATCCCACATGGCCCACTCTGCAGTTCAAGTTCCAGACCTGGTGGCTTGAAAATCACACCAGACACATGTGTGAGCATACCCAAAATCCTGAGCAGAATGGAGAAGGGATTGCAGCATGGTCAACCTTCTGAATTTCCTTCTTTCTCTGTCTCTCTGTCTGTCTCCAGCAAGTGCATGTGCCCTATGGCAAAAATTTTAAAAGGATATATATATACATTATGTGGCTTTCATAGAAATACTTTCTGAGTACAGCCAAACGGCAGTAGGCATTTGGCAATCTTAATACTGGACAGTAAACTCAGAACATTTTTGCATTCTGTCAATTTCTCCATTTCAGGGGAAATTTGACTTCTTTGACTCTATCCAAAACATTTTACATGGAGCTTCCCCTCCCCTGTCTTCCTGAGCTTGCCTCTGTTCACTTTGTGTTGTGGGCGAAGGTGACCCTCTCTTCCCACAGAAGTCTGCACTTACCCTTACCAGCTCAGGAGAACAATTTTGCCAGGTAGCATTTATAAGACTATTAGATCTTGAAAACAGGTAGCATATGCACATGGTCTTTTTTTTTTCTTTTGCCTTTGAAGTATTCCAACAAGATCCTGGGTTTAGCTCAGAAAGAATGACCGATAATCTCCTAATGGCAGAGGCTGTGAGTGGGGAAGTAGGTTTGTGACAGAGGAAGCTTGAGATGACAGGCTCCAGCTGTCCCAAAGAGCAGGCAAAGGGAAAACAACACTGGAACAGACAGGAATCCTCACTCCAAAGGCCTCTCCTTTAGTTTATTGTATTTATAAATCAGAACACTCTGAGGCGGATTTAAAAACTAGATATTTAACAAATATTCCCGGTGGGATGAGGGTGGAAGTAAAGGATGGATCTGAGACATCTCTTAATGTCTTTTTATTTTTACTTTTGGATGATGTAAATATTTGCACATTTAAAACATCATGTTAAATAAGAAAAGAAAAAAGAAACCCAAAACTTAAAGTTAAAACAAGCCCCCCAAAATAATGAAGATCCAAAAAATGGTGTCAAGATACCAGCAACATAATCTCTTATTTTAAGTATTTTTTTAAAACTTGCTAGAGGCTATGTGTTCTTGCCAGAAAGACAGAGAAAGTGAGAAAGCCCCCCCCCCCCCCCAGCCCCCAAGAGGAATGGCCATGCCACATTCCCTTCTCTGCATTTCTTTTTTTCAGGATTTTGGGCATGAACACACATGCATGTGGTTTTCAAACTGCTGGGTCTGGACAGCACAGTTAGCCATGTGGGATCCAGTTGCCATGCCACTGGCTGGCTCAGGACCTTTTTTTTTAAAAGCTGTATGTATGTATGTATGTGTGTATGTATGTATTTCCTGAGCAAGAGAGATAGATGGAGAAAAAGAAGGAGAGACAGCACCACCAACAGTCTTCATGCTTCAATCCACCTCCAACCTCAGCCAGCCCTGGATTATAGGCTTATGTGTGCCCAGCATACTCAGGGAGGTCTCCAGATGCAAACACAGAACTTTCCCATGTTGGCCCACCATGCAGAGCACTGTGTTTTACCACTGCACCACTGTTCAGTCCCTATTTTAAGGACTTTGAAACATAGCTCTCTGGACATTTTTAGTGGGATATAGCCTAAAGACGAAAAGAACAGCACAAATATTTTAAGCTTGACTCCATAGTTTTGTTAGTGTTGGTATTATCGCTTTATAGCAATATTGTGTATCTTATGAGATAGTACAAATGAGCAAATTTGTTAAAGGTTTTTGGCATCAATATTTTCCATGTAAGAAAAATAGATACAAATAAAAAAGAAAATGGCTTAACATACTGTAATATTCAATGTTAAATTAAACATTTTTACATGGATTTTTAAAAATGGATATTCATTATCTCTTTGAGGCAGTTTCTGGAAACCTAATTTGATTGGCTCATTTTAGAAACCCAAGTTTTTGCTTTTTGTTTTTGTTTTAGTTCTGAGAGAAAGAGGTATTTTTGACAGGATCTCACCATGTCAAGATCCTCCTGCCCCAGCCTCCCAGTTAGCTAGGATGTTGGTGTGTACCCCCATGCCTGGCCTGTTCAGATCGGGCCAGAAACTGAACATGGGCTTCCCATATGGCCCCGGCCACTACATATTGGCACCCTCCCACTTGTGCCACCATGGTAGGCCTGGAAGTCCAAGATTTTTAATGATGCAATTTTATATTTTTTTCTAATAATCCATTTTACACTGATTTTTATTCCCATTGACTTTTTACAGTCAATATTTAATTAGACTCTATGAGAAATGCTAAAATCCATTTCCACCAAAGAAATTCACAATCATCCTGATGAATTTTAGTTGAATTTCTCTTATGAAACTTTAAATAAGTATATTTTAATGGCTAAGTGGGGGCGGTGGAGCAGAAAGGAAATACAAGCATGAAGAAGAGAGCTTCCAGCTCCCCTTCAACATAAGGGAACAGATGGAACAGCATTTTTGGGGAAAGAATATTGCAAAATACTATAGAATAATGGAGTTGAAGATTTCACCATGTTAATCTCCTTGCTGTTATTCATCGAAATCTGGCAGAGGCCTCCTCTTTTTAGTACAGCCTTCTCAGCTGCCCTGGCCCACAAGCGTCTTGACTTCTGCTGAGACCCAAGCAGCCATGCTGTCTTTATAATGTATAGCATTTTGGACTGACAGTTATACAATAATTTATTTTACATGTCCCCTTTCTCTAAGATCACTATTCATTCAGTCATCACGCACCTACCATGTGCAAGTTGTATAGTGCCCTGGAGATGTGTGAATAAGAAGCAACCACTATCCTCAAAAATGCTCACAGTCTAGCTGGGATAGAAACTAGAAATATAATGTGATACAGGAAACACAGAAACTGGAGTGCGTACAAATTCCATGGTAGCCTGAAGGAGGGAGTATTAATTCTGCTAGTGTGGATGGAGGGAGGGAAAGAATGAAAAGAGCAGGGACAGGGATTGTCTAATAATAGCTTGTATAAAAGTATTAGATAAGGGTCAGCAGGTGACATGGTGGTTGAGGTGCTGGACTCCACTATGGTCAACCACGGTTTGAGTCCCAGACCTGGTGGCTAGAAAATCACTCCAGGCACATGTGTGTGTGTTTCAAAAATTCTGAGAGGAGAATGGAGGAGAAGGGATTAGAGCTTGGCCATCCCCCTTTGGGGGGGATTTCTCACTTTCCCTCTCACTGTCTGTGAATGTTCTATGGCAAACCTGAAAAAAAAAGTTTGGCTACTTTGGATCATGGTGTGCTGGCAGTTGCACAGGCAGCTAGATACTAGACTTGGAATAAGGCCAAAGGAAAGAAATGTTATCAAATATTGGGATGGAGGAAAATCCTAGACCAAGTTTGTCTACTTCCACATTTTGCCCAAGGCTGACCTCACTTCTATGTATAGTATAAATCCTGCCTCCTTCTCTCCCAGGTTTTAGCAAGGTAGGTGGGAGTGCCCCCTCCAGCATACTGTGTACAGCCCTATCCCATCTCAGATTTCACAAAACAGTTCATTCTGTAAGCCCTGCTCAACACACGGCCTGTAGTGTGAGCAGATGATCATCCTTTTTCCATAGACAAGTGCAAAACTTGGCTGCAATTCGGTGTTGAGAATAGGCACAATTAGGTCTGTTAGTCTTGTTTAGTAAATAGGAGAACAACAAAGAAATATACTCAGCAACTTCAAAGAATTTATCCTGTGGTAGGCAGCCATAGTTGGCACTGCATCTGCAGTTAGGAATGTTCAAATAAACAGTGGTCAGGATCTGCTCAAATCAGCTGTACAAAAGGTTGCTCTTGCCCAGGGCAGCCCACTCACCCCAGAAATACCATTCTTGGTGTGCACAAAGGGTGCCAGATGTTCTTATTCCTTCAAGATGTCCCTACTGACCTGATCACCTAGGAAGTACATTCCAGTGGTGTTAACAAGCACTCTTCTGCCAGTAAAGGAAGAATAGATTAATGTACTTTAAAACCAGAAGTTGCATTCTGTGCCATTCATACATAGTTGGCCCTAATGCACAGGATTATAAATTAGCAGGGAAATTTAGACTACAAGCATAATGCAAGCTATAAAATCCTAAGGTGTCACTGTCAATAAAGCAAATGAGCACTTTAGCATATCATTGTAATCACCTCTGTGGCTGTGAAAGATTTCTACTTTTAGAATACAATTCTTTCCCCAGAAAGGCATCGTGCATTTTCTTTCTTTTCTTTTCTTTTCTTTTCTTTTCTTTTCTTTTCTTTTCTTTTCTTTTCTTTTCTCTTCCTTCTTTCTTTTTCCATTTCTTTCTTTCTTCTTTGTTTTTTCTTTTCCTTTCTTTCTCTTTCTTTCTTGCCTCTCTTTTTATTTTTTCTTAAATTTTGCCAGAGGGACAAAGAGACAATGACAGAGAGGGAGAAAGCACCCCCTGTCATGGGGCATGGTCACCCACTTCTCCTCCATCTCTTTCTCTTCTTTTCAGAATTTTGAACAAGCACGCACGTGCACCCAACATGTTTTTCAAGTGTCTTTGTCCACGACTCAAACCATGCAGTCAGCCATGTGGGATTCAGCTGTTTTAACCACTGTGCCATGGCCAGACCATATTTTTTTTTCTATCTACAGCAAAAAGTACAGCACAGCTGTGGAGAACTGTATTTAGACTCTCACATGTCCTATTAAAAGTTAAATTCTTGGGACCAGCAGATGGCATAATGGTTATGTCGCTAGGCTTCCACATGGTCAACCATAGTTTGGTCCGAGATCTGGAAGTTAAAACTCACACCAGGCACGTGTGTATGTGTGCACCCAAGATCCTGAGAAGAGAATGGAGAAGGGGTTGTGGCATGGCTATCCCCTGTAGGGGGGGGATTTCTCTCTTTCTGTCTCTCTGTCTCTCTGAAGAGTGCACATGCCGTATAGCAAAAATTTCTCTTAAAAGAAATTAAACCCTTGTGGATATAAGTGAAGTGGATGTCAGTATTTTAAAAATTGATATTGGCATCTATAAAACTATGCTGTTGACAGCAGCAAACACCATACTTTATTTTGACCAAAGCAAAAATCTTTGGGATTATGTAGCATTTCAGTAATTTGACCAAATCCACACTAAATGTGATGAGTAAATTCCGTGTCAGATACATGTGGGATCTTCAAAAAGTTTATGGAAAACATACAATATCAATGGATTCCATTTTTCCACAAACCTTTTGAAGTCCCTCCATAATTCTGATTAGTTGGAAAGTTAAAATAATTTGTTTTCATACAAACAAATAAAAAAGAATTCTACACCTATGGACAGGCCAAAGTACTTAAGATAGCCAAATATTTTAAAATTTCCATTTAAATGGACCCTAAGTCATTGATAGTAACTACTCTATTAAAGAAGGAGCATGTTGTGGTCTTAAACCACAGGGAATCCTTTCCTCCACCCATTGCAGACCCAGGAGCTGGTTAGTATTCCTGTGTCTTAGCATAAAGAGGTGAGGAGACTGTCCAAACCTGCCATTCCTGGAAGGACTCCTGCACCAGCCATAGGAATTGGAAGAATTTTCCGGGTAGGTATTCTGGGAAGGTTTGACAATATATTAATAGTTCAGCTAAGCTCAGCAAACATGTACTGAGAGTCAGTCATGTCCAAGACCTTACAAAGAAAGGTACAAGGGGAGAGGATGAAAAACCAGGCGGCTTGAAGAGCACAATCTAAAGGACCAACACAGGACCAGCAGATGATGTAATGGTTACGTCACTGAACTCCCATGTAGTTGACCATGGTTCAAGTCCTGGCTGAGGCAATTTAAAGCTTATGCTGGGCACGTGTCCATGTATACCAGAAATCCCGAGAGGAGAATGGAGGAGAAGGGACTGTAGCCTGGCCTTCCCCCAGGGGGTAATTTCTCACTTTCTGTCTCTCTGGCAAGTCCATATACCCTAAAGCAAAAATCTGTATTAAGAAAAAAAAAAAAAAAAGGACCGATACATGGACTGATAACATGACCACATTGGGTTTAGTCTGAAGACTGGTAAGCATGGAAGTTCAAGACAAACAGGCCTGACTCTAAAGGAGAGAACAGACCTGGCAAAGAAAGATGCAAAGTCTAGACTGCAGGAGGAAACAGTAGGAGCAGAATTATTTGCATTGAGGTGTGAAACAGCGCCCAGGGGTATAAACCAATGCTTTAAGGCCTTTGAGACATATCTCTAGTTTTCTTACAAATTAAATTTATAAAAGTTACCATCTTTCTCATACAAAAGTTTTCTGATGATTTGCATCTTGTTCTCTCTCTGTATTTTTTTAAACTTTTCAAGATGTTCTCTTTTTTTCTTTAGAAATATTTTGACTATACTGATAGCTTTTAGAAATATTTTGTCTTTATGGGGCTGGTAGGTGGCGTGGTGATTAAGGGCACTGGACTCCCACATGGTTGACCGTGGTTCAGGTCCTGGTGGCTTGCTTTCCCACTTTTTCTCTCTCTCTCCCACTCTGGTTAAATTTAAATAAATAAATAAATAAATAAATAAATAAAATAATTCTTTAATAAAAAATAAAGAAATATTTTGTCTTTAGAGTATACTATTAGTATAGTTAAATTATTTTTCAGTGTAGTCATCAAAATACTATCAGTATAGTCATCTGGGGCCACTGCTCTTCTTCGACTTGTGCCTTTTACTTCTCAAGCTGTCAGCACTAGAACAGTACAAAATCCTGCAGACACAATGCGCTCATGTCACTAGCTTTGGGAGTCCTTCATGTTGAGAATATCACTGTTACATTAGGAATAAAATACAAATTGATTAAGGTTTGGCTTGTCCAGGTTCACTAAGGAATAAAACAATGATAATTTGCCTCATTTTCATGAAACTTTAAAGTTCTCACTGCTCTCTTTGCTTCCATATAGATGATCATTTTTAACATTATGGAAGGAAACCATGATAGCCCTCATTTTTTCTTGGACCAATTGTAAATAGCAATTGGAGAAATTAAATACTTCCTTTTAAAGGAAGCCCTTTTGAAGTCAAGAACAAGGCTTTTCTTTCTCACCACCTTCAAAACCTGCCTGTGGTTGGTTTTTCTCTCCTATCTGGGCTCTAAGCAGAGTGCCACCTTTGCACCATACCCTTCTGTTATGCTCTAATTATAAAGAATATCTACATGGAGGATGAGCAGTATGCGAGAGCTGGGCTGTGAAAAGGAGGAAGAAAAGTAACCCTAACCCGACACTGTTTCTACTCTCTCCATCTTGGTACCTTTTAGCATTGATTTTTGTACCTTTCTACCCTTTCTCTACTGAGGACTTTCCTGTAGACTGTTTTCCCTTTCCACCAGTTAGAGTCTCTGCCAGTTGAGTCCTCCTGTCCAGATTCTTTTCCCCAGAAGCCTTTGCTCCTGGCTGTGGTAGTTCTGTCAGTACCCACCTGTGTCTTTGCCTTGGGAGGCTCTGAGTAGCTATCAAGACTTGGCTGGTGGATTTTCTCAATGTCAGATACTGATTTGAAGCAATCTGTTACTTATCAACCCAAAAGAAGTTTTCAGCAAGAGTTCCTGGTGACTGTCATTAAATGTTTTCATAGGTTTTAACTGACAGAATCTGTCAGCCAGACAAAAGTAGATCAACACAATGAAGAGAGCCTAGAATTGAGTAGAAGTCAAATGTAGGGAGTTCAGGTGGAAGAGAAAAAGATAATATTCCTTTCTTCCCCTCCCAAGTTCAGAAGGGAATGAGAGGCAGACTGCGGAGGAGGGCCAGACAGGGATCCAAATACCATCTTTATTATCAGTAAAATGTGGGTAAGAGCACAAGACTTAGGTCTGAGACTTTGGGGCTTCTTTTTTTTTTTTTTTTTTTTTTCGAGAGGTTTTTGCTATAGGGCGTGTGTGCTCGCCTGAAAGACAGAGAGAGACAGAAACCGAGAAATCACTTCCCGGGGGAATGGCCACGCTGCAATCCCTTCTCCTCTCAGGATCTTGGGCACGCACGCACATGCACCCATTGTGAGTTTAAGCCACCGGGTCCAGGACTCAAACCACGGTTGACTACATGGGAGTCCAGTGACATAGCCATTACAGCAACTGCTGGTCCCTTTGGGGCTTCTTAATACTTCCTTCACTTACTTAACCGTGTCGAGGCAGATCTATACAGTCAGAGGCATCTTCTTCAGAGGCGGGCTTAGAATAAGGATTTTCTTTTCCTTTATAAGCATCATAGTCTGGGTTGCCTCTCCTGGACAGGATGTCACTCCATTAGGACTGCCAAACTTGAATTCATTCAACATTAATTCTCATTTGTCTCACTTTAAAAAATAGTCCCAAAAAGTGGGGCCAGCAGATGGCATAGCGGTTACGTCACTGGACTCCCACAAGGCTGGTTTTAGTCCTGGTCCTGGCGGCTTGAAACTCACACCAGGAGTGTATGCAAGCATGCCCCAAATCCCGAGGAGAATGGAGAAGGGATTGTGATGTGGCATCTCCCTGGGGGAGTAGTGATTTCTAACTTTCTGTCTCTTCCTTTCTCTCCGGCAAGTGTAGGTGTCCTATAGCAAAAATCTCTCCAAAAAAAAAAGTACCAAAAATTAATAAGAGAGGGGCCAGTAGGTGGCATGGTGGTTAGGGTGCTGGACTCCCACATGGCTGACCATGGTTTGAGTCCCAAACCTGGTAGCTTGCTTTCTCTCTCTCTCTCTCTCTCTCTCTCTCTCTCTCTCTCTCTCTCATGCCCTATAGCAAATTTAATAAATAAATAAATAAATAAAATTAAATAAATAATTATTTTTTTAAAGTAATAGCAGATGTATCACTATACCACTCCTGTTTCTATGGAATTTCATTACACAAACAAATCTCCAAGCCCTAGAGCAATTACATCTGCAGAAAATCGCTGTATTTGGTTAGTCTGGAGCATAGAAGTAGTTGTGAGAACAAAATCATGGATCCATCTGTCTCCACTCTCTGAGGTGAAACACTCCTGCCGTCTTACAAAGTTAGAAGCTCATGTTGGTAGCAACTCCAAAAACCAGATGTTAAGCAAATCCTCTACCCAACTATGGAAGGCTGATAAGAATAGAAGAGATGTTCTTCTCATCAGTACACAGAGAAATATATATTCAAATAGCATGCTACCTTTGACACTCTTCCTTCCTGCTGGCAAAGATTAGAAAGTTGAGTACTGTCAAGTGCGGGGATGGGAAGAAATGGAAACTTCATACTTGACAGGTGGTTGTAACTATTCATTGCGGAGAGCAAGCTCGCATTACTCAGTGAGGCTAACACTGCATATGCCCCAAGAACGTGCCCCAGAATTTTCACTCAGAGGCTGTGAAAATTCCATCAAAACTTCACCAAGTGGGGGGACCAGCAGTTAGCCTAATGGCTATGTCGCTGGACTCCCACGTAGTCGACTGCGGTTCGCGTCCCAGACCCGGTGGCTTAAACTCACACCGGGCACATGTGCGTGTTGTGCCCAAGATCCCGAGAGGAGAATGGAGGAGAAGGGATTGTGGCGTGGCCATCCCCCCTGGGGGGTGATTTCTCACTTTCTATCTCTCTGTCTCTCTCTCTCTCTGTCTGGCAAGCTCACGCACCCTATAGCAAAAACCTCTAAAAAAAAAAAAAAACTTCACCAAGTATATATGCCATCATGGCATCACAGATGGTAGAAAGGAATTAGAGGTGATGAATGTGTTCACCACTTACAGAATAGGTAAATGAAATATGGTTGATACATATACATATATATGAATATATATTTATATTTGTATATATATGAATATATATTTGTGTGTGTGTACATATATATATATATATATATATATATATATATATGTGTGTGTGTGTGTGTGTGTGTGTGTTACATGTGCTCAACAGAGAGCCAGTGGAAATAGGATTGAGAAAGGATAATGGAGGGAAATAATACAAAACAAGAGAGACTCTCATAGATGTATGATAACCATGTGTCTGGACTATGGTGTATGGCCAATTCAATACCATGCACCCAAGGCCAAAGAAAGAGGGCGAGAGAATGATGTGTGTCTAGCACCAGTTTTGTTTTGTTTTGTTTTTTACATTCATTCACTGAACACGATCCCAGAATACAAAATGCAATTTTCCATCCAGACTATGCTGTATAGTGACTTAATCATATATGTTATTATCAGCAAATAGTTTTCCGTTTCTTGTTTCTTAAATATATATCTTTTCCCCCTATTTCTCGCCCTCTGCCATTTCCCACCCTCCTCTCACACTGGTGTAGGTGACCTCTTGTCATCTTTTTAAAGGAATGCTAGAAGTGCTAACACATGCCAAAAACATGTCATTTACCAAAGCTGTACTGTTAGAGAGTCAGTCCTTTGGCAGTATGATAGACTGAAAGAAGCATAGCTTGAGGAGTCAAGCAGACCTGGGTTCAAAACTCAGCTCTGTCATTTAATGTCTCTGTAACTTCAGAAAAATTAATTTTGAGTCTTTATTTCCTCATCTGCCAAATGGAGACAAAAATACATAGTCCCTGAGTTATTTGTATAATATCTAATATGCCTAGCAACATACAGGGTACTTAATAAATATTTCTTCCCTTTTCCCTTGTCTGCCTCTCTTTGTACTCCCACATTCCCTTTTGTCATTAGGCTTTTTTGACAGACTACTAAATCTCTAGAGCTTCTTGGGAAAGGAAATAAAAATGGCTAACATCTTTAATGGACTTAGAAGATGTTAAGTTCTAAGTTAGAGCTGTCCAATAAAGATATAATGGAAGCAACATGTAATTTAACATGTCTTAGTAAACATTTTAAAAAGTAAAAAGCAAGTGATTAATTAATTTTAATAATGTATTGTGTTTAATCCAATCTATTTAAAATACTGTTATTTCAACTTGTAATCAGCATAAAATTTTGAGATTTCTTATTTGTACAGTCTTTGAAATCCAGTGTGTATTTCGCACTTACAGCACTTTTCAATTTGGATTAGCCACATTTCACATGCTCCACAGCCACATGTGGCTGGCGGCAACTGTATTGAACAGTGAAGCTCTGAGTGCTTTATATATAGCAATTCTTTTACTCTTGATTTTACGTGAGCTCCCTGTAAATCGGAGCCTGAGGCAAGTCTTATGTGCAAACCAGGGCAGTGAGAGCGAGCGAGAGAAGGAAGTATGCATCCTATGCAGGATGCCTGTTCAGAAAACTGTACTTTCTCCTAAGGAAGGAAGGAAGATGAAGAATTTTCCTGTCATTCCACATCTTCCATCCCTCTTTGGTCAAAATTTGCCCCATAGGGAGTGTGTGTGTGGGGGGGTTAATGACCTGCCCTCTTGTAGTTTTCTGGGCTATGTGAAATAGGTAGTCTTTTAGTGACTAAAAATATGTTCATTTGAAATCTATTTAAGGCCAATTGATGTACGAGAATTTGAGTGCAGCACCAGCGGGTTTTGGGCCAACTCTTCTAGCATGCTGTGATGAAGTGAATAACTTGGGGGACCATTTTTACCTAATATCCAGGGGCCATCTCTGACCCATTGATAGTTGGACCAGGGAACTTCCCATTCATTCAGTTCTATTGCTGTAATGGAGTATTAGGATCTGAATAAAGTTCTTAGGGCAGCAAGAGTCTACAATTCCTGGTAGTATGAGATGCTTTTCAAAAAGCCAGCCAAGTCCTATTCTTGTATTTTCTTCTGGCACTTTTGTTTAAATCAGAATGTCAGGCAGCAATAGACCTGAGAGATCCACTCTCCAACTCTACCACTTTGAGGAGAGTTCCCAACTAGGCAAAAAGTTTTTCCCAAGGTCACACAGTTAATCAAACTTTGGTATCCTAGATTTTGCTCCATTTTGCTTGAACATTACGCATGCCTCATCACGCCATTCAGCCCATGTGTGTGTTTGATGAGTGTGTCTGTCTCCAGCTTGGGAATGCCTTAGCTTGTTCTCATGGAAGGAAGCTTCAAAATGAGCATCTCTCTCTCTACACTGAAAGGGTACCTTTAGGCACACGTCTTACAAGCAGACATGCCTGACTCTGTGTGTCAAGGTAGCTTGCAAATGATCACATAGGAGAGACCCTCTACCATAATAAATTCTCCTTTAATTGTAAAATTGAAGGATCATATCGACACAAAGGTATCAGTCCCCAGAGCTCCGTGGAATCTTATCTTTGCCAAATAGTTTCCCACATTACATCTTGATGTACTTTGTTGCAAGGACTCCTAAAAATATCTTAGTAAATACCAAATGTGACTTACATGAAGATTAAAAATATTAAAGCCCAGTGAAAAATATTCTAGCATCAGTTCATAGATTTGCTGACTGATCTTGGAGCACATTGCCCGTGGATTGGAGAGCAGGGATAGGAGGGCTCCCTGTTGGCATACTGGGGAGGGGGAATTTGTGTTTTTATTATACTGTTACCTTTATAGGGTTATGGATGGATTGTTTATACAAGAGATGGCCATATGTTCTTTCTCTAATTTTAATTTTCTAAGAAGTTAGAACATCTGTAACCTAACTTTGGTGAAGGATGCTGATTCAGAGGATGAAGAAATCAAAGTCCAATTTCACAATTGACATGCCTCTGGGTACATATCAGGACTGTGAGTTCTGTCAGCGTCTGTCTTCCCTTCCCTTTTAGCCTTTCTCTGTTCACTACCCCTCCCATAAAAGGTGAGAAAGAGAGGGAATGTAGTGTGTTACCATTGATTAAAGAATTGCTTGGAAAAGGATGATGTAGAGACTAGACTGTATGATAATTTGGCTATGTCCACAATTCTTGGTCAGCTGGGTGGCTTGATGCTCAGGACTATCCACGTCCTTCATGGCTGATAGAAGTTAAAAATGTTTTCTCACCCTCTCACTTTGAACAGACTCACTGGCATTCTTCCTAAGTGTTTCTTGTCATCTCTTTATGTAGCACTTCATGTATATGTCAAAATATGATTACAGGGTTTTAATCCTTCCCACAATACCTTTGGCTCTGAGTAAGGAAACTAATCTCTTCCACTCTTTATCAGAATTGTTTAAAATGATCAAGGATTCAGAATCAGAGTGCTTTGGATTGAGGACAGAAAACATCATATCATTGAAGAACATCAGCCTATTCTAAACAATGAAAGTTGGGAGTTTGCTTTAGTGTGGAAAATGCACATTTCATTTCCCCAAAACCTTAGGATCTCCAAGAGAAAGGGGGAAGGTGTGGTTCTCTGCACAGAAGCAATGAGATCTGACAGTGAGTTTCTGAGTGTGTATGATGTGGAGAAAATGGGTCTGTGCTAATGTACTTTTCTCTTCATTGCGAAGTCCAGGGACTCCGAGAATGGGAAAGTGGTGGAAGGAAGATGAGAAGATTGGGAAGGCATGGGAGATGTAATAGATGATGACCTGAACTCCTTATGGAGTAGATATTCCTTTAATAGTTGAGGTTTCTGAGCCATTTAGTGAAGTGGACACCTGGTTTTCTCCATCAAGCCTCTCCCTTGTAATCGGCAAAAAGAGAGCCTACCTGAAACAGTCCCAAGTATATCTGCAAATGTAATAGTGATAAAAAGGAGTTATGGTCAATTGGGGAAAAGATGAATGAGTCATCTGGGACAATTGGTTGACCATTTAATGAAAAGGAACCAGTTTAGCTTATGACCTCATACCTCATAGTAAAATTAGTTTGATATAGATTCAAGAATTTGGGACCAGCAGGTAGTATGGTGGTTAAGATGCTAGATTCCCACATGGCCGACCATGGTCTGAGTCCTGGACCTAGCAATTCAAAAATCACAACAAATAAATAGGTAAATATTTAAACAATGACAATGAAAGACTTTGATATAGATTAAAAATTTTCGAATGACAGAAATACAGGTAAACATTTATATGATCTTCAGATGGGGAAAGACTTTCTAAGTTTAAAAATATTAGAAGGAAAAAACTGATAGATCTGACCCATGTCAGAAGTCCCATAAAGGAAATTAAAGGCCAAAAACAAAGTGGGAGGGTTTTTTAAACATAAAAATATTATTAAAGACTTACAGACCAAATTTTTTAAAGCTTCTCCTATAAATTGAGAAGAAAAGCACCAAACTCCCTTGACCTCAAACCTCCCATTTGCTTTTCCATCTGAGTCATACTATATAGAAGATTGATCTGTAGATGTCTTATCTTCACTTTTTTACTCCCTTGATGCTATCAGCCTGATTTCCACTCCCATCAGTCCATTGAAACTACACACCACTGGGCCAGCAGGTGGTAGGGCAGTTAAGGTGTTGTATTCCCACATGGCTAACCATAGTTCTAGTCCAGACGCAGTAACTTAAAACTCCCACCAGAAGGAGCCAGCAGATGGCATAATGGCTATGTCACTGGACTCCCACGTAGTCAACCTTAGTTTGAACTTAAAACTCATGCTGTGTGCATGTGTGTGGATGCCCAAAATCCCAAGAGGAGAATGCAGGCAAAGAGGTTGTGGTGTGGCCATCCATCCGCCCTGGGGGGAGATTTCTCACTTTCCGTCTGTCTCTCTGGCAAGTGCACACACCCTATAGCAAAAAAAAAAAAAAAAAAAAAAAAAAAAATCACACCAGGCACATGTGAGTGCCTGCTCAAAATCGCAGGAGAATGTAGGAGAAGGGACTGCAGTGTGGCCATCCCCCCTCTTACTGTCTCTCTCTCTCCCTCTCTCTCTCTCTCATATCTCTCTCTCATATGCACCCTATGCCAAAAGCCTTAAAAAAAAAAAAAAAAAGAGAAGAAAAGAAAAAGAAAGAAACTGTATACCACTGACTTCCATGTGGCCAAACCAGAGGTCGTTTTTCTTTCCTAATTTATGTCAGCTCTTGCTCTCCACGGCTTGACTGCTTGCTTCCTCTTTACACCTTCTCTTCTTTCTTTGGCCTCTGAGATAATGCATTCTTGTGTCTCTGGAAGCTCTTTGCTCATTTTCAGTTTTCCTTTTCATGTAGGTACCTCTTCTTCATCCAGACCCTTAATCATCTGAGCTCCCTGGATCTCTGTCTTGAGTCCTCTTCTCTTGCATTGACCATGTCTCTAGGTGATCTTGTCTACCACATGGATTTAGTGACCATGTATAGTCTGACAACTCTCAGATTTAGATGCACAGTACAAGCTCTGAATTCTAGGTAGATTCATACATTCAGCTGCTTATTTGACATCTCCATTTGCATGGTTCTCAAGCATGTCAAATTGAAAATAACAAAAGAAGTTGAAGTTTTATTCCTGCCTGTTTTGATAACAAACAAAAACATTGGTTTCTCTTTCAGTCTTCTCCATCTTAATGAATGGCACCATCACTCACTGCTCAATATGGAAACGTAGTGGTCATCTTTATTCCTCTTCCCATCCAATACATCAGCACAACCATCCTGTTTTCAAAACACATTTCAAATCTGTCTACTCTCTCATGTCCAGTTGGCCCATTCTAGCAGCTTCTTCAAGGGTTTCCCTTCTTCTATTCTTATTCCCTTCCGGTTCTGCACATAATAGCTCAAGACATCTCTTTAAGATAAAAATTGGATCTAGTTTTTCAATGTGTTTCCACTGTGCTTTAGAGAAATCCAAATGCCTTACTATGGTCTAAACTTGATTAGATCTTTCCTAACTTTCTAAACTTGTCTCATGTCATTCTTCCCAGCAGCTACTTTGTGTCTGCCATATTGCTCTCCTTGCACTGGCTGAATAGTTCAAGCTCTTTACTACCTCAAAGGCTTTGCACATGCTATGTTCCTCTCTCTGCGCAGAAACCTCTGAGCCCCAGCTCTTTCATTCAAGTCTCTACTCCAGTGGAATCTTTCTAGAGAGGCCTTTACCATTACTCCACCAATTTTATTTTCTCTGCACCCTACTTATTTCTTCTATACCATGTATTGTATTTTGTAATTTTATATTAATTTGTTAAATTGTCTTTTCATTAAAAAGTAAACTTCACAAGGCCTGAGCAGATCTGTTAGTTACCAGTCTACATATCAACAACTAGCACAAAGGTTCTCAATTCAAATTTTTTGAGCAAGGGAGTTAATAAACAAATGAAAAATTGATGAGCAGGTAGTTGATTATTAATACAAGAATACCAATAGCTAAATACATTGTGGGCCTAGTATGTACCATGCACTATTCTAGGTACTTTGTGTGTATTAATTAGGCCATTTGTCTTTCTCTTTAAATAAACTATTACTTATTATTTGTTAAATTAGTCAAACTAATGGTCAATTTTTTAACTTTTATTTTTATTTATTATTTATTATTATTTCACATTCAATCACTGTGTATCATTACAGCATACCAAATAAATTTTCCCATCCTGAATACACTGTATATTGGTTCAGTCAAAGATATTAAAGAATAAGGTGAGATCAACTTTTAATTTTTAAATTAATTAAGTTTTAAAAAGTCAATTTTTCCCAAAGTTTACTTATTTATTCCATGAGCAAGAGAGACAGAGACTGGGAGAAAGAAAGAGATAGTACCTCCCACAGGGTCTTGAAAGTGTGATCCACCCTTAGCCTCAACCAGCCTTGGGTCACAGGTACATGGGTGCTCAGTGTACTCAGGCATGTCTCTGGACTCAAACTTGGAACCTTCCCATGTGGGTCAGCCTTGCAGAGCATCAAGTTTTACCACTGTGTCACCATCCAGCCCAGAATTTTTTGTAAGTTTTTTTTTTTTATAAGACTGGCACTTTTTACAGATAGTACCAAATAATTTGAATGAAAACAACTTAGATGAAAGCAAGTCAGTATAACAGGTGAAAACAAATATGCTAGATACTGGTTGTTAAAATATTGGTATATGGGGCTGGCAGGTGTTATAATGGTTAAGGGTGCTGGACTCTCATATGGTTGACCACAGTTCAAGTCCTGGACCTGGTGGCTTACTTTCTCACTTTCTCTCTCTCTCCCTCTGTCCCTCTCTGGTCAAATTTAAAATAAATAAAGTTAAATAAACTAATTCTTTTAAAAAACAAATAGTTATGTGTAATTTTGAGTATGTGCCTTTAAGCTTCTTTTTTTCACGTTAAGCTTTCTTCCTTACTTTTTTTTTCTTTGACTATTTTCAAAATGGTGTTTTTTGCTTTTACTTTTGTTTTTCTTTTTAGCAATTAATTCTTCCCTTCTGTTAGCGACAAGGAGAGGGACTAAGTATATAACAATAGGGGATTTGTTGGAATGCACTAACTTTTTAACTGTAAGGTAGTAGATGGAATAAACATAATATTTATGGCACATAAAAAGTAGAAAAATGGTGCTCGCTTCGGCAGCACATATACTAAAATTGGAACGATACAAAGATTAGCATGGCCCCTGCGCAAGGATGACACGCAAATTCGTGAAGCGTTCCATATTTTTTATTGATGATAACATGCATGATTAAGCCACTATGCAGTTTATTCTAGATGGGAAACCACATTTAGTATGTTGTGATGATGCTCAGGGAATGAATGTTAAGTTTTTTTTTTTTTAAAGTTGCAGGAGAAAAAATAAGACGGTAAAACTGTTCATATCGAAATTTTTAAAAAATGCATATTTGATGACTGCAGTAAGCTATATAGCCCCAGCTGGGTACTACTTTATAATATGTTCATTCTACTCACTGGGGTTTATGCCTAAAGTCAGACTTGGGTTCATGTATAGGTATATATCAGCTGTGCTAGCTATTGGATATATTTAGACTAATTAAGTTCACTAGCAAATCAATTAAATGGGGGGGGAAAGGCATAGAAAGCAACCATGGATACCAGAGACAATGTGGGAGGAGGGTGGGACATGGCAGAGGGTGAGGGATAGGGAATCAAGGATGGCAAAACAAAAAACAAAGTATACAAGACATAAGAATTGGAAAATTATTTGTTGAAAACATGTATGTTGATGTGCTTGATTGAGCCAATACACAGTGTATTTTGGATGGAAAATTCATTCGTATGCTGTAATGATGTATAGTGAATTAATGTAAAAAATAAATAAATTTAAAGAGAAAAAGAAAAAGTAGAAAAATGCTCTCTGATGTAGCAAAATTTCCAAGCCTAGAAAAAGCCAAAGACATTTTCACTAAATCTACTTTTTAACCAGATGTTTGTACTGACCAATTTGCTTTTAGCCATATTGTCTAGATCTTTAAACCCAAAATTTAACTGTGAAGGGAAAAAATTAGAAATACGGTGAAAGATTCATGTGCAAAGATATTTTTCAAAAGTTAACAATGATGCAAAAATGAAAAACCAAAAAATCAAAAAACATAAAGTATCATGTCCAACATGAGGGGGATGGTGAAAGAGCAGTGGCAAAATTAAAGATAGTTTCTTTGCCACACTCATCCATGTACAGCAACTTAGCATGCTCTTTTCTTCTTGAGAAGATGGTTTTAAGCCACATGGTCTCCATGTGGAAGTGATTTTATCTCCTAATTAAGATCACATTTATGAATAAAAGCAGAGGAAGGAAGCCAGCTTGAATAGGGTATAGCACCAAAAGTCACGGTAAATAGGAAGTCTTTGAAGGACGTAAGATGAAGGTAGTTGCAGTTTGGAAGGAAGTGGTTTTATAGACCGTGTTTTGTCTTGATTGTTTTGGGATCATTATTGGAGTGGTGTCTGAGACTCATTAAGGGTTCACTTCTGACATATTTATGGAGAAAGACAGGTTTTTCTGGATTTAGAACACCTCGGTTGTTACAGGTTAGCCAAAATGTATCCCTAACCTCTTATGAAGAGTTCTATCACTTACCTTCTAGAAGTTTTCCCTGCATAATATTTGAACCATAAGATTTTAAACCATCAGGCTTTTTGAATATAGGCCAAAACTTTTAAAGGAAAGTTTCCTAGATACTTTAGTCTCTCGGGTGGTGTGTACATGAGAGAGAGAGAGAGAGGGAGAGAGAGAGAGAGAGAGAATCCCCCGTGGGGCATGGTCACGCCTCAATCCTTTCTCCTTCATTTCTCCATCTTGTCAGGATTTTGGGTGCATAGCCCCAGGACTGGATTAGACCCACTGTTGGCTATGTGGGATCCAGCTCCCTTAACTACTAGGCTACAAGGTCAGCACAGAAAATTTTGTTGAATATTTTTAATTAAAAAAATGGGTAAAAAGAAAGAAAGAAAGAAAGAAAGAAAGAAAGAAAGAAAGAATTTTGAGTTTTAGTACCTCTGTGAGCGTTATTTTTTTTAAAGTTTATTTCACATCAATTTTTTTAAAGTTTATTTCATCCATGAGAGAGAAAGAAAAAGACAGACATAGACAGCATCTTCAGCAGAAGCTTGATGCTGCTAACCACCCCTAGCTTCAGCCAGCCCTGGATCATGAGCACGTGCCTGCCCTGTGGCATACTCAGGGAAATCGCCAGATGCGAAAATGGAACCTTCCCATCTAGGTCAGCCTCAAAGAGTGTTGCGTTTTACTGCTGCACCACTGTCTGGCCCCTGTAGGCATTATTAATCAGGACCAAAACAGAGAAAAGTGAAAAAGAAAACAAGTTCACTGATGGAATTTAAGTGTATGAGTTGTCCTTGCTGAAACCAATTTGTAGAGGAATGTTTTATTTTAGTTTGTCATGGACCAATTTATTTTACTCCTGTGGAAGTAGATACATTGATAGCTAAATTTCAATCCCAAAAGAGTGGTTTAATTAAATTTTCATTCCATTTGAAGGTCTATTAAAATGTAATGCTATATACATAAACATAAACATAAACATAGCAAACACAGGAAAGACTATACCTAATGGTGATTTTTTTATGGTTGAAAATCAATTGTGTGTAATAGAAAAACTAAATTCAGGTTTGCTCAAAGTGCATTCAAGGCTAGTATTATCATCTTTGAGTTAATTGAACATAATTTACATTTTCTATTTCAAGAGCTACCATGGAAGATCAAAATTTAAAAACAAAACCTGCCTGCTTTTTAAAAAAAATATGTGTGTATATACATACTTACACCTACATAGCACTCATGGGAACAGCTTCTAAATTGAATTTTATCCCATTATAGATTAATTGAAATAGAATAATATACATTTAGTCTTGAGGGTGTTTGGGGGAGTTGGTTATTCAAGATGTGCTATATTCAAACCCTTGACAATCTATAATAACTTTTAATACAAAAAGGGTGCTAGAATCAGAATTCTATATTATGTTATAGATGTTGTGAAATACAGCTCCAAAATGAATTTAAAATTTCCCTTTAGCCTTTTCACATTGTAAGACAATAGGATATATGTGTGGCCTTATAAAAATCTCTTGTTGGTTTATGTTTAAAGTTTTCTTAATGAATGCATAAATGAATACAGAATGCTCTGTGTTTGTGTGTTAAGTGTGTGTGTGTGTGTGTGTGTGTGTGTGCATGTGTGTGCATGGATTTGTGCAGGTATCCAGGTAGTTGCAATCTTAGACAGATAGATTACCTCCCCCTCCCCAACATGTCTCCCACACAATATGGATAAGACTGAGAAGCTAGAGGCAGGAAGAAGAAAAGGAAAGCACCAAGAAGCAACAGTGATGACTGAGGTTGAGGGGAAGAATAGAGTGAGTTGACCAGCTTCTTTCCATTAACTCCCCATAGCCCTAGTTGCCGTCCCTCATCCCAGCCACATTCTCACTTCTCTACAGCTCTGAGAAATCAGAGGAGGTTTTTAAGCATCAGAGTATGGAGGAAAACGTTCATTTTCTGACTCAGAATTTCAGAACCACACTTAAACATCAGCAAGATATTTACAAGATATTCAGGTGAGCAAACTAAACCTGGAAGAATATAATCACTTTGTTAGTCAGTAGGAAAAGCGATGTTAGTATCGAAGACTCCAGATTTCCAGTTCAATATTATGTTCATAAGCACATTCTGGGAGAATGTTAGTAAAAATTAAACCAAGAACGTCTTTGTGATTAATCTCCTCACTGTAGAAGAGGCTCTCAACATCTGCCACTAAGGTGGAGGATGAGAAAGATGCTCAAACCAAACAGGGATCCTTTGTCTGAAAAAGAAAGGCATTGCCCCAGCAGAGGAGTCATCTGCTATTTTGTGAAGTTTACCCTTGATCTTTTTAGAGGTAATTTTAGAAGTCTTCATCAAACAAAGCCAGTCCCTTTCCAGATGGTGCCTTACACACCCAATGATCCCAGAGAATGAGAGCCTGTCTCCCTCGTGTGTGTTTTATGTATGTTATAAGCACTTCAGATTGATTGTGAATCTTTGGCCTTGGATTGCGCTTGGTGTCACAGGTCTTTCTGGTTTCACTTATGTATGCATGGGAGGTGGGGGTTGCTTTTTCAGTCTTTGAAGCTGTTATAAATGCAACTTGACCTTCTAAGCCATGTAAAACCATCTACCAGACTGTTTTAAAACTCTAAGCTTTAATAGGAATCTTTAATAGAAAAGAAAAAAATTTTGATAGTCAACATTATTTATAGTTCTCTATTCCAAAAATTAATGTACAGACCGTATGTACAATTTGACCATACTAAATTTACCTGTCCTGAAGAGAGAAATTTTGCTACGTATAGGTGGACATACTGATGAATACCACATACTGTCAATAAGTATATTACTATATGTGGGATTGTCCATTGTGAAACATCATTCTTTAAGTATGTATTGAAGACCTCCTATGTGACAGATGCCGTGGGTTGGCCCTGGGGATTCATTGGTGAGACATAAATGTTCTCATGGAGCTTACACAATTATTCTCTGCAAAATTGTACCTTTTCCAAGGACAGTAAATAATTCTGAGTTCTGGATTTTTCTTTTTGTCTATTTATAAATTTATGTTTGTAAGGAATATAAGTTTTTAATTAAAAATATAACAAATACATAGAAAAGCACGCAAATCAAGTGTATAACCCAGAGACTTGTCATCAAGTGAGCACACCCATGAAACCAGCAGCCAGGTCAAAAGACAGAACATTACCATCCCACGGAAACTCCCTTTTTAACTTCTTTCAGTTCCTAACCTTCCTAAGGTAACCACTTTTCTGACTTCTGACACCCTAGATTAGTTTTGCCTTGTTTTGAACTTCATGGAAATGGTGTATGATCTTCTGTGTTTGCCTTCATTTGCTCAATATTATGCTTATGCAGTTCTTCTTAGTTGTTGCATGTAGTCAGGTTCATCCATTCTCCTTACTGTATAGTATTCCACTGTATGTTATAATTCATTTATCCATTTGTTGTTAAAGACAGTTGGGATAGTTCCTTTTGGGGCTATTGCCAACAGTGACACTATTAAGATCCTTTTGTATGTCTTTAAGTTAACATTTCTGTTGGCTATATGCCTATGAGTTAGGATGCTGGGTCTTATCACCAAGCAGTTTTTCAAAGTGTTTGTACCAAGTTATAATCATACCAGCAGTGTTTGAAAGTTAGTTACTCCACATCCTTGCCAAACTGGATAATATATACTTTTCATTTGTATCTGTACTCATAAGTTTTAAAAAGGTAGAATAGAATGACTGGGACATTGTGATAAACAATGAGACATCTTTAAGTTTATAGCAGTAATGCTAATCCCTTGGATTTTGGTCTTTACCAATGATGCAGGGTGGTATATTAAATTACAAATTCTACTTAACTGTCGATGAAATCAGAGCCACCGTTTGCAACAGAAAATCCTACAAAAGTTTGCCTTTCTTACATCTGGAGTTATGGGTTTTTCAAGCAGCAGTGACAGCCCACCTTTTTTCTCCAAGAGGAACGAGTAAATAAATAAATAATTTCAGGCTACTTTTTTGATATTTGAATTGGAAAATGATCTTATTGAGTATTGGGGATAAACATACATTTGGTTGTGAGATAACCTGCCAGATCAAGTAGAAGTCTGGAAGTAAGAAAGATGAAGCAACCATTGGCCAGTAAAGTATTAACATCACATGTTTGAGAAATGGCTAGAGGAAGACAGCTGTCATCCTGAAATTAGCTTGCTAACCATATTGTGTAAAACTAGGAGGCCTAACTTCTAGACCAAGTCCCTTAAGAGGTGCTGTATTAGCAGCTCACCTAGGCTGTCGTAGCACTTCCCTAAGGAGGAACTACAGATATAATGAACCAGGTCCAGGACTATTACAATAGAGCCCAAGAGAAGTAAAGAACCTTATCTGTAGAAAACCATTGATGATTTCCTTTTTGTTTTCAGTCCAAGGTTTATACTCGCACACCAACCTTATATCTGGACTTCAAATTGGATCAAGGAGCAAAGCATTGTCAACCCATTCCTAAAGGTATGATGGGTTCTGGGTTTAGTAATCAAGTCACGGGGGGTGGGGGGGGGGGGGAAGGCTGCTTTCCCTGGAATGTGCTTGTTTCTGAGCCTCAGCAGAAAGTTCTGCAAACTTTATGTTTAATTATGTTTAAACTAGGAAATACTGCTGGGCCTTTCAAGTTAAGAAAATCAGGAAGATTTCATAGAGTGTTAGACTAGACTTTCTGGGCTACACCCCTTAATTCACAGGTGTGGACACCAAGGTGCACAGATTAGTTATACTTGTTCAAGGCCACGTAAAGAATTTCTGGATGAGGTAAGCAAGGAAGATCCCCCATCGCCTGACTTTCTGACCCCTCCTGACTTGCAGTGTTCCTGGAGGCACATTTGGACCTGCGTTTCTTATGAACATATGCATGCTTGATTGAGTTACAGGTTTTGCTTGATGTAGGTATTGTTAAGGAAGGCTTCCTTAAGATGGCATTTGAGGGCTGGCAGGTGGTGTGGTGGTTGAAGCGCTAAATTCCCATGTGTTCAACCGTGGTTTCAGTCCTGTACCTGATGGCTTGCTTTCTCACTTTCCCTTTCTCTCTGCTCTGTCTCTCTCAGGTCAAATTAAATAATAATAATAATAATAATAAATAAAATTAAATAAGTAAATACAGCATTTGACTACAGAGGATAATTAGAAAACTCCCAAGTATTTAAGACCCATTTTATTTTGGAAAAATGATCATACCCAAGGTCATTAAGTATCAACTTTGGACCCATTATTTTGTTCTTTTTATTTTTCATCCACACAATTTTTAGATTAATTCACTTAAACATATGCCTACACTATAGATGATTTTTATAGCAATAAGCATGAGAGCACATGTGTTTTAGCTTTTTAGTGCTGTGGATTTTTTTTTCTTTCTTCTTTCTTTTTAATTGCCAGAAGGCACATGCGTTCTCCGGAGAGAAAGAGAAAATTCAGCACCCCCTAATAAGGCATGGTCATGCCATGATTTTTTCTCCATTGTCCATCTCAAAAGGATTTGGGGCATGCACACGCACGTGCCCAGTGTGTCCTTCAGCCTGCTGAAGTTGGGCCTCAAACTGAGGTCAGCCACAGCCACATGGGATCTGGCTCCCAATACACAGCATTTAATCATTGTATTAATGGAACCGATCACTGCTGTTTTTCTTCTACTTTTAAGTTTGCTTTCCTCCAATCTCTATTCCTCCCTATCCACCCGTAGCAGTAATATGTTATACATACACACACACACACACACACACACAAACACAACTCCTAGATCTAGGGCATAGCCCAGATTTGTCCTTGAATTGTAACTTACTATATTTTTCTCAACATTTTTCTACCCTGACATACGAAGGATCTTCAAAAGGTTCATGAAAAATGTATACTATGAAAAAAAACTATGCATGAATTTAAATTTTATTGCACCAAAATAAACGTGTACTTTAATTTTATTTTCCATTAGCTTTTTGAAGTCTTCTAATATATGTGCATGAAAATATACATAGATAGGGTTATTTTATTGTTTTACTGACATGGTATTATATTATAAAATACATTTTTACATTTTTTTTTTTGGCTGAACAATAATACTTCATGGAAATTCTTCCCAATCTACTTGTATGGGCTCTTTCCTTTTTGTAAGTTTATTCATTTATTTCCTCCATGAGTGAGACAGGGAGACAAATAGAGAAAGAAATATGGGGAGACATCATCGCTGACAGGGTCCCATTGCTGCAATGCACCCCCCCAGCCTTCAGCCAGCCCTGGATCATGGGCAAGGATGTGCCCCGTGTACTCAGGGAGGTCTCTGGACTTGAACCAGGAACCTTCCACATGGGACTGCCTTGCAGGATATTGCATTTACCACTGTGCTACCATCTGGCCCTATCATATGGGATTCTACTAACCCCCTCTTCATCATGGGTTTATTACAAGGCATTTAGCTATTTCCTATCAACAGGCACTCACTTGGTTCCTTATGCTTGGCTACCTGCAAAGTGGTCTGCAGTGAACATCCTTGAACATCTGCCTTCCCATATGGGGATTTATTTTGATGGACAGGTTTCCAGGGATGGCAGGTATATGCACATTTAGTTTCGAAAGCTGTTGTCAGGTTGCAACACAAAGAGGCAGTCATGCTTTCCATCAGCAGTGTGTAAGAGTACCAATTTCTCCATTGCCCCACCAGCAGGAAATGTGTGGTTCATGTTTATTTCTGCTCTGCTCTTAGCTATCCCCCTGTATTGCTTCATGAGAGAATGTGCTTCTGCCAGTTTACAAAGCTGTACTTGTATTTATTTTGTCATTGTGAATTTTTTTTGAGAAGTTTTTGCTATAGGGCACGTGTGCTCACCAGAAAGACACAGAGAGATAGAAAGTGAGAAATCACCCCCTGTGGAGATGGCCATGCTGCAATCCCTTCTCCTCCATTCTCCTCTTGGGATCTTGGGCATGCACGTACACGCACCTGGTGTGAGTTTAAGCCACAGGATCCAGGACTCAAACCGCGGTCAACTACATGGGAGTCCAGCGACATAGCCATTACGCCAACTGCCGGTCCCGTCATTGTGAATTTTAAACCTGAGATTTGTTTTCACAAATGGTTTTGGAGATCTACAAAAGCAAATAGCTTAGGGACCAGCAGTTAGCGTAATGGCTATGTCGCTGAAATCCTATGTAGCCGACCATGGTTCGAATCCCGGACCCCATGGCTTAAACTCACGCCGGGCGTGTGTGTGTGCATGCCCAATATCCCGAGAGGAGAATGGAGGAGAAGGGATTGTGGCATGGCCATCCCCCCTGGGGGGTGATTTCTCGCTTTCTATCTCTCTGTCTCTCTATCTTTCTGGCGAGCACATGTGCTCTATAGCAAAAAACTCTCCAAAAAAAAAAAAAGCAAATAACTTAGAAATGCAAGCTTACTGTTGAGTCTGTGTAAACCCACCTTAAACAAGTCTGCTATAAATGCAGCTATGAAGGAAAAGAACCTGCCTTTTCCACGACATCACTTCCAGTTACACTGTGTTCTCGCTTTCTGTTTCTCTCTCTCCCTCCTCTATCTCTCTCTCTCTCTCCCTCCCTCCCTCCCTCTCTCTCTGTCACACACACACATGCACAAGTTTATCCATGCTTCCACTGCATTAGGTGATAAATCCAAAGCGTGAAGCTTCCCTGTCAAGTGTAAGACAAACAAGTATTATAAAACACTTAACTATTTGCAGATTTGACAGTCCTGGCTTCCTGTAATCAGATGTGCTGGATGATAAAATTATGCTGCATAGAGTTTATTATGAAATTCTTCAAATAAAGGTCACCCTTTGTCTTTTTTTTTTTAAACCTCCTTTCCAGGTTAAATTCCATCATAAACTCCAAGGGCTGTGTACATTCATTTTATTTGGGTGCTGCATCAAGTATTCCTTGAAATGTGTGGGCCATTGTCTGAGTCCTGGACATGTTTTATTTATAATATTTTGATTGTTTTGTTACTCATGGTAAAGTGATTTGACGTGGATGTCTGGATTATGTTTTGCTTTTGGCATAAGCTTTGCAGTCTAATTTAAGGTTGACTTGGTTGTATCATTACCAGACTAATTGGATAGAAATAGCATCATACACTGCTACCATCCTATCCCTGATACCAGGAAAACGCAGATGTCCCAAGGGAAGTGGCAGTTAAGGGATATTGGAAACATTTCTCATGCATTGGACTAGTTTTATCTGAATTCCTTCCCATAAATAGTATTTGAATCGATTTTAACCATCCCTTCCTTCAGGCTAGACACGTTTCTGTTGGGTTGTGCTAATCTTGGGGAGAACAGATGTTTCACGCAGTGATGATTTGGAAGGCAGTTGATATCAGGAATTGAGCTGGACCATGCATCACTTACAAAGAATCCAATTTGTTGAGTTTCTGACAGTACGAGATTCCTTTCACATTGGCCACAGGTTTTTCATATTAGCTCTTGGCTAAAATAAGAATAAGTGGTTTGTTTTTATTTAATTTATTTTTGCAGTGACTTTGACCATATCTTGCAAGGCAATCTGATTTTCCCTGCTGTAAACCAATATACAGATAACACTGTTATCATTCATTGTGAAGGGCATAAATCTGCATTTCTAGGAAAATAGCGATCTTTTCCAAGAAACGTATGCCTCTGGTCCTTGTGTCCCCTTTGTTTTCTGGCATGGAAATTGGGCCCTCAACAGCCACTCTGTTTATATTTCTCCGTCTTCTACCTCTGCTTCTGGATACTGAAAACCATGATCCAGAATGTTAAAATGAAGAACTGCTATGGTGTGAAGGAAAACAAACCAAAAAAACTTGACTTCATGAGCCTTTTTGCTTCCTTCCCTTATACCTTTTCTTTATGGTATATGTATATTAATAAACAAAACTACTTTATAGAAGGCATGTAGTCTTCCCCTGTATAGTAGGAGGAATAAAGGCCCCCAAAGATGTCCACATCCTAATCCTTAGAACCTGTGAATATAATATTTTTATATTACAGAAAAGACTGTGGAGATGCACCTAGATTAAGGCTCTCGAGATGGGGAAGTTAGCCTAGATCATCTAGGTGAGCTAGTGTCATTCACAAGAGTCTGTATAAGTGAAAGTGAGACAGGGGAGTCAGAGTGAAAGAAGAAAGAGTGGCAGAGTGTTTTGAAAATGGAAAGGGCCAGAAGCCAAGGAATAAGGGCAACCTCTAGAAGCGGGAAAAGGCAAGGAAGCAAATTCTCCCCATTCTGGGTACACAGAAGGCTGACTTCTGAGAGTTTATATCCATAGAACTTAATTGCTAATACAGTTCCCATTCAAAATGTTAAACTTCACTTATTTCTTAGTTTTTCTATTAGCTGCTAATGCAGTGAAAATTCAGTGTTGTGAATGTGGACAAAGAATAAGGGAGGATTATCCTGTAGGTTGCAATGGTTCTTATTTAAAATACAGAATCTTTAGGGGAGCTCTTAGTGTTATGTGTCCATGGCTTATAAACAGCGCCTATGCTATGACCATTCTATTGGGTCATTGGAAAAGTCATGACATATTTTTTCTGTTTTCCTATGCAAAAATGACTTTTCTGATGACCCAATATAATGTATGAAATACATTCTGAGTATAGTTTATTCTGCAAAACCAATTGTCTCAAGTTTCCTTATGTGTGCATTATTCCATGCAATATAGTAGAATATTTTATTTTTGATGTCATCAAATTTGGTAAAATGGGCATTGTCTTGTTTTGTTCTGATAGAATTCCCACAAGCTCATGTAGTAACCTCTCTCCCAGATTACAGAGCTACAGAGTCAACACCTCTCTTTCTCTTGTTATTTATGTTTAGTTATAAAATGAGAGTAAATAGTTATTATTCACAAGCATATGGATCTTATAGTGAGCTGTCAGTTTCTATATGATCAAAAATGCTACCCTGAATCACAAATTCTAGATGCAGCATTTGGTGGGATACAGATAGCATCCTAAGTGCCATGAGGTTCTTCATGAGGACATCGTCAGAAACAATGACACCATGGATCTTTGCTCAGAGTATCCTGCACTCTGAGAGGAGACTACTTCGGTTGGTGTTGAGGAGGGTGTGGTGGGGAGCATGGAACTACCTCCTTGGTGATAAACCTTCCCTGGCCTAGGTCACAGCCTCATCAGAAGTTTATAACTTCTTAATAACCTGCAGGAATGTGGAGGACAGTGGAAAGGAAAAGAAGAGGTGGGAAAGGGAACTGACATTTGTTAAATACCTTCTAAGCACCAGGCATCGTGTAGAGAAAGTTAAAAAATACATAACACACACATACACACACACACACACACACACACATATTTATATATGTCTATACAGTGCCATTTGAGCAACACAATGACCCTGTATTTTGTATTCATTCCTTATTTCACAAACCAGAAAATAAGCTTGAAGAGAGTGGGTCTGGCCCTAGATCTCCACATGGGTGATGTGCTGATTTTTTTGGGGGGAGGGGGTCAGGGGCCATGCGTGCTCATGTGTGTGTGTGTGTGTGTGTGTGTGTGAGAGAGAGAGAGAGAGAGAGAGAGAGAGAGAGAGAGAGAGAGAGAGAAGGCATCCCTAATTGGGAGTGGTCATATTGCAATCCTTTTTTATCCATTTCTCCATTTCATGAAGGTTTTGGCCATACATGCTCATGTATCCAGAGTGTTATCTGGGCCACCTGGGTCTTGATTTGAACCACTATCAGCCATGTGGGATCTCGCTGTCTCTATACAGTGCTTAAATACTGTGCTACAGGTCAGCCCAGATGCACTGATTTTTTTTTTTTTTTTTTTTTTTTTTTTTTTTAGAGAGAGGGATTTTTGCTATAGGGTGCACATGCTCACCAGAGAGACAGAAAGCAAAAAAATCACCCCCCGGGGGGATGGCCACACCATAATCTCTTCTCCATTCTCTTCTTGGGATTTTGGGTATACATGCACACACGCCCAGCATGAGTTTCAAGTTGCCAGGTCCGGGACTCAAACCGTGGATGACTGTGGGAATCCAGCAACATAACCATTACGCCATCTACTGATTTTTAAACCTGTGCTTTTTACTTTTGATTGTGTGTGTTTGTTTATTTATTTAGCTAGTTATAATTAATTAGTTGGTAGCTCCACAAAGCCCTCTTTAAAGCTTGTTGCTACCCTACTCTTCTACCACTCTCCAAGAAAGGTTTGCTGGGTTAGAGTTAAATATGGAGGCAGGAGAAGCAGAGGGGCAGGGATACTAAAGAAATGTAGGACCAGATTGAGAAGAGTCTATCTGCTAAAGTCAGGGATTTAGACTTTCTTAGGAGAACAAGAACAGTAATTAGGACCAGCAGATGGCTTAATGGTTACGTTGCTGGACTCCCACATAGTCAACCATGGTTCAAGTCTCAGACCTGGCAGCTGAAAACACACTGGGCACATGTGCCTATGTGCCCAAGATTCCCGAGAGGTGAATGGAGGAGAAGGGATTGCAGTGTGGCCATCCCCCTTGGGGTCGATTTCTCTCTTTCTGTCTTTCTGGAAAGTGCATGCACTTTCTATAGCAAAAATCTCTCTTAAAAAATAGTAATTCTCCATAATACTTTTGAAACTTTTCTGTATTTCTGAAATTATTTCAAAATAAAAATTAAAAATAATTTGGTGGAATGAGGAGGGAGAATGGAGGACCCAGGACTCCAGGACTCTGTCCTAGGAGGCCAGTGTGATGTCTGTGGTAAGAGTTGCCTGCAGAAACTGAATGCAGGGACTCAGGCAGAAGAGTCAAGATGTTTAGGAACCAGGGCTACCTTGGAGTATGGCAACCCGTGTGCCCCAGAGTTTGAAGAGAGGTGTATTCTCTCCTTAGCCCCATTGTCCTGTCTTCTTCCCTCCCTAGAGCTGACCTACAGTATGGACTTGGTGTGTCACCAGGCTGTGTTTTTTTTTTTTACTTTCTCTAAACATACATGTATCAAGAGTAGTTGTAAGTTCATTGGAATAATGAACTCAAGACTGAGGCAGAACCCAACCATGGTGGGGCAGGAGGTAGGGCACTGGTGTGTGATATTGGAGCCATATAGGAAGACCCTGTTCATTCCTGAGTTGTTTTGAACAAGCAGTGTGAGCCCACGATCCTGGCTGACTGGAAGGCTTGGAGTGGGTAGGAGGATGGTAGCATGGCAAGGGCCCAGGGAGGGAGTACTCCCCAAAATAAGTAAATAAATACACTTTATTTACAAAGACTAGGCAGAGGAAAATAAGCTGAATAAAGGCAAGGAATGTAGAGCAAGAAATCCTCTCATTAGAGACATTTGTAAGAATTAGGAACTTTGCTGAAAATGAGAACAAATGCCACAGAAAATGATTTACACATTTAAATGAAAAGTTTTACATTTTTTCTATTTGGCTAAAGGAGGTCTGACTTGAATGTGTTTCTGACTTAATCATCTTAGGGGACCAGAGGGAAAATGTGACCTCTGTCCCAACTCTTTATATTTGTCATTGATCAAGCCTGCCAGTTGCAAAGACACAGTAGCTTGTAGATGACATTCATAGAAGAAAAGAAAACATAGGGGGTGTGACCCCTAACAAAGCAATACAAATTTGGAGATGGCATGAATTCCTGGTACAGGACTTAAAAGTGAGGAGAGCTAGGGAAGAAAGATGTGAAGGACTGGAGAAGATTTCACAAGAGAGCTGTCCGCTGATGCAATCCTGCTTTTAGCGGAGAATGGATTCCAAAACATGTGTTTGTTCTTAAACATAGAGTAAGCATTCACACAATTTGGCACTTTTTTTCTTTTGTGGTAGCCTTAAAAAACAACACTTAATGGAAATTAACAAGACTTAATGGGTGCAAGTGCAGATGGACATCACGCCAGAAAGAAGGAAAATAGGAAATTGCTCCTTTTCCCATTCCATTACCTCTAACACTGTTCCAACAAAATTAATTGTGTTATAACTCGCAAAGATGGACTCTGTATCTTAATAGAAGACTTTTGCGAGGAGCAAAAATAGGTGAATGCACTTAATAAACTCACTCACCCATTTGTTGGTAAGCAAACATTTGGTCCTGGATCATGTAAAAGGTTTTTTTTTTTTTTTTTTTTTTTTTTTTTTTTTTTTTTTTTTTTTTTTTATAAAGGGAAAAAAGCATATCTAGGCAATTTTGTATGGGCTAATTTCTGCTTGGAGGTTGAATAGGGAGCAGAAGGAGGTGGAACAGAAATAAGAACAGAACAATTGAAATGATCCTATATGAAAACTGAGTCAAGCAATTGACAAAAGCTTTGCACTTTTGTCAAATAATGTGGAAGATATTAACTTTTTAATACCTTTAATCCATGAAGAAGAGATTGGTTATATAAAGTAGGATACATCCTTACTATAGAATGCTCTGTAGTCTTTCCCTAGGGTGAGTTGCTTCTCTTTGTTTTGATAGAAAAGTATCCCAAGGAACCAGCAGTTAGCATAATGGCTATGTCGCTGGACTCCCATGTAGTCGACTGTAGTTTGAGTCCTGGACCCGGTGGCTTAAATTCATGCTGGGCGCATGTGTGTGCGTGCCCAAGATCCCAAGAGGAGAATGGAGAAGAAAGGATTGCAGTGTGGCCATCCTCCCTTGGAGGGGGGGTAATTTCTTACTTTCTGTCTCTCTGTCTCTCTCTGTCTGTCTGGCGAGTGCACATGCCCTATAGCAAAAACCTCTCCAAAAAAAGAAAGAAAGAAAGAAAGAAAGAAAGAAAGAAAGAAAGAAAGAAAGAAAGAAAGAGAGAAAAGTATCCCAAATAGGAAACACTTGGTTTGTTCTAGTTTTTAAACAAATGGCTATATTGCATAAAAAAAAAATTAAAAAAAAAAACCCTCAAGTTACAAATACCGAATTGCTAACAATATTTATATCAGGGTAGTATGAAGATAGCAGAAAGATTTTTATTTAGATGTTCCACACTTCCCCATTATTAAAATATTTTTAAATCAATGTTTTGTTTTGTTTTATAATCAGGAAAAAGCCATTTGAAATTTGAAAAAGAAATTTCAGGCCAGCTTTGTGGCCTGGTGGATAAGAGAGCTGGACCCCACAAGGCTGACTACATAGTTAGAACCCTGACCTCAGCAGCTTGCAAAACCAACTGAGTGCTTGTTTGTGCATGTGCTTGCCCCACATCCCAGCAGGACGGAGAAATGGAGGAAAAGAGATTGCAGTGTGACCCCACCCCGTTAGGGGGTACTTTCTCTGTTTTTCTTTCTCTCTCTAATGAGTGCACACATGCTCTGACAAAAAAGAAATCTCTACAATTGTCAATGGTAATTCTTCTTTAAAATCAGAGGTGAAAATGGTTTTCTTGTGATCTGACTGTATAGAGACACAGGGAAGCTCAGCACCCATTAGAAAACAGAGAGAGAAGTGCTCTAGTGGGGCCTAGTGAGACGTGTGGAATAGAGCTATAAATTGTTGGCATGTATTTTCAGCATCAGCCACAAACCTCCCTCCCCAAGGTTGTCCTTTATTCACCTTTGTGTCTCCCCCACACCCACTGCTGTCCATGAGAGATGTCCAAAAAATAATGGTAGGCCAAGCATGGAAGACAGAGTGAGTGGGCTGATAAAGGAGAAGAAGGAGTGAGCTATAAATAAATAGCATTACTCCTAGAGGACTTAATTCTATTAACTAGGAAAATCTCAGAAAGGAATACCTGAAATAGGAGAATGGAAAAATACCTTCTGGTATCTACCCACAAATGTTTATCTTGTTGTTTTTCAGATTTTCTTTATGTGTTTGGTCAATTATAGGTTTTCTTTTGTGCCACCTTGTGTGCTTCAACCCCTCCGCAATCACAATGATAGCCTTAGAGTGCATTTTGTCCTTGCTCTCTCTGCAATGTCCATTGTTTGCTCTCTCACCACCTTCACTCCCACCCAGACTCCAGTCTGGGCCTTCTGGCCTTGAATTCCACCTTGCATTCCTTCTTTAGATTGCCTTTTTCACTGAAGGCACATCGAGTGATGTTCTACTTCCATTTGAATTTGCCATTTCTAGATTTATTTCTCTCAGTGGAAACAGACTGTCTCTCCTGAGACATGGGTGCAAGACATAACTATCCATGAAAAGCAAGTGCTGGTGCTGAGAGTGCAGATGGCAGATTGTTGGTGAATTCCTGGTTCCCCCAGGTCACATAGGAATTTAGTGAATGCTACATGCCCTCTTTCTAGGAAAGTGTACACATCTGAGAATCATGTGGACAATTTTGGGGAGTTCATAGGCCATCTGAAGCCCATTCATTCCCCAAAGATTATGTATCCCTGCATTCCTGAAGCTGATACATGCTCTACTTTAGGGTAGATAAAAAGGAATGTGTTCACTGGGAACTAAACTGTAAGTACAAAAAAGCATATTTCTAGCATTATCTTCATAGTTTGAACTACCTAGAGGCACAACGAACTGAAGAGAAAGCCAGACTGGAGTGTTGCAGTTAATAGGAATGATGTTAGAACTGGAAAGAACAGTTTGTTGATATAACTTTTGGCATATAGATATACAGCCAAGTGAAGTGTACACTGTCTACTTTGAGTGGCTTTTAAACATTTAGGGCCAGGTCATTTATATTTAAGGATGTACATGTGTGTGTGTGTGTGTGTGTGAGAGAGAGAGAGAGAGAGAGAAAACATGTGTAAGCATAAGTGTGAATGTGTATTCTAAATAACTCATAGAACTTAAGAGAGATTTTTGCTATAGGACGTGTGTGCTTGCCAGAGAGACAGAGATCCTCCAATGACGTAACCATTACACCAAATATTAAAATGTATCTCTAAAAGAAATAAAATATTTTACTTCCAAATTTTTATATATGTGTATATATATATATATATGTGTGTGTGTGTGTGTGTGTGTGTGTGTGTGTATATTTACACATACATATATACACATACATATAAAATATTCATTCCTTTTGGTGTTACAGACACTAACATGTTAATGTTGCTGTTCCCTTTTCAGGGTGGACAAGCTTTATTTATACCATATCTGGAGATGTGTATATTGGTAAGTTATGGGTATGTTGCTTTGGGTTTAATTACAGATTTTTTAAAGTGTTACTTCCAATTTACTATGCCTGCTTTCCTCCCACAACAACCCTCTCTACATCCCAGCACAGGTACACCCAGGGCAGGGTACCTCTCAGCTTTTAGAATGTTCAGTGAGAATGGTTTTTTTGGAAAAAAAAACAAAGTAAGGCATTTCACTGTGGCCTATATGCAGATAAAGGGTCTAGACACATTTTTTGTGTGTTGATACCTCACCAAGAGATTGGGAACTTCATACTTTCTGATAAAGGGACAGAGCTACAATGGGCTCCAAGGGGAGCAGGAATCTGTCTATCTTCTGGAAGGTGAAGAGAAGTTGAGTTAGCAGCCCAAAGAGTTTCTGAGAAGTCTCAAAGTTAGTGTTCTCCTATTCTGAGCATGATATATGTGTTACTTGTTGAGTCTAGTCAAGAAAGAATCTTGGAAAGCTAGCCAACTCTCGTTTTATAGGTGAGGAACATGAGATCTAATTATTTAACTTGCTAGAGTTACTCATTGATAGACTTAGGTCCAGAATCACAGGCTCTTCAGTTTTGCTCTCACACCCCACCCCATCCTTTTTGTCTATTGACAACACAAAGACCATGGTATCTAACTTGTCTTTTCAAGTCTAATCCCTTAGCCAACCCAGCCAGCTGCAGGACCAAGGGCTAGGGAGCTGGGGAGGGGCCTGCAGAACAAGTATCTACTCCCACTTTTCCTACCTCCTAGAAGTGGCCTTGGGAAAAGGCAGCCTGCATTATTGGGAGATTGTTATCAGCCGTAGCAGATGCCGATGGTGCCCAGCCTGCAGCCCTGTGCCTCTTCTCCTCCAAGCCCACTGCCTGACTTCCAACTGATAAGTCTGCCCCACCACTTTGCTTGATGGCTTTTCCTGTACACTGGGAAGGCTGCTTTGCCCCAATCAGACAATTAATGCTCCTTGAAGCTGCTTGACCCCTCAAGTGGGATGACTGAGACCTGTGAAGAGCTCTTATCCTCAGTTTCCCCATGAGATTGTGCTCAAGCTGCCCACAGTGAAAGTGTGCTCGATAGCATGCCCTCCACTGTCTGCCCTCCCTTTCCTGTCCAGTTCTTCTGACTTCTGGATCGTTGCTTCCTGAGATCACCTCTCAAATAAACTCCTTACAATATGCATCTCCAGCTGTGCTTCAGGGAAAACCCAAGGTACAAGAACCAGCTTCCCATTTCCCCCTTTGTCCCCATGGCTAGGTGGTGTGACTGGGAGTGAGGCACCCCAAGGTGCTGGCCAACAATCCCCATTTCTCAGGTCCTCCAGGGTTGGGTACTCTTCACTCCTCACACCTCCGTCCTCCTGCAGGGATGACATAAGGTTCCTGGGGCCCTAACAGGGTCACCTCCTTGAGCATTGCACTCCCAACTCTAGACAGCTGGCTTGCTGACTTCGTCTGCTCAGGATAGGAGGCCATACTCGGGGCTTTTAAAATCATTCTTTATATTTTGCATAAGGGTGTTCAGTTGCCTAAAGTTGTTCTTCTGAAAATAACTGTATTTTGAACTTATTCCTAATACGATGTAAACTGTCTTAGTTTCTCTTTCATTGAATAGCATTTCAGTTATGGGTCAAAGCAAAATTGGTTTATTTTAGCACTTGAGAAAGTGTGAAAAAAAATCTAGTAGTAGTAGTATCAGAAGCCCATGTGCACACACATTAAATTATATTAACCATCTGGAAGAAATGAGACATTGTTTGTTTTTATGAACTGCAAATCCTGAGAATCACATAGTACTTCATAGAAATAGAGAGGACTTACATTTTTATGGAGGTAGCATTCCTAATTAATGATTTCAAGAGCAATAAAATAATTTGCGCAAATGGAAAGTAATAAAGAAAGCACATGAATTCTGAGGAGGTAAGGATAGCAGAAAAGTTTGTGTAGATTGAGAAAAAGCAGAGGGAAGCAAACTCTGTGGCAAGGGCCAGATGACATATTTTTATGTTCACAGGCACGGTAGTCTCACGGTAGTCTGCAACTACTTAGACCTGCCTGCCATAGTGTGAAAGCAACCACAGATAATGTGTAACAGATGGAGCAGTTGTTCCAATAAAGCTTTATTAAAGGCCACTGAAATGGGAATTTTAGATTTTTTTTTTAATGGAAAACATTTTATTTTTTACCCTTTAAAGAAGTAAACCAGGCCAGCCAGTGTGGGGTAGTTAATGCAGCTGGATCCCACATGGCCAATTGCATGGTTCAAGTCCCGGACCCAGTGGCTTTAAAAATGTGCAAGGCACTTGGGTGTACATGCCCAAATTCATGAGAGGATAAAGGAGAATGGACTGCAACATGACCACCCCCAGGGGGCGCTTTCTCTCTCTCTCTCTCTCTCTCTCTCTCTCTCTCTCTCTCTCTTTCTGGCAAGCACACATGCCCTGTAGAATATTTTTTAAAATAAAAGTATAAAAATAAAAGATAAAACAAGTAAAAAACTTTCATTAGCCTGAGCAGTCTACAAAATTTCAGTTGATTCTGGTTTAAATGATATGGGGAAAAACTTAACAGGTAATCTTCAAAAGCTGTCTTTTTTTTTCCCCAAAGCTTTATTTATTTATTCCACAAGCAAAAGGGAGAGAGAGAGTGACAGCACGCCCCCCCCCCCCCCCCAATAGAATCCCAACACCATCATCCACTCCGAGCCCCAGCCAGCTCTGGATCACAGGTATATGTGTGCCCAATGTATAGGGCGAGGTTGAGCAAGTTCTCAGGACTTGAACCAAGAACCTCCCAACATGGGATTGCCCCACAGAGCATTGCATTTTACCGCTGCACCACTGTCTGGACCCTTCAACCCCCCCCCCCCCTTTTTGGCTTATAGAGTATGTCTACTCACTAGAGAGACAGAGACAGAGAGAAAAAAAGAACTCGCCCCTCAAGGGAAATGGCCATTCTATAATACCATTTCCTCCTTTGTCTTCTCAGGATTTTGGAAACACACGCACATGTCCTGGTGTGTTTTTTAAGCCTTCAGGTCCAGATTCAACCACACAAATGGCTGTGTGGGATCCAGCCTCCTTAACCACTGTGCCATCTGCTGACCCTTCAAAACCTTTTAAAAGCATTAGTTACAGCTTTATTTCAAGACAGACCTTTAGTTGAAGAACTGAACAAGTGAAAAGCTTGACACTTCTCAGGACAAGAGTGACCTGCCCATTCACTTGTTTTTCTTGAGGTCAGGCAGGATTTTCCTGAGTCATCTGAACTCACTGGCCTTGCCTCTCCTTATGACCATGGGCCATAAGAAGAAAACATCTGGCAAGAGATACGGTTATGGTCAGTAGCCTTGGAGCAAAATTGCATCTGTCCAGAGTAAACTGGACCATGGAGAGAATCCAGCTCACAAAATTGGCCTCTTAGGACTCGGCCTTAACCAATGAGTAACTGGCCAAATGACCTCATTTGAATTTTATCGCCTTCCCTTCTTCTCACCCACCCCCTAATAGGGGTGTTAATGAGAAAAAACAAAAGGGCAAGAACAAATCACCAGAGAAAAATAAATGACAAAACAGAAATAGCTTTTGAATGTGTACTGACATATAAAATCTATAGAGAATTCAGAAAATGCTTTCTGATGTGACTGTCTCGATTTTATCTTGCTTATAAAAAACTAGGATGGCACCAACCAAACGCAGATAGCAGGAATTGATACGCAAATAATTGCCTTTTTAAAAATGCGAAACATCACTGTTCTGTCGAAGTAGATGTTATAAATATATGTACTTAGTTCATCAGGCTAGAATAAATAGGCTGCAATTTGGGTTGAGAAGATGATCTAGGGAGACGGCATTGAATGGAAATTTAGGAGGTCTATTTAAACATTAATTGATACAGGCAGTGCTTAAAGGATGGGCATTAGAAAATTTAGTTTGACTAGAGACTGTTGAAGTTTTGAACATTAGAAAATAGTGGACATCTAACTAGTTGTCAACGTTAGACATTTAAAGTTCAAGATAAGTAAGGTGAAGGATAATTATCCTCTAATGATGCCCTGGAGAAAAGAAGGCGTTAACAGAGTTAAAATGAGATGAGGGGAATGAACACTTTCTTACTAAAAGAAAGTGTTCATTTGAGATCATTTGAAAGTATTAATTTTTTTTTAGGAATTTTAATGTTTGATACATTTGCTTTTTTCAACAATGGAGAGCCTTCTAAGCTGGCTGTTGAATAATAGCTTTAAAATTGTTTAGGGTTAAGGGGGAGAGACAGAAAAAGACTGAGACCGTTGACAGCACTCTTACTGAGGCAAAAAGTCCTTTGACTAGCCCTTGGCTGGGATCTGTGCAGCATATGATAAAAAGAAAAATCAAAAGAAAATGAAAACTACATGGTCAGGAAACCAGTAGATCCCACAGAAAAGCAATGAATCCCTTCCCTGCATCAGTAATGAAAATTACATCGCACGTTAATGCAGAGATCTAAAGGGTAGGAGAGACTGTGTTCTGTATCTTTGAAGCTTGGTATTGTTTATAGGTTTGAATGCTGGGTCCCTGGAAGGACCAATATCAAATATACTGTCAGTGCTTAAAAAGTGTATTTGGATGGGACTAGCAGTTAGCGTACTGGCTATGTCACTGGACTCCCATGTAGTTGACCATGGTTTGAGTCTCGGACCTGGTGGCATAAACTCATGCCGGGCACATGTGCATGCATGCCCAAGATCCTGAGAGGAGAATGGAGGAGAAGGGATTGCGGCATGGCCATCCCCCCTGGGGGGGGATGGTGATTTCTCACTTTCTGTTTCTCTGTCTCTCTCTGTCTTTCTGGCTACCGCATGCACCCTATAGCAAAAAAAAAAAAAAAAAAAAAAAAAAAAAAAAAAAAAAAAAAAAACTCTCCAAAAAAAGAAAAAGAAAGTGTGTTTGGAAATCTAAAACCATTTGTCTATGGTTATTGAAATGAAAGCTAAGTGGCTTATGAAGGCTGTAAAATGTTTCAGACTTATTCAAATAAATAATGATTCTTGCTTAGTTTGTACTTAACTGTTTACTTATGGTTCTGGGTGGTATTAAGAAGTTTAACATGGTTCCTGGATTTTACAATAAAGGATAAGCGCCTGCTTAGGAGGCTGGAAGCTGCATGGGAGGCCCTGGTTTGGTAATACTAGCTAATTAGGTGACTGGGGCAAAAGGATCATAACACTGGCAAGATCCTGTCCAAAATACCTATAACTCTGTCTCCCTTCCCCCCTTCTCCCACGCTCTCTCCGTCTTATGAAGTAAAAAGAAGTTGGGAAAACACAGATGTCCACCAGAAGCCCTCTTAATTGTCCTCCACTTCTCCAGCTGAGTGGACTGGTGCTCTTAATTCCATGGTGAATACCTTGAGGGAGGTGCACAAACACCCGGGATGATCACATGCTGAAGATGCAGCACTGACCTTAAAATCGGGCTTAAACTATGGTGCCCTTTTACAACTGTTTAGGCAAAACAAAATATTTGCAGTTATATTGTTTTCAGTTAAATTTTCCTTAACGGCACTGTTAGATTTAGCATTCTTGGCAAAGATTCCCAATGGAAACTATTCATTATCTGATTTGGCTCTATTTATAATTGAAAGTAGTCAGAAACAATAAGATATATTTTCCTTGAGTCTTATTTTAGGTTCAGGAAATAACCAGATGGGTGAACTATCATAGATATGACCTGGAAATGAAGATAGAATAATTCTTTTTGTGACCCTGTTTTAAACATTTCATGTAGTAATACAGAAGCTGAAGGTATACTTACAGTTATTATGAACCTGGAAACCTGACTCCAGTGTCTAGTTAGAAAGGCCTGCCTTAAGGCGGAACATTTCAAATGACTTCTTCAGTATCACCACTATGATTGCAAGAATGAGCCGAACTTACATTCCCTATAAAGTTAAGATTAGAGTCCTTTGGACAAGCTGAACTTTTTGCTGCTAAATTAAAGTTTCCTCACAGATCAATGAACAGCACAGTCAACCAAACTACTCTTGATAGGGTGGTCAGAGAAATACCAGTTCAGCATTATTTTGAGCACTGTCTCTTGTCAGCTCACTCCATTAAAATAGGGTGAAGGGGTTTATTAACTGTTTTGGCCTGTGTATAACGAAATATCCGAAATGACAAAATTAGGGGCCAGGAGCGGACCACGTGGATAATGGGTGTCACATATAAATGAGTTGAAGATAAATATATGGTTTGTTGCTCCCAGGGGGACTTCAATAAAGCACACTTGATAAAATGCTACTCCATGTAACATTTAAAAATATTACCCACTGCTAAATGGGATTCTTTAACTCCTGGACTTGTCTATCACCACATCCCTATGTAAGTAGAAAATCAGTGGAGTTCTATCATTCACTTTCATAACATCTGTTAACCTAAATCTTGAACAGAACAGAAACCTTCAATGTTGTGCTGGGGCCAGCTCTCGGCAGCTTGCAAGACCGCACGTGTGTGGCTTGAAATTGACCATGCTTTCAGTATTTACACCACAGAAATTAGCACACATAGTATATAAATCACGTGTAATCTTTCCCCTCGTCCCTAAAAGACAGTTTAGCATGAACCAGCACCACACTGCCTCTGGGTCTTTAATCATTTTTGTGCCATGGACCCTTTTGATGTCTGCCACTCCCTACCTCTTCACCCCAAATAATTTTTTTAATTCAGTGAGTTCTTAAAAATGTTAAAAGAACAAGTTTATGATGTAGTTATGTATGTGCTTCTTCAATGACATTTGAAGTAACATGATCTATCAGCAGGTCTACACTATATTCTAAGTAATGATCAGCATAAACTATATTTTGACATATTTACAACACTGCAATGTGGTATGAAAATGTTTGTGATTTCTAGTGGAGATGAAGTCATTGGGCCGTTGGTTTGTTGGCTGCATTCATGATTGATTAAAAAGCCATATTTCAATTAGGTGTCAATGAAAATAAACAGGCAATTGTTCACCCATCCAAGTCTAGACATATTTTGAATTTTATCCACGGACCCCTAGAGAGCACACTGACACCATTTTAAATACTCCTGCTCTATTAGAATCCTATGTCATGTTTGCAGGCATCATAGTGAATCCTGCTGCCTCATAGAAGTTATTTCCCAAGTGGCGGTGAGAAGTAGGACTTTAGAATATATAACTATATTTAGACTCTAGCCAATATGAAGAGTCTTCAAAAGACTCATAGAAAATGCATATTATGAAAAAAACTATGCATGAATTTTAATTTTTTAATTGCTAAAGGGTGCATGTGCTTGCCAGAAAGTGAGACAGAGAGAGGGAGAAAGCACCCCTCCATGGGATATGATCACAGTACAATCCCTTCTCCTCCATTTCTCCATCCTGTCAGGGTTTGGGGCTTGCAGACATATGTGGCCACAATGTTTCCTAAGCCTTTGGGGCTAGGGATTTCAGTCGTGGTCAGCCATGTGAGATCTAGCTCCCTTAATCACTAGGCAACAGGACCAGCCCAGATTTCAATTTTGTTTTTTACCAAAATTATCTAATACTTTAATTTCATTTTTCATGAACTTTTTGAAGTCCCTTTTATGCCCCAAATTCACAAATCATGTTTCTGTTTCTATAATAATTCCTCAAGCTATTGTTTTCATTTAAATAAGCATTTTTCTTATAGATTATTCAAACTTAACTCCAATGTGTTAAATGAATGCCCTTATTTATGTACCAAAATGCCATACAGATGTATCTTCCTTGACATCATTATGGGCTGTTTACCCAATTTGGCGTCTTCTTCTGTTATCCATGCCTATTTGTTTGTTTGTTTTGTTTTACCTAGTTGAAAGACTCTGCCCAAATATCATTCACCTGCAGCCCCCTGTGGCAGTTATAGCCCACTTTCGCATCTAGTTTCCTCTTGCAGAGCCACTATTGGAACCTTCAGCTTAACACATCCTTCTGCTCCTGGTGAGAATCATGTTAGGCTCCTCTCTTCCACTGTCACCAAATCCTTTAGATTCTTTCTTAACTCCATCCCTGAAATCTATTGATCTTTCTGTTTTCACTCTCCCAGTTCAGACTGTAATTTATGTTTGTTTTGTTTGTTTGTTTTGTTTTGTTTAGGTTTTTGCCACAGGGTGCATGCACTCATCAGAGAGAGACAGAGAGAGACTGTGGGTAGGAAAGTAAGAAATCACACACACACACACACACACACACACACACACACACACACATACACACACACAAGGGGAATGGCCATGCCACAATTTCTTCTCCATTCTCCTCCTGGGATCTTGGGCATGCATGCACATGCACCTGGCATGATTCTCCAGCCACCAGGTCTGGGACTCGAATTGTGGTTAGCCATGTGGGAGTCCAGCACCTCAACCATCACACCACCTGCTGACCCTGACTGTAATTCATGTTTACCTAGATCAGGACAGCAAATCCATCACAAGCTATCATACCTTCTGTCTTGCTCCCTCCAACTCAGTCTATTCTCTGCTTCCAGAGTTATTTCTCTAAGACACAGATCTGACCATCTTTTCTTTCTTATACATTCATGCCGTTGCATTTGTGCATACTTATGCAAACACACCTTCCTCAAGGGCTCTCTATTTTATATGGGTAAACTTGGCTTTTGAGGCTTTCCTTAATCCAAAACCAATTTGCATTTTCATTATTCTTCCCAGAAGTATATTCTAGGAATGGCAGAAGGTTCATGGTTCCCCCTTAAATGCCCACACGTTACCTTTGCAGCATCTGCCCTTTTATCTAGAATGTCCTTCTTTCCAGCTTTGCCTTCTGTAGGTGACTGTCATTCTGCAGATCTCTGTTCAGGCCTTATCTACTCCACAACAAATTTCTGGATTTTCTAGAACTGGATGAGCCTCTACCATCCCTGTCTTCTTACTGAACTTTGTTTATCATTGCCTTTAAGAGGCAATTTCATTTGTATTGCATTATTTCATCTGTGAACCTCTCCATAGAAGAGATGGAAACTTATCCCTCCTGAAGAACTCTCCACAACAGTTAGGGCCTTGTTCATTGTTCAGTAGCTCTCCAACTTACTTATTGTTCAATGGGATTATTCTCTGATTGTTTTATGTGTGTATTTGCTTGATGATATTTTAAGTTACTTGTATGCAAAGGAATCTGCTTTGTATTTTCCTGCAGTACTCAGCAGTTGTAGATATCCGATAAATACTTGTTAAACTGCATTAATAATGGCACTTGATAATTTTCCTAAGTATGCTTACTTTTTATAAAGTTTATAATTTACCCAAAGAAACATCCTATGAGCACATAATGTCAAAGTCTTTGCTTACCAATAGATCTATTTGGGCATGACATAAAAAGGGAAAATGAAAGCACAATTCAGGATTCCCCTCCCTTTTCTTTTCTGCATTGAAAACCAACTAGTTTCAAACTTTAATAATAGCAAATACAAGCTATTTAAGGAGCTTTATAAGTCTGTTATTTTTGAAATGAATATTATAGTGCTTCATAGTTAACCAAATATATAAATATATGGTAATTGTACTATGAATATCAAAGTTAGTGGGCCATCTTTTTTTGTAGGGCCTGATGCTGCACAACAGAAAATAGAACCTCATCACACTGCAGTGCTCGGGGAGGGTGACAGTGTCCAGGTGGAGAACAAGGTAAGTATTAAAAAACCTTTAATTTCTCAACTTGTACTTTCTACTATTGGGTTGTTGAGAAAGTCATAATGCATTTTTGCACACAAAAGTACATCATGACTTTCCCAACAACCTAATAGTTTCTAGAAACAATGCCTACATCTCCTGCAGAGTAAGAAATTTTTTTCTTTTCCTTGGTAAAGAAATTTTGCTGCAAGTTTATCAGTCCTTTTCATGAATTCCCTCTATTTCTATCGGTATATTTTCAAGTTTTATCTTATTGATTCTTCATCCTCAAGCATCATGTAAAGTCCCTATTTTTTGACCTCCAGAAATTTGAATCTGAAGGCAACACATCTTTACTGTCTCTTAGTTTTATTGCTTTATATAATTGATTTATTTTCTTTTTATCATAAATGAAAATGAATCAGCACTCTAGAAGCATAGTATAGATGTGCATGCATACTCACAGAGTCCTTTGCAAGTAATCCCCGTCTTAAACCAAGAGGACCATAGTCCTTTTGTGATGAATTCTTGCTTTTGAAGTAGAATTTCCGATATTTTAGGAGTCCAGGGAGGGTTTATTTCCAAGTTTCCAAGTTCCTTTCTTTTGTCTATCTTATTTTCTTGGATAACCTGTGAGTATGCTAAGCCAATCCATTTTTGCTATTCTAATAAAGAGGGTTGTGCAAAGGCTCCTGAAAGAGAGCCTCTTCTATACTGATAGAAATAGAGGGAATTCATGAAAAGGACTGATAAACTTGCAGCAATGAATTTTGAAAAGCAGAGATGAAAACTATTTCAGTATGCAGGTGACTGGTAGGGAAGCAGTCTGACTTACTTCTGCCCTTTGGCCTTGGGACTAGAGAATGCAGTGGGTTGGCAGTATTAGTCTATTTTAGTCCACTTTGCTGGCAACTCACCTAGTACTGCTTTAATCACCTGCAGCATCACCATGAACTGTGAAGTAAACAGAAAAAAAAAACTCATGAGCACCAGAAAAATGTATATCACAGAGTCTCTGTCCTTTAATATTAGATGGAAACATATGAAAGTACCATTTTTGACCTACAAAAATAATAGTTTCATATATTTCAATCCAGTACAGGAAGGAGTCGTAAAAGCTACATGGAGGCCACAGCCTACTGATATCAGATTCATCTGTAACATTATCTGGTTAAACTGGGCAACCTTAGCTCTTCCTATAATATATCAAAAAGCACATTGCAGTTAATAAAGGTTTGGAAGCTAAAACAGATGATCAGAAAGAAGAGAGGACCCAGAAAGGCATAGGGCAGCTAGGAGAGAAAAGAGTTGGCTGAAACCACCAACTCATTGGCAAGCAGCACTCCTGGCTCCAGGGGCATCATCTTGCTATGTGTAATTCCATAACTGTTGCTATGTGTAAGCATAGCCTGAGCCATCAAAACCTTAGAAAGATTGGGACCAGCAGTTAGCATAATGGCTATGTCGCTGAACTCCCATTTAGCTGACTGTGGTTCGAGTCCCGGACCCAGTGGCTTAAACTCACACCGGGCACAAGTGTGTGCATGCCCAAGATCTCGAGAGGAGCATGGAGGAGAAGGGATTGCCGTGTGGCCATCCCCTCTGGGGGGTGATTTCTCTCTTTCTGTCTCTCTGTCTTCCCTGTCTTTCCGGCGAGCACATGCGCCCTATAGCGAAAACCTCTCAAAAACAAACAAAAAACCTTAAAAGATTCCTATGAAAACAAAAATCTATATATAAAGAAATAGCATTATATGTAAATAAAGGTTGGGACCAGCAGTTAGCGTAATGGCTATGTCACTGGATTCCCATGTAGTCAACAGCAGTTCGAATCCCAGACCCAGTGGCTTAAACTCATGCCAAGCATGTGTATGTGCATGCCCAAGATCCTGAGAGGAGAATGGAGGAGAAGGGATTGTGGCATGGCCATCCCTCTGGGGGTTGATTTCTCACTTTCTGTCTCTCTGTCTCTGCCTTTCTGGTGAGCACACACGCCCTATAGCAAAAAAAATCCTTTCAAAAAAAGAAAGGTCATTGTCACTTACATCAGAGAAATATAGACAGGTTCCCTTAGATTACAGCTGAAAAGAAATTGCTAAGATTTGAATCTTAGCTTGGCCTCTTGTCACTTAGCTATGTGATTTTGGACATGTTCCTAAACTTCTCTGAGCTTCAGTTTCCTTGTCTGCAAAACTGAAATGATGATGCAAACTGCCTGGAATTATAAGGAAGATTATTTGAGATTATGTATAGATCTAGGATAGGGGGCCAATAGACCAAATCCATACTTGTTTTCATAAATAAAGTTTCTTGGACCACATCTATACCCGTTAGTTTATGTATTGTCTATGGATTTTTTCACACACCACAAAACATGGAATTGAGTAGCTATGACAGAGACTGGATGACCCACAAAACCTAACATTCTATGGCTATTTACAGGAAATTTTGTCGATCTCCAGTCTAGTATTATTGTGGGTGCCTAATAGTGGCAGCTGGGAAGTTCACTAATCTAAACACCTCATTGAGTTGATAGTCATAAGAGATTCATATGCCTAATGAGGATTTATACCTTAGGCCCAAAGGCTCAGAGCATATATTGGATTGTCAGAAAAGTCATGACATATAGAAAAAATATGTCATGACTTTTCTGACAATCCAATAGCTTCTGCAGCAGAAAGAAGGCCCTAAAGGTCCCTGACTCACTCGGGCTTCAAGCCAGGGCTATCCTCACTTGGAACTAACATTAGCCCAAAGACTTGACTAAGAAGGAAAATGTGTCTTTCTGATCTGCCCCTAATCCCATTTGTACTAAGCTGTGGTCAAGAATGAGGAGCAGAAGTGGCCCCATAACCTAGAGGTTAAGGGAATAAGATCCCACATAGCCAACTGTGGTTTGAATCCTGACCCTGAAAGCTTGAGAAACACGCTGAATGCATGTGAGTGCATGCCCAAACCCCAACAAGATAGATAAATGGAGAAGATTGCAGCATGACAATGCCCCATTAATGGGTGCTTTCTCCCTCTCTCTCTCTGTCTCTCTTTGGTGAACACACTTGCCCTCTAACAATTTTTTTAAAAAGAAGGAAAGGAGAAAGAAAGAGAAAGAGGAAAGAAAAAGAAAGAAAGAAAAGAAAGAGAGAGAAAAAAAGAAACGAAAAAGAAGAGCTGATTTACTCCCTGGCTTCCTTCTGGCTCTGTTCCTTCTGAGCTGTCACCACTCCTTGTTTCCATTCCCCCATCATATGCCCAGCTTCCTGATTCACCAGTAGTGCGTGCAGTTTACTCTACAGTGACTAATCTCTAGGGCAGGAGAAGAGAGCAAGGAAGAGGTGACAGAGAAGACCATGCATTCTCGCTGCTACAGGTTTCCTCACTCAAATTAGCATTTTAGAACCATCTCAAGCCAGCCTATGTCAGCCTGCAGGGACTCCTGACTTCCACACTCAGAGAATGGGTTGCCTTTTGTGACCCATGATTTTGAATGGTGCATGGCAATTGCAGGGAGATTGGTTATGCTAGATTTGAGTTTTTAGGGGCCAGGCAGTGGTGAAGCAGTGGCACAGCTGAACTCACATGAAACTCCCTGGTCATGCCAGGTGTGCATGCATGTGCCCGTGGTCCAGGCTGGCTAAGACTGAGTGATGGTTGCTGATAGCTCCATGATCAGGAGCACATGAGTTTGATATGAAGGGCTCCAACCTACCTTAAGACCCATGTTTGTGTTAGTATCCTGATGAGATGGTCTTAAGCCTCATGAATTAGCAAATTCACCCAAGGTTAAAAGTCAACTGCAGTTAATCTGGAAGCACATTCAGTTACTGAATGAGGCCACAAAAGGCGAATGCGTGAAGTCTAGTGGAGAAGTCTATAGATCCGGAGCCATGTATTTGGGGGTGGGTCTCAACTACTATTGGTCAACAAGGTGAGCAGTGTGGAGAGTGGCCAATCTGAGCAAACATGGTGACCTTTAGAGGCAGAAAGGAACTTCTGTGAGCTTCATTTGCATGGCTATGAAGTAATTTGCATACAAAGACACTATCTGCCTGTTGTTGATACTGGTACCACAGAGCAGTATTAGACTAAAGGAAGCCACATGTGTTTATCAGATTTCACCTCAAAAAGATTAAAGAAATTACATGGCATCAGTCTTTTTCGCATGTTCAGATGATTTACATCCCAAAGCAAGTGGCTTTGCATTCCATTTCCTCTTCCTTCATTTTCTGCCCTATAAAATAATAAAACTGAGGCTGGTTCGAGGTCGTGGCTTTCTCCATCAGAGAAGTCGGGCCCACTCGATCCTTGCTTTCTATACTCATGTGTCTTTGTGTGTTTGTTGTTATGTTTATTTCTAATCCACAGCCTCACCACTCAGAATTCATGTTCTGCCTAACTGGTCCTGGCAGAGCAGTCTGGAAGAAGAACTGGCTATGCATGGAGGAGGAGGAGCTACCAGAACCTCTGCCTCCTCCTTCTATTGCCAACTACTCACCATGTTCCAATTTAACTAAGTTGCCAGAGCACAAAGCACCATCTGGAAGTAGATCTATTGGGTTGTTGGAAAACTCAAAACATATTTTTCCTAGGATTTTCTATGTAAACTCTTGCAGTTATGTCAATTGCTTGAAATGTTTAAATTATATTCTATAACAAAATGATCTACTTTTTTTTTTAAGAGAGATTTTTGCTATAGGGCACATGTGCTCGCAGAGAGAGAGAGAGAGAGAGAGAGAGAGAGAGAGAGAGAGAGAGAGAGAGAGAAGACAGAGACAGCAAGCAAGAAATCATCCCCTAAGTGGAATGGCCACACCATAATCCCTTCTCCTCTGTTATCCTCCTGGGATTTTAGGCATGCATGCATACACACCCAGTGTGAGTTTTAAGTCTCTAGGTCCAGGACTTGAACCGAGGTCAACTACATGGGAGTCCAGTGACATAACCATTACGCCATCTACTGGTCCCGCTACTGATTATTAATCCTGAAATGCATATGATTATAAAGTGATTCCCCAAACACAAGCTTCAGAATATATATATTTTATGTTTCTTTTGAACTTATAAAATTAGCACATTTATTGCAGTCATATTTTTAAAATACAGAAAAGCATAAAGAATAAAATAAAATCTGCCTAACTTCCCATGATTCAGAAATAACCAACACTGATATTTTGGTATGTTTCTTTCCTAACTTTTAAATACATGGTTCTTTGATTTCCCTAAAAGTGGAAATCATACTACCTATACCATTTGTGACACTTTAAAAACTTACAATACATATGAATATTGTATTGCACACTTAGATATTTTTTCAGAAAGTGAATTTTTATAGCCATATGATACTTCATCTTACAAAGATATCACAATCATCAAACCAACCCATCATTATTTCAACTGTTTCTAATTTTTGCAGTGGTAAATCACACCACAATGAAGAAATTGTGTGAAACTGATTACTCCCATATTACTAAATATGGCCTTACTGGATCAGAGGACATCAGCAATATTTAGGGTTTTGAGTCATATTGTCAAGTTGTTTTCTGGAAGGACCACTGCACCAACTTAAATCTCCCAAACAATACGTGAAAGTGTATCTTTCCTTGCATCCTCACTAGCACTAAATACTATAATTCGTATTTTTCCAATTTGGGGAAAATAATTCTTAATTTCTAAACAAAAACTTATATAGGCTGTTAACATAATGAGGAGCCTTATGGAGAAAAATTTGCCTAAGAAGATGTCCCTGGGATGCCTTGGTTTTTATAAGGTTCAATTTTTGAGGCTTATTTTGCATTAATAGTAGTAAATGTCAAAAGTAACAAAATTGTTTTTGGATTTGAGTATGTAATCTTCTCTTTTAAAAATTATATTGTTAGTGAGAAATAATAAACCCTATAATAAGCCAGTCCAATTATCTAATTTGTCACAAAGATGTTTTCAGTTAAAGAAAATTCTAATTTAATTTCTTTATCTTTAATTTGAAAGCATTAATATTTTGATGATCTGACTTATTCTTGAGTTCTAATTGCTACTAAACATCTTAAAGAATAAATGTCTCCATATTGAGTATTGCACAAAAAATGTTTTTGGAATTTGTATTCAGAATTACATTATTATTCTGAACATTGTTCATTTGGCTAGCAAGTCAAATTTAAATTGTTCCCAATTTGACATTCAAAAATAAGCATGTTTATTGTTTGATGCTTTTTGTGTTAATTTTAGGATCCTGAGAGAAGCCACTTTGTCTTAATTGCTGGAGAGCCATTAAGAGAACCAGTTGTCCAACATGGTAAGCCCTAAATAGGATTTGCTTGGCTGCTTTTCTTGTTCTTTGAAGTAATGAAATTGTATAGTATTACTGGGAGACTAGCTGGATTTTTGTTCTGTCTCTCCATCCACAAATCTGAGAATTTTGTTTAATTTCTCCATTATCAGAGAAAAATATATGCATTTTAATAATTCCACCATCAGCTCATCCTCCCAGGCCAGACACCTTCTCTACCATGATGCTTGTCCTCTCAACAAACCACAAATCAGATCATGTTACTTAACTCTTCAGTGATTTCTTGATACCCTGCAGAATTATGTTCAAACTTCTTACAGGTGGCATCCAAAGCCCGGAAGGGTCTGGCTTCCTCCCACTTAAGAGATCCCCGTTCTTTTCCCTCCTCCCAGCACTGATTAATTCTTCTAGCGTACTAGTCCTGAAAATGCTTTTCCTCCGTGTATGACTGTTCAAACTTCACTCCCTCCATGAATCCTTTTCTGAACCCATTCTTCCTCCCTTTCTGTGATGATTCTATGGATTTTACATACTTTTATCATCCCATGATTCACACTGTTTTGTTACGATTTGTTTTTGTATCTGTTGGTGTAATAGATTTGAGGGCCCTTGAGGTGAGAGTCTGTCATTCATTTGTCTTTCATCTTTATGTCTCTAGCTCCTAGCACAGTGTCATTTAATGGCACTCAGTACTTAATAGATAGGTACATGAATGAATGAATGAATTTATATGCCTTCTGCTGGACTTTCCGTTCTTATGGCATTTAATTCCCCACAAATTCCCCAAGGGCCTCAACATTATCAAGGTACATTATCCTGTGTCGTCTTCTCAGATTTTAAATTATAGTGACCACCAACTCTGTGTTGATATGCTAATAATGGTTAATAATGTGTTATTCCCTCTAAGTAATACAAGTATATGGTTTCTTTTTAAACTTTTGTACTGTCTATGACTGCTTTTGCACCTTAGGAGGAGTAGTTGAGATAGACATTGTGTGACCCACAACATCTACAATATATACTATCTGGCCCTTTACTGAAAAAGTTTGCCAACTGCTAGAGAATCCAAAGTATGATGCTATCTCTTTCAGTTTATTTATTGTTTACTTTTATGAAAGAGAGAGACAGACAGATAGGCATCCTAGATAGAGTCTTATCCTGGTATGTCATCCCCCTCCACCACCTTCCAGCCAGACAAGATCGTAAGTGTGCCCATGGGCACTTCTAGCATGTTCAGGTTGCCTCAGGCTTTAAACACCAGGCCTTCTCATATGGTTCCAGCATTTCACAGTGACACACTACAACCTGTGCCACCACACCTGGACCTGTGATGCTTTCTTTTTTTATTATTATAATTTTTTTAATTATTATTATCGACTTGAAATTTTTTAATCTCCTGTTTATTGTCAATTTATTGTCATTTACATTTTGAAAATGACTTAGACCCCTCATATAAGAATAAAGCCTCATAATGTGCTTAGATAACGAAACTATGATGAGAGCTGCCAGCTCTTTGTAGCAGGTTGGTTCCTTTTTTGCCAGCAGCTAATGTCATAAAAATAATAACTGCAAATCTAAGAGTATTTTGAATAAAGAGATTGCTGCTGCTGAGGAACCTGCAGTAGATGGATGAGATGCAGTTGCATTCGTTTTTATGAACCTTAGTTCTTCTCATTTATAATCAGACACAAGCCTGGTCAAGAAACTCATCTTGTAGTCCTTAGGGACGGAATGCTGCAAAAATAGACTTTTACTGTTTAGATCTTACTGGATTTTGTTTCAAATTAAGAACTACAAAAATTCATGCCACTTTTGAGTGGTAGAAGAAAATATTGTCACCTGGAACTTGCTGAATGTCTTTTTCTACCATAGGTCCATTTGTGATGAACACCAATGAAGAGATTTCTCAGGCTATTCTTGATTTCAGAAATGCCAAAAATGGGTTTGAAAGGGCCAGAACTTGGAAATCAAAGATCGGGAACTAGTAAAGAACACAAGAGCAGATCTCCATGTTTCTTAGAATTTTGCTGTTTGTGACATCCAACCATTCAAGGCATTCAATTTCTAAAGCTGACCAAGCCGGCATTTCCTAAGAATTCCACATTAAAGTGATAACACAATTTTTGTAGCAATGCACATAGGATGTTACCTGGCACATGCAAATAAACCTAATCGTTGCTTCCTTAAAAATCAGTGTTCTTCATTTTGACCTAATCCACTAATGTTTTCTTAAAAAATCATTTTATGTAATGTTTGCCTTTTCATTTGTGCAATATGGGTATCGTTGTTATTTTTGTGATGTTCAGGGTTTTAAAAGCATGTTTGATTGCTTTGCACGTGTCACAGGCAGTAGACGCATGAGCGTCTGAGATCCCTTCCGTCAAGGCTGTGTGCTGGGGTTTCATGTTACAGGTTATCTGCTTTTAAATAACAGCAGCTCTGAGCATTTGAGTCAGTCTTCCAAACTGCCCTGCTATTGGTAGGGACACAACACGATTGCAGCCAAGACTCCCCTGTATCTTCTGCCAAAATCTGTGTCAGATTGAAGACACATGCGTCTGCAAACTTCCATGAAGGCTGTGAAAAAAGTTTTAATCCAGAGTCGCATTCCAGCTCTCTGTAGCTGCAAGCACTGGTGGCTGTACCACTTCCTTACAAAGCAACTAGAACCCAGTGCCTAGGGTGGAGAGATTTTTTTTTTTTCATTTGCTGGACATGAAATGAATTTAGAGTGCTGATTTCAGACAGAAGACATGTCTACCTCCTGATAATTTTTGGAGCATGAGTACATTTTAAATTTTTTTTCATCTCTCTCCACCCCACCTCACCCCCAAGATTGTACCAAAAAACGTACCTTGCCTAATTGGAGTCATTTGATTGGATTTTGATCAGCACTGATTATTTGTTTTTCCATGTGAAGTTTGGGGGTTTTGAACTTTCCTCTGGAGAATGCCTTTTGCAACAATTTTCTCTAGCTGCTTAATGTCAACTGTGTAGTAATCAGTGGATATTAAAATATTCAGAATGTACAGAGAGTGGGCAGTGGTGAATATTTTCATGCTGTCTTATGCACAGCTGGTGCAGGGCTCCAGTAATGAACAAGGACCAGTGAAGGTAGGTGAGCTCAATTTTTAATGTGGTGAAGATTCTTTTTATTGGATTATGCAGAGGACTTTCTTTGGCCTTACTATTTTTGAAACAGTATAAAAATGCAGAAGACTCCTAGTAGCAGATAGGATGTATCCTGCCTTTGTGAGTGACTGTTCTGTTTCTCAGGCTTATTAAGCTTCTTGCCACGAGTATTTGAAGATGCTGGGAGTTTTTGTGTTAGGATTTTTTTTCCTTTTTGTTTTTTTGGTTTTTTTTCTGAGTTGTAATAGAACTTGAGCACTCTGGAATCTTTTCAGATAGAGAAGTTTCTCCCCAGTTCTATATGGGGATGACACAGTGGTTTTCTAGTGAAGCACTGATGGGTTTTTATGCCACAGATAACTTTGTGGGTCATTTATTTTTAGGTTGTTTGCAAGCAGCAAAGGTTAGTTTATTTCTTCTGAAAGTTGAAAATTACGGTGCTTTCTACAGACATTTTGCATCTGGTTTTGCAAATTACCTGTTGCTACCTTCCAGAAAAAGATTTTCTCAAAGGTTGTTTTGGGCTTTTTTGCTTCTGGAAAAGTAATCAAACCCAGGAATCAAACCTTTGGTTCTATGAGCGAGCATGTAGTAGAGTTGAATGAGCTGAGAGTAATGACAGCAAAGGAACAAGGGCAGTATTTTGCCCAATTTTATGTATTTCACAGATGATATAAGCTTTTTATATTTTATAAGCTTTTTATTTTGAAAATGACTCAGCTGTAATTGTTTCAACTGAAGGGTGCTAAATCACTCTTGATTTAGGGATTTCTGGTTATGAACAATCAAATGCAGGCTTGTGCTTTTGTAGCTATGGTTTAAGACATGCATTTTCTTTTCTTTAAGGTTTTTGCCATAGAGTTCATGTGCTTGCAGGAGAGAGACAGGGAGTGAGGGGAAAGTGAGAAATCAACTCCTGGGGCGATGGCCATGCTGTAATCCTGTCTATGTTCTCCTCTTGGGATTTTGGGCATGCATGCACACGTGCTTGTCATGATTTTCAAGCTGCCAGGCCCAAGACTTGAACCATGGTCAACCATGTGGGAGTCCAGCACTTTAACCACCATGCCAACTGCTGGCCCTAAGACATACATTTTCAACAGGAGAAAATTGGTTCATAGGGCATGGAAAAGTTTTACTCTTGCTATATAAAGCACAGGTATACATGAAGTGCATAAACAGCTATACAGCATGTCTGTATTAAAATTTCATAGGAAACAAATTTCTGAAAGACTCTTGTTTAGCATTGGTGAAGGCGGAAGGTGAAGGTTGATAACAGAAAGGTTAAGGGTAGAGTCACCTTGGCTAGCAGTCTATGCCTTTCTAACTTTTCAAACCCTGATGTACAAAGAGAAATCACAGCCTTCACCTCTACTGCCACCGGCCTTGATGTGGGATCTCAGGGCCAGATGGTAGGTAAGAGAGAATCCAATTTTGAGCTTAGATAACAGGAGGGAAATACCTCTGACCTGTTTGAAGCAAGTAAGCCTTTTCAGATTATACCGCCTTTTTTTTTTTTTTTTAAGGTCCACAAAACTCAGGAATCCTTTAGATGTGCTGGACATATCAGGATGTAAAATGCTCCCATTTTAGTTTTAAAACATCACTTTATTCGATGGGATAAGAGAAGCAACTTCTAATCGTTGGAAAAAGTAATCTTCTTTAGGTTTTTCAGCTCTTTTAAGAAGCTTAAACACCAAGAATTCCTTAGGTACCCTTGGCACAGTGAGGTTGCGGATGTTTCAAGTTTAGTGTTAACATATAAACTTGTTTCATGGGACAGTGGAAGAAACAGCTGAATTTGCATGTGGCAGAAAACATAAACATGTCCTCATATATGAAAGGTGTGGTATTATATGCTTACTAATGTTACAGCAATTTTTTTTCTTTAGCTATCAGAATTTCCTTTAAAAACTGACCCAACTGCCAGCTCAATTCGGTTGTTTCTGATACGAGAGACAGGGTTGCCTATAGTCAGATACAAGTTTTGCCATCTATGTGATTGGGTGTTGAGGGATAATGAAGTGTGTCATACTGGCTATAGTTTTCTTTTTCCCCAAACATTTTCTTAAGCCAAAATCTGAGACATGTGTTTCTTAATGTTTTTCTTATTGACATTAAAATTCAGGATGATAATGGCTTATGATACTGGTATTTGAATGCTGCCTTTTGAGATAGAAATAGTATTTATTATAAGAAATTTTCATGGATTGCAGCATGATCACACCCCACTGGAGGGGTGCTTTCTCCCACACCCCCTTTCTCTCTCTCTCTCTCTCTCTGGCAAGTGCATGTGCCCTGTGGGAATTTTAAAAAACTGTTTTTTGAAAAAAAGTTCCTTGGTCCTCCTCAGAACATGTCCGTGAGCATGCTCATCTCTCCCCTCTCCTAAAATCTCTTCCCCGGGATGGATGGTGATGGATGGTGATTCTGTCCCCAAGTCACTCTCCTTCCTTCTGCCTCCACACCCCAGCCCAGTCCTCAGTTTCTAGTTTTGAATATTGTCCTGTTTGTTCAGCTTAGACTAGCATTGCCTCTGCTACAGTTACGAGTCTGTGAATATTTTCTGCAGCAACCATGTAAACAGCTTCTAGTACCCTGGACAATTGTGGCTTGGTGCCTTTCGAGTGGAGGCATCTTGATTTCATTAATCCTGCCACTTGTGCTTAGAGAGCTAGCTGTGGGGGTCAGCAGCGCCTGGCACATGTGAACTGAAACAGATCTGTTTGGACATCTCAATTCGAATCCATGGCATAGACTGCTTAGCTCTTACGTTTTTCAGCCCAAGAACACATTTGCTTGTAGAAATGAAGGTAACTCTGAAAAAAAATGAATGAATGAATTATCCAGTATTGGAAAGTTCTAATACCAGACAAGGAAGTCTTTATAAACTAGACACCACAGTGAGCCAAAGCCTTCACACATAGGACAGCCAAGGCTTTCATGAACCAGGGCACCCTCAAGGTGTCTTCTTTACTTTTTTTCTTTTTTTGACAGCCCCTCACTATATTACGATCCTCCTGCCTCAGGCTCCCAGGCTTTTATGTTGGGCCAAACCTGAGCCTCCCACATAACCTCAGATTACTGAAGTGGGATTCATTTCTGATTCATTTCTGTTTCTGTTTTCTCCAGCTTTTTTATACAGTTGGGATAGTCATATGTAGTCACACAGGATGTGCAGTAAACCACTCATATTTGTGTGCATTAGCCCTGAGCACACCATTGTAGGCACTTGAGAAATTTGGTAAATTTCTGAGTCATCCACATTGGGAGGAGGCTGGCTGAGCATCCACACCTTGAATGTCATGAACGACTGTGACAGAAGGATGGAGAGTTCTGGTAGTTAAATGCTCTGGCACAGAAGCCACCCCCACACACCACTTCTGGTCACAGTCCCTTGACCCACTGCCCCATCTATTGTAGCAACAAGGGGCCGGGAAATGCAATCTGACCATTTGCTCTGAAGTTCAAAAGCCGGAAATGCTTGATGAACAGAATTAATGACTATCCATCACGACTTTGGTCACTTCTTTAAATGCTTTTCCGGACATACGTTTGGAATGTCAAAGCAGGCCTAGTCTTAGGGCAATGCTACAGAATGAATTGTATGGAGACGTGGGGGAGGGGCAGGAGACAGAGAAGAAAAATTCACTGGTTTTCATCATCCCTTCTTTAATACACGGAAGAACCTATCTTTTGCTTAGAAAATCAGGTTTTTATGCTCAGAACAATTTTAGCGGATATGGGAAACAAGGCTAACGGCTGGGGTGAAGTGTGCTGAAGGAAGACACGTTTATTTTGGTTACTCAGGAGGCTCCTCTCTGGGAGAAGGAAACTCGTACATTCAGTTCAGTAAACATTTGTGGAATGTCTGCTGTGTGCCAGGCACATGAGTGGAAATGATATTTTTATAAAATAAAGATGTCTTAGTCATTTGCACGTCTTACCAACAGCCAGGAAGTAAAATTTGGCCTGTGGGAAGGACAGTTTTAATGCCTGAAACTTTAAGTAGTACTATACATTTTTATAACACATTTCTTTCTGTTATTCACTGAGTGTTACTAAATAACTGTAACATCCATGTGTTGAAGATAAGGATTGCTTTCCTGGAGTCTAGGCTAAAATTGTTTCTGGGACCAGCAGATGGCGTAGTGTTCCTGGAGAGAGAAAATGACACGTGTCAAATATTCCTATGGCAAATTTGTTGTTCCTTACTGTTCCATTATGGAGAGAGTAAGAAAGAGTATTGTCTTGATTAAATGAACATCCTGAATTAATCCTAAATAGGAGACTCCTGTGAAAAGATTAGAGTGGGATGAAAGTGTAAAAGAAGCATTTGCAATGGTGTCTTTGGTTCATAATTACATTGTCACTGGGGATCACTGGGCATCTTGGCACAAATGATGTTGGTGAAGAAGAGGGGGGGAGATCGATAGATGTTGATGTGGGACCACTAGATTTTTAGGGAGCAATCTGAGAGAGAATGTGCTGGGCTGACTGCCAGTGGCACAGCAGGGCTACTTTGCAGAAAGGACAATCAAGTTTTGCATAAAGATCCTCTTCTCATCCAATGGGTTATGCTACACTTTGGCTGAAATGGGCCGTAACAGTTCATTATTGGCTCAATAATGCTATGTAACCAGTTCAAATTTCAGTTAAAACATCACTAATTTATTCTCTTTGTAGGTCACCTGGGAGCCAGAGGTTTATGGCTCAAGTCATGGGTTGAGTGCAGGTCTGCCTCGTGTCTCTTGTTACCTCTGGATCAGTGGGCTAACGGACATTTTGTGGTGATGGTGGAAATCATAATTAAGTTGTGAGCCCCTGCTGCTTGCATTATGCCTCGTAATGTCCCATTGGTCCCAACATCAATAGAGCTAGGAAATATGCTTCTCCTTGGAAAGGGTTGTGAGGAGGGAACGAAGATGCTTTTAACAATAACCTAGTCACCACAAAAGACTGTTTCTTTAGACACTGGGCCCTTAATCTTTGAGATCAGAGATGAGAGACTGCAACAGATCTCAGAAATCTGTACTCTCGGGGTTAGGAGCATAATTTTAGAGGACCTAGGGCTGACTTGCCACTCAAGCCCATTCCTCATTCATCTGCCCCACACTTTTAAGCACAACTGTGTCAAATGGAAACAGGCATTTGAGTAGAGCACAGATTTAAAATATGTAAAGGGTGGCAGAGACATCTCCCCAAATGCTAGATGATTTGGCTGGAGAGAGAACTACTAACAATCCTTCTCAAATTGGAGGACATGGAGATCCCAGGCATCTTAGCTCCCGATACCTCTTTCAGATACTTAGACAGCCATGCACATGTACACACACACTCACACAAATGCACACACACACACACACACACACACACACTTTTTCTGTATTGTAGTTCCCTTTCTCAGTCTGAGATGAGTTAAACACCCTGGATTTCTCATGTATGCATTTAAATATAGACTTGCGTCAATAAAAGAACCGCCAGAGCCGCTAGATCTACCAGTAACATGAGGCCCATGGGAGGAAGGACAGCTCCACCCACCCCTAAATGGCCAGGTTTCTGGATTTCAGAGAAGCAGGAGCAGGCCCCTGGCAAGTTCCATCTGAGCAGCCACAGCAGCCGTAATGCAGCAATAATTATTAGCAAGTGTGCGTTCTTCTCCCTGCCTCCGTTGGTACGCCCCGCACCATCTGTTCTGGGTAAAATCAGACCCTAATAACAAATCATAAAAGTTTAACAAAAGAGTTTTTTGTTTTTCTTCACACATCTATAGAGACATATGTAAAGTCTGAGCAGATACTTTGAAATTAACCTTTCATCTGAAATTACTTCTTAGAGATGTTTATTCTTAAAGGAAAAAGAAAAAGTTGTCCTTGATTTACCCTGGAAAAGTTTTTTTTTTTTAATTTTTATTTTCTGTAATTGGAGTTGCCACATCTTGCTCTTTTCAAATTAAACCTCTCTAGTTACTAAACAATATCAAGGGCCATCAAACACAGACCTCTAAATCCCTAGGACCAGATGCAAAAGTTAGGCAACTTACCCTCAGTCAAATAGCTAAAAAGGAGCAGTGCCTGGTTTTGAAGTAGCTTATTTTATTTTTTAAATCATTAAATAGTAAAATTGACTTTGTTTTACTTTTGGTGTACAGTTCAATCAGTTTGGATGCTTGCATAGATTTGTGTAACTACAACCATATTCAGGATACAGAGCATTCCATCATTCTCCAAAGTTCACTGACATTATCCCGTTACAGTCAGACTCTCCTCCCAACCTCTGACAACCACTCATCTGTTCTCCATCACTATCATTTTGGGTTTTTTTTGAGAATGTCATGTAAATGGAATTACACAGTATGTAACATTTTGAGACCGACTTCTGTAGCTCATAATGCCTTTGAGATCCATCTAAGTTGACGCATTTACCAGTAGTTTCCTTCTTATTTCTGCGTCGTATTCCGTGGAGTGCCTAACCATTCACCCACTGAATGACACATAGGTTGTTTTCAGCTTTTTGTCAGTTACAAATGAAGCTACTATAAATATTTGTGTACATATCTTCTCATAAGCATAAGAGCCTCATTTTTCAAGGGTAATTTCTCAGGAGCAGGACTGCTGGGTCATATGGTGAGTATATGTTTAACATTATAAGACCACCAATATATTTTGCACAGTGTTACACTATTCAAAGCCAGTTTTGTACAATTCTAATCTATGCTCTTTCCTCTTCAGTAAGCTGTTTCTCCAGATGACAGCATTTTAGGATAGTAGGCAAAGCTTCCTTTGAGGGGATATTTCCAATGAGAGCTATGGGAGGCAGTCACAGAACTTTGCCTTATTCTCACAAGTCTTGTCAGGTGAGGGAGGGAGGACAGCTGGGAGCAGAGAGTGACAGTGCAACATGGATCCCGACCCAGGAAAAATCTGGTGGTTTCAGCTGTGCTTTAACCACCAAATTAAGGATGAAATGCAAAATGCTCTTCCAGTGAAGCAGAAGTGGCTAAGAGGTGGCGGGAACCTGGGACTATTTGTATTGCAGCCTAATCCACCTCCACAAACCCACCGCAAAGGGAAATTGCTGACTGCAGTTCCTCTGAGCTCCAGGGGTGAGTAATAAGAGAACTGTACCCCCAGGCCACACCTGGAAATCCTTAAGCAAATCTAGGGAAAGTTATGTACAATGTGTTTCCTCTATAATACAACCCCAAAGCTTCTGGATATTCCAAAGATACAAATTCTATTCACCACATCTTCTTATCACCAAACTTCCTGAAGACTATTGCCAACACAATTTGACAAAGAAAATAGCACCAGCAATTTCTTTTTTAAAATTTCTTTCTTTGTACCATGAGCAAGTGAGACAGAGAGAGAATGTGTGTGTGCATGCACATACACCCCCAACACAGTCCCCACACCACAATCCAACCCCAGCCTCAGGCAGGCTTCGATCCAGGCATGTGCAGAATGTACTCAGTGAGGTCTCCCGATGTGAACTCAGAGCCTTCCCATATGAAACAACCTTGAAGAGTGTTACATTTTACTGTTGTGGCACTGTCTTGCCTCTCAACAGATTTTAAAAGGTTTAGAAATACATTCTTAGACTAACAGCTATTGAGAGGTCCAGTGAGAAATTTAGCAAAGCTGATCTTTTTTTGTATTTAGAACAGGAGAATTCTTAACAGTGAGGGATTGGCTCAAGAAATACTCTTAGCAGTTCTTCAAAGAAAGTAGCCAGAATCACTTAGAAATTCTTTGCTAATGACCTGACAGCTCAGAGCCAGAGTCAGAAACCAAGCCAAACTCCTTCTACTTGGCATCCATGTTTATATTCTCATTTATATTTTCTCTCAAATATTTTATGGAACTGCCTTTTGAAAGGATTATCAGTTATTCTTCTCTGTTGAATTCCAGTAGTTAAAATCGGCACCTATTATTATTATTTTAACTGCCAAAGGGCGCATACACTCACCAGAGATAGACAAAAAGGGAGAGGAAGAAAGCACCCTAATGTGGTATGGTCACACTGCAGTTCCTTCTCCTCCATTTCTTTAGCCCATAGGGGTTTGAGACACACATGTCTGCTATGTATTTCAAGCCACTGGGGCTAGGATTTGGACCATGAAGTCAACCATGTGGGATCCAGCTCCTTAAGCACTAGGCCACAGGGCTGTCCCAGTACCTATTAGTCTTCATTTGATTTTGAGAAATTAGTGGTTTTGGCTTTTGGGGAATTTGAGAGGTAATTTAATCAATGGTTTCACTTAAGATGGCCAAACTCATCCTGCTGCTTTGCCTGAGAAATCATGTTTCTGGTCTTCAATCTTGAAAACATCACACAGGCTAGGAAGTAGTCAACTAACAGGTGACTTGAGTTAGGAAAAGGCTTCAAAAATTCAGTTCAGTGATGGACACTTATTCAAATATTTTGAACCCAAGGTGTAGCTTAATGGGATTTAAAGAATACGACTATTTCTCAGCATGCATTGACCAATTCTCCCTGCTGCAGACTCAGCCATTAATCCAAGCCTTTGAGCTAAATATCACCATGCAAGTGCCTCAAATTAGTGGTTCTCACTTAAATTTCTTGGGAAGATTTTTTTAATCAACTTTTAATTTTGAAGTAATTTTAAATTTTTAGAAAAGTTGTGAAGATAGTATAGAGAGTTTGTTTATATCTCTCATCCAGCTTCTAGTATGGCTAATGGGGAGATTTAAAAAAGAAAAATCCTGATGGCAAAGTTGCAGTCCAGACCCATAAAATGAGAATCTGTGAGGACAGGATCCAAGCATCAGTATTTCTTCAAATCGACTTCTCAGATAGATTCAAGGGGAAGCCAAGGTTGAAAACCTCTGCTCTAAACTCTCCTCAAAGTATAAGCAGCCAACCAACAGCACTGCCATCACCTGGGAGCTTGTTAGAAATGCACCATCCTAGGTCTCACCCCAAACCTACAGCATCAGAATCTGCATTATAAAAAGATCCCTGAGAAATTCGTATGCACATTAAATTCTGAGAAACAGTACTCTATACAGAAGATTAAACAGATCACACAAACTGGGCCCAATCACTATCTGCCAAACACACATATATATGTATTGGGTCGTCAGAACGTCATGACGCATTGTTGCATAGAAAGACAAAAAAATATGTCATGACTTTTCCAACGACCTAATATGTATGTATGTATGTATATATATATGTGTATATATATATATATATATACACATATATATATAGTTCCATTAGATATAAAGTGTTTATTATGTATAAAAAAATGAAAAGGACATGTATCCTACACTCAAGGAGATGGCAGTCTAGGAAGGGAAATGCAGTGTGTTCATGACTAATAAAGTTTAAGTTGGGGACTTCATAGAATGCTTGATAGAAAGAGTGGCAATTGTTTGGGACTTGGAAGGAGAAAGCTGGGGGAAGACACTTAAAGGAAAATGATGTACTTTGAGTAAATGAATAATCACAGGGTTGACTTTTCTATAGCTTCTGGGAAATTAATTTTATTCATACATTTAGCATTTAGTAAGTACTTATTAATCTCTTACTGTTATTGTTATATGAATAACACAGATACCATTACTAGTCAAGTGACTTCTACAATATAGTGGGGAATACAAACACTAAGCAAGTAATGATAAAATAATCCATTAGTGTCAGTGGCGATAAGCACCAGGTGTAGTGCTAGGAATCCATGTGACAGAGGGACCAGACCTAGGTAGGGGTGGGAGTTGTCGGAGAGGTTTCTCTGATAAGGCACTACCAAGCTGAGAAAGGTTTAGCCAGACAATGAGTAGAAGGCATTCCAGGCACAGGCAACACATGGACTAAAGTCAAAGCAAAAAGAATAAACAAAGGGGGAACCAGCAGTTAATGTAATGGCTATGTCGCTGGACTCCCACGTAGTTGACCGCGGTTCGAGTCCCAGACCCGGTGGCTTAGAACTCATGCCGGGCACGTGTGCGTGCATGCCCAAGATCCCGAGTGGAGAATGGAGGAGAAGGAATTGCGGCGTGGCCATCCCCCCTGGGGGGTGATTTCGCTTTTCTGTCTCTCTGTCTCTTTCTGTATTTCTGGCGAGTGCACACGCCCTATAGCGAAAACCTCTCAAAAAAAAAAAAAAAAAGAACAAAGGAGCAAATCAATGAAATGGATGCCCCATATGATTCTATTCCATTGTTCAGTTTTTCAACATTTTCCATTGTCTCCCAATTTAGGTACAATAGCCTGGCTTCAACAATCCAATCCTTTTTTATTTTAAGCAAATATATACAATTTATGTATTATAAAACTTATCCATTCTCAAGTTTTAAGTAGCCAGTGATTTTTAGTGAACTTACTGAGTTGTGCATCTATCATCCAGACGAAATCCCTTATGCTCTTTTATGATAAACCGCCATTCTCACTCCCAATACCAGGCAGCTAATAATCTATTTTCTATCTCTTGGGGGTAGAAACCTAGGAGTGTAATTGGTTGGTCATATGAGAAATTTATGTTTAGTTTTAAAAAGACCATGCTGAACTCTTCTCCAAAGTGACAGTACCATTTCACAGTCCTATCAACAGTGTATGAGGGTTCCCACTGTTCTGCATCACTGACACTTGGTGTTACCAGTTTTTGTTTTGTTGTTGTTGTTGTTTTTTAATTATAGCCAGGCTACTGGGTGTGAGGTGGTGTCACAATCTTATTTGCCAGTTCTCCCACTCCTAAATCTGCTCTGTGCCTAACCAAAGTGAACTTTCTGCTGTCCACTCCCCCACCCCCAGTTGGGTTCCTAGAGAGCCCCAAATCATGCCTTTGTTCACTTTTTGATGTGTTACTTGGCTAGATATTTTTTGGAGGAAGAGAGGAGATAGAAATTGAGAGTTGAAATTAGTGGGAGTACAAAAGGCCTTTGATTTTCTATAACATGGCTACTTCCACATTTCTCCCTGCCATCATACCTTTCCAAACATCATGCCTGCCACTGTGGTCACACATGGCCTAGATTAATGAGCTGTGGAGATGCTCATGCTTCCTCAGGGGAGAATCCCATGTGAACTTAGAAATTAACAAGAGAACAAATGACTTTCCTTCAGATTATACCACACAAAGTAGTATGCATTCAGATGATGATGTCTAAATTCACATATTGGAGAACTGGTGATTGGGAAGATGAACCAGTTAATTTGCCCATGTTACAGAGAGATGAAAGGGGGAACAGATAAATATGAAAGCACATTTAAAGACACATGTAAGATGATGAAAAGGCTCTAACATATGTCTACTAAGTATTTCAGTAAAGAAAGTAGAAATAATATTACACAGAGAATAATGAAAACAATAATGACAAAGGATATGGAAGAACTGAGAGAAATAGGACGGTTCCCCATATTGAAACCGCCATGATGGTCTCCTGTTCTAAAAAGGTCTCAAGTCCTCAACTCTGTCATTGTAGCATGAAAGCAGCCATAGGCAGTAGGTAAACAAATGGACATGGCTGTGTGCTCATAACTATTTATTTAGAGAAACAGGCAGGTGACAGGCTGAATTAGAAGAGGAGGCTATCATAGTCTGATGGCCGCTGATCTAAAGCATAACCATTGATTACATTTTCATGGATATGTCTCCAGATGTTATTCACATGTACATAAAAGGATATATATGCATCTGTGTAGATGCATTATACCCACATAAATAACTTTCAAAGAGATCATAACTGAATCACACATGACTTTGACCATACTTGCTCTTCTGAACACTCACCTTTGGATAACTCTCAGTATCTACTGTGGAACTTTAAAAACAAAATAAAAATTCCTACTCCCCAAATAATAATGACTGATGCAGATTTTAACTATTTTTTCAAGGTGATGGGGAAGAGTATACATCACATCTCTAGTGAGACAAAGGTTCCTCAAAGTCCCGTTTTCTCAGCTCTGCCCTCGCCCATCCTCTCCCTGCAGCAAGCAGCTGACGTCCACCTCTCCCTTCCACCTGCCTCTCTCGCACAGTTCTGCAGCCCTTCCGATCTTGTATCTCTTCTCTTACCCCAGCTCTAAAAATGCCCTCAGCCTGCATACTTGCACACCTGGCAAAACAAAACCCAGTCACTGCAGGCTCCGTGAGGGAGAACCTAGGCCCTGACCATGGACAGATCATTGTATTGTTTCTCCAGCACACCCCAGGGAAAATCTCCATTCATTCTGCCTAAATTTCCCTCTGCATCACTCCTTTGGTGATCACATGGTACTTATCCTATGTATGTATCATTGTTTACATAACTGAGCCCCCTATTTTGAACAAGAGGTTACCTGATGGAGATTTGTTATTGCCTCTTTCTTTTCTCACACACCCATCCACAACAGTTGCATTATATCAGCCAGTACAGTTCATGCACCTGCACAGAAAGCAAATTCTCAACATACACTCTAGAAGTGTATTTTATCAGGAAAAAAAAATAATGTTTTTGAAATAGTAAACAGGTTTAAGGGGGAAGGGGAGACAAAGAATATTAGAAGTTCAATATGTCAGGTTATCAGGGTCTCCAGATATTTTTTGTGCTACTATAGGCAGGGTTCCTAGGCCTTTGTGGATAAGTTTCTCAGCATGTATCAGATGAAAACGATTGTCATTGGCTAATTTCATAAAAAATAGTGTGATAAAAAAATCTGTATTTCCTAAGGCTGCCTGAAATCAAGGTGTCAGCAGGCTGTGCTCCATCCAAAGGCTCTTGTAGAGAATCCTGCCTGCCTCTTCCAACTCCTGGAGGCTCCAGGAAGTCACTGGCTTGTGGCTATGTCACTTCAGTCTCCACCTCCATCTTCACACAGCCTTTCCCCCTGTGTCTGTGTCTTCCCTTCTGTCTCTTATAAGGTCACTTGACATTGTAGTTAGGGTCCACATGGATAATCCAGGCTGATCTCATCCCAAGACCCTTAACTTCATCATATCTGCACAGATTCTTTTCCTAAATAAGGTAATATTCATAGGTTCTGGGGGTTGGGTTGTGGACATATCATTTTAAGTCCACCATTCAACCCACTACAGTACTCTTCGTAGATGTCCTGAGGACCCAGGAAGAATACGTAAACTCTCTGAAGCCATCCGAAATTAACAGCCTGTGAGTCAGAAATACTAGATGCCCTGAATCCTGGGCACTGGTGTGGATTTGAATAACCTCTCTAATTTCTCTTCTGATCCATTCACATTTTGAAGCGTTAGCAATTAAAGTTATCAAGACAAATTTTAAATTTAGTAACTTACTCTTAAAGCGATGTACAATATTTGTTTTTTCTTTTTTAAGTGGTCATCTCCAATGTTGGAACGATCCGAGCAGCAGATTCGGGCTGCTTCAAGTTTGGAGGACCTGCTGCGAATCACACACTCTGAGGACTGGAAGCTGTGGAGATGCCGGCTGAAGCTCAAAGGTCTAACCAGTCTGGATTCTCGCTCGGCATCCCATCGGTCCACCAGGTTTGCGGCTACTTTCTATGACATTGAGACTCTAAAAGGTAGGTATGTGGATGTGGAAGCAAATGCTTTTTCTGTATCAGATAATGGTGAATGCATCAACTTGCTCCACAAGTTGCGTTTGGCACTCTCGTGTCAAAGGAAAGACAAAACATGGGGGAAGGGACACTCTAGCTTTGCTATTAGAGCAAAATTCTGATTTAAACATTTTTTAATTGCAGAGAAATAGATTCAATATGATTTTGAGATTTTAAAAAATTCAAAACACTTGAAAATAGAGAAATAAATTTAACTTGGGGATGTGAGGGTGAAACCAATCCAGAAAGACTGTTCTTAATTTAAAAAAGAAATCAAGGCTAGCAGGTGGCATGTTGGGTAAGGTGCAGGCTTTGCCCATGGCTGACCACAGTTCAGTCCCAGACCTGGTGGCTTGAAAATCACACTGGGCATGTGTGTGTGCATGCCCAGAATTCTGAGAAGAGACTGTGGCATGCTCATCCCCCCAGGGAGTGATTTTTCACTTTCCCTCTCACTGTCTCTCTTTCTCTCTGGCAAGCACACATTCCCTATGGCAATAAATAAATAAATAAATAAATAAACAAACAAACAAACAAACAAATAAGATGTACTTAAAAACTCAAACTAGGTGTTCATCAAGGAGGAGCATCCTACTGCCATGCATACATTGATAAAACCAATATGTTAGGTATAGCTTTCTTATTTCTTCAAAATTCTCTGATTTTTAGTAAAAGTAAAAAGTGAAAGTTGGAAGTTACAACATCATAATGGCTACTGGTATACCAGGAGAATAATGGAGGGAAAACATTCTTTTGACAAAATAATTCAAACTCCAGACTAGAAAATAACATAATTTGAAATAAAGCGAATTATCATTCCCCAGTAAAATATGGAGAGGTTCTTGATAAGAAAATCACTGTATGTATGTACTATGCCATTATGAATGAAATGCTTGCCAAATAAAGTTGTGTAGCCTCCAATTAAGCATTTAACTCCTTTCCTTTTTAAAAATTTGCCAGAAGGTGCATGTGCTTGCCAGAAAGAGGCAGTGAGATAGAGAGGGAGGGAGTGGAAGAAAGCACCTCCCCCATTGGGGGATGGTCATGCCCTTCTCTTCTGTTTCTCCATCCTGTCAGGATTTGGGGCATGCATGTGTGCGTGCGCACACACACACGCGCGTGCGCGCACACACACACACACACACACACAGAGTGTTTCTCAAGTTGCTGAGGCTGGGATTAAAATCGTGTGGTTGGCCATGTGGGATCTGGCTCCCTGAACCACTAGGCCCTGGGACAACCAGCATTTAACTTTTTGATGATACACCAAAATAACACAAGATCTACTGTGTCGTTGTTGATATAGCATTACTTATTTTAGTTACATGAATACCTGCTAGCTGATTATATCTATCCCATAATTCAAGTAGACTCCTAAACCAAAATTATTCTTTTCTTTCTACCTAGAGTTGTCATTATTTTTTCCATTGGTAAAGAGGCGATGATGTCACATAGCCATCTGTTGTTGGCTGTGGGGAAGGCTGTGCCAGATGGGGAAAAGGCCCTTGGCAGCACCATGGGCATGAGAGTGAAGAGGATGCCCTATGTTCATGTGTAGGACTGTGTACCTAAGTGAATTGAGGTGGTAGGAAGCATGGCCTCGAAGCCACATCAGCCAGGGGTTTAAAGTTCTAGCTGTTTCTATATGGTGAGTGAGCATGGACTTCATGAAATCAAAGGGCTTGGATCAAAAGCTTTAACCAGATTGCCTAGCCAAAGGCTTGAAGTGAACCTGGCTATATTCCATGAAAATGACCAAACATCACCATAAAACCAAGACAAGGTGATTTTAAAAACTCAGTGTCTGGGACCAGCAGTTAGCGTAATGGCTATGTCACTGAACTCACATGTAGTCAACCGTGGTTCGAGTCCTGGACCCGGTTGCTTAAACTCATGCTGGGTGCATGTGCGTGTGTGCCCAAGATCCTGAGAGGAGAATGGAGGAGAAGGGATTGTGGCGTGGCCATCCCCCCAGGGGGTGATTTCTCGCTTTCTATCTCTCTGTCTTTCTCTGTCATTCTGGCAAACGCATGTGCCCTATAGCAAAAACCTCTCCAAAAAAAGAAAAAAGTGAGAGACTGAAAGAGAGAAAGAGTGCACCAGCAGGAGACACACCAGAGTCTTTTGCTTCCTAATCATGGAAGTGGCTTCCCATCACTTTTTATATATTCTCTTCACAAGAAGTAAGTCACTGGCCCAGCCTTGGTGGTGCAGTGGGTAGCATACTGATTGGCAGTGCTAGAAGCCACAGGGCTGACTGCAGGCTTAGATCTGGGGTTGACCTGAAACACACCAGACCCCATGCACCCAGGATTCTGACTAGCTGGAGGAAGAGGATCATGATGAGACCCTGTTGGGGGTGCCTGTCTCTCATGCACCCTCTCTCTTATGAAAGAAATAAAATAAAAATTTTCAAAAAAGACGCTTAGAGCCAGCAGGTGGCCTGGTGGTTAAAGTGCTGAATGCACACACATCTGAACACGGTTCAGGTCACAGACCTGGCAGCTTGAAAATCACTCTGGACCTGTGTGTGTGTGTGTGTGTGCCCACAATCCCAAGAGGAGAAAGGAGGAGAAGGGATGGTAGCATGGCCTCCCAGGGGGGATGATTTCTCACTTTTCCTTCCATTGTCTCTCTCTGTCTCCCTCTAGCTAGCACACGTGCCCTAAAGCAAAAACCTTAAAAGGGAGAGAGAAGCATGACACTAGGTTTAGCCCGTACATTGGGGGAAGGGATTACACAGTATGTGACTACCAGGAGGTGGGGATTATTGGGAGTCAGCTTCGAAACTACCTACTGCAAGAGCTTTTCACCACTATCCCTAATGTATAGCAAACTCCAGTGCTACAGGGTGCTAAGAGGAAGGCTTTAAGTGTTGTGTGTATCACACAATTGAATCTTTCCCAAACAATAGCCACAGGAAGGCTATATAGCAGTAAGTATTCTTGTCCAAAACTAATTAAAAAAAAAAAAAAGAAACAGAGAAAAACAAGTACTGTTTTACAAGAAAACATGTAATTTTCTTTTCATTCCCAAAGGCTTGGTTCTCTTCTTCTTGCAAATGAGCTATGGCCAGAGGATCACTCCTTCCATAAAAATGAACCGGTTTATGTCATCATTTTATATAAACATCAGTATCAAGCACTTGCAAATGAGGAAACTCTGATTTGAGGAAAGATTAGTTCCACTTAAATTTCCATTCATATTTTTGCCAGGTGTAAATCCCTCTATTCTTACTTAAACAGCCAACAGAAACATATTTCTCGATAGTGCTAAAACCTACCTGCACCTGGCTTCAAGAAGCATTGCTCTCCAGCTGTCTGCTGTCGATTGCTTGATAAAAACAGTTACATGCTATTTCTCTACATGCTTACTTCTGTGTTCGCCAGCTTCTCCAGATGTGTCCGATGTGATTATGGAAGGGATGTGGCATTCTTTCCAAAGGGAAATAAAATACTCATATTCCACGAAGGTATAGTATGAATGGGAAGGAATACAGATTTGGATTGGAAGTTTTCTGTAATCTTTGGTTAAAGGACTGACTGAAAACAAAATACCCATCTAGTAGAATAGACAAGCAGTAGAAGCTTGCAGAGGACTGCGTTCGGCATAGCCCTGGCACACGGCGGCATGTCAGAAGCACGTCCTCTGCTGTCCCCCATGAGCTTGGTCTCTGCAGTTATAGATGAGGAGTGGCAAAGAACCCAGTGCAGCCCCAGAGAGACGTGCGTGGAGGTTGCCAGCGAGCTGGGGAGGAGCACCAACACGTTCTTCAAGCCCCCTTGCGTGAATGTGTTCCGGTGCGGCGGCTGCTGCAATGAGGAAAGCCTGGTCTGCACGAACACCAGCACCTCGTACGTTTCCAAACAGGTATGCGGACATCAGCAAGTGCGCTCGCCCCAGCCCGGATGGCCACAGTGTCGGCAGCTACAGCTGACCTGGCTGCCAAGCACTGTACAGATGCTTTCCGTATGCCGTCTCGTTTAACCCCTGAAACGAGCTAAGAGGGTATTTCAGCCTTCCTTGTAGACAAGGAAACTGATGTTCAGAGACATACTTATCTAAAGTTACATAGTTGGCAAATGGCAGAGCTGGGATTCAAACCCAGGTCTGTGGGACTCCAGAGTCTGACCCCTTAATAGTGACTGTCTCTCTGGTGCTATAAAGTCAAGGATGAGGAAAACCATGTGGGAGTTACTAGCACAGGTGGTTAACAGGAATGAGGGTGTTCACAGCACTGTCTTGTGCATCTGTTAGGTTCTGTGTCCCTCAGATGGAGTGGCTGAGAAGAGTTCAATGAAGGGTGGGCAGGGCTGGGGGAAGGGGTGTGGAAGCACCTGGCGCCAGCAGAGAGGGGGAGGCGTTTCCCACCTTTAGACCGAAGAGGCAAGGTAGCAGTTACGGAACCCTGAGGGGAAGTGGAGAAGAGGGGTGCTGGACCAGCAGCTGCCAATTCTTAGCCTGGCAGGGAGAGGGGACAGGGCTAGACAGGCAAGAAGCCTATAGATGCAGTCATGGGGCTCAGAGCTCGGCACAGAGCCTGGTGGGGAAGGGAGAAAGAGGAGCAAATAGAGAAGATTCAGCCTGAGCCCTTGGTAAATCGTTCTGCAGTCCCCATGAAAGAAGTATTCTCTCCTCTCCACCTTTGAAGATCCCCTTTGCCCAGTAGATACATTTCGCTTTCAATGTCTACAATGTTTTTGTAAAATGTGATAAATGTTGCATATGTGAGCAGTGGTAACAAACCCAGGAAAACAATGCTAAAAGCTACAAGTCAAACTATGGAATACTTTCCTTTTGGTTCTTTGTTGTGAATTCCTCACATGTGGTTGCATTTGCTTACTTGTCACATTCGCCTGTACAATCTTCCTTTGTGATCCTGAAAAGAGGTAGTACAATAAAAACTCCATAGGTACCAAATATGTCCATGGTAGTTAATTACCTCAATGCCAATTTTTTGGTTAATTGGTTAACTTACCCTTAATTTTCTTTCCTTTACCCTCTAAAATATCCTTTAAACTGGAGGCTTTTTTTCTAAATCCTTTGAAAGAATCTTGGAATTTGTGCATATTCTGACCTCTACTATTTGACAATTAGAAAAAAAAAAAAATGACCCGAGTATGGCTAAGCATCCACTGTTGGTAGAAACGAAGCTTGTCCAATGTAAAGAGGATTGACTTTGTGATCATGTTATTCCCTAGAGAGTAGCTGAAGAATTGCACAAGAAGATGTTTATGCAAAGCAAACACTCTCAAAACGCTCTTAGATGCATGGCTGTCCCATCACATATTGAGAGGTCAGAATAAATGCAACCTTAACGGATTGTTTCCTTGTAATAGATAGTTGAGTACTTTATTTTGACAGTTGTACTCAACAAATGATTAGTTTCAAAGAATGTACTTAAGCCTAAGTGTACAGCAGTTTTTTTCTTTACAAATAGCATATTTGAACATTTTAATAATGGGTCATTTAAAAACAAACAAACAAACAACAACAAAAAAACTACCTCTTATCCAAAAGTTCTGGACTATTTGGTGAACTACCTCTTAGAAACAAAGTGAATAAATGAATAGTCGATGTAGTAAGGACTGCATGGAATGATGATTGAATGGACAGTGCATGAAATGCAAGTTCAGGGCCATGTCATCTACTGGCCCACATGAGCTTGATCTCTGCAGTTATAGATGAGGAGTGGCAAATAATCTAATGCACATATCCAAAAATCACTCCAGCAAGTTACCTAATTCCTCTGTATGTCTGTTTCTTCATCTGTAGGATGAGGATAATTAAAAACCCCATCCCGCAGCGCTACCATAAAGGGTAAATGAATTAATATAAAAATGCAGGATCTGACATTTAGAAACATAGAAAGAATGATATACGTGTTAGCTATATTTATTTGTTTGGGCATGATAGTCTTGTATCAGTCAGCTATTAATACATAATGCTACATAACAAGCATCCTAAAATTTTGTGTCTTAAGACAACCGTGAATTAGTCTCAGTCACGTATCTGAGGTTCAGTTAGTTGAGGGTAGACTGAGCTTCGCTTGATTTCATGAGTCCAAGTCTGCTCCCTGTGCCTCCACCAAGCCTGCCAGATCATACTCTTTCCATGGCTACAGCATAAGCACAAGAAAACAAATCCCAGAAAGCATGCGTAGTTCAAGTTTGTACTAGTGTCATGTCTACTAATGTCCCACTGGCCAAAGCAGTGACATGACTGAGTCTAAAGTCAAGAGACAGGAAGTTATATTTCTTCAAAAGAGATGGTCTGGGAAGGGATAAGTACATGGTTTGAATAATAATCTTATCCACCAAGATTTCACAGCACCTTCATAGCTTTAATCTCATCAAGTCCTTACAACTTGCACTCCACTTTAAAGCAGGAGCAGGGACCGACATGTACCATCTTACAAGGGTGCCAGTGACACCAAAATGTTAAGAGATTTGACCAAAGTTAGATACTTCAGAAAGGTGGGTAAGGCTCAGCCTCCTGACTCCCAGCCCAGCATTCTGGGAGCTCTCACCATTATTAGTTTCATTCTTAATCAACAACTCTGCTAAGTCACTACCATAAATGACAAAGGCAAAAATGCAGACTATAGAAATTTTTAGATATATTATATAAAATAAAATAATAGATGCATTGTGGTTATCTCTCTCTGTTGTAGCTCTTTGAGATATCAGTGCCTTTGACCTCAGTACCTGAATTAGTGCCTGTCAAAGTCGCCAACCATACAGGTTGTAAATGCTTGCCAACAGCCCCCCGACATCCATACTCAATTATCAGAAGATCCATCCAGATCCCAGAAGAAGATCTGTAAGCTTTTGTGTGTGTGTGCATGTGTGTGTGCGCTCAGTTATTCTTGTTCTTGCCTTTGCCAAAGCTACATGTAGAGAATATGTCATTAATTCTAGAGTCATAGCTTTCTCTTCCTAGTTCTTCATCTTTTAGTTTCTAGCCCAGATCTGCTGGTAGTAACTGTTTGGCAAATATTATTTAAAATATTACGTAAAAAATATTTTGATTAGGTGTGATCTATGGTGAGACCAAAAAGCTCAGCAGTTATGAACTCAGCAGTCTGCTTGTAGATCCCTTTGTTCTTAATATGCAGAGTCTAATACAGTTGTAAAATGATTCCTGCCTCAAATTTGGCACATGTCTCCCCATTCCACAATAGGCACTAAATAGAATTAATTTCAGGCTGTTTGTAATGTGTAAGTCCTGAAACAGGCTGGGGGTGGGGGCAGGGGACTCCTGCAATCATCGGGAAGTGGCAAAACTATCAGTGTATGAGTTTTGTACTTTTCAAACCTATCCCCTTAAGAGTGCCAAATGGAAAGTTCTTATTTTAAATGAAATTGACTTAAAGTTAATCCCACATTGAAATTTTCTTGAGACTACATTTGTGATTATAAGATAAATTATGACACTCCAAAGTGTTCTGAAGCCAAAGGTAAGGATCATTGATTTGGAAAAGAAAACAATTTAATACAGAGAAACAAATAAAGGGCAAATTACAAACACTGAATGAAAAGACAAAGGGCCGTTCTGGATCTTGCAGCTTGGAAAACACACTGAGTGCTTATGTGTGCATCCTCTATATCCAGGGCTGCTTGCTCACCTTCTCCCACTCTCTCTCTGACTCTGGTAACTACACACACCCTATGGCAAATTAAAAAAAAAAAAAAAAAAAGGAAGAAAGAAAAAGAAAAGGAATGAAGTTAGAAATTTAAATTTTGCAAATGAAAAGCAATAGATATTTTTATGAGTGGCAAGTGAAGGGGTAAGCTCATGATTGTTAGTTAACACTGAATCAAGAAAGCACCTTTACCTCTCTTGAGCAGAAGAGAGAGCTTATAGAAAAAGAATATTTGCTCCTGCTGTCCTGGCTAAGGTTCTTATCTCCATTTTAAAGATCATTTTAGGAGGTATGTTAGAATAATACTTTTATTAAACTGTTGACAGCTACAATTTACATAGTTTTCCCACCAATCTTCTTAAAAAGCTCATAACTTTCCAAAATTGCAGTTTAGTTTCCAAATAGAATATTTGTAATTACAGAATTACTAATAAGATGTCACTTGTAAATATAAATTAATCTTTGTAACAATCTGTTTTTTTTTTTTTTTTTTTTTTTTTTTAGAGGTTTTTGCTATAGGGCGCGTATGCTCGCCAGAGAGACAGAGAGAGACAGAAAGAGACAGAGAGACAGAAAGTGAGAAATCACCCCCCAGGGGGGATGGCCACACCACAATCCCTTCTCCTCCATTCTCCTCTCGGGATCTTGGGCACACACGCACATGCACCCGGCGTGAGTTTAAGTCACCAGGTCTGGAACTCGAACCACAGTCGGCTACGTGGGAGTCCCGCGACATAGCCATTACTCTAACTGCTGGTCCCTGTAACAATCTTAACTATTCTCACATACTTATAATTTTTTTGTGGTGAGAATATTTGAAATTTACTCTCAGCAATTTTGAAATGTACAAAACATTATTATTAACTGGAATCACCACGCTGTGCAATAGAGTTCAAAAACTTGTTTCTCCCAACTGAAATAAAAATAAATTTAAGAAATTTAACTACTCTCCACTGAGAAATTTTTGGTTTTGGTTTTGTTTTTGTCATAGGGTGTGTGAGCTTGCCAGAGAGGAGAAAGTTAGAAATCCCCCCCACCCCAGGAACATGCCCATGCTGCAAGCAATCCTATCTCCTCCATTCTGCCCTCAGGGTTTTAGGCGTGCATGCCCACACGTTCAGCGTGATTTGCAAGTCACCAGGTCCAGAACGCAAACTGCGGTTGGCCATTGTGGGGGTACAGAGCCTTAAGCACCACGCCAGCTGCTGGCCCCCAGATATTGTTTTAATGTTCCCAAAATATGACTACTCTTAAACGCTTTTAAATGCAGTGTATTGTTTTCTTTTCCTAGCTGTTCAAACGCCAAGAAACCCTGTCCTATTGACATGTTATGGGACAGCAACAAATGTAAATGCGTTTTACAGGAGGAGAATCCACTGCCTGAAACAGAAGGTAATGAGATAGCAGTGAAATAATAGTGGTAATAAAACAACAACGGTAACAAACATTACTGAGTACTTACTGTGACGAGGCAATGTTGTAAGTCTTGTTTTTTGATTCACTTGTTTTAATTTGCTTAATTAATTAACTTATTATTTGTAGTAGTTTTTAGGGTTTTTTTTGCCACAGGGCACATGTGCTCACCGTAGAGAGACAGAGAAAGTGAGAAATCAGTTATCCCCCAAGGGGGTATGGCCACGCTGCAATTCCTTCTCCTCCAGTCTCCTCTTGGGATTCTGGGCATGCACACACACGCTCCCAGCATGTTTTTCAAGACATCAGGTCCAGGATTCGAACCATAGTTGGCCATGTGGAAGTCCAGCACCTTAACCACTACACCATCTGCTGGCTCCGTAAGTCTTTTATAGGTATGAATTCATGTAATCCTCACAACAACCCTATGTTGTACTGTTATTATCTCTTCTTTACAATTATGATGTGGACACGCTAAGATGTCTAGTAATTTCTTCAAGGCCACAGCGCTCAGAGTGGTAGAAGTACAGCCCGCCATGTTGTAATTGCATGGTAAGTCTACCACTGCATCTCTTTGCTTTTTAATCTCAAAGAAAGACTCCAAGTGATTAGAGCATCCCAAACCGTTGAATTCAAAAGATGATGTCAAACTTCATGGCAGGCCACGTCAAGACTCAACACTACTCAGTCAGAGTTTACTGATTTCCTTAACCACACTACCTGCTGGCCCCGGAAATTGTTTTAATGTTCCAAAAATAGGACTGCCTTTCAAAGCTTTGAAATGTAGTGTATTGTTTTCTTTAATAATAGTGATAATAAAAATAACAACAGCAAGAAACATTATTGAGTACTTACTGTGACCAGGCAGTATTGTAAGTCTTGTTTATTTCTTTATTTAGGTTTTACCATAGGGTGTGTGCACTCACCAAAGAGACTGAGAGAGGGAAAGTGAGAACTCATTCCTCAGGGGGGATGGCCACGCCACAATCCCTTCACAGCAATGTAAAGTCTTTTTTTTTTTTTTTTTTTTTTTTTTTTGAGAGGTTTTTGCTATAGGGCGCGTGCACTCGCCAGAAAGACAGAGAGAGACAGAGAGACAGTAAGCGAGAAATCACCCCCCAGGGGGGATGGTCACGCCGCAATCCCTTCTCCTCCGTTCTCCTCTCAGGATCTTGGGCACATATGCACATGTGCCCGGCATGAGTTTAAGCCACCGGGTCTGGGACTCGAACCGTGATCAAGTACGTGGGAGTCCAGTGACATAGCCATTGCACTAACTGCTGGTCCCAATATAAAGTCATTTTGGACTTGATTTCTTTCATGTGCGATATGTGAGAACATGCCAATGATTTGAAAAAAGAAATGGGGGGGATAAGATAAAGCCTTTTCTGGAACTAGGGCAAACTAAAAGCAAGACATGGCTATTGTGCTAAGGGGCATTGGGAACAAAATAAGACAGGCCATCATCATTGCTCACCACCCCTAATGCTATGGGAGTGGGCTGATGAACATTTGACTGAAAATGAACGCGTTTTTCATCTATTTCTCTGTAAGTGTGACATGATTCCACTGAAGAAAATAGGAAGAAATCAGGCAATTTAAGCCTTGCTTATTTAAAATGATGATCTACAAGCAAGACTAGTCAGGATTATACTCTAAGGAATTTGTCCTAGAAACTGCAAATAGCGACCTACTTCCTAGTCTTCTGTCTTCCAGCTTCCCTCTGAATGTTTTAGGAAAACTTCAAATCCATGTAGTTTATATGCCCATGAGGATCTTGAAGATCCTCTACCCCCTTCCCACCAAGTGCCCAGCCATTCTCTGCCAGAGGATAACTTGCCTAGAACCGCATGAGGACAGCTAGCCAACTAGCCTGCTGAAGTTCACCGGCACCCTTGGGCACTCTTTCCCTAAACCACCCTGGCCAAAAAAAAAAAAAAAGAGTCCGGGCTGTCTAAAGTGTTCTGAGTGAGCCTCTGCTGCCACCTAGTGACCAATGCAAGTCTTTTAAGAGCTTGTCAACAGCCTATTCTGTTTTAGTGACATGTGCCTCACTAGCACCTGGCTTAAAAAGCTCACCTTTTTCCTATTCACAAAATTCAGAATGGAGTCTTCTTTGGTCTAGCCTTCCAACACCAGTCACGCATAACTTCTTAAGCGTTGTCAATTACAGAGTTTAAACTATGAGACTGAATGGCATGAAATTGCCATTTTGCTCTGTCATTAACGGTCAGATATTGGCCAGAAAGTATGGGTTTTGGTTTTATTGAGAGATAGATTTTTTCCTATGGGGCGTGTATGCTCGCCAGAGAGACAGAAAGAGGCAGAGAGAGGGATAGCAAGAAATTACCCCCCCCCCCCCCCGGGGGGATGGCCATGCCACAAATCCCTTCTCTTCTAGTCTCCTCTCAGGATTTTGGGCACACATACACAGGCACCTGGCATGAGTTTTAAGCTGCACGGTCTAGGACTCAAACCATGGTCATCGACAACGTGGGAGTACAGTGACACAGCCATTATGCCATCAGCTGCTCCCAAGAACATGTGGGTTAATCCAATGTCTTCAAATGCTGGATGGGATTTTTCAGAGCCTCTATACATCATCCTGTTTCAGGACCGTTTTATTACATCAAATACATCTCAGCACATTGAGTGCCAAGTTTATGCCAAAACAATGAGCCCTTGTCCTTTGCGAGATGATAAGTGACAGTCATTTACACAAGCAGTACAAAGTACTGAATTGAGGGAGTGGCAGTGGCGATGGCAAAGGAAGAATGAATTCAGGGAGGCAGAACTGAATGACATGGTGACTAGACTTAATCTGGCAAGTTGGTCAAGAATGATGGTGCCATTCCCTAACCAAGGTAAACTGGGAGACAGGCAGGTTTGGGGACGACACTAAGCACACACTCTTCTCTAAAACCTTCACAAGTGGTCAGGTGACATAGACAAATTCTTCTGAAGTCTCTTCCATTTTTTGAAGTGAATTTCAGCCTGTTGGTTGGAATTGGACACAGGATAGTCGCTATTTAGTTGTTCTGTACACCTTCTAGAAGAAGTCTCTGTCAGCTACATGTGTCAAATACTTCTCAGATCCTCCTCTTTAGCTGAATGGATCTTCCAAGAGATACCTGTGTGTCAATTGTCACTGTTATAGCTTTTATACCAGTGTTACAATCTGTGCTGAGGAAATCCATCACTGTTGGTACCCTCAGTCCAGGTCTGGGTGTGTATTTCTGCAACACCAGTACTTCTCCTCTTTCCTTTTAATCTTCACTATAAAACTGGGGAGACTAGACTTGAGACATCTAACATTTCATTGCTAATACCTGGTTGTAGAAATTTTCATTTTTAACAAATCACTGACATAAAAATATCTCCTCAAAAACATTTAGCTTATGGGCTGGCAGGTAGCAGGATGGTTAAAGCATTGGACTCCCACATGGCTGACCACAATTTGAGTCCTGGACCTGAAGACTTGCTTTCTCACTCACTCTCTCTCTTTTGTGCCCTGTAGCAATTTTTAAAACTAATGATACAATTAAATAAATAATTCTGAAAAAATATTCAGCTTATTGGGCCAGCTGATGGCATAGTGGTAACACACACCATTAGATTCTGGACCTGCATGAGTTCCCTTGTGCACAGCACGTGTGCACGCACATGCCTGCAACCCAGGCTGGCTGAGGTCGGGGTGGATGGTGGCATGGAGACTCTGTTGATGGTCGCGCTCATGAAATAAACAAACTTAAAAATTCAACTTATTTTTTAAATCACAAAACAGAGAAAACACATGAATTCTGTATTTGTATTGAGAAATCAGAGACGAGACTCCACCCTGTGAAAAAAATGAGTGGCCAAAATCCTCCAAAAAGGACGTTTGGTACGTCCAAGTTATTTTAGGGTGATATAAAAATCTACAACCAACTTTGGTGACCACATCATCCAGGCTACAGCTATTTAACCAGCATTTGGCTGTTTCTGTTTAGACCACACTCATCTCCAGGAACCAGCTCTCTGTGGGTCACACATGAAGTTTGATGAAGATCGTTGCGAGTGTGTCTGTAAAACTCCATGTCCCAGAGATCTCATCCAGCACCCAGAAAACTGCAGTTGCTTTGAGTGTAAAGAAAGTCTGGAGAGCTGCTGCCAGAAACACAAGATATTTCACCCAGACACCTGCAGGTGAATGACTTTTTCACTTTCACATTAACTTGACACATTGGCACTTTTTGAAAAAAGGGTTTTGCCATAAGGTGCATGTACTCACTAGAGAGACAATGAGAGGGAAAGTGAGAAATCACCCCCCCCCCCCGAGAAGGGATGGCCACACCGAATTCTTTTCTTCTCCAATTTCCTCTCAGGAATTTGGGCATGCACACATATATGCCTGGTGTGATTTTTCAGGCTGCCGGGCCCGAGACTTGAACTGTGATCGGCCATGTGGCAGTCCAGAGCCTTAACCACCACACCACCCGCTGGCCCGACTCAGTGACATTTAATGTAAATGCCATTTTTGATCCAGTAGGATTCCTCATTTGGCTAATGTTTTTCTCAGCCCCTTTTTGATATTGAAGTAGAGATTTGGCAACTAAAGAATAAGCAGGAATATATAGTTGATTAATTGTGAAGTTAAGAAAATCTTGCCTGATATTGTGAGTTCCTAACTCTTAAACGAAAACCATATTGATGAGATTTTAACAATTCTTTTGAGGAGGAAAGTTTTTAGATCAGCAAACTGGTTCCACCTCTCACTGTGTATGTCTACATATGTCTATTTGTTTTATTTCTTTTTTATTGATGAAGAGGATGTCCTTGGGTTTATATGGAAGAAATTTGTTGATGAATAAGACCCTTGGAGGTTACTGATTAGGCTTTAACAGATTCTGAATCCTGTAGGAGAACCATTCAAAATTTTATATTAACATTTTAAAAGCTTGTCTGGAAAATTTCCTTTGAAAATGTCATCAGACCAAAACAGTTATTCCTTTTAATTCAGTCCTTGATTCTGAATTTTCACCTGACCTTTCTCTTGCAACAGCTGTGAGGACAGATGTCCCTTTCATACCAGAATGTGTGCAAATGGAAAACCAGTGTGCGCGAAGCATTGCCGCTTTCCAAAGGAGATGAGGGCTGCCCAGGGGCTCCACAGCCGAGAGGATCCTTGATTCGGCTTTGTTCCAAGCCCCCCATCCCTGTCACTTAAACAGCATGCTGCTTTGCCAAGTTGCTGTCACTTGTTTTTCTCCAGATGTTATAAAAAAATCCATTGCACATAGTATCACAGTGAATCCAGACCAACCCTCCATTCGACACCAGCCGAGGGCTCCGTGGATCACAGGCAGATGTCTTCAAGCTGGAGATGCCTCTGTGTACCAAGGGTGGAAGGGAAGGGGCCTACACAACCTTTGGTTTTTGGTGCATGAGAGGTTCATTCCTTACAGAATGACAGGAACTGTGTGATGGATTACTCAGAGCAGATGAGGAAGCCTTACAGTCTCTTCGTCCTCTGGGAATTGCAGCTCTTGCCAATTATTCAGACTCTTTCTTATGCAGACTTTGATGTGTGTGGCCTGCACTGACTTTCTGATGACTGTCCAGCTTGTAGTTTTCCAGTTTAGTGAACGACCATCTCATGTTCCATATTTCAGTGTATTTAAAGAGAATAAACGCCGTTATTCAAACTGTAGAATTTCGTGTTACTTGATATGCTTCCGCTCTACATTTTATGCCAAAGAAAAAGTGTTCTCGTGACTGAAGGGAATTAGAAAGTGGGCAGTGTAGAGAGGGACATGAGCACGGCGAAACTGGACCTCGGTTTTGGGAAACCAGGGAGCAGCTATCAGGAGGTTTAAGATCCTAAACCAGGTTAAGCAGCTGCGACCCTACAAGCAGCTGGAAATCACTCTGTGAATTGAAATTAAATTGTATGACAGAGGGGAACCCATGAAGGCCCCTGATATTTCTGAGAGTTTAAATTTCTTCTGGCTGCCTCTGCCTCTGAGTTTCTGCACCTGGTCAACTCTCAGACTCATTCCCATCCCAAATCTCACGGCAACAGGATTCATTTCTGCTCTACAGCTGCCCAAAAGAAAGCACACATCTTTTTTCTGTCTCCCCCCACTGCCCCCCACCCCGGCCCGAGTACTCCCTCATATAATTTTTTGGTATAAAAGAGATAATTTCACAACATTAACTTATTTATCAAAGAGATTAAAAAGTGACACCCCCGCCTTGGGCCAGCGGGTGGCATAGTGGTTAAGGCACTGAATGAACTCCCACATGGCCTACCATGGTTCCAGTCCCAGACTTGGTGGCTTGCAAATCATGCTGGGTGCATGTGCATGCATGCCCAAAATCCAGAGAGGAGAATGGAGGAAAAGGGATTGCAGCGGGCCTTGCCCCCGGGGGATCATTTCTCACTTTCTGTCTCTCTGTCTCTCTCTCTCTTTCCAGTAAGCACATGTACCCTTTAGCAAAATATCTCTGAAAAGAAAAAAAAAATTAACCCCCTCACGGTATCTCGCATAGACAGACACACACACCCTATCTGTTACAGCACTTGTCATGCAGTTGTATCAATAGCTATGTTCATACTTATCTCCCTACTCTACTGTGGCCTCACCATGGTTGCAAACTTTCTCATAATCAAATTTTTGCAACTGAAGTTTCACAGGCAGACCACCTTGGAGCAATAACTCAAAAGGAGAAAGACTACAATGAACAAATATAGTGATAAGCAAATGTAGCCCCATGGTGCCGTTGGGGAATCTTGGCCCAAGTCTCTGCCCTGCCTTTGTCAGGGTTTCTAAGCAGTTTCTAAATTCTTCCTTTGTCTACTGAAGTCCTGAGTCCTGTGGCTTCAGGCCCTCTGATCCTTTCCTAGCTTTAGTTCTCAGTCCCTGCCCTGGAAACACTATGGACTTTTCCCTGGCCCTGGGTCAATCCCCATTGTGCCACATTGTCATGAACTGGTGCTGACCCAGTCACTCCTCTCCTGCCACTGTTCCTCTGGCCTTCAGTTGGTGATCTTTTTTTTTTTTAGAGTTTTTTGCTATAGGGCATGTGTGCTCGCCAGAAAGACAGAGAGAGAGAGAGACAGTAAGCGAGAAATCACCCCCCGGGGGGATGGCCACACTGCAGTCCCTTCTCCTCCATTCTCTTCTTGGGATCTTGGGATGCACACTCGCCTGGTGAGAGCTTAAACCACCAGGTCCGGGACTCAAACTGCGGTCGACTACATGGGAGTCCAGCGACATAGCTATTACGCTAACTGCTGGTCCCCTCAGTTGGTGATCTTTATGTTAAAGAGCTTCATCCTTCCAGTTTTACTATTTTTAAAAATCAGACATCTGAATGGGCTCACATATAATTTAATTTAGCTTGTAAAACAAACTCAGCATTAGATTCCTTGTTTACCCTTTCATTCACTTTCTAGCACTCCCCTTCTTCTGTGACATTTGGTTAAGTTCCCCTGAGAACTGGGATAGAAGACAACCCAAGGGACACTACACTTTGCTTGTCCTTGACTGTAAAAGAGAGGCCAAATCACTGACAAAAAGAAAAGACCTGAGTTAAAGGATAGGCTCTGCTACCTACTTGTGTTGTGAGGTTGCACAGCCTCATCAAACCTCAGTTTCCTCACCTGTCAAATGTAGATGGTAACCTCATCTCCTCACGTCTCTTAGTTGGCAATTTCACTTGAGTTACCACTTGTGAAAAAATAATTTGAACCATACAATATACTTCATAAACCAAGGAAATTATTTCAAAGGAAAGAAGCAGGACTTGAGCAAATCCCAGGAGTTTGAGACTTTTGGGAAGTTCTTGGTATATACTGGGTCCTTGGATCTGTCTTAAAACAAGCAGAAACCACATTTTGTATTGAAATGGTTCTGGTTCCCTAACTGCCATTTATATAGATAGAGATATCATAGGGAACTCTGGTCTAGGCCAAAACCATATGTGATCAATCTTCTTGAACCCCTCTCCCTGCTCCCTCCCCAACTCCCAGTGACCCCAGGAGGCCTGTACTTGGATCCCTGGGGCTGAGTCAGGATGGGGCTGACCCCTGGAGTAACTAGCTTATTGCTTCACTAGCTGTTGCACAGGAATACTGTCATACTAATAGCCCTGGAATGTGAGCTGAAAATTGCCAACTCGTTGCAAAATGAAAATATGTGAGAAGCTCCAAGAACTCTAAGCAAGCACAGTAAGTGTCAGCAATGCAAGATGTCCCTGATGGGGACGAGGGCCAGATAATGAATTAATACAATAGTACACATCATAAATCTGTGACTAGAATAGTATAGCACAAGGCCCTTTTGAGATTAGAACAGATTGAGCAGCATAATGGTTAGAGTTGGATGAAAATTAAAATATTGTCTGAGTTCTTGACAAAAATATTTGTCTGAGATACTTGACAAAGGAGATGTCACAAATAGCACTCTTCAAGGCACTTAAGGAAAGCCATAGTTCAGTGAAAACTGTGAACTTAATAGATTTGGTCATCTGGTCAACAAGACCTGGACTTTGTCTAATATAGTCTTTGTTTAAAGTCCTATCTTTTTATTTATTTATTTCTCCCATGAAGAAGAATGAGAGAGAGAGAGAGAGAGAGAGAGAGCAAGAGATAGAAAGACAGACATTCCCATAAGGATTCTCACACTGCAACCCACTCCTAGCCTCAGCCAGCCCCAGACCACAGGCACAGGTTTGTGTGCCCGGCATATTCTAGGAGGCTCCAGGATGCAAACCAGGGACCTTCCCATTGGGTCCTGTTGTGTTAGCACTGCATCATTCTCTGGCCCTGTCTAATTTACTCTTAATCCTCAGTTTGAGAACAATGTCTTGATTATATACTAGGTGCCTAATAACTAATTATTAAATAAATAATAAGTTATTACATTAGTTTTATGACCAGTGAATGAAAAAAAACTCTCTAAAGGTTAATATAGCTCACATTGTTCAAACTCAGCTACAATAGTTTCTATGCCTATCTGCATTATTCAGATGTTGCAACTCTCAAAAAGAATTTAATGATCTATTCTCAAGGTATTTATGAAATGAAAAATATCCAAAAGCACTCTGTTATTTGACCCTTGTAATAGTTTAGCAAAAAAGTCTGCCTTTGGTAATTAAATCATTGATATTGTTGCTCTAAAACAGTGGTTGGTAAGCACTGACTCACAGGCTAATTTTGACTCACTGCCTGCTTTTGTAAATAACGTTTTATTGGAACACGATTATACTCATTTGTTAATGTATTATCTATTACTACTTTTACTCTACAACAGCAGAGCTGAGTAGTCGTGCAAGAGACTATATGGCTTGCTATGCCTAAAATATTTACTATTTGGTCCTTTGCAGAAAAAGTAACCCCTTGTATAAAATATTCTTTACTTTATCCAGTGTCATAAATAAATATTCTTTGAGAGGTTTTTGCTATACGGTGCATGCGCTCGCCAGAAAGACAGAGAGAGACAGAGAGACAGAAAGCTAGAAATCACTCCCCCGGGGGGGTGGGGGGGGGATGGCCACGCTGCAATCCCTTCTCCTCCATTCTCTTCTTGGGATCTCGCCCAGAGTGAGTTTAAGACACCAAGTCCCGGACTTGAACCGCGGTCAACTACATGGGAGTCCAGTGACATAGCCATTACACCAACTGCTGGTCCCAAATATTAAATAGAATGAATTAGATTATTTCTTGAGCCCATACAGAAAAAGACCCTATTGTCTGGCCAGGATGAGCAGTTGGAATCGACTGGCCTCATCTTAGTTTAGTCATTGTATAGTGTGAAACCCATTGAAGCAAAGGAGTGAGAATGACTTAAACTTCAGCTCTCAGCATTTACATAAAGTCATGGATATATTTATTAATAGATTCTAGTTGTGTCCATTATATGTCTTTCCAATTTTAGAGTCAATGGCATTGACTCCAATTAGAGATGGTGCTTAAACACATTCATCTACTTTTATTCTCTCCCAGTGCCCTGAGTAAAGTAAACACACCCCTAGAGTAACAGGATTTTTTTTTTTTCTGAGAGAAAGTTTTCCTATAGGACATGCATGTTTGCCAGAGAGACAGAGAGAGAGGCAAAGAGACAGAAAACGAGAAATCACTCCCCAGGGGGGATGGCCACACTGCACCCCATGTCTTTCATTCTCCTCTCAGGATTTTGGGCATATATGCACACGTGCCCAGAGTGAGTTTTAAACTACTGGGTTCGGGACTCAAACTGTGGTCAACTACATGGGAGTCCAGTGACATAACCATTATGCCATCTGCTGGTCCCCAGGATTATTTTTTAAAGCATAAACCAACAAGGACAGGGTGAATGGGAAAGTCAGCAGAAACAGCAATATTCTGAAAGTTGAAAAGCATTTGTGGATGAGTTGTAAATGACTTGGGAGGCCTGAAAAAAAAATGTAAGCCAACAGTGGGGAAAGCTGAATCCACAAAAGGCTCAGAAATGGTGTCTTAAGTACCTCTAGAAGTAGGAATGATCAAAAGGGTACTAAAATAGAGTTCAATACAAAATCTGTGTAAGAAGTTGTTCAATTCCAGACCCGCTCCCACATTCCCTGTAAGTGGGGTAAGTGACCCTCCTGAGTCTGGCAAAATATGGGTTATTATTCTCTGGCAAGGGTAAAAGAGAGAGTACCTGGATGGGGAGATACCTGATACCCGTGAGGGTCGAGTACTGAACTGAAAATGAGAGGATTAAGAGAACTGTGCTTTATATACATGTATAGTCATACAAAGGGTCAGGGATCAGAATGACATTAGATTTCTGAATAGCAACACTGAAAGCTAGGCTAGAGCAATGCTGCTAAAATTCTGAAAGAAAATAATTTTCATCCTAGTATTTGGCACCCAAACTACCAATAAAATTGAAAGATGAAAAGTAGATTTTTCAGACATGCAAGGTCTGAGAAAATGTCCTGACTTCGCATGTGTTTTTCCTCTGAGAGCTACTCAAGGACGGTCATCAAAGTAGGGGAGTGAAACAAAGAGGAAGACATTGCTCAAGCAAATCTCAGTCTCCTGTGATTTTCATTGCCACTAGTACACATTAGGTCATCACTGCCTCTTGCCTGGAGCTGCGGCCATGCTTCTTCAGTTATACTGTGCATACTAACCACTCACGATCTTGCTAAAATACGGATTCTGGTTCAGCAGATCTGGAGTGAGGCCTGAGCATTTGTGATTCTAAACAGCTCCTAGTTGCTACTGTTGCTGCTCTGAGACCACACATTGAATTGCAAGGGGACTCTAGGACTACCAAAGGAGCCAAACTGGTATCTTTAGTTACTAGAACAATCTTCCTAAGATTGTTCCTTTGATTGTGATTTGGTGTTTTGTCCCTATTTCCTGCATTGAAAAGAAGTGACTGTCCTAGTACTATTTTTCCACCACAGTAATTTTTGTTCCAACCATGTCTAGCCTAAAGTTTATTGATGTAATGAGTTTTTAGCATGTTAGTAACTTTACCATGTTTGAGATTTTTAATGGATATTTTATATCCATTGGTGTTTGTTTCACAGATCATGCTTTTGCTTCCACATTCTTATTCTTTAATTTATAAAAACATTCTTCTATTATTTTAATTGCATCCTGAGTGAATTCATCTTACATTGTGACATTTGGTATTGCCTTTCTTAGTATTATCTCTCTTCCAATGCTTTGGAATTTTGGTTTACAAACTAATCCTGAATAAGATCTCTCTCCTTATATTTCTCAGAAAAGCAGTGATAGTGGCATGTGGTAAATCATGTTGCTTATCAAGGTTGCATCCCCAGACAGGCAGTAACTGTTAGCAACAGATCTTTCCATTTCCATTCACAAGTGGGGGAGATGGTTAAGAAATGAGACTTGACTAAGCTATCTACTGCTGTGTAACAAACCACCCTAAAATTTAATGTTTTTAGACAAAAACAATTATTTTTATTGATTCTATATGTTGACTAGGATCAACTGGATGGTTCTTTTGTTCCATGTAGTGCAGGCTGAAGTCACTCCATTGGTTATATTAAGCTGGGAACTCATTTAATGCTGGAATGCCCAGAACAACCTCTGATTTTTCAGGGCCTATCTTTATGTGGCTTGTCATCATTTTATGTGTCTATATAAATGGAGAACACTTGCATGTATGCATGCATTAAAAAAGAAAGTATGCATACATGCTCTCATTATAGCATGATTTACTTTCTTCAGTCCTCCAGCTCCTCCTATTTTTTAGGCTGATCCAGGGGTCCAAACCTATGGTTAGCCAAATGGCTCCAGTCTTGCAGGGAACTTGCATTATGGTTACATCACAGTAGCTGGACTGATCATTCAATATCTTGCTTGATCTTCTTCACAGCATGGCAGTTGGCTTTTAAGAGGAAAGGTTTCCAATGGGACATGCCCCAGCCCATAAACACCTATTAAGTTTTTGCAGCATCTTATTTATGATGTCCTATTGGCCAAGCAAGTCACATGACTAAACCTAGAGTCAATGTGGGAGGGGATTAGATAACAGTGCCAGTACTGAAAAGTGATTGATTGAAGCTAACCAATGTCAGTCTCTCACAAGGCTGGTTCCTGTTTCTAGCCACACAGAGAGCCCTGTTAATTCCTGTTATTGTATAAGAGATAAAGCCTGGTTCATATCTTCCTGTTGCTACATACAGAGTTCCTGACATATGTGACTTTGATGCTGACCATCATTTTTCATTGTTGTCTGTTTCTCATAAATGAAAATGTTCATCTTCTTTAAAAAATCACAGCTGGAACATTTAATTTTATCATTTGCATTATATCTCTTATCTATTTGAAGCAGAATGAAGATTAAGGAGTTTTCAGATATTAATTAAAAATGTCATTTGGCTGGAAGTCTGGCTCAACACTAAGTTCATTTTCCTTAGTAAGATCCTCTACCAGTTTGCTCCAACCTTCACTGAAAATGCCACTGTTCCTTTTTAAAAGTGTATTTCATTCTTCCATGAGAGTGGGAGTGACAGAGAGAAGGACCCTCCTTACCAAGATCCCCACCCCTAGCCTTCCCAGCCAGCCAGGATCATGGGCACACATGCTCAGCATGTACAAGTGGACCCGGAAACTGAACCCAGGGTCTTCCCTTTGGAACCAGCTTTACCTGAGCAGCACGTTAATGCTGCACCACAGAGCTGGCCAGAAAATGGCACTCTTCTCCTACCTTACCCCTTTCCCTCCTCTTCCCCTGTGTAATTACACATTATTCACTTGACAGTCAGCACCTGTCTCTGTTTTCTGTTCACGTTGTTCTTGGGATGATCTTGCTCTGAAGAGTTGCATGGATACCCTCTATCCTTTTAGTGAAATGCTGGCAGCCAGAAATACTCTTTGGCTCTGAACTCCCAGTATTTTTCTTGTATTTCTCTTCTGGTATTTGTCACTTCCTGCTTTTTACCATAGATATTTACATATGCCTTAACTCATCTTGGTTTCTTGGAAGTAAATCTCATGCCAGATTTTCTCTGCATTGTGCTTTGCACATAGATAGCAAGTTCTCAACGCATATCTGTTGCCTTCCTATTCCAAAATTATCCAAGGGAACTAATTTACATATGAACTTGCAAAGAATTGAATTTGAATGAAAGACGATATCTACATTTATTTTACATCTTCTCCATTTTAGTTCGTTACTGATTGCTCTTACATTTTATTAAGTATAATCAGAATACAGAGCATGCAGCATTTTAGTCTCATTTTGGTAGTTTTTAAGAAATCTCTCTAAAGGAACACCTTAAGTGGAATACTACATGAGGGTCTCCAAAAAATTCACGGAAAGTGCATATTATGAAAAAAACTATGCATGGATTTTATTTTTTGTGCCAAAATAAACCTGTACTTTAATTCCATTTTCTATGAACTTTTCAAAGTGCCTCTATATAATTAGAATTGTCCCCCCCCCCAGGTTTATATATTAATCCTGCTACTGCGACTTTCTTTTGACTTTAGAAACAGTTTTAAATGGAGACCTTTACTCAGTTAAATTTAACTGACTATAAATGTACTCATGTACCCACATGAGATGTGAAGCCTTGAGAGGCAGTCATGGTTTAGTTACTTTTTAATGCTCAGGGTGAGAACAGAGGCTGGAGCGTGACCATTCAATGTGTTCAGATTTTGTTGGAACAGCCTGCAGGTGCCTTCACCTCCACCTTCGCAGAAGCTCAATGACAATGTACCTTTATTAATAGCTATTTCTAAACGTCAGCCTATTCTATGTTTGAAACACAAAGTTTGTAAGAAAAGTAGATTTCTTTTTACTATTGGTAAAGACATAGAAAAGGCTAGGAAAAATTTTTTTAATTGTTAAAACAAAAGGACATGTTTAATAGTCCTTATATTCTTCACAAGGCCATTCACAAAGTATGTGCTCAGTAAGCATTTGATGATAGAAATAGAAAATAATTGTTCTGTTTTTTTAAAAAGATCAAGGGGTCAGCCATTGGCAAGGTGGTTAAGGTACCTGGATCCCAGATGGCTGACTGCATGGTTTGAATATCAGACCCAGCAGCTTGAAAAACATGTGGGGCATGTGTGTGTGCATGCCCAAAATCCCAAGAGGAGAATAGAAGAGAAGGGATTACAGTATGGCCATTCTTCCTGGGGAGTCCTTTTATACCTTCTGTCTCTCTCAGGCAAGCACATAAGCCCTATAGCAAATTTTTAAAAATCGGAACTCTTTTGAAAAAATATTGGCATCAGAATCCTACAGCAGACTTTCATATGTGTATTGTGATCAGAATCATAGCAGGGGCAAACCAAAGATGCAATAAATGATGCTAAACCCTTATTTATAACGTCCAGGATTTCTCCTTTCACTCTTTTTTTTTTTCTTTTTAGAGAGATGTTTGGTATAGGGCACTACGTGTGCTCACTGGAGAGACAGAGAGACAGAAAGTAAGAAATCACCCCCCAAGGGAAATGGCCACACCACAATCCCTACTCCTCTATTATCCTCTTGGAATTTTGGGCATGCTTGCACACATGCCTGGTGTGAGTTTTAAGCCATTGGGTCTGGGACTTGAACTGTAGTCAACTAAGTGGGAATCCAGAGACATAACCATTACGTTATCTGCTGGTCCCTTCCCTTCACTCGTTATGTTAAAGCCTATTCCAAAATTGAAAAGGAGACTAGAGAAATGCCGTGCCATCTGGTAGTGTTGGTGTTATCTGTGAAACTAAACTTGAATAAGTGTCTTTGAGTCTTCATCACTTTTGTTCTCTGATGCTTCTATATTAACACAGGGCAGATTATCTGTTGCTACTGGAGTCTCACTCATTAAAATTACCTCATTAGTACACTTCATATCCTAAAACCAAAACGCTCTTTGAATGATGTCATCACACTTTAATTTTTATAAGGCACACTCCATGAGATACTTTCAATCCATGAGATACTTTCAATATACTTTATTTGGTACCTCCTATGTGTCAGGGATTATACTGGCACTGGGTAAATAAATTCATCAATACAGCTAAAGCATTTGACATCTATTACCAAGAACAGATACCAAGAACAGACCTTGCCTCAGCTTACTATCTGGCCAGAAAGGCAGACATTTGACAAGCAAATACAATTGACAGTTTTCAGAAGGAAGTCCACGTGAGATCCCAAGAAGACGTTAAGTCATCAGGGATCAAGGTGATGAAGAAACTGAATACCTGATGAATGTTATAGCAGCACATGACCAATGTATTATCAAAATACAGAAGTGGGAGTAGTTAATTCCCTCTGGAGGCTTGAGGAGATCAGAAAGGAGCAAGGATGAATACGTTTACTCAAGGTTTAACAGGAGTGCTGGCGGGAACCAGCAGTTAGTGTAATGGCTATGTCGCTGGACTCCCACGTAGTCGACCACGGACCCGTGCGTGCGTGCCCAAGATCCCGACAGGAGGATGGAGGAGAAGGGATTGCAGCGTGACCATCCCCCCTGGGGGGTGATTTCTCGCTTTCTGTCTCTCGGTCTCTGTTTGTCTGGCAAGCGCACGCGCCCTATAGCAAAAACTTCTCAAAAAAAAAAAAAAACAGGAGTGCTGGTAATGGTGGTGGTGATGATGCTCAGAAAAGAATTTGTTCTTAGTAAAATATATGGACAATCTAATACATATTTTTAAAAAATTAGAACTATTATCAAATGTGCACAACATAATACAATGTTCAGCGCTGGAGGAGATGACTATGTATATATTCTACATTTATTATACATTATATGCACACTTTAAAAAAATCATGCTATACCACACAGATTATATATACACATTGAATACATGAAAACCAGAAATTATAATTTAAATTTTTTTTTTTTAATTTCAGGCATTTGTTTTCGAAAGTGAATGCATGGCAAGACTAGGAGAACTCCTAAGTACCAACTGTGAAGGGGTGAATGACTGTCAGACCATTCTCAGCAATTCTTTAACTTCCTGGCAAGGCAGCAACAAGGCTAGCTGAACCAGTGTGAATGGGAGGTGATATTTCAGATCATACCTCAGATATCTCCCCGCCCAGGGTGCAGATAAAAATACGTGTGCCCAGTTAAATTTGGATTTCAGATAAATGATGAGTGATTTTTTAGTGAAGTCCCTCATAGTTGGGTCATACTGAAATGAAAAATTATTTGTTCATCTGAAATTCAAAGTTTATATTTCTATTTGCTTTGACTTGTGTATTTTTATTTGTTACATCTGTCTACCGTACCAGAGGGGTAAAAATCAGCACGGCTCTGCTGTGGCACAGATGATCACAAAGCGCCACAATGACCAGGGCTTTCTGTAGCCTTGTCGCCCCCAAATCCCTCCAATCAGAAGCAAGCAGGGAGAAAAACAGGAGTCCAGAAATGAGACGTTGTAACTTGGCAACCAGGAAGCAAACCCACCCGACCTTCCGCAACATTCAGGAGACGTGCGCAAGCGCTCGCTGACGTAACATTTCGCGCCGAAGGGTGGGGATGACTGAGCGTCGCACTTGCACGTGATCCAAGCGCCTCTTTATGAATGGCTAACTCGGGGGCGCGGTGTTCGGGCGCGGGAGTGTCGGATTGGTGCTTTGGGGCAGCGGGGCGGGACTCCGGCTGCAGCCGCGGGAGGTCCGGACAGAGGCGGCCATGGGACTTGCCGGTAAGTGCTCGTCTGTCGTCCAGTCTCCCGTACTCTCGGCTGCTTCCGGTTGGCACTGTGCAGCCCTTGTGGAGCGTGGCAGGCGATGGAGCGGGTGAAGTCCACCCGGCTCGAGGCCCGGAAGTGGAGGCAGAGGTCTTCGGAGTCGAGTGGGGCTGAGAGTGTTTTGAGGGCGGCTGTGCTGAAGCCGGCTCCTTGGCCGAGGCGGGTGGGGCGCGGGACCGGGAACTCCCGGACCCTGGGCCTCAGACCTTTGCCCATTCTCTGGCCTTTTTCTTCCTTCCTTTGGGCCTGGCCAGACCCTGTCTGACCCTGGCAGCGGCGCTGACTGAGCAGGGGCGTCCCCTCCTCGGCCCTAGGGCTCTCCAGAGACCTATTGGGAAGGGAAGCCCGGCAGTGCCCAGGAATTCGGTGGGAAATACCGTTCTCTTGACCCTCAAGCCCTGCCGGGTCTCCGTAAGGCTCCTCAGGCGCCTCTACTGCTAAGGACTTCCTGGCCCGGTTGCCACAGTGGACAGTTTTAAAGTCGTTACACCTTTGTACTTAAGGTGGGTGGGGACCTGGGGCCAAGACCTCTACCTGTCTGGTTTCGTATTTGTAAAGTGAGACGCTCCAAGCCTTTCTTCAGATTTAATATTTAAAGTAATTGTGCTGTATATTGAACTTTTATGCCTTGAAGATGTTAGGGTGATAACCTGATGAAAGTAGGCAGACGTCCCCCAAAATTGCAGGTTAATGACAAAATTTGAAATGATTTCATTGGGTTCATTACTCATTGTTTTCCTTATCGATTCATCTTTTAAAGCTGAATAGAACTGGAAGTTCCTGTTTAGGTGACAACCACAGTAAGAAAATGTTAGTTAAGCCACTTACGAGTACAAACTTGAGGAGTTTCAATATTTAGTATTATTGAACCTTAATAAATCAACTTAAACATTTATGGAGTATTTCTGAGAGTATTTTTAAAATGTAGATGAGTTTGTCAGATAAACAGTTAAAAGACTTTGCACAAGTAATCACACAATTATTTTGCACTTTTTGAGTTTGCAGGTAAAACTTTAGGACAGCTACTCATTGTATAGTTGAGTTTCTGAGGTCTGGACATTTCATTTGTAAAGCCAAGGAAGATTTCTACTAGTTCTCCAAGATCTTTAGCTTCAAAAAGTCTAAGACTCTATAATATTTTAGTACTGAATATTGAGTAGACATTTCACATAGATAAGGCTTTACAGGACCCCCAAAATAACAATTTCCCACTTTAGATGTAGAAAATGGCCCCAGATACAGCCCATCTCTAGTTGAGCCTTTTATTTTCAGACTCCAAACTAAAGGGAGAGACACTCATGGAGGAAGAGCCTACATAATCGAAAGGAGGATCAAGAAAAAAGTGAAGGGAGCAGCTTGATTATAGAGATAGCCCTTTTGGAGGAAGGAGAAAATGTCAACTGTCTACAGTTTGTGCTCCAAGTGACCGTTGAAAAAGGTGCTCTCTGGCCAACTTCATAGGCAGCCAGATTCTACATATCTGCCTCTTAATTTGAGTCCCACATCTGGCAGCTTGAAACACACATTGAGTTTGTGTTCTTGGGTGACCAGAATCCCAACAGGAGGAAGAGATGTAGGAGAAGGGATTGTGACATGGCCATTCCTTGTAGAGGGTGCTTACTCTTCTCCCTTTCTCTGTCTTTGGTGACCTCAGACACCCTCTGGCCAAAGAAAAAAAAAGAAAAAAAAGATCCTTTCTTTTTTAATAAAAATACAGTTCTTGCTCCAGGTATATTTATTTTAAGATACAGAGTTAATTGTAGCAGAACTTTATGAGATTACTTGAAATAGTGGCTACACTCTAGACCAGGGGTCAGGAAGCTTTCTGTAAAGGGACAGGTGGTAAATATTTCTAGGTTTTATGGGTCATGTGTCTGTGTCTAATTACTGTCGTAGCACGAAAGTGGTCATTCTCTTAAATGGATGGGCAAGTCTATGTTCTTATAAAACTTTATTAAAAAAAAAGAGTAGATGACTATACCTAACCTGATTCAGTTAACTGCTACTGTATAACAAGCCTCGCCAAAACTTAGTGGTATAAAACAAGAACTGTTTTATTATTTTTCATGATTGTGCATTCTGCTAGGTTCAGCTGGGTCATTTTCTCGTATTATTGCAAGTGGTCACTAGGGGGACTGCCTTTAGCTGACAAGATGGCTAGAGAATGGGCCCAGCTAAGAATGTGGGCATGACTGGGCTTCTGGCTATCTCCCTGTGGTCTCAGAACCCTTCCTTCTCCACATTGTATGTCTCCCCACATCCCTTTAGTACAGTAGCAGGGCTTTTTTTTCAATGGTAGCAGCACTTTGTTTTTAATGATAGATACATGCCCATGCAAGAAAGAGAGATAGAAAATGAGAAAGAAAATCACCCTCCATAGATTTGGTCACACCATGATCCCAACTTCCTCTAGTCCTCCAGCCTGCCAGGGCCCTAGGCAAATACACACATGCCCAGCAAGTTTTCATGCCATCTGGGCCAGGATCTTGACCTGCAGTTTGCATATAGCTTCCTGCTCCATAGTTGGGTACGCTATCCACTGTGCTATAGAGGCTGGGCCCAGCTGGACTTATTACTTGGTAGCTTAGGGTATCCTAGAATGTACAGTTGGAAGTCATTGGTCCTTTTTCAGATCAAGACCCCAAATTTATACATGTCTTCCACCACATCCTATGGTTTAATCCAAGTCCAAATGCAAGGGGTGTGGGGTGTTTATAAAGGTATAAATACTAATGATCACCAATGGTCATGGAGATAGGACCACCAGACTACCACATTGTGCCACCTCTAATTAGCTTAGTGGTCATGGACAAGTTCTTTAACCTCTGTAAGCTTTAGACTTTGGACTTAAAAGATGGAGTTGATACCACATGGGTTTTGGTGAGGCTGCAATAAGATATAGAAAAACTCTTAGCACATTGTACCTTATGTGCAGTGGCTTTTTTAATAAGAGGCTGGTAAAGTGATATGAAACATACATATATATGTACATCTGTGCAACATAGGTATATGAGAGGACTTCAAAAATTTGTCAGTGGGAAAATGGAATTAACATATAAGTTTATTTTGGCAAAAAATTTTTGAAATCCATGCATAGGTTTTTTTCATAATATGCAGTTTCCATGGAGTTTTCTTAAGGCTGTGTGTCTGTGTGTGTGTGTCTCTGTGTGTGTGTGTGTGTGTGTGTGTGTGTATTTGACTATTGGAAAGAACTGGTTTGTTAGCTTAGCAAAACATACTATGGTATAACAGCAATTATTTAAAATGATGTGCAGATGAGGCCAGCAGATGGCTTAGCGGTTATGTTTCTGGACTCCCACATGGCTGGCGGCAATTCAAGTCCCAAACCTGCTGGCTTGAAAATCACACTGGGCGTGTGTGTTTGTGTGTGTATGTACATGTGTGTGCACAGGCCCAAGATCTCAGGAAGGGGTTGTGGGTTGTGGCCTGGCTGTTCCCCCGGGGAGTGACTTCTCACTTTCCCTCTCACTGTCTCTTGTCTGTCTGTCTGTCTCTCTCTCTCTTTCTAGCGAGCGCACGTGTCCTAAGGCAAAAACCTTTAAAAATTTTAAAAATATAAAATGATGCATAGCAGTATTTTTAGAGCAAAACATGTTATAACTTAGTATTGTATGGCACATAGTAAATGCTAAACAATTATGTGTTGTCAGATGAGTAGATTTATTATATGCTTGTTTTTATTTCTAAAGGAAAAACTAACATATTTACATTAACATTAAAATAATATTTTTATCTGGATTTGGAATACGGAAAATGTTTTGTCTATGCGCTGAGAACCTATTTTACTCTCTTTTTCAGGTAATAGAGGACACATATCTTAACTGGGCTGCTCTAAGAACTGATGCCTAAACCATCTCAGCATGGCCTGTAGAAGAGGAGGTGGGCACCGCCAGCCTCGCTCAGCTACACTCTCCCAAGTTAGCCCTGGAAGTCTTTACGAATGTAGAACCCGTACCCATAATATATGCATGGTGTCTGACTTTTTCTACCCAAATATGGGAGGCGTGGAAAGTCACATTTACCAGCTCTCTCAGTGCCTGATTGAAAGAGGGCACAAGGTCATAATTGTCACCCATGCTTATGGAAATCGAAAAGGCATCCGTTACCTCACTAATGGCCTCAAAGTCTATTACTTGCCTCTGAAAGTCATGTACAACCAGTCTACAGCCACGACCCTCTTTCACAGTCTGCCATTGCTCAGGTACATATTTGTTCGGGAGAGAGTCACAATAATCCATTCACATAGTTCTTTCTCTGCCATAGCCCATGATGCGCTCTTCCACGCCAAGACAATGGGGCTCCAGACAGTCTTCACGGACCATTCCCTTTTTGGATTTGCTGATGTCAGCTCGGTGCTTACAAACAAGCTTCTAACTGTGTCTCTTTGTGACACAAACCACATCATTTGTGTCTCTTTTACTAGTAAGGAAAATACTGTACTAAGAGCAGCACTGAATCCTGAAATAGTGTCCGTCATTCCTAATGCTGTAGATCCTACTGACTTCACTCCAGACCCATTTAGAAGGCATGATAGTATAATAACTGTTGTTGTTGTCAGCAGACTTGTTTACAGAAAAGGTAATGAAATGATAGCTATAATTGCATTGCAGAATTTTTCCTTGTAGAAGGCTGTTGAATACTTGTATATAATGATTGTTTGGCTTTTCATTTGGTTTTCTGGTTTTATAATTACTTCTGCATTCACTGTAGCAAAGTTCTAATACTGGTTTCTACACCCAAGAAGAGAAATTTTAGAATGGGGTGATTGCTGACTCCCAACCTTTGATGTTTTAATGGTTGCTGAAAAAAAAAAGCAGTAACTTGGTGCAGTTTAATCGATCAGATCTTTTTAAAAATTGAAACGGCCCTACACATGTGGTAAGAAGGACAAAACCTAACACATGGCCTTTTCTTTCTGATTGCAAAAGTAATGTTTAGTCATCATAGATACTTTGAAAACTAAGAAAAACATGGGGAAAAAATCCCTTAAAACTAGCTGTAATTGTATTATTCAGCGATGACCCTAGTGAATACTGTGATTTATAGATTTCCTGTTTTTTTTAATGTATGCATACATATACTGAGAATCTTGTTCTATACAATGCTGCTTTGTAGCTTGTTTGTTTCATCTAATCATGTGTAAGACACTCATGACATATGGACAGGTAAGTGGTAAAGCAAAGGGGATTAGATGGCTTGGGGTCAGATCCTTGCTCTGTTCTATTGTGTGATAGAAGATAAGTTACTTAATGTCCCTAAGTCAGTTTTTTCATTTGTGTAATTTCAGCAACAATGGAAAACTCTTGAGAATTCAGTAATAGTGTCTGTAAAGTACTTAGCCCAGCTTGTACTTGATAAGTGTTCTGCTAGTCCCAAAAGGTGTTTCTGGTGCCTTTGCAGCAATTAATGGAGACTACAATAGAATTTGTTGATGCTTGTTTACTAAGAACCTGAAATAGTCTGATTATTAAAAACATAGTCTGCTGGATGCTGTTTGAAAACCTGTTTAGTAGTCAAAATGTCACTTAAAGCAGGGGATCATTATAAAAAAAATATACATACTCTTTTTATTTGAATTTTACCCAAAATATCGTTCATACATGCTGAATTGCTAGTACTTAGATGTAGGGGAATAGGACTTGAGTACTGGTCCACTCGTTTCAGTTGCACCATCTTGTACAATGACCTTCATAAAGCATAATCTACCATTGCCTCTTACAGGTTTAAGTGTGGCAGGAACCTGAAGGAATATGAAGCAATGTGCTTCTGAATTTTTAACTTGTCTTCAATTTTATACAGAGATTTGGGGCACCTCATCTGACAACTTTTTTTCTATGACTTTATTGTATTTTCAAACCAGCCAATTTTTGTAGGAACTCATTTTGTAAGTTTATGTGGTATTTAAACTACCAGTGCACTGAGAAGTGTAACTGGCATCAAATAAATATGTGAACAAATGTAAATGATTCTTGGCAAGCATAAAGCTTAGCACTGTGCCAGTATGCTAGGGAGTGGCCTAAAGTGTAGATATGTGCCTTGGTTGGTATCATTTATATTTGGAATGGAGAGCCTTGGTTGTCCCAGCAGCCCATTTAAGTGGACGTTGGTGAGAAAACTTTTACTGAGCTGCATTTTCAGGGCTTTAGGCAATAGTGTGCTTTCATCCTTTAATCAAGATGATGTAAATGGATCGGTATTCTGTATTCCAAATCTCTTTTGGGATATAAGTGATACATTTGTTCTTGTAACGTTGAAAATGTGCCCAATTTAGTTTTTAATCTAATAGTATATATCTTTGTGAGATAGCTAAGAGAGAGTTTGATGCATGTGAGATCGAGGATCAGCAAAGTCAACTACAGCCACTCCTCACTTAACAACCTACCTGTTTAATGACCACTAACTCATGACCAGTTCTCTACCATGGGGAGTCATCTCTCTCAGTCTGTGTGAGTCTCGAGAATCCCCTTTCTCTTGTTCCCACAATCAGTTAGTTTTTACTACATGAAGCATTTGCAAACATGCAAAACTACGTATTTTGTTATAAATTTGTACTTTATTGTGTACCCATTTTGGTATTCAAAATCAATAAAAATGATTATGCCTGATTTATATTATGGTATGTCTTGCCACTTTCTGGCACTTATCTAATGATTGCTTACTGTGAGGAAAGAATTACATTTTTCTAGAATGATGTCACATCATATTTATTGAAAAATACATATTCTATGATGCCATGACATGCCATAAGACATCCGCCTTTAAGCTCCGTGCTTAGACCAATTCACTTAATGACCTAGTCATATGAACTTGGTTGTTAAGTGAGGAGTGCCTGTACTTACACAAAGATTAAACTCATGACCTTTACTTCACTAATGTGCTATTTTAACCAGCCATGCTAACCACTAACAATGAAGGCATGGCTTTTTCTGTTTTCAGTTTACTAGGTCCACCCATATCTATTGAACCCTGCCTTACGCCAGGCACTCTGCACACAAAGTAACGTTCAGTGAAGGAACAGCCACATCTATAGCCCTGAAGTGAGTAGTTGTATTAGTGGTTCATTCCTTATTAATAAATTAATTTCCTCAGGAGGTATTCATTGGCCCAGATACCAAAGGCCCACTGGAATGTATTAACACAGACAGGAAACATCAGAATTCTCGTTGCCCAAGTCTCCTGTTGACTTCTTCCTGAGCCTCTCCTGAGTGCTGTGCTCAGTCAGGGTTCCCAGTGCTCTGTGGTACGCAGGCATGCCCTTCTTTTTGCTTTAATGGTAATGAAAATTTACATTTGTATTCTGTAATTGATAAAGCCTGTGCATGGTACAGTACCTCACTTGACCCTCTCAGCAACTGTAGTGTAGATATTATCTGCATGTAACAGACAAAGAAACTGAGTCTCAGAGAGGGTAAGTAGCTCACCCAGGTTACACAGTAGGTATCAGATGGCAAACATGAGTCTAGCGCTTAAGGTCTCCTGTTCCCTTACCCATAGCCCAGCCACTTTTATCCTATGTGTAGATCAGAAGATCAAACTAAAACATTGTCATACAGGGTTTTTTTGGTTTTGTTTTTGTGTTTTAATTTTTCCTATAGAGCTTGTGCACTTGCCAGAGACAGATGGGATAGTGGGCAGTGAGAAATCATCCCCAACAGGGGATAGCCACATGCCGAAATCCCTTCTTCATTTTCCTCTTAGGGTTTTGGGCATGCATGCACATGCACCCAGCATGTTTTTCAAGCCATGGATCAGAGACTTGAACCCCTCAGTTGGCCGTGTGAGATCCAGCGCCTTAACCACCACACTACCTACTAGTCCTGGACTCAGCTTTAAAAGCAGTTTGAATCAAGAATTTTCTTTGTCCGTTTCTTTTTTTTTCCCTGTGAATATGGCAATTGAGTATCTGTGTTTCATTGCATTAAACTTTTCTTAGAGGTACCAGAGTCACTTTTTTTTAATAGTTTGGGGGGAGGACCCTTTATTTTTAGAATAATATTATATATCACTGGTGACATTAATGAGTTCCATTTCATGTAAGGTAGTTGTCAGGCCTAAATGACATAATGCATCTGAAGCACATTGCCTGGAATTAAATATTTAGTAAATGGTAGCTGTTATCAGCAACTATAATTATTGCTTTGTGTTGTTTTTTGTTTCTTTGAAGAATTGGCTCTTAACCATTGTTAGAAAGGGGAAAAGAGAGGAAAAGGAAGAAATTGAAGGAACCTAAATGTTAAGAACTGTCATTAAGGCCCTTTTAGGTTCATCTAGAAATGAATGGATGGATTTGGTAACAGATCCAAATGGATGGATTTGGTAACAGACTCAAAACACAGATAGCTAAGGTTTTATGAGAAGCCTTCCCAATTCAGAAAAACTGCATGTAAGTTTGTTTTTGTTATATTCGGTCATATTTTGGAGGTACCAGCAGAGTTTTATTTAATGACTCCTACTTTGCATAATTAAATAAAAATGGCATGATTACTTCTCCAACCATCATTTTATAATTAATCTTCCCATTATTGGGAAGATCAATGTAAGAAATGCAATTCTCTGTGTGTGTGCACACATGTGCACATGTTTGTGTGGGTTTGTATGCATTTTTTAAATCAATAAACTTAGCTCAAAGTGAATAATTTAAGGTTTACTTTTACTTTTGAATCTATACAATTTGGATTTGTTAATGAACTAAATTCCCAAATAGTGTCAACATTGTTGTCATTTTGGATAGCCACTAACTTTTTCACAGTAATAGGGCATGATTTATTTTATTGCTTTATATTATCTGAAGTTGTATTTACATGTTATTATAAGAGAATCATTTTGTTTTATAAAAGGAATTAAAATGCATCTTTTTGTGCCATTGACTCCAGTGATCTGACAGTTGAGATCCTGCCACTGTCACTTCTTCCCATTCCAGGGAATGGGCTATATAGCTGGTTTGAATGGACTGTTCTTTTAAATATTGCTAGTACCGTGGTGTTCATGCAAAGCTCTCTGTACAAACTTCATTTTGAACAAAGTGGAGATACCAGTTAAGCTTTGGTGCTCAGCCCTTAGAGCAGGAAATAGAATCATAGACTGATAGAATTTTAAAGCTGAAAATGACCTTGAACATTAGGTACATAGGTTTCTTCATTTCATAGATAAAGAAATGTTCCCATGATCAAATGCTTGCTCATAAAAAAGCTGGGCCAAGACATAGATCTCTTGTCAACTGTTCTGATCTAGAGAGACTAATTCAAACCATAGCCACCATAAATACCTTTTTTAGAAGTAGGCAATGTGTAAGCACAAGTGAGTAACTTGTGAACAGTGTGATGAAATGAAACAATAGTCAATGTTTTGGGTACATGGAAGGTAACAATGAGTGTCAAGGTCTATGTCTTCAAGAATTGCAAATTGAGGGTGGGGCGGCACTGGCAGTTTATGAATGATCTCAGCCTCTTGGGGAAGGTTTAAGTGGGTCAGTTTCTCTACTTTAGAGAACATAGCCATTACCTTTCAAAGTGAGTGGATTCCCAGTAGTTCTGAAGAGTTCTTTTTTCAAAACAAAATTTAAGTATTATCTCCAACGTTTAACTTTATTTTACATTTCCAGGGACCGATTTGCTAAGTGGTATAATACCCGAACTCTGTCAGAAATACCCAGATTTAAATTTCATAATTGGAGGAGAAGGACCAAAGAGAATCATTCTAGAAGAAGTACGGGAAAGATACCAGCTCCATGACAGGTACAGTGACTTCGTGTTGCCTGAAGCAAGAAACTTCCATAGCTATTCTCGGTGTGGTATCCACACCTGCCTCAGGTGTATTGCTTCTCTTTCATGTAATGATATAAAGATGTAACACAAGCTCTGTTTTTTAACAATTCATATAAAATGGGAAGACCTAGTTAAGGAATTCAGTTTTGATTTTCTCATTAGCTCAATGTTATTTGACTTTGGGGGAGCAGTTGCTGGAGACACCATGGAAGGCACCAAAAAGCAACTACTTTGATTGGAAATGTTTGCAGATTTTCAAGCCATGCTGTGTTATGACTTAAATAACATGGTTAAAATAATGTAAAATGCTCTGCATGTATAGATTTGGACAGGTCTCTTCCTCTGTAACTTAGATATTTTGTGGGATGTATACATGAAGAGCATCAATTGTAAAAGGGTCATTTCCCTGTTTAGAAGTGACACTTGAACATTTAATTGTCCAAGTATAGTAATATTTTCACTACATGCAAACTAGTTTTGGAGAATATGGAATTTGATACATGCAACAAAAATAAGAAATGTTAGTTGTACACATTTTAACCTAACAGCTTTATAAGACTTTTCTTTGAGATAAGTGTTTGATGATACTAATCTTTTGAGGCAGAAAACAATAGCATCAGTAAGAACCTAAGTATAATAATACAAACAGTCACTTTGGCTTATATAGAAGTTAAATTTCTTTCATAGCATAATTTTTTACTTTTTTCTTCCCCTCTCATTTAAAAAAATCAGGGTGCGTCTTTTGGGAGCTTTAGAACACAAGGGTGTTAGAAATGTCTTAGTTCAAGGACATATCTTTCTGAATACCTCCCTTACTGAAGCATTCTGCATGGCGATCGTGGAAGCAGCCAGTTGTGGTTTACAGGTAAAGAGCTTTGAGGGATTTGAGGGGTTATGTTGTTGGGATTTCTACAGTTGTATCTTGAAACATAATGTGATAAATTCCATACTTTTTTTTTTGAGGGTTTTTTCGCTATAGGGTGTGTGCGCTCATCAGACAGACAGAGAGAGACAGAAAGCAAGAAATCACCCCCCGGGGGGGATGGTCGTGCCGCAATCCCTTCTCCTCCATTCTCCTCTTGGGATCTTGGGCACGCACGCACACGCGCCCGGCGTGAGTTTTAAGCCACTGGGTCCGGGACACGAACCACGGTCGACTACGTGGGAGTCCAGCAACATAGCCATTACGCTAACTGCTGGTTCCCAAATTCCATAACGTTTTATAATTTGGTTTGTTTATTTTCTTGAGATATGATTATGGTGGATCACATATTCTTTTTTCTTTTGAAGGTTGTAAGTACCAAGGTTGGTGGAATTCCGGAGGTGCTTCCAGAAAATCTCATTATTTTATGTGAGCCTTCAGTAAAATCTTTGTGTGAAGGACTGGAAAAAGCTATTCTTCAACTGAAGTCGGGGGCATTGCCGACTCCAGAACATATCCATAACATAGTAAAGACTTTCTATACCTGGAGGAATGTTGCGGAGAGAACTGAAAAAGTACGTCACATGCTGAGAAAAGATTCTGTTTGACTTCCTTTAATGTGTTTTGTAGATGTTTGCTTTCTTCTACATATAGGTTTACCATTTCTGTTGCTTACGTTTGTGAAATCCCTTCAGAGTGAAAAGAGACTATGTGTTACTTTGGGTACACATGCTGGGCTAAATTTCTAGTTAGGTCGTTGCATTTGATATCCTAAAATAGCAACAATATCATGTAGCCCCTCATTAAAGTGACATAAGGAAGTTATAAAATTATATGGATCCAGAAAGTAGTGCCGTGACGGTACAACTGGATCTACAGGAGAAGGCCCCAGGTTCACGTCCTAAACCTCTCTGTGTGCACTGGGCATGTATACGTGTGCTGTAAGCTGGGCAGACGAGGGCTGGAGGTGGATCACGGTGTGAGGACCCTGTTGGGGTTGCCTGCCTCTGACAGTCTGTCTCTTGTGGAGGAAGTAGAGAAGTAAATCTAAAAAAAGGAGTTACAAAATTTTCTAGGAGTCACAGCAATTAGGGATAAAACTAATATTAAAATCTACTCTTAGGAAATTTTCTTGAGGCTGTTTATAATTCTAAAGCAGATAGGTCTGTTAGCAAATATATGGTTTTGCCAATTCTGGCAACTTTATAATAACTTATGAATATTTAATTGAGGCTACTTCCTGAACTTCTTTGGGCACTTTTGCTAACTACTGTGATTTTTTCTGGAGGAAAAAGAATTTTGCATCTTTGGGCTGATTGAGAACATTATAAGTTAGAATTAAAAATGTATGCAACAAAAGTTAGGGGGAAGGTCACAAATAAAAAGCAGCAATAGAGAATTCCTGAAAGGACAGGTGCAGGAAATAGAATAACACCCTTGGGCGTGAGAGTGCAATTGTGGAAAGTGCTTGCTGACTTTGAGTTAGGCACTTCATTTATTCTACTTAGTCTCCTTATGACCTCTCATGACTTCTCGCATACCTCTTATTAACCATGTAACAGGATGAACGGAAACAGCTTAACTTCTTAGCTTGTAGAAATTGTGAAGCAGAAAGTCAGCCAAGTGGAGCATGGAGAAGGTAGTAGCTTAGAGTGGTGCTTGCTCCCCTTAGTGTGGTCAGCAGAGTAAGTGTCCAGCCTGGAATAGAGAGCAAGATGGAGCTTAGGACAGAATAGTGTTTTTACTGAAAGTCTTGCTCATTTGGTTCGAATTTAAATTCCAGAACATTAAGATGAACTCATATTTGAATGTAAGTTCAAAAAACGCTGATCTCTAAACATTATTGTATACAGTAAATTTCCATTGAAATATAAGGTGTTTGAAATCATCCCACATTTTTTTACTAAAGTATCTCTGAGACATCGTAACCTTCTGGAAGTCTGGTCATCTCTCCATTCCTATGAAATAGCTACCTTTTCCTTTGGAAGTTGGACTCCAACACTACTTGCTGGCAGTGTGCATCAGAGGCACTTAGGGAACGTTGTCAGACCCCATAGACTCCATCTTCATGTCCTCTGCATCCAGCCCCTCTCTGGATTCTAATATGACCCTTTGAAAGCAGAGATGGAATTTGGGGTATGGTCAACAGGGAAATTTGGTTTGATAGTATTTTTTGGTCATATTACCCTGACCTTCACACTCATTGAGAGCCATAGCTCTATAAATTGTGACTTGACCTCAGTTGATATCATATATACCTCAGGAGTCTGGGCTGTCATAGGTATTAAGTTCAGGGAGAGAAAGAACTATAATAACAGTTTGTCAGTATTTGTTAAAGGAGCTAATCAGGATTTTTTTATGTTTTTTTTAATTTTTGTTTTGTAACCACATTATCTTCTTTTAAGTATGCTTAAAGTAATAGTAATTTTTTTTCTGTTTTATACACTTTTGGTACACATTTGGAAAAAAAGTCCTGCCTATAACAGATTGTCATCCCTAACATTCTTTATAGTAGTAAGTTTTTATTTTATCACTTATAATCATAAATTAATCGACCTAGTTCTGTTTGTAGTTGCTCTTTTAATTCTAGGGCCTTTGGATTCTTCTTCCTCTTAGTTTAATTGTGCCAGCTAACCAGTCTCAGCATAATTTTCAATGTAATTCTGATCAGGAGGTTTGTACTCAAAATGCGTTCAGGGTAGAAGATGTAGATGAAAACATCCTGTACCTTTCAAAGCCGTTGACCTACAGAACTGGCACAGCATGCTGTAACTACTGAGTTCAAAAGGAGATAGTTTTATTGGTTTGAGGTATCAGACTGAGCATAAGTAATGCCCAAATGCAATTATAAAATGAGAATGTTGACCCATCAGATGCCTTCTAAATTAGTATGTGTAAAGATCTTTGTTTTTTTTTTTTTTTTTTTTGAGTTTAGCAGTTAGCAGTGTCTTAAAAAGCAAGCCACCTGCTCCCAAATCTGAACACTAATTTTATTTGCCAGTGTCTGATCTATCCCATGTACTTAATTTCCCCAAAATGTATGAAATGTATCCATGTGTCCTCACCGTCCACACTTAGCAAAATGGACTGTCTCAAGTGACTGTTGAAAGAAGAGCCTCTGTGTCCATAGAAGCACTAGATCCTAGCTATCTCATTGTGGTCAGTGTCTGCCAGGTACCTGTGAGAGTTGTCTCAGCCAAGTTCAGGCATCTTAAAGTCACTGCTGAATCTAATACTGCCCCTGCAGCAGTGACCTGAAGTGCTATTCAGACTTTGCAGGACTTTGGAATTCCAGTAATGGGCCAAAATAGATAGTGATCTCCTAGGGACACAAGCCATGGCTTACTCTAGCCCAGGGTTTTGCCCAGAATAAGTGCCCAATGAGTGTTGGATTAAATGGTAATGATATTGTGAGTGAATTCAGTAAGGACGCCATTTCTTTTTTTTCCTCTTTTTTTTGAAGAGGTTTTTGCTATAGGGCGTGTGCACTCGTCAGCCAGACAGACAGAGACAGAGAGACAGAAAGCGAGAAATAACCCCCCAGGGAGGAAGGCCACACCGCAATCCCTTCTCCTCCATTCTCCTCTCAGGATCTTGGGCACGCATGCACATGCACCCGGCGTGAGTTTTTTAAGCCACTGGGTCCGGGACTCGAACCACAGTCGACTACATGGGAGTCCAGCGACATAGCCATTACGCTAACTGCTGGTCCCAAGGACGCCATTTCTATGACAATAGCAACAAAAGAAAAGACCAACAACTCCTATTTGCATATATTCATAAAAGGTCCTTGATCAGGGCAGGTTGTTAATCGTGGGACATGCAGTGGGTCAGAGCACTCATTCTCTGCCTTCTTTCCCACCAGGTGTATGATCGGGTGGCAGGGGAAGCCGTGTTGCCAATGGACAGACGACTGGACAGACTCATCTCTCACTGCGGCCCAGTAACAGGCTACATTTTTGCTTTGCTGGCTGTGTTCAACTTTCTCTTCCTCATTTTCTTGCGATGGATAACTCCAGATTCTGTCATTGATATTGCAATAGATGCCACTGGGCCATGGGGTGCCTGGACTCATCAATATCCTCACAGTAAAAAGGAGAGTGAGAATAATGAGCTGTCTAAAACCAGGTAGGAGAAAGCCTGGATTGTAAGATTTTAAACATTTATATTAGCTCTATTAAGACTATTGGAAATAACCTTGCTTTTTTTTGTTTGTTTGTTTTTTTACAATTTATTTAGTAAGTTATGCTACCTCTATATCATTCAATGTTTTATTTTGAGGAACGATAACTTATGCAATTCCTGAGTGTAGAAACTCCTTGCACTTATTTAAAATTTAGGAGAGAACATATAAGCCACTCAGGTATGAAATTTTTCAGACTACTGAAATCCTTCTAGCAGAGATGTTTTAACATTATATTTTGAGAGCTTTGGGTGCTGAAGGGCCAAACGTTTTCTGGGCATTTTTTGGCCAGTTTTTAACATTATAGCATTAATTAGACATTCACCAGATGTTTACAAGTTTTCTTTAGGAAAGTACAACAACTATATGAACTAGTTTTAAGTCATGTTCATATACATTTATTAGACATTGAAGTCATGTTCTTAAACATTGATCAAGTCCAGTCAATAAGTGTTACATGTAATCAGATTCCTTGACTAAGATGATCCGTTAGTTGCCAGCATGTTTTGAGTACCCGCTATGTATAGAATGTTGAACTAGGTACTCCCTGCTGTTAAGGCCAGGGGTTCATTTGCTCTTTGTTTAGCACTCCAGTGACTTCTTCATTGTAGTCACAGTTGACATGAAACGATAAAATCCCCAACATGCCAGAAATGCTCATGCTAGTTAATGCCAGGAAGAGATCACCGACGTACTCTGAGTGCTTCTTTCATCCTGTTGTGTGCATTCTCCTAGGTTGAGCCTTCGTCCTTAGTTGTGTTTATAAAGGTACTTTTTGCTTTTTAAATACTAGGGACCGATATCACTGTTGATGATAGTGCAGAGAAACCCTCCACGTTTTTCAGTGCATAATTTAGTCCTCTGTGAATGCCTTCGTGTTTTCTGAACAGAATGTACAAGGTGTGCCATCTCAAAACCAGCTGCTACCCTGTCCTTTTGATACAAGTCACTACCCTTTACTGTGGCCTAGCTGATGTCTGATAAGTATTGTCAGTGTGCAAAAGGCTTGACTCCATGATGTTTTACTTATAAGAAACAGTCTGGAAATAGGAACAGGTGTCTTTGTGGGTGGATGTTATTAACTGTACTTGTTGCCTAGAGCCATGGGTTTTTTAACCCCAAATTATCCACATGGTGTGTATTAGTAATTCTTCGAACTCTATAGAATACATTTTTGTGAGAAAAGGACTGTGAAATCAAAACAATGAGGCACTTGTGAGTGCACTAGATAGATTAATCAGTATTGTGATTCTGTACAGGATTTTTTTTAAAATGAAAACATTCACAAAACTTCTCACATTTTAAAAAGTATCTTAACATGCCTATTAACTGGTTGCCACTGATATTAAAGAAATATATCTGTGTTTCGTTTGTACTAAATCACAAATACAAGAGTGTAATCTTTAAAATCTAAGAAGTTGGGGATTATTTTGTTAGAGAAAAATGGACCGACCTAGACTATTCAGTCTTATTGGGATTTTTATGCCTAGAAACTGAGATAAAACTATGAAATAAACAGTGCCAATATTCATGATAAAGTGAGCAACTGTAATATTTGGTTTTATTGAATCTACTCTGCAGTTTTTAAAGATATACTACTACTTCTTTTATGTTTGCTTCTTTATTTCAAAATTGTCATTTAAGATGGAAATAGAATTTAAAGTTAGTTGTCTTTGCATGAAAAACAAGTAGTTTGCAAGTTACAATTATTTTCTATTTTTCCCTTTTAAAGAAAGAAATAAGTTATTTGTTTTATATAAATCTTAATTTTCAGGCTTCCTGGATACCTTAAATGTAACTGTCAGTGTTGCACTGGGCAGTATGTGGAAACACATTGTTCTACCCTGCTACTTACATTATTTGAAAGTGAACTTACAGTGATGGAATTTATGGAAAATATATTGTACTTCTTTTAATGTTGCAAAGCATTGCACATGTAAAACTGACTTGTTAAAATATGCTACATGTCCAAAAATAAAGACCAGAATGACATTTTGACAATTTTCTGAGTTTGTCTTGTTTTATGAACAGATTATTTGCTGATGGAATGTGGTTGCCGCTACACACACACACTTGCTTTTCCACTGCAATTTAATGTGTTGCTTGGTCTGTTACTAAAAGGAAATATCCATCAGATGATGAATTGCTCCGTTGTCTTATATTTCTAGAATATATTCTCTCTTTGACTCAGGCAACAGTACGTTCAATTGTGCCTTTGTTTCCTGATCCAAACACACCCTTGTTTTTCACACTAGAGTTATCACATGAGACAAACGAATACATTTACAAACTATTGTGTGTATGAACTACATAATCGTACTTTATATCTTGCCAGCTCATTTAAGAGAAATGTACGTTTTGACTTCATTTACAATAGCCCGTTTTCTCCTACCCTCTTTGGTGGCAGCAGTGGAAAACACTCATCTACATTCATGTGCTTTGATGTGTCTTACACCCAAACTTTTGGCAAAGTCAGGGTATCATAGGTCTGTGTTTACCTTTTTTTAAAAAAAAGAATTTATTTTATTTAACTTTATTTATTTATTTAAATTTTACCAGAGAGGGACAGAGCAAGAGAGAGAGAGGTAAAATGAGAAAGCAAGCCTCTAGGTCCAATTCTTGAACCTCAGTTGGCCATGTGGGAGTCCAGTGCCCTCAACCACCACACCACCTGCTGGCCCCATGTCTGTGTTTACTTTTGTGAAGTATTTAAAGGCATATATCTATCTCTGCATTCTCAAAAGAATGTAGCTAGATGTTAAAATTTTATCATCCTATGGCTGGATTTTTTATATGAAATCATGAAAATTAAAATTCTGTACAGATTGGATTTGTATTCCACAGTATTTTGGGGAGTTGACTGTACTTTACTCTTTATCATATATATTTAGCGGTGGCTCAGTGGTTCTCAACTGGGGTTTGGGATGACAATTTTGACCCCCGCCCCAAGGGGCTATATGGGAGTATCTGGAGACATTTTCTGTGTGGGGATAGGGCATTGGCATCAAGTAAGCAGAAGTCAGGGTAGGTGCTCAGCATTCAATGCTCTGGATAGCCCCTTGCAACAGAATCATCTGGCCCACAATGTCAATAATGCCAAGATTGAGAAACACTAGTACTCTTGCTTATATCTGTGAAATGTTGTGAAGCAACTATCCTTATATATCAGTAACCTTTTATGCCCATCTCAAACATAGTACAGATAGATGATCTCTCAGAATTAGTATAGATGTTCATCCATCTGAACCTCGAAAGAGTTGAACCCCCACTGTAAAGATATATGGTAATTAAATGTAAATAATAAAAAAAGAGTTGAGCTTCTTATGGCCAACTTTTCTGGTGTGTAAAACAGAATAGCCATGTTGTAAATGAAAATTAAGGCCAAAACAAGATTGAATAATGTTATAATTCAGACATCTCTGTTCTGATATGGGTAAAAGATTGCCTACTTAAGGTAGAACTGAAGAGAGAGAACATGAAAAGAGCTAAAGTACTTTTATTCATGTATTTTCTTTGTACGCTGATATTCTACAGATAACTTAAACTTGGTAAAGTAGACCTTATATATTAATACCTGTTCCTCAAGAATAAAAACAATTCGAGATTTTTATAATGCTGTGATTCACTGAAATGGATAAACTGTGGCTTGGGTTGTACTCATGCACTAGCCTTTGTAATGGAGTAATGGTGAAAAAGTTCTTACAGAGGTAATCCTAAATTGCTTGGGTTCTAGGAGAAACTCCTGTATTTTTGCATAGAGCATTTATTAAATAAGATTAATTTCATCTCCTATCATTTAATTTTGGCTTATCTTTTCAATAGGTCTTAGAAATTTAGAAAACTAAATATAGCCAAGAATAAGATAGAGACCTAGAGTGAAATTAAATCAGGTGCTTAGAGACCTGAGGAAAATTAAATCATTATCACTTGTGTTGGCTACTGATAAATGAACAGTTGTCCAACTAGAGAAGGTACTGATTTATGGAATTTTTGGGTACTTCACCTAGAACCTATGGAATCTCCTTCACCCATTTCATTATGACTTCCATGATCCAAGATTGCCCACATTTTCCAGAAAGAGACCTTTACTGACGCTTGAAACGAAAGTAAATGATCAGGAAGGAACCTTGCTGGGAGACTTTGTTACACTGCGGCAAGTATGAAATGATCTCAGAGAGTCATCTTCCGGTCTGACACTGTCACTAGGAGAGGCATCCAAGATGGGCCTTTTATGAAAGAGTAATTGGTCTTTTTTTTTTTCATTTATTTTTTTTAAATTGATAGATGGCATTGTATGTTTTTATCTTGTACAACGTGTTTATATATACACTGGAATCCTTAACTCTAGCTAATTAGCAATTGCACACCTCACACAGTTAACATTTTTGTGGTGAGAGTGCATAACATCTATGCTCTTTACATTTTTCAAGATTACAAGATGTTATTAACTGTGGTCACCTTGCTGTAAAGTAGATCTCTTGAAATTGATTCCTCCAGGACCAAAAGTTGGTGTAATGGCTATGTCACTGGACTCCCATGTAGTTGACCGCGGTTTGAGTCCTGGACCCGGTGGCTTAAACTCACACCAGGCGTGTGTGCATGCATGCCCAAGATAGGAGAATGGAGAAGGGATTGCGGTGTGGCCATCCCCCACTGGGGGGTGATTTCTCGCTTTCTGTCTCTCTGTCTTTCTGGTGAGCGCACGCGCCCTATAGCAAAAACCTCTCAAAAAAAAAAAAAAAGAAAAGAAAAAAGAAATTGATTCCTCCTATCACATTGTAATTATATATCCTTTGACAAACATCTCCGCATTTTCCTCTACCCCCACCATGGCAGCTACCTTTCTCCTCTGTACATCAAAGAGCTCTCTGCCCTCCCATGTTTATCACAGCGTTAGCCACAATAGCCATGATATGGAAGCAACGAAAGTAGCCTTCAACAAATAAATGGATAAAGAAAATGTGGTCGTTATTCACAGTGGAATATTATTTAGACACACACAATGAAATCCTGCTATTTGTAACAACATGGATATGTCTGGAGGACATTAGGTTACATGAAAGGAACTAGGCTCAGGAAGACAGATACTGGGTGTTACTGCTTGTGTGGAATCTGAGAAGAGAAATAGCCTTTTTAAACTGATCATATTTTAGGTTTGGGCTTAATCCTCCATAAGCCTCAGAATGAAGAGAAAATTAATGTTCCAGGGAATAGTATTTCCCACAAGAAATGCAGGGTATACTTGTACTGCTTTGTGTGTACATCAAATAACTCACTTTGTCCCCATGGTGTCAGACAAGTATCTTTTATCTTTCAAACCTTGCCTTCCTACATTATGTTGCAAAAATAGGGTTGATAAAGGTTTAACATGAATCTTGCTTGTTAGTGCTGAGTAACGTGGTGCTAGAACTCTTGTGTGTTTCTGGTTAGAAGAAGGTTCCCTGAGTTTATTTATCATCGCAATGGATGTCAGTACAAGCAGTCGCCAAATCAGTTAGATTAGAACCTACAAACTGAGTTCTCGGTAACAGGAGCACGGAGTACTAGAAGGTTTAAAATAGATGTCATATGATACCAATTACAACTCAGTGAAATTTTACAGTCCCAGGAACCTATACAGAGTGTAAGCCAAAATGGAAGATGGTCCTGTTTTCTATGGCTTTAAAAACATTTTTATTACAATGTTTGCTACCTTTTTTTTCTTCAAGCTCTTAATTAAAGTTTTTTTGGCTCTCCTAACCCATTTCTATATCGTCAAAGGAAATAGAAAAGAAGCGGCTAGAATAGCAGAAGAGATCTATGGTGGAATTTCAGGTAAAAATACATGAATTTGTTCCCAATACTAAAAAATAAATAAATAAATAAATAAAAAAGCATAAACAACCCTCCTAGCAAATTCATGTGAGTAGTATTTTTAGAAGGGTATGTTTTATTTATGCTTTGCTTTTGAGGGGGTTAGTTTGAAAAAAAAATGTCATTTAAAGTAGCAAGTGATGTTGGTTTCACCAGTTTCTGAAGGATTTTCAGTTTTGTTTTTTGTAATTTATTGGTTAGTAGATCTATTAGCAGTAATTATTGGAGAAAAAGAGTAGTGGCTTTCTAAGAGCATTTTGAGAAACCTCATTTCTACTGACCAAAAGAATTGCTTATATGGGATTATTTGGTTTAATTTTTAATCAAACAACGAATTCTAACAAGACTAAATTTTCTCAGGGAATTGAGTGAACAACAAATTTTATTTAAAGCAGTAAACATGGCATGCTATATATATCATTTTTGTGCTGTCATTTGCAATTGGAATTGCTTAACCACTTACTGCTATTCGGAAAACCCCCTCACTAAATTAATCTGTATGTGGCACCATGCAAAGGTTTTATTATAATATGAAGTGACAAGATTTGGGGAAGACATTTTGAAATCTCATGCTTTGTAGAGGTTAGTCTCCATTTCTTTCAGTAAACAATTCACCTTTATTATCATAAGATGCCACAAAAGTAAATGAATCATATATCCGTGCCCCAGATGGATTGTCACTTAATGCAGGAGTATTTACTCATTAAATGGAGTTCAGATTTTCCCTATGTATTTTTAGTATTCCAGGATTACATCATTCTTTATCTAGTATCCATTTCAATTTGCATCCAGGATTCTCTTTTGAAATAGACTTATGCTATGTGATTCCAATACACTAGACAACTGGGAAGACACTAGACAACACCAATCTTATTCTAAAAACTAAGACCTCCAAAGACAAAATATCAAAATGCTTCAATTAACTAGGGGAAATGCAAAGAATTTTGAAGTTTCAGAAAGTGTCAGAAGGTTCGGAGTGTGGAAAGAAATTTCTTTTGGGGATTACATTTGTCACACATTTCAGGGAGGTATGTTACTTCACTGTTTATTTTTAATTATTTTTATGAGTGCTTGTGTTTAGTTTTGAGTTAAGCATGATCTGAAAAGATATTTTCTAATTTAATTTGTAAATTTGGGCAGGGCTTTCTAAAATTTTCAGGAGTACTTTTGATGTTTCCACAGATACATCATCCTCATGGCTTAAATTAGATGATGTCCTATGAAGTCAACATTGGCAAGAACATGTTCAAAATGTTTTCTACTGTTGTTTGTGTACATTATTTCTGTCTTCATAGGCTTTAGTTAAATACAATCTAAAAAAGATTTTACAGTAGTCAAAACTCATGTAAGCACAGTTTGAATATAAGTCTGGAGCCAGAATACAAATCTCTTTATTTAAGAAATATCTGACTTATACAGAGCATAAGCCAACAGGGAAGTTGGTCCTGTTTTTAGTGGCTTTAAAAACATTTTTATGACAATGTTTGCTACCTTTTTTTCCTTCAAGCTTTTAATTAAAGTTTTTTTGGCTTTCCTAACCCATTTCTACATCACCAAAGGAAATAGAAAACAAGTGGCTAGAATAGCAGGAGAGATCTATGTGTCTGGAGCCAGAATACAAACCTCTTTATTTAAGAAATATCTCTTTAGCTCAAATATCTTTACTTGTCCAAACTCTTAGGGTAATATTTAACTTACAGGTAGTGTAGTGTTACAAGGTCAAAATGTATTTTTCAGTTATCATTAACAGGCGGGGTGAGAATAGTGCATATTTCTCAGTTTAATTTCTTTCCTATGTATGTGTATGTGTGTACGTATACACATTCTCACATCCACCTACACACACATAATAAAGAGTATATCCAGACTTTGTAAATAAATCTTTTTATAATAATGCAGGTAGTAACAAACCAGAAACTGTAGTTTTTACATGATTCTAACAGTGTTTTATTTCTTTTGACACTGTCAGCAGTCTGATGCTATATACTTAAAACTATGCATTATTAAAACTCAAAAACAAAATTTTGTGAATATGAAACTGGAAATCACCTTTGCTGTTCATTAGTCAAATGTTTGTTGGGAAAATAGATGACATTTAATCAGTAAGTCAGTTAATTGACTTACCAAAGTCTCAGCCCAAGGTTAAATTTCTTGATTTCATTAGCATATTCCATTCCTATAAACTCTTGTCAGCAATGTCAAAAACAAAGGGGGGGGGGCAGTAAAAATCTCAGCCAGGGCAGGAGTTTAGCCTTTCACAGGTTCTGGGCACTCTTTTCTTTGGGAGCTGTACCTAACATCACATTGAATATAATTTTTTTTGCACTGTAAAGTCTTGGAAATTTTTTTTATTCTGGAATTTCATATTCTGTAATACATTATTTGATATGTCTTTGTGTTTACTACATTTGTAGATAACTCATTAAAGTTGAGTTAAACTTTGCTTGGCTGTTGCTAGTTTTGGTTTAAAAGCTTTGTGTATTTTGTCAATACTATATATGCACACATTTTTAGATTTGAAACATTGTCCTTGGCCCTTGGCGTTATGTCCAGAGCACCAATTGGTTCACCACATGACATCTTCAGCCTGTAGATACTTCTGTAGACACCATCTTTCACCAGAGAGACATGTTGTATGATTTTTTCAACCTTTACTGATTTGTACTAAGCTATATTTAGTTCTTGGTCATGAAACTCAGTAAAAATAAAGTGTAGATCCAGGTTAATAATCTGTTATCCACAACCCTTGAGCCAGACATGTTTCAGAATTCAGGAGCTTTGGATGTTAGAAAGACTGCATAGTGTATATACTGTATAACAGTCCTAGCGGAAACTGCAGCTGCTTCCAATAAGCAAACATTTTGCTCACTCTATAGCAAACATGAAAGTATCCACACTATGTGAAAATACAAATAAAAATAATAAATTACTTAAAATGAATCCTAATATGTTTTGCTGTCAAATTGAGTTTGCATTGAATTTGGGAAAAAGCTTCGTTTTCAGAATTGGGAAGATTTTACAATTGCATATAGAAAGTTGTAGAATTATAGCACCCTCTTTTTAATTTTAAGGCTATTTTAAGCAAAATCTAAAAGATTAGTTCCGTTCTTAGTATTATGCTTAAGATCACATGACCTTGTTCTAAATACAATGGACTGACCTTGCTTTTATAGCCTTGCCTCTGCCCAACTCATTATTTTTCCTGTCCTTTCCATTCTAATAGGATTTTCTTGCCTTTGTTCCATCCTTGTCCAAACCCCTACCTAGCCTTCTGTTCTTATATAGTTTGTTGGTCGCCTCGTCAAGACCATCTTCTGAGTGGCTACACATCTCATGTACCTTCTGGCTTTTCCCAAGTTTGGACGACCAGCTCAGCTAAAGGTCCCAGCCCCTAGTGGGTTCAAAGAGTTTTCTTTCCTTTTTCAAAAGAACTTCATTATTGTTATTTAGTTGACTAGTAAAAATTGCACCTATTTATGGGGTACATTATGTTTTTTGGTACATGTATGCATTGTGTAATGATCAAATCAGGGTAAGTAGCATATCCATCACCTCAAACATTCATCATTTCTCTGTGCTGGGAACATTCATAATCTTCTCTTCCAGCTAATTTGAAATGTATACAAAATTATTGTTGCATGTACAGTATTATTGAATACTATAACTTATTCCTTTTATCTCGCTATAATTGTATGTCTGTTAACAAAACTCTCCTAATTTTCCCCTTCCCTCTACTCTTTCCAGCTTCTAGTAAACCCCATTCTGCTCTCTACTTCTTTGAGATGAACTTTTTTAGTTTTAATGCACAAGAATATGGCAGTATTTATCCGTCCATGCCTGGCTTTTTCATTCAACATAATGTCCTCTAGACTCATCCTTGTTGCCATGAATGACAGGATTATATTCCCTCTTTTGACTGAATAGTATTCCATTGTATGTTCACATATCACGTTTTCTTTATCAATTCATCTGATGGACACTTAGGTTGATTACATATCTTAGCTATTTTGAATAGTGCTGCAATGGACATGGAAGTGCAGATATCATCTCTTAGCTATGCTGATTTCCTTTCCTTTGGGTATATACCCAGTACTAGGACTGCTGATCATATGATATAGTTCAATTTTTAGTTTTTATAGGAACTTCCATCCTAATTTCCATAGTGGTTTTACTAATTTACAATCTCACCAAAAATGTATGAGTTCCCTTTTTTCTCACATTCTCACCCACATTTTCTAGCCTTTTTGATAATTTAAAACTGGGATGAGATAGTATCTCATTATGGTTTTGATTTGCATTTTTCTGTTGATTGGTGGTATTGAGCATTTTCCACATATTTGTTGAACATTCATTTGTCTTCTTTTGAGAAGTGCCTGTTCAGATCATTTACTCATTTTATTTTATTTTTTTTGAGAGGTTTTTGCTATAGGGCGCATGCGCTCACCAGACAGAGAGAAACAGAGAGATAGAAAGCGAGAAATAACCCTCCAGGGGGGATGGCCATGCTGCAATCCCTTCTCCTCCATTCTCCTCTTGGGATCTTGGGCACACACGCACACGTGCCCGGCGTGAGTTTAAGCTACCAGGTCTAGGACTCGAACCATGGTCGACTACATGGGAGTCCAGTGACATAGCCATTACGCTAACTGCTGATCCCGATTTACTCATTTTTTTAAATTGAATTTTTTTTTTGCTGTTGAGTTGTATAACTTCCTTGTATATTCTGTATATTGATATATATATATAATATATATTAATCCCTTGCAAAAGAGCCTTCTTTCTAATACACTACAACACAATTTGTTGTGTCTGTCATACTTCATTGACTGTGCTTCATCTCCTGACCAGAACTAGATGTTATAGAGAATATTCATTTGACCTCAATTTTATTATTAAAATTTGGGATAATTCAGAGAATTTATTATAATATGTTTTTCTCCCCATTATCTTTGTTTTACTTAAAGTAGTATTGATCCTGCTAGGCTCTTGTCTCTAAAATTAAAGTTCCTTGTGAATTTTCTTTTCTTTGAGAAATGCTACAAGAGAAGATGTCACTTTGTATGATTTCCGAACTTGAATAAAGAGAGTAAAGATTGTTCTATGTACACCAAGGCCATCAGCTAGGTGGTCTTTCTGAATAATAAACCAATAATCTCAAATAATTATTGGAATTAGGGTAAAAATTGCAAAAAATTAAAAAGAATAATTACTTTTTATCTTGAATACTTGGAACTTAGATGATTGTATTCCACCTAAACCAATTTTGTTATTGAAATGTATGGTTTTAGAAATTGTCGTGAAATTGTCATTCAAAGAGTCTAAGAAACTAGAGATATAAATCACAGTCTGATAAAAATTCTGAGGGGGAAATGAGAAAGGATTTGAACATTTTCCATACACTTCATCAGGAACAAGCAAGCATATTTGTAGAGTAGACTATCTTCATAATGTGTTTGCAGCCCTGTGACTCAGGCAGACTGCCAAATAACTAAAAATAGGTTGCCTTAGAAGAGAATGATTGAGCCCTACTTAAGCATTCATCTATTTGGAGAGCTTAGTTGCATGTTTCCTGAAAGGAATGGAAAAACTCTCAAGCTGCCAAATAACTTTTATCCTTAATTTCTCACAATTATCTCCAATGTGTAAAATGAAAATGATAAGATCTAAAGAAATGAGTTGGGAACAAGAATAGAAAAATAGGAGACCTCCACCACGGCAGAGTTTCTGGAAGAGAGTTGTGTGTGAGAAACCAGCAAAGGTCCTTTGAAGCAAGTGCTAGAAAACAGTGAGACTAGAGAGGTTACTTCTTTAGGGGTGATGTTGTTCCTGGTTCAGAAACAAAAAGTGATTCCTACTTTTGTTTCTGTTTTTCCCATGGGACACACGTGCTTGCTGGAGATACAAAAAGAGGGAAAGTGAGAAATCACCCCCCGGGGGGATGGCCACACCGCTATTGCTCTCTCTCCATGCTCCTCTTGAGATTTTTGGGCATGCACTCACATACATGTGGCATGATTTTCAAGGTAGCAGACTTAGGATTCTAATCATGGTTGGTCATGTGGGAATTCAGCACCTTAACCACCACACCACCTGCTGGCTCATGATTTCTATTTTTAAGGGGATAGAATTGATTTACGTAATGCTATCTATAGAGAGATGGTAGATGTCAAAGCATCCCAAGACAAGGCAGATTTTAAAAATTAATAGTTCTGGGTCTAAGAGGTGGCATGGTGCTTAAGGCGTTGGATTCCTATATGGCTGGCCACAGTTCAAGTCCCTGACCCAACAGCTTGAAAATCATGCCACCTGCAAGTGTATGTATCCCCAAAATTCTGAAATGAGAATGTGGAGAAGGGATTGCAGTATGACAAAAATCCCCCTGAGATATGATTTCTCTCTCTCTCTCTCTCTCTCTCTCTCTCTCTCTCTCTCTTTCTCTCTCTCTCTATCTGGTGAGCACATGAGCCCTATAGTAAAAATATAAAACAAACAAACAAACTAATAGTTTTTAAAACCAGAGCAACATGTGTTCTGATGTTACCCAATCTTGGGATTTAGTCTGACTTCTGTCACTACCCATGAGACCACTTCATGTGGAGCAATGTGGTTGTTGTGCATTTGAGGGTGTTCTCATTCATAAAGCAAGAATCCTTCCTCCTCTCCTGAAAGCCATAAGGTAGGACTCTAAGAGAAATAGGTAAGAGGCACCTGAAATAAGGGGAACTTGGCATTTCATTCTCAAGTCAGAAGTCGGCTTTGGCAGATAATGTGTCAAACTTTTCCCTGGGCTACTCAACTAGGGGGAAAGAGGATTGTAGAGCCCTGCTTTAGAGAAGAGAAGCAGCCCAGGGCAACCACGTCTACCTCTTGCTCGGTGCAATGAAAGATAGCACCACAGGCCTGTCCTTGTGACCTCAGAAGCATGGGGTATGAGTTGTTGCATTGCTAGAGGACCCTAAGGCAGGTGGCCAAATGCTGATGAGTAGGAAATGTGCTTGAGAGTGGGTCTCTGTGCACGGCTAAAGCCACAGGCTAGGAGTTGAAGCCAAGCAAGCAGACTGGCCTCATCTTCCGGTTAACTGGAGACATCTCTGTCCCACTGACTTCTCCCCACTCCCAAAGCACCGAAGGAGGAGGTGGGAGGCATGTGAAGAACACACAGTCCTTTCGCCTCCGGCTGCTTGGTGTGCCAGAGAGACCATACCCTGCTCTGGGAGTTGGGAGAGGCTCCAAGCTTTGAAGATGAACAGACATTAGTTTTAAAAGGGGCTGGTCCAAGTCATGTTTAACTCTTTATGCATGTAAGACATAAATTCAGAGCAGCACACAAGTCATAGCTGAACCGCAAATGAGGTTTCAAAGAGAACACTGTCAGGAACCAGCACCCAGGAGCAAGACACTGCGTACTGTAAGCACGGTCCCCCCCATGACCCCTTCCAGTCAGATCCCACCCCTTCTCGGGTTACTTGTGACTCCTCATGCTGAAGGTGAGTTCATCCTCCCTTTCCACTTTGTGGAAACGGGATCTCACAGCGTGTGCCTTTCTGTGTCTGGCTTTTCACTCGACATTAGGTGTGTGAGATTCATCCACGTTGTGTGCATGGACCAGGTCTCGAGGGAGTGCAGTGGAGGACTAGCAAGTTACTAGAAAGCTTAAGATGGGACAAAGATGTGGTGAAGGGTCTTGCTTCCCAGCAGGAAAGGGGACCACTGCAGCCATCTTGGTGGCAGGTTTTAGAATAATAAAGCCACTTCATGTTGATACCCCAACTCTTAACAGTGAGTTACCACTTAACTCTTGTTTTGGAATGGCATACTTGTAGTACCTTCGGGTTTCGCGGGCAGTCTGCTTATTAGGGCAACAGAATAACAAAACCACAGCTGTGACCTTGTTTCTTCCATTGGTCAGGATGCTAAGTTGCCAGCCTGGGGAACCACTGTCCCAACTCCAGGGCCCACATGCCAAGAGGAATTCGGCAAGAGAGTGAAGTGTTTGAAGCACCCTTCATATTGAATGAGGTGGAGATTTATTAGAGGAAAATCAAGCCTCACTAATTGTGTTATATGCATATATTATCTCATTATTTCCAGTTTATGCAAATTACAAATGTCTGAAGACATTTAAAAATATTCCCATCAACTTCTAACTGACTCAGGAACAAGTGGAAATACAAACACGATATGAGTGTTCCTGTTAAACATTTTTATTGTGCCAGTTTTTCTTGGTTATTATAAAAGCATTTCACATTCATTTTAGGATAGTGAGATCATTGGTGATTTGATCAATCAGTCTATTCATCCATCTATCTATCGATGCATTTTTATTGTTTTAACTTATTGTTTTGGAACTAAATGAAAAGTCTTAAAACAGAAAAATTTCAAGAACAGTACAAACAATTCCCACTTCTCTTCATCCAGATCCCCATTCATAGTAAGCCAAGCTCCCAGTAATGTCTTTGATAGGGATGGGATCCAATCCAGGGTAACCACGCCTTTAGATATTATGTCTCGGCCTCCCAGTCTGGAGCAGTTCCTCAGTGCTTCCTTGGACTGGTTACAGTCCAATTATTTTGTGAATGTCCCCTCACTTTGGTTGCTACAAAATGTCCTCATGATCAGATTCAAATTGTACACTTTGGGCAGAAATCACAGAAGAGAAAGCATGTTCTTCTTGTGGCATCTCTTCTGATGACACATAATGTCACTCATCACATTCTGTCACATGGCACGTGGTGCCAAGTTGTCCCATCACTGATGTTTGATCACGTGGGTGAGGAGGTTTCTACAATTTTCTTACACTGTAAGATTACTCTTGTTCCCTTTACAATTAGTAATTGTTTCACAGGGAGATAAAGTTGAGGCCCATTTTATTATTTCTTTTACTTTTTTTTGATAATTTTTTTGCTATAAGGCCCATATGCTCACCAAAGAGAAAGAGAGAGATACAGAGAGAGAGAAAGAGAAAAATCAACCCCTAAGGTGGATGAGTTTTTTTTTTTTTAGAGGTTTTTGCTATAGGGTGTGTGTGCTTGCCAGACAGAGAGAGAGAGAGAGACAGAGAGATAGAAAGTGAGAAATCACCCCCCAGGGGGGATGGCCATGCTGCAATCCCTTCTCCTCCATTCTCCTCTTGGGATCTTGGGCATGCACACACACGCGTGAGTTTAAGCCACCGGGTCTGGGACGTGAACCGCGGTCGACTACGTGGTTGTCCAGTGACATAGCCATTACTCTAACTGCTGGTCCCCATAAGGTGGATGAGTTTTAAGCCGCTGGGTCCAAGAGGCGAACCGTGGTTGACTACGTGGGAGTTCAGCAACAACCATTACGCCATCTGTTGGTCCATCTTTGTTTTTTTTTTTGTTTTGTTTTGTTTTGTTTTGTTTTTTTTGAGAGAGAGATCTTTGCTACAGGGTCTGTGCACTCATCAGAGAGACAAAGTCAGAAAGTGAGAAATCAACCCCCAGGGGGCATGGCCACACCACAATCCCTTCTCCTCCATTCTTCTCTTGGGATTTTGGGCATGCACGCACACACACCCGATGTGAGTTTTAAGCCACCACGGTTGACTGCATGGGAGTCCAACAACGTAACCATTATGCCATCTGCTGGTCTTATTTTTTCTACATTTTGAAGTTAGTGTCTTATTCTGAGGAAGCCCTTTCTCTTCTCCATATTGTATTTGTTTATATCGGTGAAGACTTACAGATTACTCTTTTACTCTCATCATTTATTTGTTTATTTTTACTTTTTATGAGAGAGAGTGAGAGAGAGAGATGAGTATTTTTGACAGGATCTTGCCATATCATGATCATCTTGCCGTAGCCTCCCAGTTAGCTAGAATTACAAGCATATGCTACCACACCAATCCTCTTTAGGTTGTTCTAGGAACCAAACCTGGGCTTCCCATGTAGCTTCAGCCTCACACAGTGGTACCCTATTGCTTGCATCACCACAGTTTTTTGTTTGTTTGTTTTTACATTTAATCACTGTGTATCATTACAGCATATCAGATTTTCCCATCATGAATACACTGCATACCACTTTGTTCTGATGCTCAAATTATCCCATATTTGGCCAGTGGGAGCCTCTGCAATCCATCTTGTGTGTCTTTTTGACATTTCATAATATTCTCTGAGCACTTCTTCACTCTCTGACAAGATGTTTAAGGCCCATCTTAGATGTTTTCTGGCCCAGGCCTGGGATTCAGCCATTTCTTCAAATAATCCTGTCTAGATTTTCTCCATGCACAATTGTTTTTTTAAAAAGATATACACACCTATCTACACTTTGCACCTAAATTTACTTTTAGATATAGCTAGATATATTAAAAATCACATTTCATTCCAATTGCTCCAATATCAGTCCAACCGTATAGAGTTCATTCTAGCTTTCCCCATTTTCATAACCCAAAGAATTAAAGATATGTTGAGTTTCAATGTAGGAAGAGGGTTTACTGAAATATTTATAACTCTGATTCTCATCCACTGAAAGATTTACTCTTTCCTTGAGGCCTTGTATTATTTCAAACTCACAGAATTCTATCTTTGGTAGGATTTTGTTTTTGCCATGTTTAAATATATGGAAAACTCGAGTTCTTAACACTATCAGGATCACCTAGAAGAGGCTGATAAAAAGCTCTCTATGCCTTAAGTCCAAATTGTATTGTAATCTATTCAGTGTATGATGAGCATAGCCATAATTTGAAAAATGCCTCCATTTTGCAAACTGGAGTAGGTTTTCTTCTGAAGCGAATGATTACCTGTTGGCAATCACTTAATAAAGGATTACTTCTCAAATGCCCATTTGAGCTAATTTGTCTTGTTTGCAGATAAGCAATTGCAAGAAAAATACCTTCATAAGGCAGTCCTGGGGCCATTCCTTAGAGCTCGACCCTTCCATGTTGTACTTACTAATCGTAACTGTCTTGAACACCTAACAGCATGGATGTTTTTTTTTTTGGCCTAATTATAGACGACTGTTCTTCCCTGATGCTAGATTATTATATCTCTGTTTTACAAATAAGGAAATCAGGATTTGAATTATTTTGGGAACTCTTTTAGGGGGAAGTAGAATTTGAACCCAGGCAATCTGGCTCCACTGGCCTCAGCCCAGCCATTTCATCAACCTGCCCCATAGCAAAGCTGTTTCAGGAAAACATATTTGGAGGATTAGGTCATCTGAAAAAAACAACATTCTGCATTATAATAGATACACTTCATTATCAGATAAAGCCAATACAATTACCCAGGGAATTGAAGAAAACCTCTTTTCCCTGATCCCTTAGCATCTTCTACATGGCGCTCAGACTGTTGAGTCTCTGGAGTGTGGGTAAGGGTGGAAGTCAGGGGAAGGATGAAAATGTGCAAGCTCATTGACCTGCTTTGCACTTCTTTTTGCCTCATTTAGAGCTATCAGATTTAAGCACTGGGCACTATATATTTGAACTAAATCTATTGCTTATTTTAAAAAGAATTATTTACTTTTATTTACATTTAATCACCATACATCTTTACAGTGTAAAAAATGGTTTTTCCCAGCATGAATAAGGTGCGTATTAGTCAAGTCAAAAACATCAGCATACACGTCATTATCAGCAGATAACTTTTCATTTTTGTGTCTATTAAATGTGTTGGTTTTCCCCTGATCGCTTCTCTCCCACCTCCTATTACCCACTCCCTAATACTCCCCGCAATGTCTCCAGTACCTACAGTTGCCCTCTCTGAATCTATTGCTTGTTAAAAACTATCCCTGAAAAGCCAGAAAGATAAACTGTGCCCCATCTCAGCACATACCGCTGAGCTAATGGACTTTACACTCAGTAGCCTGTTAACCCTAAAAATGGCTGACAAGCGTCTGATGCTTGGTACCTTCTCCCCTTTTCCCTAAATCTCTCACAGTGGGCGGGCAGCATGTGCAAGTTTCAGGAAGGAGTCTCCAAGACCTTGATTCTGAGCTTGATTTGTATTTCAGACTGCTGGGCTGATCGATCCCCGCTTCATGAAGCTGCGGCCCAGGGACGCTTATTGGCCCTTAAAACCTTACTTACACAAGTAAGTAAACTGAAGACTTGATTCTTTGTGCTTTTGCTATAATCAAGCATCAATCTTTTTATTGGCTTTGGCTATAGCAGAGGTCTTGCTTACCCCATCTGGGTCCCAGTACTGCCATTCTAGTTGTCTGTATCCTCTTGTACCTCACCATTTGTTTTTCTTGCCTCTCTTTTCCTAGGAAGATGCTTCATTCTCTGTACAACTGTCTTCTCCCACTTATGGGCCTTCCTTTACCTCCCAGGAAGTTCCCCTGTGAGGGATCATGGAAGATGCTCTCAAAATTACATTGCACTAACTCACCTCATACTCTCCTAGTGTGTGTTACTGACTACACTCCTGTGTTTGTCAGCTACTGCTGTGTAACAAATCTTCTGAAAGCATAGTGGCTAAAAACAGCATACACAGGGACCAGCAGTTAGCGTAATGGCTATGTCACTGCACTCTCATGTAGTCGACTGTGGTTCAAGTCCCGGACCTGGTGGCTTAAACTCATGCTGGGCGTGTGTGTGTGCATGCCCAAGATCCTGAGAAGAGAACGGAGGAGAAGGGATTGTGGCATGGCCATCCCCCCGGGGGTGATATCTCACTTTCTGTCTCTCCATCTCTCTCTGTCTTTCTGGCGAGCACATGAGCCCTACAAAAGCCTCTCTGAAAAAAGAAAAAAAAAAAAACACAGCATACACATAATCTCACAGTTTCTGTGGACCAGAGAGCAGGTTAGCTAGGTGGTTCTGGCTCAGGGTATCTTGCAGACTACAAGTATCAGCCAGGACAGTGGTCATATCACAGTACAATGGGGAGAGGATATGTTTCAAACTCACTCACAGAGTGGTTAGTAAACCTCAGTTCCTAGCCACATTGCCTCTCCATAGGAATATGTCATGAGATGGCAGGTGGCATCTCTCAGAGAGAGCACAAGAGAGTGCCTAAGAAGTCATTTTTTGTTTTGTTTTGTTTTTATAATCTAATCTCCAAACTGACATCTTGTTACTTTTGCCATATTCTACTCATTTGTTGTAAATCAGTAAGTTCAGCCCACATTCAAGGAGAAGGAATTATACCAATGAGATAATAACAAGAACTTGGGCTCAATGGGTGCTATCCTAGAGACCGACTACCCCAATGTCACACTATTTCAAGAGAAAGCTTTAACATAAGTTGACAGGCGGGTAAGTCTTACTCCTAAGAGAAGATTTATTCAAGTCTCAATTATTAAGGCTACTTTATTTGTATTTATGATTATATCTTCAGCACCTTGAATAATGAATTGGACCTAGTAAATATTTGCGAAATGAATGAAAGAAAGTGTGCCTGCTTCATTTGCTTTGTTTTGGAGTCCACGTGTGTACAGAGGATGAGTCATTATGCCTTTTATTCCACATCTTAGCAATCACCTAACCTGGCTTCTCTACCATTTTGAATTTATAGACAGCTGAGTGCACTGCTGTGTGTGTGTGTGCGTGCGTGTGTGTGTGTGTGTGTGTGTGTATTTTTGCTTTTTCCTTTATGGAATGTGTTACTCCTTAAGAAAGTAGAGGGCTGGATGATACCACAGCAATAGCAAAATGCTATTTGAGGCTGATCTACAAAGGAAGGCTCTGGTTTCACATCTGAAGACCTCCCTATACATGCTGGGCATGCATATGCCCATGATTTTCTCTGTCTCTCTCTCTCTCATGGAAGAAATAAACAAACTTAAAAAAAAGTAGAGGCAGGAGGAAAACAGTCCTGACAGCAATCATCAAATGAGCTTTGTACATTTTGTGTGATTTTATTCTTTAGTATGTACTATATACACATAGTTCAAAAATTAAATGATATAAAATGGTACATGGTAAAAAGTCTTACCTCTACCTTTTCCCTCACAGCCTCCCATGTCAATACTTTCATTAGTATTTTTAATAAGTGTTATAATTTGGGATACTTTTTTTTTTTTTTTTTTTTTTTTTTTTTTTTTTGAGAGGTTTTTGCTATAGGGCGCGTGCGCTCGCCAGACAGACAGAGAGAGACAGAGAGATAGAAAGCAGGAAATCACCCCCCAGGAGGGATGGCCACGCCGCAATCCCTTCTCCTCCATTCTCCTCCCGGGATCTTGGGCACGCACACACACGCGCCCGGCGTGAGTTTAAGCCGCCGGGTCCGGGACTCGAACCGCGGTCGACTACGTGGGAGTCCAGCGACATAGCCATTATGCTAACTGCTGGTCCCAATAATTTGGGATACTTTTAAAGAAGAGTTAGATAGCATGGGGAGATCCCATGTACCCTTCACCCAGCTCTCCCTAATGTCAACATCTTACATAGCCATGGTACATTAGTCAAAAAGAAGAAAGAGAGAAAGAGAGAAAGAGAGAAAGAAAGAAGAAAGAAAGAAAGAAAGAAAGAAAGAAAGAAAGAAAGAAAGAAGAAAAAGAAATCACCATTGCTACAATACCATTAACTAAACTGCAGACTGGTATTTCACCAGTTTTTCCACTAGTGTCATTTGTCTGTTCCAGGATCCAATCCAGGATCCCACATTACACATAGCACTTCTTTAGTTTTAGTTGTACTTCATAAGTGCGTTAGCTTCAGTAGTGTGATTACATGTGTAAGGAACATAATGTGTAGAAAAGTTCAACTTTCTTTTTGCTTCATCTCCATTTCTTTATCCTTACACACTAGTCAAAAACATATTATTTTACCTTTTTTAATCTTTATTTAACATTTAGATAGTGTGGTAAACGTGAGTGAAACATTAAACCGACATGAGTAAATGTGAGTAAAACATTACACCAAGGTTTAGGACCTCCTAGTCATCACGCTGGCGTCACTAACAGTTGAGGAACCTTCAGTTTTATATATAATTTGACCTTCCTCCTTCTCCATTTCTCATGCACAGTTAAGGTAATTCATTCTAGATGGTCTTGAGGCCTGTCCGGCATTACATTCCTTTTGCACGTATCAGTAAAATACTGCTGCCACCTAGTGGACAAGTCTGTTTTCTTATTTTCTTAAAAGGAAATATGTGAGAAAGAGAGAAGAAAAAGACTTTTGTACTGTACTAGGTGCCCCATTTGAAGTATGCAGCACAGCTCTAAAGTAGTGATGTCATATTCAGGGCACGAAAATGGACAGGACCCAGGAGGTATGGTGAGGCCTTGTAATGAAAGGACAGACAGTAGTGGGAAGTCTCAGCTGCTGGCTACAGTGGGGAGGCAGGGATATCTGGTAGGAGACCATGCATATGTAAGTTGGAGTTTGGGGTTCAGGGTCACGTGCTGGGTTTTGGAAGCTTTCAGAAGGCCAATTATAAGGCAGGGAGTGAAAAACAAGGGCTCATCTGAGGACCAACCAGAGACCTAAGTCCTTCTGCAGATAGAAAGTAGTCATCATGGGGAAAATGGCAAGAGCCAAGTTTTTAAAATCAGGGTACCAAGTCAGAGTTTTCCCCTGCTAATCTGACCTTGTCATCTGTCACATGGACTCCAGGACAAGGAAGACAGAGCATAGCAATATGAGGGGGAGAATCATGAAGGTGCCAGAACAGAGTGATGACATTGTGCCTAGGTAAGAAGATGAGGGCTGGGGGAAGCCTCTGGTTTCAGGCCTTGGCACTTCAGTCTCTCAATGCAGTGGCACAACTTGGGGCTCTTAGGAGCACTTTCTCCTTTTTCTCTTGTGCCCAGGACCCATCCTCTGTTCCAGCCCCAAGTCTACCTCTGGAACATCTCTGTACACTATCACCTACTCCCCACACCCACCCTGTTTATGCCAGAGTAGGCCCATACTGGCCTGCCTGGCCTCAGTGATATCTCCACGGCTCTCCTTGCCTTTGTGTCCCATCCCTACCACTGCAATCAACCCTCCGTGCTGCTATCAGCATGCTTCTCCTAAAGTGACTGACCTATTAGTCCAGACTTGCTATGACCTCACAGACATCATTGGTACCTCATTCCCTCGAAGACATGCACCGCCTGCTTGGAAATCAAGGCCTATCTGACCTGGCTCCAACTCACTGTCCTTCTCCTTTACCTCCCATCTCCAACTTCCCCTTTCTTCTCCAGCCACGATCCAGAAACAGCCGTCCAGATGAGGCTTTGCCACACTCTCCGTTACTTCCTGCATTTCCCTTCTAATGCTGTACTTTTTCTTTGCCTTCTTAGCTTGAAACATTTTATGCTTGAAATCATAGCAAAATCCCACCTGGTTTGTGAAGTTTTTAGCTTTTTTTAGAGAGAGATTTTTGCTATAGGGTATATACATTATCTGGAGACACAGAGAAAGACAGAAAGACAGAGACAGGGAGAAAACACTCCCTAGAGGGACTGGCCCATGCCACAATCATTCCCTTCTCCTCCATTCTCCCCTCAGGATTTTGGGCCTGCACACACAAATGTTTCAAGCCACCAGCTCTGGGACTCAAACCACAATCAGCCATGTGGAAGTCCAGTGCCACAATTACTATGCCATCTACTGGCCCTGAAGCTTTTTCTTACTTCCCAAGGCAGATCTAAGGAGACTCCATACATTCTTCCAGCTGAAATTTGAACACACTCCCAAATAGCAATATTCTTGCATTTTGGTTTATCATTTCTGCCTCCCCACGAGCTTCTTGAAGGAGAGAGATCCATGCCATGTCATAACCTTTGAAGACCCAGATTCTAGCACATTGCCTGGCCTAGAATGCTGAATAAGCATTCATTAAATGAATAAATTTGATATAGGCTCCCATACTATATTTAGCCTCCCCTGGTCATGGCCTCTACTCCCCTTTATATGGTGTTAATGTTATACCTGAAGGCTGTGAAAGCATCAGAAATATGTCAAGCAACATTGCTTGTGTTGCTACCGCTAATGCAGCATTTAATCCTTTTCTCTCCAAATTATAGGGTGTCAATGTGAACCTTGTGACAATTAACCGGGTTTCTTCTCTACATGAGGCATGCCTTGGAGGTCATGTGGCCTGTGCTAAAGCCTTACTGGAAAATGGTGCACACGTGAGTACCACCCCTACCTATCAGGGTCCGTCTGCTCAGGTGCACTGCTAATATCTAAGAGGCACAACATTCTAGCTACTTACCTGCTGTGAGTATGAGCAGGCCTGTTCCCATCCATGTCCATATTCCATCATTCAGGTTACTCCTTTCTCTTCAGCTTGAACCCCCATGTGTGAACATTCAGATATGATCATTTACAGGACTCTCAAAATTGTGATGATGACTTGAAAAAACCTTTATTGTGAAACATTAAAAAGAACACATTTTTTGTGTCTGTCCTACATTTCAGTCATATCATAGTCTCCCCTAGAATGCCTTGTTCCCCAATCTGTTGTTGGTATTCAAAGATGCCTCCCAGCTGTCTGGTTCTCACGTGTTCCCGTGTGGTTGGAGACACCATGTAGATGGCTATTTTCATTTTCCTTTTCAAATCATTTTGCTAATTGCACTAGCAAAGGATGGCTATTTTCTATGCACCTTTGGCTTGGTCAAGAGCTCTTTAGGAGTCACAGCTAGCATATGCAACTTGTATGGCTTATACTTGACCAGGGAAATTTCTGATAAGAAAGATAGCATAACTGTGAGGAATTGCTAAGCAGTTTGTTTGTTTGTTTGTTTGTTTTCCAAACTGAGATTTTGAAACCTTAAGCTAGTCTATTTCTCCAGTACTATTGGTTCTTGCCATGTTTGTTCATGGCTGGGAGGGGAGGTCAGCTCCTCAGAAATGGAAAATAAAACTAAGTGTTGTTGCAAATGTTTGTTGAGTGCTTACTGGGTATCAGGCAATGTTTTTGTTTTGTTTTTTGTTTGTTTTTTGGAGAGGTTTTTGCTATAGGGCACTTGCGCTTGCCAGAAAGACAGAGACAGAGAGACAGAAACGAGAAATCACCCCCTGGGGGCATGGCCACGCCACAATCCCTTCTCCTCCATTCTCCTCTCGGGATCTTGGGCATGCACACACATGCACCCAGCGTGAGGTTAAGCCACCAAGTCCAGGACTTGAACCACGGTTGACTACATGGGAATCCAGCAACATAGCCATTACGCTAACTGCTGGTCCCGCAGGCAATGTTTTAAGTTACTTAACATATAGTAACTTAAGTTACTTAAGTTACTTAACATATAGTAACTCATTTGATCCACCCAACGGCCTCCACTGTAAACATGTGGAGTTTTCTCACTCATTCACTTCCCTAGATAGATACATAGGAATAAAGGCTTGGAATTGGTGAGGAAAAAACTAATGAATCCTCTTGGCCTCTCTTTGCCCATCATTAGGTCAATGCAGTGACAGTTCATGGAGCCACGCCCCTCTTCAATGCTTGCTGCAGTGGCAGTGTTGGATGTGTCAGTGTGCTGCTGGAGTTCGGAGCCAAGGCCCAGCTCGAGGTGCACCTGGCTTCACCCATCCATGAGGCGGTAAAGAGAGGTAAACGAACCATCACAACGCACACAGGACACTGTGGGCTCACTCCAACCTGCATGACTCAATGGTCTAGTGATAGTCATGCAACAGTTGCCAATCGTCGTCATCATTAGAATATGTGTGACTTAAATCCCACAGCAGTAATTTCAGTTTGCCTGACTCTTCAGGAGATACCATTGAGGCATGAAACAGCTCTCGTTATAACCTGGGGAGATCTCAGATGTCCCATTTCCTGGGGACAGTCTTGCAGCAGGCCTTTCCTGAGTCTCTTTGCTGGTGTTTTGGTGGCAGCTGGTCCACCCAAGGCAGTAGTTGTGACTTCCATGAATTGTACTGTGCTCATTGTGTCTGCTCTTAGTAGAAAAGAACAGTTCATCCCCAAAGCTCATGAAATACTGATCACTGACATGAAGTAAGTTATGAAAGTATCTGAAAGGTAAGGCTGATACTATCTCTGATGGAATAGTAAACATAACTGTCAATAATAAATAATACACTCCAGATGAGCTGATGACCTCAAGGTCATAGTCATTGGGAAAAAATTACAACTTTAAAAAGCATGTCACTGGAAGTCTTGAAGTTGTCCCTAGACTCTTGTGTTGTCAGTTACTTTTGAAATGAGGAAAAGAGTAAATTTAAAGATTTTTAAAGCTATATGTATAAACTAAACGTGAAGGAGAAGATACCATTGAAAAGACAAGGCCATTTGTCAAAGATCATACCCAAAAAACAACGTTTTGAGGGATACCCAGAAGTGGAGCTATTCTCTAATATTGAGATCAGAACTACAATGGAGAATTTGGCACATGCTAGAATAGTAATCTTAGCTAGCAATAGTGAAAGATTTTCCCCTGGTTATTAAATATGTCACTGGAAAATTTTTCCTCAGTGGAATAATTTAAATGATACAAAAGACCCAAAGCCAAATGCACATATGTCTTTTATGTCCTAGATATATTTAATAAATAGTTATTAATTAATAAATGATGTCGACAATTTCCCAAACATCTCATGTAAGTCTTTCAAGTTATAGAGTAATGGATACCTTGGAAATGATATGAAAGATTTTTAAAAATTTAATATTGAAGTCAAAATTAATGTTATTTTCATTTCCTTCCACATGTTTAAAAATGGATATTTACTGGGAATGGTTTGAATTATTTCAGTAATTCTGCAGTGTTTGGCTAATTATCTATGGAGCAATTAGCAATCTCTGTGCCTATAGCATGTACATATGCCTGTTGAAAACATGCAATTCATGTGTCTTTACATATTTTTTTCTGTATTGTAAAAGCATATTAAGAAACAACATCCACAGAATGGAAGAATAATTAGCAAATTCATTATTTTAGATACTATTGTATTACTGCTAGTAATACAATTAACTTTTATATATTCATTTTAAAACTTCTTGTGAATACTTGAATACTTAAACTAGGCTGTTCCATTTTCTGCAAAATAAAAAAAATTATGATTCGGAAATATTTACTACATATCTGCATTTTGCCAGGTAGTTTTAATAAATAAATAAATATTTATTGGTACTATTGGTTCCAATAGTAGAATAGAATAATATCCACCTAATATTGTTATTTCTGGATTCTCAAGTCTTTAAACCTCCATAAATAATCTGGGGCATAGTCTGAGTCAATATCTTGACATATTGGTACTATAATCCAGGTAAAATATTTACTGATGTTAATAAATTATTTGAATCCACATAATCTTGATTTGTACATTTTAATGCCTATTAATACCTAAATTGCAACTTGTGATAACTCAGGTCTAGAATGAAGCTTACTTTCCTGTTATCTATAAAGAAAAGATTGATGAAATTAATTAGTGATAATAAGAGTTTTACATCTTTAAATCTTAACAGAGAACTAACGTAACACTGCTTTTTGAGAGATTTTTGCTTTGAGTAATCCTGTAATTCTGTGAATATTAAATATATCCCTTACTTGAGTGAGGTTATCTTTTGTTCTACCAGGTCACACACAGTGCATGGAGATTCTGCTGGCAAATAATGTTAACATTGACCAAGAATTGCCTCGTCTTGGGACTCCCCTGTATGTGGCCTGCACTTTCCAGCAAGTAGACTGTGTGAAGAAACTTCTAGACTTAGGTAATTTCCAGAATCTTTTCAAGAGAAGAACCTGTTAACGTTTTTGGTTGTATGCGGTTTCAGAGAAGTTCTTGACAGGCTAAAAAAAGAAATATATGCATAGCATTTGATGTTTGAATGCTTATTATAGAACTTCTCCAGAGGAAAGAGTGTATTTTTCAGTTCTGCTTCTTTTGATGCTAGCTGGTTGATCACAGGCTGGTGGTCTCAAATTGGCTGCCAGCAAAACCTGGGCTTGTAGCCCTTCTCATCCATACACAGCCAAGAAAGACCATTGGCTCTTTTGGAGTCACATGCCCATCTCTGAACCAATTATGGTGACCAGAGAAATATTATACAATACACTAGCTTAGGACTAGATTTCAGTCTCTGCAGTTACTAGCATTCGCTGGAAACACATGAACTGAGAAGGACAAGAGGATGAGTCCCTAGGGGGGAATCTGGATGGGGTTACCAGGATGATGCTAGATAGTAAAAAGACATAGACATTTGCCACAAACTGTTTTACATCTATCCTACTTTATTTAGTCATTTTTTTAAATTTCAAAAGGCACATATAGAAATCAAGAGTTCAGGGAAAAGTATGGTATCTTGAAACTATGTATTATTTGGTTAAAGATTCACCAAACTTAGCTATGACATAAAGGTGGAGATTGTAGTAAGAACCTTTAGTTGAGTGTTTTTATCTTCACGAATTTTTTTGTCTTTTTTATTTCCCTTCATTTATGGTTCTCTGTAGTAAGTTCAGAGGTGTTTGAGCCTCAAATAATACAAATACCGATTAAATTTACTTTTATTCTTTGCCAAAAAATCAAAATAATCTAATAGGAACCTCAATTATTTTGTTTTATATGTGACACAGCTCATATGGGAAAGCAAGTAAAGTATTTAAGATGACTGAAAATATCCAAATTCACCTTCCTCACCAAAATATTTTGACATGGACTTAGTTGACATTGCTGAGGTTTTAAGCTCACGTCATGAGTTTTCAAAGAGGGTCTTCCAACATGTCATGGCATTTAAGGTATCTTTATATCCAATGACTCTATCTTGGGCTTAATGTAGTTTATATTAACGTTTAGCTTTGAACAGTGGCCTTCTGCTTTGTTAAGGAGCCAGTGTGGACCAGGGCCGGTGGTTGGACACCCCCCTCCATGCTGCAGCAAGGCAGTCCAGTGTGGAGGTCATCGACCTGCTAACCAGCTATGGGGCTAACTTGAAGTGCAGAAACTCTCAAGGCAAGAGGGCACTGGATGTGGTGGCTCCAAGAAGCAGGATGGAGAAGGCGCTCCTGCGCCACAGAGGTAACCATGGGCTGGGTGTCCACCTCTCTTTCATAAACACACTGCTGTCTCTCCTTCCTGTCTCATTCCTAGAGTTTTCTCTCTTTTCATATTCTCTTTTGAATTGGGAGTGGCTTTGTGGGAGATGGCAAGATATCACTGATATATATTCTGGAAATTTATGTCTGTGTACAGCAGTCCCCCTTGATGTGGGAGATACATTCCAAGGCCCCAGATGGAGGCCTGAAATGGTGGATAGTCCCCAACCCTGTCAGATACTTTTTTTGTTACATGTGCATATCTATGATAAAGTTTAGTTTATTAATCAGGCACAATAAAAGATTATTAACAATAACTAATAAGCAAATAGAGCAATCATAATATACTGTAATAAAAGTTCTGTAAATATGGTCTTTCTCCCTTTCTCAAAATATCTTATTGCTCTCACCTATTTTTGGACAACAGTCGAGTACCAGCAACCAAAACCCAGAAAGCAAAACCATGGGTATGGCGCAGACTGCCACACATTCACTTAAAACCAAAGGGCGTTTACCTACAACTGGATTGCTGCTTTGTATTTTGCGTGTTTTCACCCTGGAAAGGTTGAACTTCCATGTCTGTAAGCATATGGCTAAGCAAATCAAAACTATTCTTTGTAATATTGGAAGGCAGTCCAGGGGCAGGTTAGAATTAGAGGCAGTAGGAGGACATGGTACGAATTTCAGAAACCTGACTAAATGACGAGGGTGGTCTGCCTATTCTCCAGATCAGGGTAGGTGGGTCTGCATTTCTCGTTGCCTCACTACCATTTCTATCATGGGCTTTAAAGACAACTATATAGATCCCAGAGGAGAGAGGGTGAATTTCCAAGGTGTTTCATAGCCCCAGTTCAAAAGAAAACCACCATGTTATGTCTATACAGTATGAGAACATTTTCTAAGCCTATATTGATCATTTTTATGCTTGGGAAAATATGAAAGGTAATTATAATTATTTGACTTTACCTGTGCCAGGCCCTGAACTAAATTTGAAACATAGATTAATCTCACTGAATTCTTTTTTTTTTAAATTATTTTAACTTTATTTATTTTATTTTTATTATTTATTTATTTTATTTTGACCAGAGAGAGAGAGAAACAGAGAGAGAGAGAGAGAGAGAGAGAGAGAGAGAGAGAGAGAGAGAGAGAAAGTTGCAGGGTCCAGGACTCGAACCACGGTCAGCCATGTGGGAGTCTAGCACCTTAACCACCTCGCCACCTGCCAGCCCCACTGAATTCTTAAAACCTTAAAGCAGTGAGAACTTGATAGTAGTTGATGCTGTGCCAGCTACATTATGGGAAAGTAGAAAGTAGAGCCATGAAGAGGTTTGTTTGCAGAAGGGCACATAGCTACTAAGTAGCATTAAGATTTTTAAAAAGAATTATTTTATTTAACTTTATTTATTTACTTATTTTAATTTGACCAGAGAAGGACAGAGTAATAGTGAGAGTGAGAGAGAGAGAAAGTGAGAAAGCAAGCTACCAGTTCCAGGACTCCTCAAACCGCAGTCAGCCATGTGGGAGTCCAACGCCCTTAACCACGCCACCTGCCAACCCCAGTAGCGCTAACATTTTATCCAGGCCATATGATCCCAGAATGCACTCTTAATGTTATGAGGCTCCAATCCTGAATCTTCTGTAAGGATTTCCAGTGGGGAGAGGTCTCATTTCACTTATTGGTTCCATTCTGTGAACCCACCGCCATGTTTTGTACACCTTCCAAGGGGAACACTTGATTTAATTGTTTTAGGACTAGTCTCTCTAAATCAGTGTATCTCAATTAAGCTTTTTTTTTTTTTTTTTGAGAGGTTTTTTGCTATAGGGCGCGTGCGCTCGCCAGACAGACAGAGACAGACAGAGAGATAGAAAGTGAGAAATCACCCCCCAGAGGGGATGGCCACGCCGCAATCCCTTCTCCGCCATTCTCCTCTCGGGATCTTGGGCACGCACGCACACGCGCCCGGCGTGAGTTTAAGCCACCAGGTCTGGGACGCGAACCGCGGTCGACTATGTGGGAGTCCAGCGACATAGCCATTATGCTAACTGCTGGTCCCTCTCAATTAAGCTTTAATGTGAGTATCAATTACTTGAGGATCTTATTAAGATATAGATTCAGATTCAGGAGGTCTAGACACTAGCAGGCTCCCAGGTGATACTGATACTGCTGGTCTAAGAACCACACTTAAAGTACCACTGGTCTAGATTATTCCCAATTATCTAGATCATTAGTAATTGTTCTTTTATTTAAATCTCCACAGTATGAATTATCATCTTCCTTAGCAGATTCCAGGTTGGAAATATCAGGTACTTTCCAACTGTTAGCTACAGTTGTCCATCGGTATCCACAGGGGACTGGTTCCAGTCTTTAGTATTTCTTTAGTATTTGCATATAATCTACATATATCCTCCTGTATACTTTAATAATTATTTATTTAATTTTTTATTATTATTATTTTAAAATTTGCTATAGGGCACATGTGCTCACTAGGGAGAGAGAGAGAGAGAGAGAGAGAGAGAGAGAGAGAGAAAGAGAGAAAGTGAGAAAGCAAGCCACCAAGTCAGCTATATGTGAGTTCAGCACCTTAACTACCACACCACTTGCTGGCCCCCTCCTGTATACTTTAAATCATTTCTAGATTACTTATAATACCTCATATAATGTAAATGCTATGTAAATATTGTAATACTGTATTGTTTTAAAATTTGTATTATTTTTATTCTTGTATTGTTATATTTCATTGTGTTTTTCCTGAATATTTTTTATTCTCAGTTGCTTGAATCCACAGATGTAGAACAAGCAGAGATAGGAGACCAACTATAGTTTATAGCAGTTTTTACATTTCCTATTTTTCTCCATTCAAAATGTTTCCAGGTCTAGAATTTGCATCCCTTTTTTTTTTTGGTTTTTGTTTGTTTTTAACCATTTTTTAGAGGTTTTTGCTATAGGGTGCGTGCACTAGCCAGACAGAGAGAGACAGAGAGACAGAAAGCGAGAAATCACCCCCCAGGGGGAATGGCCATGCCGTGATCCCTTCTCCTCCATTCTCCTCTCAGGATCTTGGGCACGCACGCACACGCACCCAGCATGAGTTTTAAGCCACCGGGTCCAGGACGTGAACCGCGGTCAACTACATGGGAGTTCAGCGATATAGCCATTACGCTAACTGCTGGTCCCATAGAATTTGTATTTCTTATAAGAAGTTCCTCTGTCTCTGTCTTTGTGAATATAGCCACTTGCTCACGGAGTAATGCCAGCTACATCAGAATTCACTCATGTTTGAACTTCTGTAGAAAAACCAGACAATTTCTCTGCATTATCATTTTTCAGAGGATCTTAAGTTGGGATATAGATAGAGATGCTTTCCATTCTCCCTTCCCAAGATATTAACTAAGGGATTGTTTGGTCCTCCACGTAGCTGTCTATCACATGAATGTCCCTTGGCAATGTCAATCCAAATGTTACCTGGCTTTTGTATATGCAGCCCACCATTTGTCATGGGGTATAAGATGCTTTCACAGCAGGATTTTTTTTGAACAGAAGAACTTTGTATAGGGCGGTAATTAGGAGGTGTGGTGTTATATATTGAAGATATTTTGATCAACTGGACTGGGGAGAAATGTTCACATATTGAAATGTTCACTTTGTTAGCTAAACAATGTGATTGAATGTATATTAAAAAAAAGAAAAAAAAGGAAAAAAGAAAAAAGATATCTTTATGAGGAAGTCTTTAAAACGTTCATGAAAAATGCATGTTATGAAAAAAGTTATGCATGAATTAAAATTTTTTTTCACCAAAATAAACCCATATTTTAAAAAATTTTGCTAGAAGGTGAATGTGCTCACCAGAGAGAGACAGAGAAAGAGGGAAAGGGAGAAAGCACCTCCCAGTGTAGCATGGTCACGCCTCAGTCCCTTCTCCTCCATCTCTCCATCTTGTGGGAATTTGAGCATGTGTACACACACTCCTGATGTGTTTTTCAAGCCAGCAGGGCCAGTACTGCGTGGTTGGCCATGTGAGATCCAGCTTCTTTAACTACCAGGCCATGGGAGCCAGCCCTAAACTCGTATTTTAATTCTACTTTTCCATGAACTTTTAAAGTCCCCTCATATTGATATAGTCAGGTTAAAAAATAATAGGATGTTATGAATGTCCCTCTATAACTAGTATTCTAGCTAAATATTTATCTCATTCAATCATATTTTAGACTTCGATTAGCTATTTTTCTTAAGGATCCAAAGCCACTCAAAGCCATATGCATGATGACTTTATGAGATTATGGTTCAAAGAACAGTGGAGGACAGCGGGGTCTAAGTGAATTAAATCCTTTCTGTGAATCTGTATCAAACTGAGACAAATTCCAAGAATGGAGGGCCCTTTTGAGTGTGACTTGAGACTCTGCCAGCAACACGGCATGGGCAGATAGGGCTGGGAGGCCCAGGAGGACTTTGAGGGCTAAGTATGTGGTCTCAAGCACATCTCTTAACATTGTCTCTGTGACCACACAGGTTAGGCTTCCCACTGGCACTCTCTACACAGTTGTCACTGTGCTCTGCAGCCCTGTATTGGAGTCATGCATACTCAATGCTTCCACTTATTTGCATTTGCTTCTTGGCAAGTATACCACTTTCATTGGCACACACAATGAAGTACATTCCCTTTCAACCTCATACTTAGTCCTAACTTGTCTTTGGTTAACCTCATTCTTTGATATGAGTAATACAATTACTATTGGAGAATCAAAGAAATAAGTCCAAATTGAGGGTGAATTCAGACTCCTTTGTCTGTATTTAGTGACTGCTATCTTATTCCATAATTCTTGTGTAGACTCTGTTTCTCTTCTGCTTTTAAAGGTTCAGCCTCTTCTAGTTCTCTGATCACTCCATCTCAACCCCCACCTTACTCCATCACCATGAGGTTCACACCATTTTTATTCCCTCCCTCAGGTCCATCTGATCTTTCTCAGCTCTGCCGTCTGTGTATCCGGAAATGCTTGGGTCGAGGATGTCTTCAGTCTGTCCACAAACTACAACTGCCTGAGCCTCTCAAAAGATTCCTCCTATACCAATAGTCCTAGCTGTCCATGAGAAGATACTTGGAAATAAACAGGTTGTTGTCTGCTGTGCCCAGGGTATCTAGTATAGATGCTCAGTAGCTAGATTCCATACCTTCAAATGAGCTTGTCCAATGAGAGTAAATCCCTGATGAACCAGAGCCCTTGGGGAGTAAAATCTCCTGGTTGGTTTAATGTTCTCATTAACTAAGGGACAATCAGAAACCTGGTTTTTAGTTATTGTTAAAAAAAAATTTAAAACATTTGTGAAGTAGAGTGAAAATAATTGGCTATTTTTTGTTGATTCAGGATCTTCAAGTACCTACGGGTCAACTTTCTGAAAATTGATTGTATAGATGCAGGGTTGGTAAGATTATAACTTACAAGAGCTATTGTCATGGTTCAGTGACAATAGGAATGTTATCTTCTAAGATGAAAATTCTCAGATGATCCTAAGATCTGTTTCATTTTTTTTTTCAGTTTTTCTGGATTCATGGTTCTTAAATGGGGACAATTTTGCCCCATTCCACCTGGGGACATTTGACAATATCTGGAGACATTTTTGGTTGCAACAACTCAAGAGAGAATTATCAGGTCCAAAATGTCAGTAGTGTCCAGACTGAGAAATACTGCTCTAGACCTGTGCTGTTCAATATAGTACCTACTAACCAATATGCCCATTGGGCACTGAAACTGTGACCAGGATGACTTAAGATGTTGTGTATAAATCACACAAGATAGTTTGAAGAATCAGTAGAAAAAAGGAATGTGAAATAACTTAATAATTTGCAATGCTAATCACATATTAAAAGGATAGCATTTCTGGTTTATTAGGTTAAATAAAATATGTTATTAAAATTAATTTCACTTGTTTTTTTTTACTTTTTTAATGTGACTATAATAAAAATTTAAATTATGCATGTGACTTGCATTATATTTCTGTTGGAGCCTTTGTGCACTTTTCAAAAAAGAATTATTTAATTTAATTTTAATTTGGCCAGAGAAAGAGAGGGAGAGAAAGGGAGAAAGCAAGTCACTAGGTCCACGACTCAAACTGCGGTCAGTCATGTGGGGATCTAGCACCTTAACCACCATGCCACCTGCTGACCCACCTTTCATGCATCTTTTAAAAGAAGATATTAAGAAAAAAGTCTAGATTATGTATGTGGTTCTACATGTATGACATTACATGGTGGTAAAACAGTATGTAAACTTACCTGTTTCAGTGGGATGGCACCTTTCCTTCTATGAGATGTGACTAGAAAATCGCAAACTTTTGAAGAATTTTCACAGATCTTAAGGAAGGCAAGTCTCACAAATATGGGGAAGGTACAGGGTATTCCAAAATCCACAGAAGGAGATGTGATTCAATCTGCCCCAAATATTAAAGGGCAGAATTATCTCAGCTGTTATTTACATTTCAACATATAGAGAGCTCACAATAAGAATAATACAGGAACATGAATAGCAATATTAGTAAGAGGAATGAACAGAAAACTTATCAAAGGTGACATGTGAATAGCCATAAGAAAAATGTTAAAGATGGAAAAGTGATGGAGAGAAAGGATGAATTTGAAACAGGATGAGGAGCCATTTGTTAGCTATGGAAAGATCAAAGGGTAAATCTCTTCCTATCTTAGGACATTCAAAAATTGGAGGCATCCCTCTTCACTTGTTAAGGGTATATTTTTGGTCAGCTGGGATCTGACAAATGTCTAAACTCTACATTAAGTTCTGGGGTGACCTAGAATAGTCAAACTTTCTCTGACCCCCAAAAACCTGAGGTTCTGCTATTCTGTCATTCTCTGAAACTGGAGACTATGGATTTCATGAATCATTTGTATGGACCTCTCGACCCTGGAGGGCTTGGAAGTGTGAGGAGGGGATGTACCCAAATCCTGAACTGGGCTCTGGGAGACCATTCACCACAATGCAACTGCTAGTCCAGGTCCTTGCATCTTGCAGTGGTGGTAATGTCTTAAAATTTATGAGTGAATATATTAGACATGAGCTCATCTTCCAGTTCCCTTCAAGATCTGTAAAGGCTCCATTAAGCTATATGTAGATCACTGCACGTATCATTTGGTTTTTATAAGACTATTTTGCCTCTACTTTGGGATTCTGAACCACTAATATAGATTATTTCATTTGTCGTACTATCTGGGATGTTTTACTCCCCAAAGAGTGTAGTTTTTACAACTTTTTGTCATATTTGAAGGGCTCTACGATGACTTCCCAAATGAATTCATTCAACATGTTTTTACTTAGTATATTTTATGTAACAAACACTGAAGAACAGTATGAACAATAGAATATATGCCCTCAAAATATTTATGTGTTAGTGGGGTAACAGGGAATAATACATACAGAAAACATCAGGTCAGGAAGTGATAAGAAGAAAAACAAAGCAGATTAAGGTGAAGAGTGATGACAGAGAACTACTATTTTATAGACGGTGTTGGGCAAGGTCTCTGGTAGATTGACTTAATTTTTTTAGAGAGATTTTTGCTATAGAGCATGTGCGCTTGCCAGAGAGACAGAAAGTGAGAAATCACCCCCTGGGGAGATGGCCACACCACAATCCTTCTCCTCTATTCTCCTCTCAGGATTTTGGACATGCATGCACAAGCACCTGGCATGAGTTTTTTAAGCTGCCGGGTCCAGGACTTGAACTGTGGGTGACTCCATGGGAGTCCAGAGATGTAACCATTATATCATCTGCTGGTCCCCAGGGTGATTGAATTTTAAAATAACTAGTCACATGTATATCATATTAGTTAATTTCTACTGCTAAAGTTTCGCTGATTTTTTTTTAGTGTATCTTTCGGTACATTTTATTTTAAATTTTCTATGCCTGATTGAACATAGAGAGCTTATCATAAAAGTAAAATTCTTATTTTTCTCACAAACAATATTGTAATAATTTTCTAAGTTTCAAATCTTTTGAGACAATCTTTTTAAATGTTTATATTATATTCCTTAATCATTTCCACATTGTTGGATACTTAAATTATTTCTGCTTTCTTGCTATTATACATAACATTGTCATGAACTTCATTTTATAATAAAATCTTTTAAAATGTTTCAAGTATTTCTTAGAAGATTTCCAGATGTGGACTTAAATATAAAAAACTATTTAAGGCCCAACCTCTGTGGCACAACTGGTAGCATACCAGACTGCAGAGCTGGAAGCCCTACATTGACTGGGATTTGAGTCCTGGGCCTAAGTGGCCTCAAAACATGCTGGGTATCTACAATTGTGCCCAGGGTCCCAGTGGGCTAGAAGACTGGAAGAAGCCATGGCCCAGTCCTGTGGAAGGTACTTCTCTCTCTCTCACAGACACCCTATTGTGAATAAAAAATATATATTCTAAAAACTGTTTCAAATAAAAGTTTAAAAGAATAGACACAATGAATCATTTTAAGGGAAAAATATTTTTATAACCAAATAAATGCCTGATACTACCTGTTTATATACCATCTATATCTACACACAAGGGGTCTTCAAGAATTTTATGGAAATGTATATTATGGAAAAGAAAACTATGCATGAATTTCAAATTTTTGCACCACAATAAACTTGTACTTTAATTTGATTTTTATGAACTTCTTGAAGTCCCTTCATGTAGCTATATAGATATCTATATCTATGTAAAAAAAAAAAACTTGCCATGTCACTTGAAGATGTAAGCCTCAAAATTTTCAAAATTCCTTAAAGTATTCAAATATTTGAATATGTTATTCAACATTGTTCATTTTTTTGTTCACATTTTATTAAGGAATTGTTTCCTCTCAAAATAATTCTCCTCTCTGCTATTTCTAATATTGCCAGATAAACATGAGGGCTGTAGATGGTTCTTTTTTCAGGAACAATGCTCATTGCTGAGGCAATTTTATTCACTGAACACAAAGAGAACAGCTGACGCGTCAGAGACATTGCCTGGAGCTGCTGTTGTGAGGGCCAAATTGCTGAGTACCCATAGCTTGCCATGGGAGGATACTCTCCTGCTCTCTGCTCCAGAGGACCTCACGTTTTCTCACATTGCAAATCACTGCCAGGGGCTGCTCTTGAACCATATGGACTTTACCAACTCCTTCCCTTAACAGAGTCTGTACCAGAACTAATACACAGGTCACATTCAGTAGAGCAGCTTCCTATTTTAACTTCTAAACTTGTATACCAGGTTTTTATTTCCATTTACTAATTTTTTTCTTCCCACACAATTGTAATATCTTGAAAATTTTGCAGCTTATAGAAAAATTGTAAGAATAATATGGTGAATACCAGTATGTACATCACCTCAGTTTCCCAATTGTTACCATTTTGCCACGTGGTTCTCTCTCTTTTTTTTTTTTAGAGTTTTTTTTTTTTTTTTTTTTTTTTTTTTTGCTATAGGACGTGTGCGCTCGCCAGACAGACAGAGACAGAGAGACACAAACGTGCCCGGCGTGAGATAAAGCCACCAGGTCCAGGACTTGAACTACGGTCGACTACATGGGAGTCCAGCGACATAGCCATTACGCCAACTGCTGGTCCGGTTCTCTCTTTATGTATGTGTGTTTGCATGCCCATTCGTATGCATGTATACATGCAGAAATGTATGTACATACACTCTATACATGTATATGCATACATACATATATGTTTGTATGTGTATACACACACCTATATAGTTGCATATGTAAACCCATATATAACTCTTACATATATTTTTGAGTGAAATTTGTTAGAAAATTGTAGGCACCAGATCCTTCACCAGGGCTAGGATTAGGATGAGGTAAGTGAAGCAACAAAATTAAGGGGGTATAGGCCAGCTTCATGGCACAGTGGTAATACACTGCTCAAGAGAAGCTGGATCCCACGTGGCAGCCATGGTTCAAATCCCTAGCTGTCAGCCTGAAACACTCATGGCATGAGTGCATGAGCTTAAGATGAGACAGGCTAGAGGACTGAAAGAGGAGGATCGCAGCATGACCAGACCCCCCATAGAGTGCTCCTCTCTCCCACTCTCACCTCACATGCATGCTCTTTTTTTGAGAGGTCTTTTTTTTTTCTTTAGAACTATTTATTTATTGATTTATTTTAATTTGGCTAGAGAGAGAGACACAGAGAGGGAAAGTGAGAACCCAAGCCACCAGGCCTGGGGCTCAAACTGTGGTTAACTATGTGGGAGTGTCCAGTGACTTAACCACCACACCACCTGCTGGCCCCACGGAGAGGTTTTTGCTATAGGGCGTGTGCTCACCAGAAAGAGAGAGACAGAGAGATAGAAAGTGAGAAATCACCCCCCAGAGGGGATGGCCACGCCGCAATCCCTTCTCCTCCATTCTCCTCTCGGGATCTTGGGCACGCACACGCGCCTGGCGTGAGTTTAAGCCACCAGGTCTGGGACTTGAACTGCGGTCGACTACATGAGAGTTCAGCGACATAGCCATTATGCTAACTGCTGGTCCCATAACATGTATGCTCTTATCATCAATGAAAATATATATATATTTTTAGTTTTTTTGTCATAGAGCACATTCACTCACTGGAGAGAGACAGATAGAGGGAAAGTGAGTTATCACCCTCCAGAGGGGATGACCATGCTACAATCCCCTCTTCTCCATTTTCTTCTTGGGATTTTGAGCACACACACACACACACACACACACGCCTGGCATGATTTTTCAAGCTGCTGGGTCTGGTACTTGAACTGTAGTCGATCATGTGGGAATCCAGTGCCTTAGCTGCCATGCGACCTGCTGGCCTGAAAATTTTTTTTTAATTAAAAAATTTAAGGGGGCTCTGAAAAACTCAGTCATCAAGGTAAACATGTCAGTGTAATTTTTTTTCTTTTTTTTTTTCTTTTTTGAGAGGTTTTTGCCTTAGGGCACGTGTGCTCACCTGAGAGTGAGAGAGAGAGACAGAGACAGTGAGAGGAAAAGTGAGAAATCACTCCCTACAGGGATGGCCATGCTGCAGTCCCTTCTCCTCTAGTCTCCTTGTGGGATATTGGGTAGACGCACACATGTGCCTCGTGTGAGTTTGAAGCTGTTGGGTCTAGGACTCGAACCATGTTTGGTCATGTGGGAGTCCAGCAATATAACTGCTACGCCATTTGATGGCCTCATTATAATATACTTTTTAAAATCCATATTAAGGTAAAAGGCCCAGGATGACCAAAATATCAACATTTTAAATAAAGACAGGCTGTCTTTTTTTTGTTTGTTTTATGGCTCTTCATTACTGGGACATGTGGCTGTGGGTTTATGAGAAACGGCAATGGCACGTGAACAGATTGAGAGACAACATGGGCTTTGTATATCCTCATGTACTTTGACTGTAGACTTGCACTAACTTTTTCTATCTAGTGCACAATTTGTATAGAGGCATGTGTCCTTATGACTCTGCACTAAGCGCTTCATACTGCATCTCTTAAGAACACAGAGATTGATTTTCTTGTTTCTTTTTTGTTCTCTTATTTCTGTTTGTCTAAGTTTCCTGAAATAGTTGCCTATAAGAAATACACCTCATGGACAAAGACATACAGAGACTGAAAGTGAAGGGCTGGGAAAGGATACTTCATGCAAATGGAAGTCAAAAGAAGGAGGGAGCCATGATACTGCTGTCAGACAAAACAGACTTTAAGAAAAAAATCTGTAAGAAGAGAGCGAGAAGGACACTACATAGTACTAAAAAGGCTATATAGATATAAATATTTATGCACCCAACATTGGGGCACCCAAATATATGAACTAAAGACTGCTAGATCTAAACGGGGAGACAGACCTTAACACAATAATCACTGGGAATCTCAACGCCCCACTGTCTCCTTTGAACAGATCATCTAGACAAAAAATAAACAATGAGATACAGGGCCAAACCAATACCATAAAGCGAATGGACATGATAGATACCTATAAAACTTTTCACCCAGCAACCACAAAATTTACATCTTTCTCACCCCCACATGGAGCATTTTCAAAGACTGACCACATGATAGAGCACAAAGCAAGCCTTTATAGATTCACAGGTATAGAAACTGTATTTAGCATCTTCTCTGACCACAGTGGAATTAAACTGGAAATGAACTGCAGACAAAAATCTCAAAAATAAAAAAACTCATGGAAACTAAACAACCTACTACTAAATGATTTCACAACCACTGAAGAAATCAAGTTGAAATTCAAAAAGTTCATTGCAACAATGATAATGAGCCCATGAGCTTTCATAACCTATTGGGCACAGCAAAAGTAGTCATATGGGGGAACTTAATAGCAATTAGTGCTTGCAAGAAAAATACTGAAAGGTGGCAAATAGACAACCTAACAACACACTTCAGAGAACTGGAAAAAAAGTAACAGCTGATTTTTGACAAAGAGAACCAGACAATCCAGTGGGGAAAAGAAAATCTCTTTAGCAAATGGTGCTGAAAAAATTGGGTATCCACATGCAGAGAGATGAAACTGGATCCCTCTCTCTCACCATTAACAAAAATCAACTCAAATGGATCAAAGATCTAAACCTAACACCCCAAACTATAAAACTACTGGTGAAAACAAAGGAAAAACTCTGGGAAATATTGGAGTAGGCAAAAACTTCTTAAACAAGACCCCCAAAGCACAGGCAATGACCCCAAAAATAGACAAGTGAGATCACATCAGGTTAAAAAGCTTCTGCACAGCAAAAGAAACAATAATTAGAGTGAAGAGACAGCCCTCGGGATGGGAGAATATATTTGCAAGCTCACCCTCAGATAAGGGACTGATAACCAAAATATACAGGGAACTCAAGCAGCTTACCTGGAAAAAAAAAGCAATCAATCCAATTAAAATATGGGCAAATGAGCTAAACAGTCAACTCTCCAAGGAAGACATGTGAACAGCCAAAAGGCATATAAAAAAATGCTCAACATCACTTATCATAAGGGAGATGCAAATCAAAACCACAATGAGATATCACCTAACCCAATCAGAATGGCTAAGATTAAAAAAAAAATGGTGTTGAAGAGGCTGCAGTGAAAAGGGAATTCTCCTACTCTGTTGGTGGCAATGTATATTAGTACAACCACTATGGAGAACAATATGGAGGTTCCTCAAAGACCTACAAATAGAACTACCATATGACCTAGTAATTCCACTCCTGGGTATGTACCAAAAGGATAGAAATACACTCAGTCAGAAAAACACTTGCACATCCATGTTCATTGCAGTATTATTCACAACTGTTAAAACATGTAATCAACCCAAATGTCTAACCATGGATGAATGAATTGAAAAAGTGTGGCACTTATACACTGTGGAATACTACTCAGCCATAAAAACAATGAGATCTCGACATTTGCTAGAAAATGGATGAATATAGAAGATTCAATGCAAAGCAAAGCAAGCCAGGCTATGAAAGAGAGGTATAGTATGTCCCCACTTAATATATTCCAAATGTCTGCACTCTATGGCAGAAACTACAAGACTGGAAGGCATAAAGTCATGGAAAGCAACCATGGATACCAGAGACTGTATGGGAGGAGGGTGGGGAAGGAGGAAAGAGATACAGAATGAAGGTGAAAAAATTCATTGGACAAAAAATGGAAAATGATCTGTTAATGACAATTTGTATGGTAATCTCTTTGACTGAACTGACATATAGCGAATACATGCAGGAAAAATTCATTTTCAATGCTGCAAAGATATACAGTGATTGAATGTAAAAAGTGAGAAAAAAATAAATGAAAAAACAAACAAATAAAAAATACACAGATTCTCCTGCAGAGCCATGGAGCAGTGATCAGACGTGGGAAGTTCAATACTGTTGCACTACGACTGTCCAGCATAGGTCTAGACGTAAGTTCTGTAATTGTGGCATTGATGTCTTTTTTGTCTTGTTCCACATTCAGGATCAAGTCAAGAATCATGCAACAAATTTATTATTGTCTCTTTATTCTCCTTTAATCTATAAAGACTCCCCTCCTCACCTTTGATGTTCCTGCCATTGGCATTGTTACAGAGTTCAGCCCCATTGCCATGCAGACTATCTCACAATTTGATTCTTCCAATTATTTCCTCAATAATACAACATTTTGCTACATTAAAAAAAACACATTCTTGCCCGGATCTTAGTTTACTACTCAATGGAGTAGGAATGAGTGACTGCTCTCTGAAGCAGCAGCGTCAGATAGCTCAGTGTGCAGAATCAGTTATGCAGGAATGACTGGAACAGACAGAATTCTTGCCTGAGAAGCAGAGAATTGCAGATTATCAGGAAATATGCATGCCTTTTAGGTTTTAAAGGTTTTATGTTGGAAAAAATTGCTGACTGGAATAACAAGAGTTTTCAGCTCCTGGGCCAACTTTGATTGCAAGTGACTATTGAGGTTCCCCAAGGCTTGGGGAGGAAGGAATTCAGTAATGCACAAGTGACATGTGCCTTGGGTCTCTAAGTGAGGGGCCTCTAAACTGAGGCATCAGCCAGTAAGAATGCTGCCCTGGGGAAGAATGACTTTCGCCTTACTACCTGCTGCAGGCAAGCCTTTTCTCTTACCTAACCTGGCAAATTTCACTGAGCGTCCAGACATACACAGCCCTGCACATCAAAGCTGGTCAGAAGTTGGTGACACTGCTCTTCTCTCGTGGCTTGTGATTAACCATTTCTCTGTCACTACAGCTCATACACACTAAGTTTGACTTTGTCCTCACACAAATACTTAGAAAGGTATGAACTTACCCAACTGCAGTGGCGCAAGCACTTGCAGGGACACCCTGCAAGAGGTTGGAGACATATGGGAAAGCCCAGGGTCCAGATCCCTGATCGATCTGAATGTGCGCCGAGTGCTCACACATGCCTGCCTGTGGTCCTGACTGGCTGGGATGCTGGGTGGAGGGGTGACGGATGGGGGAGGGAGATTGCAGCATCATGAGACCCTGTCTGGGGTAACTCTCTCTGTCTCTCTCAAGAAAGTAAATAAATACACTTTCAGAAATTGTACAAGTTCTCTTGTAAAGAACTATTGCTAAAACATTTAAAAGTCAACTCTAGTTGATCACAAGTGTTGATTAATCTTACAAACATCATTAGAAGATTAAAAGCCCATGAATTTCCTCCCTGGTCCTAGGGCAACAACCTGGACATCTTTATTGTCATTTTTGAACATAAATTTAAATATGGAAAAACCTTACCTTCTTGGAATTTAGTTAAAAGTAAATAAGCTGTACCATGGAGATTTTACTCAGAGAGAATGGCAACAAGATCAAGGTTCCCCAGCGTGCCCGTGTGTGTGTGCAACTCCATCTCAGTCAGTCTGTGTTGGGAGGAAGTTTCTCACTCTGCCAAATAAGTTTATCGTCCTTCAAATCTTTCCTGATGGAGTAGTGAAGAATTTGCATGCTGATGATGGAGGGCACTTTGTCCTGGTCTATCCCAATTTTAAAAAAATGCAATTTGAATTCTGAAACTATATAAAATTAAGTAGGAAAGCATTAATATTAAACAAAAATTTATTTTGCACTGGTCACTGACAGTATAAATGTGTTCACACATTTCTTACTGTGTTTTGAAAAATGAAATCAATATATTTTTTGAGAGGTTTTTTTTTTTTTTTTTTTTTTTTTTTTTGCTATAGGGCACGTGCACTTGCCAGACAGAGAGAGACAGAGAGACAGAAAGCGAGAAATCACCCCCCAGGGGGGATGGCTACACCGCAATCCCTTCTCCTCCGTTCTCCTCTCGGGATCTTGGGCACGCACGCACACGCGCCGAGCATGAGTTTTAAGTCACCGGGTCCGGGACGTGAACTGCGGTCGACTACATGGGAGTCCAGCGACATAGCCATTATGCTAACTGCTGGTCCCTGAAATCAATATTTTCAAATTAAAAAACACGGAAAAAATAGAAATTTGTGTAGAGACACTAATTATAAATTTGTCACATGCAGACAAAAGAAATACAAAGAGGTCCCTTATGCCTCTTGCTCACTTTCCCACAATGGTAACTTTTTATTAAACTATAGCATAATATCACAACTGGGAATTCAGCATTCACACAATCTCCTGCTCTTATTCAGAATTCCCCAGTTTGGGACCAGCAGTTAGTGTAATGGGTATGTTACTGAACTCCCATGTAGCCGACCGTGGTTCAAGTCCCGGACCCGGCGGCTTAAACTCATGCCGGGCGTGTGTGCGTGTGTGCGTGTGTGCCCAAGATCCCGAGAGGAGGTACCTGTGCATGCTCCAAATCCTAGCAGGATGACGAAATGGAGGAGAAGGGATTGTGTTACAACCATACCACATTGGGGAATGCTTTCTCCCTCCTTGTGTGTCTCTGTCTCTCAGGTGAGTGCATGCACCCTATGGTAATTAAAAAAAATCAGCAAATATCTCAAAGACAGACTATTTGAGACTATCTCATAGCTCTCCCCTGTGGGGTTGAAAAATCCCCTTCCACCTGCGAGAGAAGAGCACTGAGAATCTAGGGGTAGCCATTAGCCTAAGGCAGTACCTGGGGGTGTGAGGGAACTGGGTTTATCTGAAAAGCCACATACAGAGAAAATCCAAATATTTAGTCTAAGCAAACCGCCAAAATCTTTACTTTTTTTAATAATTACAATGGAAAGATAGCAGGCCTTTTCCCCAGCCCTAGCCACCCAGCCATCGATTTCTGCAATTTCAAGCATTCCTTATTTATTTAGAAGTTAAAATACCATGTGTAGGATAAAATATTTAATGAAATCTCTGCAGCCTAAAGCAAGAAAATAGAAGTTCTTTTCAAATGTACATTTTTGTAACATATAGATACATTTTCCCATAAGGAATTCCCAGCAAAATTGAAACCACATGTGCAGATGGCCAAGGCGCTGTGCATGTTCCTGTGCAAGCAATTGAGCTGGGCTGCTGTACCAGCCTTCTTAGCTCCAGGAGCTGAGCTGTCCTGGCAGCAAGAAGCCCCCCAGGAAGCACGTGGAGCTCAGCAATGAGCAACACTGTAGCAAGTGCACTGTTTTCTTCACCTCCACCCTGCTCCATTTGCTCTCCCAAAGTTGCAAACTGTGAGTTTCCTTCCTGATAAACTCCAAGGCTTCCTCACTGATTGGTCTGTTTTGCAAAGGACGTGACATCAGCAACTCCCCAGACTTGGGGCTGTGGGGCTATTGTGGGCTTTGGCCAGCCTCCAGGCAGCTAGGTGGAGAAGGAGAGAGAGTATGTGTGTGCGTGTGTGTATGTGCACGTGTCTGTCTGACCACAGGTAGTACTCAGATTACCCTGCCTGAACTGTTTTCTGTTGCAGACCGTTTGACCAGGACGTGTGCTACTCAGCCAGCCACAGAACTGGAATTTCCCAGGAGCAGAGAGTGTGGAGTTTGGACTCCTGAGCCACTGAAGTGGGGCACAGACTTTGCTGGCCCAGGAGAGCACTATGGATGGTGAAAGAGGGGGCAGGAACGGCGGCAGGTCCCAGAGGCCAGGACACTCTCTTGATACCAGGCTCCTTTCAAATCCATGGATGGGAGGTGAGTCTAGGGGCTGTGGGCTCAGAGCGCTGGGAGGCTGGCTAGCTTGCTAGGAGGGAGGAGAGAAGAGGGCTGGGCAGTTTCAGTGGCTCTGTCTGAAGTATGTCCATGGGGCAGCTACAGGACAGGTATCTGTGGCCTGTTGGTTTATGTCCTTTACACAGCTGCAGAGTCCTGTAAAGTATACACATTCAATAGTCACAGATTGTTGTCTAGTAAAAACTTCAGCTCCAAGGAATTGTTCTTTGTGGGTCAGATGAGTTACCTATTAAATTGGAGGTTTAAAGTATAAGCAGGAACATTTTTAATGTGAAAATGTTTCTTGGAACCAGCAGTTAGTGTAATGGCTATGTCGCTGGACTCCCATGTAGCCAAACGTGGTTTGTGTCCCAGACCCGGTGGCTTTAAACTCACGCTGGGTGCGTGTGCGTGCGTGCCCAAGATCCTGAGAGGAGAATGGAGGAGAAGGGATTGCAGCGTGGCCATCCCCCGGGGGATGATTTCTCGCTTTCTATCTCTCTGTCTCTGTCTTTCTGGTGAGCGCACGTGCCCTATAAGCAAAAACCTCTCCAAAAAAAAAAAAGTTTCTTTTATTAAAAGGTCATAGGTGGGACCAGCAGTTAGCATAATGGCTATGTCGCTGGACTCCCACGTAGTCGACAGCAGTTCGCATCCCAGACCCGGTGGCTTAAAACTCACGCCGGGCGTGTGTGTGTGCGTGCCCAAGATCCCGAGAGGAGAATGGAGGAGAAGGGATTGCAGCGTGGCCATCCCCCCGGGGGGTGATTTCTCGCTTTTTGTCCCTCTGTCTCTCTCTGTCTGACGAGTGCACGCGCCCTATAGCAAAACAAAACAAAACAAACAAACAAAAAACCTCTCCAAAAAAAGAAAAAAAAAAGGTCATAGGTATTTGGCATCTGGGTGGGGCTGGGTTTATAAATAATGCTCAAACATTGAGCACTGATTGATTCAATTTAAAGGCAGTTTAGTTTTGTTTTCTTTCTTCTTTCTTTCTTTCTTTCTTTTTTTTTTTTTTTTTTACTTTGGAGATGTGCCTTACAGGTATAACTCTCATCTGTTTGTGGTGTCTTTGCTAATGTGTAGAGTCCCATGCACATGGGCACTGTCACACTATTGTCAGCAGCTGGCAGGTGCCTGCTGGCCGAAAGGATTCTGAAAAATGGGTCTGGGCATTCCAGGAGCAATGATTACCTTCAGCCGCTTGGTAGGCTGCCCACGACCCTTGTGGAGCAGAGGGAGCAACAAACAGGCACCCTGACGTCAGCTAAAATTATTCATCTCCTACTGTACAGGTACTGAAAGGGGAGAAAACAGAAGGGATGAAATACAAAGTGCCTTCCCTCTGACCGATGGAGTAGAAAAGCCTGCTCATTCATTCATTTATCCAATTTTGCACATAAAATGAGCAAAGCACTCAGTGCTGAGTAGGGGTTGAATCCACAAAGGCAGAACCAGATTAATCAGTAGCTATGTTGAGCACGAATTTGGAGCACTAACAATGCAGAGTGGCACCAAAAATCACTTCTTAAAAAGAAGTTGATAAATGTATTTTCAAAGCAGCAAACCACTCATTATGGGAAAGAATCAGTCATTTGGTTGGCTTCCACATGATTATTTTACAGCTAAGTATTATGTTTATTTTTGTTCCTTCGTGGGAGAGAGGCACCAGCCACTTTTCATTGTATCAATTTCCTAACCCAACCCCCCTCGATGCTGGATGGGTGGGTGCACCAGTGTAACAATCCAAGGTATGGTGCTTTGCAAGTGTTAGAGCTAGAATGCAGAGGACCTCAGGGAGCTACTGAGAACAAGTATGGAGATAAAGCTTTAAAAGCTAAGTGGAAAAGTTTAGTGGGAGCCACTGATGGTTCTGGAGCAGAGACTTTGCAGCAGTGAAGGCTATAAGTGAATTAATCTGCTAGCCAGGATTAGACTGTGATGGGATCATGAGAGATTGTTGCTTGAACCCCTTGGTTCTTGAATGCTTATATGCCTCCACATTACTTGAAAGGTTTGTTAAAATGCAGGTAATGGGACCAGCAGTTAGCGTAATGGCTATGTTGCTGGACTCCCATGTAGTTGACAACGGTTCACGTCCCAGACCCGGTGGCTTAAACTCAGGCCGGGCGCGTGTGCATGCGTGCCCAAGATCCCGAGAGGAGAATGGAGGAGAAGGGATTGTGGCGTGGCCATCCCCCCTGGGGGGTGATTTCTCGCTTTCTATCTCTCTGTCTGTCTCTGTCTGTCTGGCAAGCGCACACGCCCTATAGCAAAAAACCTCTTTAAAAAAAAATGCAGGTGATGCAGCTTCTGATGAACTGGTAGATCTGAGCTAAAGCCTGGGGATCTGCATTCAAGCTCCCAGTTGCTGCTAATCACACTGATCGGGAATCACGCTATGAGAACTGCCGTGCTTACCCAAGCATGAAGCTGACATTTGGGTATTCAGCTTTGGAAATGACAGAGAAAGGGTGATTTTTTTTTTTTTTTTGGAGAGGTTTTTGCTACAGGGTGCGTGCACTCGCCAGAAAGACAGAGACAGAGAGACAGAAAGCGAGAAATCACCCCCCCGGGGGAATGGCCATGCCACAGTCCCTTCTCCTCCATTCTCCTCTCGGGATCTTGGGCACGCACGCACATGCGCCTGGGGTGAGTTTAAGCCACTGGGTCTGGGACTCGAACTGTGGTTGGCTACATGGGAGTTCAGCAACATAGCCATTATGCCGACTGCTGGCCCCAAGGGTGATCATTTTAAAGGAAAGCAAAATCAGGCTATGCTGCTTGCTTAAATATTGAGGCTAGAGGAGTGAAGGTAGCCAAAAGTGCAAAGTTGTCAAACCTAAATTCATGACAAATACAAGAGCTAGAGAAGAGGGAAGTTGGGAAGATGAGTCAACCTGGGAGCAGTGAGGAAGGAAGGATGTGTGGTTCTCTTCTGGATCTAGAAGTACCAGTGACAGTGCCCAGTACACAGCGTGATGGCATGGCACTGGGACAGGGAAACACTGGTTGGGAGTCAGAAAAACCTTGAAACCCAGGGAAAGAAGAAAGTTTCTGATGGCCAAGAGCCAAGAGCCAGGGATGGACCTGGGACAGGCCTTCAGTTGAGGATGTAGGGCTTGGAAGTTGGACAGAGAGGCAAACGACCCCCTAGGTGGTGTAATTCCACTACAGGGACTGAGGAGGCAAAGTTTGCAAAGTGTAAGTCACAAGGGTAGATGCCTGAACATCTCTGCTTTCCTACCTTTTCTTTTTTTTTGGAGAGGTTTTTGCTATAGGGCGTGTGCGCTCGCCAGACAGACAGAGACAGACAGAGAGACAGAAAGCGAGAAATCACCCCCCAGGGGAGATGGCCATGCCACAATCCTTTTTCCTCTGTTCTCCTCTCGGGATCTTGGGCACACACGCACACGTGCCCGGCATGAGTTTTAAGCCACTGGGTCCGGGATGCGAACCGTGGTTGACTACATGGGAGTCTAGCGACATAGCCATTACGCTAACTGCTGGTCCCTCCTACCTTCTTTTCTAAACTTGACTGGAACACTTCTTCTCACCTTTCACACCCAGCTGAGCCACTGCCCCCATGAAGCCCTCCTAGACTTACTTTCTCTCCCTACCAAGTGGAGTCATTTTCTCTCCGCTTTGCCTCTTGCACAAACCCTCCATTATAAATGGGTTGCATTTATTAATGCTTCTGAAATCTTGACCTACATGAAGTATGGAATGTGGAACATCCAGAATGCAGTTTCCAAGTGGCTGTGCCAAGAAACTTGGCTTAGTATGCGCCCTGGAACCAGGCCGGGTCAGAGGGCAATAGGGCCCAGGTGCAGCTCATCTTGGGGCACTCTGCTGCTCCCAGGCTGTTCTCTGCCTCCCCTGGAAGGAGGGAAGAAAGGATGCAAAGATGCACAATCCACTCTTTTTTTCTAGAGATACCCTTGCTATAAGGCGCATGTGCTTACTGGAGGGACAAAGAAACAAAGTGAGAAATCATCCCCCTGGGGTGATGGCCATGCCACAATCCCTTCTACTCCATTCTCTTCTAGGGATTTTGGGCATGCACACATGCATGTGCGCCTGGTAAGTGTGTCCCAAGCTGCTGAGTCCTAGACTCAAACCACAGTCAGCCATGTGGGAGTCCAGCGATGCAACCACTACGCCATCAGCTGGTCCTTCAAAACCCACTCTTTTTTTTTTTTTTGGAGCAGTTTTTGCTATAGGGTGCGTGTGCTTGCCAGAAAAACAGAGAGAGATAGAGAGATAGAAAGCGAGAAATCACCCCCTGGGAGGATGGACACGCCGCAATCCCTTCTCCATTCTCCTCTCGGGATCTTGGGCACACATGCACACATGCCCAGCGTGAGTTTAAGACACTGGGTCTGGGACTTGAACCGTGGTCGACTACATGGGAGTCCAGTGACATAGCCATTACGCTACCTGCTGGTCCAAAAACCCACTCTTTATAGAGATTTGTTTAGTGCTTCACTCTCCTGCCCCAGGAGCATGGAAAGAATGCCTTTTCCCCCTGAAAGCACCTTGTTATGAGTCAACTTATGTTCTCCCAAAAGATATATTGAAATCCTAACACTGTACCTCAGAATGTAGAAAAATGGAATTAAAGTATGACTTACTTTAGTGTAAAAAATATATTTGTTTTTTAATTTTTTTTGAGAGGTTTTTGCTATAGGGCACGTGCGCTCACCAGACAGACAGAGACAGAGAGACAGAAAGCAGGAAATCACCCCCCAGGGGGGATGGCCACGCCACAATCTCTTCTCCTCCATTCTCCTCTTGGGATCTTGGGCACGCACGCACATGTGCCCGGCGTGAGTTTAAGCCACCGGGTCCAGGACTCGAACCGTGGTCAACTACGTGGGAGTCCAGCAACATAGCCATTACGCCAACTACTGGTCCCGTAAAAAATATTTTGAGGGCTGGCCTCATAGCACAGCCTTTAAGCCCTGTGTATAGAGAGCCAGATCCCACATGTCTGACTGTGGTTCAAATCCTGACTCTTGTGCCTTGGTAAAACACACCAGGCACGTGTGTATGCATGCCCCAAATCCTGACCAGATGGAGAAAAGGAGGAAAAATAGTTGTGGTGTGACTATGACACATGGGGGGGTATTTTATCTCTTTCTCTCTCATGCATGCATATGTGTGCCCTCTGGCAATGAAAAATATCTTGAAATCCATGCATAGTTTTTCCATAATATACATTTCCCATGGACTTTTTGAAGACCCTTTGTATTTGGAAATAGGGTGACTGTGGAAATAGTTAAGACAAAGTTATAACCGGAGTAAGATGGACCATCAACCTAACATGACTGGTGTCCTTATAAGAAAAGGAGAGGGAGGACCAGCAGATGGCATAATGGTTACGTTGCCAGATTCCCACATAGTCAACCGCAGTTCGAGTCCTGGACTTGGCGGCTTGATACTCATGCCATGTGCATGTGTGTACATGCCCAAATCTCAAGAGGAAAATGGAGGAAAAGGGATTGCGATGTGGCCATCCCTTTAGGGGATGTATATGTGTGATATGCATCCTGTTGGGGGTGTATATGTGTGATTTCTCATTTTCTGTGGTGAGTGCATACACCCTATAGCAAAAATCTCTCTCTAAAAAAAGGAGAGGAGGCACATAGGAGAAGGTCATGTGATCACAGAGGCAGAGATTGGACTGAAGTGTCTACAAGCCAAGAAACACCAAAGATCGAAGGTCACTGCCAGAAGCAAAAAGAGGCAAGGAAGAATTCTTCCCTAGAGCCTTTGGAGAGCAGGGCCTGCAGACACTTTGGTTCCAGATTTCTATCAAATGTCTGGCCTCCAGAACTGGGAGACAATGCATTTCTGTTGTTCTAAGCCACTTAATTTGTAGTGCTTTGTTACAGTATCCCTAGGAAATTAATTACTGCCTATTCATAGAAACGTTGGAAAATGCACTGAAGGATAAACTAACCACCCATAATCCACCAAGCGGGTCGCCACTGTTCTGACTTAGAGTGTCTATCCTTGAGTTTTGTCTGCAGTCTCACACCTATGGAGATATTTCTTTCCTCACAAGATGGAGTCCACCCTATAGGGAATATTCACATTTAAACAGAAGACAGACAAAAAAATAGGTATTGAAAGGAAATGGTTTTGTTTTCTTAGGGTAGATTTTTAGAAATTAGGGCACCTCGGCAGGGCACATTTTCTTGGGGAAACTGCCTGTTTAGACAGAATGGGTGATAATCCATGCGATCCCTATGGAAAAAAGCATAAGAGGGACAACATGAACTCCCTCTTTTTGTTCTGGAATTCTTTTTGGTTGTCCTGGAATCAAACCAAAGTCTGCTGTAATGGTAAACACAGCACCTAGATCCTCTCCAAGGTTCATTCATGTCACTGAGTCCACCCTTATCAGGTCCCAAAGACTGAGGACGAATGTTTCTGTCCCCTCAGAACAACTTGGCCTCTTTTTCTCTCCTTGACCTTGCAAAATGTTTCCCAGGATGGGTAGATTTATGCTACTGTCCGGCATCCACTAGAGCTTTGTTAATAGCTCTTTTCACAATGTACCAATTAGTGTGTTTTAAATCTCTTCTGAAGTAATGGAAATTTTAAAAATTGTTCCGGAAATTGCAATAAAAATGAAATGGCAGCCTTCCTAATGTGCTGCAGTTTTGATAGAGACACAATTTAAAAGAAAGGTAAGTTTAATGGCACTAATTGGAAGACTTGTGGAGTGGTTTCGTTGTGAGAGCTCCCGCCCCCTTTTAACCATGCACTACACCACTGCATCCATGGTGTTGTCAGTGACCTCATTTGGCACTTATCTTTTGGCAGGCAAACCAATAGACCATGACTGAACCAGCGTTGGGAGAGAATTCTTAATATATGCCAAGGGCTTAGATGATATGTTACATACAGATAACGACCCAGACTTGGGTGGGGTCAGTGGGTATCATGAACTCTCGTCTCCTCTTCATCCATCATACAGTCTTCTTCTATGAGCATCGTGCCTGCTCTTGCAGGAAAATAGGTCTTTTCCCTCCTCCTTCTGCATTCTCCAGATGTCAGCAGGAAAGCAGGTGGAGCTGCTTCTGGACTTAACTGCACATGTGCTGAGCATTTGGCTCATTTGGGTCTTACAAGGTGCATGTCTCAGCTAGCTCTTCATGACTTTTCATGCCTAAAGAGAGTGTGTGTGTTGGCAGCCAGCAGTTAGTGTAATGGCCATATCGCTGGACTCCCACATAGCCGACCGCGGTTCGCGTCCCGGACCCGGTGGCTTAAACTCACGCTGGGCGCGTGTGCATGCGTGCCCAAGATCCCGAGAGGAGAATGGAGGAGAAGAGATTGCAGCGTGACCATCCCCCCTGGGGGGTGATTTCTTGCTTTCTGTCTCTATGTCTCTCTCTGTCTGGCGAGCACATGCGCCCTATAGCGAAAATCTCTCAAAAAAAAAAAAAGTGTGTGTGGACTAATCCATGCTGTAAATTATCGTATTTGCTAAACTATGTGTGTGTGCACAATTCATGAGGTTTGAATGTTAGAATAATATTAACCTACTTATTTTGAGTTTTTCATCATCCCTCAATTGTTCTGATACCTGCTGAGGCTAAAGTCCATGTTTACATTTGAGACGGATTTCGGCTTTCCAAGGGCCCATGTGTTTCTTCTGGGCAGGAGCATAGTCATCCCATTACAGACCTAATGAACCCTTGGCTGAAATGTTTTAAAGTTAGATGGTAAAGTCTTCATACATTGCTGATGGGAATATAGAGTGGTGCAGCCCCTTTGAAAAATAGTCTCAAAAGGCTAAACATGGTGTTACTATTTCATACAGCAACTCCTCTATTAAGTGTATAGACAAGAGGACTGAAAACATACATCCACTGGTAGACTTGTACATGAATGTCATGAATGTAGCAGCATTATTAATAATATCCAAGAAATGGAAACAACACGCATTTCCATCAACTGATGGGGTAAATAAAATATGGTCTATCCATCTACAATGTCAAAGAGGGGATGAAGAACTAATATAAGCTACAACGTGGATGAACCTTTTTCCTTTTCTTTTTTTAATTTTTTTTGAGAGGTTTTCGCTATAGGGCGCGTGCGCTCGCCAGACAGACAGAGAGAGACAGAGAGACAGAAAGTGAGAAATCACCCCCCAGGGGGGATGGTCACGCCGCAATCCCTTCTCCTCCATTCTCCTCTCGGGATCTTGGGCACGCACACACACGCATCCGGCATGAGTTCTAAGCCACCGGGTCCGGGACTCAAACCGCGGTCGACTATGTGGGAGTCCAGCGACATAGCCATTACGCTAACTGCTGGTTCCCAACATGGATGAACCTTGAAACATGCTAACTGAAAGAAGCCAGTCAGACACAAAAGGACTCATTGTATGGTTCCATTTATATGAAATGTCCAGAAGAGTTAAATTGGCAGACACAGAAAGTAAATCAATGGTTGCCAGGGTCTGGAGGAGATAGATATGTGGAGTGAATGCTAATTGGCAAGGGATTTTCTTCTTGGGGTGGTAAAAATCTTCTAAAGTTGATTGTGGTATTGGTTGCTCAAGTCTGTGAATATAACGAAAACCCTTGAATGGTACACTTGGAATGGGTGAGTTGTATGGTATGTGAATTATATAAAAGCTGTAACTATCTGGCTAGATACAGATATGAGCATTGTCAGTTCCCTGCTATGTATACCAAACACTTTGTACTTCTCAAAGCACAGGCTGGCTCTTCTCTGTAAATACTACATTTTTTACGGGTACAAAACTTCAAGTAGCCTTTGTTTTTCTCTTGGAGATGTACATAATACATTATTTGCCCTATACAGAAGGAGTTATAGTTCCATGAGGACTGAGTACATAGTAAACCCATTTTTTGTTTATATTTGATAATATAATTGCATCATTTTTACGAAATCAGAATGGAGTTATAGTTTAGGACTCAAATTACCTGCCTGCACTGTTTAAACTGTCAACTCTAATAATCTTAGGTAGCTTTAAGAAAGGTTGAGTAATGTGGCTGCTATATTTCTTAGCTGAGTTCTTGGAAGGAAAAGTGAATTAAATATCACGTATATGATGATTCCTTTGGGTATATTTGAAAATCTACTTAAGACTGATTTTCAGAATTAATTTTGGCCAGCCATGTTTATGCGGTGGTATCACAATGCTCTGAGAGGTTGAAGCCACATGGGAAAGTTCCAAGTTCGTGTCTTGAGATCTCTTCTGCACACTGGATGTGTGCATGAGTGCCTGTGATCCAGGCTGGTTGAGGCTGGGGATGAAACTGCAGCATGAAGACCCCATTGGGGGTGTCCCCCTCTGCCTACCTCTCTCATGGAAGAAATGAAAACATATAAACTAAAAAATCTTTCTCAATTTTTGGCTTTTCTATTCTTTCAGGATTATGTGTCTATGGTATTTTGCGTTATCAGCACGAACAAGGTAAAACTGATTGTCCTTTTCATTCCTTTTTTTTTTTTTAAGAGAGAGAGATTTTTGCTGTACCGTGCATGCACTCACCGGAGAGACAGAGAGACAGAAAGTGAGAAATCACCCACCAGGGGGATGGCCACACCACAATCCCTTCTCCATTCTCCTCTTGGGATTTTGGGCATGCACGCACACATGCCCAACATGAATTTAAGCCATTGGGTCCGGGACTTGAACAGCAGTGGACCACGTGGGAGTCCAGTGATGCAACCATTACATCTTCTGCTGGTCCCAGTTGTCCTTTTAATTCTAATTTGGAGATAAATCATTCCACAACTGCAGTCTGGATTTTAGACTCCAGCCCTACAAGCAACGCTATTTTTCCTGGGAGAATTAGGAACCTCAGAGAATGCTTTGAGGACATTGATCACTTATTGAACATCAGATTTTGGAGATAGGAAAGGCTATTTCACTTTCAGTGCCTGGCCTCAAGCATCTTAGTAACCCCAGAAGGAAGGCATCAGACAGTGCTAGATGGCACTTCCAGCCTCTTATGTACTGGATGCTTAATGAATATATTGGGAAGGATGGTAACTCGCTCACTGGGACAGCTTTTCCAGGGCATGATGGCTCTAGGTGGTAGGCACAATGTGTAAGTGAAACGTTCTTGCTCCTCTTCCATAGCCTTTCAGTTTGCAAAGCATTTGTGAGTACCCTGGTTCTCCAGGTCTTCTCAACTTTTAGGAGCTATTAGCTCCCCTGCCTGGCATAGCTGGTGCTAGCCCATCCTGCCTTATTTGTGTGCAATGTGTTTACCAAGGCAGGCAGAGTTGCAGCTGAAGCAAGCTCAGGAAAGTCTCCCCACAGTGACTTCTTGCGCCTGTTTGCTCTGGAAGTCAGGTGCAACTTGAGATGAGAAAAGATCCACACTCAATTATAGAGAGGGGAAGACATTCAGTGTGTTGGGATTGGGTTCACCGGCTTCTTTCCTAAGAGTTTGTATTCCTTCTATATGGTTACAGATAAATTTGCTTCTTTTTTTTTGGAGAGGTTTTTGCTATAGGGCGCGTGCGTTTGCCAGACAGACAGAGAGAGACAGAGAGACAGAAAGCAAGAAATCACCCCCCAGGGGGGATGGTCACGCCACAATCCCTTCTCCTCCATTCTCCTCTCGGGATCTTGGACACGCATGCACATGTGCCTGGCGTGAGTTTTAAGTCACCGGGTCCGGGACGTGAACTGCGGTCGACTACGTGGGAGTCCAGCGACATAGCCATTACGCTAACTGCTGGTTCCCTAAATTTGCTTCTTTAAATAGCCGTGATTCTGGGGTGTAATCAAGACTCTGTTTAGTGTTAGGGTGTGATAATAATAATAACTGATGTGAACTGAGCCATTGGTAAGTATATTTCCATCCTCAGTCTACAGAGAAGGAAAGTTGGGCTCAGAGTCTGTTCATAGATCACAGCTCAGAGAAGGTCAAGTGGGTCTAAATGCTGTCTTGGGGGTGAAGAATTTCTCTGTTTCAAGGTCAGACTGAACTCCGATTTGCACTTAATATTGGGACAGGAGGTAGTCTATAAATAGGTATGGTTCCGTTTAGATTTGATTCCAAACCTAATGGTGTGTGTAATTACAAGATTGCTACTATTAGCACATAGCACTGTTTGCCGAGATGCCAAAGTTTGTGTTTCATGCAGGAAACTAGGCTAACAACCACAGTTTAACACAGGAATGCTGGTAATTAGCAAAGCTCTCACTTAACTAAATGGGCCATTTGCCTTGAAAGCAGTGTGTAAATGGAAGTACAGTAATCTATCTATCATCCCAATCACTGTTGTCAGTTTAGCCACTGGCTGTAGTTATTTCTTTATCTATCCAAACAACTCAAATAAACTGTACACAGGAAGCTTTAAGAGAAGGGAGAGAGGCTGAAGTACTGATGGGAATTGTGGCTGAGCGACTCCAGTCTCCATCCAGGATTCATTAGGCACCTATTTTTAAAAAGAATTATTCATTTAATTTAATTTAATTTATTATTATTATTATTATTATTATTATTTTATTTGACTGGAGAGAGACAGACAGAGAGAGAGGAAAAGAAAAAGCAAGCCACCAGGTCTGAGACTCGAACTGTGGTTGGCTATGTGGGAGTCCAGTTCCTTAACCACCATGCCATCTGCCAGCCCCTATTAGGCACTTATTGTTGGGCAAGGATGAGCCTCTGGGTCTAATTGTCATAACAGGCTGTAACCTGTTTCTTTCTCCCTTTCAATACAGATGTGGTGTCTGATTGGTCTCCTGTGCATGAAGCAGCAATCCAGGGACGTCTGCTCTCTCTGAGGAAGCTCGTCAGCCAGGTTGCTTTTTGAAAAATATGATAAATCTTAAGCACATCCCATCAATATGCCACACTGTGGGAAAACAGTCATAGGCTGGTATTAAGATATGGGCCCAGTCTGGCAGCACAGTCAGTAGCATACTGAACTGAGGTGCTGGAAGTCTCATGGCCGACCATGGGTTTGGATTCCTGGGGTTGGCTTGAAAACATGCTGTGTGTGTGTGTGTGCGTGTGTGTGTGTGCGTGTGCATGCGTACATGCGTGTGTGTGCGTGCATGTGTGCGTGCGTGTGTGTGCCCAAAGTGCTGATGAGCTGGAGGACCAGGGAAGGGGGATCATAGTATGATGAGGCCCTATAGAGGGTGCTTTTCTCTCTCTCTCCCTCACTCTCACTTTCATGCTCATAAACACACACATTCTCTCTATTATGAATAAAATAAATAAACTTTGACCTGTTGAAATATCCATTTTGTAAGCCAAATAATAATGTGGTTGAATATATAAAAGAAAATGAAATAAAAAAGGAATAAAAGATATATAAATGTCATCTTCAAGGGACCAGCAGTTAGTGTAATGGCTATGTCGCTGGACTCCCACATAGTCGACCGCAGTTCAAGTCCCAGACCCAGTGGCTTAAACTCACGTCAGGCGCGTGTGCGTGCGTGCCCAAGATCCCGAGAGGAGAATGGAGGAGAAGGGATTGCAGCGTGACCATCCCCCTGGGGGGCGATTTCTCACTTTCTGTCTCTCTGTCTCTGTCTGTCTGTGTGGTGAGCACACGCGCCCTATAGCAAAATCCTCTCCACAAAAAGAAAAAATAATGTCCTCTTCAGCAAAGTGAGTTGACTCTCATTTTATCTAACTGTTTACTTCTTTGGAGGTTGGCATAATATCAGAGTTTAGTATAATTCCAGGCAATAGTAGGTACTACACTATCTGTTGAGTGAGTAACTGGCAAATTAGCACATTCAAATTGTCTTTGCTTTATTTGGTACACTGTGTTCTTGAAAATTATCCTGCAATGGAAAGGCTTGGCCACTGTGGCATAGTGATAATGCAAGCGCCCTGCAAGACTAGAAGCCATCTGGTGACCACAGGGTCAGATCCTGGTGTTGGTCTGAAAACCTGCTGGGTGCAACTGAACACCCAGGATTCTGAGGAGCTGGAGGGCTGGGGAAAGGGGATCAAGGTGTGAGAAAAACTTGTTAAAGGTTTTTTTCTGTTTCTCTCTTGCACTAGCATGCACGTGCATGTGTACTCATGCACTATCATTTAAAAAAAGAGGCTAGCCCTGTGGCCTGGGGGTTAAGGGGTCCAGATCCCACATGGCTCACTGTGCCATTGAATCTTGGCCCCAGCACCTTGAAAAACACTGGGGGTGCATGTACATGTGTGTGTCTGTGCACATGTGCACATGCCCCAAATTCCAGCAGGATGGAAAATGGAGACAAAGGGATTGTGGTGTGATCACGCCTCATGGTGGGGGGTGCTTTCTCCCTCTCCTCCTTCTCTGTCTTTGTGTCTATCTGGTGAGCACGTGTGTCCTCTGGCCAAAAAAAAAAAAAAAAAAAAAGAGGAAGAAAACTATTATGTAAAACAGTGATTCTCAACTAGGGCAATTTCACTCCTCAGGGGACATTTGATAATGTTTGGAGCCATTTTTGGTTGTCACACTAGGGTGCTGGTGGTGATAATGGCATCTAGTGGGCGGAGACCAAGGATGTTGGTAAATATCATAGAGTGCACAGGTGCACAGGACAGCCTCCACATAAAAAATTATCCAGCCCAAAATGTCAGTAGCGCTGGGTTGAAAACCCCTGATGTAAAATAGATGCTTGAAAATGTCGTTTTTAAATATATAGTTTATAATTTCAAAGACATTTCAGTTCCATTAAATCCTCAGTTGACAGTGGCTCTGAATGGTTTGATTTTAGTTTCTCAGCTCCTCAGATATAATTTCAAGTACACATTGATTTTTGAGTTCTGATGGTTTCAAATTCTTGGGAAAACCTGAGCAAAGGCACTTTTAAGAAAGCACTTTAAGTAATCATTCAAAATGATCATAAAGTTTTTGTTAAAAAGTTCTGTTCTTTGAAAAGACACCAAGTTAAGTGCTGTCAGCCTTTCCTGTACCAATGGAACCCTTAGGCAGTCTGGAAAAGTCTATGGATCCCTTCTCAGAGTAATGTGGTAAATGTGTGCAATACAATATAGAAGAAACCTATCAAAACATTAAAACAAATGTGTGACATCGTATATGGGCTTTTTAAACGAATTCATTAGAAAAGAAGATATAATGGTGATTTTAATAATAACTACAATTTCTAACGAGGATCAGCATGTGCTTCAAGATATTTTAGATATCTGCAGCCATTGTAATGCAATAACAGCATCTGTGCTTGCTATCGGAGATAGTCCTGTATACTGCTGTTAGTGGTATGTGTTCTACATTCATAATTGAAGGATATGCTAAAATTCAGGTAGAGGTTAGTGAAAATAAGTGAGCATGTTTACAAAATTCTCATTTCATGAACCAGTCTACATTAAGAAACCCTCCTATAACAAAGCAGTTGCCAAAGAACAACGTCATACTACCCTAAGCAACTGTCGTGTGTCATCTGTTGGTTGTGGCAGCCTATTACAAATAGAACCATAGGTTATAACACATCAACTCTAGTGAAAAGAAGTTAGGCTGCTTCTCAGGTGAAACATTGACCCTGTTATATTGCACGGATGTTTGTTTATATTCAATATTCATGTGATTACTGAACGTCAGCCGGAACCCTGTCTTTATCTAAAGCTCTGTCATATTATGTGAGTTACCTTTTTGGAACCTCAGTTTCTGCCTTCATCAAGTGAGCGTTCTAATACCTACCTCTACTCCAAAACTCAGTAGCATAATACAGTAAACACTATTTCTTATTAACTGGTGTTCAGGTCAACTGATTTAGGCTGGGCTTGGCTAGACTTGCTCCAAGCTGTGGGTTGGGTTCAGCTCTGCTGCACTTGTCTCCTGCCATTGTTCATGGACCACTGGCTACTTGAGGAATTTTCTTCTCATGGCAAATGAGAGCATTTTCTTCTCATGGCTGGAGCATAACAAGGCAAACCCAACCATGCAAGGCTACTTCCAATTTTTGCTTACATCATATCCTTTAATATCCATTGGTCAAAGCAAGTCTCATGACCAAGCCTAACATAAAGGTCAAGGAAGTATATTTTGTCAACTCTGAGGTCATGAAGAGGGTCTGTTATACTGCTACAGGAGAGTAAACAGTCTAGTATGTTAACTTATAGGGATTCAAGAAAATTAACTGAGATATCACATGTAAATTACCTAGTCCAGTTACTAACATCACAAATGGTATCTCTTTTCTTATTACAATCTACATAGCACTTTGCATAATAAAAGACTACTGAAAAACACTATTGCTAAACTAAACAAACATATTTTAGTGAAGCAAATGGAACAAAACATTAAAATGGCTATAAAGTAAAGTGAAAGAAGAGAAAATATAAGAAACCATTCCCATCAGTTCCAAGAAGGGAGAAACTGAATCTGTAACTAATTGTTATGTATCATGGCTTTACCTGAAAATAATCCAATGTGGGTTTTTTTTTTTTTTTTTTGAGAGGATTTTGCTATAGGGCGCGTGCGCTCGCCAGACAGACAGAGAGAGACATAGAGACAGAAAGCGAGAAATCACCCCCCAGAGGAGATGGTCACACCGCAGTCCCTTCTCCTCCATTCTCCTCTCGGGATCTTGGGCACGCACGCACACGCGCCCGGCGTGAGTTTTAAGCCACCGGGTCCAGGACACGAACCGCGATTGACTACGTGGGAGTCCAGCGACATAGCCATTATGCTAACCGCTGGTTCCCCCAATGTGGTTTTTAAAATTAAAGAACAAAGCCTGGGGCCTCAGGCAGGCCCCATTAGTATTTTTTTAAGCTTATTTATTTCTTCCCAGAGAAGGAGAGAGAGTGGAGAGATACAACACCCCAATAGGGTCTAGACAACATAATCCACCCCTAGCCTTCAGTAAGTCCCAGATCATGGGCAAGCACCTGCCTAATATACTCAGGGAAGTCTCTGGACTTGAACTGGGAAGGAACCTCATGTGGGATTGCCTCATAGAATATTGGGTTTTACTATTTTTACTATTGTACCACTGTCTGACCCCTGCATTTTTTTTCTGCATTGGGACTTTTTTAAGTTTCTGTAGAACTACCATGTTTAAGGGCAAGAAAAAGCCATTTTGATAGTCATAGGAGAGAGGCATTTGACATGAAAGGAAGAGTATGAGAAAAGGAATAGAAATACTAATGAGTTTCATTTCATGAAAATTAAGAACGTGTTCATCGGACCAGCAGTTGGCATAATGGCTGTGTCACTGGACTCCCATGTAGTCGACCGCGGTTTGAGTCCTGGATCTGGTGGCTCAAACTCATGCTGGGCACGTGTATGTGCGTGGCCAAGATCCCAAGAGTAGAACAGAAGAGAAGGGATTGTGGCGTGGCCATCCCCCCCCCGGGGGGTGATATCACGCTTTCTGTCTCTGCCTCTCTCTATCTGTGGAGGATCCCTCAATGCTTTGGTCCTGTATTAGTTATCTCTTGCTGTGCAACAAATTATCCCCAAATTTAGCAGCTTAAAGCAACATACATGGATTAGTTCACAGTATCTGTCAGTTGGAACCTATAGGTAATTCACTGGGTCAGGGACTCTTGTGAGTCTGCAATGAAGTGGGCCAGAACTCTACTCCTCTTAAGGCTTGACTAAGAGAGAGGCATGCCAGGCTCACTTATGTGGCTGTTACAAGATTCTCTTCTCCCTGGGTTGTTGAACTGAGGGCCTCGGTTTCTGGTCAGCTGCTGGTTGCAGGCCACTCTCAATTTCTTGTCATGGATCTCATCAGAATAAGTAAGCCAATTAGTGAGAGGGCCAGAAAGAGAGAGAGCAAGGTGAAAGACCTTTTATGATGTAATCATGAAAATGACTGCCTCACTCATGTACATACTGTCTTCATTGGAAAGAAATCTCTAGGTCTAGCCTTCATTCAAAGGGAGGGGATTATATAGGGCTGTGAATAACAGGAGACTGGAATCACTGGGAGGCTCACAGGTCAGAGACTTGTGAGCATGGCAAGCTGAAGCTCACTTTATTCTTTTAAACTCTTATCATTCTCCGTTGCATACTTGTCACTGCCAGTAAGTACTTGGTAAAGCCCCCTTTTAGAGTGGGCAGACTGGGCTGGGTGGGTCTGGAGGGCATCTTCTTTCATTTTGCACATTAGAGTCGGTTGGGGAACTGTATGGTTCTGGAAGTGATGCAGACCCATGGTCATTATACTGGTCACTCCCTGCTAGCGTTGTCTTGCTGACCAATTCTATACCTTTGCTTTCATTCTTTTTTTTTTTAAAGTTTATTTTTCTTCCATGAGTGATAGAGGAGTGAGAGACAGAAAGACAGGCACCCCCAATAGGGCTTCACACCACCCCTAGTCTTAGCTGGCCTGATTCATGAGTGCACCTAGTGTGTTCAGGGAGGTCTCGGGTTGCAAACTCAGCACCTTTCCCATGTGGGTCCACTTGTATTACCACTGCATCCCCATCTGGCCCCAGTTCTGCACCTGTTCTTATTAACCATTCTTCTTGTGATTGGTTTTGGCCCAGTTCCATACCTAGGTCTGTTCTTTTAACCACTTGTGTCTGATGCCTGATGCCCTCACATAATTTCTGCATCATGTGACAATCACATCCCTCTTGTTGCATTGATAAAACTACTTTTTTTTTTTTTTGGGGGGGGAGAGGTTTTTCGCTATAGGGCGCGTGCACTCGCCAGACAGACAGAGACAGAGAGACAGAAAGCGAGAAATCACCCCCCAGGGGGGATGGTCACGCCGCAATCCCTTCTCCTCCATTCTCCTCTCGGGATCTTGGACACGCACGCACACGCGCCCGGCGTGAGTTGTAAGCCACCGGGTCCGAGACGCGAACCGCGGTCGACTACGTGGGAGTCCAGCGACATAGCCATTACGCTAACTGCTGGTTCCCGATAAAACTACTTTTTAAAAGTGTGATGACTTTGTGAGAAAGTATGGTATTTTCTCCTGCCAACTGGACATCTAAGTCAGGTGTGAATAGTAAAGTGAGAAATTACATATTCTTTCCTTTGATCAAGACTGCAGTTGGCAAATCCGTTCTCTACAAAGGGCTAGATAGTAAATATTTTAGGCTTTGCAGACCACACAGTCTCTGTGGCAGCTACCCTACTCCGCTGTTGCAGCACAAAAGCAAGCATAGAAAATATGTAAATGAATGGGCATGGCTGTATTCTGATAAAACTTTGTTTATGAATGCTAAAATTTGAATTTTACGTAATTTTCATGTGTCACAAAATATACTTCTTGTGATTTCTTTTCATCCATTTAAAATGTACAGACCAATCTTAGCTACCGTACTGTACAAAAACACATTGTGGGCTGGATTTGGCTCATGGGCTGTCATTTGCTGATTTCTTTGTCAAAAGTAGGGCAGAGCTAGGAAGGCCAAGAAAAAATTCTAAATGTCAGGGAAAGGAGGTTTATTTTCTTTTGAGAAAAAAATTTGGATGTAACTGATATTTTTGTTACATACATGATCAAATCCTGTGTATTACTAAATACTTATATTTAATGAACAGTGTTTATTAGTTAATAAGCACATTTTAATTTCCTAAAGTTAAAAAATATATTTAAGCTTCCTGAAAGGTGCATATAGTATATTTCTATATTCCCTTGCAGTTTCACAATTTTCTTGTGATTGTCCCACAAGAAAGCTGCAAGTTAATATGATAAAATTTAACAATTACTTGTTAAATTTAGCGATTTGAGCCAGGATAGCTTTTTGTTTCCTTACTTGTTTCTTCTGTGAGAAAGAAAGACACAGAGAGAGAGAGGTACATCCAACATGGCCTTCACACCAAAATCCACCTCCAACCTGAGCCAGCCAAGATCCACAGGCATGCACACGGGCCTAATGTGTTCAGGGAGTCTCTGGACTCCCTGAACGCCGGACTTTCCCATATGGCCTCAGCATTGTGGATGGTTGTTACTGCTGTGCCACCATGGCTGGCCTGATCTAGGCTAACTTGAAAATTTTTTATATTGAGAAATACTGTAAACAATTGTAAAAGAACTTAAACATATATATACAGTTTACCTAATAGCCCAGATGAGAACCTTGCCATGTGACTGCCCCCCAGGTCGAAGAATGGAAGAATATTACTTTGCTGACTATTCCAAGGCACCCCCCACCCACTCTCATTGCGCTTTTCTTTTCTCTTTTCTTCTCTCTTTTCTTTTTTTCTTTCTTTCTCTTTAAGACAGGATCTTGCAGTGTTGCAATTCTCCTGTCTCAGCCTCCTGAGTAGACAGACTATAGACATGCCACCATATCCAGCTTTTAGGTTGGTCTGGGAATTGTACCAGCCCTTCCCATGTGGGCTCAGCCTACTGAATAGCAGCGTCTTCCAGTGCCTACGATCACAGCTGGGCCTCGCTGTGTTTTGTAAGGCACAATCCTGTGCCTGTTCCATAGAAGTAACTGTTACCAGACTTTTTTGACTTTCTTTATGGTTTTATTTTCTGTGATAATCTGAAACAAGATAGATTCGTTTTGCCCAGTGCTTTTTGTTTTGCTAAGTGATGTGTAAACTCCCTAGAGAGAGAGAGAGAGACAGAGAGACAGAGAGAGGGAGGGAGAGAAAAAGTCCCCCCACCCTTGGGGCATAATCACACCACAATCCTTTCTCTTCCATTTCTCCATCCTGTTGGATTTTGGGTGCATGTTTGTGCGAGCACGCACACACTCACTCTCTCTCTCTCTCTCTCTCTCACACACACACACACCCCTGGTGTGTTTCTCCAACTGCTGGGACTTGAACCGTAGAGTCGGCCATGTGAGTTCTGGCTGCTCCAACCATGAGGCCACAGAACTGGCCCAATTTTGACAAATTTTGAATTTTATATTGAAGTACTCATTCAGTATGCATTAGTTTCTATCTTTTACCCAACATTCTTGCAAACATAATCCTTGCAGTTGTTTGGAGTCTTAATTCGTTCAGTGTAATAGTCCACTGAATGGTTATACCACAATTTGTTGATCCAGGTGACTGTTCAGCATTTGTGTTGTTTGCAGCTTTTGGCCACCATGGCCAATTTGGTTGTGAATGCTCTTGCATATTTATGTGTATATTTCTTGAGTGTATATACCTACAAGTCAAATTGCAGGGTAGTAGGCACTTGTGTGGTCAAGTGTAATAGACATGCCAAGCTGTTTGGTTGTACCACATTAAACTCCCACCAGCAGTGTGTGACAGCTCCTTTTTTATCATGACTGTCAATACCTTAGTGTACTGTCTAACTTTGAGTTAGGCTAACTTTTTAAAAATTTATTTTATTATTGTTATCATTTATACATTCAATCTCTATACATCATTTAGATCATAAAGAGAATTTACCCAGCATGAAACGCACCTGAGTCTTTTAGAACTGTCATTGTACTGTGACTGAATACCAACCCCAGGACACTGTTGTTTGCACTTCTTTTTCTGCCCATTTCTTCTCTTCCAGGGGTGGCGGGTGAACCTCATCACAGCAGATCGTGTGACCCCTCTTCATGAAGCCTGTCTTAGAGGTCATGCCTCTTGTGCAAGATTTTTATTAAAGAATGGAGCTCAGGTAAGTGCAGTTCAAATAACATCTTGGAAACCAGGAATGAAACATGACTCTTTCTATCCCTCTGAATAATGTTTAGTACATTTGATTAGCCTAATCTGAAATAGGAAGAGGGAAATTTTTCAGGAGTATTATGTCCATTAAACATTTTTGCTTTAGTGATGGATGAAATACTGAATTTTTAGCTAGAAAGTCATGCTTAGAGTCTAGAATTTTCTTTATCAAACACTGCTGATCACTAACTGTTAGACTTCTGCCATCATTTGCTATGGCTAGAAGGTAGTGAACATACCACAGAAAGCACGTATCATTGAGCTGGGAAGTGGGGGGTGTCTGGGGAGAAAGAAAATCTCTGGGTGGCTCTTGCCGTTAGCAAGCAGACTGTACTTGTTCACCTGGTAGCAGGATTCCAAGAGCAGCAAAAGAGGGCAAGCTACCTGCTTGCATCACACTTGGTACTGTCCCATTGGCCCAGGCAAGTCACATGGGCAAGGCCAGATTCAAGGACTGGAAAACCAGTTTTTGTCTTGTAATAGAAGTTGAAAAGCCACATTGCAAAGGGATCTGCATACTGGGATAGAGAACATCTGTGGACATTTTGGTAAAGTACTATGATGTAGAAAGTATTCACACTAAGGGGATGTTGGGAACACACAGAAAGGTTCCTAACCCATCTATTTCTGTTGGGGAGAGAGAGAGAGTCTAAAGAGGCATTTTCTCCATGAAATGCTGTCTAAGTTGAAACCTAAAGCACCTGTTGGAGTTAGCTAAATGGAGTTTGGGGGAATTATGAGTTCCCTGGAAACAGAAAATAGGAAGGCTCGGAAGTAAAAGTGAACAAATTTTTGTGACTTCTAGGTGATCTTAATGGCATGAGAGTAGAGTGAGTGAGAGGGTTCAGAACACAAACAGCCTCGTTATCCATGACAAAAAAATGAACTTTGGGCTAAGACTAGTAAAGAGGCAGAAATGAGTGCATCCTTGGATTTTTATTTGGGATAAGGAAACTTTTTCAAAACTTGGAAGCAGAGCCAGGGCTAAGGTGAGGCAAACGAGGCTTCCAGGGTATAAATACTTTTTTTTCTTAAGTTTTATTTTCCTTTCCTTCTTTTTTTTCATATTAGTTTTTACATTTAATGACTGTACATCTTTATAGCATACAAAATTAATTGTCCCAGCATGAATAAGCTGCATATTAATCCATTCAAAGATATTATACACATTATCATCAATAGATAATTTTCCATTTTTGTGTCTGTTAAATATTTTGCTTTTTGCCCCTTGATTCCTTTCCTCCCTTCTGCTTTTCCCTCCATTGCCCACCCTCCTTCCATACTGTGTCTTGTATCCACAGTTGCTTTCCATGCTTTTATACCTTCTAATCTTCCAGTTTCTACTGTAGAGTTCAAACATTCGGTATATATTAAGTAGGGGCATACAATGCCTCTTTTTCATAGTCTGGCTTTTGTGTGACCTTGAGAATGAGTATCTCTTTAGCTTCTGCACCCTGGGCATCTTTTGTGCCTCACTCTAGTCCTGACCTTCCTAGGAAGTAGAGTCTATGAATGAGTGTATTGTCTTAACAATATCTGTGCTTAACAGATTCACTAAATAATTACTTAACAATATAGATAAATGTGTCTGCATTCAGCTTTCCTACTTACTATTCAGTTATAGCTCATACTCGATGGAGTTAGAAGTTAACTTTTAAATTTCTATCTGCTTTCCAACACTAGAAAAGATGGCTTCCAAGATTATATTTTTATGGCCATATTGGACATTAACCAGTTTTGTATCTATAAGCAAGTGTATTTCAGCAGTCTATTGACTAATTATTAATTGCCTGTTGAGCTAACTTTACCATTTTACTGGTTCCCTTATTAATTATTAGGTTAAATAAATTTTTTGGCATGTATTAACTCTGTATTTGTATAAAAGTCACGATTTTAAAGTTTTAAGAATGACTCTAAGAATTTTAGGTTACTCTGGCTGCTGTCAGGAAACTGGGTTGGTATAGGATGGATCTAGGATGAAAGTTTAAAATAAGGAGATTTGTTTGTAAGCTATTGAAATTATCCTAATCAGTTTCAGAGTTCATATTCTTGGGGAGGGCATGGAGGAGACAGAACATTCAGTAACATTCTTGGTGCCTTACACACACTTGATACCTCATTCAGTTTTTTTATAATCACATTGTAGAACTTGGTATTTCCCCCCTGTTTTATAGTTGTGAAATTTAAGGCTCAGAGAAGTTAAATAACTTCTTAAAAGTGATGGAGTCTTTTTGAACCCAGGGCAACCCATTACCTGTTTTTATCCTGGAGCTTTTCATTCCAGGTGAACGCCATGACTTCATACTGGCACACACCCTTGTTTAACGCTTGTGCCAGTGGCAAACTGGATTGTGTGAATTTGCTTCTGCGGTATGGAGCCAGCCCCAACCCTGAGAACGACCTGGCATCCCCCATCCATGAAGCTGCTAGGAGAGGTAAATCTGTTGAGAATTTAAGTTTTCTACCCATTCCTTTGAGGGCCACCTTACTGTTGAAAGAAAGAGGGAAGAAGAGGTACATTTTAGAGTAGTGGATCTCACTGGGATGCTGGGACTAAAAGCATCAGCTTTGCCTGCCTGTAAATGATTCTTGGGCCCCATTGAGTCAAACGCTGTGTGGGTAGAGCCCAGCCATCTGTGTCGTTGTTTAACAAGCCATCCAGGTGTTTCTGATGCACAGCGAGTTTGAGAACCTACATTTAGGGTATTTGCAATGTTCCCCACTGTATTCCCGGAACAGGGCCTGGTACATAGTAGACAATCCATCTATATGGTTGGACTCATTACCCCATAGAAATCAAGTTATTTTATAAAATAAATGATCTTCAATTTTAGAGCTTTAAGGAATACTGTCTCAGGGCCATCTAAATTTGCCAAGGGAAGCAAACTTGCAATGTTCGAAACTCTGATTATAAAGTTCGGGGGTAATTCTTCTCATAAAACCAGTTTTCCTGATATTCTTAATTCTGGGATAAAAAAAATGTGCAAGTTTTGCTTTTCTCTAATGTTTATCATCATCATCATAATGGTCATACCTTGCCTGAGGCTTTCCCAACAGCTTTCACAGAACAGCTTTCCATTTGACAGAATCAACCCATATTATAATTACCTCCCAAAGCATTGATGTTCCCTTATTGAAGGGCATACTAACTCATCATATTCACTGTGTCAAAAAATTAAAATAGTAGTATAATGGAAACATAAAGGCACAAGGTTTAAAGTTTCACATTTTGGACCAAGGAAGAGCATTTGGCTTTCCCCCAGCTGGCCAGATGGAGCCCTGCTCATGATAGAGATCTGGAGCTTCTAAGCCCTGCCTGTGCCCTGTGGCCTGTTTCTCCCAGGCCTACCGTTGGAGAAGTTGTAAGTTTCCTCCTCTGTCCTGTGGCCCACACTGTGCCCTTTTCTTCATCCGGTTCACCTACAGTCTCCGTTCCTCCATAGTTTTCCCCAACTCTTACCTCCATTTCTGTGCTTGGACTATTTGTGAAGCCACAAACCATTGAAAAAGTGGACTGAAAATGGTTACTGGTTGCTTACCGAGGCTGTTAAACTCAAGTGGAGCTTCACCTGTAGCTGCAGATCACATCTTGCAGGCAACCTGTTAACTGATGGCAGTGTTGAAAAATCATTCCTGATCCTCAGTAAAGGAAATAGCTTTTGAGCCTCTAGATAATTTCCGGGCAAATTTAAATGTGAGAAATGGGGAAGGTGTTAGCGAAGGGAAGTTGTGCTGAAACTGTTTACTTCTGCTTTGGGCTGCAGGCTACGTGGAGTGCGTCGAGGCCCTCATAATGCACGGGAGCAACGTTGACCATATCGTTAGTTACCTGGGCACTGCACTGTATTTGGCTTGTGAAAAACAGGAGATAGCCTGTGCCAAGAAGCTTCTGGAGTCAGGTAAAACAAAAAGTGAAACAAATTACGGAGTGAAAATGGAAAGTAAATTGTGCGTGTTTAAAAGAACCTTCTATGAAGGAGTGTGGGCAATAAAGTCAGACAAGATCAGGATTAATGCTGACTGCTCCCACAGGAATGATTTCACAGAGTTTGAACTTTATTTTTTTCACTTGTAACTGGGATGATGACAATAGTAGTGATGATGACGATGATACCCCCTCCCAGGGTGGTCCTCAACGGTTATTAGTTTCTCTTCCCTTCCCTGTGACTCCAACGTTCTGGCCAGTCATGGTATTAGAGCCTGCAAAGCCGCTGGATTAGGCTGGAGTCTTCCTCTCTGAGACCTTCTTCACCAGTTCTCTTTGATTTGGAACTTGAACTGGCCCCATTTTACATTTCAGTAATGTAAACAGTACATTCTCTTTGAGAAGGTCTATGTACCATCCTTCCTTTTCACCTCCTTGCTTTGTCTAGTCTTCTTCTTAACACCTGGAACACCATTCCATCACCTCTTTAACTATCTGAGTCCTGCTTATTCTTTCTTTTTTTTTCCCCAAAGAATGATTTAACTTTATTTATTCATTCATTTATTTTAATTTGACCAGAGAGAGACACGGGGGGCGGGGAGTGAGAAAGCAAGTCACCAAGTCCAGGGCTTGAACCCTGGTCGGCTATGTGGGACTTTCCAGCACCTTAACCACCACGCCACTTGCTGCCCCCCCCCCCCCCCAGTACTGTTTATTCTTTAAGACTCCAGTGACCTCTAAATTTTTTTTTGTAAAGGCAGCGTCTTGCCATGTTATAGTCCTTCTGCCTCAGTCTCCCAGCTGGGACTACAGGTTTGCACCACCACACCTGGCTCTTTTTAAAATAAGGTCTCACTCTATTGCCTGGACTAGTCTTAAGCTTGAGATTCTTCTGCCTCAGACTCCTCCAGTCCCGGGAATTATAGATGTGCATCACCATACCTGACTGGACCAGGTGTCAGTCTTGGTCTGTACTGGCTAATAGTTAGGTTCCGATAGTATGAAACATGCAGGTTTCGTGCAGCAGGATTTTTCCTGCATCACCTCTATGTAGCGCTCAAAGATGTTTTCCATTTCATAGGCTCATGCTGTACATTCAGCCACATTATCAGTGGCATTTTGTCCACATGATGAAATGCAATGAAATCATCACCTGTTTTCTCAGACTCGCCGTGCTCACTGTGGTTCCCCCTTTGCTAGGGAATTTTGAGGCTCAATGCTTTGCTGGGTTGGGGGGATGGTTGGACTCTGCTCTTTGACTGACCCTGTCATGTTCTTGGAATTATTTAGGAGCAAGTGCAAACCAGGGCAAAGGTCTGGATTCTCCTCTTCACGCAGTGGCCAGGGTGTCCAGTGAGGAGCTGGCCCACCTGCTCATAGACTTTGGAGCGGACCCCCAGGCCAAGAATGCTGAGGGCAAACGACCTGTGGATCTGGTGCATCCGGAGAGCCCTATGGCCCAGCTCTTCTTGCAGAGAGGAGGTGCTTCTCCTTTGCCTAAATCTAAGCCCTAATCCATAGTAGGCAGATATTTACTAAGTTCTGACTTCCAATTCTATAAAAGATCATTCTCTGCCATCCCCACAGGTGGGGAAGTGGAGATGATATAGTATTCATGAGGCACAGTACTGGTTTTGTAGTAAATAACATCCTGCTGTTTGCCATGTTGGAGACAGGCTGTTCAGGGTGATCTATTCGTCTATGCAGTAGGCCAGTTTTCAAAGAACTAAAATGTTTTAAAATTTTAATCTTGAAGTTATCTGAAACATACTTTAAAATTATGTCTCAGAAGCCTCGTTGGATATGTGTGCTGTCTTACTGCAACAGATAGGCCCAACTACTGGGGTTAAAATGCAGCTAATTCAGAGTAGAGGGTCTTTATTCACACCGTTTTGAAGACATTTATATGATAAACATTGAGGAGTCCATATTCCTCTGTAATAAGAACTGGCGTGCCTAACCCGAATGACTGAACTTTGTGGTTGGGTAGTGTGCACAGGCATAGGGCTAATTCCCTGGGCTTTGATGTTGGGGTGGGCTCAGGTTGGGAGCAAAGGCCTCTCAGTTTGGGGAGACTGACAGTCGCAATCTTAATTGCCCATAGAGGCATTTGAGCTGCTGGCTTGGTACTTATTCTCTTCCCCAAGTGTGGACTGTGTTAAGTTACAAAGGTTGTGTGACTTTGAAGCAGGCCTGCCCTTCCGAAGGATTCTGATATCAGGTAATCTGGTTATTTTCTCCCCACATGCAGGGAAGTAAGGTGGGCTCTGGGCAGAACTGTAAAGTGGCCCTAGGAAGTCCTTCTTCTTCCTATTCCCACTCTTCCTGGGTTCTGAATGCCAAGCCCCTGCCTTGTACTCCTGAGCCATACCCATCGGGTGGGGAAGGCTGACTCAGGCACTAGGAACAGTCCAGCAGAGACCCCTTTATGCTATGCTATGTGATCGTCAATGGGCAATTCTACCTGCATTTGAATTTTTTCTTGTTTTCAAAAAATTCTTTATATATACACAGGACCACTTTCTCCATCAGGCATAGACAGTATTAGGGCCCACAGAATGTATGTTTCCTTTAAAATCAGAAGAAAAACTGAACAAAACTGAACCTAGGTTATATTCATCTTCATACCAACACAGTTGTAAAATATAACGTCTAATTTTTTTTTTTAATTGGGAAAGGGATTCACAAAGGTACAAGTACCTCAGGACTCTCTAAAATCATAATGTACTGTGTGTGTGTGTATATAGATACACACACACACACGTATATATCCCCTTCCTTGTTGAGAAATCTTACAGAACGTTGAAATTGCCTGCACTGGCTCCTCCCTTTCACTTGGAGTCCTGAAACCATTCCTAGGGACATACATTGCCTTTAGTTTCTTTAACTCACATTTCGTAAGGTGACAGTGTGGCCAGTGATCCCACTGATCTGTGAAATATAATTTGCTGCTGCAGAGAATTGTCACTTGTTTTGCCCCACGAGTCACTTCTGGGTTCTGGTGAGGTCGCCTCTCTTTGTGCTGGAACCTCATGGGAAATGGGGCCAGGCAGGCCCAGATAGCCAGATCTGCAGGCACAAACGCAGCAATTTCTGCCTCTGAGTGTCTCTGCCAGTTGATCTGCTTCAGTCCCCCTGTTTTTCCATACCCAGGGTGAGGTGTTAATAAGACATCTGTCCTCTTTTGATGGGGGAGGGTGACTGGAGACGCTAGGTGGAATCCAGCTGTGCTCTGGGTTGGGCTTTGCATAGGTGTTAGGAAAAGGGGTCTCCCCTTCTTTTCAGGGAAGAGGAAACGATGTCAGGAACATTACAACACTCACCCCTTGCTGAGCATCGAAAGCAGAATTCGCTATGGCACACAGTGAAAAGCAGGAGCCCCCCCCCCCCTCCCCCCCACACACACTCCCGTGTGCCTTGGTCTCATGAGTGTGCTGGGGAAAATGAAACCCAAAAGTTGTTGCTAATTCATAAGAAGACAGTTTGATGATTTTTATTGAGCAAAGTGAGCCCACTGAACGCTTGTAGGTGCGAGCAAGTTGGCTACAAAGCTTCCATGGTTTCCGGCTCTATGTGGCACCAAAGCTCCTGTTACTGTACATCGTCCTACTTGTAGTAAACAGGCAGCAGCTATTCAGTTGGCATCGTGACCTCTTGCTTTTCATAATTCTCTGTCAGGCTCGCTCTAGACCTTGCTCTTCATGCTTTATCAGTCGTCCCTCCTCTGGTTACCCCAGACAGTGCACCTAACACATGTGATTAGATGTGATGAGGTATTCCTCATTCTTTCAACATTCCTTAGTGAGGCTAGATGAAGTTCATTTCCCCCACAGTATGCTTTTTAGAGTTTGTTAATTTATGCCTTGAGTACACAGGAAGCAGTTCACTAAACTATGCTTCGAGTACCCTGGGCATAATTCGAAAGGAGACTTCGATTCCAATACGGCCCCTCTGAATGTGCTGTGAGAGCCTGATTTAAAATAGTACATTTATTTCTTTGACCATACATGTGTCTGTTCCCACTTCCCTTGTTCTCCATCACCTGAGGGAGATACGACTCAATTTTCCTATAACTTGTGGTGATGCTATAGGAAAACAGAGACACTGTATTGTCTGGGTTGTATTCAGGACGAAATGACCTGGGGCAATGCCTGTGGGAAATCCAGATGGTCAGGCCCCACCCAACAATAAGTGAACCAATATCTCTAGGGTGGGGCTCGCAGCCTGCAGTTTCAATTGCTTCCCCCCCCCCCATGTGATTCTGAGGCGCAGCTTGGATTGAGGGTTACTGCTTTATGGAATTCTCGTGGGTATATAGTTTTGCATTGCTTTCAAATAACCAAAGGAGAATTCCCCTTAAAATTTGGTGCAAGGTGTGGGGGACCTGTAGGAAGTCATTTCCTGTCCTTTTACCTTGTAACAGGGTTTTTCAACAGGATGTATAGCTGCCTCCATGTCTGCCCTCTAGATGCCAGTAGCACCCTCCTCAAGTTGGGACAGTGAAAAATGCCCCTGGACATTGCCAAATGTCCCTGGGAAGCAGAATAATATTCCCCTTCTGCCCTCCCCTGACCTGCCCCCTTTTGGGAACCACTGTCCTAAAATGTAAGCTCTTGATCGTTCCTGTGCAAGGGTTGGCTAGTTTACTTCTTGCCTGTGAGTGAAAGCATTGGGATAGCTCTGCACACAGGCTAGAAAAACAAACGTAACTTAAGATAACATACTCTTAAGACTCACTGAGAGCTCATTGTATTTGAATATCTTAAAATTGCTCAAAGCATAAACTAAAATGTTGCACCAAAGATATGAACTCATGTCTAAGGTCTAAGACAGGAAAACCATGAAACATGAGCTTTGCTTTCACGACGGGCATTTTTATGTAGCTATGTGACTGAGGCCCAAGGTAGCTTCCTTAAGCCTCGGTTAGTGAGGCTAAGCTTTACATTTCTTTCACTCTGCTCTTAGTGAAAACCTATCAAATTCTCCAGTTAGATACCTGAAAAGAGAGAACATGGCCTAAAAAAACTCCTACCCCCCCCAAAAAAAAACAACAAACAGAAAGTGACCTCGAACAGTGCCAAATTATTTCCTTATAACAATGTTATATCTTGTATGCCAAAAAAAAAAAAAAAAAAAAAAGGGAAAGGAAAAGCAGCTTAGATCAGTGAAACCGATGTGTGACTTCTTCTGCTCTTTGTCCAGGGCCCCCTTCTTTGATGCAGTTGTGCCGCCTCAGAATTCGCAAGTGCTTTGGAATCCACCAGCATCACAAGATCACAGAACTTGTCCTCCCAGAGAGACTGAAACGGTTCCTCCTGCACCTTTAAAGGCATTAAGGAATTGTATTTGTAAACAATAGGAAAACATTGAGTTTTGTGACTACTAGAATTTAAAAAAAAATAAAGTTGGGTTTGTAGAACTAAGCTACATTTTTTTCCCGTTGGATTTTTATTTTTAATAGAAACACACTGGGTACTTTCGTATTGCTGGTTAGAAGGCATGGAGAAGGATTTTTTTCCTGCCTGGAAGAGAGAGTCTAAAATAATGAGTATTGTTTTGGATGTCTATCCCATGCCAAGCACTAAGCAAGGAGCACTCTGTTTATCAGGTTCAGCTCACACAGCCACTCTTCTGGGTGGGTCCTGTTCACTGCCTTCTTTAGGTAAGACACTGGAGCTCAGGGTGAGCAGTATGTTCAGTGACGCAGAGCAAGGAGAGAGGAGCCAGATTCACATACAGGCTTGCTGATGTCACTCTGGGAGCTTTGAGGCAGAATTTTCCAACATCAGTATTCTGGCTCTATCTCTGTTACATGGGAATGGGAAGGGAGACGAAGAAGAAAGATAATTCTTAGCCCAATTATTTTTAACCTTCCCAACTGCCCTAAAAACCACTGCTGGCCTAGTATAATATTGGGTCCCATTCTTTTTTTCAACCAAAGCACCATATACATATTAAGCATATTCTAGAACTCTGCTGCCCAATGGAGTAGTCACTAGTTCAATGGTTTCAACCAGCGGCAATTTTATCCCTCTGGAGACATCTGGGGTTGAGCACTTTCTCACTTTTTTTCTCTCTTTCTCCTGCAAATGCACGTGCCCACTAGCAAATTGGAAAAAAAAAAAAACAAAAAACACTGATAAACTTTAAAATCACTAGCTGCGTTTCAATCATTAAATAACCACAGGTGACTAATGGCTATTGCACTGGACAGCACAGACACAGATCGCTGTGGAAAGTTCTGTTGCCCCATCATTGCAGACATTTCTATTGGATAGCACTCTTGACATGCTCAGTGAATGGATTTTTGCAATTTTTGAAAGAATTGTTTTATTTAACTTTATTGATTTATATTTATTTACTTTAATTTGACCTGAGAGGGACAGAGTAAGAGAAAAAGAGAGAGGGAAAGTGAGAAATCAAACAGCCAGGTTTGGAATTTGAGCCGTGGTCAGCCATGTGGGAGTCCAGTGCCCTTAACCACCACACCACCTGCCGGCCTCGAATTTTTTGCAATTTTTAATTGACACATTGGAATGGTACATATTTATGGAATACAGTATGCTTTTTCAATATGTGAATATGGCATATAATGATCAAATTGGGAAATTAATACAGGCATCATCTTAAACATTTCTCATTATTTTGTGTTGCTGACATTCAAAATGAATAGATTTAAACTGCGTTTCCATTTTGGATTTACAGGTGATGTAATTTAGTAACTACTGCTGTACTTCTGGTTGTCTCTGAAATGAATTTGGGGCTTCGTTGCATCAATAGGGAGAAAAAAAAATACTGTAACTACTTAAAGCAAATCCTCACTTGTAAGATCTCATATGGTCTGGATGATCTCTGAAGATATTTTTAGTGTAATTTTTCTGGGATTCTAAATTGCTCTATATGAATACTGTTCTAAGAGCTCCACGAATTCCCCAGCAGATGGTGCTACTGCCTCATATTCACCTAAGCAAAAGGCTTACTTCTCATAAATGACCCATCATAAAATGGTTTACAATGTAGGTTCTGGAAATTTCCACTCAGGAATGAAAACTTCGCAGTGAGAGATTCCACCAGCATGGGGTTCTTCTTTTCTTCCAATATACACATTAATTTAAATGTAACTTTACAGAGCCTTGCCTCCTGCTCCTATTTTTCTGTCTTAATCTGATTCTGTTTGTTTACTGCTCAGAATCTAGATAGCTAATGAACGTCAGCACCCTGTCACTTGCTAATTGGTTGAATTTCACCAAATCATTTATTTACGAAATATTTCGTTCATGACTGTGTCTGTGTTGGGCACTGTTCTAGGCACTTGGGGTAGTAATATTGAGCAAGACAAGCAGACGTGATTTCCTGGATCTTCTACTCTAGTCAGGACATCATGCACTCAGGGGTAAGGAGACGTGGGTATGTTTGCTATAGTTTTCCTTTTGAAAGCACCCACTTAGGGAAATAGCATACAAAATGCATTTTCTCATACAAAATGTATCACACCCTTGCTTATATTAATTTTCCCTCAACCAAACCCCGTGAGTTTAACCAGGACTACAACAGACTTACTAGAACAGCATGTTTTTTTCTTAAATAGTACAGGTGATCAACTAATCTGCAAATCCATTTACTAGATGATCATCCCCACAAATGGAGTAAAGTCCTTTTAACCTTCCCAACTGCCCTAAAAACCACTACTGGCCTAGTATAATATTGGGTCCCGTTCTTTTTTTCAACCAAAACACCATATACATATTAAGCATATTCTAGAACTCTGCTGCCCAATAGAGTAGTCACTAGTTCAATGGTTTCAACCAGCAGCAATTTTATCCCTCTCTCATTGCTTGTTTTCAGGCTAGGTGGAGTGCATCTCCCTGATTTCCTATTCTACCACCCACTGGAAATAACTCCTCTGTAAAAGGCTTGCCTAACCAGGTCAGGCCCACCTGGATAATTTTCTGATCTAAGGTCAGCTGATTTCGGATCTTAATCATATCTGCAAAAATCCCTTCAGAGAAGCACTTAAATTAGTGTTTGGTTAAATGACAGAAGAAGTATGTGTACCAGGATCTTAGAATCCTGGGGGCATCTAGAATTCTGTCTATCCTGCCTGTTATTGGTGAATGACCACCAATTTTTTGTTGATTTGTCTGAAGTTCAATATGTAATAACATAATAATGACTATTCATGTTATTTCATCAAACATGTATATAGTGCTTATTTTGTGCCAGGCTTGGCTCTATGATGTTTCACAAACGTCAACTCATATAATACTTAAAATTCTATGATATAGGGGATGTTATACCCATTTTACAGCTAAGGAAACCAAGGCACCAGAGAGGTCAAGTAAGCCCCCCAAGGTGATACAGCTTCTGTCATGGACCACATGGTTCCTTTAACAACATCAAGCCTACATTGTCAGGTCTGGCAATGAATAATGAAGATTCAGTTGGGGCCAGGGAGTGGAACTTGTCAGCCTTGATACCATTCCCTTTGGGGCCTTGTCACCAAGTACAAGGCCACTGGCATGCCCACCTAGGGGGTGTGATGTGATGGGGACTGTCCTCTCTCGTGCTCGCCTTCATGATTCTTCTGTAAATCTAAAGACAGTTCCAACCAGCAGATGTTTTAGAAGGGACTTCACTAAAGTTTATGGAAACCAAAAGAGAAGTGAGTAATATGCTTACAAAATGCAGCCAAGTTTGCTACAGGCCCACGGCCTGGCTCAGCTCCTGGCCCATTTCCTTGGGACAGAGAACACTGGCCACTTACCTCTCCTGACTTTCCTTCAGCACTTCTCTGTGATGTCTCCTCCATACCCAGGAGAGTGAAGCCCAGAGAGGTTCAGGGCCTCCCTTCCTTCTGGCCAAGGCCTACCTTTCACACCCTCGTTTCCTGTTTGATTTCTGGGTGTTGTCACTGGTATCGACAAGCCTCCTACTCACCACGGTGTAGACTTACCCAACCACCACAGGTGCCAGTCTTATCACATGGCCCAGTGCCCCCAGATGCCCACAGCTTCAGAGGCAGGTTAAAGGGGAGCTTCCATGTTAGATGCAATCTGGAGGTTTGTTTTGGTGAGTAAAGAAGAGGCACATCTAGGTCTTCCTGTGTCTTGCTCATGTCCTGCCCTTCAGGGTGTTTAGGCTAAGACTAAGCAAGTCAATGTCAGGTTTGTCTTCTGCCTTGGGTTCTTTTTATTTGGAGAGGCTTTTCACCATAGGGTGCATGCACTCGCCAGAAAGACAGACAGAAAGCGAGAAATCACCCCCCAGGGGGGATGGCCATGCTGCAATCCCTTCTCCTCCATTCTCCTCTCGGGATCTTGGGCACGCACGCACGCGCCTAGCGTGAGTTTAAGCCACCGGGTCCGGGACGCGAACCGCGGTCGACTGTGTGGGAGTCCAGCGACATAGCCATTACGCCAACTGCTGGTCCCCAGGCTCTTCTTGATGAGAAACATAGCAAAAAAAAAAAAAAAGAAAGAAAAGGTCCTTTTAGTTCAATCCTCATACTATACTATTGCTTCTATGAAATGATAGAAGAGAAGAACATCCTACTGCCTAATACAACCTCCAAGACCTTTAGACTCCTTCAAGTGTATAAATTCACACTGATTTGACAAGATTGATTTTCTACCCTTTACTTTGCAAAATCCATTGTGAGACCGAAGCAAGTAAAATTGATTTCCGCTCACTTCCCTCCCCACCCAAGGGCTCTTTGCTCACTCCTGGTGATATGAGATTTTCTAACTTTCTATGCCCCTTCTTAAAAGCTTTTTCTCCCCAGCACAGTGAAATCAAATGGTTCTACAGACCTGTGTGGGAATTTTAATGTGATATTTTAGGTGTTTAAGCTCCATTGGTTCAAGAACATACCTCTCTTGTATCATAGTTGAAAGTCTAAATATTTACATTGTAAGTGCTGGGCTATGACCGTGAAACTGGGGATACTATCACTCTACTTTTCACTCTGCTTTTCATTCAGTTCACATTTTGTACATTTCACTTAAATAAGAAAGCACTTCAGAAAGCCACTGGTAGAAATTTATTTCTGAGTAGCATTGCTCAGAATCAGATGACGTGGTTTGCATTTTACTTTCAACATACAATATAAAGAATGCCCTATTTCTTTTAGTTCTCCAAAGCTAATTTAATTTGTCCTGAACCACCATTAGCCTGGCTGGAAATTCAACTTCAGTCACAATGTGGACCCTATTGAAGGGATAAGTAGAGATCTCAAGGGTCTTATGTTGTCCAGAACATACAAGGAGGGCCCTCTGGTCTTAGGTCCAAGTGGCCACTGATGATTGTCATCCAGACTCATGTGATTCCTTTGAGGCACCCATGTAACCTAATGCTTAGTTTGAGAGTCCTAGTGCCCAAGACCTGACCTTCCTAGGGAGACCATGTAGCCACGATCTCTTCCCACTTCTCCATGGTGTTATATGGGAAAAGGGCATAAGTATCTGCTTCTAGGTCCTACCCAAAAACCCAGTTCCTTTTTAGTTTTAGAGAATTAACGTTTCTCATGTTGGCAAATTCTACCCTAAGCCTCTAAGTGCTTTCTTTCTTCCAGCTCTGAGAAGACCTGGCAGTATCTCCTCAGTAAAAATCAGAAGTGCAAACCAAGAAAGTAGACACTGAGCCAGAAGGCTTACCTATTTTTAAAAAAATAATATCTTATTTTTTCTTATTTTTTACATTAAATCACTATATACTTTTTTTTTCTTTCTTTTTTTTTTTTTTTGGAGAGGTTTTTGCTATAGGGTGCATGCGCTCGCCAGAAAGACAGAGACAGAGAGACAGAAAGCGAGAAATCACCCCCTAGGGGGTATGGCCACGCCGCAATCCCTTCTCCTCCATTCTCCTCTCGGGATCCTGGGCATGCACGCACACGCACTGGTGTGAGTTTAAGCCACCGGGTCCAGGACTCAAACCGCAGTTGACTACGTGGGAGTCCAGCGACATAGCCATTATGCTAACTGCTGGCCCCAAATCACTGTATACCTACCTTTACAACATTGGAAACAAACTTTCCCAGCATGAATACCCTGTATGTTAGTCCAGTGAAAGAAATTATCGTACATATTGTCATCGACAGATAATTTTTCATTTTAGAGCATCATAGTCTTTAACTCCACAACAGAAATGTTCCCGAGCCCAGGGAAGAGAAAACTTGGACAGTTTCTACTTTACCAATTAAACAGAAAGAATATGAGGAGGAGACTTTGGAGGTTAGAGGATAGAAAATATGTAAGGTAGTTGTCTCCAAAACTGAAAAAGTTAATTTTAATTTTACTAGAGGAACTTGGTAGGATTGTTGGGTGTGTGGTGCCCACATCAGATCTGTTGTCATGGTTGTGTTTTTTCCTCCAGCCACACTCAGCACTCAGGTGGCTGAAATGACAGAATGGCTGTTTCAGCTTTGTGCATAAATATATTTTTCCTTTCAAACTCAAGCCAGCCTACATGATCAAATGTGGAAATCTAGATAGCCATTCATTCAAAGAATGCACTGCAGACGTTGGCACTACTCTCTAGCTTGTTGGAGTACTGAGTAAAGATGCTAGTGGATCTGTCTTCCATGACCATAATCTCCTGTATTATCTTCCCTTGATCCCTGTTGCTAGTTTCGGGAATAGGAAATTGTCCTGTATAGCTTTGCCCACTATCTAATGAAACAGGTATGGCCAGCAGTCCCTAGATAGACAATCTGGAGGCTTACTGGCGATCACTCACATTCCTTCTCCGGAAAATTTGAATCCAACAATATGAAGACTCAGAGAATGGGCATCTGAGTCAAATAAGAGCTGGACACCAAAGTAAGTATTCATGCATATGTATTCTTAGGCTTCCTGAAACTGTCCTCTTTATTCCTGCGTTTTCTGGAATCTAGAACTTATACAGCTTCTTCTTCCATAAGATCTAGCTTTAATAGCTTCTGTTTCTTAGAACCAACTGGTTCTAAGTGTGTGTGTGTGTGTGTGTGTGTGTGTGTGCCAGGTTCTTGTGGGTCCATTGGCTTGTTTCTTCCAGGATTTTAGATAATTCGTGATCTCCAGCAGTTCTTTACTCCATTTGTCCTAGAAAAAAATATGGAGGGAGCAGTGCAAATGCAAATTAGTTTTTACTTTTGGGAAAACCACTGATGGCATGAACCCAATTGAGGCATAGTCCATAGTTAAATGGTCTAAAACAGATGTACTTTTCCAGTCTCAATAGAAAGGGCTGACACTCAAATAGCAAGGTCATTGGAGTCATTGGCCACTTCAGGGTAGTCTAGGCATTCTCTCGGACAAAGCTAAGAGTTCAGCATTCAAGGTGCAAATGGTTTTCTTGGAAGATCTTTATTAACTAGAGCATCACGTTGGCTGTTTTTTTCCCTGCATTTTCTAGAATTGATGTTAACTGTGGTGTTTGTAGAAAAGTATTTAAAATGTGGCTGTATCTTCTGTGCTCTGGGCCTAACTGCTGGTGATGGGAGGAAAAACCTTAGATAGAAACTCCTGCACAGCCCTTCACTACCTACAGTCGCGATGGGAGCAGTGCCTGTTCAGAGCCCTTTGGTTCATTAAGTTCTGATCTAGTCACTTCATGTGTTAGTTGGGTATAGAGAAAACAGATTCTTCAGTTTGGGTATTTAGCAGCAGAAGAGAGAAGCAGACATGCACACCAGTACCAGCTATAGGAAAGATACTAACTACATCAGGGATCTAGAAAGATTTTGGCCAGAGGGAATCTTTTTTTTTTTTTTTTTTGAGAGGTTTTTTATGCTATAGGGTGCGTGCGCTCGCCAGATAGACAGAGAGAGACAGAGAGACAGAAAGCGAGAAATCACTCCCCAGGGGGGATGGCCACGCCGCAATCCCTTCTCCTCCATTCTCCTCTCGGGATCCTGGGCACGCACGCACACGTGCCCGGCGTGAGTTTTAAGCCACCAGGTCCAGGACACGAACCGCGGTCGACTACGTGGGAGTCGAGCGACATAGCCATTACGCTAACTGCTGGTCCCCACCAGAGGGAATCTTGACATTCAGGCTCCAAGGCTTTAAGTGTACTCTCTTTCTCTTGCCTGGTCAATGATGACTCCTTTCCCTCTGAGTGGTGAATAAGTTCTCTGTCTTTAGTTCAATAATCTGTAGATTGAAGGCAGCTGTTCTATGGATCCCCACCAGTGGCAGTGATGCCAAATTGGTTGTTAAATGAGGCTGGCAGATCGTTTTCTCTGGGCTGTGAATTTCCATGTCTCCAGTGATTTCTGCTCTAGGTCAGGACTGAAGACAGCTACTTTAGGAGGAGGAAAAACTTTAGTCTGACATGAGACTTCCAATTGTACTGTATTGGAAGAAGTCATCAAAATTTTCCCACCTTTTTCTTAAACCTTCATTTTTTTAAGGCTCGTCATAGTGCACAAAAGTTCCTCTCTAAGTGGAGAGTCATGGAGTCAGCTTCTCTGAATTAGTGTATTAGGCATGAAAAGGAATACTCAGAAATTAATGAGGAGGCTCATTTCCCCCCAGATGTGAAATAATGGGACAATATTTGATATGTAGAGGAGCCCCTTCGTCAAATACCTCACCTGACTAGTGGAGACATAATGACGTTTTAGTTTTGTCTACTTAGGCATGGAACTAGCCTTTGAGTAGCGGTGTGCTGGTAAAATGTTTAGCATCCAGATCACCACAAAAATGTGCAAACATTTGATTTTCAGTGTTCGCCAGTTACTGTGGTGTAAATATACCCACTGTGGCCAATTTCAGGCTACCACATGACATCATCAAATGCAGAATTTGAGAACAAATTCACACAGTCAGCTGTTAGGAGCCCATGCTCCCTGGTAACTGCTGTGACGGCTGTCTAGGGATAGTTCAATGTACATAGTGAGGCTGGCTCCTGTCATCTGCTTTAGGAGAGTACTTGGCTGGTGGGGAGGATGAAAGGAGATGTTTTGACTCTGTCACTTTCAAACGTGACTGTGCCATGTTTTTGTGGTTTAACCACAAGCTGAGGAGCTGTTCATTTTTAAAAATTGTTTGTGGGACAAGCAGTTATCGTAATGGCTATGTCGCTGGACTCCCATGTAGTCGACTGCGGTTCAAGTCCCGCACCCAGTGGCTTAAACTCATGTGGGGCGCGTGTGGGTGCGTGCCCAAGATCCCAAGAGGAGAATGGAGGAGAAAGGATTGTGGCATGGCCATACCCCCTGGGGGGTGATTTTTCGCTTTCTATCTCTCTGTCTTTCTCTTTCTGGCGAGTGCACGCGCCCTATAGCAAAAACCTCTAAAAGAAAAAAAGAGAAAAAAAGAAAAATTGCTTGTTTGTGTGTTGATTTATCGAGAGAGAGAGAGAGAGAGGCACTCCAACAGAACTTCATTCCATGACTCATCCCCAGCTTCAACCAGCCAGGATCATGGACAGATTCATGCACACACGTGTACAGAGAGACCTGTGGATACGAACCCATGACCTTCCAGTATGGTTTTGACATCATCATTGCTCCACTGCAGTTGGTCAGGAGGCTGTCTAATTTGTTGAGGGTTCATTTGGCTACTCTTAGTCAATTGCACATGATGACCTTCTACTATTTTTGGCTTTTCATTGTGGCAGTACAGAATTGTGCAAAAGGACTTTGTATTTTCGTGGAGATGTGGCATATTGGGGGAAAGATCTTGCTTCTGTGCCCAGCTCTTCTGGTTACTGGCTGTTTCATTCATGGGCAAATCATGTGCCTCGTGCACCTTTTCCTTCCTTCCCCAGAACTTATGAATAATAACCAGGCATCAGCTCCTTCTCCACCAACTCAAGAGCAAACCCATAGGGTTGTGCTTTTACTCTTCATCTTCTCTACTTTTCCTTTGGAAGTCTAAACAATAAGGCAATGAATAGGAGATAGAAAGAAAATGACAGCAAACTTACCAAGCCTACAGCAAACTGCGGTCTTCTCTGAAAAGATTCCATCACTTTGACATTTGAAAGTGGGAGTTTTCTCCTGTAATTCAACAGAAATGAATATAATTTGCTCATTGAAATCATGACTCACTTTTGAATCCACTAATCTTTTATAATACAATTCAGAGCAGATGTTCTCAAACTGTAAAATCACACAGAAAATTTGAAAAATACCAGTCCCCCAGACCCTACCTCAGACCTGGTGAATTAGAATCCCAATCAGAGTGGGGAGTGAAGAAGAAGGGCAGACTATCATTTTCAAACAGTTCCCCATGTGATTCTGGTGCAGATAAGGAAATCTTAGAGCAAGGAAAGACTTGTTCCACTGGGCAGCAATCAAAGTGAGGCTGGATTTTCCAGATCAGTAGTACAAATTTGGCACATAGAGATGAACGTTTCCAGAGATGGGAAGCCAAACTTCTGTTTCAGTGGTTCGTTGAAGAGGCTCACTATCAAACTTTCAGAACCCCAAGTTTCACTACTATGTCCCTGACTGACAGACCCCGGGGTAGGTGCCAACTGCCAGCTATTTTGTTCCCCCACCCTTGAGCAGAGTCCTTGAGCAACAAATGCTTCAGAAAGTATTAGGCACGCTGAAAGAGGTGCCACACCTGGGTGACTCTGATTGACTTCAGAGGCCGAAGGAGCTGTCAGAAAGAGGTGCTCTTAGCCACTTGCAGCACTCCATGGACATCAATTTTTGGTCTTTGAGTCAATGTAGATTAGGTGCATCAATTCCTATTGCAGCCAGCTGTCAGTTAACATCTCTGTCCTTTATGATAACTGACGAGTATAATCAGCAGGTGAACTCACTCTTTATCATTGTCCATCTTTCTAAGCTTCTGCATATTGATTTTCAGCCTCAGAATTGGGCTAATATAGCCCTGAACTCAGTGACTTTTTACTCTGCCTCTTCGTCAGTTCATTCATTTATTCATCAGACATTTGTAGAAAGTCTGCTATGGTCTAGACAATGGAGATCCTGCAACAACAACAAAATTAAACTGGAAGCCCTGCTTTCATGGAGACACCCAATGAATCAATAAGCAATGACAAATAAGTATGTAATATGATGAACAAAATTAGCAAATTATATATCTATATAGAATGTCAGATGGTGATAACTGCCATAGAGACAAGTAAATCAGAGCCAAGAGGAGGGGGAGTTGGGGATAGAGATTGTGCACTAATAATAGTGGCAGTTAAACAAGATTTGATTGCTAAAGAAGACTCAGGTGGTGGGGGGAGTAGACTGGCTGCAGCGGTAGAACGCAGTGCTCTGCATGGCAATCCCATGTGGAGAGGTTTCCAGTTCATCTGTAGACCTCCCTGAATAAGCTGGGCACATGCTTGCCCATGATCCAGGACTGACTGAAGGCTGGGTGAAGGTTGGGAGTGGATTGTGACATCAAGACTCCGTTGAGGGTTCTCTCTCTCTCTCTCTTTCACTCATGGGAGAAATAATCTCTTGCTCATGGAAGAAATACAAACTTTAAAAAAGAAAAAGAAGACAACTCACAGGACCCTAAATGACAATGCTAAAAAAATCTAGTTTAGTACAGGAAAAGAATACAACTGAGAAAGACTGCTAAAGTAAGGCTATACATCACACCCAAAGTCCATTACATAGCAAGGGATCTGGAGAGGTCAAAGGTGGGATCATTGTCTTCCCTCCATAAGGGCATGGCAGGATGCACTCTGGCTTTTCAGTCATGAGCTATAGACATGCACAGGGTTTCCCTTGGAACCAGGGAACCCAGAATGGAGTTTTGGCTGGAGTATTTTGTATTTTGCTGAGTGCATGTGCATATTCCTACTATGTAACCGGCTTTAACAGCAGAGACCTCCAAGGGTCTTGCTCTGGCCAGGTGCAGATCATCAACCTCACTGTTAGTGATGAAAAATGCCGACAATCCTCACATCCGTGGTTACACAGCAGCACTGTTAATCACCAGCTTTCATGCCTTGGCCAGAGGTCTGTGCCATACAGGTGCATTCCTTATGTCAACAGAACAGGTTAGGCCAATTTTAGGTAGGCTACAATGAACTCTCACAGCACAGACTGCAATTGTAAGGAGCAATTCTAAGTTCTAAATCACAGTTCTAAATAGTAGGTCAAAACCTCAAGGAGGTGGCAGAGCCCAGTATGTAGAAATCTGATCGGCAAGTGCAAAGGCCTTGAGGCAGGACTAGATTCAACAGAAAACCAGAGGGCTCTCTGAGGTCAAGGCTGAATGAACATGAAAAAACTTAGTAGACAGATGATCTCAAAGAGGCAGGGAGCAGATGTTGGGTGGAAATCCAAGTCACGTGATCTTTTCCAACTCGAGTGGTATTTCAGATATTTCCCTACTCTGCCTTGCTTTTCCTTCCTGATGCAATGCAATATGTCAGCTCATTAGAAAAGAGTGTTTTTTTTTTTTTTTTTTTTTTTTTTTTAACTTGGGAGTCTCCGGATAAAATTCAGCAGGCCTGTATACTGAAAATTAGAACATCTTGTTTTTACTAACTTCTAGCAGAAATTTGGCACTTTTTTTCCATTAGGAATGCAGGCAACCAGAATCATATTAGTGGTACTTGTAACTCTGCCATCATTAGATATCACAGAGATTTTTACATCAGATTATGGTTGTTGCAAATATTCAGAAATTTTTTTTATGCTCATTACTTCTTTGAAATTGCAGCAGCTATTAACCTGCTGCTAGATGGCACATGATCGTGTCTTCCTGTCTACAGATCAAATGATGAAGTTGAATGTTTTTACAGCTGCAGTTTAACATGGAAAGCTCTGGAGCATTTGGATGTCTTTGAGATTATCTTTGCCTTGTAAAATGAGCTATGGAGGTTTTAATTCCATTTGCAACAACGTGTCTCTGTGGATTGGCTTTTCAACATTTGCAACCATTAAAAGAGAAGAAATCTATAGTGATTGAACATTCAATATGACGTGTGCCCAACCTTATCAAAGACTTCTCCACAGTTTAGCATTCTTTCCAAAACTAAGCCACAATAGCCTTTACACAAAAATGTTGAAAAAAAAATCCTGTAACTTGTGAAGGTGTATAGTGTTGTTACTTTGCTGTTATGTAGAGTCAAAGAAGCGCTTATTTATACCATAAATTTATTCATTTATTTTTAAAGATTCACAAGGTATACGTCATGTACAGTTCACTGAGCTTTATAGGCTGATGAGGAAAAAAAATCAGCCAGAACACTTCCTATTAGCAGTTCCTAACAGATATGCGAGGTCTCTAGGATAACAGCTGGTATCTTGAGAAAATGAATTTTCCGGTGCCAGGTAAGGTTGATGAGGTATTAGCTCCTGAATAGAATATATCATATAAGATTTGACAAGCTTGAATTAATGCCTAATGTTCTCAAAAGGGGCTGGAAATGATTGGAGAGCAATCAGGGAGCATTCCCAAAGAGGCCACAGACAATGTGAAAGCAGATCAATATGAAAATGCACCCCATTAGCAGGTCACGAATGGACTGGAATCAGCTTGTTATTGCTGAAGGTGAAATGAAAGCTTAAGGAGATGTGTGAGCACAGCAGAGAACTGGTACCACCCCTGATTTTTCCCTTTCAGGTGACCAGAGATTCATTTACAGTGCTTGGCTATTCAGATACGCTTTTGGCTGAAGGTCCTATCTAAATAGAGAAAAAGGACCTGCTTGGCCATACCCCCTATGCTGAGAAATATGTGCCCCTTGCTTCTTAACGTGAGCTCTAACCACATCTGACAATGGTCTAAATTCGGTGCTGACAACTGGTATTTAACCAGACAGCTCTTTGTCCACCCACCTGTGCAATGTAGTGGAATGTTCTGGGGTCCTCCTGAGCTCTGCAGTGGGCCCCAACTGGGTGAGGGAGGCGCTATCCAGCCCCTTCTTGGGGGTGTTTGGCAATGTTTGGAGACCCTTTTTGGTGTCACAACTGGATGAGGACTACTGGCATCTACTATGTAACAGTGAGGGATGCAGCTGAACAGCCTACAGTGCACAGCTAGCTCCCACAATAAAGAATCACCTGGCTCTGAATGTGAGCAGTGCTGAGGGCTGTAGCCTTGGTGTAGAGGATGGTGCACAAAACTGCCTAATAGTGTCAGCTTTGCAGAGGGTTTTGCAGGAGGAACGCAAGTGACCAGGTAAAGAAGGGAGGAAAAGGCATACCATTTGGTCTCTTTTGATATATTTTCCAAATGCAGCTCTCCTCTGGACTGCAGACTACTTTATTTTATTTTTGTTTTGGAGAGGTTTTTGCTATAGGGTGCATGTGTTCGTCAGAAAGACAGAGACAGAGAGACAGAAAGTGAGCAATCACCCCCTGGGGGGATGGCCACGCCGCAATCCCTTCTCCTCTCGGGATCTTGGGCACGCACGCACACGAGCCCGGCGTGAGTTTAAGCCACCAAGTCTGGGACGCGAACCGCAGATGACTACATGGGAGTTCAGTGACATAGCCATTACCCCAACTGCTGGTCCCCAGACTATATATTTTTAATTGCTCATTTCTTTTCTGCTTCATCATTCCCATAGACACAAAAGGGACAGCCAAGATCAAGGAGGGTTGCAGCAAGGCTCTGGCACCACCCAGAAAAGCACACACAGCTGGAGCTCCTTTGTTTAATTAGCATTATACTAAAATATTGATATTGAGTCATCGGAAAAGTCATGACGCATTTTTCTATGTTTTTCTGTGTAAAGTGCATCATGACTTTTCTGACAACCCAGTATATTATCAATTACTATCGACCTATTTTATGTTAATCATAATATATTGTGCTTACTGATATATAAGGGGACTTCAAAAAGTTTGTTGAGGGCCAGCAGGTGGCATGGTGATCAGAGTGCTGGACTCCCACATGACTGACTGCAGTTTGTGTCCCAGACCCGGAGGCTTGCTTTCTCACTTTCCCTCTCTCTCTCTATCTCTCAGACCCGGAGGCTTGCTTTCTCACTTTCCCTCTCTCTCTCTATCTCTCTCACTCTCTGGTGAGTACATGTGCCCTGTAGCAAATTTAAAAATAATGATGAATAAAATTAAATGAATAATTTCTTTTTAAAAAGTTTATTGAAAAACAGAATTAAAGTATCAGTTTATTTTGGTGCAAAAATTTCTGAAGTCCATGTACTATTTTTTCATAATGTGTATTTTCCATGAACCTTTTAAAGACCCTCATATGTCTTCCTCTTAATATTATTTTTAGCTCCTATTCAAATAAAGAACCTGAATCTACTAACAATTCATATAGTGGGGCTGTTGTGTGGTAATGATAAAAAGGTTCTCATACAATATTCCACCCTTGATCTAAAAATCAAAGTTGAAGGCACGCTGGCCTGCCCTATGGAAAGAAAGGACCATGGAGGAAAAATGAAAATGAATGGGAGAGAAATAAGGGAGCACATTTTCGCAGGGTTGTAGGAGATAGTAATGGTGCTTAGACCAGACCTATAGTTGATGGAGAAGTAGGGAAAATTTGTAATGAGTTGTCCTTAATCACCTCTGGTGGTGTTTTGTTCCCAGCACAGAATTCATGGCCCATTTATCCAACCATCTCATGAGCTACTGGCTGCTAATTATTCCTGCTCTGATATTTGCTAATGAAAACCCAAGATATTTTTTAGCAAAGTAATTAAAGGTTCTGGGAAACAGAAAGTCTTCAAGACACAGTGGAACGGCTGCTAATGTATGCTTCTGTAGGTCGGTAGGACAGTTGTTGGGGCTCAGGTGGGCAATTTAGAAGCTGCTCCCGGCCTTTGTTCACTTAAACAATATGACTTACTCTTGCACCATATGCTTTCTGATTTATAAAGCTCCAGAAGGCCTTATCTAGCCCCAGACTATAAATCTCATCTGTTTATCATCAAGTCCCAATCATAAGAACTGATTGGGCTGTCACCAATAAGATAAAGAAATAGCAGCTCAGCTTCATTGAGTTTGAGATCTGATCATTGTGGGTTGGACACAAAAGCTAGGTGAGAAAGTGAAGATGGCCACTGTCAAGGAGAAACCAGGAATGAAGTTCCCTAAGGAAGATGCCTCTGGTCCCTGTGTCATACCTGCTTGGCCTGCCTCTGACTTCAGCTGTAGCAGAGATGGACAGTTCTTTGCAAATCTAGACTCTGACAAGCTTTCCCTAACAAGGCCCCACCTCAGGCACACAGTCCTCTGCCTTCTGCTTTCAGTTCTCTTCTGACACCCGGGAAGCTCCCAAGGCCCTTGTATGAACACAGACCAGAAATAGGAGGGAAGTGCTCCCGGGCACTACCCTCACAATAGGGGAAGGAAACTAGTGTATAAATTCTTCAACATCCCATCTTCAGGGTGGTCATCTTTTTCTGCTTCTCTGGTAGAACAGAGCCTCCATTTAACACAGCTGTGACTTTAATTATGCACCACTTACTCATTTTTGCTTCATTGTTATGGCCAACTGCTTTTGCTTGGATTTTGTCATTACCAGCACAAGGGAGCTCTTGGCTGTACGACTTGGCTCATTATAATCTTAGTGAACATGGGGCTGTCCCCATGATGTAGTATTAATAGTTAAGAAAGCTGGATCCCACCTGGCCAATCCCAGCCTCCATAGCTTAAGAAACACACTGGGCCCATGTGCATGCATGACCCAAATCCCGATAGAATAGAGAAACTACTCCCTGTCCGACAGAGGCTGAAAGAGTAAGAAATTATGTCTCTCAGATCCCTTGCCATCCAGATTCCAGGTTCATTCTGTTAATGAGAGCACAACTTGGAAGGCTAATATCTTCTAGTGGTGGTCAGAGACCAACAAGAGGGGCTACAGATGTACCCCTGAAAATTACCTGCTTTAGGCATCTGAGGTTATTGGTGGCAATACCTGTGACTCCTGTACTTTTTAAATCAATTTCCTTGACTTTTTCCTCCTTCAAACTTTCCAGGAGTTTTGTAAGCCTCTAATGCCCTTCGGCAAATCCCTTGCTGCTAAAAATACCTACAATGACGTCTATCGTGGCCAAATCTTGATTGATACACAATATTATATAATATTGAGAGAAAAGATCTAAGAATCAAATTTGACTTGCAAATGTTGATGGTTAATAGATGAAAGGAAGATAACAAGATCCAGCGCAGGTAACAAAGCAAAGGTATTTTGAGAGATGTTAGAACAATAAAGCAAATATATCACTTCGGTTATCAAAGTGAAAATCACTTCAACAGGAAGGAGATCCTTGATGATGAATATTCTCTTGTCTCCAAAGAGATGCCAGCCTGTATTAAGCTGAAGGATAGAAAACAGTGCAGGTTTAAAAGTTGAGGAATCGGAGCCCTCTGCAAGTCCTTGCAGGAGAAAGGAGGAGGAAAGATGAACCTACCACGGAAACCTCATTAACATGTATGTAGTGACTGCATTATCTGACTTCTCATGGGCACTGATGCTGGGAATTGTGTACTGCATAGTGCTGTGAAGTGAAAAGTATAATTTACTGCAAAAATGACAAATTCCGGGTTACATGGCAGTGTATAAATCTGTCATAGAACACTTCCTTGACAGACCAGGAAGGTAGCATTTTAAAATAAAGTATGCTTTTTAAAGCTCTTCAGATCTGCTGGAGACTAGGATGAAAGCTTCCTTTCTCTTGTTTGTTGGAGTAAAATAGTGTCCTAGTCACGTGGGTCCAAATGCCTGAGTCATATGAAAAATGAACACTTCAGTTAATATGTTTCCTAGGTAGCCAATTGTTTGACGTTATCTGTATAAAGCTTTTTATTTTTCATTCTCTGTACAGAGCTTTTTTTTGGCAGAATTTTTTTAATGATCCTAATTCATAATCCATGATTTTGGTAAAATATTCGGGATAAACTTACAGAATGCACCCTAATAAAATGCATGTGTAGCAGTCAGATTTCTCCATAGAAACAGAACCAATAAGTTGGATGGATGAATGGATACATATATACATAGACAGATAAATAGACTTGTTATACTGTACTGACTCATGCAATCATGGAGGCTGACAAGCCCCAGGATCTGCAGTCAGCAAGCTAGAGAACCAGCAGAGCTGATAATGAAGTTAAAGTCTGAAGACCAGCAGACTGAAGACCCAGGAAGTGCCAGTGTTTCATTTTGAGACTGAAGGCAAGAAAAATATAATGTGTTAGTACAAAAGCAGACAGATGGAGAATTTTGGATTGCTTGGCCTTTTTGCGCTATTCAGACCTTCAACTGATTGGTTGAGGCCCACCCACATTGGAGAGAGCAACCTGCTTTACCCAGTCTTTCAATACAATGTTAATCTCATCCAGAAACATCCCCTTAGACACACCTAAAATAGTGCTTGCCAAATGTCTGGGCACCCCTTAACCCAATCAAGTTGGCACATAAAACCAAACAGCACAGTATTCAAATACAATGAAAGGGAGAACTTGCTTTCTGACCGAGAACACCCAGACCAGATCCATACATTCTCTTGGTAAACATTTCCAAGTTCAAACTCAGGAGGAGTTCCTGTTTAACTACCAGAGACACAAAGACATTGACCCTATTTTCACGGTTCCTCTAGTCCAGTAAGAGAAGCAGCCAAGATCCAGAAAACTAGGTATGCATGGCAGTAGAGGGGTGTGCAGGGAGCACAGACAGGAGGAGCTGGAGATGAGTTCTTAGAAGAGATAACACATGATTGTTGTCTTAAAGGACCACCAATATTTTTCTAGAAGGATAAAAGGATGAAAAGAAAGAGACAAGGAAGGGAACAGCATATTCAAGAAACTATTAACTTAACTAACTTATGTAGTTATCATAAGGAATAGATGAAATAATGTATTTAAGCACCAGTAATATAATGACCCTAAGCACTGATATCTGGCACTTAGTAAATGTTAACTCCGGTCTACCTTCCTCTTTCCCCTTATTGTTGTGTATTCTCTGGGAAGACCAGGAGGTTTTCAAATGTCAGACAATATTTGGATAACAGAGAAGTACTTCCATGTAATTCACTATTTTTGAAGAAATCATTTCCGCCTTGTAGAAGCTGTACCTTAGCAGATGTTTGTGAGTGAATTTATTCATCATATCAAGCATTGCCTTTGCAATGTGGGATGCTTTTCAAAAGCCCCTTTTGGGTGAACAGATTGTGTTGCTGCTGAGGGAATTTGCAGGAATGAGGCAATCACTGTAATTCAAACAATTTCTCCTCATTTAAGAGCACCAACTGTTTATATTAGTACTGACATGATCCATTTATGAAGCATCTTAGCACAGTTGTCTCTGAAATTTTTGGCTGTCAAATGGTCATCAGAACTGGGTTGGCTCTAATTGCAGGCAAGATCCTCCTGATCTCTTTATCAAAACCTTTACTAAATAGCCACCATGTTTGGGCTCAGTCTGATGGCTTATGTATGATACCACGATATGAGAAAAATGTGGCCTAGTTTTTTAATTTATTAAGCAACATTATTAGAATGCCTACCATATTATGCTGGCACTAGAAATACAGGAAGAAATAAGTCACCCTCCCCCAAACAATTCTCAGTCTAGAAGGAAAGACAGAAACATAAGCAAATGATTATAGCAGAAAGTGAGCATTAAAACAACATATACAGGAATGACGATGTACGTAGAAAAGTCCTTGAATTATGTCTTAAATGTAGAAACTCAACAGGCAGACAGAAGGAGGAAGGAAAACTTAGATATTGGGGGCAACATTACCCCAGGGAAGAGGAGTACAAAATAGTATATTCTATTCAGCGAAACTAAATTGATTTGGCATGCTTGTAACACATTGAGGAAGAGTAGCAACATACTGGGGAAAGGTAGAAGATGATGTTGGAAAGCACAGAAGGACCAAGTTGGGCCTAGGAGTTGTGCATGTGTAGACATGCATGTATGCATGTATGTGCACACACACAAGTTACAGGCTTCTTAAACTGTGTACAGAATTCATACCCTAGTTTTCACTTTCACACATCAGACTGTCATAGTGGATGCTATGTCTGCTTCATAAACATTGCATTTTCTCAAATACATCATTATAAGAGAGTAATGAATTCTTTGCAGCTCAGTAAGGTGACAAAGCTGTTTATAACAACTTCTTGATAATCCATCAGATGCCTAATTTAACTTTCACTTTTCCTTCTCATCTCCTTTACTCAGAAACTCACTGCATGTTGAATGAAGCCCAACTTGGCTTTTTAAAAATTTTTTTATGATGTTATTGAATCTGAGATGGTAGAATAGTTACTACTCGAGTGGCCATGGCATGTCCAGGAATTTGGGCTTGACTTTTAAGAGAACAATGTACAGAGAAGTAACATGAGCTTATTTGTATTGTATAATACCATTTCAGCGGTGGTGTGAATGGCAGGTGGGAGGGAATGAATGAAACTAGACCTGGAGAGACTATTGAGGAGCTGATGACCTTAATTCCAGTGCAAAATGGTAAGGTCCTGAACTGAGCCTATAACATTGGAGAGGAGGGGATGAACGTACAAGACGAAATCTTACAGAGATAGAATAGGCGTGCCAGTAGAAACTGGATGTTGGGTGAGGAGATGCAGAAGGTTAGGATGACATTGAAATTTCTGACTCCAGTTCTCGTTTAGATTATGGTTCTATAAAACAGAATGGGCTGATGGGAAAACGAGTTATTTTGCAGTGGTGAGATAGAGAAGGATAATTAGTAGTCTTTTGGATATGTAGAGTAGAAAGTTTCTGGGAAATTAGCAGTCAGATAGAGACTTAGCTCTGGCCCTCAAGAGGGTCTGGCAGTAAGTGGCAGGTGGAGTCATCAGTTTGATTGAGACTTTCCAGGGATAAAGTGTACAGATTGAGAAGAGAACACCAAACTGAAGGATCTTTTGCTGAGTTTTACTCATGTCCCTTATTTCATAAATGAAAGGCTCAATTCTTAGTCTGTCTCTGTCTCTCTGTCTTCTCTAGGTAGTCTTAACCAGCCCCAGCACTGCAAATACCACCTGTATACCATTAAGTCCCAAGAACTGAGAAGGGACTATCTGATTGGGCTGTCACCAATAAGATAAAGAAATAGCAGCTCAGCTTCATTGAGTTTGAGATTTGATCATTGTGGGTTGGAAACAAAAGCTAGGTGAGAAAGTGAAGATGGCCACTGTCAAGGAGAAACCAGGAATGAAGTTCCCTAAGGAAGATGCCTCTGGTCCCTGTGTCATACCTGCTTGGCCTGCCTCTGACTTCAGCTGTAGCAGAGATGGACAGTTCTTTGCAAATCTAGACTCTGACAAGCTTTCCCTAACAAGGCCCCACCTCAGGCACACAGTCCTCTGCCTTCTGCTTTCAGTTCTCTTCTGACACCCGGGAAGCTCCCAAGGCCCTTGTATGAACACAGACCAGAAATAGGAGGGAAGTGCTCCCGGGCACTACCCTCACAATAGGGGAAGGAAACTAGTGTATAAATTCTTCAACATCCCATCTTCAGGGTGGTCATCTTTTTCTGCTTCTCTGGTAGAACAGAGCCTCCATTTAACACAGCAGTGACTTCAATTATGCGCCCCAAGACTGCCTTTTCTTGCTTGCCTACCCCATTCTCTCCACTTACTCATTGATGCGTTCTTGTATCATCTCTCAAATACACTGTCTCAAGCTCCAATTTGGGGAACATCCAATTGAGACATTCCCTCCTGACTCCTGATAGCATTGGTATTCACTTAGACTCCAACCTGTCAAAACCAGATGTCCTGATTTTCTCTTAACAGCCGGGTTCACTGCCCAGAGGCAGAGGGTGGTAAATAACTTCAGAGGACACCTGAGCATCTGCCCACTGGCCAGTAAAAGAACTCATGCTTTCCAAAAGACGAGACAAAAGTAGTCGGTACTAGGTCCTGGCTACAGAACCCTTCCTGCTGCAAATCCTGACCCTGTTGGATACCCCATGGCAAATAGCCCCAGTGCCACGTGTTCCAACTCCTGCGATGTCCTACCCAGGGTGATTCATCTGCATTTTCAGAGAAAGTCTTCTTCAAGATAGAACAAGATCTTTACTTCCTGGCTAATAGTAACAAGTTGTAGTATTTCTTGGAGTTAAAGGAATTAAGTTCCATAAATACCCCATGTATTTCCTATAGTATTTGTTTTCCAGTGTTATTACTAAAAAAGGAGAATGAGGAGAGTGGATAATGGTGGCACATTTAAAATTTTTATTTTTGTCATTCTCTAGGTTAGGTATGAATTAAATCTAACAAGTAGTCATTCATTTATTCACATTTGAAAACACAAAGTTTTTTCTCTGTATAAGGTACTATACTGGCTATGAATGGATTAACAGGGTATTTACATAAAGCATGAGTGAATCCTTGCAATGTTTACTTATAAATTGTTGGATGGAAAAAAAACAAGTGTGTGGTTATTACTTTTTAAAGCACTATTTATCTACCAAAATAAAAGCAGCTAATATTTACTGAGTGCTTGCCATGTCCAACACTGTTCTAAGCACTCTGCATGAGTTAATTAATTTAATCCAAATCATTACCCATGAAGAGACTATTAGTACCCCATTATACAGATGAGGGAAGTAAGGACTGGGTGGTTGAGTAATTTGACCAACGTCAAAGTTTGGGCTCATAGAGCCATGATATTGTATTACCTATTTTGGTATCTTTCTATAGATCTGTTTCTTTCATCCATCCATCTACTCATTCATCCATCTACTTACCCATTCAACCATCCTTTCCAACCCATTTAAGTATCAATGGAGTTAATTAACCCAAAAGAGGAACTAAATATGCTCACAAAGTAATAAACGGGTAACCATGTGCTATCAAAATACCCATGAAAAAGAATTAGCTAAAGGGGTTAGGAAATTGTTGTTGTTGTTAGTGTGGGTATATGGTGTGTGTGCTCACTGGAGACAGACAGAAAGAGAGAGAGATAGAAAGATAGATAGATAGAGAGAGAGAGAGAGAGAGAGAGAGAGAGAGAGAGAGAAAGAGAAAATGAGAAAGCACCCCTCAGGAGGGATGGCCATGCCACAATCCCTTCTCTTCCATTCTCCTCTTGGGATTTGGGACATCCATGCTCACGTGCCTGGCATGTTTTTGAAGCTTCCAGGTCTGGGATTAGAACCATGCAATCAGCTACATGGGATCCAGCTGACTTAACCACCTTGCTGCAGGCTGGCTCATGATTAAAAAATTTTAAATGGAACTTGAAATATGAATATAATTTTGAAAGTCCACAGTCAAATAGAGAATAAAAAGGGGGACTTTTTAGCAAAGATTATCAAGGACCAATATATCTGTGAAATGGGGACATCGTTGTGATGACTCTGATGCAGGTAATGATAAAGGTAATCACATCTTTTCTGATTTGATTCTTATATCCACAATGTTAAGTAAATTGAAAGTGCTATATGAATAGAATTGTTTGCTAATGTAAGGCATTTTTGTAGAGGTGGGTTCAGACACACTTCCTTCTGTCTCATACATCTCTAGGGTCAAAACCTATTAGGTCTTGAACTAGAGATTGGCCAGGAAATTAAGTAGCTGGCAATGCTGATTTGTGTGTGGCTGGAGATTTAATTATATTTTGCTGTTTCTGCATTTCTGGCAAAACTCTAGCTGTGGAGCATGGTTTGTTAATCTGTACACATGTGCACTGCAGCTGGGGCTTAAATAAAGCCCGTTTATTCCTTCTTTCTGGCCAAAATTGGAGCTGTAGCATCTTTTTGAGTCCAGTGAAAATATAAACAGACTCCTCCCAGAAGACCCCTTTGTAATGTTATCAAACAACAGTACGCTGTTGCCTTTGTCATTGTTACCAACTGTCCATCCTACGATTGAGAGTCACCTTTGGCAGCACCCCTACCCCAGTCTTGTTTAATTTTACCACCGAGTCCAAAGATCTCACTTCTCTACTGGACAGCGGCAGAGTGAAGGGATGAGATGGTGAGTTTTCATTCTTCTAGGTTACCATATCTGCTTATTTTATATGACCTTCAAGGTTTGGATTTGCCATAGGATCTCTCTCAGTGTAATGGACTCTTGACTGTACACTCTTTTGCTGACCCTGCATCACCTGAATGCTTTGCTTTGTCAAGAATATTCTGTCCTGTGGTCAGATTTCCAGTTAGCAATTTTTTTTTTTTTTGGGAGAGGTTTTTTCGCTATAGGGCGCGTGCGCTCGCCAGACAGACAGAGAGAGACATAGAGACAGAAAGCGAGAAATCACCCCCCAGGGGGGATGGTCACGCTGCAATCCCTTCTCCTCCATTCTCCTCTCGGGATCTTGGGCACGCACGCACACGCGCCCGGCATGAGTTGTAAGCCACCGGGTCCGAGACGCGAACCGCGGTCGACTACATGGGAGTCCAGCGACATAGCCATTATGCTAACTGCTGGTTCCCCAGTTAGCAATTTTTAAAAGCCATCTGGGGAACACCTGAGATTTCTGGTCCTGAGCATTACAATAAAGCTGCTGCTCACCTTTAGGGTCCAGCATGGTCTCAGTAGCCTGCAGAGATTGGAGTAAGCAAATAGATTTATTCATTACTATTCTGTAGCAAGAATCATGCCTAAATCAGTGGTTGCAACTCATTGTAATGATGTTCTTAAGTCTTTGTACAGCTCCTTCCAGTTTGTAAGTGTATGGCCACTGGTAGTTGATGCTGAGTGACTTTTTTTTTTTTGGAAAGAGTTGTATGATGTATAGACTGAGAACTTCCCTTTAAATTTTCTGCTCTCTGGGAACATGAGTAGACTACTTCCCAGCATTCCTTGAGGTTCACTGTAGCCATGTGACCCAGTGTGACTAGTGGAATGTAGACAGAAATGGGAAATGTCACATTCAAGTCCAGCTCCTGAAAACCTCCACAGTGGCCCTCCATACTCCTCTTCTTCTGGAAGGTCAGAAAGGTCACCCTGTGAAGGACACTTAGGGGCTGACACATTGAAGACAGTGCAGCCACAGATGAAAGGAGTCTGGACCCTGTATAACCACTTAGAGAAAGCTGCTGAACTGACATGTTACCTGAGTGAGAATAAACCAGTGCTATGTTAAACCACAGGATTTTGCGGGGTGTATTTGTTAAAGCACCTAGTGTTAGTTTGTCTAATAGATAGTATGATGGACTGGGTGTTGTGTAGGAGTTGATGCTGGGAGGGAATTATGCTTTGGGAAACAGGTAGATAAAGCAGAAGGTAATTCCGTGGCTAGGGAGTTCCACATGAATGGTTCGCACGCTTGCCTGTGTATCATAATACTACCAGAGGACTCACTGCAAAGTCAAGTCCCAGAGCTTTGCCCAAGAGAGGATTTCATTCAATAGAGCTGGAAAGAGGCCCAGGGATATGCATTTTAATCATTAGCCTACACAACTGTGATGCAGGTAGACCAGGAAGACTATTTTGAGAACTGGAGAGAACAAGGTCCCTTACAATGCTAAGGGCATGTTTATCAAATGAATAATTAAACGAACAGGAGCAGAGGAGAAAGCAAAAATGAGATTACAAGTGGGGAGACATGAAAAAAGAGGTAAACAGCAGGGGAAAGCCTGGCCCTGAGGCATGTCAGAAGGTGGGAACATTTCGTCACAGGTGGCTGTGGCTTATGATGGTAGACGAGGCATACGGAGTGTACTCCTGAGTTTGCCAGTCCTCATGTCCCTTGGGGAAGCCCTCTGTTTTTGAAGAGCCTGCCTTTCATCAGGCGTTTTATGTACATCCTGCTGTCACTGTCCTGTAACAAGCTGCTCCTCTGCTAGAGGCATTTTTATGGCATTGATACTTTTTGAGATTCTGGGGGGCAATCAAAAACAGGGAACTCCATGTAGGTAGATTTAAAATCAGTCGCCATACTCCAACTTCTGCTCAATTGCTGCACAGAATTTAAGCCAAAGAGATGGGATTTCTCTAGTCCCGTAGCCTATTTACCTTGCTTTCCTAAAATAAATATCATTTGGGGGACCAGCAGTTAGCGTAATGGCTATGTCGCTGGACTCCTACGTAGTCGACCGCGGTTCGCGTCCCGGACCCGGTGGCTTAAAACTCACGCCGGGCGCGTGTGCGTGCGTGCCCAAGATCCCGAGAGGAGAATGGAGGAGAAGGGATTGCGGCGTGACCATACCCCCTAGGGGGTGATTTCTCGCTTTCTGTCTCTATGTCTCTCTCTGTCTGTCTGGCGAGTGCACGCGCCCTATAGCAAAAATCTCTCCAAAAAAAATAAATAAAATAAAAAATAAATAAATATCATTTTGTAAACAAACAGGGTGAAGGAAAATTCACTCAGGGCCCAGGTGGTGCTGATGGCCAAGTGGCAGAGAAGCATGTCTGTAGAGAAGAGGTTAAGCAAACATCAGGAGCTAAGGGGTCAGGATGGAATGCACCTTGAGCAATGCAAGGAGATGCCACCCAGGGACTGGACGTGATCAAAGTAAATAGCAGGGCGTGAGGATGGAGAGCATGAACAGTGCAAGTGAGGTGAACTCTCTTCTTTGGCAGGCTACCTGACAGCTGCTGTGAGCATGCAGCTGTTGGATTATGTGCACCTTCCAGTCAGGCTGTCTTAAAGATCTCATGTGCCTTCTGCCAGTTTCCTGGTACGTTCCTTTCAAACTAAATGAAACACCCTTATGCATGAATGTCCGATAAAAGTCAGCAGTTGATTATTGATATTGTACTTCAGGACTTTGAAATATGCCAATATGTTGGGTGAGCATTCTTTCAGGAACATCAACTGAAATGAAACTTTGCTTGTTAAGACATTATAATAAAGATATGATCATTATAATATTGTATCCAGGCATTGCAACCAGAGCCATGATTTATGTATGCAAACGTCACCTAGCTTGCCTTGTTCAATTCTAACAATGGCCTTATGAGACCCAGCCCTATCAGGTCAGAATCAAGGAAACTGAGTCTCAGAGTAGTGAAAAAATAAGTCCAAGATCTCGGACTTACTAAACTACAGAGCCAACATCTGAACTTAAGCTCGAAGATAATTGCTTCAGTATCAACATGAAAAACATTTTTTTTCCTGCTAACTTCCACTGGGGGACTATAATGAATCTTTACACGCATATTCTTTAATCTTCCCCACAGACCCATAGAGTAGGCATTATAACTCCTGTTTTCAGATGCAGGAGATAAGGGGTAGAGAGATGAGGTGACTTACCCAAGATCATACAACTCTGAAGTAAGACAGAGCTGTGATATGTTGATCCCAAGGGTTTCTGGCTGGGCTTTCAACTGCTATTCTCTGCTTTTTGTCCTCTAAGTCAAGCTGCAATTTGGTGCTCCCAGCTCCAGAATGCTGGTATCCAGTCTCCACTGTCCCCGCCCTTCAACCTGTTATATGCAACATTGAGGAAGGGCATCCTTTATTATTTAAAACTTCAGTCTCTAAATTGTTGGTACTGCTGGAGTTGTGAGGCTCCAGGGAGCTTCTAAGAGGGACCTGGGAGATTAATTTTGGCGAAAATGCTAGCAGAAGAGAATGTGAAATGGTGGATGCTTCAGAGATTTAAAATAAATTGCGGTGTGTGTATGTTATTTCCTTCTCAGAATACTCTTGGGAGTTGAATAAAGGAACGCTATCCGATGCTTGCCCTAGCCCCAGTGCTGTCCCAGGAGTGATAAAGAGCCCTGTCTGAACTGGGGCCAGGTATTTACTTGAAAATGGAACTCAGGCATGTACAGAAATATATACGCAGCTGGCATCAAATAGGAGAAATGTTTAATCTGCCTTTTGAATGGATTAACAGTTGGCTTCAAGAAGGCGCTTCTGACTTTTGGCTGCATAGAGCAAGAGGAGAGGCTGTGCTCCATGAAGAGGATGAAGACCAAGGGGGAATTAATTGTGTATCTACAATTAGCACAAAATAACCGTAAAATTTTTTCCAGGAAGAGCCAGACTTCCTCATGTCAAACAGGGATTGAAAAACATCACCCATACAGGATCTTTTCTAACAGTGTTGGAAAATAATAGCTTTTAAAAATGGAATGGCACAGAGCTGGGCTGCCCTATATAATGGCAACTAGCCCATGTGCTTATGAAGCAGTTGAAATGTGGCCAGTTCAAACTTAGATGTGCTATCAGGATAAAAGACATACCAGATTTCAAGGACTTGGCAAGAAAAAAAATCTCCTTGATAATTTCTTATACTGATGAAATGTCAAAATGACAGTATTTTGGATACTTTGGGCTAAATAAAATGTGATGTTAAAATTTCTTCATCTGTTCACCTTTTATTATGTGACTACTAGAAAATTTTAAGAAGTGCTTGAAGAAAAATAAATAGTTATAAATACATTTCTTAGTGAAACAGAAAGAAGGAAATTAGCATTAAAATCTAAAACTTGGGACCAGTAGATGGCATAAAGGTTATGTTGCTGAACTCCCACATAGTGGTTTGAGTCCTGGAACTGGTAGCTTAAAACTCATGCTGTGCACAAGTGCGTGTGTGCCCAAAATCCCGAGAAGAACAGAGAAGGGATTGCAGCATGGCCATTCCCCCGGGAGTGATTTTTTGCTTTCAGTCTCTCTGGCAAGTGCACATACCCCATAGCAAAAATCTCTCTCTAAAAAAAAAAAAAAAAATCTATGGGACCAGCAGTTAGTGTAATGGCTATGTCACTGAACTCCCATGTAGCCAACCATGGTTGAAGTCCAGGACCCAGTGGCTTAAACTTACGCCAGGCGTGTGTGCGTGCGTGCCCAAGATCCCGAGAGGAGAATGGAGGAGAAGGGATTGCGGTGTGGCCATCCCCTTGGGGGGTGATTTCTTGCTTTCTAACTCTCTGTCTTTCTGGTGAGTGCACGTGCTCTACAGCAAAAACCTCTCAAAACAAAAACAAAAACAAACAAATAAAAAAACCGAAGTTCAATAGAAGAACAATTGAAGAACCAAAAAGAAGTAGAAATATTGCAAAAATAAAGCAGATATTAGTGGTATTTTTCTTCTTAGATATAGAATTAACCAGTAGAACACAGACATTTTTTTTTCAGGATTTTGCCATAGACGTGTGCACTCACCAGAGAGAGGGAAAGTGAGAAATCAGCCCCGCCCCCTCCCCACGGGGGAGGACCACACTGCAACCCCTTTTCCTCCTTTCTCCTCTCAGGATTTGGGCATGCACACACACATGCCTGATGTGAGTTTTAGGCTGCCAGGTCAAGGACTCGAACTGTGGTCGGTCATGCTGGAGTCCAACACCTTAACCACACCACCTGCTGGCCCCCAAACCTCATTATTTTAAAATATCCCCCAAATACTTTATCCTTTGGCAAGTTCAATATCAAGAAAAATAAAGATGATACAAATAGATAATCTTAGGAATTTGAAAAGGACATAATATGAGATACAAAGGAGATGACCATCCCAAGAGGATTCAGTGTTCAAGTTTGTATTAATAGAGTTTTAAATCTGAATGAAGTTAAAGGTTTTTGGAATATATTAATTTTCAAAATTGATTCAAGAGTATGTATCAAAATAAATAGAATAATACAGAATAAATTGAAATGACATTCAAAGGTCTATACCCACAAGTAGTCTATGTTAGGTGCCATTTTTGAATAACTTCTCCAAAACCTTTAAATGAATATAGACTCCATACTTTTTTTAAAAACTATTTCAGAGCATATAAAAACATGAGAAGCTTCTAAATTCAATTTTTGAGGCCAGTAATACATTGATAGAAAAATCAGAAAACTCACACACATACAACATTTGGTCAATCTCATATGTGAGCTAGTATGCAGAAGTCCTAAGTAAAATCAGTGTATTAAAATGCAAAAAAAAAAAAAAAGAAAGAAAAAATGAAATTTCAGGGACTAGCAGTTGGTGTAATGGCTATGTCGCTGGACTTCCATGTAGTTGACAATGGTTCGAGTCCTGGACCCGGAGACTTAAAAACTCATGCCGGGTACATGTGTATGCATGCCCAAGATCCCAAGGGGAGAATGAAGGAGAAGGGATTGTGCCGTGGCCATCCCCTCAGGGGGTGATTTCTTGCTTTCTGTCTCTGTGTCTTTCTCTGTCTCTCTGGCGAGCGCACGCACTGTATAGCAAAAATCTCTCTAAAAAAAGAAATTTCCGTCACACACACACACACACACACACACACACACACACAAATTAGTATTATATAATAATTAAGTGGGATTTATTCAAGGAATGTAAGGATGGATTAGAATTTGGACATTTATAAATGTTATATGTGACAACAGATTAAAGAGTCAAACTTAGTAATAATCTCATGAGTGCTGAAAAATCACTTGCTAATTAAATGTAAGCCTAATTTCTTCTGTGCTTAATGGAGAAATGTAAGAAACATTTTTATAAGATCAAGGAAGAATATAAAATAGCCATTCTCACTGCTATATTGCCAAAGCAGGGAGATTGGTAAGAATACAAGGGGGCATAACTATTGGAAAGAGGAGAGAAAAATGTCTCTGGCCAAACATAGTCCTGATGATCTGTTTTGGAAATCCAAAAGATTTCTCTGAAAAATAATTAAAAGGATGCAGAATAATTATATAATTAAGATGATATAAAATAAAAACAAAGGGGCTAGCTCCATGATGCAGTGGTAATATGCTGCTCAAGAGGAAAAGTCAGATCCCACATGGTGTTTATAGTTCAAATCCCCGACCCTGGAACTCATCTGCTTGAAATATGGTGGGTATATGTGTGAAAGCCCAGGATCCAACAGAACGAGAGACAGGAGGAAGGGGACAGTCGCATGACCAGGCCTTGTGGAGCGTGCTCTTCTCTCTCTCTCTCATACACATGTTCTATCACGAATAATTAAAAAAATGCAAACATTAATGGTCTTCTTGTACAAGCAGTAACCTACTTAAAAATAAAATTTTAAAAAGCTTTTATAAAGGTAATACAAACAACAATAAATACATTAAAAAAATAAAATCAGGACTAAACCTAATATAATTTATAAGACATAGGTAGATGATGAGGAATTGTTAAGAAAATTGAAAAGGAAAATTTTACTTGTAGATATTAAAATAATACCTGAAAAATGTATGTTTCTGTTTTGCCATCCTTGATTCCTTATCCCTCACCCTCTGCCGTGTCCCACCCTCCTCCCACATTGTCTTTGGTATCCATGGTTGCTTTCTATGCCTCCCCCCCACATTTAATTGATTTGCTAGTGAACTTAGTTAGTCTAAATATATCTAATAGCTAGCACAGTTGATATATACCTATAGATGAACCCAAGTCTGACTTTTGAGCCAATACACAGTGTATTTTGGATGGAAAATTCATTTGTATGCTGTAATGATGTATAGTAAATTAATGTAAAAAATAAATAAATTTAAAGAGAAAAAAAATGTTTGTTTCTGAATGAAAAACCTCAATGTTGTAAAGACGTAAGCTTTTTCTAAATTCAGTTTGAAGTTCAATGTTTTCCAAACCAAAATTTCAACATGAATTTTTTTAATATACATTCGATCACATTGTTTAGCTTACAAAGTGAACATTTCAATATGTGAACATTTCTCCCCAGTGCAGTTGATCAGAATATCTTCCACCAATAACACCACACCTCCCCATCCCGTCAATGCTCTGTCTCCGTATCCCTCCTCCAAATGTCCTTCCTTAGGTCCCTCTTCTCCACACACTCCACTTCTGGCATTCACACCCATCTCTTGTGTTTGTACATGAATTTTTAAAAAGAATTATCTACTTAATTTTATTTATTATTGTTATTTTTTTTCAATTTGCTACAGGACACATGCACTCACTAGAGAGAGAGAGAGAAAGAGAGAGGGAGAGAGAGAGAGAGAAGAGAGAGAGAAAGCAAGCCATCAGGTCTGGGACTTGAACCACAATTGACCATGTGAGAGTCCAAAACTCTAACCACAATCCTACCTGCTGGCCCTTCAACATGAATTTTTAAAGGAAGTTGATAATCCAATCCTAAAACTCATATAGCATAGAAAATATATAGGAAAAGAACCAAGAGAGTTTTTAAAAGGAATATTGAAGATAATTTGCCACATCAGAAACAAAACATTCTATAAATACTCTATATATAGCCACAGGACTTCAAATAAAACCTATAGTTCTTATAACAGAAATAGGTGGAATAGCATAGAAAGTTCAGAAATTGATGCATGTTTATTTGTAATTGGCAGATGATTAAATTTATCAGACAATGAGGACTAGTCAGAAAAATGAAACAGACATAATTTGCTATCTATATGGAAAAAATAGATTTCTAATTCACACAATTTTATTTTTATATATCTATTTAAAGTAATTACTAAACAATACATTTCAATCGGATTCAATAGCTATATGTAAAATCAAAATTATGAAAGTATTAGATAGGTTTACGAGAATATAAGTGACATAAAATATACTCCAAGATTTATTGTTATTTACATGGAAAAATAGAAATCACAACACAATACTAATCACATATCATGTCAAAAGTAGAGGGGATCAACGGGTCTGGGGAGAAATGTTCACATATCGAAATGGTCTCATTGTAAGCCAAACAATATGATTGAAAGTATATACAAAAATAAATAAAGTAATTAATAAAAAAAAATAAAAATAAAAAAGTAGAGGGGAAAAAAACAAGCCATTTGTCAATATGCCTTGAGAAAACACGTAAAGCTCAGAAGGAGAAAAATAAATTTTGAGAATTCTTTAAATGAAATATTATTCACTAGTGAATCAGGAATCAAGGGGAGATATATTACACAGAATTATCTTCAGAAAATTTCATTAGTTAAATTAAAAAAGGCAAGTCATCCAGCAATTTGTGTATGTACAAATGTAAATGTATTTATATGTATAATGTAAAGCCATAGAACAAGTCGTAGGATGTAGACAAAGAACTGGAATGAAACATAATAATTTGTAAGGAGTGATAACCTTTATGGGAGGGGTTGGTAAAAGTCTATGGGTAGTGATTTGGGTACTTTGGTGCTTAACTCTTTGTTGTTATTCAGTAGAACTTTCTGTGACCAGGGAAATATTCTGTATCTGTGCTTTGCAGTTCAGTAGCCACTAGTGACGTGTGGTTGTTTAGCACTGGAAACATGGCTAGTGCAAAGATGAGTCATTTATTGTACTTAATTTTTAATTTAAATAGCCACATGTCACTAGTGACTGTTGTATTGGACATTGCAGCTCTCTATTTTTTCGTACTATTAGAACAAACGTTTTTTTAACAGTAAAACACTGATCTCTATTACGGTATAGGTTATGCTTTGATAACCTACTGCCCTGGAAAATCTCTATGGCCTAACAAATGCTTTTTTTCCACTCACGTTATACATGTTCATCATGAATTATCATCCTACGACCCAGCCTGATGAAGTCTGTACTATCAGGGGTCTTACTGGTTGCCATGGTGAGAGAAATGAAATGATAGGGATGGGGGTTAAACTGGCTATTTATAGCCTTTTTCTTGGAAGGAATTAATCATGTCCCCCCCCCCTTTTCATTTAATCGGCCAAAGTAAGTCTCATGGTTACCCTGAATACAAAAGGGTGGGGAAAGACAAACAGACCATGTGCCCAGAGGGAGGAAAATTCATTAACAGCCTTAAAATCTACCACATTTGTATAAATCTTTTTTCATTAAAAAAGGAAGGAAGAAAAGCCAAATGAGGAAACAGGAGCTCATACCTCTTTGGCAACATTCATAAAAGCATAATCAATATTTTCAAATTACCCATCCCTTTCCTTGTCTGAATAATCATCTTCATTTACAGAACTGGACAAATTAGAATGCTGAAAAAGTAGGTTATTGTTTCTAGAGCTATTTTGGCTGAATATCTGGGAAATGTTTCAATAAGGTTTAATATTTCTTATCTGGTATTCAGGTTGATACTGAAGATATATCTATTTTTTCTAAATAATAATTTATTTCAAGAAAATATAACAATTACTGATAATTCTGTGATTAATGCTATTTCTGTAACAGTGTGCATATATCTTCTTGCAATATGCTGCTGTACAACTTTGATAGCATCTGGAAAATCGGTAGAAGTGAGAATTTACTGTTCATTTCCACTCTTCAGTGACTGCAAATGAAAGCAATGTCATATACAAAAAGTATAAAATACTCATTGGAAGAAATGTGAAGGTAAATGAACTAGGAATTTGGGCCACACTAACTCTGAAGAATGGGTCTCTAAGTCCCTGTTAGAACTGATTTTGCTTACACTGTGCAGGTTTGAGTCTGATAAGGAGGTAATATGTGGGAAAACATTTTATCCTACGGAAACTTACTTTATCTTGTTGGAAGTCTAGGCACTAATGGGAGGATAAATTCAGTCACTCTGAATACATTACTGACTATTTGATTTGGAATTTATAGAAGAGGAACATCGTGCCTTATCAGTGAATGCTTCCTGCACCTGTCTAGTAGCTAGCACGTTGCCTAGTCTGGGTAAATCCTAAATTCACATGGTGATATCATTTAAGGCTTCTCTGTTCTGCTGAGCTGTGCTTGGAATTCAGTGTTTTAAACCAGGCCTATGTCATAGTGCTTTCAGATAGGAATAAGTACTAAGAGGAGTGAATTGAAGCCCACTGGCTAAAGACCCCAAGAACACATCTGTACTCACAAAATTAGGTTTACCGAACCTGTTGCCATAAAGGATACCATCCCCAAGAAGAACCATGGATTTGGAAGGGTATCCTTGGATAGGCTTGTGCTAAACCCTTGAAGGAGAATTTAAGGAATCAGGGCCTCTTCTAGGTTTTCTGTTATTAAGAAGCCAGGCCAATCTGGTGATTGGGTATCCTAGTAACATTTATCTAAGAGGTAGGAGGATTAAAGCAAGGCTTGAGTGGTCATTGGTAAAGAAGCAACAGTCACTCAGACTGATCAGAAAAGAGGGGTGTTTAATCATTTTTGTGGTTATGGATTGGCCTTGTTCCAGACATGTCACAGAATGGCCTTATCTGAACATAGTTCAATTTTGTAAGCTTTGCTGTACAACAGTTGAGAATGTCAGAATTGGCTCCAATAGAGCTGGGTTTTTACTTTGGCACACAGCTGCCTCCTCATTCAGAGGGCTTTAGGACCTACCCTTAGCTTCCTGTATTTAATTACACTATTATATTGACTTTCAGTGGAATTTCAGAGAAGGAATAAGCAGATCAGGTATGATACCAGATGCTATCAGAGTTGTACAGCATCATTATCAGGAGGAAAGAGGAAGCTTACCAGATCTTAGTACAGTGTTGTGGAGTTATGACAAGGCTTCATATGAATGATGTGCCTGGATGAAGAACCTCAAAGAGACAACCATTCAACTCCACATAGAGTTGACTCTGTCCAGATGAGCATATAATCATGCCTACTTCTTGCCTTTACACTCATTGAGGAGGAATGTGGTAACTGACTTCTTTCTTGGCCCCAATTCCTCCCACCTTTCAACCTCTCTACTCTTGCCTTGGCTTCATCACAGTATACAAGGGTCTTCCAAAAGTTCATAGAGAAATATATAATATGAAAAGCTGTGCATGGACTTCAAAAATCTTTGCCCAAGATAAACTAGTACTTTAACTCCATTTTCTATGCACATTTCAAAGTACCCTCCTATGTTCTCACCTTTTGACCTTGGACTTGGCCACGTGACTTATTTTGGTCAATGGAAATTTTAATGATGTGATAACAAAACAAAAGACTTCTTTGAGAAAGTGAATCAAAGTCAATATCCGAAAGATGAGAAGTGGTGAGCTAAGCAGCAGATAGGAGCAAATGTGGGGGAGATGAGTTTTCCAGGAAGAAGGAAACATACTTAAAGAGATACTGAAGCAGGGAGCACAGAATTCACTGGAGAGGGAGTGCACCAAGACTGGTGAGACAGAAAGGCAAAGATTAGAAGACAGTCTCACAGGCTGTACAGCAGCTTGGGGAATTTATCCTAACAGTAATGGAAAGCTAGAGAAGAGGTTAACCTTGGAGCAACACGATCTAATTTACTTTTTTGAAAGATCACTCTGGTTGCACAGTTGTTATTATAATTAGGGACAGAATTTGGGACAAATGAATCCTACCATTTTTCCATCTTTGTCAGGGCGCCACACAGTACAAATTGGCTCTCTCATTTGGTCCATTAAAATCAATGACTTTGTTTAGGCAAAGTGGCTCCTGGATATCATCCCAGAGAGGGGTTGAAGGGTTCTTCATAATATTCTAAATTTACTAAATGAAAATAAGAGAGTAGTCCAGAGGATTGATTTTGGGGTGAGCCAACAGTCATTGGTGGCACTGGGCCAAGCAAAGAAAGGCCATTAAGCTGGGATAGAAATCTGTGGCTGTCAGTAACTGAAGGGGCACCGTTTTTTTTTTCCAAGAGCAACTCATTGTAGAAATGAAGATGATAAGAATAAATCTTTTTTTTCTGTATGAGAACTAAAAAGACATAACCTTTCCCAGCATGGCCTCTCCCTGATAATTCAGATGTGGATGTCACGTGGAGGGGCAGTTGCAGTTTCTTGCTATGTCATAGGTCAGAACATTAGGCTCTCTCATTTAGAAACTCAAGAGGACTGATAGGACATACCCTTTCCTAGGAAAACCAAATCAAACGGAAAGTGAGATCAGATGACACTGAGTTTTAGAGACTGAAATTCTGAAAACAGGAAATCAAATTAGAAGAAGAAACATGGCTTGTTTTATTAGGTTGGTTTGTTTTTAAAAAATGAAAACAATTAGAAACATTGAAAAACTGGGCTGTGGATGGCTGCTTTTGCTGGCTACTCAGGGTTTGGGGCCAGTTTGTAACTTTATAGTACTCATACTTTTCCTTCCACAGTGAATGATGAGGGGTCCTTAGTCGTACCAAATTTGTCTGATAGCAAAAATGTTACATAATTAGGAGGGCACATTTTAGGACATTGACTTGTGTAAGCATAAATTGTGTTAAGTGTTGACAGAGGTTTTAAGAGTTTCCCAAGTTCAGATCTGTTGACATTTTGGGCTGGATAATTCTTTATTGTGTGTGGGACTGTCCTGTGCATTGTTGGATGTTTAACAGCATCTCTGGCTTCTACCCACTAGAGGTCAATAACATCCTTTCCCACAACAGTGACAAAAAAAAAAAAAAGTTCCCAGATATGCAAATGACTCCTGGAGTGTCAAAACACCCCAGGATTGAAAACTACTGGATTAAATACCATATAAACACTGTTTATGGAATGACTGTTGTGCAGATTTTAACTTTCTTACTTTTTTTTTTATTATGCCCAATTAGAAGATGGGCCGTTTATCAACAGGTTCTGCGTTTCATATCAGATGAAGAGGAAGATGTCTGCAATCTTGTAGTTTCTATCAGGACTGAAGCTGAGAGTGAACACTGGACTGGAATGTCAGAGGTGTCTTTTGGATTTTAGCAAATCTTTCACTGATCCCTGGATGGGTGAAAGAATTTAAAAAATGTGTGTGTGTGCGTGTGTGTGTGTGAGAGAGAGAGAGAGAGAGAGAGAGAGAGAGAAACTATTTTTAAGATACTTAGAAAAGACTGATTTTAATGTATTTTATGCATGTGACAAAGTGAACAAATATATATTCATTGAATGAAATATTCATTAAAGTCGAGTTTGCATTTTCTATTTACCTTTAGATATTAGAGCAGGGATTGAGAAATGCTGTGTATTACCAGGATGAAGGGCTGCTTACCGAGGTTACATGTAATTATGTTTAAAAACATGTAAGAAGGGCCAAATAAAGCTGGTGACCACAAAGAAGTAATAAAGGAAATCTAGAGGATGAATTTAGAAATGAGTTTCATTTAAAGAATTAATTACTGGGATATGAAATGAGGAACTAGGCTCCCTAGAGAAATAGTTGAAGTCACCAAGCATCAAGTAATTTGAAATAGGGAGAGATGACTCACAGCTCGTCTTTGTAGTTTGCCTAGCCTTGAAATACTGATGGGGAGATTATGCCAAGAAAATTAATGAGATAAATCTAAATGTTGCCAAATTATCAGAGCAAGCTAAAGATAAAAATGGAGAATACAAATAACCCATTCTTTAAGCAAGAATGAAATATCTATGTGCAAATAATGCTTTTATAGCTAGAAGGGATGCATAGTGGTTAAGAATGTGAGCTCTTGAAATAGACTGCCTGGGGTAGAATCCCAGCTCCACTACTATTCGCAGTGTAGCCCGGAATACACTACTTACTTTCTCTGTGCCTCAGTGTCTTTATTTATAAAATGGGAAAAACAATAACAGTACTTACCTTATGTGTTTGTTATATGAGTAACTTAAAAGTTACAAAGCAGAAGGAAGTTGTGAAGTGGAAGTGGGTTGTAGGGGGGCACCTTTTTGGTGAAACCATCCTATCTAAAACTGCAACAATTAAATTTTTTTTTAATGTCCTTGATCCTTGCTTTATTTTTCTCTAACACTTCTTATTAACATACACTTTCTAATTTATCTTGTTTTCTTTGTCACTAATACATACGCCCCACAAAAGCTGTCTTTTCTGTTTTGATCACTAGTGTATTTTCCATACCTAGAATAGTGTCTGACACGAAGAAAGTATGCCATAAATATTAATCGAATGAGTGAATGAATGAATAAAAGTAAAAATTATTGTTGCAATATTTAGAAATAAAATGACTTGAATGAAAAAAACTTACAAAGCAGTTAAAACTTTTATTCTATGTATAAAATGTTAGTTTTAATATTCTACAGGAAATTTTAGCCATTTTTGTTGTTGTTGTTGTCACAAATAGGACCTTTTATTTGTCACTGTTGAAAGTCCAAACTTTAAACAGATTCTTGGACTAGTGTTTCATATCCATCAGCTTGTTCAACATTAGTACTCATTTCAAGCCAAGGCTCAAAGGGACTACGATTTTCCAGTAATCATAGATCTAGTTAGGTATAAAGTCAAGACTTGGACTTCCGGTTCACATCATTTTTTTAATATTCAGAAGCTGTTTTCATCCCTGTAGTGGCTCTCTCTCTCTCTCTCTCTGTGTGTGTGTGTTGGTGGGGAGGTAAGAGACATGGGAGCAAGAATAGTAAAACACAATTATTTATAATTTTTTATTACTTTTATAGCACTATCATAAGTCTCAAACCAACTTTATGATATAAGGTAAGGATATTCCCATTTACTTGGTATATGAACAGAGAGTCAGTAAAAAGTTAAGAAATTTGCCCAAGATATTGGAGTCTATGAATAGTAAAATTGAAATTAACAACCAGGGCTTTTGGTTCCTGTTTTGTGCCTCTGTGCTCACACCCTGCTTCCCACCCATGGCTAATGCTAAATGCAGGAGAGATGACTATAGAAGGATAAATGGGCTTCTGGGAAGCACAGTAGCCTGACATCCCACAGGCGAGGCTCATCAGGGAGGGCTTATTGCAAGAGACAGGATCAGTTTAAGCTGTTTTCTTCCTCCTGTTCAGAGAACTCTTGAATCTGTTTATTTAACTCCAACCCCCTTTGTGTCCCCCGTTATCTCACCTCGTCTCCTACTTTCTATGGTCGGCCCATGATGGGTCAATCGTAATGACTGTCCTGAAGAGCTAGTCTGATCATGTCATTCCAGTCCTCACCTTCACCTCATCCCTTTAGGGACTTTCTGTCCCCTCTAGATCAAGCCAGCCTTTTCCAGGGCAATTTACAGCCCTTCCATTCTGACCTGTGCTAGAATTATTAAGACCCCCCTCTCCTCATTACCCTGTGCTCTTTCCAGAGAAATAGATTTCAACCTCCTCTAAGACATTGTGGTATCTTTTCTTCCTTCCCTCTACATGTAACTCTTTGGCAGCTTTCAACACATTCTATTTTAATTGTCTCTGTGGACTTTGAAAAATGGATAGTTTCATCAGGCAATGAAACTTGGGCAGAACCTTGGCAAAATCAGCTATTATTAATATTTATCCTGTATTAACATCATTGCCCTGAGTAGATGCTACAAATTGGCCTTGTGAGAGTTATGGTTTCTGCCAGTGGAATATATTTAAATGCTAACCCTGGAGCCAAGAGTTCCAAAAGGCTCCTCCACCCTTTGTGAATTGGGAAATCTAACAGCTCTCTGCAGAGATGGCTGGTCTCCCTCCACTTCTTCACCACCTCCCCAACATAATGGCCTCTGAGTCAGAGAGGTAGACTTGGATGTATTTGCAGTCTGAGCTTCTGTGCCCTGACAGATCTGGAACCCATGCCTTTCCATGGCCTTTCTTCCCTTGTTTCTCAGGGATGAACACCCAGAGGAGCTGGAACTCTGGCTTCATCTATAATCCAAGTCCTGGGACCCTCCCCTTGTCACCATCATCTTCTTCCCATTTTCAATTCCATCCAGCATATTCCAGCTTGCTCGCAATCCCTCCCCTGGCCCTCTAGCCAAGACCCCACTTCTCCTACTCTCCATAATTTGTATCTTCAATCAATAGGAATGGCAAGAAGTGTTTGTGAGCAATGCATGTAATTACATGGCCATGGCTTATCTGGATATATCTTACAATCATAGTTTGTTTGTTTTTTTTGGAGAGGTTTTTGCTATAGGGCACATGCGCTCGCCAGAAAAACAGAGAGAGACAGAGAGACAGAAAGTGAGAAATCATCTCCCAGGGGGGATGGCCATGCTGCAATCCCTTTTCCTCCATTCTCCTCTCGGGATTTTGGTCATGCATGCACACATGCCCAGTGAGTATTTGTGATTTTAAAACAATAAAACGAGAGTAGATTAAAATGGAAAAGAAGTTTTCACATCTATCATACGTACAACATATGGAGACAATGTTCACTTATAAATAACCTAGAAAAGGAAAGCAGAAGTCTTTGTTTCCAAATATACTATAACTAGGAATATTCACATTCATCTTCTCCAGAATAAAATAATCTAGAATATAAATTTCATATTTGTTTTACTTATTTTTGTTGTTATTGCCTTTATGCCTTTGGGGACAGCTTATCTCCTTTCACTTTGATTTAAGTTCTTGTGTCTACCTGTCCAACTTACCCACATGACTCTAACTTCCAGAAGATGGAGAATCTTTCTCTCCCATCTGTGTATCCAGCTCTATTCCCGACAGAACCTTCAGTTAGTGTCATGGAGGCAAAGGAGTGTGATTTAGAGTATAATGCTCTACCATGGATGATTTTGCTCCTCAGGGGACATTGCAAAGTCCAAAGACATTTTTGTTTGTCATAACTGAGGGATTTGCTATTTGCTCTAGTGGGTAGAGGCCAGAGATGGTGGTAAACATCCCACAATACACAGGTCAACAAGGGAAAGGTGGAACCAGCAGTTAGCGTAATGGCTATGTCGCTGGACTCCCACGTAGTTGACCACGGTTCGCGTCCGGGACCCGGTGGCTTAAAACTCACCCCGGCACGTGTGCATGCGTGCCCAAGATCCTGAGAGGAGAATGGAGGAGAAGGGATTGCGGCGTGACCATCCCCCCTGGGGGGTGATTTCTCGCTTTCTGTCTCTCTGTCTCTCTCTGTCTGTCTGGCAAGCGCACGCGCCCTATAGCAAAAACCTCTCAGAAAAAAAAAACAAAAAAAAAAAAACAAAAAAAAAAAAACAAGGGAAAGGATTGTCCCTAAAACCTCCAAATGAAGTGCAGCCCTGCCAATACCTTGAGACCCATCTTGGACTTCTGGGTCATTTTAAACCACTAAATTTATGGTGATTCGTTACAGCAGCATTAGGAAAATAATACAGATAGGAACAGGCAATTTTCAGAACAGGAGACACAAATACCTAATACCTATATGAGAAGAAGCTCGAACTCATACATTGAGATGCTCTTTTAAACCCCTCAGACTGTTAGTAGTAGAAACATCTAACAATATCAAGTGTTGGAAAGATGTGGGGTGAAAGTAGCTTTCCTTACTGCTGAGTTGTGGAGAGAAATAATATGCATTGTTACATAACATAACATTCTTAGTGGCCTTATTTTTTTTTCCACCCCTGTCCCAGTGGACTGTCATCTCACTGAGCCCTCCTGGAAGTCCCCTTGTTCTTGCTGATATTAACATAATCCATTCTGAGGATTTACTGTATTGGAATCTGCATTTTAACAAGATCATGTTCATTTATATGCACAAGAAGTTGGAGATGTAATGCTTTAGGATTTATAATCTTGCCCTAAGTCAGGACTATATTTGTGAATTAGTTTAACTATACAAAAACCAACTAACAAGCAATAATGTTGAACTTGAATGTTGCCAAAATTAACACAACATCTAGCTGTGCACCTGAGTAGAGTGAAATATGTACCATGGTGGTAAGGGTGAAAGATGGGACTATTGCTGGATACCAGCATGGAGAGAAAGATTGTGAGGACTGTGAAAACAAGTGTTAAGACACTACATCTTCCTTTTTGCAAATTTCGAGCTGAGAGCAAGAGAGAGGAAAAAAAGCAAGTGAGAGCCTAAGTGTGAACACAGAGAACTTACCTAGTGTTTCCTCAAGGGGCTGTTTCTTGGGGTATGGCCTATTTTGTCACAAAAACCTTTGGGACCACAGAAAATGATGGAGTCATAAGTACTCCCGTTTCAGTGCTGATGGCTTGCATTAATTAATTTATACTTCCTAGGGTTATTTCAGCTTTTCAGAGAGGGTTTTCTTGATATCTTAAGACAGTTTAATAGTGAACAAAACACTGTTATGGTATGATGGGTATTGTGGTTATCTTTCCAGAATTTATTCCATCTTGGTCACTTAGTCTCCAAGTCAATCATGGAAATCTCACTCTTCCTGCCGGTAATTAATTTGGTGTTGGGCAGGCCTAACCAGTTAGAACTAAAGAGAGATGCCAGGAGAGACTTGCCGAAGGTTTCTGGGAAGGAAGCTTTCTCAGACTGAGGAGAGACCCATGAGCTTTCCTCTTACTTGATAGATGTAAATGAGGTTGAGATGGGGTGGAAATTGCTACTTGCCACAGTCCTGACACTCCAAGGGGAGCATACCTTAGGATGAGGCCAATCCTATAGGATTGAGACAAAGCTATTTCTTTTTTTGCAAATTTCAAAATCTCATAGGAAAGAAAAAGATAAAAACCCAAGTTCTGTTCCCTGAAACTCACTTTACTTTTGACTGCTTGCTGCATGTGCTATTACATTTCCTCCCTGCCTGAGTGAGGTTCATTGTTGCTCACAGACCTGAACATTCAAAGTCATTGGCTAGCGTCCTCTCCTTTTGGCAAGTATGGCACATGGTGTAATTAGCATGGATTCACAATCGTCATTTTGGAAGCGATGCTATTTAAAATCACAGGCACTTATCCCGGGTGAGAGAATACGATTTTTACCAACTATAATGAGATTCAACAATTACAGCAGAATAATTTTGAAAACAGATGTCATGATACTCCCATCTTGTGCAAAGCTTATTTTAGTATTTTTTATTGGCAATTCTTCACAAGGTGCTTGGGGCTACCACGGCTGTAATTGATAAGACTGATTGCATCATGAAGGATGCTAACATCCTAAATTCATTTCAATTTCAGATTATGTTTATTATAGTTTCTATGTGATGGCCCTCACTGTTTTGACTTGAAAGCTTCAAAACAGGACTTGGCTTTAGATTCAATTATCTCAAACTCTAATCATTTGTACCACCCCATGTCTCAACAAGCCTAGAATTTGAGGCTCAGGAAAGGTGATTTCAGCATTTTCTTGGTGAGCTGGTAACTGATTAGATTTGTTAGTGATGGAAAAGAAAGTCTCGGCCATTACTCCCAAAACAAACAAACAGAAAAAAATAAAGGGTTAGGATTGGAAAAGTGTGGCACATATACTCTATGGAATACTACTCAGACATAAAAAACAAAAAGACCCTGGCTTTTGATAGAAAGTGGACGAATATGGAAGATTTACTGCTAAGTGAAGCAAGCCAGGCTATGAAGGAGAGACATTGTATGTCTCCACTTAATACATACTGACTGTCCATATTCTATGGCTGAAACTGAAAGATTAGAGGATATAGAAACATGGAAAATAGTTACAGATACAGAATACAGTGTGGGAAGAGGGTGGGAGAAGGAGGAGAGTGTGAGGAAAGATATTAAGGAGAAAAATAGAGAGGCAAGACATTTATGGGACACAGAAATGGATTATTATCAGTTGATGATAACGTGTATAGTATCCCTAGCTGGACTGGTGTGAAATGAATTCATGTTGGAAAATTAACTTTACAAGCCTAAGTAATGTGTAGCGATTGAATGTATAAAAGAAAATAAGATATCTTATTTTTTAAAAAAGAGTGAGCAAGTAGTATGATAGTAAAAGTGCTGGATCCACATGGCTGACTCTGTGGTTCAAGTCCCAGATCTGGCAACTTGCAAAACATATCAGGTGCATGTGTCTGTGTGCCCAAACTCCTGAGAGGAGAATAGAGGAGATGAAATTGCAGCATGGCCATTCTCCCTGAGGGGTGATATCTCACTTTCTCTCTCTCTCTCTCTCTCTCTGTCTGTCTCTAGTGAGCACACATGCTCTACAGCAAAAAATCTCTAAAACAAACAAACAAAGAAGTCATCACATTTTAAAAAGTTAACACATAAGCTACTTGTTCATGTGATCCCCAAAATGTTAATGTTAGTTTTCCTTTGGATGTCCCTTCCTGCTGTTTTCTGCTAATTCATATCTTACCTATTTCCTGATTTTTAAAAATCAGCTCAGGTACAATTCCTTCATTGAGCCTTCTCTGAGTAGACTTGAGGATGAACTGGCGTCATATTGACAAAGCTGCATCCTTAAATTCTAGCAGGTCATTTCAGCACTCAGCAACTGGGAACAATTAGACAGTCAATACTGCAATATTGCATAATATAACCCTTATTATGAGTTCTTGATCTGCCCTGACTTCTGAGCCTTACTCTTCCCATCTGTAGAGTGGAGAAATTGATACTATGCAATTTAAAAAGTTGTTATGTGAATGAATTGAGATATTCAGAATAAGGTCTTAATCCGCCATCTAAAATATGGAGCATATTCAATAAAAATTGTTAAAATTGTTTACATGTAAAATTTCAGTGAGTTGAAATATATATACTTTTTGGGTCACCGAATTCTATTTTTTGTTTATACATTGCTCTAATTTTTTTTTTAAAGAAAATCTATGTTTTGTTTCCTTGGCTCCATTCAGGTTCTGGGTTTCATACTTAATGATGGAAACATCTGATTCAAATGATTTAGTATCTTCACAGTAGAGACCATTTTACTTAGATATGTGTGTCTTAGATATGAAGGATCTTGGAAGTTCATGGAAAATGCATATTATGAGAAACTGCATGGATTTCAAAATATTTTACATGAAAATAAACACATATTTTATTTTTTTTACACTTTTGAGATCCCTTTGTATATGTACATGTTAAATCAATACTCACAGGCTGGCCCTACACCCTGGTGGTTAGGGAGTAGGATCCCACATTGAAGCAGGCCAGTTTAAGGTTTGGTAGGACTAGAGCCGTTTTGAAATTAAGAAAGGCCTCTAATGAGAACAATCTAACCAGGTGCTGAGTCGTAGTGAGATCTGTTTGAGGAATGGTCAGTTGAAAAACCAGGAATGGATATTTCAAGAAATCAGAATAATTACTCAGGGGAAAGCAATGAACTCTGATAGATTGTAGTGAGGAATGACTTGCAGGGGAAAGCCATTATGATTTATTACAGGAATGACTTACTGCTGCTTGTATTTTGTACCTACAAATACTGAGAACATGCTGAGATTTTGGAGATAGTTTGATAATACTTGCTGTCTCCCTGTAACTAGTTACCAAACTAAACTCTCTTCTCCATTCTTTGCCTCTTGTTTCATTGACTATGAGAAGCAGCAGTCAGACTTAGTTGGCTTGTAACAATATGGCTGACTAGACAGTTCTAATCCCATCCCAATGGCTTTAAACCATGGTGGGTGTATGCGCATGCATGTGTGTGTCCCAAATTCCAAAAGAGAAATGGAGGAAAAGGGATTGCAGTGCGACCACATCCTATTGCAGGATGCTTTCTTTCTCCCCCCTCTCTCTGGAGAGCACACATGCCCTCTGGCAAAAATTTTAAAAAGTGACTCACAAGTAACAAACAACCACTGAATATCTTTTGGAATTTTGAGTAGCAGTATGAGTCTATTCCACAAATATCAAATATCTATCATGTAAAAGGCTTGGTGTGGTCCTTGCTAACTGTGGAAAAGAGTGAGTACATGAAAAACATAGCTGAGCTTTTATAAGATAAATGTGTTGTGGGTTGTATAAGCAAAATAATTTAATTAAAAGCAGAAACTGTTGTCTTAAAAGATCTGCAAAGATCAGCAACATTCAAGATTTACTTTCAATGTATAGTTGTCTCACATTAATGTCCTCTCTGGCTTCTGAATTTTTCTGTCAAGAAAACTGAGAACAGTGGCGAGAGTCCAAACTGGGAAATTTGGATATGAAATCTGGCTGTACCACTTGCTCCCTGTGTGACCTTGGGCAACTCATTTAATGCCTGACTCACTTTTTCTCAGCACCATTTTTCAATAAAAGGAGCTAAATTACCTCTTCCATTATCCAGTATTATAAATTGAAAGAGCTAAACAAACCTGACTTTCAGCTTCTCCCATTAAAAACTATTTTTAAGAGGTTTTTGCTATAGGGCGCATGCACTTACCAGAAAGACAGAGAGAGACAGAAAGCGAGAAATCACCCCCAGGGGTGATGGCCACGCCACAATCCCTTCTCCTCCATTCTCCTCTCGGGATCTTGGGCACGCACGCACATGCGCCCAGCGTGAGTTTTAAGCCACCGGGTCTGGGACGCGAACCGCGATAGACTACATGGGAGTCCAGCGACATAGCCATTATGTTAACTGTTGGTCCCCCATTAAAAACTATTTTTTAGGGGCTGGCAGTTGGTGTGGTGGTTAAAGGTGCTGGACTTCCACATGGCCGACCACGGTTCAAGTCCCAGACCTGGTGACTTGCTTTCTCACTTTCCCTTTCTCTCTCTCTGGTCAAATAATAATAACAAATGGAACTAACTAAATAAATAAATTTTAAAAATCTATTTTTAAAGAAGTATTTATTTTTAAAATTTTATGTATTATATTATTATTATTACTATTAATTTGATGAGAGAGCAAGTGAGAAAGAGAGAAAGAGAAAATGAGAAAGCAAGCTGCCAGGTCCAAGACTTGAACTATGGTTGACAGTGTAGGATTTCAGCACCTTAACCACTGTGCCACCTACTGGCCTCCCCCCATTAAAAACTACTTTTGCTTTAGTTTCAGAAGTACATTTTTGGACAACCAATGTTGTTGAATATTTTACTCAATTAACCTCTATTGGAAATTTCGTTAATGCATTTTTCTTTTTTTTTTCCCACAAAGTGTCTCTCTCTTGCCAGAGAGAGACAGAGACAGTGAGAGGGAAAGTGAGAAATCACTTCTCCAGATGGTCATGCTGAAATCCCTTCTCCATTCTCCTCTCAAGATTTTGGTCATATACACACATGTGTTCCACATGATTTTCAAGCCACAGGGTTCAGGACTCGAACTACAGTTGGCCATGTGGGAGTCCAATGCCTTTAATCACTATACCACCTGCTGGTCCCATTAACAAATATTTTTAAATATTCTTTTTTTCCCCTTTATTCCTGATTGTGTGTGTGTGTATATGTGAGAGACAGAAAGGGATGAGAGAGAGAGAAGCACCCTTCACAGAGTCTGGTCAAGTGCAATCCCCTTCCTCCAGTCCTCCAACCCACCAGATCTTGGGGACTTGCATGCATGCCCTGTGTGTTGCAGGCTGACTGGGCCCACTATATGAAGGATGGTCGCCAAGTAGAATCTCTTGAGCAGTGCATTACTGCTGCACCACAGAACCAGCCCTGGAAGTTCTATTAACTGCCCTACTCACTATTTCCTTTAATAACTCTGTTATGCCACTAAAGGTAATAAAGGCTAATAGAGACTATCTGGGAAGTTATCCAGTATTTCTAAAAGGTTTTTTTTATTTTTTATTTTTTTTTATCAAAGCATTTACTTCTTGTGGAATAGCTCTGGGATGAATTTAGGGGGGGAATACATGCTTGCAAATTTATTAATGTTCACTAGGCAAATGCTCACAATGAAAATAAAAGATGTGAGTGCAATCACTAAGCCAACTCTTGCCACTCTCTTTTGTTTCAAAGGAGAAAATATGCAGAACGCTTTGAAAATTCTAACGCCCCAGGTACAGAAGAAAATGGAAGAGAAATTTTATCACTGTGGAATGGATGAAATAGATTAGATGATTTTTAAAGCATCTGATGTATTAGGAAATACCACAAATAAATTAAAAGGCAAACAATACAACAAGAAAAATATTTCCCTAAAAATAAAATATAAAAAATAATTTCACTACTATATACATTGGTCATGCAATACAGTAAGAGTAACAATCCAAGAGAAAAATGGTCAAAGGGCACAAATAGTTCATAGAAAATAAAGTCTAAATGTCTTGTAAATATGATCAAGGATAATCAGTATTGTCCTTAGTTAAAAAAGTAAAGCAAGACAGCAGTTACCTTTTTCACCTGTTATACCAGCGTACCATTATACAGTAACCACTGTTGGTGTAGGTATGGGAAACAGGTGTACCCTTGGGGCAGTGTCTTTGGAAGTCATTTTTTCAGTTTCTGTCAAAATGGCAAATCCTATTCAGCCCGACAATGTCTCATGTAGGGATTTGTCTTACATTTATTCTTGCATATGTGTACGTACAAAACCATATGTTTGAGACTATCACAGCATGGTCTATAACAGTAAAAGACTGAAAAAATCCTAACCACTCACCACTGAGGACTGAATAAAATATGTTCTGGAACACCTGTACAATGTATTACTATGCAGCCAATAAAAAGTAGATCATTGGGGGTGACCTCCAAGAAGAATTGTTCATTAAAAAAAACGTATCGATAGATTGGGACTAAGCCATTTCAACCAAATGCAAACCTTGTTTGAATCTTTATAACAAGCCAACTTTAAAGGTGCATTTTTGTTCCATTAGAGGAAATTTGAACACTGACCGGATATTTTGATTATACTCAATAATTATTGCTATTTTTTGACGTTTGATAATGATGTTGAAATTACATGAAGAGTAGCTCTTATATTTCAAAGAAGCATAATGAGGTTTTCTGAGTGAAATGATGTGGTGTTTAGGCTTTGCCTCATAACAATATAGAAATGAAGAAGATTGGTAATCTATTCATCTGTGGGAAAGAAGGGGAATGTACAATAGATCATACAAGATTGGCCCTTCGCTGAAGATTATTGTAGCTGGATGATGTGCACATGGGGCTTCATTAAACTATTTGTTGAACGTTTGAAATTTTTCCTAATAAAATTCGAAACTACGAGTTAACTACTGAAGCTAAAATAAATTTCAATAAAAATGTGAAAGCTGAACAAATCTAAAAAGGAAATGAAAAGGTGAGGTAGCTAAGTATAAGAAAGCGTGGGTAAGTACAGATGGCTTACAGCGAAGCTGCAGAGAAAAATTTCCAGGAAAAAAAAAAAAACTGCTAAAAATGTTTTTCTTCTGGAGAGAGAGTAGGGAACCTAGAGTAAAAGGAATATTTATGTTTCAACACTTTGGTAATGTTTTTGGGGAAAAAAGCTGTAAAAACAGTGCTATGCAAACATCAAACCCACTATTAGAAATAATGTATGTCACAGCTCAATTCAAATAAGCTAAGGTTCTCAGTAGGGTTATCCAGTTGGCACATTTATTAATTCAGGTGCTTAGACTTCTACTGACACCTTAATTATTTTAATTAAAGTCTTAAGCATGCCTGCAATCATTTAGTACTAGATAGAAAATTATAACACAGTAAATTCACATTATTTTACATTTATTTATGTATTGTTAAATAAACTTAAGTAAAAGTGTGTGTGTGTGTGTGTGTGTCTATAAAATTAAGCCCCCAGGCTTGATTTAACTCATAAAACATTTATTGGAAAACATATATAGCAATTTTTCAAACAAACAGAAAATGGAGAGAAACACAATGGACATCCATCATCTGGATTTTCCCATATTTGCTTCATCCATTTTGTCTGAAGTATTTTAAAGTAATGTATAGACATTTCACTCCCTAAATATCTCAGCATGTGTCTCTAAAAATCTTTATATGCTCATAATATTTTTATAAATTTAACAAAATTAACAATAATTCCCTAATATCACCTATCGCTCAATTCATCTTCTGATTTTTACAATTACCAAACCAAGATCCCATCATGGAGCATTTATTGCATGTGGTCATTGTATCCCTTAAATCACTTTTAGTCTAAAAATATCTTTTTTTTTTAACCCATCTTACTGACCTGCTGAAGAGATCAGGCCAAAAGTCCCCATAGGAGATCATCCCCAAAGCAGACAATTAGAATTGTCCACTGAATGATTCTTGGTGGTCTCCCCAGGTTTCCTGCTAGCTGGGACTGGTAGTTTGCCTTCTGCCCAACAGGAGGTGTTACACTTGGCCTCAGCTTCAAGTTACATTTCCCCCTGTCAAAAAGTTTATAATCTCTGGGTGATTCATTGATACTATATGATTATGTAACTCCCCATCAACAGTTTATCTTGTGTTTTTAACATCGGTGGATAATACTTGACTGAATGAAGACCTACATAAGGTGGATAAGCCTTGCCTGAATGAAAAACTACATAAGGTGGTACCAGCTGGTGGTTTGTTAACCCAAACAGTCATTCTACACTTACTAGCTATCATTGCACTTTGAGAAAGAGCTTTCTTATAACTGTGTAAATTTGGTTACTCTGAAATATAATTTGCATTGCAAGCCAGGATAAATGTTTCATTTTTCTTAATACAAATTCCAGGGAAGTAGTTAAGTATAATAATCCTCTACAATGATGGCAAAGAAGAGCTTTGTTGTTGTTTTCTTCTTTCAGACCCATGTATTTTAGCATAGTTAATGCAATCAATCAATAGTCATATTTTTTGGAAAGCATACAATCTTCATTTATTGAAGCAAAGGTTTATTGCCAGCTAATTTTAGTTAGAACGTTATGAAAATTAGTTTGCATTCTTTAAATACTCACTATACTTCTTGATTTTTAAAAAATTGAAACAGGGCCTCACTGTGTCATGATTCTTCTGTCTCAGCCTCCCTAGTAGCTGGGACCACAGGTGTGGACCACCAAGTCTGGCTCTCTTAGTCAGGGTCTGGCTATGTTGTCAAGGCCATCCTTGAGCCTGTGATCTTCCTGCTTCAGCCTCCTGAGTCGCCAAAATTATAGGTACATACTACCATGTTCAGTCTTTGGATTGGACTGGAATAGAACCTGGGCCTCCCACGTGGTCTCAGGTTACAAAGCACAACACTTTAGAAGTGCATGCCACTGTAGCTGGGCCTACTTTTTGATTCTTAAATGGTCCTATATGTGGTTAATGGAAACCTCTTTGAGTTAGCGTCTATGTTCTTTTGACTCAATCTCATTAGTCTTTGAGTGTTTCCTGGCTCTCTGGCTTAACAGATATTCCAGATTCACCTTGCATATTCCACATCCTATACCTACAGGTAGTGGTTTCTCTAAAGAGCCCTGCTGCTTTTCAGTAGTTAATGGAATTTAGGGATCATAGCTTCTGGCATATCATTGTTTCCAAGGGTTACCAGCAGAGAACTTTAGAAAACACATATGCACACAGGCTGAGTTTATATTGATTTTTTTTTCAGTTTAAATTTAACATCACAGCATTTTTCCTTACTTGGTTTTATGCTTAGGGCTCTTTTACATTAAAGATCTTGGACTATATAATGCATTCACTTTGTCCTTTAAATTTTTTTCTTTATTCATGACACAGCATTGTGTGTGTGTGTGTGTGGGGAGAGAGAGAGAGAGAGAGAGAGAGAGAGCGAGAGATAGAGAAAGGAAGAGAAGCACCCTTCACAGGTCTGGTCATGCTGTGATCTCCTTCCTCCAGTCCTCCAATCTGTCAGAGTTTAGGCGCTGGCACTTGTGTTCAGTGTGTTTCAGGATGACTGAGGCAAGGATTGAAATTGTTGCCAGGTGGGATCTGGCTCTCTTGAGCTGTGCCATGAAGCTGGCCCTATTTACTTTATTCTTTAGCATACGGTTTCAAGACAACAAAGCACTGTTGCCACTAATAATAAAACCACCATATGAAATTTTTGAAGTTTATTTATTTATTTCTTCCGTAAATGAGAGAGAGAGAGAGCACCCTCAACAGAGCCTTAGTGCTACAATCCACCTCCAGCCTTCAGTGAGCTCTGGATCATGGGTGGGTGCATGCCTGGTGGATTTAGAGAAGGCTCCAGACTTCAACAGGCAAACTTCCCAAGTGAGATTGCCTTGTAGAGTACTTACTGCTGCACCACTGTCTGGCTCCCCAAAATTTAAGATTTCTTTTCTTGTAATGTAAAGCCAAAGTACTGTGTTTTAAAGATACTTAAAATAACTATTTTCTCTGTTTGTATTACCACTTCGATATATAATTAGATTCATTTATTCTCAATTTTAGGATTTTTTTATCTTGACATGAAATTTTTATTTTAATTACAGAGGAAAACATTAATTTTTATGGACATGAGTTCTTGGTCAACCCTCAAATGGTTAATCTTCTCAATGGACCTCTGCACAGAACCTCTAGCCCTTGAATTTTCAATTGGTTCTCCAGGCTCCGGAGAGTGCCCTCTGAGTAAATGTATAATAATTCCAAACTTATAGATAATTACTGAATTCACATTATTGGCCTACAATTATTCCTCTATTTCCCTCTATTTCTATCCCCTTTGACTTTTTCCCCGCATATTCCAGCTAGTTTTCTGTAAATATGCTTAGGAGGTTTTTAACTGATGATGGAATACCAACTGGGAGGAGAATCATAGGAGTTGAGGAATAAGGAAGGAGCTAGCAGTCCCTGGATGTGTCTTATCCTATGACACCAGACTTCTCAGGCAGAACTGTTCAGCTGCTGCACACCCAGATGGCTACACACACCACTGATGGCTGGCTCCACTCTGATTGGTCAGCTCCTATGCCTGACTAATCCTGAGATACTTCTACTGTCATTCCTGTCTGGAGGCATAGGACTTCATTTCCCAAGTCTATCCCTGTCCATGTTGGGAATCCTTTCAAATAAAGATAAGCAAGAACAAACTTCTTATGAGATTTCAAACTTCACAAGGAGACTGCTGAGCAAAATGGAACTGAGTTTACTTCATGTAATTTTATCCAAGAGGATTAAATATAGTCATTTTCTGGTACAAGCTAATTAGCGTCTCTCTTGTGTCCATCGATGGAACACACATTTTGTTTTCTTAAGGACAACACACTGTTCATGTTAATGTGCTTCTGGCTCTGGCAGAGAATGAGAAAAGATGCTGTTGAAAGGTGATTGCCTTGTTTTCTTCTTTAGATTATAGAACAAAAATGTTGAAGATTTTCTTGCAATATGCAATTGGGGTACATTTTACCTTTGAAGAGCGAAGGTGGAAAAGACCGAAGAAAGAAATCAATAAAATATTAAAATCCCTATAGAAAAACATGGGCTTTTTCTTTCTTTCTTTTTCTTTTTTTTTTATTTTTTTAACTAAGTCTTCAGAGAATAATGACCAGATACAATATGATGAAAATTGAGAGAAGATTGTGGAACTAACAAGTTTTTTTTTTTTTTTTTTTTTTTTCATGTGAAGCTGGCACAGGGCTGCCAAAGGTGAGGAATGGAGGTTTTGAGAACCAGACCAGGCCAGGGTTGAGGTGTGAACAGGCTTTCTCAGGAAAAATGAGCATTATTTGTTTAAGCCAATACTTGGAAGTCTCTAGCTTGCAGGTGAATCTACATTTACCTAATGCAATGATATAAATACTTTTTATATAAACAATTGGAGCAAATTTCACGGAAGCAGACAAAAATAAAAACAAAGTAAAACTGGGCAGTTAAAGGAGTGGGAATTTTCTTTCATCTGCCATAATGTTATTAATAGATGTTGCTCCATTTCAGATTTTTAAAAATTAATAAATTTTTTTAGCATTTTTTTGTCCATAGGGTTTGTGCGTTCACTGGAGAAACAGAGAAATAGAGAGAGGGAAAGTGAGAAATCAGCCTCCTGGGGGAATGGCCACACTGCAATCCTTTCTCTTCTATTGTCCTCTTGGGATTATAGCCACACATGCCCATGTGCCTGGCATGATTTTCAAGTCAATGTGTCCAAGGCTTGAGCTGCAGTTGGTCATGTGGGATTTCAGCACCTTAACCACTATGCCACCTACTGGCCCCAATAAATATGTTTTAAAGAAATAAAATGTGTATATTTATCAAAATTATAAACTAAAATAAGATACATAGCTATAAATTTATCAGAAAAAAAGCTAAGAGATGTCAAAGACAATAAAGATTATATAAAAAGAAAGAAAAATGAAGGGGATATCAGGATAGCATTTAAAAATAAACACAAAAGATTATTTATAATCAAATACATTTGTTTGGTCATTATCTGTTGAAAGAGAAAACTCCTAAATAGGTATTTAAAAGGCAAAAAGTAAAATAGATACGAATATATGCTAAATATAAAAGGAAGCTAACAGAAAAGGAATTAGAATAATTAATAATAAAAGAATGTGGGAGTTATATCAGGCAAATTGAAACACAATGCAACTAGGGGTTTATTTAGAGATTAAAAAGTATTCAATGGAACAAAAGGGACACTTTAAAACAATGAAGGATGAAATCTATAATGAAGATATAAATATCAGAAGTCATTATATGCAACATCAAGAAATCAAGGGGGGACTAGCAGATGGCATAATGGTTATGTCACTGGACTCCCACGTGGTCCTGGTTTGAGTCCTGGACGTGGTGGCTTAAACCTTGTGCCGGGCGTGTGTGCGTGCATGCCCAAGATCCTGAGAAGTGAATGGAGGAGAAGGGATTGCTGTGTGGCCATCCCCCCCAGGGAGTGATTTCTCACTTTCGGTCTCTCTCTTTCCTCTCTGTCTCTCTGGTGAGTACACGTGTGCCCTATAACAGAAATCTCTCTCTCTCTCTCAAGAAAGAAAAAAGAAATCTAGGGGGAAAAGTTTAGCAAGAAATACAGTAATAGTGACAGAATGTAACATATATCTCTGTCTTTAATAGAGTAAGCACAAATAAAGAAATTAGGGATATGTAGAGTTTAGCAGCCACCTCTATTTGCCTATCTTTCCTATCTTTCTCAGTAATAAAACCCCTATATTGTAGAGAGCATCAGTGTGCCCAGACTTTTAAATAAGCTGTGTTTTTTAGCACCCCTTGAAGATAAGGGAAGCTCAAGAAGAGGTGAGCTGTGTTGCTGGTTTCCAGAAAGGTTTTATAGGGAATTGACTCAGATGGGAGATCAATACCCTGTTGTTCCCTCTTCGTCTTTCTTCTTGATATAACAATATGTATTTTTCTTCTTTGACTTATCAATATGGTCATCATAACTAGTAATTGTTGACATTCAAACGTTGAAAAAACCTTTTTTCTTTTCTAAGGTTTTTGCCATGGGGTGTATATATGTTTATACTCACCAGAGAGAGACAGAAAGAGACAGAGAAAGTGAGAAATCCATCCCCCCCAAAGGGCATGGCCACACTGCAATCCCGTCTCCTCCATTCTCTTCTCAGGATTTTGGGCACACATGCATATGTGCCTGGCATGATTTTTAAGCCACTGGGTCTGGGACTCGAAACATGGTTGGCCAGTGTCTTAACCACCACACCAGCTGCTGCCCCTCCCCCCACAATCTTAAGCTTCTAAAATGAATACAACGTATTAAAATGTGTTCTTTATTCACATGCCGATAGATTTTTTGAGGCTATTTTATTTAGCATTTTTACAATAGTATTTGATGTTAGTTAAGAGTTTTCTAGTGATTTGTTTATCAGCTTTTGGTATTGTTATTTTATCTTCATCTCGTAAATGCACTCTGATTTCCTTTCTCCCATGCTGTAAGATTCTAGAAAGGCTGTCCATCATAGCTCTCCACCCTTTTCTTCCACATCCATAAGAAGACCTAGGGTGATTAGTCAAATTATTCTCTGGCCACAGTGATTACTTTGTGGGCTGCATTATAACCTAACGTAAGCCAGTCTAATCTTCCTAAGGTTCAACATATTGGCACTGTCTCCCCAGTAACAAGAGAGAAGGGATAACAAGCCCAGAAAGTGAGGAGAAGCAGAGATGAGATGTGAGAGATGGATGGAACTCAGTCCTTACTGGTAATTCAGCATGAGGATCCAGTCATTCTTTATCTCCCCACAAAATTTTCTATTTTATCACCAACAAATTCTTGTTTTAGGGCAAAAATTAGTTTAAATTTGGTTTTGTTACTTCTAGTCAAAACAATTCTGATTTACAGCCTGGATGTACATCGATCAGAGCTGGTGAAAGAAATTATGGCAGATAAATGCAATGGAGAATTATTTAGCCTTTAGGAAAATAAGAAAATTAATAAATAAATAAAAATTAAAAATAAAGAAATGATGATATAGATCTATATTTATTGATACGGAAAGATATCATGTTTTTATGTAACCTATGACGTGCATTTATCTATGTGATATCTATAGTGTGTATTAAATACATACACATACACACACATATATATAATGTGTATATATATATATATATATATATATATATATATATGATTTTAAATTCTCATGACAAATGCTGGAGGAGAACCCAATTGAGAAGACTGGTGAAGTGAGTCAGAAATGTGCTACCATGTCTCACACTCACATATCATAAGCAAGGCTATGCCTCTTCACAAGAATTTCCTGCAAAGCTGGTGATACCAGGAAGAATGTGAAAAACAGAAAGTTTAATAAAAGTACCCAAACAAGACTTGTCTTTAGGTACATCAGGAGGTGGGTTCTCAGCTTTGCTCTCAGGCAGCCTGCACATGGCAGCTTATCTTCCACCAGTAGAAGCTCATGGGGCCTCTTCACATATCACCCCTGTCCTAGGCTCCAGAGAGAGCAGGAATCCTTACTCTTCTATAATGATCACCTGACCAATCCTCATTTCATGTGCCATTTAATGTCTTTGCAGGATGATCAAGAGAATGACATGTTTTCTAGGTGCAAACTCATGATGAAGAGAGTCATAGGATAATAGTGCTCTTTCCTGAAAAGGTAAAGTGGAGGATCAGTAGCAGTCACCTGGCAAGGACAGCAGTGCCCTGTGGAGTTAGGATCCAGATCACATTCTTAGCAGTGAAGGCAGCGGACTGCCCATGTAGCAGGGATGCCGGGTGGAATAGTGCTTTCTAAAATGTGAAGTGTGTCCTGCAGTCTTTAATACGGCTGTTGGAGAACATTTGGCAAAAAAGATATAAAGATATGTCAGCACATCATCTCAATAATTCCATATAGGAGGGTGTGTGTGCACGCACACATGCTCACATGCAGATCATAAGAAACAAAGTGAAAGGGAATTTGAGAGCAAGCAATTTGGAAGTTCAAATGTTCTGAATAGTTGTCTGTGGTGTGACTTCAGCCACGGTGTGTGTTTGTTTGTTTGAAAATTTGCTAAAGTGTGTGTGTACTTGTGGGAGGTGGGAGAAGAAAAGCATCCCCTATGAAGGATGGCCACACCACAATCCCCTCTCATTCTCCTCTCAGGATTCTGGGCATGCACACACAGCACCCAGCATATTTCTCAAGTCACCAGGTCCAGGGCTCACATTATGCAGCTGGCCATGTGGGATCCAGCTGCCTTAACCATGATACCACTTCTGGTCCTCAGCTGATTTTTAATCTCTTCTTTGTGCTTTTCTTATTCTCTGACTTTTCTTTTTAAATAATAAGAATGTATCATTGAACTATTTTTGAGTGGGCTGAAAGAGGAACTGAATTCCTAGGCTAGCTGATTTTTTTCTGGGCTACCTGGTTTTTAGTAGCTTTTAGCAGCATTTATTAGGACTTATATCTCCTATATCATGTCTATTTTTGGAACAGACTCTTCATCTTTGAAAAATATCCTTCACAGTGTGGAAAGCCCAGAGAGCTCTTTATGAGGCAAGGGTTCAGATTTTCTCAACAGCTAAATGACCTCAGATGAATTTTCTTTACTTTTTGGAACTATTTCCTTATCACTGAAAAAGAAAGATAATTTCTACACTATGAAGTAGTCATTAGGTATAATTGATTTGTATGTACATGCTGTGAATTATTCTGAATAGTTATGGGTTTATTAGTGCTATTATGATTATTGTTGCTACTTGTTCTGGAATTATGATAATATCAACTTTCAGGGAAATAATTTGCTTTCTAGATTGGATAGCTGGCTGCTAAAAATGATGAAAAACCTTAATACAGGATTTTACAACAAAGAAAATAAAACTTGGGGCAAAAAAAAAAGAGGAATTGGATTTGCGAACTGGGATTTAATATGTAATGCACAAACTGCCTTACAGAGATGACTTAGAGCACTCAATAAAGGTTTATTTGTTGGTTGATTTGATTTAGAATAGCAAAATCTATGAAAATAAACACTGATCCATCTACCAGGAAGGGCCTTGCAAATCAAATAGCTTTTGGTCAACAGGACTGATGATGATAAGAGAAACTCAATCTACTCCACATATATTTTAATATATTAAATTGGGATATTGTGACTTTTTGTGGCAATCTGTGGACGAAATCAAGTGTTTCTGCTACAAGCTGAAAGCATGTGTCAGTACAGTGAGCAAAGAAATAGAAATTATATCACTACTTAAAAATATGATGAGGGGTATAAACAGTATATACAGGTGAGACAGTAATAAAATATTATGAACCAAATATATGTATTCTGGTCAAATACTCTGAAAACTATTTAGAAGTTTCCTTTTAAAATGTGGCAAACTCCAGAGCCAGCAGGTAGCATGGTGGTTAAGGTGCTGGATTCCCGCTTGGTCGACTGCAGTTCAAGCCATGAACCTGGTGGCTTGAAAATCACACCAGGCAGGTGTGCATGCATGCCCAAAATCCCGAGAACAGAATGGGGGAGAAAAAATTGTAGCATGGCTATCGCCCCTGTGGAGATTTTTCTATTTCTGTCTCTCTGTCCCTCCAGTGAACACATGTGCCCTATGGCAAAAACCTTAAAAAAAAAAAGTGGCAAATTCCAGGGGTCTTATAGCCCAGTAAAAAGCCATAAAAAGATTTGAACAAACACTTCATGAAGGGTGCTATATGAGTATTCAATAGCTCATGAAGGGGGCCAGCAAGTGGCATAGTAGTTAGTGTTGGACTCCCATGTGACTGGCTGCAGTTCAAGCTCCAGACCCTGCAGCTTGAGATTTACAGTGCACATGTGTGTGTGTGTGTGTGCACAAAATCCCTAGAGGAGAATGGAGGAGAAGGGACTGTGGTGTGGCCATTCCCCCGGGGGGTGATTTCTCACTTTTTGACTCTTGACTTCCAGTGAGTACAAGTGCCCTATAGCAAAAATTTCATAAAAAAGAAAAAAAAAAACTCATGAAGAAGTTTTCAACATCATTAGTCATCAAGAAAATGTAAATTAAAAGCACAATAAAGTGCTACTACAGCCCCTTCAGAATGGCTAAAATTCCAACACCAGTAGATCAGGTGCTGATAAGGATGTGGAGGAATGAATCTCTCACACGCTACTGATGGAAATGTGAAATAGTACAACCACTTGGGAAAATAGTTTTATTTTCTTATAAAGTTAAACACAGACCTACTTTTGACCCAGAAATTCCCCTTCAGGTATTTACCTCAAAGTAATAAAAATGTAGATTCAACCAAATGAAGTTGAACAAGCTATGACTCAGAGTTGCTGTGTCCCAGCCTTGCCTCTATGGGGGTGTCAATGGGTTCCATCATCTCTCTGAGTTCCTCTCTCTCATTTTACAAGAACTGTACTTTTTTCCCCCTGTAGTGCTTGTGGGCCTGCAGGTCGGCTGCGGCCGCTGGTCACTGTTCCGCAGGATGGGATTTGTCAAAGTCGTCAAGAATAAGGCCTACTTTAAGAGATACCAAGTGAGGGACCAGCAGTTAGCGTAATGGCTATGTCGCTGGACTCCCATGTAGTTGACCGCGGTTTGCGTCCCGGACCCGGTGGCTTAAAACTCACGCCGGGCGCGTGTGCGTGCGTGCCCAAGATCCCGAGAGGAGAATGGAGGAGAAGGGATTGCGGTGTGGCCATCCCCGCTGGGGGGTGATTTCTCGCTTTCTGTCTCTCTGTCTCTCTCTGTCTGTCTGGCAAGCGCACGTGCCCTATAGCAAAAACCTCTCAAAAAAAAAAAAAAAAAAGAGAGATACCAAGTGAAATTTAGAAGACGACGAGAGGGTAAAACTGATTACTATGCTTGGAAACGCTTGGTGATCCAGGATAAAAATAAGTACAACACACCCAAATACAGGATGATAGTTCGTGTAACTAACAGAGATATCATTTGTCAGATTGCTTATGCCCGTATAGAAGGGGATTTGATAGTCTGCACAGCTTATGCACATGAACTACCAAAATACGGTGTGAAGGTTGGCCTGACAAATTATGCTGCAGCATATTGCACTGGCCTGCTGCTGGCCCACAGGCTTCTCAATAGGTTTGGCATGGACAAGATCTATGAAGGTCAGGTGGAAGTGACCGGAGATGAGTACAATGTAGAAAGTACCGCTGGTCAACCTGGTGCCTTCACCTGCTATTTGGATGCAGGCCTTGCCAGAACCACCACTGGCAATAAAGTTTTTGGGGCCCTGAAGGGAGCGGTGGATGGAGGCTTATCTATCCCTCACAGGACCAAACGATTCCCTGGTTATGATTCCGAAAGCAAGAAATCTAATGCAGAAGTCCATTGGAAGCACATCATGGGCCAGAACATTGCAGACTACATGTGTTACCTAGTGGAAGAAGATGAAGACGTTTCTAAGAAACAGTTCTCTCAGTTCATAAAGAACAATGGAACTCCAGACATGGAGGAGATGTAGAAGAAAGCTCGCACTGCTATACGAGACAACCCAGTCTATGAAAAGAAACCCAAGAAAGAAGTTAAAAAGAAGAGGTGGAATCGTCCCAAGATGTCCCTTGCCCAGAAGAAAGATCGGGTAGCCCAGAAGAAGGCAAGCTTCCTCAGAGCTCAGGAGCGGGCTGCTGGGAGCTAAACCAAACAGTTTTCTGTGACTTTATTCAAGATAAAAGATAATAAATCACAAGAAAGAAAAAAAAAAGAACTGTAGGATCAGGTGGTTTGTACTACAAATCTTCCCCTACAGCTCTACTTTCTAAGATTGCCTCAAGTACTCCCTTCTGATAATGACTCTTATCTCAAAGCCTAGAAAACTGTGCTCACTTGACACCAAAGTAAGGTCTCAGATTTCAAGTAGCACAAAGTGTTTGGTCTCCTTTTCAGGACCAGCAGATGACATAATGGTTATGTTGCTCACCTTCCATTTAGTCGACTGTGGTTTGAGTCCCAGAGTCGGTGACTTGAAACTCACGCCAGGTGCGTGTGCGTGCGTGCCCAAAATCCTGAGAGGAGAATGGAGGAGAAGGGATTGCAGCGTAGCCATCCCCCCTGGGGGTGATTTCTCGCTTTCTGTCTCTATGTCTCTCTCTGTCGTTCTGGAGAGCGCACATGCACTATAGCAAAAACCTCTCCAAAAAAAGCAAAACAAAACAAAAAACCAGAATTATCTCCTTTTCAAAGGAAAGCTTTTCCTCATTCCCTTCCTACCAGGACTCCATGAGAATAAGGAGAGAGATGTGGCAGTGTGTGCATCTCTGGTTATGTGTCTGTTATTATGACTACATTAATAAATCTATTCATCAGCAAACATTTATCAAACACCTGCTACGTACAAGGTTTTGTGTTAAGAACTGAGTTTGGGGAATACACAGCTATTAATGACATACATTTTCTGGCCTCCTAGAGGTGGTCAGATAAATGAGATGAGTACATCTGATTAGAATACAGGCAAAAATATGAGGGCACATGGTATTAATATATATGTCACAGATGAAGTACACAAAAAGGGCTGTGAGTCAAAAAACAGGAAAATTTTATTCTGATGGGTGGAAGGAGTGTATCAAGGCAATTTTCATGGAGCTGTATCTTAATACATGAGTGGGCTCTCTCTCAATGGTGGGGAAAGGGAGAAGAAAAAGCAATATGACAATCCTAAAAATGATGAAAAACTGCATATACATGGATAACTAGAGCACGGTAAAGAATAGATTCAGGTCAGACAACAAAAGTTTTAGTATGCTACCTAAAATGTTTAGATTTTGGTTTGTGGCCTTAGGACACCTGGTACTAGCGACATTCCAGAGGACAATCAGCCTAGATTGGAGTAAGCAAACTATAGCCCAAAGTCACATTTAGCCTGTAGCTTGTATTTGTACAGCCTGCAAGCTAAGAATTATATTTTTTAAAAATGCTTGAGGGCATGTGTACTTACTGGAGAGAGAGAGAGAGAGAGAGAGAGAGAGAGAGGAGACAGAAAGTGAAAGAGCACCTTCTTTGAGGAACAGTCATGCTATAATTCATTCTCCTCCATTTCTCCCTTCGAAGAGGTTTTTGTTATAGGGTGCGTGCACTCGCCAGAAAGACAGAGAGACAGAAAGCAAGAAATCATCCCCTCCAGGGGGGATGGCCATGCCACAATCCCTTCTCCTCCATTCTCCTCTTGGCATCTTGGGCACGAATGCACACGCACCCAGTGTGCGTTTAAGCCACCGGGTCAGGGACTTGAACCGCTGTAGACTAGATGAGAGTCCAGCGATATAGCCATTACGCCAACTGCTGGTCTCAATTTTTCCCTTCTTTTGAGATTTTGGGCACACATGTACATGTGCATGTTTCTTAGGCTACTGGGTCTGGAACTCAAACCACACAGTCAGACCTATGGGATTCGGCCACCTTAACCCTACGCCACTGACTGGTCAGATTTTTTTGTATTTTTAAATGGCTGAAAAAGATCAAGAGAAGAGTAATATTTACTGACAATTGAGATTTACATGAAATTTACATTTCAGTGTCCATAAATGCAGCTTTATGGGAACACATTCCAGTCTCCATAAATATAGCCACACTCATCGATTTATGTATTGTTTCTGGCTTCTTTTACGCTCTAGTGGCAGAGTTGAATAGCTGTGACAGGGACAGTGTAGTCCACAAAGCTTGAAATATTTACTATCTGATTCTTTACAGAAACAGTTTGTCAGTTCCTGGCCTAGATAATGAAAATCTAAACTCATTTAAGAATGTTACTTCCTTTTATTAATCACTTAAGGCAAAACAAAAACAAATAATATCCACCACTCTGTTGCTATCTGATCCTTTTTATTTTCTCCTCATTCATATTTCATGATAACCCAGTGCACTGTATTAAAAAGTCTTTACAGCTGAAATCATAATCTTTATGACAGGTTTTTCCTAAGATGGAAATTTCAAAAAGGATGCCCTAAAAATAATCTACTGCAGACAAATGTTGGAATAATTATTATGCATGGCTTTATAATCTCTGACTACAAGCCATACAATATACAGGCTGCATGGAAGCTAGCATATATGAGCGTGCAGATAAATTTATCTGAAGATAGAGTTGGTCAAGTGCGGTGTGGAGTAGTTTCCTTCTGGCTTTGGTACACAGACTGTCTCTTCACAGCCAGTGCCTGCAAAAGTTGGTGGCAACCAGGTTCAAGACATGATTTGAGAAGGTTATTTTGCTCCTGGGAAATGAAGAGTTTGGAATAATAAGAGGTTAGAGGTTCATCACTTGAAATGACTCCATTAAATAAAAGAAGGGAGTAAGTTGGCCACTGGCTCCCCATAGCATTCTAAGAAAAACTAGAAAGTTTTCCTTATCTGCTACATAGAATCAAATAGGAAAACAAACAAACCAACAAACAAAAAGGCGTTTAAGGTTGGGCATTCTCTTGATTCTTTTTCTCTCCTGTAGCGCCTAGCCACAAGTTATTGTCATCATCATTATTGTCATTGTTATTATCACTGTAGCCATCATTTCTTTGAGCATACTGGAAGCTTTACACTGATGATTACTATAGTCTGTCAACAGTCTTACAAGATGAGTATATCACAGATGAAGCAGTTAAAGCTTAGAGAAATACCTTCATTTGCCTGACTCAGTAGAGCTGGAAAATGGCAGGGCTGGATTGGAATCTTGGCCTATCAACTCCATAGTCTATGTTGTCTTCCCTCTTATGATGGCGTAAAAAGAAACTTGGTGAGTATTTTAAAAAATTAATTTCTTTGTAAAATTGTGGTAGAAAACACAGCATTTACCATTTTAACTACCATTTTTTTCTTGTATTGTTATTTTTTTATTTTATACATTTAGTCACTATACATCACTTTGCTTGTAAGTTGAATTTACCCAACATGAATACACTTCACACCAGTCCAGTTGAGGTTATAAAACATATTCTCATCAAAGATAATAACTCACTTCTGTGTCCCATAACTGTCTTCCCTTCTCTATTCTCCTCCTTAATTTCCTTCCTTACATCATTTATTTTAAAGTTTATTTATTTCTTCCATGAATAAGAGAGAGAGTTCCATACTCCCCTTCTCCTCCAGCCATAGATGCCACCATTCTACTTTCTGTTTTATAGATCTGACTACTTTAGATACCTTGTGTAAGTGGAGTAATACAGTATTTATTTGCCTTTTTGTGACAGGCTTATCTCACTTAGCATAATATCCTCAAGATCCTCCATGTTGTAGCATGAAACTGCCTTCTTCTCTGAGGCTAAACAATATTCCATTGTATGTCTACACACATTTTCTTTATTCACTCATCCCATCAATGGACATTTGGGTTGCTTCCATCTCTTGACCGTTGTCACTAATGCTGCAATAAATGTGAGTGTGTAAATATCTCTTTGAGATCCTGCTTTCAAGTATTTTGGATATATCCCCAGAAGTGAGATTTCTGGATCATGTTGTGATTCTCTTTTTAATTTTTTGAGAATTCTTCATACTGATGTCCATAGAAATTCTCCTTGTTTCCTGCCCTCTTGGTGAGTATTTTTGAATAAATGTAAGATTAAATGTCTTTATTGCTCTAGATAGACATTACATGACCCTAAAAATCTTAGTCAATTCTAATCTGGATTAATTAAAAGAAAATGCTCATCAGAACCATAAGAACATCTGATATGGGGTATTTTAAAGTAAGTGCCTTTTGTTTCATGGAGATATTTAGAAACAAAATAAAATAAATGAGCTCATTATGTGACCCAGCAGAAGTTTTTCAGGGCTGTATTTAAGGAAAAGAGAAAGAAATTGTATATAATTAGAATAAGTCTATAAGTATGAATCAAGTTCATAATAAACATGTAATATTAATTGTCTCCAATATATTAGAGTTTATTCAGAACAGGCAAACTTTGGCCCAAGACCTAAGTCATTCACCAATGATATAAATCAGTGAAACCTGAAATTGAGACTGTTAAACATTTAAATGTTCTCTAAATAAAATTCAAGCAGTCGTGTCTAATACTGATCTTTGATCTACCATGGTGTGGCCATTTTATCTTATAGGCTGAATTATTTTAGCAGGCGTCTTCTTTTTTCATTTCTGAATTGATATTTTTCATTCGTTTTTAAGTAACCATTCTTTAAACTTATCTTGCTGACACACTTGATGAATCTCTGGCATCATTTAGAATTGTAGGCCTTTTAGAACCCTCTACAAATTATGTCAGCTGCTCTATCTTCCACTGATGTTGTATTTGCCCCTTATAACTCATTGCATTTCTAGTAGTTACCTGGACTTGCTTTGGGTATAGAAGAGCTATTTTTTTTTTCTATGTAAGCAAGAGCTCGAAATCTTCTGGGTGGATGGTAGGAAACAGAAGGGGAGGCAGAATATTTGGGATAATATTCTTTTTGTTTCTTGAAAAGCATAGGGCTCTTCTCAAAACCTAGCAATTTCGTATATGGCAGAGAAGAAAAGGAATATTGGAATTAATTTTAACTTTATTTTCTCATGCCTATTTATTCTGGAAGTTACATAATCTTGAGAAAAAGCAGACTGGCCTGGAGCAACAGCCTGGGCCCAGACAATAGTGGTTCAGAAGCTAAAGAGTTCTATTCTTTATCTTGACAGAACATTTCTTGGCTTGTGATCATCTAACCTTCTGAGTAGACTTAGGGCCCATGGATATAGGTGTGGCTTTGTAGGAAGGGTTATAAGGCAAGGGACCAGCAGTTAGCGTAATGGCTATGTCGCTGGACTCCCACGTAGTCGACCGCGGTTCGTGTCCTGGACCCGGTGGCTTACACTCACGCCGGGCGCGTGTGCATGCGTGCCCAAGATCCCGAGAGGAGAATGGAGGAGAAGGGATTGCGGCGTGGCCATCCCCCCTGGGGGGTGATTTCTCGCTTTCTGTCTCTCTGTCTCTCTCTGTCTGGCGAGCGCACCTGCCCTATAGTGTAAAAACCTCTCCAAAAAAAAAAAAAAAAAAAAAAAAAGAAGGTTATAAGGCAAGAAGTCATTCACATAGAGTATACGATTTGTGTCACATGGGGGAATATCACTGGACAAAGAATTGGGAAATCTGGGTTCAAATTCTGGTTCTGTCCTTTTGTGGTTTATGACCCCAAAACCTGTAGGTTGAAATTTGGTCCCTAATATAATGAGGAGGTGGTATTTGGATCATGGAGTTCTTATTCTTAGGGGGAAAATTTAGTTCTTACCAGAGTGGATTATTATACAAGGAAAAGCTTGAGTACTCAAAGTCTCAAAAGGAGAAATGGAAGAGAAAAGATTGCAGTGTGGTCATCCTCCATAAGGGCTGCTTTCTCATTTTCCCTTTCTCTCTCTCTCTGTCCTCTTTCTCTGTCTGAAAAACACATGTGCCCGCTATCAATTTTTTTTTTTTTTAAAGTAACAGCCACCCCCAGGTCTCTCTCTCTCTCTGCATGTGCTTACCTTTCTATGTGCTTCTGCTGGCCAACATAGTACCAGAAGTTAGCCTTATGCTGGCTCCATGCCTTTGGACTTTCCACCCACCAGAATTGTGAACCAAATTAATGTATATTCTTTATAAATCATTCAGTCTCAGATATTTCCATTAGCAACATAGTAACAAACTAAGACAATGCCTAAATGACTAAATGAACTAGTTCTAGTTCTAGAACGGACTAGTTCTATTCTCTAAATCTCCTTCTCTATCTGAAAACTGAGGATGAGCTTAGAATTTAGAGTCTTATTTTTCAAACTGTAAGTATTAAGTGTTTTATTTCCAAATCATCATTAATTGATACTTTGGGGAAATATAGTAAGAAAAAAATTGCTTTAAAAAATGATGTCCTCAAAGATCTACAAATAGAACTACCATATGATCCAGCAACTCCACTCCTTGGTATCTACCCAAAGGATAGGAGAATGCACAACTGGAAGGGTGATTGTACATCTTTGTTTATTGCAGCCTTATTCACAATTGCTAAGACATGGAACCAAACCAAATGTCCATGAACAGATAAATGGATTGAAAAAAAGTGTGGCATATATACTCTATGGAATATTACTCGGCCATAAAAAAAAACAAGACCTTGGCATTTGACAGAAAGTGAATGAATATGGAAGGTTTACTGCTGAATGAAGCAAGCCAGGCTATGAAGGAGAGACATTGTATGTCTCCACTTAATAGAAACTGACTGTCCGCACTCTATGGCAGAAACTGAAAGATTAGAGGATGTAGATGCATGGAAAATGGTTAAAGATTCTGGAGACAGTGTGGGAAGAGGGTGGGAGAAGGGAGAGAGGATGAGGAAAGGAATCGAGAAAAATAGAGAGGCAAGACATGTATGGGACACAGAAATGGATGATTATCTGTTGAATATAATGTGTATAGTATCTTCAACTGGACTGATGTGAAGTATATTCATGTTGGGTAAATTCACTTTACAAGCCGTAGTGATGTATAATGATTGAATGTATAAAAGGAATTAAAGGATATAAAAAATCATGTGCTTAGGTTCAATATTGTCAAATTTAGAATGCAAGTTTCTAAATCCATACTGTCAATTTCTGTACCTATCTCATTGTGGACTCATAACAAACATTTGCTTTGGACAGATGATTGTCTATACAACATCTTTTAAATAGTACTGATTTAGAGCAAGGGTTGGCAAGCTATAACCTGTAGTTCAAATCTGGCCCATCGCCTATTTTGGCAAATCAGGTTTTCTTAGCATACTATTTGCTTATGTATTGTCCAGGATTGTTTTCAGTGCTGCAATGGTAGAGCTGAGTTGTGACAGAAACTTTGTGGTATCCAATCATCTGACTCTTTATTTTTGAAAAATTTGTCCACCCTTGTTTAGAGAGGACAGAGAATAAAGAAGTTGGATTAGTTTTGTAAGGCCCTCTCAAGCACAAAGAGATAATAATTCTGCCACAACGCTCGATAACAGGGAAAATTGGCTGTCTGACCCTGAAAGAGAAATAGCCAGAAAACACTGTCCCTATTGGTGAATTAAGTGACCTATAAAGATATTCCATTTCAAAAGGAAGTACTTTTATTTTTTCATCCCCTTCTATTTCCAATATTCCAGTGTATTCTACCACTGACCATATATACAACTGTACGTTTGGACAGTTGAGGTCATTGTCCAGATTTCTGACTAACCCTTTGTTAAATTCCTGAAAGCATGTGCTCTCTCATTTCCCAAACTTAGCCTATTTCAAAGTAATTATTAGGCTTTTCTATTTAACACTAAAGCCTTTCTGAAATAAGACACAGTTTGTGGGGAAAAAACTTTGATGATTCTTTCTAATTGAATGGCCTTCATTTTGGGGGACTCAAGAAGCCCTAACCTTATCCCTCTTTAATACCTGGACTCTAAACCCACTGAAAAAAACAGCATTTCAGATACTGGAAAATGTGGTTTATGTTCATGAACAAGTGAATTTCTTAAACTGATTTCCAGAATTAATCAGACTTAATGTACCAAGTCATCAGCATTCTTGAAAATCACAGGCCTCTGATGCAAGTATAGAGATGAGAGAACTCTATAGTCTATACCCTCTGCAGATGGGCTAACCTAAAAGATAAGGAGGAGGAAAGAACATACCTATTTTATGATCCCGTACCAAAAAGTTATTCATTCTCAGATGGAAAGGCCAGGAAGCCTACACTAATAGATGTCCCTCCATGTGGAGGTAACATCAAACATGGAGAGGACTAAATACTCCCAAACCCAACATCACTCAGTACAAAACCTCTACATTGACTCATCTATTGTGGAAAAGGGAAGTTCCACTGGCCACCCACTTACTGACCTGAGCTGAGAATGTTATTGCCACAAAGTATTATGGAATTCTGGAATGACATCATGATGGAAGAGACCTGCCTCTCTGAATACCCAAGAAAGTAGAAAGTGAACGGTCTTTATCCTGAACCAAGTTTTGCCTTACACTGATGTCTTTATTTTCCTTCAACAGAACTAACCTGGCACCATGTTTACTACTTCAGTGATCAACTCAATTATCTATCCAGCTTTCCTTGCTAGAAGTAACAAGTTTATTCCAAATTTTGGCTAGTTATGAACCTTGCCATTTCTACCTGAGACATCTCTTGAAACCTTCTCCCCTCCCCATCCTCCCACAACTGCCTTAGTTTGGGCCCTAAACAAAAAGCATTTAAAATAAATTTCTTGTAACTGACACATGTGTTATCTCATATCATATCCCTCTGATTTTAGCACCTCTGCAATGCATGTTCCCTGTACTCAAAGCTATCAAACCTCAAGGTTGTAGAACATTGTTCTCTTGGGACCAGCAGATGGTGTAATGATTGTGTTGCTGGACTCCCACGTAGTCAACTGTGGTTCAGTCCTGGACCTGGGGACTTAAAACTTATACCGGGTGCATGTGCGTACGTGCCCAAAATCCCAAGAGGGGAGTGGATGCGAAAGGATTGCAGCATGGCCATCCTCCCCTGGGGAGGTGATTTCTCACTTTCTGTCTTTCTGGCAAGTACATGTGCCCTATAGCAAAAATCTCTCCAAAACAAACAAACAAACAAACAAAAAAACCATTGTTTCTCTTTTCTGCCCTTGGGCTCTAGAAGCCCTCTTAACCTCTGCACAGGCACAACTGGAGGTGCTAGAGAGTTAATATCTGGTGGCAGTCTTCAACAACTGGAAAGTCTCTAGGTAAATGCTATACACTCCTTCCCGTCCCTTTTTCTTTTTCTTTTTCTTTTTCTTTTTCTTTTTCTTTTTCTTTTTCTTTTTCTTTTTCTTTTTCTTTTTCTTTTTCTTTTCCTTTTCCTTTTCCTTTTCCTTTTCCTTTTCCTTTTCCTTTTCTTTTCTTTTCATTTCATTTCTTTTTTTTTTTTTTTTGAGAGGTTTTTGCTATAGGGCGCATGTGTTGGCCAGAGCCAGAAAGACAGAGAGAGACAGACAGAAAGCAAGAAATCACCCCTCAGGGGGGATGGCCATGCCGCAATCCCTTCTCTTCCATTCTCCCCTCGGGATCTTGGGCACGCATGCACACGCACACACACCTGGCATAAGTTTAAGCCACCAGGTCTGGGACTCGAACTGCAGTCAACTACATGGGAGTACAGCGACATAGCCATTACACCAACAATTCTGTGGAACATTCTGCATGCATGCTCAGAAACTCCCTAGTAGGTTTGAGTTCAAGTTATCCGTGGTGGCAATGAGCTCATTCATGCAGGTTTTTTATTGTATATTTCTCCTTCTCTAAATCATTCCCTTTGTTCTCTTATTCCTGCTTTCTTTGCAATTAGGCACAATGGTAAATACCCAATGAGCTTTCTTGGAGAGCTAGGACTTATTTATAGTGATTCAAAGAAAAGAAACTTTATCAGCTCTCTGTCTGTTTTCTGAACTATTCTTATTACAAATATTGTTTAATATGTTGCATTTTTTTGAAATACTGACAAATGAAGCACTTTATAAACAAAATAGGCCATTCAGATTATTTATTATCATTCAAAAATCAATAAAAATTCTCTACTTAAACTTTTAAAAAATTCAAATTAGCTGTGGCTGGCAGGTGGCATGGTGGTTAAGAATGCTGGACTCCTACATGGTTGACTGTGGTTCGAATCCCGGACCTGGCAGCTTGCTTTTTCACTTTCTCTTTCTCTCTCTCTCTTTTACTCTGTCCTTCTCTGGTCAAATTAAGATAAATAAAGTTAAATAAAAATAATTAAAAAAATTCAAATTAGCTTTAAAACCTTACCTCTAATTTCTATGAAGGGAAATGTATGTAAAGGAATCAGTAGATGGCATAATGGTTACATTGCTGTTTTCCCACATGGTTGGCCATGGTTTGAGTCCTGGACCCAGAGGCTTGAAACTCACACTGGGTACATGTGCATACATGCTCAAGATCCTGAGAGGAGCATGGAGGAGAAGGAATTACAGTATGGCCGCTCCCCTGGGGGTTGATTTCTCACTTTATGTCTCTCTATCTCTCTGGCAAGCACATGAATCCTAAAAGCTCTCTTAAAAAACGGTATGGAAAACTGGAATTAAAGTATGGGTTTATTTTGGTACAAAACAAATGAGAAATCCATACATAGTTTTTTCATAATACATTAATTTTTTGAAGACCTCAAAAAATACATTAAGCAGAGAACCAGCAGTTAGCGTGATGGCTATGTTGCTGGACTCCCACGTAGTCGACTACGGTTCGCGTCCCAGACCCGGTAGCTTTAAAAACTCATGCCGGGCACGTGTGCATGCGTGCCCAAGATCCCGAGAGGAGAATGGAGGAGAAGGGATTGTGGCGTGACCATCCCCCCTGAGGGTTGATTTCTCGCTTTCTGTCTCTATGTCTCTCTCTGTCTGTCTGGCGAGCGCACGTGCCCTATAGCAAAAACCTCTATAAAATATATATATATATATAAAGCAAAAAAATGTATTAAGCAAACAAAAAAATCTCTATCCAATTATAAACTATCTTTATTTTGCTTTTCTCAGTATTTTAGAACATCAGAGATATGAAGATGAAAAAAGACCTGTGAAGAAATTTGCCTTATATCCTGGATGGTCATAAATAGCAAGCAAGAGAAGATGACATCCCAGGATTACCCTCATAGTTTCTCTATTCTTGTAATAACAGAAGGAAAATGGCAAATTGGTCCAATGAAAATGAGTATTGTTATGGTTCAAATGGGTCCTTCCAAAATTCATGTTTTGAAATTTGGTTCTATTGTGAAGAGAGTAGAAAATTAATCCAATTATGGAGCAGAAAGGTAGGGCCTTTGGGAGGTGATTAGGACTATATAAGGTCATCAGGATGGGACCCCTCTATGATTGAATCCTGCTAGCTTTATAATAGGGAGGGAGACTAGAACTAGCACAGAGTTACAAAGATACAGAGGAAAATATGCAAACTCTTGCCTTGTGATGAAGCTCACTGCTTCAAAACTGTCTTCCCACCAACATGAAAACTGTGACCAGATGTGGCTCTTTGCCCTTGAACTTTCAAAACCATGAACCCTTATTATTTAAAACTCACCCAGAATCAAGGGGTTCAGTTATGAAGTGACAGAATGGACTGAAGCAAGTATATAGATCAAAGTCCAAGCTAAAAAATGTACAATGCAGCTGGGCATTCTGAAGAGATCTTTTTACTGAGGGAACTATTTAGAGATACAGGTAAAATTAAGGGAACTATTAAGGAATGTTTGGGTCCTAGTGTGTAGCGATATCAGGAAGCTGTTAGCACCTTTAGGCCTAATGAGGCAATGAAGGGGTCAGAGTTCCCAGGCACAGCGATAGCTTGAACCATCAAAGAAAGGACTTCAACAGTAATTGTGGTCACAGAAAATAGTACAGTACTGGGAAAGAACAAGAGAAATAATTACATTGACTTTTTTATTTTTATTTTTTAAATCTCCTGTACTCTGATCATTTTCCAGGTACCCTCCCTTTAGCGGAACACAATCAGAAGCCAGAGACATGAGGGGCTGTATAATATATTCCATATATGTCAGCCTCCTGTGGCAAAAACAAAACAAAACAAAACAAAACAAAACAAAACAACAACAACAAAAAAACAAACAGAAAAATGGCAAAGAGATTTAAGGGAAAGTGAAGAAAAAGGGAGGCACCTTCTTTGCTCACTCATTTCTGAATCAATCCTAAAATATACATGAGCAAAATCAATTTTCATGGATGTTTGGATTCCAAAAGCGTAAGACTTAGACCCAACACTTAGAGTAACCAAGAAAGAAGTACTCGAAGTCATGTTTTAGCCTAAAGCGTATTTGCTAATGTTTATGTGAATGTCTATAAATGTTTGGTTACATATTTGAGCAGAGAACTATAATAATCAACCATCTTAGATATGTAGCCACAAGTGTTCATGAAACAAAACGGTTTATGTTTTCCTTAATACTTGAAATACTAGCATCATACAAATCTGTTTTTGGTTGCATCTACATCACAAAAGTTTACTTACTTAATATGGACAAAATAATTTTTGTCTCATATTCATATTGTGAAAATGGAGAAATCAATAGGTGAGTTCCTAGGGAATGTTATTTGCCCTAATGGACTTTGGTTTTTATTGGAGTATGGTGCCATGTCATGAGTTTCCTGCAGTTTGTTTATTCATTCATTCATTCATTCATTCAATAAACATTGTCAAATATCAAGCAGTGTGCTAAGCAGAAGAGACAGATTCAAAAGGGCCCTTGTGTTATCCAATATTATTTGCTAGGTTAGGCGGTAGATAAGAAGCAAGTAAATGTTTTAATAAAATATATACAGATTATGATCAGCACTGTACAGGAAATGAAAAGAATAAGGGGCTGAAATATAATTAAGAAGAGAACAACCTCAAGTAGATAAGGTGATCAGGGAAGATCCTTTTGAGAAGAGAACATGAAAACCGAGACCTGAAGGATGGGAAGGAGCTGGACATGTAAAGAGTAGAGGAAATTGTAACACAGACAGAGGGAATAGCAAATGCAAAAATTTTGTGGCAGGAAAGGGTCTGAGTCTTGTGATAGTGTATCTTCATATTCCCTTAGAATAAGATGACCTGGGGGTACTTTAAAAAATATGAATTCCCAGGGCCCCATCACAGATGCACTGAATTAGGACCTAGAAGGAAGGTCCTAGAAAACAGGTGCATGCTATCATTAAGAAATGTGGGAAACTTGGCCAGCAGGTGGCATGGAAGTTAAGGCAGCTGGATCCCACATGCCCGACTGTGCCATTTAAATCCTGGACCAGTGGCTTGAAAATCACACTGGGTGTGGCCAAAATCTGAAGAGGGGAATGGAGGAGAAGGGATTGTGGCACGGCCATCCTCCCTGAGGGGTGATTTCTTCCTCTCTCTGGCATGTGCACACACCCTATAGCAAAACAAAAACAAAACAAAACAAAACAAAAAAAAAAAAAAGAAGAAGAAGAAGAAGAAAGAAAGAATAAAGAAAGATGGGGGAACCCTGCCCATAAAGAATTATCAGTGATGTTTGGTCTGAACAGTAGTACATATCAAGGAGATTTTGGGTAAGTTTAAAAAATTCTGTATAATTTTGTTGATTTTTCAGGTTGACAGAAACAACCAACTCTGCAGAAATAATAATTTACGTGGTTTATTTCCAAGCATGAATATGTGTTTATTTCCAAGCATGAATGTGTGTGACCAGGCCTGGAGAAAGATGGGGTGATCAGACATAGGGGTCCCTTTTATTTGATTTTGAGAGTGAGAGCCAAAGTTTGGAATTTAGTTAAAAGAGTTTTCCCATTAGTCTGACTAAAAAAGATGGGACATCTGGAAGTGGGGGCTTGTAGGACATAGGTGTGTTTTTATAATTCTTAGGTTGCCTATTGGAAAGGGAGGTCTGTGTTTCAGGAAGGGATCAACAAAGAGTGTACTTTAATAGTGATAAGAGGGCTTGTATACATTGCAAGATACTGTCCCAAGGACAGGATGTAGGAAGAGTCCTGTTATCCATGAGTCAAAGTGGTCTGTTAATGTTTGTGGGCATGACTCACCCCAGGCCCTCTGGAATGGATTTTGGAAAATAGGAAAAAGCAGTCAAAATTCTGTCCTTATTCATAATGCCTCATTTCAGAGCTGTCAGCCTCTCAGAAACAGCAACCAAAGTTAGCGAGCTCAAACATATCAGACACAACCTTCTCTCTGGGCCTGGAGTTGCCATCTGCTTTAGATACATAAGTCATGAAATGTGGTAGGCAGAATCCCAAAGATAATCTCCCAAGACCCTCATCCTCTGGATATTCAGGCAACCACTAACATAGGTATTGCCATGAAGGGACTTTGCCTATGTAATTCTGACTACTGAACCTTAAAATAGGGATATTAACCTGGATTACTTAGGTGAGTCCAATCTAATCACATGAGCCCTTACTAGCAAAGAACTTTCTCCAGCTAGGATCTGAAGAGAGATGGCAATAGAAGAGGGAGGCAGAGAAAGCATTTAGAGACATGCAGCAGAAACAAAGTTAAAAAGATTCAAGGTATGAGAAGGTCTTAACCTGTGGATATTAGGGGTGGGAGAGGCAGCACATAAGGACTGTGGGCTGCTTCTAGGAACAAAGACTAGCCCCTGGTTGACAGCCAGTATAGAAATGGGGATCTCAGTCCTACAGTTACAAGGAACTGAATGACTTGACTAAATTTGGAAATGGATTTTTTCCAGAGGTTCTTAATAAGAGCCTAATTAGTCAACAGCTTGATTTTAGCCTTGTGAAAGACAAATAAGCTGGGAAACTAGCTACTCCCCGCACATAGGACTTCTGACATACAGAATTGTAAGTTAATACATTTGTGTTGTCATAAGCCACTAGGTTTGTGGTCATTTGTTATAATGGCCATGGAAACTTAGTAAGAAAATGACAGTCAAACTTAGTAGCTGCCAACCTTTAAGCCACTCTTTACACCAAAATCATTAGGAGTCACACCAATGGTGTAGTGAATTGAGCCTTGTACCAGTCACCTAAATTTTCTGAACTCACATTCTTGATCTATCAAATGGAAATAAAATTGTCCCTAACTCACTGAGTGGATCTGAGACACTAATGAGATGAAAGTGCTATGTAAACTTTAAAATGACACACAAATATCAAGAGGTTGCTCTTAAAAATTTGGAGATATTTGGGTGACTTTGGCAAAACATTTGTACTTTAGTTCTTCCCACTTGTTCCAAGTTGGGTTGTCTGGGAAGCAGACTTGGAGATGGTATAGAATGGTACTTGGAGTTAATATCTGAGGCATTTTTTAGGGAATATTTTGGACCACCTATGGAAGGAATCAAAATTAGGCTAGAGAGAAGTTAAGCTGGAATGCAGTCCTGTCATCTAATACCATGGGAAATTTGGAGCTTGGATGTCCTTTCAAAGTTTTCCAGAAACGAGCCCAATATCTGGACCTTTATACATCTTGGATCAATTATCATTGCATGAGGTTTCCCGAAAAAGAAAGCATGGGCTTGATGCAGCCTACTAGATTCAGTTGAGGCAGTAAGTGATGATGCTGACAGCTGAGAACACTCTCAGCAGTTGAGAGTGAAGAAACATTTTTTTTGGGGGGGGGTGTTAAATCCAGCAGATGGTGTAATGGTTATATCACTGGACTCTCACATAATCGACCGCGGTTCAAGTCTGGACCCAGTGGCTTAAAATTCACACCGGGCACATGTGTGTACGTTTCCAAAATCCCTGAGAGGAGACTGGAGGAGAAGGGATTGTAGCATAGCCAAATCTGCCTGGGGGGAGATTTCTCACTTTCTGTCTCTTTGTGTCTCTGGCAAGTGTATGTGTTCTATGGCAAAAAAAATCTCTCTCTAAAAATTGAAAACATCTGGGGGGAATTCCATCATAATAGCTACAATATTTCTGATCTTTTTTGGGACTACAATGAGGTATTTCCATCACTAAAGGAAATCATATCTTTTCAAGATATGATTTTGACATTCAAGATAAAATTTTGACTTCTAAATCTCTCTTGTGGCTTGGCAGTACAGTGACCTGCAAGATGGTGTTCTGCTCTCAGTATCTCACTCTTACCTCTCAGAAATCTCCTGGATTAGCCTATTCTTCAGGGGTCTCAATGCTCATAGAGTACTTGGCCAGACTGGAATCTGCTGAAACACTCTATTATATGTATTTACCAACACCGTGACAAGGAAATAACAGTGGGAAAGAACTAAGGAGAATCCCTTAGGAGCCCTCTTAAAATGCCTGTGAGGTAAATGCTTAAGTGAGCTGAACAACTGCTGGGGTCCCCAAGGCTCCAATTTGCTGTACTAAAAGGGAACACTTTGTGCAGTGGTGGCCACAGGATTCCAGAAGCATTTTAGGAGAGATGTTTTAATATCGCATTTATTCATGCCTCTTCTCTCTCTCAAGTGGCATAATCAACTGGAAATGTCTTATAAACTTGGAGTGTTTTTATACATCAAGCTTTGTGAGGTATTCTGGAATGTGAAGACTGAAGTGTTTTGATAATGTGTGATTAAGGAAGAAGAAACTAGAAGAGGGAAGGAAACTGATGGAAAATACATGCTTTTCAAATATCTTGTTCAGTCTGTGAATGCTAGTTTTGTGTCTTTGGAATCGGCATTAATTCTTCTCTTTCCACCAGGAATGTTATTGTTTGATTATTCTAGGTATTGAGAAATGTAAATTTGCACTGAGACCTTTGGCGTAATTGAAAAACTATATTTTGACTCATGGGATTTTTGGTTAACATGATTTTCCCAAATAATATCACAAGTGAATGTTTTTCTCCCCAAAATACTATAAATAGGCCATGCTTCCATTTCTTAGAGAATTACAGGGAGAGAAAACCTATTCTGAGAACATGTAATCTTGATCTCTTCTGAGATGACCCATAGGCAAAGCATTTGTCCAAAATCAGCGTTTTCACTATATCTACTTTTTTGTCTGAACTCTTTTTTTTTTTTTAAGAGAGATTTTTTTACTATAAGGCTCCTGTGCTCGTAAAAGAGACAGAGACAGGAAGCGAGAAATCACCCACCTTCCCGGGGGGAGATAGCCATGGTGCAATCCCTTCTTCTCCATTCTCCTCTTGGGATCTTGGGCACAAACGTACACATGCCCGAAGTGAGTTTTAAGACACTGGGTCCAGGACACGAACTGTGATCTACTACATGAGAGTCCAGCAATGTAACCATTATGCCATCTGCTGGTCCCTATACTCCCTTTTTAAATAAGTAATTCAAACATCCTCTCAGATAAGTTGGAAACCTAGGAATTAAAGAAGTGAGAATAGAAAAGAAATGGAGAGTAAACAGTTTTCAAATAAATGAGGAAAGATAATTTTCATTATTCATTGATAGATAAATATGAAAATACCAATAAGATAAAACTCTACAAATCATATTTTTTTCAGAACACTGAGGATAAAGATAAAAGTCTAAACACTTTCAAAGACAAATACCAGTTATTTAGAATGCAACAAGAATTGAACAACCAACCGTCCTTTACACCAGATGTTAAGCACTACAGAAACCATGTGATTTGTTGTTTGAACTAGGATATTTCCTTGTGACACATGGATCAGTTTCTGGGATTACAGATGTAAACTGGAACATATGATCACTTTACTAAAAGCTGTTAGAAAAAGAATTTTAAAGTTTTGAGAAAAAAATTAACCTTAAATACCATAGGAAAAAATATTCAATAAGTATGAAGAAAGAAAATTTTCAGACATGCAAGAAAGTTCAACACTCATGCATTTTTTTTCTTGGGAACATACTTGAGAATATATTTTATTAAAAAAAATGATAAAAGAAGCCAAGAGATAACAATACAAAAGACAGAGGAAACAGAGGGTCTAAGAAAAGTGGGAAAAAAGAGTCCCAAGGTGATGAAACAGGGACATAAGATGATCAAACTCTGAGACATCTTAGAGAACATCCTACATAGTCAGAGGAGAGAGGATGTACGTGGAAGGATGGAGAAGGCTACGCAGAAACCATCCAGATAGAAGGGGAATCAGCAGAAGACAGAGAACATGAACTGGTTGAAGATACTGAATCAGGAAAAGGCCATTAGTAAAGTTCCGAAAAGAAGATACCAAGTGTCCTCACTCTATGACTGAAACTGACTAAAGGATATAGAAACACAGTAAATGGATGTAAATACCAGATATAGTGTGTGTGGAAGAGGAGGGTCTGAGGAAGGACATTTAGAAGAAAAAGAGAGAGACAAAGCATTAATGGGACAAAGAAATGTATTATCTGTTGAAGATATTTTATAGTTTTATCAACTGGACTAGGGAGAAATGTTTACATGTTGAAATATTAACTTTGTAAGGTAAATAATGTGATTGAATGTATAAAAGAAAATGAAATTAAAAATGTAAGTAGAAAAATAAAATTAAAAAAAGAAGATACTCAGTTCAGATCTGGGATTTCAACAGTCTCCAACAGCCTGCTTCTAGAGAACATCATTTGATTGTAAGGTGAACAATATTTGGTTAAACCAATGTTAACAAAGCTTATAGGTTTTAACCTTTAGACTCAGTCTATAAACAAATAACAGGAGACTTAACTGCAGTTACAAGTCAGGATAAAAATGTTAGCATGTGAAAGAAGGATATATTGTAATTCACTGTAGTTGGGAGATGAAAGGGAAAGGAGATACAGAAGGAAGAATGTGGTTATACTATTCTTGTCTAACATAATGTGGAGAAAGGAGAAACAGCCTATGTTTGATAGTCCCAATACATAGGTTTAAAATGTCATGCTCTTTTATTTTTAAGTATATTGCTTTGCACATATTAGTTTTATAAGCCAGAGAAAGAGAAGATGCAGCATCAACAACTTAATTTCAGTAAAACAACATCATCCATTACATTAAATAAAATGTGACTAATTTTGATGCCATTGGCATTGCAGCTTTAATCATATTTTAAAATTTGTTTTGATTTTATGATGGAAATAAGGGCATAAGAATTTTATACATAGTTTTATGTATGTACATTTCAAAATTTCCTTAGATTAAAAAATACTGTAAGTCAATGCTGAGAGGCCAAACCAATTTTTCTGTCTTATCACTCAAGTTTGAAGAATACCACTTCACTGTAAGGGGTCAAGTTACCTTGGTACCAATTCATTACTCAGGGCTTGGTTCAATTTTATCTCCTCTCTGAAGCCTTTCCTTAATCCACTAGGGAGAATTGATGATGGTCTCCTTTGAGTCCCACTGCACACTACACATGCATCTATCACAGCTTGTTTCTCTTTATAGAGCTATCTGTTTACACAGATGTTTGTTTATGATTCTGAGACTAAAAGTGCTTATGAGTGGGGCTCAGAGCTTATTCATCTGTATCCTTAGCACCCAACTCACAGCTCATTATGTACAAAGGGCCCAGAAAATATTTGCTGAATCAATGGGCGATAGCAGCAACCATATTCTCCTGGCTCTCAGAGTGTTAGCCATCAAATTGAAAAAAACACAAAAGAACTTTATCCACCATGGCTGAAAAACAGTATGGTAATATCTGTGAGTGAACCAATTTACAGTGTATTCAGGATGGGAGAATGCATTTGGTATGCTGTAATGATGCACAGTGATTGAATGTAAAATAATAATAATGATAATAAAACAGACGAAAAAGAAATAGGAGAAACATTAAAATGAGGTATAAATCTTATAATTAGATTTATGGCAGATTAAAAGCATCATGAAGGAAGTTGTCTTGAACTCCTTTCTGAGCACGTGTACCCCATGAAGAGATAAGGCAATGGCGTTATTATATTCAGGTATAGTAATTATTGGCAGAAGGGGAGACTATCCTAGCATGTAATGACATACCACGGTTACTTACGCATGACCAACTTTGTCACGATAACTTGGCAATGCTGAATTTTTTTTTCTGATTCATTTACTTATTTTTAATTTTTAAAATTATTATTCATACATTAAATGCTGAAATTTTCATTTCCATTGCAGGACGGGAGTTCAACCTTTCCTAGTCCTGTTCTTACCCCTTTTAGTTGATCCTTTACTCGGATGAAAATGAATCTGCCTTTTTGGTATATCTCCTTAAGAAAAGGAAAAATAAAACTGTGATATGGGAAAATGATGGAATTGGTGAATTTTTCTGAAAAGTCCAGACTCAAAGGAGAAAGCAGTAACTATTTAGTGACGTATTCGTAGGAGTTGAAATTGGTGAGAGTGAGATGGTCATTGCCTTCCCTGTCCCTGGTATTGCCAGTGTACTTATCCGTTCATTAATTCATTCAACAAGAATTATTAGACACAATAAATAAATAAATAAATAGCTATTTACATAAAAAGAATACTGCCATGTAAGGCAAATAAAATAATTTTCTATTTGAATGATCAAAAAGAATGTATTTGATAATGTCTTTGACTGAACTGATATGCAGTGTATTCGTGATGGTATAATTCATTTTGTATGCTTTAATGATACACAGTGATTGACTGTAATAAATAAATAATAAATAAAAAAATAAAAATGAATGATCAGACACCAGTTAGGAGCAAGATACTGCTCTAGGTACCATGGTTCCCTCACAAGTAAAATGTGACCCTAATAAAGCAGTGCTAAGGTTTCATGCAATTTGTCTCCTGACCAACCAGTTTATGTTACTTACAGTTTTACAACCTGACTTTGACAAAAGAGAAAGCTCTCTATTGATTACAACTTTTTAAATGGACCTGAATAGCTCACAGGCAGGTATTTAAACAAAGGCATAAGGCTCCTTGAGAGTCATTAAAGCTGGCTTAGTTGCTTTATTCTCTTAAAAACAAACAAACAAATCAAACATTAATTTAACTGTGATCTCAATTATAGCATACAGCACTTCCTCAAAGGATAGTACTAAGAGCTGCTATTTATTAAGGCAAAACTATTTCTTTTCTTTTTTTAGAGAAACTTTTGCTATAGGGCATGTGTGCTCACCAGAAAGACAGAAAGTGAGAAATAAACACCTCCCCACCTGCTGATGGCCATGCCACAATCCCTTCTTCTCTTGGGATTTTGGGCAAGAATGCACATGCACCTGGTGTGAGTTTCAAGATGCCAGGTCTGGGACTCAAACAGCCGGCTGCTACTTCGGAGTCCATTTCGTCACCTGCTGGTCCTAAGGTGAAACTATTATGTGTTATTTAACCCCACCTACTTTATTTATTTGTTTATGTAAATATTTATCTAATTCCATTTATCATTATTATTTTTTAATTTGATCAGAGAGAGACGGGGGGTGGGGGGCAGTGAGAAAGCATACTACCAGGTCTAGGACTGAAACCCTGGTCTGCTATGTGGAAATTCAGTGGCTTTAACTATTACGCCACCTGCTGGTCCCCCGATACATTTAAAAAATATCTCACCATTACTCGTACAATATTGTGTGTGTGTGTATATACATATATATATATATATACACACACACACATTTATATATTACATATATTATATATTATGATTGGGATTATTAGTGAAATATTTACATATAATAGGTATTAATATAGAATATATTTTCTATATAATATATACTAATATATATCATATATTTGATATATAAAATATATATTATGTATAAAATTCAGGAATAAGATCTCTTTTCTTAAATCTTTTGTTTTTTAAGCTTGATTTTCTGTCATCTCATTGGAAACATCAACGTCTGAAAGAAAAAGTTTTATTCAGCTCCCCCTGAATATTTAAATTTTATTTTTCACAAATGTTACTTCAGAACATTTTTAACGATCTGGTTTTGGGATTTATGGAAACCTCTTACTCTCTAAATTATGGAGTTTATAATAAAGTACTGTAACTGGTCCTCAATCAAGTGTCAAACAAGAATAACAAAAATATTAAGAATTATTTTGAATTTATTTTCTTTCATCTGTCATTTTCTTTAGCCCCAATTTCCTTTAACTACCAATGCTTTTTTCACCCACCTTTATTTTATTTTTATTTTCTTTTTTTTTTTTTACATTCAATCACTGTACATCTTTACAGCATGCAAAGTGAATTTTCCCAGCATGAATACATTGTATATTAGTCCAGTAAAAGATATTGCCAATGCTTTTTAAAGAAGGCTCATTTGAAATATAGGCATCAAATCTGGACTAATATGAAATATTTTTTATTCCTAAACCAAGGCTAGATATCACAATTTTAAAATATCTCCAACCAGTGCCCATTGGAATAAATCAGTCATAGAACCATGCACTGGGCTTCAGTCCAGATTTTCATTATCCCACCTCCAGAAATGACAAAATCAATTATTCCTTCGAATCCCTTCTACAACTCCAGGAAAAACTCAGAGACTTTGTAGAGCTTCTTTTATGTGCTAGCAGATATAGCCCTTCTAGCATTCTTCTTTTACCATTCCAACTGATGAGTCCTTAGATTCTACCACCTATCTTTTCTACTTTGCCTTACTGCTGCTATTGGGTGATCTTCAATGAGCCCCAAGTCCTAGCATGGTGTGATGGAAACTCAAGAATTCCTCACCAAAAGATCAACTGCTTGTTAGTTTTGTAATCTTTGGGCAAGTTATTGAATCTTTCTGAACCTACTCTTTATGTAAAACAGAGATGAAAATAGTTACTTTGCAAGGTCATTGTAAGGTTTAAACAAAATAATTTACAGCCTGTCCTCATTATTAGTGATCCTGAATTTGCGAAAACACCTAGTGATAAAATTGATTTGTAACCCCAAAATCAATACTTGTGACTTTTTCACAATCATTCACAGAGATGGTCAGAGGGGGCAAAAAAATTTAGTTGCCCAAAGCACATGTGCTTAGCTGAGGTCAAACAGAGTATCTCTGCCTTCTTGTTTCAGCTCTCATATTGTGAACAAGTTCCTCATTCTGTTCTCCTTAGTGCCACGTTTTATATTTTTGTGCTTTTCATGAGTGATTTTGCTGTTTAAAATGGCCCCCAAGTACAATGCTGAAGTGCTGTCTTGTGTTCCCAAGGACAAGAAGGCTATGCTGTGTCACGTGGAGAAAATGTGTGGAATGTTAGATAAGCTTCATTTGGGTGTGAGTTACAGCGCTGTTGGCCATGAGGTCAAAGGTAATGAATCAGCAGTATATATTAAATAAGGTGTCTTTCAAAGAACCACACATAAAACAATGTTATATATTAGCTGAGTGATGAAAATGTGACCAAATGTTTGCAGGGACCTAACTGTATCGCCCCTAGGAGCAATGGTTCAGTATTTGCTAATTTAGTGTTTATGGTGACTTGACACCACACGACTACCACAAATAATGAGAACTGACTGTACTCGAAATGCCTAGTACACAGAACCAAACAAATACTTATTCATTTGTCTTTTATCTGTATGTTAAGGGTAAAATGATTAAAGTTTCTTTGAAAGGGGAATGGATGGCTGCTTTTTCACCCCCTCTCCACACATATAGAGTGTGGTATGTCTTGAATATGTCCCCCCCAAAAATTCATGTGATGAAATTTTGTTGTGATAGGACTAAGAGGGTAAAAACTTAATCCAACTATGGGAGTAAGAAGTGGGGTCTTTGGAAGGAGATAGGATTAAGGTCATTAGGGTGGAGCCCCCATGAGTGAATCCTGGTGGGTTTATAAGAAGATGGAATGAGACAGACACAGACTGTCTGGCAATGCAATGTCCTCTGTCATGTTGTCCACCAGCAAGAAGACCCTTATTAGAGGCCCACTAAACCATGAGGTAAAGAAGCCTCTATTCTTATAAATCACCTGGTTTCGGTTATTTAGTTATTAAGCAATAGAAAAGCAGATTCTAATAGTGTTCCTCTTAAAACAATAGGGCCAATAGGAGGCCTGAACTTTTTATTTTACAATAAAAGATCAGGGGTTTTCTGTTCCTTTGCTCTGTAAGCATATACCTCCCAAATCAATTCTTTCATGAAATATACAGGATAAGATTGCAAGTTGAATCCATTCATGTCTCAAGTAGATGAGAGAAGATCAAATGATTTTTCCTCTTCACTATAGAAACTTCTGTCCAGGCTTTGTAGAAATTTTTAAGTATATTGATTTATATCTTCCATGAATGACAGACAGGGAAAGAGAAAGAGGCAGAGAGAGTAAGAGAGAGACAGATGCACAGATAGCACCCTCAACAGGGTTTTGATGCTGTGATTTACCCCCAACCTCAGCCAGATCCTGATCATGGGCATGTGCATGCCCAGTGTACTCAGGGAGATCTTTGGACACAAACATGGAAACCTACTCACATGAGATAGCCTAACAGCATCCTGTTTTACTACTGTGCCACCATCCAGCCCCAAGACTTTGTAGTCATTTTTAGCTTCCTTACGTGCATGTAAATCTGATAGTGCTTACTCTTTAGAAAAATTCTCTTCTATATTGGAATAGAGAGATCTTTTGTCGGTATGATTATTTTATTTCTCCAACATATGTTTGGATTTTATTCTGGGGAGACTGTTCTTTTTAAATTGCTTGAGTTTGTTTGTATCTGTCAATGACTGAATGGCTTTTTGGCTTTGCTATTATGCAGTTCAAATTAGACTAATGCACCTGTTAAGTTAAAGTGGTTATGCTTGTGGGCTCTCAGTGAATCAATTTTGCTGCTAAATAATACAGCACTTCAGGTTTTTCATATTTCTATGTCTATTTAGGAACCAGTAAAATGAATGTCCAGACATTTTTGCAAGGTACCTGATGATCCTCATTGTTGATTAAGGATGTTGCAAGCATGGGAAGAAAAGTTATTTAGACTCTAAATATCATGGCATATTCTAAGTTATTGGCTCTAGATATGAGCCAGATATCTGATTTTTCTGGATGTGTAAATCCAATGATTTAAGATAGAAACAAATTCAGGACTCTATTGATCCATCTTGTAGGCTACTCTGAGGAATATATCTCATAAAGGATGAGGCAGGTGGTGCTTGTTTTTTATGCTCATCACTCTATCTCCTCCTTCCCTATGCACTTCTTTTCCTGGAGGTCTTCAAGGTGGCTTTTCAGCACACTCCTTCCTCCAAGGCAGAGTTTCCCAACCAGTGTTTGTTGTTTAGGGGGTCATTCCATGCATTGTAGGATGTTTAACAATATCCTGGCGGCATCAACACACCTGATGCCAGTAGCACCCACCCCCTACAACTAAAAGTTCTCAGATACTGTCATATGTCCTCGGAGGGGCGGGGAGAGTGTGGAATTTCCCATTGAGAAGCACTGCTTTAGGGAGAAAAGGAGTATTCTGTACCAACTGGGAGTTTCCTGTGCTGGCTGTCTCTGAGTATATGTGCCTCCAGGCCAGTAACAGAAGCTCATCAGTACCTGCCACTGAGGTTGTCCTAAGAGGGAAGTGTGGCTACCACACAACAAAGGCTCTTTTTAGTAGTTTGTTGGGCTGTGTCCAAGTTGCCAGTATCTCCAGGACAGCACTGGCTATGTGCCTTGATTTTCTTGTTTACCCAAGAAGAAAACACTGCCCCTCACAGAAGCTTCATTTGGTTTTGTTTTGAGTTTCTTTTCTGCTGCATAGAAGGCAACAAACATAGCAGCTTCTGGAAGATTCAAAAACCAAAACCAAAAAGGAGCAACCCAATCATCTGAATCTCCCCCTTTCTCAGTTCTCCTGACCTTCTGACCTTAATAGTTGGAAGCTTTCTTTTTTCAATAGTTCTGTTTCAGAACTTTTGTCCCACCAAGCTAAGTGACTTTACACAGAGAGGCAGGAGAACATGGTGGCTAAGAGCAGAGACCCGGTTCAGAGCTTGGCTCTGCTGTCCACTTTGTGTGACTTAAAATGACTCAGTTTAACTGCTGGGTATCTTAGGTTTCTTCCTTACCAAATACTGATCATATTACTATTCTTACATCATTATTGGGGATCTCAAATAAGTCAATACCCTCATAGCCCTCGGTACAGTGGCATAAGGAAAAATTTGAACTTTGGTGGAAAACTGTATACCTTTCTCCTTTATCTGCTTCTGATTTTAAGGGAGTTCATTTACAGCTCTAACTTGGAGATAACTGATAGAGATGCAAAATAATTCTTGTCTATAGACATGAAAATGTCCAATCGTTCATATCACAGTCATACACCCTTTTTCATTTCAAAGTTTCTATGGGTGAGGGCCATGAGTAACTGATAGCTTTGGCTAATCCCTTCAGTGCCTATGTAATAAATCATTTCGCTCTAAAAAGGATTCATGCTCCTTTACTGGCTGACTCTGTTAGGCCTTGGCCTTGCCTGTGCTTGACAGCTAGAATTTGAAATTGGGTTTACCTGACATTCCCAAATCTATATGCTTGTCATGGTATCTCTGGGTATTATTTTCTTAATAGCCTGTCATCTTTTAACTATCCTCTTTTTTTGCAGTAGGATTTATGATTGTTAGTACTCACCTGAAACCAAATACACAAACACCTGTGGCCTCTCCAGCCTATATTAGTTATCTATTGCTGGGTAATGCCTTACCCTCAAAATTTAACAACTTAAAACAACACAGTTAATGTGAGTAATGAATTTAGGCATAGCTTAGACGTGTGTGTCCTCTGTCCTCTGGGGCTCTTACTGTACTGTAACTGAGTATCAACCAAGATTATGGTCTTCCATGAAGCTCAACTGGGGAAGGATATGTTCCCCAGCTCACTCACATGGTCATTATCAGGATTCAGTTCCTATAGGGATTTGTTGAACTAAGGGGCTAGCTCTCTGCTGACTGTTGGCCTGAGGCTGCCTTGCAGTATGGGTCTTTCTAACTTGGCAGCTTGTTTTATCAAAGTGTGCAAACTACGAAGGGAATAAAGATAGTCTGCTGAAATGACATCATTTGGCACACTCTGTTCATTAAGACCAAGACACTAGATCCTGCCCACATTTAATAGAAGGGGATCACATAGGGATGTAGATACTAGGAAATGGGCATCATCCTAGGATTCTGCTTCTAACTCAGCCAAATGAACTGAATCTATGTGCTCCATCCCAGCACAGTTGAACCAAATCTGTAAGTGCACATATTCAATATGACCGTAACCCAAAGTTCTCCAGATCTCATCAGCAGGGGTAGAAATGAAATAACATTCTTATTAATGCCTAGATGTAGCTTGATCATAGTCCCTACCTGCTAACACCAGCCATATCTCAGAGTCAACCTTGGTTATTTCTGAGAGTCCACAAGGAGTATCTCACATAGTCTCAAGAATAAGCCCACCTCATTCTTTGGTTGTAACTTAAAGAAATTTTAAAAATAATTTTATTAGAATTTTAAATTTACATACATATTTATGGGGTAATGTGCAATATTTTCATTACATGAATACAATGTGTAATGATCAAAAAAAAGCAAAAGACCTATCCACAGTTTAAAACATTTGTCATTACTTTTGTGTGGTGAACATTTAAGATCCTCTCCTATAGTTATTTGAAACTATACATTGAATTGTCACCAGCTGTAGTTGCATTGCTGTGTTATAGTACTCTAGAACTCATTCCACTTATCTGATTATAATTCTGTTTCTGTTAACCAAGTTCTCCCTATCCTTTCCTCCCCACCTCTCCTTCTTGGCTTCTGGTATTCACTGTTCAACCTTTCACCTCTATCTGATCAAATCTTTTAGGTTTCACTAATGAGTGAGACTATACAGTATTTGTCATTCAGTCCCTTGCTTATTTTACTTACCATCACTTCCCCCCAGGCTCATCCATGTTGCATCAAATGATGGGAATTCATTCTTTACAGCTAAAGAAATCCTCTGCAAAAAGAACAAATTTGGAAGCACCATGCTACCTAGCTTCAAAAACACATTACAAACCCATAATAACCAAAATTGCATGGTAATGGCACAGAAACAGACACATGGGCCAATGAAACAGAATAGAGAACCTGGAAATACACTCACAAACATATAGTCAACTGATTTTTTTTTTTTTGAGAGGTTTTTGCTATAGGGTCAACTGATTTTTTTAAGAGAGACTTTTGCTATTGTGCATGCACTTGCCGGAGAAACAGAGAAAGAGAGAGAAAGAGAGACAGAAAGCAAGAAATCATCCCCTGGGGGTGTTGATCACACTGCAACCCCTTCTCCTCCAGTCTCCTTTTAGGATTTTTGGGCACACATACACACACACACACACACACACACACACACACACACATATGCCTGGCATGAGTTTTAAGGCTCTGGGTCCAGGAGTTGAACCACTGTTGACTACATGGGAGTCCAGTGATGTAACCATTATGCCATCTGCTGGTCCCTAATCAATTTATTTTTGACAAAGCCCTCAAGAATATTCAGTGGAGAAAAGACAGTCTCTTTAATAAATGGTACTGAGCAAATTGGCTATCCACATGTAGAAGAATGAAACTAAATCTCCATTTTTCATTAAATAGAAAAATTAACCAAAGATGGATTAAAGGCTTAATTGTACGACCCCAAACCATGAAACTATTAGAAAATCATAGGAGGAATGCTTTAGGACAACTAAGTACCAACATTATTACTTATGCTTATTGATGGAAGTGTTCCTAAGAATGGAGGACGAAAGCCCTCAAATGCTAGCTAAATATAGCTTGCTTCCTTCATCCCCCATTACACTTTGAAACCATCTTCTACTATAGGAGCAACTATACACTTGACAAAATGCTCCTTCCCTGTTCTTGGCCACAGCTTGAGTATCCAAATGGTATTGCTTATGCCCAGTGCTTCTGCTATGTACAGCCACCTGTATTTGGTTCAAATCTACTTGCTCAGGTCAGGTTGGGGGATGGATTCCTACCATCTTTTGTGCCTTTTCATCCCTTCCATCTCCACTCCCAGTCCTCAAAACTTCCTCATAGGTTCCCTCACCACTTAGCCATCCATGTTCATATCTAGAGGCAGTCTTCAGGGAAAAAAAGCCTTGATTCAGAGCACTTGCCAGTTTCCATAATATAAATGCTCCGACCAAGGATGATTATGAATGATCAATGTGACATCACTGGACATGGAGTTGGGAAAATGTGCACAACCAGCTCTTTGTAAGCTGGTACAGGCTGGCTCCAGCATACCACTGTCTGCAGGGCAAATAGCCCAGGTGACGCAGTTGGAATATGAATCTCAGCCTGGACAAGCTCGAGTCTCACTACATACTCTGTATCGATATTCACTGCCCATTTGGTGAGATGTAGGATTAAATCACTTCACTGATGCTCTGTGACTATGGAGCTCTTGTGCATTCTTTTTACAGAAGTTGATTATGCTGAAAACGGGGCCTGGATCTCAATATCCTCAGAGGAAAGTCTGAGGTATTCAAAAAGCCCCAAAAGTTACAATCCATTTCAGATAAACTTGTTTTCCTACATCTTCATGAACTCTAAGCTATTGCTCAGACTTAATTTTTCTTTTTGGTCTTTTATATTTCTATTCTATATTCCTCCTTGCTGGTCCAACCTGAAGGACTGTTTTTACCTTGTTCTTTTTTTTTTTTTTTTTTTTTTGAGAGGTTTTTCGCTATAGGGCGTGTGCGCTCGCCAGACAGACAGAGAGAGACAGAGAGACAGAAAGCGAGAAATCACCCCCCAGGGGGGATGGTCACGCCGCAATCCCTTCTCCTCCATTCTCCTCTCGGGATCTTGGGCACGCACGCACACGCGCCCGGCGTGAGTTGTAAGCCACCGGGTCCGAGACGCGAACCACGGTCGACTACGTGGGAGTCCAGCGACATAGCCATTACGCTAACTGCTGGTTCCCTTTACCTTGTTCTTGAGACACTACTACACCACATAGTTGGATCCAGTGTCTTTTTTTTTTTTTTTTTTTTTTTTTTGAGGCTTGGTTTTGCCCCTCTACTGTAAACATAATCAAAGACTCAAAGATCTTTAATACACAAAGATTTTTGAGATTTTTGAAAAGAACAAGACAAACCTGTCCTTCTACCTTCACAGCTATGTGACTTTGGGTGAATTACCTAATTCCCCTGAGTCTGGAGTCTGAAAATCTCTTGTACATTCAGTAGAGATGTGAATAGCCACCTCCTAGGTTTATTATGAGGATAGAAATTAGAAGACAGATGTAAAGTTCAAGTACAGAGTAGGCGCTTGTCAAAAATTATTTGTCAATTAAAAATAAAGCTTTTAAAGCATCTCCAAATACCTCATTATTGTTTGTAATTTTTTGTTTTGTTTTGTGTTCTCTACCTCTCCACTGTTAAGCATAAATGAGTCTTCTGTCCATGGATGCAGAGTTGGGTTGGGCTCAGATGAGCTGCTCTATCTTTGGCTGAGGGGCAGGGTGGGCATGCAAAGAAGGACATAGGCAAGAGATGGTGTAATCTAAACCACAATTGGTTTTAGAACATTCCATTACTCCCAGAAGAGGCACCATAGCCTTTAGCAGTGACCTTTAATTTGCTCTGCCCCTCACCATCTCTATGCAACCACAAATCTACTTTCTGTATCTATAGATTTGCCTGCATTGGACATTTCCTATAAATAGAATCATACAGTATGTGACCTTTTGTGACTGGCTTCCTTCATTTGCCATAACGTTTTCAGGTTTTATCCATGTTATAGTATGTGCCAGTACTTCACTTCTTTTTATGGTGAATAATGTTCATTGTACAGATATAGCTCGTTTTATTTATGTATTCATCAGTTGAGTTGATACCACTTTTTGACTATTATAAACACTGCTGCTATGAACATTTGTGCATATAACTTGCTCTTTTAACCTCCAATTTTCTGGTCCTCTGTTACCCTCTTCTCTAGTCATACCAATCTCAAGCGAATCCTCTTCCATATAGCATGTTCCAGGAATGCCTGCTTCTCAGAAAAACCCCAGAGAACCTAATTCAGGGATGTGTCCTGGTAATTAAGTTTCAATTACACACTTGGTCTGCATGTTTTATGGAAGGTAATGATACCGGACACTAATTTTCAAAATAGCCAGTTTTTTCTCCCAATGACAAAAATAAGTTTGTACCTAGATTGAGGACTTGGTGTCATAGATATAATAAGGAGATATCCTGAAGTAAAATATGAATGAGCTCATCTCTATATTTTCAGTTTAGATCTCTTTCTGTGTCAACTATCCAGTGTCAAATGTACAGCTGCCTGGAACAACTGGATTTCCTTTAAGAATCTCGAAAGAATGTGTCCAAGATTGTATTCATCCCCCATCGCCCCAACACACACACACACACACACACACACACACACACACACACAAACCCATTTTTACTCCTATCTTCCCTACATGTAAAGATGGTATCATCATACATTCATCCAAGTGAGAAAGCCGGTAAATACCCTAGACTTCAACAACCCATTCTGCATACGATCAGTTACCCAAAGCACATTGAGCTACCAAAATAGTTCCAATTCATCTTCTGCTTTATCCTCACTGCCACTACATTTAATCCAAACTGTCACCATATCCCTTAGCACACCCTGGCCTCTTAAAATACACAGTGTTCCATGTTATAGGATTTCTTCTGCCTGTAGTATTTTTCCCCTTCTTGTGTGCCTGCTTAATGTTAAGCCAAATTTGAAGACTTAATTGAAATGTGGCCTTTTCTGGAATGCATTTTCCTCCCTTCCCATTCAAGTTGAGTGGCGAGAGTTTCCTTTCTTTCCTGCTCCTTGGCACCCTGTTCTTACTTATATTTTAGCATACACAACATTCTAGTGTAGTTATTGGCTTAAATGCTTATTTCTTTTTTCATTTGATTTGGAAATCCTTCCTTTTTAGATCACAGTAGCTCAGACATTATTAGTACTGAACAAATGTTTATTTTATAAGTGAATGAATAACTATGATCTTACATATAAAAAGGAAAATCTGTATGATGATCAATTTTCCATTTACAAATATATTAAAGGAATCCCTCGCCTTAGTAGATCTTAGCTATTTATTTTTAACATCAGTCTTAAATTCAAGGGTGCTTGTCAGTTTTTACCCTTGCTTCCTTCATCTGATTTGATAAATTTTAATTATTAAATTTTGAATAATTGGAGGGACTCCTTGAAATGTGCATAGTAAGTCTATTAAAAGTAACGTCCAATTGAAGAACATTTTTAAATAGGCAAAGTAATAGAATAAATCTATTAAGTTGCATTAAATCCCTCCATGAAAGTGAACTCTGTGCGTTTAAGTGTTCCTTAATGAAATATCATTAACCCAATATTTCAGAAATTAATATGAAACTCTCCACACAGAATAATGCCTTGTAAAAGTATATGCTTTGTTATGTAGCCCCACAGTCAGAGCTCTTCAATTCCGTAAGTTTATCACACTGAAGAGATTAAATTTCATGCTTTGCTAAAGATTAGTAAAAGAAAAAAATCATTAGAGTTGTGCACATTATTTATTAAACTAAAGAGATGGTTGTCTCTTCCTAGCAAATAGTGTATCATAAATAAAAGGATCAGAGAATTTTGGACTCTTTATATAGGAAAAACAAAAGGAATGTGAAAATAAATGAACAAGGAGGAAATACTAAATATTTAAATGTTTACAGAGCATCTTGACCTTAATTTTGTAGGTTTATGGGGAATAGGAAAACATAATTTACTTTACATATTATGTGGAAAAGAGCACCAAGCAAAATACTAATTTGTTACTTCTGTGTTGAGGGGGCAAACTTAACCCTTTAATGCACTTGAAAATTCCATTGATGTGGCAGAGAATTGTAAGAATTATAATCAATTAATGGCAGCGCTGGAAAAAGTCTTTGGTGCCACCATTATACCATGTTTTGAGGAATCTCTGTTAGAAACTGGAACTGAACTGATTAAAAAGCAGACGTGAAAAATCTTCAAGTCTGCCCAGGTGAGTCAAGAGACAGCAGGGAAGTGAATAGACAGGAATTCGCGGGAATGTTCAATGCTGCAAAGAGAATGGAGAGTGGAGAAAATGATTGGGTGGTGGAGTCACTGGGTGGCTACAGAGGGAGTATAACTGTGGGCATCTGCTGGGGTAGCTAATGTGGTCACCAGGGCCACAGAGAAAAGAAGGTCCAGGGAACTTCTTGTGGATGCAATGAACATGGAGAAGAAAACAGGGTCTCTTTGATGGAGGTGAAAATCCTTCAAGAACTTAACTCCAGGGAAATCTACTTTCTTCTTCCTCAGTTGAGGGACATCTTCAGACTCCATGCTTCCTTCCAGCAACATATCCTTCATGAGAGGTCACTTTGTATTTCCCACCCACACAACACACATAGGGTGGAACTGAGAAACAACCAAGTAGGCTGCTTTCTTACTCACAGGTGAGATGTGGGCAGGAGGGGGATGGAGAAATGCCAGGGAAGCAGTGATCTTGCATTGTGAAGGAAACCTCCACTAGTCACCTATATTGATCAATTTATAAACAGGAATTGGCAGCCAGGATTCGCCAATAGCATGAAAGATGGGCTCCAAAGCAAACCAGTATAGGAATAAACCCACAGGGATCAAAGTCATGTATAAATCTATGTATATATGTGTATATGAAGTGCAGAGGAGACAAGTCTTATTCATAATCTTAGGACGTTTTAAAAAGATTATACTCATAGTAAAAGAAGGAGCATGTAGCTTAAATAAAGGAGTCTATCAGAAAACGAGATCTTCTTGGTCATTAAAAATAACAAAAATCCTACTTCTGGGTCTAGATCCAAAAGAGTTGAAATCAGAATTACAAAAGAGATATCTGCACTCTCGTGTTCATTGTAACATTATTCATAATACCTAAAATATGGAAACAATCTAAATGTCTATTGACAGTGACTTGATAAAGAAAATGTGTACATACGAGGGTACTTCCAAAAGTTTATAGAAAAATAGAATTAAAATACAAATTCATTTTGGTGGAAAGAATTTTGAAATCCATTCATAATTTCTTCCTAAGACACATTTTTCCATGAACTTGTTGAAGACCATTTGTTCATATGATGGAAGACTATTCAAACTTTAAGGAGAAAATCCTCCCACATGTTATGACATGGGTAGAGTTTGAGGACATTATGCTAAATGAAATAAGCCAATCACAGGGGATGAAAATTGTACAACTCCACTTAGATGAGGTCTCTAAAATCATGAAACGCATAAAAACAGAGAGTAGGAATGTGGTTGCCAGGAGCTGGGGGAGGAGGGAAATGGGGCGTTGTTTTTCCATGGGTATGAAGTTTCAGTTATACAATAGGAATAAGCTCTAAAAATCTGCTGTACGACATTGTGCCTACAGTTAACAATACTACACTTAAACATTTAAGAGTGAAGATCCCATATGAAGTGTTCTTACCATCACCACAACCACACACAGAAGTAATGCATTGGGGAGAGATGAGAAAACTTTGGAATTGATGGTTATGTCTATTACCTTGACTGTGGTGATTGTTTCATGGGTATATGCACATATTCAAACTTATCAAACTGTATACATCAAATATGTGCAGTTTTTATATGTCAATTATACCTCAAAAAAGCTGTTAAAAATATAAGTAATTGAACCAGCCTGGGGTCTGGTGCTTAAGGTGGCTAGATCCCACGTAATTGACCACACAGTTTGAGCCCCACATCTGGCAGCTTGAGAAAACATGCTAGCTCGCTGTTTTGTCAACTGGGTGCCATGGACTGAGGACGTTGCTATTGCTGATCAGGTCAGAAACTGCAGGAAGTTGCTACAAAACCTCACCTGTACTGTCATTTGGCTGCCATTGCCAAGAAGAAATTGTGGTTCTATTTCACTCTGCCTTCTAAATCTCAGAGAGTCTCATTTGTAGAACCCAGAGTGGAAAACTGCATGTAAGGAACACAGAATAACGTAGTTTCCAGGTACCCAGTCCATGTGATATATTGGGTCATCGACAAAGTCATGACACATTTTTTCTGTACAGAATGCGTTATGACTCTTCCAATGACCCAATAGATAAGAGCAATAGGGTGAGAGAAGGATGCTGCTGTTACAATCCAAAAAAGCTGTTAATTTAACATTGATAAGCAAGCAAACATGTAGCAAATATGTTAAGTGATGTGGAGAAAAATAAAACATGGAAATGGAGAAGAGTGGTGAGACTGCTCTTTCAGAGACAGTGGCCAAGACAGCTGCTCTGAGGACATGACACTGAACAGAGATGTGAATGTAATGAGGGCATCAGCAATAGGCCCTTCTGGTGAAGAGCATTTCTTTCTGAGGGGCCAGCCAGTGAAAAAATCTTGAAGCAGGGATGGGACATGGAGGTTCAAGGAACAGCAAGGCAGGAGTGGACTGGGGTGCAGCAAGAGGGAGATATGAGGTAGGTGGGGAATTAGAGCTAGCCACAGACTGATCAGCTAGAGTACTGTGGGCCGTGGTAAAACCTGGGTATTTTATTCTATGTGATATGAAACCACTGGAGAATTTTGAGAAGGGGAATGGATAAATATGACATTTATTAAAATTATTTTTTCCTTGACATCTGCGGCTAGAAGGACCATAGAAAACAAGAGTGGCTACAAAGACACAATCAGAAGACTATTATGGAACTTCAAATAAAAAAGTTGATAATGATAGGGTGAATTGGTGAGAAAGGAATGAATTCAGGTACATTCTAAAACTAGAATTGATGGGATTTGGCTGATGAAGTGAGTGAGGGGCGAGAGAGAAGGATAGGAATCAAGATTGATTTCAAGTCACTAAACAAATGGTAGTATCATTCACTCAGATGGGAACACTGGGAAGAACAGGTGTGCAAGGGAAATCAAAGGGTCGATTGTATGCAAGGCAAATTTGAGGTGCCTATAAAACATTTAAGTGAAGATGTTGAAGAGTTAGTAAGAAACACAAGTATAGAGTTCAGGGGGAAAGACTGGGTTGGAGGCAAAGATTTGGAACCTGTCAGTAAATAGATAGATGATCTTTCAGCCATGGTGGCAAGTAAGACCCTCTAAGGCTGGTTATTATTCAAGGTAGCTACTCTTTTTTTTTTAAGAGTTTTTTTTGCCTTAGGGCATGTGTGCTTGCCAGAGAGAGACAGGCACAGTGAGAGGGAAGGTGAGAAATCAGCCCCTGGGGGGATGGCCACACTGCAATCCCTTCTCCTCCATTCTCTTCCCGGGATCTCGGGGATTCATGCACATGTACCTGGAGTGTTTCAAGCCACCAGGTCTGGGACTTGAACTGCGGTTGGCCATGTGGGAGTGTAGCAACATAATTGCTACACCATCTGCTGGTCCTAAGGTAGCTACTCTTAATAAAAATCTATGTGTTTTTTTGCTTTATAACTCAGTTTTGAATTAGAGTTGCTCTTAGTATGAAATAGCAGAACCTACTGAAGAAACTCTGAAACTAATTGCCAATTACTTATGCAAAGAGTATGCAATTCTGCAGAATATATCCCTCCTTGTTTGCACACAATTGAAGTTTTTAATCTAATCTTCCTCTTTCCAATAAACTAATCTTTTATCATGCCTGGAAATACCTCTTCTACACTCGGCATTTCTAGAAGTTTATGATGTCTATTGAATATTTTTGTCTCTAAATATGGTTATATTATCTAATTTGTGTTAAAATTCCTAATTCAATGCATCCCTTACCTTATTTCCTACAGGCTCTCTGGCCTGCAAGAGAAACTAGATTTTTCTCTCCTCAGAGACACTAGCCAAAGCTGCATTAAGAAGAAAAGAATGAAATCTGTTTGATCTCAGAGACATGCTGTTTTGTAGATAATGAAAACAAATGAAGCATAACAGTTAATTTTGTTCTTTCTATCACAGATGGGGCCTCCTGTTAAAGAAATCTCTCAATCAAATAAATTCTTTTATTTGACACCGAAGACCCAGAGAATTAGACGGCTAATGTGGTCACCCTCTCTATTTTCATTTAAAGATAGATAAGCAAGGACAACTCATATTTGCAGCCAACTTCTACATTCTCTGAGCTCTAGACATTTTAAATTCCAAGACCTCTGATCATCATCACCTATTTTTAAACAACAAAAGGCTGGAAAATTATTCTTTATAGTTCGTAAGATAGATATCAGTGTCGGACAAAAACACTGGAGACCGTGTTTTAAATGGCTTGTCTCTCCAAAGTTTCAAGGTCACAGTTTCTTTGTTTTATAATAAAGGTCAGGGCAAAAACAAATGAATTGCAACAAAGAAAAATACCAAGTAAATACAACAGAAAGGAAGTCCAGGAGGCTGAGGAAAAGGCAAGGGTGAGGGATGGCTAGGTATCAGTTGATGGGTTCTAAAATGGATTTTCATACTCAAAAAATTATTTTAGAAATGGTTATGAATCTATTTTTGCAAAAGCTGAAAAACAATGGCTGCAAAGGCAAAGTTTGATTGCTTTCAGAGAGAGAGTATTTTCACAAAATGATTCCTTGTCAAGTTTCAAATGTCTTTATCATGAACACTTGACCATTTAATGACCTTGCATAGAGATGAGAAAACTCCAGAATCAGAGAGGACATGTGATTTGCTCGTATTAGCACAGACATTCCTCCATGTCCAAGATTAGAAGGTCAAGATCATCACTGCTGCCTAAATGATTCATCATGACTCTCTGATTTTTTCCCAGGAAGATATTAGCATTATTCACAAAGAACAGCAAAATTATTTTTACTTATGCAAAAAAAATTATACAGTACATGATACTTAGCAATCACATATCTAACTTCACAACAGGTCATGCTTGTCTTTTTATGGCTGTAATATATTCTTTTCTTTTCTTTTTTTTTTTTTTTTTGGAGAGGTTTTTGCTATAGGGCGCATGCACTTACCAGAAAGACAGAGAGATACAGAGAGAGAGAAAGTGAGAAATCACTCCCCAGGGGGGATAGCCACACCGCAATCCCTTCTCCTCCATTCTCCTCTCGGGATCTTGGGCACACACGTGCCCATTGTGAGTTTAAACCACCGGGTCTGGGATTTGAACCATGGTTGACTACATGGGAGTCCAGCGACATAGCCATTATGCCAACTGCTGGTCCAAATAATACATTCTTTTCAAAGACTGTATCATATTCACTTAAACTTATGATTCCTAACTGGGGATTTTGCCTCCTAGGAAACATTCAGTGACATCTGTAGACATTTTTGTTTGTCACAATGGGCAGAAGGTACTAGTGGGAGTGCCCTGAGGATGTTGCTCAGCAACTACAGTGCACAGGACAGCCCTCACAGCCCACAGTGATGTGAGGCCCAAATGTCAGCAATGCTGAGGCTGAGAAACCCTGAAATACATGCACCACATTTTGCTTAATGAATTTTCTAATGGTGGACATTTGGAGTATTCCCAATCTTATCTACTATAGTAGCAGTGAATATACAAAAATCTATATGTCATTCCAAATATTATATTAGGATAAATAACTAAAAGGATTATTTCTTGGTAAAAGATTATGCCACCAAGGGGTTAATATGATGCAAAATTGGATTATAAAAAGCCATATAAATTCACATTTCTTCCAAGACTATATGGTGTCTGGTTCCCCAAACTCTTCAACCTTCATTGGGTATTATCTATCCTTTTAAGCTTTGCCAAAGTTTTTTTTTTTTCCCTCAATTGCAAGAAGAGGTGCACACTTACTACAGAGAGACAGAAAGAAAGAGAGGGGGAGGGATGGCCATGCCACAATCCCTTCTACTCCATTCTCCTTTTGATATTTTGGACATGCATAGACATGCTCCCAGACTGATTTTTTTTCAAGCCACTGGGTCATGACTTGAACTGCCATCAGCCATGTGGGAGTCTAGTAACTTAACCACCAAGGCACTTGCTGACCCAAAATTGGCTATTGTTTTAATTAATTAATTAATTATTGTCAGAGGAAGCACACACACGTGTGTGTGTGTGTGTGTGTGTGAGAGAGAGAGAGAGAGAGAAAATCCAAAAGGGATGTGATCACATCACAATCCCTTTTCCTGAATTTCTCCTTTCCATCAGGTTTTGGAGCACATATGCACATCCCCTGGGCATGTTTTTCAAACTATTGGGGCTGAGATTCAAAGCATGGTTGGCCATGTGGAACCTGGCTCCTTATGAACAAGGTTTAACTGATGTGCTAGGGGGCCAGACTGTGATTTAGTTATCTTTATAGTTGGGATTTTTTTTTAATAGAGAACACATGTAGGAAAATGAGAGAGAGAAAGAGAGAGGGGAGAGAAAGTACTTTCAACAGGGTTTCATAATGCCCCAACCCCCTTTCCTCAGCCCTTCAGCTTCTTAAGATCTTCAGTGCCTGTGCTCGCATACCTAGTGCATTTTCAGGTCAACCTAGAGATCCAAGCCAGTGATTAGCCCCGAGGCTTCCAACACTAAGAGTATGGGTTATACCATCTAAGCAGGAACCATATCTTTGTGATTTGAAAGAATTTTGTCTCATATATGTTGCAAATATTTTTCCTAGTTTGTCATTCATATTTTGACATTATAATTTTTGGACATGTATTACATTTTTATAGAAGCAAATATACTTTTATTCAAATATTTCCTTCTGGAGTTTATGTCATGTTTAGAAATGTTTTCCCTATCTCAAGCTTATAAAGACAAACTTGCTCTTCGTATTTTCCTAATTCTTTTTGGTCTGTTTATCAAATAGTTTTACATTTACTATCTTTTACATCTAGCTCAACTTACGCCAGTATAAAAATAATGTTAGCCCACTGACTACAAATACAGCCCCAACAGCTTCACAGGGACAAGTCAAGTGGAGGCTCTCATTGCTGTGAATAAACTCCTAACCTCACCATCTTTAATCCATTTTGGAACACTAGCCAAGTTTCATCATAACATCACCCATAGGCAAGAATTAACCTAGTACTTTTTAAATGGTTAGCTTGTTAAGCCTAAGAGTTTACAAGACCTCATGTTATTTTCGTATTTTACTTCCTCATTATTTCATATAGTTTTATTTTACCTTCATATCACATTTTAAATTGGATTGTATTATTTACACTTTACAGATAAAGCACAATTAGGCTGTCAGCTTGGCTGCATATTTCTTATGCGGTGAACAATGACTGATTTTCCCCCTCTCCAGTGTGAGGCATATGTGTTTCATTGCACAAATGTTTGGTTGGCCCAAGGTCACACTTTACTATGTAAAAGAGATGAGCAGATTGACAGGATAGTTGATACTTCTCCTCTCTACTTTATTTAGCTATTACTTAGCCCCAATATCATCCTTAAGAGAAGCTGTCTGTAAAATACTAGGTGATTTATTTTCTTTCAATTGATCTTTGTACTATCTTTTTTGTATTTTTCTAAATACTGCATATATAAATGGAAAATCAGTCATTTGAAATTACCCCTAATTAAGGCTAGCATTGGATGTGAATGTTTAAAGGTCAATAGAATAGTATTTTTGAGCTCCTCCCCCCACATGCTTAGTGGGGGAGGAGCTTACATACTACAGTTAATCACCAGAACTCTAAACAGGGTGTCTTGGTTAGAGAGAAAGAAAATAGAATTTTTATCCAAATAGGCCATGATAATATTTTTACTTCTCTTCAAGAAAGAAAGGCTATTTAATTCCCTTGCAAATGACTTGTTAGAATACCTGCTCAAAAAAATGTAGGGCTGGCTTCGTGATGCAGTAGTAGTGTGCTGCTCAGGCAATGCTGGACTCGTGGAAGTTTACAAGTTTGACCCTTGGTCAACTGGTATATGATGAGTACATGCCTGGGATCCTGGCTGGCTGGAAGAGGTGGGGGTGGTGATTTGAGACCTTGTTAAAAGTGCTTCCCTCCATCTTTTTCTCTCTCGTTCAAGAAAATAAACTTCATTTAAAAATGGAAAATATTTAACTCTTAAGTATTGTATTCCTAACCCATTAGCAAGAAACCAAATTGTTTGTTGACTACTAGCCCACGTGAATGGAAATTCCTAGCTGATTTCAAAGTGCTTATAACTGCATTGCCCTGGAAGAACCAACACCCAGGCCACTTTGTATGTGGCCATGGAAATTGTGGTGTTGGTGTCCTTACAGACAATTCTATTAACTTCGTCAAAAGGATCATGCACCAACTGGTATGCATCATTTCATGAGTGATATAAAGAGATCTTCAAATGCTTGCCCCTTTAACTTGAGATTGAATGGCTAGGGTCAGAAGTGGGTAGATTCTAACTTCATGAGTGGTCAGCGCCATTTCCATTATTTTGGAAAGAAAATTGTTCTATAAGAGAAATGCCAGAAGCACCTCCAAACAGAAGTCTTTTTTGTATTCATAGTTAGTTGCATCCATAACCACCAGACAAGAGATAAAAATTGATAAAACTACAGCCTTGAGGATATAACTTTATCCCTGAGGTCTCCTCAGAGCCCCAGCTTTATATAAATTTTCCATCACACTCTCAGCCAGCTGTTCAAAGTACAAGAATCTATTTCCCTGATGGGTAAGGAATCTCAGGGTAGAAAACATATTCAGAACAAAATTACAGAATTGCACTTCTCAAAAATTCATTTCTTCTCTCACTTCTATAGAACATCGACAACTGAGTTTAAATAAGTTTCCAGTCAAATGTCTGTAAGAAAATGAAGTCTTTGGGCTTAGTCTTCAACACACTGCAAAGCTGTTGGAGATGGTCTTTCCCATGCCCATTGTTTCAACTGGTCCTGAGTCCTCAAATCTTAAAACCTTTGAAGTTATTTTTTCTTTGGATTTACTCTTAATGAATTCAGGGCCATTGGGTGGTTTTTTTAATTTCCTAATATTGGTCAATTTGCTGGTTTGTCTTTGCTGTATAGGACTTATCTCTGTTTCTGAATCTTGGACTGAGTTAAACCCTGGATGGCAGAAGATGGAAAGAGTGGGTGGAAGAAGCCGATGATTTCATAGAGTGTCAATTAGAAGCTAGGTTTAGGTGTTTACATTTTCAAGTAAGGGAAAATCCCAGCCCAAACTGGAAATAAAAAGAGAGCTTACTAGTTATTATAAATTAAGTTAGTAATCAAAAATTCTCGAAACATATACACATGTATTATTTCATTTTGTCCTCAGATACTTATCTTTATGCAAACTTGGTTATCTGGACATTTCAAAGGAAAAGTGCAATTCCCAAGATGAATTGCCAAGAACCACATGTCCACTAGGTGGCGAAGTGAGATTCAGATTGACGCTTTGGGGTTGAGCTTCTATTAGGCCTCACCACTCCCATGGTTGTTGTGAGGGCTGGAAGTGGGAAAGAATAAGGAGAAAATGCAGGATAGGAGTGAAGTGAGGGAGGAGGTCACGGTGCATTTCAGTTAAGAACAAATGTTATAAATTTCGATTTTTAAAAGGAACAAAATCCTTGAAAGCAGGGATGGGATGGAGGGGGATAGCTGGCTTCCTGAAGAGGGCTGGGGAACAAGGCTGAGTGGAGGTTGGAATGAAGGCTGAATCCCCCTCTTCAGTCCCACCCTCCATAATACAGGGCTCTGCCGTACTGGTGCACTGCCTACGTTTGGGGCTCTATTAGCTTACACTGAAGCTGGTTGTTGTGTGCTCCAGAGTAATGACGTGGTATCATATTTAACACCACATAAACTGTTTTCACATATTTAAACTCAAAGGCTCTGGCCTTATCTGTCACAACAGGGGCACTTTTATTCAGAAGCAAAGGACCCACGTGAGAAAGGTTAGAAGGTGTCACCCTTTATAGCAAATTGTGTGAAATGGTTCGGGCCAATCTCTTGAATGTTTTCAGCACAGTCTTCATGGCTGGAACAGCCATCTTTTGATTTCCAAGTTTTGTTTTTCTTGTAACACACACACACACACACACACACACACACACACACGACAGAACAAAACTACAAAAACCCAAAAAACCTTTTCTCCAAAAATTTTAGTCAATTCAGGATGAGTCCAGCCTCCTGCTTCTATTTTCTGCCTGTGACATGGTTCGTGGTCAGCTGCTAGATTAAATAGCAAAGGTTCATCCTAAAGCTCTCATTTGGAGCTACAGAGAGGTTATTACAAGAAAGGATCAGAAAGAACTGAGGAAGGGTTGTGTAATCCACCCCCATAAAACAACATGGCTCTAGGTAAATGGTGAGGCTTAGCTGATTAAAACCCTTGCCAAAATGAGCTTTTCTTCACCTGTGTGAGCAACGCATCTTTAAGAACCTGAGCTAGAAGGGTTAACAAGAAAGGGAAAGCCTTGACACCACTTTTGGAGCATGATTCACTTTATAAACGTGCAGACCCTGATGCAGGACTTGGAAGACACTGAGGATGGTGAAAATCACAGCCAAAAAATCTTCAGGGCTGATGGGGCTGAGAGGTCAAGCATTCTCTCTCTCTCTCTCTCTCTCTCTCTCTCTCTCTCTCTTTTAAGCACTCTCTTTTTTGACTTCTGTGTTTGTGTTGCTTGGGTAAGCATTGGGGACAGCTTATTAATCTTTACCTTGTTCTCAGGTAGTAAAATGAGCAATTCAGAAGTATCACACATACACACTATAATTTGAGCTTAAAAAGGCTCAGCTCTTAGGACTGAAACAATACTTCAGAGATCCTAGCCCAGAGAGTTATTTTAATATATATGTTCTCTCCTATCTTCATGTTTACATGAAGACCATGAAGACCTTGATGAGGGCATTTTTACTTATTGTATAATGTATTTGCAATGTGGGTTCAACAAAGGTGAGTGCTCTAGAAGTATTATCTGGGAAGATTTTTTCTTTTTCTTTTTTTTTTTTTTTTAGTTTTTTTTTTTTTTTTTTTTTTTTTTTTTTTTTTTTTTAGTTTTTGCCATAGGGTGCATAAGCTCACCAGAGTGAGACAGAAGGAAAATGAAAAATCACCCCACCCCCGGGGGTAGGGGGATGACCATGCTGCAATCCCTTTTCTTCTACCCTCTACTCAGGATTTTGGGTACACACATACATGTGCCTGGTGTGATTTTCAAGCCACCAGGTTCTGGGACTCAAACAATGATCAGCCATGTGGGAATCTAGCGCCTTAACCTCCATGCCACCTGCTGGCCTCACTTGGGAAGAATTTTTATGTACTTGTCTCACTGCAACTTAGAAATATTATCAGTAGAAAACCTATGCAAGGGTAGGCCTCTATATACTATGTCTTAAGTAGCCTTTGGAAGAAATTTCCAAAGTGTTTTGAAATTACATCCAGCCATAGGACCATAACATTTTCTTTGTTAGTGGTTGGCAACTTAGTTTCTACATTTTAAAATAAGGTCACTAAGTCCCAGAGAAATTGAGAATCTTTCACCGCAGTAAAAATATATGAGCTCCTGTCTGTGCCTAACGCTAGGACTCACATTACTATACCAAACTAGTTCTCTCATTTATAGTTAGTTTTTAAAATTTCATAAGGAGAGAATTGCCACATATAGATACCAAAGGATAAGAAAGCACTGCCCTTTGGCTTTCTTTCAGTGTAGCTTTTTAGGTTGTAATTCCTTTCCAATTCATTTTTATAAAAGGCCTTTGAGACCCAGAGTAGAAGTGGAAGGAAGGAGGTCTCATTGAAAGTTCCCATGAGGTAGGGGTTATGACCACATCTCATCTTTCATGTCCACAATCCCCAGGATGATCTGGCTCTTGGAAGACAGCCCCTATTTGGCCCTCTGTTAATTAAAAAAGGGAGGGCACTGCCATGGAAAGATTCTTTATTTTCTGTTTTGTTTTTGTACCTTCTTTTTCTCTTTTTATTTCTCAGCTCCCTCTTTGACTCTCTAAGTATTGATAAGTTTCCCCTTCTTCCACCTCCTGGGGTCCCCATGCCCAGCTTCTAATACAGTGTATCAGTCAGCTATTGCCACAATAATGCTTCATAACAAACCACCCCAAAATTCAGTGGTTTTAAAGAGTAATCATTTAGTATACTGCTCACGTGTTTGCGGTTTGGGTGAAGTTAGACTGGAAGAGGCTGTTATCCAGGTTCCTGGTCTCAATTTCCAGGCTACAGGTTAATCTAGCTCTGATTGACATGTGTCTTATCTTCCATGGACCATCAGCTACTCAGGGCATTCAGTTCACTCCACATGTCTCATTCAGGAGCTCAAGTTCAAGAGGCAGTATCTATGTCGGGCATATTCTTCTCATAGCAGTGCACTATACTGCAAAAGGACAAGATCAATAGAGCAAACACATTTCAAGTCTCTGGAGGTAACATGACCACTAACATCCTTTGGCTAAAGCAAATCACATGGCCAAACAGAGCTGAGGAGGCATTCTCCTCATATAAAATTAACTATGCTGAAGAGACAAACCCATCCCTCCTCTACAGCTTTCCTTGGGCCCATCTCAGTGTGGTCCAACTGGGGAAGTGGGTGGAGATGGCTCTGCATCCCCCTCTGCCTAAGTGTGTCTTGAACATCAGCTGGCGTCATACAAAGGGCAAGGGAAGCAAACACACACCCAGCACTCTTGCTGGTCAGAGATTGCCTGAGTGTCTGTCCCCGCCCAAGCCTGTTCCGTGTGTCTGTGTTGTGAAATGTGGGACTCTGGAGAGAAATGGGGAGGGGGGAGGGGGACATGTTGACCTAAGAATGTTTCTCTTTCTTTTGTTCTTTTGGGGATCTGTTCTTGGGGAGGGTGGGAATTGGGGGAAGCTTGATCTTGTGTCTTCGTCAATAAACTCTCATTTACACAAAAAAAAAAAAAAAAAAAAAAAAAGGTCAGGGAAGTAACCCTACATTTCAAGTGGATTTGGTAAGGGAATGTATATATAATGCTACTTCAGTTGAGTAAAGAATTGAGGACCAAGAATATAATCTTCCACAAATAGAATGTACAGGAATAGATCATTTTACAGCAAGGATGCATTGTGAGAAATGTGTATTAGGTGATTTTGTTACTGTGCAAACATCACAGAGTATATTTACACAGATGTAGGTGATTGAGCCTAGTACACACTTAGGTTATGTGGTATAGCCTTTTGTTGCTAGTACAGACCTGTACTGAATAGTATAGGTAACTGTAACACAATGGTATTTGTATATCTAAGCGTAGATAAGGTATAGCAAAAATACAGTATAAAAGATTTTAAAGTGGTGCACCTGTATAGAGCACTTACCATGAATAGAGCTTGCAGGACTAGAAGTTGCTCTAGATGACTCAGTGAATGAGTGACAAATGAATGTGAAGGCCTGGGACATCACTGTACACTACTGCAGACTTTATAAATACTGCACATTTAGGCTACACTGAGTTTGTACAAATATTTATCTTTCTGTAAAAATAAATTAACCTGTGTTAGCCCTGTAGCCTAGTGGTTAATGGAGCTGAATCCCATATGGTGACAGTGTTCAAATCCCACCCGAATGGCTTGAAATACATACTGGGCATGTGTGCATGAGTGCCCCAAATCCTAATAGAATGGAGAAATGGAGGAGAAATGATTATGTTGTGTCCAATTGCTTTCTCCCTCTCCCTTTCTCTCTCTCTCTTTCTGATGAATGCATCTACCTTCTGGCAATTATAAAAAAATAATCTTGGCTTACTGTAGCATTTTAATGTACTTTTAATTCTCTTAAACTTTTTACTTCTGTAATAGCAGTTTAAAACATAGACATATTGCATTGGATGTACAAAAATTGTTTTCACTCTTTATTTCCTTATTCTGTAAAATTTTTCTATTTTCAATTCTTTGTTAAAAAGTAAAACATAAACATACACTTAAGTCTAGGCCTACACAAGGCCAAGATCTTCAGAATCAATGTCTTCCACTTCCAGATCTTGTTTCACTAGAAGGGCCATGAGGAACAAAACAGTATGAGATTAAGTCAAGCATGAGGAGAACTAATGCAATCAAGAACCACAGAAGCTATATTTGAGATTGTTGCCCATTCAACACAGCATACTGTCTTACAGTAAACTTCTTTTGATGTAAGTAGGAGTATACTCTAAAATGGTAAAAGTATAGTAAATACATAAACCAGTAACATGGTTAGTTATTATCAAGTGTTACGTAACTGTACATACTTACACATGCTTCGCCTTTATATGACTGACAGCATAGTAGGTTTGTTCACGCCAGTATCCCAAAAACATGTGAGTAATCTGTTGTGTTACAATGTCACAATGGCTAAGGTATCACTGGAAGATAGGAAAGTTTCAGTTGCATTATAATCTTATGGGACCACCACTGCGTGTGTGGTCCATCATTGACTAAAAGTCATTATGTGGAGGATGACTGCATCACAACGTACTGAAATGATTTGTTTGGCAATATCTACACAAAGTGGACTGATCCACTTGAGGATAGAGCCCAATTCTTGCTCACTTCTGAATTCCCACACCTAGCACAAGACCTGTGTTTATGTGAAATATGAGATAAATTATTCTAGAAATAAATGACTCAATAAGTTCTTCTGGAGTCAAAACAAAGAGAGTATGGAATTAATTCTCTCAATGCCCCATTAAAAAAAAAAGAGGGAGAGAGAACTGCAAGAGACAACCATCTCTTTTTATTTGCAACTGTTGCAGAGTTTCTTGCCCTCCTGATTTATTCGCCTTTTTTTTTTTTTTTTGCAAGTGTTAAGTGGTTTTGAAACTATTGGTTCATCTTGCAGAAGCCCATCGTGCAGGCAGCCTTTACTCTGACTTTCATCTCCCTGTATTTTCCAACACCTGTGTGGACGCTTGCTGGTTTTGTTTTCATAAACAGAACAGCAATGTTTCCCAGGAAAATACTTTTCTTTTTTTTTTTTTGCTTTTGATGGAACTTCTTGAAATTAGGTAGGCCCCTAAAATAGATGTGATTGTCTTGAGGCTTTTTGTTCCCCTGTGAAACTGACAAGAAATCGAAATTCCAGCATCCTATTTTCCTTTGTGATCCTGGGCCTTAAAACATGTTAACTCTAATGCTAAAATAACAACAGATATCTCCCTTGGTATTATGTATATTAGGGTTTTGCAACATTACAACAGACCTGGAGGATCCCAGTCTTTATCACTTGAATAAAATTAGCAGTTTTTTATGTAGCACCTACTGTCTTCTTCCCATAATGTAGGCAAAAACTAATTAACCACATTTATCCTGCAATGACCCATCTCTGTCTGGTAGGACTACTATCAGTGCTCCACAAGTCCCCTGGGCATTCAATATTTTAAAAAAATTTTTATTTCATGTTCTTTCATACATTCAATCATGTTATTTAGCTTACAAAATGAATATTCCAACATGTGTACATTTCTCCCTAGTCCACTTGGTAATACTATAAAATAATCTTCAACAGATAATATCCCATTTCTTTGTCCCATTAATGCTATGCCTATTTTTCTTCTAAATGTCCTTCCTCAGACTCTACTCTTTCACCCACATTATATCTGGTATTCACAACCATTTACTGTGTTTCTATATCCTTTAGTCAATCAGTTTCAGTCATAGAGTGCGGACACTTGGTATATATTAAATGGGGGCATACAATGTCTCTCCTTCATAGCCTGGCTTGTTTCACCTCAGCAGTAAATCTTCGATATTCATTCACTTTCTGTAAAAAGCCAGGGTCTTGCTGTTTTTTATGGCTGAGAAGTATTCCATAGAGTACATGTGCCACAGTTTTTCAATCCATTCATCTGTTTGGGGGCATTTGGGTTGGTTCCATGTCTTAGCAATTGTGAAAAATGCTGCAATAAACATTGATGCGCAAGCATTTTTTTTTTTTTTTTTTTTGGAGAGGTTTTTGCTATAGGGCGCGTGCGCTCGCCAGACAGACAGAGAGAGACAGAGAGATAGAAAGCAGGAAATCACCCCCCAGGGGGGATGGCCACGCCGCAATCCCTTCTCCTCCATTCTCCTCTCGGGATCTTGGGCACGCACGCACACGCGCCCGGCGTGAGTTTAAGCCGCCGGGTCCAGGACTCGAACCACGGTCGACTACGTGGGAGTCCAGCGACATAGCCATTACGCTAACTGCTGGTCCCGCGCAAGCATTTTTCTGATTAAGAATTCTTTTTTTTATTTTGGAGAGGTTTTTTTTGTTGTTTGTTTTTTGCTATAGGGCATGTGTGCTTGCCAGAAAGACAGAGAGAGACAGAGAGACAGAAAGTGAGAAATCACCCCCAGGAGAGGACAATTAATAATTCTTCTGTCCTTTGGATAGATACCAAAGAGTGGGATTACTGGATCTATGGTAGTTCTATTTGTAGATCTTTTTTTTTTTTTGGAGAGGTTTTCGCTATAGGGCGCGTGAGCTCGCCAGACAGACAGAGAGAGACATAGAGACAGAAAGCGAGAAATCACCCCCCAGGGGGGATGGTCACGCCGCAATCCCTTCTCCTCCATTCTCCTCTCGGGATCTTGGGCACACACGCACACGCGCCCGGCGTGAGTTTTAAGCCACTAGGTCTGGGATGCGAACCGCGGTTGACTACGTGGGAGTCCAGCGACATAGCCATTACCCTAACTGCTGGTTCCCTCTATTTGTAGATCTTTGAGGAATCTCCAAATTGTTCTCAACAGAGGCTGGACCAATTTACATTCCCACTAGTAGTGTAAGAGAGTTACCCTTTCACCACACCCCTATCAACACTTATCTTTTTTTTTTTTTTAATCTTAGTCATTCTGACTGGGGTTAGGTGGTATCTCATTATTGTTTTGATGTGCATTTCCCTTACAATGTGGGATCTTGAGCATTTTTTCATACGCCTTTTGGCTATTCATATGTCATCAGAGAGTGTTTTTTTTCCAACTAATTCTCCCATCTTTTAATAGGGTTGATCATCTTTTTTCGGAACAGCTGCTTGAGTTCCTTGTGTATTATAGTTATCAGTCCTTTATCTGATGCATAGTTTACAAAAATATTTTCCCATTCTGAGGGCTGCCGATTCACGCTAATTACTATGATTTTGCCATGCAGAAACTTTTTAGTATGATGTAATCCCACTTGTCTATTTTGGGGATTATCAACTGTGCTTTGGGGGTCTTATTTAAGAAGTCTTTCTCTACCCCAGTGTCTCCCAGAGTTTTCCCAGTGTTTTCCAGGAGCAGTTTCATAGTTTGAAGTCTTAGGTTTAGATCTTTGATCCACCTTGAGTTGACTTTTGTCAGTGGTGAGAGGTAGGGGTTCAGATTCATCTTTCTGCAGGTGGAAATCCAATTTTTCCAGCACCACTTGCTGAAGAGGTTTTCCTTTTCCCAGTGGATTGACTGGTACCCTTTGTCAAAAATCAGTTGACTGTATGCTTGGGAAATTATTTCTGGGGATTCTATTCTTTTTTTTTTTGAGAGTTTTTTTTTTTTTTCTCGCTATAGGGCGCGTGCGCTCGCCAGACAGACAGAGAGAGACATAGAGACACAAAGCGAGAAATCACCCCCCAGGGGGGATGGTCACGCCGCAATCCCTTCTCCTCCATTCTCCTCTCGGGATCTTGGGCACGCACGCACACGCGCCCGGCGTGAGTTTTAAGCCACCGAGTCTGGGACGCAAACCGCGGTCAACGACGTGGGAGTCCAACGACATAGCCATTACGCTAACTGCTGGTTCCCTGGGGATTCTATTCTGTTCCATTGGTCTACCTGTCTGTTTCTGTGCCAACACCATGTTGTTTTGATTACCACAGTTTTGTAGTCTATTTTTGTGCAGGATTGTTTTGGCAATACAAGGTTGTTTATGATTCCAGACAAATTTTATGATTGTCTTTTCTAGATCTGTGAAGAATGTGTCTGGTACTTTGATTGGGAGTGCATTAAATATGTAGACTAATTTGGGTAGAATCGCCATTTTGATTATATTAATTCTTCCAATCCAGGAACATGGGACATCCTTCCACTTTTCTGTGGTCATTTTCAATTTCTTTTTTTAGCTTCTCATAGTTTTCCTTATGGAGGTCTTTAAATTCTTTGGTTAGATTTATCTCTAGATGTCTTATACTTTTTGTGGCTATGGTAAATGGAATTACTTTTTTCAGTTCTATCTCAGTCTGCCTGCTGTTCGTATATGGAAATACTATAGATTTCTGTATGTTGATTTTGTATCCTGCAACTTTACTGTATTCATGTATTACTTCCAGGAATTTTTTTTGTGGATACCATTGGGTCTTCTATGTATACAGTCATGTCATCTGCAAATAGAGAGTTTCACTTCTTTTCCTATTTGAATGCTTTTTATTTTTCCCTCTTTTCTGATTGCATTGGTGAGAATTCCAGTACTATATTGAAAAGGAGTCGAGAAAGTGGGCATCCTTGTCTTGTACCAGTTTTTAGTGGGAAAGCTTTCAGCTTTTCTCCATTCAGGATGATATTCGCAATGGGTTTTTCATAGATAGCTTTTACTGTGTTGAGAAATGATCCTTCTATGCCGATATTGCTGAGAGTCTTGATCATGAAGGGATGTTGTATCTTATCAAATGCTTTTTCTGCATCAATTGATATGATCATATGGCTTTTATCTTTTTTCCTGTTAATATGATGTATTACATTTATGGTTTTGCATATGTTGAACCAATCTTGCATTCCTGGGATAAAGCCTACCTGATCATGGCATTCAAGATTTTTGCATTTCCTTTGTAACATACAGGACAATTGGCCCTCAAAGATGTCCTAATCCTCTGAACCCATGAATATATTATTTTACATGGAAAAGGGGAATCTTTCTGGTGTGATTAGATTAATGGTTTCCAGATGGGAAGATTATCCTGGATTATATGGGTGGGCCCCATATAATCACAAGGGTCCTTATAAGAGGAAAGCAAGAAGGTCAGAATAGAGATAGCATGATAGAAGCAGACATATTATTTTGTTGGCTTTCAAAATGGAAGAAGAGGCTACAAACCATGGAATTTAGGTGACTTCTAGAAGCTGGGAAACTCCAAGCAATGATGGATCTCTGAAATTTCCAGAAGGAACACAGTCCCATCAACACATTTGAAACCTCGGATCTCTAAAATTATGATACGTTTTTATTTTTAGCCATGAAATTTGTGGCAATAGGGAATGCATATGCCTTCCAACAGCTTTCTAGTACAAATACCAGACACCCTAGAGGCCCAAAGGCTTTCACTGGCTATGGAATCATACTTGTCCATGTACTGGGTGGACTGTGTGTGTGCCACACAATTCAATCTCAAGAAATACTCTCATCCAATGACTGCATGATAAATCTGCTAGCTTCCTTGCCACTCAGGTGGGACAACTCTGAAGTATGTCCTAACCAATGTCTATGGGGTCTAGAAACTGGGATGAGATCCGGATGCACACAACAGAGATCAACCCAATGATTCACTCTGCATTGACTTCATCTCCTTTCCTGTCTCACCTCTCCACTCCTCCATCTGTCCTTCCAGAGATTGCCTCCTCAATATATTACTTTTCTCAGGATCCATTTATTAGGGAGCACAGCCTAAGATACCCAACTTCTTTCTCTGCACACACACACACACACACACACACACACACACACACATGCCTGGAGAATCACTGAGGCAGGGATGAAAGAATGGCTGGCAAACAGCTTGCTAATGACAGTCCCAAGAGCCCAGATGGCTGCATGTTGAGTGTTGAGGGCTCTCCCTCTGATAGAGATGGGGAAGGAGATTAATAAAAAAAAATCTTCCTGGTAGTTTTAGGTGAAGATGGAGCAAGTTTTTATGTATAAAACTTCTGTCGAATGGGAAGCTATAGAATGATAATGGAAGATTAATTGGAGCAGGAGAAAAGGAAATAAGTAACTTACTTTAAAAGTTGCTCATTAATCTTATGACACTGACTTATCAACAGAACAAAAGATAGCTTCGATTTAAATGAAGTAAATATGCAAAATAAATGTAATATTCTGATTTGGGGGCAAATCATTTTGCAGGCAAGTAAAATGAAGAGGTTCATTTGCATGTCCTGCAGTTGGCCTGTTACTATTAATAACAACTTAGTTTGTGTAGTCATTTGCGGTTGCATCCCTTCTGTTATCTCAAGCAATCCAAATGCTACATTCGAAAGCACAGTTCCTGTTGTGTGGGTCCTCTAATGTCCCCAACAACGGACTGCTAATGCTATGAAGCAAGGGGTGCCAAGTGTTCCAGCATCATTCAGGAAAACTTGACTACCTTTCTTTCAACGACTTCATCTTATCAGCAAAAGCAGTTGGCAACAAGAGTGTGGCTTTTGCACTTGGCAGTACAATTGCTGGCTTTATAAGAAATTTTTCATATATATATTTTTCTTACTCCAGAATGAGGTCCACTGCTTACTCTGGGTCTAGAATATGTCACCTGTAAAATGTCAGTAGTTTGGCATTTAATTTTTAAAAAAATTGGTCATGGGGTACACTTGCTGGAGAAAGACAGAGAGAGAGAGAGAAAGAGAAAGAGAGAAAGAGAAAGTGAGAAAGCACCCCCAGAGGGCTGGCCACCCTGCAATCCCTGCTCCTCCTTTCTCCACTCTAAGAGCTCAGTAATAAGATATTGAATAAAATAAAACTGAATGCAATATTTTTGGTAGTGAGCTATGATAGGCTGATCCAAACAGAATGGAACAATTTTATGCTTATTTTTATGAAAATTAATTAGGCATCTACTCTGTTAGGCAGAGAAGATAATAAAACTAAATCTTTACACTTAAAGAGCACCCACTTACTGAAGCATAGCATATATGCATAAAACTACACACATCCTGAGTGTACCACTGAAAAATTTCAACAACTGTCATGTAACTGGATAAAACAAACAGAAACCAGAACATTACCAGCATCCAGCAGCCCCACTTTGTTCCCCATTCAAATGACTATCCAAGGGTAACCCTTCCCTTTAGTTCTCCTACCATAGACTAACTTTGCATATCTTTGAATTTTATATAAATAGAATTATACTTTTTTGTGCCTGGCTTCTTTTGTTCAACACTTTATGAGATTATTCATATTTATTCTTATCATTCATATTATTTATTCATGTTATCATATAGCTGTAGATCACTCATTCTCATTACCATATAGTATTCCATTGTGTGAATATTCTGCAGTTTATCCATTTTACTGCTGATGGGTATTTACATAATTTTCAGTTTTTGTTGATTAGAAATAGTGTTGTGTGAGTATGCTAAGAGATATTTTTGGGAAAGTATATATACACGTTTTTGTTGAACATTGTTATGGTTTGAATATATTTCTTCCTCCCCATCCATGTGCTGAGTCACTTTTATGGTATTAAGAGAGTAGAGAATTAATCCAATTATAGTGTTAAAATGTAGAATTGGGATTGGGTGGGTAATCAAGGTGGGGCCCCCATGATTGACTCCTTGTAAATTTATAAAAAGAACAAACATGGATACATATGAGCTCTTGCAATGTGATGCCCCACACTGCCTCTGCAGAGTCCATGCCAATGAGAAGATCCTGACCAGATGTGGTCTCTTAACCTTGGACCTCCAAAACCATGAGCTAAATAAACCTCTATCCTTAGGGCAGCAGGTGGCATAGTGATTATGGTGCTGGACTCCAACAGGAGCAACTGGGGTTTGAGTCTCGGACCTGGTGGCTTGAAACTCATGCCAGGTGCATGTGTGTTCACGCCCCAAATCTTGAAGGGAGAATGGAGGAGAAGGGATTGCAGCATGGTCATATCCCCTGGAGGGTGATGTCTCACTTTGTGTGTCTGGTGAGTGCATGTGCCCTATAGCAAAATAAACCTCTATTCTTTATAGGTTACCCAGTTGTGGTATTCATTTTTAAGCAACAGAGAATGGAATAAAACAGGCATGTACTTAGAAGTGGAATCGGTTCTTGAGTTTTGAAATAGCAGTATGACTAATCAATATGAATAGCAGTAAAAAGACTCAGGGTGAGAGAAGAAAATAGGACATCTAATAGGCTGTAGGCAGCTAGGTGAGGAGTATGGGTGGTTGTACACCCTGCACCAGTGCCAGAAGAATCAATCAATTAAGATTAAACTGGATGGGACCAGCAGTTGGTGTAATGGCTATGTCGCTGGACTCCCACATAATCTACTGTATTTCGAGTTCTGGATCTGGTGGCTTAAAGTCATGCCAGGTGCATGTGCATGTGTGCCCAAGATCCTGAGAGGAGAACAGAGGAGAAGGGATTGCATCATGGCCATCCCAACCCCGGGGTGTGTGGGGGGGTGATTTCTCACTTTCTATCTCTCTGTCTCTGTCTTTCTGGCGAGTGCATGTGCCCTATAGCAAAAACCACTCAGAAAAAAAAAAAGATTAAACTGGAGTAGGTTACACCTTTCAGTATGAAAAGGGGCATAGACCATACACCAAGCTTATAGGGACAGTTTCATGTGGCTGACCATGGTTCAGTCCTGCCCAGTGGCTTGAAAAACACACATGTATTTGTGTCTGCAATTCTGATGGGATGGAGAATGAAAGTAAAAGGATTTCAGCTTGACCATATCCCAGTGTGGGGTGCCTCACTCCTCAACTCTCTCTCTCATGAGTACATGTACCTGCTGAAAATTAAAAAAAATAACAACTTGAAAGTGTACTCAGAGTTGAGTTTCATTCTTTACAAAAGGATGCATTACTGATCCTAATTATTTTAATATCTCTGTAAAGGCTTGCAATATATAGTTTGTAGAGGAGAAAGCATGAGTTCTATCTTTGATGAATGTTCATAGTAGCTGAATAACCCAAGCATCCTTAAATAGGCAAATATTTAAGCAAACTCTGGTGCATCCACACCATGGACTATTACCCAGCAATAAAAAAGGGATAAATTATTAATATGTATAGCAACTTGGGTGGACCTAAAGGGAATTATGATGAATGAAAAAAGCCAATCTCAAAAGATTATGTGATTCCATTTATGGAAATAGAAACTTCTTTTGCTACTTCTTGTGAACCTATAATTATTTCAAAATAAAAACATTTTACATTTATATTATGTACATTGGTTATTCTTTTAAAAATAATTTCAAGATACCTTATTTTTCACAAAAACACAGCACTAAGCTTTTGGCCCATTCTGCCATCGTGCAAACTACAGATGCTTGCTCAAAAGCTTCAGTAACATGTTAAAAGTAAATAAAAATCCATTTAAAATATAGTTTCCACATGAATACAGGTAATTATGACTCCATCTTCTAGTCTTCCATATTGCTGCACCTGTTATTCTTGAAATAACAAAATTATGGAGATAGCGAACAGATTAGCGGTGCTGGAATAAGGATGGGAGGGAAGGGCTCCTATGTTGATACAACAGTTTTGTATCATGATTATGGTGGTTACACGTGTGGTAAAAGTGCATAGAACTGCACACACATACACATAAATACATGCATAAGAAAACTGAAATCTAAATAAGATCAATATTTTATCAATGTCAGTTTCCTGTTTGGGGTCTTTACTATTATCTATCTTATTCTTTGATAGTTCCATCTACATTTATGTTAGATGTTACAATTGGGAAAAGCTGAGTAATTTTTTTGCTACTTCTTGTGAACCTATAATTATTTCAAAATAAAAATGCAAAGCAACATACTTCTTTATGGGGTTGGTCTCCTTGTGCTGTGGTTAAATGTTGTGCCTAGAGAGCCAGATCCCACATGGCTGATTGCAGTTCAAATCCCAGCCCTGGCAGTTTAAGAAACACCAGGCATGTGTACATGTGTCCCCAAATCCTGATGGAATGAAGAAATAGAGGAAAAAGGATTGTGACGTGACCATGCCCCTTTGGGGGTGTGATTTTTGTTTTTTCTCTCTCATGAATGCATGTGCCCTCTAGTTTAAAAAAAAAAAAAAAAAGAAAAAGAAAAACATTAGTTCTTCATGCGTGAGATACCATTAATTAGTAAAATTAAGTTTCTCCCCTTTGTTCCTTAGGGTATGAGATCAGAGGAAGATTATATAAATTATAGGAAGTACAAGGACGGCCTGCTCTGTGGCCCGGCAGTTAAAGCAGCCAGATCCCACACGGCCGACTATGCAGTTTCAGTCCTGGGCCTGGTGGCTTGAGAAACATGCCAGACACGTGTGTGTGCATGCTGCAGATCCCGGAAGGAAGGCGAGGTGGAGGAGCAGGGATTGTGGCGTGACTATTCCCCAGGTGGGTGCTTTCTCCTCTCCCTCTCTCTCTGTCACTCTCTAGTGTTAGGCTCCAGTGTTAAGTTGATATTTGAAATTCTACCTGGCCCACTCACAAGCACACATGCCCTCTAGTACACACACAAAAGAAGGAAAGAGGATACATTTGTGTTTGGATGTCCATGTGTATGTATAAATTCGTGACTCCACTATGTCTGGGTGAGTTTCTGCCTTTGACAGAACTGAAAGCGTGTTTTATTCTTAGCAACATAGCTTGCATTTATCATATATCAACACACACAGACCTATCTTATTCTTTCACTTTTTTCGTTTTTTGTATAAGATGAAAAGCTATCTTATTCGTTTAAACATTATTTTCTTCATTCTGGCCCCCATGCTTTCAATATGATTCATTATTATTACTGATTGTCAGCAGCTCAGCAGAGTCTCTATGGAGTATACTACATCCCTTCCCACTTTTATAAGCAGATACACTTCTTTGCTCTTATTTATTTCTACGCACGATAGATTGGAAGGCATTACTGTGGTTTCCTGAATATAATCAGGGCTAGCATGGTAAAAGATCTTAATTCAGCTTTCTTTGTACCAGCTAGGGGTACTTTTGGCCACAGTACAAGAACTCACAGCTAATAATAGTTTCAATAATAAAGAGATTCTATTAGTTTACACAGGGAGAAGCCTGGTGATTCCATATTTGGTGTTTTAGCTCAATGACACCTTCAAGATTCAGATCTTTGTATCATTCTAGTATGTCATTGTCAACCATTGTTGGCTTTTCTGCCTTAGGTCAATGCATGGTGGTCATAAGATGGCTGCTATAGATCGGAGCATCCTATGTCTGTATTCAAAGAGGAAAGAAGAGTGAACAAGCTGTACCAGAGAGTATTCTTTGCATATTTGTCCCTTTGTAAGAAAGAAAGACATTTTGCAGAAATTCCCTGCAGACTTCTCCTTTCATCTAACTGAATGGAACTGTGTCAAATGGATACCTGTAGATATAGGAGAGACCAGGAATGTGTTTCCTTGTATACCTCTTTAATAGAAAATGGAAAGGGATGGGGATGGCTGTTGTATACCAACTGACACCATCTATCCTACTTTATTCACTGTTCTAAGAGAGTATTTCAGGGCCGCATAACCTTAACTTTGAACTTTCCTAACAATTTTATAGATTCCCAGGTAAGTTGAAAGATTTGGGCCAGCAGGTGGCATGATCATTAAAGTGCTAGACTCTCACATGAGTGACTATGGTTCAAGTCCAGACCTGGCAGCTTGAAAATCATGCTGGACACATGTGCCTGCATGCCCACTCCCCACCCCCCAAAAAAAATCACGGGAGGAGAATGGAGGAGAAGGGATTGCAGCTCAGCCATCCTCCTAAGGGGGTGACTTCTCACTTTCTCACTATTTCTCTCTGTCTCTCTCTGGTGAGCACACACACCCTATGGAAAAAGCCTTGGTTAATATAAAAAGCTGAAGGATTAATTCCTTTTCTATGAAAACTCCTGGACTTATAAGTTAAGAAACTTTTCCCACCGCTTTGGGGTTTTATTTTTCATTTTCTGTTGAAGTGTTTGTTTATTATCATAGGCACTATAATATAGACATAACAATGAGAAAATCATGTGACTATTTTGAACAACTAAAAATGATAAGAAAACAATTCAGAGCCTCTATTTTAAAAAGTCAGCACTGAACTTCTTAGCATGTCTATTCAGATTGAAATTTATTAAGACTACCTTTGAAATATAATTGAGTGATCTGGAGCTCCCCAAACAGCAAACACTGAAAAGAAAACTCAATTTTGACTAACGACACATACACCTATAAACACAAGCCTTTAGCCTGATCCTCATTAATATAACTAAAATCTATCTCTATTTCTTGTGGAAAAAAGATTGATTTTCTCATTTCTTCTCTAGATAAACACTGAAGACTGCACTCTGGAAAAAATTATCACCCACACGCAGTGTCTTCTTCCCCAGTGTCCCATCAAATTAAAACAACTCAACTCTCCAAATTCAGACACAAATTTCTCTTGTCAGAGCATATAAATTAGGGATAAAAATATAACCTGCAAATTAGAGTGAATACGAAAGAATGTTCCTAACTACAAGCCAGCAGACCAAATATTAAAAATTGGCAGGTCTCTCTAAAAATGTGTTCACTCACATATTATGAAGCAAAATGAAAGGATGCATGGAAAAAAGGGATTTTTTTACTCAAGTTCATTAATTTTATTTTGTACTTTGAAATCATGGACAATTGTAAATATCTATGTCTTATTTATGTTTTTTTTTACATGTATAATTTGCATTTTGTTTTTTCCTGGAGGACAATTCTTCTCTCTTTAAAGACTCAGCTCCTTAGATGGACTTTGATTGAAGGCATGGGGCAGCACCCTCAGGTCTAAATCAGGACGGAGGTCTTTGGTCCTTCCAAGCTTCACGAGATCTACTTGCTTCAGAGGTGTCCCTGACAGCTGTGACCTCTAGTATGTTTTTTTTTTTTTTTTTTTTGGAGAGGTTTTTGCTATAGGGTGCATGCGCTCACCAGACAGACAGAGAGAGAGAGAGAAAGCAAGAAATCACCCCCAGGGGGGATGGTCACGCCGCAATCCCTTCTCCTCCATTCTCCTCTCGGGATCTTGGGCACGCACGCACACGCGCCCGGCGTGAGTTTTAAGCCACTGGGTCTGGGGCGTGAACTGCGGTTGACTACGTGGGAGTCCAGTGACATAGCCATTACGCTAACTGCTGGTCCCTCCTCTAGTATGTTTTGAATGATGCACTTCTTAATAGCCTTGTCCTTGGGCATGCATTGGTGCAGTTCATGCAGCAAATAGGCTGTGCAGTCCATGGCCATTTTTGGCAAGGCCATTGTTCTTCTTTTCTTCATCTTGGAAGCAAGGCTGCAAAAGAGTCTGTCTTATTTCTTTGGTATAAAATAGCCCTTAAATATATCTACTTAGCCTACCCACATATACGGAGGTCTGTCACCTCTTTAAGCAGGCTATTTCTACCGATGGCCAGCCTTACTGCACAACGATGGCAGTTTATGACTGACCACTCTGAAGTTTGATTCAATTAGGTCCTTGAGAACCTCAACTCCTACACTCAGTTAGTGACTAATGGTGCTAAGAAATTGCCACATGACAGCCAACATTTATCGACTTCTTACTTAGTGCCAGGCATTGTTCTAAGTGTTTTACATATGTCATCTCATTTAGTCTTCAGGATAGCAGTATAGCTATATATTACTGTTATTATATTTATTTACTTGAGGAGTTTATGCATGGATAGAAGCTTAGTCAATAGGAGGCAAATATTTCTAAATGCCCCTTTTTGTCTCTATTTCTTGCCTTTACAAATTGCAAGAAAGGTGTATTCAAAGCTAAAGTACTCTTTTGCTATGGTTTGAATGTGTCTCCCGGAAGTTTATGTGTTGAAAACTTAATCCCTTTGCCACATGGCTGGATTAATGTTGTTATTGTGGGAGTGGCTTTGTTATAAAAACAAGCTTTCTCTGGTTCATTTCCTCTCACCCTCTATGTTATGATGCAGCACAGTGACCCTCACCAGATGCTGGCACCATACTCTTGGTCTTCCCAGTCTCCAAAACCATAAGCCAGACAAACTTCTGTTCTATATAAATTACTCAGTCTGTGGTAATCTGTTATAGCAGCAGAAAACAAATGAAGACACTTGTCCTCATCCCACAGATAATCTCATAAGGCATGGGCTGAGGGTGGTTGGCCCTGATCAAGTACAGGGGCTGTCCATATTTTGTTTTGCTTTGTCATTGTGACCCTACCAAAAGCCTGAACTGCAAAGCAAAATTTTAAGAGTAATACGAATAGAATGCATCTATGTAGATTTCATCATTTTAAGGTATAAGAGAAACATATCATCATTTCAACTTGAAATTCAACCTCAAATTCCTCTAGAGGAGAGAGTATTATATTTTAACAAAATGCTTGGTAACTACCCAATTAGCATAGGGCTTTGCTAGATTGTTTATTATAACTTTGATCTTCCCATGAAGATTCACTCCATAAAGGATGTCAGACATAGCTATTCTCTGTGGCAAGTGTCTCACTGTCACACTAAGCCACTGGTCACTTTTGGACAACAAATACTCCAGGCTAATACAGCCATAGTCTCTATCTTAGGAATTAAAAATAAAGATTCAAAAAAAAGATATGAATCCTCTGTATCTGGCTTAAACAGAAATGATCAAAATTTAAGATCTGTGGAAAAGTGACCCTGAACATGGAGAAACAAAGCTAGACAGGGAAAGAAAAGAGAATAAAGTACTTGAGCAAGGGGAAGAAGTGCTGAGAGACCATATGATATCACATGGTAGGAGAAAGAAAAGGAAAGAGGAGACCACTTTGGTCTTCAGTGTTTCTGTTTCTTTCGTCTAGGATCTAATTATGTGCGTTTTTAATTTTTGCTTTCTTTATTTGTAATAGGGCACATGCACCTGTGTGTGAGAGAGAGAGAAAGAGAAAGAGAGAGAGAAAGGGAGGGAGAGAGAAAGAGGAGGGAGAGAGAGAGAGAGACAGAGAGAGAGAGAAAGGCCCTCCAACAGGGTCTAGTCATGCCATAATCCCTTCTTCTAGTGCTCCAGCCCATTGGATTCTGGCACTTGGATGCATGCTCAGTGTTATGTGTGTGTTGTAAAACTTTGTTTCAGCTCATTTAAAATGGGACTCTTTAATTAATAATTATTCTGAATAAGTGACTATCCAGAAAGTACCTTGACTGGTTCAGGTGTCAAAAATATAAACTCTGGATGAATGAGGTCCAGTTAAATTCCTCAGTTTCACTCTGATACCTCTGGACATCATTTATGCTCTTACAGAAAATCATTTTAAAAATATTTTAAAGCTAATAGCTTGGAATTGGACTAGACAATGTCTATGATTATGCCTCAACCCTGTAATTCTAGTGTGGTTAGCCACATAGGTAGAGAGATTTTTATACTTTGAAAAAGGGAGGGACCAGCAGTTAGCGTAATGGCTATGTCGCTGGACTCCCACGTAGTCGACCGCGGTTCGAGTCCCGGACCCGGCGGCTTAAACTCACGCCGGGCGCGTGTGCGTGCGTGCCCAAGATCCCGAGAGGAGAATGGAGGAGAAGGGATTGCGGCGTGGCCATCCCCCCTGGGGGGTGATTTCTCACTTTCTGTCTCTCTGTCTCTCTCTGTCTGTCTGGCGAGTGCACGCGCCCTATAGCAAAAACCTCTCCAAAAAAAGAAAAAAAAAAAAAAAAAAAAGAAAAAGGGATACATTAGGCATTTATCCTAGAGAAATGAAGACTTATGTTGACATAAAAAGTTGAACATGAATATTCATAGCAACATTATTCATAATGGTCAAAAACTGGACACAACAGAAATATCCCTCAGCAGGTAAAGGACTAAATATATTTGGCATTGTGATACCATGAAATAGTACTCAGCAATAACAAGAAACACAGAGTTCTGATACACATGGCAACTTGGATGCATCTCTAGAGAATTATATTGAGGGGAAAAAAAGGTCAATCTCACAAGGTTACATACTATATACTTCCATTTATACCACATTTTTAAATGACAAAAGTTTAGAAAGAGAGGACAGATTAGTAGTTGCTAGAGGTCAAGGACTGGAGTGGGAGGTGTTGAGTGAGAATGCAGTAGGTGTGGTTATAAAAAGGCAACACAAGAGATCCTTTCACTTGTGCTGGTGGGAATATTCTGTATCTTGACTGTGGTGGTAGATATATATAAACTTACACTTGTGATAAATTTATAGGATTAGGGCTAGTTCTGTAGCCAAGTGGTTAAGAGAACCAGATCCCTTGGGGCTGGCAGGTGGCATGGTAGTTGAGACGATGGACTCCCACATGATGGAACATAGTTGGACTCTGGGACCTGGTGGCTTGCGTCCTCACTTTCCCTTTCTCTCTCTGTCTTTCTCTGGTCAAATTTAAAAATAATAATAACAATTAAAGTTAAATGAATAAATCATTCTATAAATAAAGAAAGAAGAAAGAAAGAAAGAAAGAAAGAAAGAAAGAAAGAAAGAAAAAGAAGGAAAGAAAGAAAGAAAAAGAAAGAGAGAAAAAGAAAGAACAAATAAACTAGATCCCACATGGTTGACCACAGTTTGAATCATAACCATAGTAGCTTGAAAAATATGTTGGGTGCACATGCATGCATACCCAAATCCTAACAGGATGGAGTAATAGAGGAGAATTGGTTGTGGATTGACCACTCTTGCTTTCTCTCTCTCTCTCTCTCTCTCTCTCTCCACTCAGACAAGTACACAGGCCCTCTGGGAATTAATGTTTTAAAAACATTTATAGCATTAATACACATACATAGACCAGTTTAAGTAATACTGGGAAAATCTGAAGACCAGTAAATTAAATCACTGTCAATATCCTGATTATCATATTAGTTTAGCAAAAAGTTACCGTTTGAGAAAACACGAAAAATGTACAGGTGATTTCTCTGTATTATTTCTTCTAACTTCATATAAATCTATAATTATCTAATAAAAAAGGACTATAGGTTAAGCCTAAGAACTAGCCTTTGTGGTCTCTAGAATCACAGAATTAATATTAGATATGAGAAAGTCCTTAAAACAGCATTTTTCACATCATGTTCCTCAGAAAAGTAATCCCATAACATATTCTCTATATTTTTTTAAAAGGTGGGAGGGGGAGTTTGTGGTCAAATAAGTTTGGAGAATGTTGTATATTTATATTTCCTCCTGGGGATTAACAATGCTCATAAACACAATAAAGGTTCCGAGAATTCTGCACATTAGTCATCCATGGCTGTGATAATACTGGGTTATGCGTATCCGTAGAATCTCAATGACATTAAAAAAACTAAGATTGATTTAGCAGGTTGTTTGGGCCTTGACTGTTTTAGGGTGGGATTGACTACAGTGATTTGCTTCTATTTCACGTGACTTACTTTCATCCTCCTGGTGAACTCTGTTCTGCAAATTATTTCCTTGTGCTAGGTTCTGGGAATAACGGTAGGTACAATTCTGACCATCTGGTGAGGGGGCAGAGAATCAAATTTCACAGAAACAAAAATGTATATACACATTGCAGTAAGTACTGTATTAAGGAAAGATGCAAAGGAGTATAAAATAGTATAAAATAAGAATCTGATTTTGTCTGACAGTAAAGTTGGTGTGGGAAGTTTTCCTTGTTGAAGTGACATTTGAGCTGTTGTCTGAAGGATGAGTATCCATCAATCAAGAGAATAACTAAATATATCCTCAATAAAAGGATAGATAGAAGAGTTACCCATCCTAAAAAGGCATTTGTGTGAGATCAGACAGAGCTATCAGGTTGATTGAGTAAAAAGAGTTTTCAGGAAAGGATGGAATTAACAGCAGCTACTTAAGAACAGCATCTGGGGGCCGGCAGATGGCGTGGTGGTTAAGGCAGCTAGACTCTCATGTGGCTGACCATGGTTCGAGTCCCAGACCTGGCAGCTTGCTTTCTCACTTTTCCTCTCTCTCTGTCTCTCTCTGGTCAACTTTAAAAAATAAAATAATGGCAATGAATGCAATGAAATAAAATGATTCTTTAATTAAAAAAGAACAGCATCTGGAGCAGGTTAGGCAAGACAGCATCTTTTACAGGTTGATGGGGAGGGGAGAGGAGGTGAGGGGAAGGAAGAGGAGAGGAGAGGAGGGAGAGTGGAATTGACACAGAGAATAATTTCCCTCCCCTTTGCTTGTGACCCAGCTACTCAGAGTAAGAACAGCTCTCTCACAGTTGAGATAGCCAGCAGCTCGCAAGCATGTGGAAAATACCTCCTTCCATCCAACCCTGTCCACTCTCAGTGTGAGCTTCAGGAGGGCAGTCTGCAGTGAGGAAGGAAAAGAGCCAGAATGCAAAGTCTACCCATGGATTCCTGCAGCTGTAAACTAGCCATAACCTTCAGGATCAAGAGTCTGAAAGGAGCTGTACTAGGCACTGTTGGTGTCCTGCCCAGATTCTCCTCACTGGGCTAAAGTTTCAACTCCCCAGCTGCTGAGAGTGTTGGCCCTAATAGCTCACAGCTGCCCCTTTCTCAGATTTCTCTTCAACCGAATGGCAGCTGCCTAACCTGAGAGGCTGTGGGCATGGGATTATAAAAGGCTAGCCAGCTCCTCAGGAGGGACAGACTGTGTGGTGCTATTTGTGCTTCAAAGCTTCCCTTGGGCTCAGGCTGAGGTTAGTCTCCACCCAAGCTCACGTTCTTGACTGTTTTTCCCCCTGCTTTCCCCTGCTTTTATCACCTTTCCCTGAGCACGCCCCTTCACCTCAATAAAACAAATGCATCCAAAACTGTCTTAAACTTGGCTTCTAGGGAATCTAATCTAAGACAGGGGTTTGGCAGTGGACAACCAATTATTTTGGTTATTATTTTTTAAAGAATAATTAACTGATTAGCATAAGTCTGGTGAAAAACAAAGAAAACCTCTTCTGCCCTTCAGATGCTTAAAATGGCCAGTAAGGAAAGTCATGACTCATTTTTGCATAGAAAAATAAATCATGACTTTCCCAGCAACCTAATATTTGACAAAAATGATGCTATATAATGAATAAGTATACCTGAACAATTTGGCTCTGGCACAGGTGTTAAAAACCAGTTCCTAGGACTCCAGAAAAGTTATGATAAACTCCTAGACTCTAGTTTCATAAGAAAATTGCCTCCAGAGGAAGGATCGGGTCAGCAAATTATGGCCCTTGGGCCAAATCTGTCCCGCAGTTCATTTTTGCATAATCCATAAGCTAAGAATGATTTTATAGTTTTAAATAGCCAAAAGAAAAATCAAAAGAATATTTGTGGCATATGAAAATTGTATGTAATTAGAATTTCAGCATCCATAAGTAGGGTTTTATTGAAAGCCAGCCATGCCCGTTTATTTACTTTTTATTTGCAGCTGTTTTCAAGCTTCAGTACTTGAAGTAGGCTTGAGTCTTGTTTTGTTTGAGGGAGCTCATTATTAAGAGCTAATTCCAAGATTTCTCTATTTTTCTATGGCTAACAAGTTTGAACTGAGCAGAGAATAATAAAATAGTGTGTATGTGGCTAACAGGGTAAGAGGACACTGAGTGAAAAAAAGGTGCATTGCAGCCTTGCAGGACACACAGGCAGTTTTTGTCCCTAAGAGGAAGGAAAAGGCTGATTCTTAGCAGAAGGACTTAGAGAGGTGAGGATAATGGAGTGGGTCAGCAAGGAACTTGCAGAGCTAAAATAAGTGAAAATCAGTAATTACCTTTTCATAGTGTCTAAGCACCAGGAGCCCTACTGAAGTAGCCAAGATGGATTGAATTCCTGCTGGGGCAAGGCTTGCTATTGATCGCATAGACCCATCCAGCAATCCTGCATCTTAGCAAGAATGATTTCTCTCCAAGAAATCCTGCCTAGAAGCAGGCCCCCATCACTGTCCTGATGACTCAGGAAAGCATCCTAGGCAGGATGAAGTCAGCAGATAGATTCCTGCAGCACAAACTAAAAAGGGGAAAAATGTTTGAAGGTGAGTAGGAACTCATTCCAATTCAACTCACATGTGTTTGATACAGAGCAAAGTATTCTATGCCAATACTTTGTATGCCAAGGTATTGTATATGTTACCACTTGGTTATGAGTCCCAGTTTATGGATGGAGAAACTAAAACTCAGACAATTTAAAGATATTCGTGTAGGATCACAGTGCCAGTAAGTGAAAGCAACTTGAAAGTAGCAAAGTAGAGAGGCATCACGGGGTGAAGGAAAAGGTGAGAAGTGAAGATGTTTGGGGATAAGATCCACATGTAAACCAACAGACTAAGTAAAGGAGATTACCCTCTTTAATGTGGGTGGACCTCATGTAATCAGTTGAAGGCCTGAACAGAACAAAAAACCAACCCTCCCTTGAGCAAAGAAAAATTTCTCATGCCAGATTGTCTTTGAATGGAGACATGAGATTTTTCTTACATTTGGACTTGAACTGAAACATTGACTCTTCCCAGGTCTCACATCTGTTGGTTTTCACACTGGAACAATATCATTGAATCTCCTGGTTCTCGGGCCTTTGGTCTTGAACTGGAATGATTCCATTGGCTCCCCTGGGTCTCTAGCCTACACAAATAACCCTGAAGATCATGTCAGCTTCCATAATCAAATGAGCCAATCCCCCTTATAATAAATTAATCTCTTTTTCTCTATATATGTAGATGTATGTATATTATATCTATATAGGTGATATTATATATTATATGTAATATATATGTGTATATATATATATATATACACATATATATGAAGTCATATGTCACTTAACAACACAAATACATTCCAAGAAATGCCTGTGTCATTAGGCAAATTTATCATTGTGCAAACATCATAAAGTATACTTAACAAACCTAGATTGTATAGCATACTACACAACTAGATTATGTGGTTTATCTATGAGACCATTGTCATATATGCAGTCTGTCACTATTGCAATGTAGTTATGCAGCATATGACTGGCTATATGTATATACATACACACACAGGTTTGTATGTGCATGTGTGTCCTATTGGTTCTATTTTGCTGGAGAACCCTGAGTAATGTTAGTTCCCAGGTAAAAGAGCCAAACCTCTGTGCTCCATGAATTCGAGCACTGCCTAAAATATGGGAGTACAGGCTACTGGATCTTTATAGGTTGATCTCTCCTGGTGACAGTAGGAGCTACTGCCTGCTCAGCACTGTCAACTCCTGGAAGCCATCCCAGACTATGCATATGTCCTTTCAGCTTCCCCTTGGAAGAGGGCAGATTTGTGGAAGCCTTTCTTTATTGTGGAACATGAAGGAGCCACACTGGATTAGGCTGGCAGCAGAACTGAACACAATGAGGGCTTAGTTTGGGAATTTAGGTAGTGTTTTATCAACACTAGGATAATTCAAATGTATAATGATGGAAAAACAAAGCTTGCTGTCATCTCATTCATACTCTTTCTTTGCTTACCTCATATTCCTCCTGGAGGGTCATCAGAAGAGGACGGCACAGGATGAGTTGGAGCTGTCTGAGCAAAAGCAACTTGAGGAAAAAGGTAAACTTCTGAATATAGTAAATTTATCCTGAAAAACCCCTCCAGTCTCGCCATGTCTCCCCCTCTCTGCCACCCACACTTTGAAGATGTTTCAAAGTTGTTTTTAATAAATGAACTCGTGAACAAATGAATGGAATGAGTTGACCTAGAGCAATCAAAGGTTTTGTCTTTTTGTTTGTTTGTTTTTCAAGACAAAGAACTAATAATCTCTTGATGTTAAAAAGGTTCTACAGTCATGGTAGGTTACTGTTCACAAGCGACTTTCCTTTTCCCCCTTCTCCACTAGAGGAATACATTTCCCTGTCCCACTGATGCTAAGCCCAGCAATTACTTGGGCAATGAGATATTAGCAGGCATGAAGCAAATAAAGTTTTAAAACATACTCAATGGCTGGCATGCATTTTTCCATCTCTTCTGTCACTATGAGAGGAGCTTTCCCTGAGGAGTTGCTACCTCTTCAGCTTAGGCTGATGGATGAGACTTATTGAGCAGAACAGAAACCAGCCCACAGCAAGGCCACCCTGGCTGGGCCTGCAACACTTGAAGCAGAGCAGCTAATTAGAGGCTACCCTAGAACATCTGAGCCAGCCAATTGACGGACACACAAGCGTAATTGTCTGTAATGTAGAAATAACTGACTGATATAACTACTGAGCATCAAGTAGTTCCAAAGGAAACCTTGAAACTGAAGATTGCTGGGCCATAGACAAAATCATGATCTTGATAAGAACTAGATGGGTTTAAAACCTTAGACCTTAAAATCAGATGAAACACTTTTTCAAGTAACCCACTCATTCATCATTATCTTTAACAAGAGCCTATTATGTGTGGGGCACTTTTACAGATATAAACATACAGTCTGGCAGCAAAGTCCAAAATTCCATTCTTAAATTTGAAGGACTGTTCACTCTGCTTTTGTGTAAAAAGTTTGAGTCTTGGTTATTCTAAATATATGTGATTCCTGTTTGCATTATCTCCATTAAGGGGACATATAAACTCCTTGACATTTTCTACTGGAAAGAACGTTCTTCTCTATTTAAAAGGCCTCTTGAGGGGCCAGCAAGTGGCATAGTGGTTAAGGCGCTGGACTCCCACATGGTCAACCACAGTTTGAGTCCCACCCGGAAGTTTAGAACTCACCCCAGGCACGTGTGTATGTGTGTATGCACGCCCAAAATCCCAAGAGGAGAATGGAGGAGAAGTGATTACTACTTGGCTATCCCCTGAGAGGGGTGATTTCTCGCTTTCTGTCTGTCTCTGTTTCTCCAGGACCACACACAACATATAGCAAAAATCTCTCTTAAAAAATAAAAGCAGGCCACTTGACTTAATGGATCAGTTAGGACTCTGCTGTGAGAGATAGAAGCCCGACTCAACCTAGGTTAAGTGTAATAAGGAAAATATTAATTAGCTCACCTAGCTGAAAAGTCTAGAGGACTGATATCAAGAAAATACTGATCAAGGGGTTTAAGTTATATCTTTAGGGCTCACTTTCTCCCTTTCCCTTGCATCTACTGTCTTCTATATTGGCTTTATTACCAGAGTCCTTGTGGTGAAAACATTGCAACCAAAAACCCCAGGTCCTTTCAGGATCAAATCCATAGAAAAATATTTTATTTATTTATTTTTTTTTTCTGTAACTCCGACCAAGTCCAGGCATTGGCTCTGACTGAGATGGTTAACTTTACTTGAGTCACATGCCTATTCCTGAACTAATCATTGTTGTGAAGGAATGAAATGTTCTGATTGGCCAGAGATGAGCTATGTATCATGATTGTGCCTTCCTCTCTCAAAGACCTACAAGCAAAAAAAGCAGAGAGAAAATAGGAATAATGCTACCAGAAATAAGGACAATAAAATCTTTATGGATGAAAAAGAAAAAGAAATATAGAAAGATTACCTTAAAAGTAAATACATCGGTAAATTTATTTTTAATAAGGATGCTACATGTAAAAGAATTAAGCTTGATCCCTATTTTACACAATATATAAAAAATTACTCAAAATATATCAAATACCTAAATGTAAGAGTTAAAGCTATAAAGACCTAAAAAGGAAACATATGGGTAAATCTTTGTGATGTGAGATTTAGTAATAGATTCTTAGATATGACACCAAAAGCATAAGTGACAAAAAAACCTAGGTAAATTAATATTCATCAAAATTAAAACTCTTTCATACTTCAAAGGACAAAATAAATAAAGTGACAAGAAAATTCACAGAATGGGAAGAATCTTTGTAAATCACATGTCTAATAAAGTATTTATATCTAGAATATGTCTTATTACAACTCAATAATAAAAAGATGGTCAATTCAAAAATAGGTAAGTTTCTCCAAAGATGATATCAAAAGATTAACACCATTAGTTATCAGAGAAATAGAAATCAAGGTCACAATTAGATACCACTTTACACCAACTAAGATAGGTATAATAAAAAATTCAGGTAACAAGGACCAGCTCCAAAGCACAGAGGTACTGCACTGCTCAAGACAAGTCAGATCCCATGTGGTGACCACAGTTTGAATCTCCAGCCTGGTGAGCCTAAACACACCAGGCATGCATGCAAATGCCCAAGATCTGTGACTAGACTCTGTGAAAAATGCCTATCTCTCCCTCTTGCACACATACATGCACATAGATACATATACCCGCCATCATGTATGCACACGTGGACTCTATCATGACTAAAGGAAAAAAATTCAGGTAATAATAAGTGTTGGCAAGGATGTGAAACAATCAGAACATTTATACACTGGTGGTAGGAATGTAAAATGTTACAAACACTTTGGAAACAGTCTGACAATTCCTTAAATAGTTAAACATAGAGTTAACATCTGACCAAGTTATTCTGCTCCAATGTATATGCCTAAGAGAAATGAAAACATATGTCCATATGAAAATTTGTACATGAGCATTCACTGTAGCATCATACATAACTAAAAAGTGTACATAATCCAAATGTCCATCAACTAATGAATGGGTAAACCAAATATGATCTATCCATGCAGTGTAATATATATTCAGCCATAAGAGAAGTGAAGTTCTGTTATATACTACAACATGGATGAATCTTGAAAACATTACACTAAGTGAAAGAAACCAGTCACAAAAGACCACATGCTTTTTGATTCCATTGATATGAAGTGTCCAGAACAGGTAAATCTACAGAGTCAGAAAGTAGTCAGTGGTTGCCTGAGGTTGAAGGAGATTTGGTAATTAAGAGTTTCTGTTTGGGATGATAAGTATATTTTCAATGTGATTGTGAAGTTTGCACAACTCTGTGAATACACTAAAAAACTATTGGAATTATGATATGTAAGCTGCATCTCAATAAAGCTGGTACAAAAAATGTTTGTCTATCAATATCAAATTGTACATCTGCCCTAATAAACTGATACTCTATGTTCTCAACCAAGAAGTAGAAAATGGAGTTAGATATTTATAAAGTAATTTATACAATATTTTTATCCACAAAGATTTGAGCACCTCCATCTAATTTGCTTTTATTTCTGGTTTTGTTTCTTTTTCTTTTTAAAAGACAGGGTCTCACTTTCACAATCTTCCTGCCTCAGCCTCCCAGCTGGGATCATGGGTTTACTATAACATATCCAGCTCTTTACTTTTCAGACAGCGTTTCTCTACAGTGCCCAGGCCAGCCTTGAGCTGGGTCACTAGCGTACAGACATGCCACCATGCCTGGCTTTTAGTTTGAACCAGGAATTAAACTCAGTCCTCCCATGTAGTCCCAGCTTTGTGAAGCACAGTATGTCAGTAGCACATGTCACTTCAGCTGGACATGATTTTGGTTTTTATTTTAAATTTAAAATATGTTCTTTTTCTACTACAGAAACTTCCTTATGCATGAAAAATGACAAATATTTATTTAACTCATAATTGAAAAAAGAATGAACTAAATTATGTATTACTGTCCAATTTTCTTATATATATATATATATATATATATATATATATTCTATTAGATATTTCAAATTATAAAGAAATGTTTGATATCATTTATTAATAAAATAATCTATATGAAATAATAAGTATTAGTTTTAGTAATCTTTTACATACATACATAATGAACATTTTCTATTGACATTTCTTAATATAAATAGAATGTCCTAGCATCCTGAGGATTGAATTAATTTGTAACACACAATGGCACAAAAATAAAGGAAATTTTATTTTAGGTTTCTATTGATGGCCTGGAAGAGAGAATAAAGAGCAGGCTCATTAAATTCTCCACTGATACCCAATTAGAAAGTATTCCCACACTGAGAAGGCCAATAAAATTTATAAATAGATCTAGAGACTGTGGGTTGATGTGAGCAAAAATGTAACTATGGCTATTTAATCTGTTCAATGACAAGGTAATATAGTTAGAAGAGATAAAATAACTTTGAAAATAATATATTTGGAGGTAGTGTGGCCGAAGAGAATTAAAAATTTCTGGGTAAATCTAGGTATAATTGAACAATCAATGTGGCATAAAGAGCCTGTAGTTCATATTGGACATAAGCTCACAACACAGGAATTTAAATGACAAAGTGGAATACTTTTAACCCAAACCATACCCACATAGTGGTTAAGAGTCAGCTCCGATATCAATCTTGGTTCTGGCATTTACTTGTATAAGTTAATTACTTCTCTACACTTCATTTTACTTAGGTATAAAATCTAGATATTTTTCTTTCATAGAAAAAAAAATCTTGGATGGAAAGTCTAGTGCACTGTCTGGCACTCAGGGACCAATACAAGTGAGCAATTCTAACTATTACTATTTCAACATCTTCCTATAGGTTTTTCCTGATTCCAGGCAGTAATGCCATAAATTGATCTTTCTAGTAAACAAATGTGAAGCTATTATTTGGCTTAAAACATTCCAGTGACTGCAAGAAGCCTATGGGCCAAAGTCCAAATTATTTCCATAGCACATAGGGCTCTTCAAGCTCCAGCCTCTCCTTCTCTAGCTGTATATGTAGCTATGTTCCCTTTATGCACTCTTTCAGTTTACCCAAGCTTTTTCTTCTCTGGAAATCCCAAATCTTTACACAAATTAGTCCTTTTTCCTGAAAAGGGAGAAAAGAAACCTTTTTGATGAGAATTGTGAAGGGTCTGTGATTTCTACCCTGATAACAACCTGAGAAGTTAGTGTGGATTTCACAGACGCAATCAGAAGCCATGAAACCCCTGGGTTACAGACAAAGACCGTTATTACTCACAGCACAGCAAGAACCATGAACATCTTTGTGTCAGTTTTCCTTGTTCCCTGCCCAAATTCCACAGAGGCAACATGTAGAGGCCCAGTTGAGTCACAGCTGAGGAACTCTAATCTTAGGAAGCCAAAACATTTTATAGTGGGCGACAAGCAAACTTGCCTGAGATTTACCTGAGATGGAGATATTATCTTCATTATATTAAACAGAAAACAATCTCTCCACCTGTTCTGAAGAGGGGCACAATCTCTATCTTTCAACATTAGAAAAGACATCTTTACCCAATATCACAGGTCATACAACAAACAAAAAAAATAGCCTGTCTTCACTTAAAATTTTTCATATCTTTTTCATCATGGATTTTTAGCATTAATTTTAGTTTTTAAAAATACCACATTAAAATATTTACTTTGGTGTCAACAGGTGATGTAGAGATTAAAGCACTGGATCCCATGTGACTGACTGACTGGTTCAAGTCTCGGACCTGGTGGCTTGAAAGACACACCAAACACATGTGCATATGTGCCCAAATCCTGCGAGGAGAAGGAATTATAGTGTGGCCATCCCCATGGTGGGTAATTTCTTTTTTTTCTCTCTCCTCTCTCTCTCGTGAATGCACATGGCCTTTAGCAAACTGAATATATATTTTAAATAATTATTTAGTTTATTATTATTATTACTTTTAAATTTGACCAGAGAGAGAGAGAGAGATGGATAGTGAGAAAGCAAGCTGCCAGGTCCAGGACTTAAACTATGGTAGGCCATGTGGAAGTCCAGCACCTTAATCAGCATGCCACTTGCTAGCCCCCCAAAAATTATTTTGATGACTGAACTTTTGGTGTCCGTTTAAATTTTGTGCTTGAGACAAGAACCTCACTTATCTCACTCTAATCCTAGCCATGTAAAGAAAACAAAAAACAAACAACAAAACAAAAATATACAAATATACATACATATATATGTATATCTTACTATATATGATATATATCTGTGTGTAGACTTGTGTATATGTCTTTCCATATATCAATATTGAATAGAGATACATTCATGTATACTTTCTCTTCATCAGTGCCAAAGGAGTTTATTATGTAAACAGTCTGTATCTTATTTTATGTTGGCCGCCGCCGTTGGTCGCCGAGCGAAGATGGCGCTGCTGGCTGCATAGGAAGGCGTGTACAAACAACTCCTTCTACAGCCAATCAGGACTTGCCTCGTACAGGTGAAGGAACTTGCGGGTGGGGCCGCGGGGAGGATCCTATATATACAGGGGAAGCAGAAGAAAAAGGAAACCTGTGAATAAAGACTGCGGGAGGAAGAACCGGGTGTCCTGTCGTCTCTGCAGAGAGGTGGCGCCGACAAGTGGTGGCCCGTACGGGGACAAAAACAAATGAGGAAGAACCGGGGGTACAGAAGGTTCAGAACCTCCGAGTCTACAGGGCAGCTAGCTGGTACCGGGTGAGGGTCCCGGAAAGAAGACCTCGGCAAAGAGGTGAAACCTGTGGATAAAGACTGCGTGAGGAAGGACCGGGTACAGAAGGTTCAGAACCTCCAAGTCTACAGGTTTATTTTAAAGTTAGGAAATAAAAGTACTAAGAAACTTAGAAAGCTAAGAAGAAATTTAGAGGACTAAGAAACTTAGAAAGCTAAGAAGAAATTTAGAGGTTAAAGGACTAAGAAACTTAGAAAGCTAAGAAGAAATTTAAAGGACTAAGAAATTTAGAAAGCTAAGAAATTTAAAGGACTAAGAAACTTAGAAGCTAAGAAATTTAGAGGACTAAGAAACTTAGAAGGCTAAGAAATTTATTTTAAGGTTAAAAGACCTCGGCAAAAAGGCATCGGCCTTCTCCTGACAAAAACAAAAGGGGGGAACTGTTGGCCGCCGCCGTTGGCCGTGGAGCCAAGATGGCACTGCTGGCTGCATAGGAAGGCATGTACAAACAACTCCTTCTACAGCCAATCAGGACTTGCCTCGTACAGGTGAAGGAACTTGCGGGTGGGGCCGTGGGGAGGATCCTATATATACGGGGGAAGCAGAAGAAAAAGGAAACCTGTGAATAAAGACTGTGGGAGGAAGAACCGGGTGTCGTGCCGTCTCTGCAGAGATGGCGCCGACAATTTTTCATTTAATAATGTATTTTCCTCACTTTTAACATGCACACACAAGTCCACTTCATTCTTTTAATTGAACATGACCTTCCACAGGATTGATGCACAATACTTCCTACTGATGGGCTTTGAAGGATTTCTAGTTCTTTGTCATTAAAGAAAATGATATTGTAAACATTCTTCTATCTACCTGCAGCAAAGTGGATGCACGGATAAATTCTGAGCAATACAATTGCTCAGTTAAAGTCTGCATAATTCCGTATTTGATAGATATTACCAAGCTGCTTCCCAAAACTCTTCATACTTCCACTATGTATGGAAATGCATGTTTTCCCACACTCCTCCAAACACTGAGTATTAATAAACTTACAAAATGTTCACTGATAATGCATGGAAAATATTCTTATCTATAATTTGCGTTTTTAGAAAATTACAAGCGAATTACAGCATGTTTTCACACATTTATTGGCTATTTATAACTTATTTTCTGTAAATTGTCTGCTTAGATTTTTTCCCCATTTTTTCTATCATCTTGCTTTTTCTCATTAATTAGGATTTTTTTTTTGAACAAATGCCATAATGAAAATAATGCACATAATTTTCTTGGCTTGCTATTTTTCAAATAATTTTTTGGATCATTGTCCTATGCAGAAGTTGTTTTTCTTTCCCAAAGTTATTTTGTTCATGATAGAGAATATATGTATATGCATGAGAGAGAAAGAGAAAGCATCCCCAATAGGGTCTGGTCACACTGATACACTTCCTTCATCCCCCAGGCCTTGGATATGCATGCAGTCACCTAGTATGTTTTCAGATCCACTGGGCTGGGAATCCTAACCCATGATCAGCCATGTGGCTTGTAGCGCTGCAGCTTAGTATAGTGTGCTGCAGAGGCTAGGCCTGTTATTTTTTTCTTTCTTTTTTTTATGATCTTTTATAGAGTCTGAATTTTGTATCTTTCTTCCAGACTAGATAACAAATTTTAAAATTAAAAACAATACATTATTTTTTCCCCTGAAGCAATCACTCTTAAAACAAATTTTAAAAATACGTAGGTGTATAAAGTACAATGTTAAAATGACACTAGCCTTCCCACTTCTGCTCCCATCCTTAGTACTTGTTAACTGCCTCCTAGCTTGTAAGTAATCATATACTTATATAGAAGAAGATATATATGTACATACATACAAACATATATGAAAAATTATATAACACACATTATATAATGACCAGTACCTTTACATAAGTTCCTGACCATTATAACTGCTCAATTCTTACTAATTTTCTTCTTGTCCTTTTCAACAAATTCTTTTTATTTATTTCTTTTACAGAAGTTCACTTTTATGTATTTCTTCTACAGAGAGGGAGACAGAAAGAGGTGTAGAAAAGCACCCCTAAGATGGCTTTCATGCCATGATCCTACTCCAAGGTTCAGCCAGCCAAGATCATGGGTTGGCATGTGTGCCTGGCTTGCACAGTGAGAGCTCAGGACATAAACTTGAAACCTTCCCATGTGGCCTCAGCATTACGAAACTTTGTGTTATTATCATACCACCATGGCTGGTCTACTTTACCTTCCAAACAAGTTTCCTTATCTTTGGTGATGTCTAAAGTCTCTCCCAATTCTATGATTTGACATAATTTTTTCCTATATCCTGCCTTATGCAAACCTAACTCTAGCCACCTGGCTTTTATTTCCTGTTTGACTTATGACATTTTTACAGTTTCTAGGACAGCTCATTGTTTTTGAATGTGCATGAGTCTTGACTATCTCATGATATCAAAATCCAGTTACTGTCTCAGCATCTTTAATCAAAGGCATTTGAAGTAACCTCAGAGGAGCAAGATAAATCAGGATTGTTGACTTGTATTTTGCCTCTCAACAGGACCCTCTTTAAAACCACACTTTCTGAAGAATGTCTAAGTGGAAAACCCACTCCAACCTTCTCACGTAAGTATTAGAAGTCTGGAATCCAATGTACTTTGGCTTGCATATCATCACTACCTTATTATTCCATAATTTGTGATTTTTAAGCTTAATTTGTTGTTAATATTATTATTATTTTTTAAAAACTTCTTCCTTTCTTCTGAGAGAGAGAGAAAACACCTCCCAACAGGGTCTTGATGCTGTGATCATCCAAGCCTAGATCATGGCCATGCATGTGCTGGGGATATTCAGGGAGATCTCCAGACACAAACATGAGATCTTCCCATGTGGGTCAATCTTGCAATCTTACCACTGCACCACCAACTAATCTCAGTGTAATTTTTGACTGGCAAATCATAATTTATACATCTATGGGGCACATTGTGATGTTTTGGTGTATGTGTATTGGGATGATTAAATCAAGCTGATTAATGTATCCATCACTTAACTTGCCTGTTATATTTTTATGGTGAGACATTTGAAATTTACTATTATTGTGAAATATATAATATATTATTATTGACCTTAGTCATCCTGTTGTGTAATAGAACTCAAAAATCTATTCTTCCTGTCTAAAATTTCATGCCCCTTTCTCAACAACTCATTCTTCCTGCCCTCCTCACCTCTACCTCCCCAGCTCTACCTCTCCTATCCAACTGCACCCTCTGGTAACCACCATTCTACTCTCTATTTCTAGATTCCAGACATAAGTGAGATTATGCAGGATTGGTCTTTCTGTGTCTGGCTTATTTCATTAGGATGGTGTCCCCAGATTCATTCATGGTGTTGCAAATAACAAAATTCTCCTCTCTTAGGGTTGTGTAGTACTCCAATGTGTATATGTATCACATTTCCTTTATTCATGCCTCTGCTGATAGACACTTAGTTTGATTCATATCCTGGTTATTGTGAATAAAGGATAAAGGAGTGCAGATATCCCAACACATCAGTTTCAGTTCCTTTAAGTATAGACACAGAAGTGGGATTGCTGGTCATATGGTAGTTCTACTTTTAGTTTTCTGAGGAACAGTCATTCCATTTTTCAGAATGGTTGTACTAATTTGCATTTGTACCAACAATGCTCAAGAGTTCCCCTTTCACTTAGCAATAAATCTTCCGTATCTGTCCACTTTCTATCAAATGCCAGGATCTTGTTGTTTTTATGGCTGAGTAGTATTCCATAGTGTATATGTAAGGAGGATGAGAAGGAAGAAATCAAGGGAAGGAAGGAATCAAGGGGAAAAAGAAAGAAGCAAAATATTTTAGGGACACAAAAATGAAAAATTACCTGTTGATGATAATGTGTCTGTAAATATATTTGTTTGGACTGATAGACAATGTACTCATGCTGAGAGAATTCATCTTGTATGATGTAATGATATACAGTGAGAGAATGTAAAAAAACTAATAAGAGAAAAAAATATTTTTTTGAGAGGTTTTTGCTATAGGGTGTGTGCGCTCGCCAGACAGACAGAGAGAGACATAGAGACAGAAAGCGAGAAATCACCCCCCAGGGGGGGATGGTCACGCCGCAATCCCTTCTCCTCCATTCTCCTCTCGGGATCTTGGGCACGCACGCACATGTGCCCGGCATGAGTTTTAAGCCACCGGGTCCGGGACGCGAACCGCGGTCGACTACGTGGGAGTCCAGCGACATAGCCATTACGCTAACTGCTGGTTCCCGAGAAAAAATATTTTTTAAAAAGTCTGTATGGATCATCAGAGAAAACAAAAGAGTTCCCTTTTCTCTGCATCCTATGCTACCTTTTTGATAAAAGCCACAATAATAGGTGTGAAGTGATGCCCCTTTGTGGTTTTAATTTGCATTTCCCTAATGAGTAGTGATGGTAGTTGGTCTTTTCACCTACTGGTTTGTCATCTATATATCTTTTGAGAAGTGTCTGTTCAGGTCCTGTGCCCATTTTTTTTTATTTGGGTTATTTGTTTTCTTGCTAGCGAGTTATTTGAGTTCCTTATATAGTTTGGATATTAATCTCTTATCAGGTACATCATTTAAAATATTTTCTTGCACTCTAGAGTTGTTTCTTCACTTTGCTGTTTCCTTTGCAGCATAGATGCTTTTTAGTTTGACACCATCCCGTGTGTCTATTTTTGCTTTTGTTTCTTGTGATTTCAGGATCACATCCAAAAAATTGTTGCTTAGACCAATGCCATGGAGCTGTTTCCACATGCATCTCTTATTTCTCTTAACTTTTTGCACTCAGGCACCTACTGAATAGTATGACTCAGTAAAAAAAATCTATATCTCCCTTACCTAGAAATGTTGCTTTACTTTTCCCTGGAGAAGATGTAGAATTTAAGCAGGTTGGGTATTTGCCTCATCTATTATCTATTGATTCTGTATTTTGAGATACACAATATCCATCTAGATATAGTTTTAGAATTCTCTGAGAGGTGATTTTGGTACAATGTGCCAAAAACCATTGAGATTTCTGGGGCAGGGTTTGTAATGACAAGCTTAGTAGTTTTAACCTTAGTGATAATGTGAATTATTACACTAATGCTGTAGGGCTGGGGGATGTGGAAGGTGGAGGCAGCCCAAAATGGAAGATATGAAATTGCAACATTAAAAATGGATCTTTCTTTCCCCTATTTTCCTTCTTCTTTTCTTCCTAATTTTTTCTAATTTCACACAGAATTACAGAAACCTAAAAAAAAAAAAAGCAATTTAAACACAAGACCAACATAAGTAGTCTAAGAAAAATCTATTCTGTATAGTGCAAGAACACAATTGATGTAAGAGAAATTTTAAAATATGTATAAACTGACCAGCCTCATCTATAAGTACTACTTAATTTCAAGCTGAATGACACATTTCACCAAGTGAATATTATAGAATATTTATTTCATTTATTTTATTACCTACATATCTCCAGAGGGACTAGGGAAATAAGAGCAGAAACAACTAATTAAATGTCTTGATGAACTGGTAAGTAGCTGAAACTTGTTTATAAGCTTGGTATACTGCATAATTAGATTGTAATTGGGGAAGGATAAAATCCCCAATGCCTAAGATTCTAATTTTTCTCTGTGGAGTTAAATTTATAGATGTATGCCATTGGTGGCTTACTTAGATAGATGTGTATGCCTCACTTCCTTTCAACAGATTTCTTTCTAACTATCTAAGTCTTTACTGTTGACAATCATATTATGAAGTCATATGACTTGGGTTTGTAGAGATATAACCCATTGCTACAAAGTGTATCTGAACCTCTCAAAAGGGAGTCAATAGTAGTATCTACTAACCCTAAACAAATGTCTATCCTATGACCAAGAAATTCTAAACTCCAAATATATATGTGGGAGAAATGAGAATTTATGTCTATCAAAAAACATGGCCTTGGGGTCAGCATGTGGTGTGGTGGTTAAGGTGGTGGACTTCCACACGGCCAACCATGGTTCGATTCTCAGACTTGGCTGCTTGAAATTCAAACCATACATTGTTAAATGCCTAATAATAAAAATACCTGCCCCCCCCCAAAAAAAAAGAAAATCATATAGGGAACATGTGCATAAGTGCCAAAAACTCCAAGAGGAGAATGGAGGAGAAGGGACTGCAGTGTGGCCATTCTCACTGGGGGGTGATTTCTCACTCTCTCTCACTCTCTCTTTCTCTCTCTCTCTCCAGCAAGTGCATGCACCTTATGGCAAAAACTTTAAAACAAAAAGCCAAGGGAAGTTTATAGCAGCTTCATTCATTATAGCCTAAATATGGAACAACTTGAATGTCCATCAATAGTAGAATGGAAAATAAATTGTGGCATATTCATACAGTGGAAAATTCCCCAGCAAAGGAAGAGAAAGAATTGCTGATATTTGCAGCAGTATGAATAACTCTCCACATATTAAGGCAAATGAAAGAAGCTAGACACAGAGAGTGCATGCTGTACACAATATTCAAGAAGAGGTAAAAATAACCTGTGATGATAGAAGTTAGAACAGTGGTTATTGCAGTGGAGCATAGGTAGGAAAGGGTGTTCTTTACAGGAGAGAGGCACAAAGGAGCCATCTAGGGTGCTAGAAATGTTCTAGATCTTGATCTGGGTAGTTACACAAGTATAGATATTTGTAAAATTTTTAAAAATGGTACACTTTCATGCACTCTACACAGCTTGCTGTATGTGTGTTACACCACAATAAAAAGCAATAAACAAATAGATCCATAAATAAAGTTTTACAGAGGGAGCTCTTTTTTCACTACCAAGTAAATACCTGGACAGAAACTGCCAGAGTCCATTGAGTCTCAGATTTTCATGGGACCGAGGTTTAGCTGTGGGTGGATGTCCATGGGTAAGTTAGAAACAATTGCACTCAGGGGTCCCTGCCTCCTCCCTTCTTTGTTCCGTGCATTCCTTATCCTCTTTGGTCTTCGTGATCATTTGGGCAGCTATGTCATAGAGAAAGGGATATTACCACGGTAGTGTGTGGGAGTGTGTGTTGGTGGAGAGACAGGAAAAAAAATGAGTTTCATAAGCTTAGGTCCTGAGGGGACTCAGAGCACAAATGAAAAATAAATTAGATGCAAACTAAATTGTGATAAGATGGGATAGGCTTCCCGCCAAGCAGACTAGATTAAAATTTGCCAGATAAGAGAATAATAGTAGGAGAGAAAGCAAGAGTGAGAAAATGTGGGTCCTTGAGAAAGAGGCTCAGTTCTCTTCACAGAACTTTCAGATAGAGTAGCGGCCTCAAAAGATATCTGTATCTGGCTTCCCAACTTCTTGACTATCTTGGAGATTCCATATTTTTCTTTTCTTATTGATTATGAATATTCCCAAATGATCAACCTTGAGAATTCTACTTTCCTTTGTTTAGAATCTATTGGGTCAGAAATGTAATAGTATCTATTTAAATAGTGTCACAAATGAAAAAGTGATTTTTTTAAAGTGAAGAAGTGGGAACGTGTGAGGAAAAATATTAAGGAGAAAAATAGAGATACAAGACATTTATAGGACAGAGAAATAGATAATTGTCTGTTCATGATAGCATGTACAGTATCCTCAACTGGACTGGTGCAAAGAGTATCCATGTTGGGAAAATTTGCTTTACAAATTAAGTGATGTATAATGATTGAATGCATAAAAGAAATTAAAATAAAATAAAAATTTGAAAAAAATTTTAAAAATTCATTCTCACATTCTTTTATTGAAATTTAATTTTTAAAAGTTTGGCTCAAAACTCTCTACTAACGATTCTAACTCCAAAGATTTTCTGACACGAGTATTCCTTTAAATTTTATGACTGGTTGGTATTGTTACCTCAAATACATATATTTTTGCTTAGTGAAAAAGTAATTTAAAAATATATATCAGAGGTTGGTCCCATAGCACAGTGTTTAAACCCTGTGCATTGAGAGTTGGATTCTACACAGCTGATTTTGGTTCAAATTCTGCCTTGGTGGCTCAAAAAACACTCTAGGTGCATGGTGTGATGCCCAAAATTGTAATGAGAAGGAGAAAAGGAGGGGAAAGGATTGTGGCATGACTAGGCCCTATTGGAGGAGTACTTCCTCCCTATCTCCCTCTCTCTTTTTATTTCTCTGGTGAGCATATGTGCCCTCTGGCAATAACAAAGATAGACTGAAAAAAATAGAAAAAAAACTTCCTAATAACAGAATTTTAGTACTTGAAAGTCAAATTTTTGACTTGCCCACCTGAGACACTTGGGAGATTTATTCATATGTCTCATGATTAATGTTCTCTGTGTTCCATTTGTGCTGGGAGAGATTCAGCTGCCTGTTTACAACCTTTTTTGTCTTTTGATTTTGGCACCATAAATAGACATAGCAGGAGATAATGAGTGGAGTTTGGTCTTTATTGGCAGACTGAGTCAGGAGCCCAAGATTTATTAATTTTCATGCCTGAGAGGCTTTGGATCTCAGAACATGTATTGGGCTAGCAAGCAAATGGTATTTAACCTTAGATGTGGGGATTTTCTGACAAACAAATGAAGGCTGGAATGGGACACTGTCATGTATTAACCCAAACATCACCATTTTCTTGGTAATATGTTAACACTTCTTTTTTTTAAGAGAGAGATATTTGCTATTGGACACATGTGCTCACTGGAGAGACAGAGAGAGATAGAGAGACAGAAAATGAGAAATCACCCTCCAGGAGGGATGGCCACACCACAATCTCTTCTCCTTAATTCTCCTTTTGGGATTTTAGGCACTCATGCACACGTACCTGGCATGAGTTTTGAGCCTCCGGGTCTAGGACTCGAACCATGGTCCACTGAATGTAAGTCTAGCAACATAACCATTATGCCATCTGCTGGTCACGGCATATTAACAGTTTTTTAATATCATGCTTCTCCTTTCATTGAAATAATGACAGTGTCACAGTAACACAGAGCTTTATATTTGTCTTCTTTCTGAAACACATTACTGAGTTACACATACAGATCAAGTTTTACAGTTCTCAAGCATGAATATATTCCCTTGAAAGTGGGCCAAATGAAGAGAATCACCAAATTTGTGAAATCCGCCATGCATTTCAGATTTGATACTTCACACATCAGCAAAAGGTTCTCAGCAAGTCAGGAGACACAGAAATTTAGAGATGGAATGAAATATTACAGCGTCCCTGTCAGACTTGTCAAGTCTGTTTTCCAAGCTTTGTAGGAGGCAAAGCTTAGCACGATGAGTGGGGAGAAATCTCTGTATTCAAAAGGTAGAGCAGCATTTCCCAATAATGCAGTTAATAGTCAGGTTGTGTTTATATTGTTCAAAGTGTCTTTGTCTGTACATCATAATATGTAAGTCTATTAAAGCAAAGGCAGCATGCTGTCATTGTTGCTTGCCTTCTCCACAAGGTATATTGAACAGCAGTTGGAAATTTGTAACCCACTGAATACACTTAGAGTTTATATTTTTGATGTACATCACTCTACTCAAGTCCCATCCATTAATGTGCATTCCTTTGTGGATGTGATGGGGAAAATGTAAATGCCAAGATGGATGGAAACTTTCTGGTTTTGAATTGTCTGTGTGTGGGCTAGTAGCTTTTTTCTTGCCATCTTTTCTGGAATGGGAAGAGCTAGAGGCATAATAGTCACTGTCATGATTTTAATGCTTAAATTATTGATGTTTAGAAAAGAGTACATCATCTGTTGCTTAGACACTCTCTAAAGCTCACCTATCATTGCAATTTTGTTTATGATTTGTGATGCTTTATTATTTCTTACTCACGGGGTCAAAGCCACAGAATGATTTGCCCTCCCTTTTTATTACTGGGTCATCCCAGCATTTACCATGGTGCAAACTGTAAGAAAGCAACTGCACAAGAAGACTTGGGCCTCCTCAAAATCCTATGGTCACATCTCAGTAATGCTGAATTGCTTTCCATTGGATATGGTGGTTTCTAATTGTCTATCACCTATCATTTGATTTAATCTTCCATTTAAAATCTTTACCTCTAAGTATGTACGGTGTCAACAGGAGTGCCTTTTGGTAACAGAAATGTGATGGCCTTCTTTACTGCCTCCAGTAATTTCCCAGACACCCCTTTAAGAACCTTGTAGTATGGGGACCAGCAGTTGGCGTAATGGCTACGTTGCTGGACTCCCATGTAGTTGACCGCGGTTTGAGTCCCAGACCCAGTGGCTTAACCTCACACCGGGCACGTGTGCGTGTATGGCCAAGATCCCAAGAGGAGAATAGAGGAGAAGGGATTGTGGCATGGCCATCCCCCCGGGGGGTGATTTCTCGCTTTCTGTCTCTCTGTCTCGCTCTGTCTTTCTAGCGAGCGCACACGCCCTATAGCAAAAACCTCTCAAAAAAAAAAAAAAAAAAAAAAAAAAAACCAAAGAAAAGAAAAGAAAAGAAAAAAAAAAAGGATCTGGTCTTTGGAGTTGAGTAGGTCAAGTTTTGAGTCATGGCTCTGCTCTGTAACCTTAAATAAATCAACTTAACTTTTCAGAATATCAGCTTTCTCCTAAAACACAAACAAGCAAAACACAGCAGAAAATACTGTGGTGAATAAAAGTAGTAGAGCACATAAAGTGCTGGTGGATATTAGCTCGTAGTAGATGCTCATTCACAGTCGATTCTAAGCTTTGCCTTTCTTTATGCAAGTCTTACCTCCCTCACTCAATTATATTAATTCGACAAATGTTAGTTGAGTATCTATTATGGGATTTGCTTTGTGGAAGGTTATGGGGGGGAATACAAAGATGAATGACACGGTCCTGTCCCCAGAAAACAACATTCTAACAAGTTGTTTTTCAACTTTGGCTGAACTTTGGAATCACCAGAGGAACTTTAAAAATGCCAGTGTCTAGGCCATGCCCAAGGACAATGATATCTGAATCTCTGGGTATCTCCCAAGGACCAGTATTGCTTTAAAAGTTTCTAAATCATTCCAATGTGCATCCAAATTAAGAATCACTATCTGAAAGGTAAGTTAGATGCAGAACCTATTACAGAATTATAATATCCAATTCTGTTTGCCACAGAATAGTCACAGCCAATGAATGGGTAGAAAGGCTAAATCACCATGAAGAATTTGGTACATAACCTTAAGGAACTTGGATTTTATCTTAAAGATGTAGAAAATTATTGAAAGAACTTCTGATTAGTCCACCCATACCTGCCTGGACGTTATCACTGTAACCTTCCAATAAATTGCCTATTGGCCTTTTCTGGCAGATAAAACCCTCTTCTTTCTCTGCTGCTGTGCATAGCAGACTAGAAGTATGGGAGAAGCAAGCAACCCACACCTCCACTGTAGCAGTCACTGACAATTTACAAGGATTGGTATGTAAGTATCTCAGTTACCACATCCCTTGGGTGTGACAACTGTTGAATCGATTAATATAATTGAGGGAGGTAAGACTTGTGTAAAGAAAGGCAAAGCTTATAGATAGGTTCTATACTGTCTCCTAAAGTTCCCAAGCAGGACTGAGTTATGGTTGCCCACAGTACTAACTTGATAATTCATCTTTATTTGGATTCCTTCTCTTCCCCTTTTCCCTTTCCTACTTTTATACTTCTGGGTTTTTCAACATAGACATTATTGACATTTGAGCCTGGCTAATATTTTTTTGTGTAGGGCTAGAGATGACTGTCCTGTGCAGAGTCTGTGTTGGTCTCTACCCACTAAGTGCTAGTAGCACATTCCCTCCACTGAAGTTGTAACAGCAAATAATATTTCTAGGTATTGTCAAATATTCCTGGAGGAATAAGCTGCCTCCCTATCCTGCAAGGTTAAAAAAAACACTGGTCTACTGGTATTTCTTGGAATTACCTCCCTAAAGAAGTACTTGCCCTTGAATCTATGTCTTAGTTCTGCTTCTGGGGAACCTAAACTAAGAGAAGTTAAAGAGGGACACACCAGGGACATACAGATCAAATGTGAGATAATCATGTCAGCTTGAGACAGAAATAATAATGATCTGAGCCTGAGTGAAGCTGAAATAATAGAGAAGGAGAGGTAGATGCAAGAAATACAAAGATATGTAATTAATAGAACTTGGAACCTTAGTGTATATGAAAAATGAACCAGAACAAAAAAATTTAGCATGTTCCTGGTGGTGCCATTCACTGACAGAAAATCCAGCAATGAGTGCAGGATTTAAACACAAAATCTGTTATTTTTCAAAGGGGATTTGTGGGAAGATGGAGATGTTGGATTCCATTTTATATCTCATTTAAGAGCCATGTTGTAGTGTCAACATTTCTGTAACTTCCCAGGAGAAATGTCACTTTAGATCAGTGATTCTGAATTTTGGCTGTGCCTTCAGATCACCTGGGAATTTTGAAATATCTGATATCTCAGCCCTCACAGTCAGAGACTTAGATTGAATCGGTCTGAGATGTGGCCTAGGCAGCCACATTTAAAGCTCCCTGGGTGATCCCACTGTGCAGTCAGTGCTGAAAAATTTAGTACTATTTCATAATATTAGATAAATTGTTTAGAGAAAGGATCTCTCTCTTTCCCACAAGCATGCACACATACACACATGCACACATAAACACACACACTTCTCAACCTTTCATCTTGTTTTCATACTATAAATATAATGATATTATTCATTTTAAATGTTAAAATGATGCTAAAGAGAATAATTAAACAGTAAAAATTATTGAGGGCCAGCCCCATGGCTTAGTGGTTAAGGAACTGGATCCCACATAGCTGATCATGGTTCAAATCCCAGCCCAGGTGACTCAAAAAAAACATGCCAGGAATGTGTGTACACATGTCCAAATTCCCAACAGATGAAGAATTGGATTGTGGAGTGACCATGTCCCATTGGAGAGTGCTTTCTCCATCTTTCTCTCTCTGTCTCTCTCTGGTGAATTTAAGTGCCCTCTGGCAATAAAACAAACAAACCATAAGCAAAACAAAACAAAACAAAAAAACACCATTTCCTCTACCCAGATAATTTTCCAAGCATTTCTTATGCTTTATCTTGTTTAATACTCACAAAAACCTTATGAGGTAGAACTCTTATTATGTCCTTTTTACAGATGCAAAAACTGACCCTTAGGGCATTTGACTTCATAAAATCTTGTATTTGGTACCAAGGCTACTTGACTTTAGAGTCTAATCTGTCAGCCACAACACTAGATGGTAGATCCAATTTCCTCATTTTTCCCAAGCCTTTTAGCTTATTAGGAAATTTAATTAATATGTGAATGAGAAGCTGAGGAGATAAAATAAAGTATTCTACAATTTTCGTGACAACCAGGAGCTTTTCTATAAATCACACAAATCAGGTGGATTTGACCTGATTATGATAGAAAATGACAATTACCTTTTCAGGACTGAACATATATTTCCAATCTCTCAAATTCACACATAACTCAAAGCTTATCTGACAAAGAGTAATGTTTTGGCTGGTGTTTTAGAAAGCTTTATGAGATTACATTGCTTTACTTAACAATCTTTTTAGCAAACAAATTGATGATTATAATAATTTTTTGGTTGTTTGTTTTAAACTCTGTGTAAATTTGAAGAGGGGGATGCTAATAATGAAAGTACCATCTACTCTGTTTCCCTGGCATGGTGGTTTCCAGGCGTCTACTCTATCCCATTATGGTCTTAAGTTTCCGCTATCCTTTGATGTTCAGCAATGAAAAGAATGATTAGAGAATAACTTTACTGGCATTAGGTACTTTATTTGAAGCATATGACACATGGCCTATTTACCTACTTCTTTGTAATTTATAGTATCTTACTTTCAAAGAGTGTGAAATACTTCACAAATATTTATTTTATCTTTATAATATTTCTGTGATGTTCTGAATGGACAGGCATATTTAATGTGCTTTGTATTTTCTTTTTATTGTATTGGTCTTATAAAAAATTTACCAAGTGGCAGCCATTCTTTAAGAAGTATTAAGAATTATGATTGCTTTATTAATTTTTTTTTAGTTTTTTTTTTTTCCCATAGGGTGCATATGCTTGCTGGAAAGAGACAGAGAAAGGGAAAGTGAGAAATCTCCCAGGGAGGATAGCCATGCCATAATCCCTTCTTGTCTGTTCTCCTCTTGGGATTTTGGGTACACATACACGTGCACCCAGTGGGATTATCAAACCACCAGGTCCAGGACTTGAACCATGGTTGGCCATGTGGCAATCCAGCACCTTAACCACCAATGTCACCTGGTGGCTCCTCTTTATTAAACTTTTTTTTTCATTCTTTAAGATTATTTCCTCCATGAGCAAGAGAGACAGAGAGTATCCTTGACAGGATCTTGATGCTGCAAGCCATCTTCAGCCTTAGTCAGCCCCAGATCATGGATGAGAACATTCAGGGAAATCTCTGGACACAAACCTGAAACCATCCCATGTTAAGCCTTGCTGAGCATCACATTTTACCACTGTATCATCAACCCTAGAGAACTGTGATTTTTATGTTAAATTCTCTAAGTCTGGTATTCATGTTTTTTAAAATGATGCCCATATGAGCAAGTGGTATGTTCAATGTCAGTTTCTATCACATCAGTTTGTGAACTGAGACTGCATAGGCCAGGAGTCCACAAACTTTTTCTATAAAGGGCCAGATAGTAAATATTTTAGGCCTCATGGACCATTTTGTGTCTATTGCAGCTACTCAACAACTGTGTCACCATGTGAAAGCAGCCATAGATAATATGCAAATAAGTGAAAATGATGGGGTTCCAACAGAACTTTACTCACAAAAATAGGAGGTAGTCCAAATTTGGCCCCCTAGGCTTTATTGTAGTTTTCCAACTCTTGGTGTAAAATCATACAAGAAAAGCTCTAATCTTGGCTTCTAGATTCAAAGTACTAAGTCCAATCTTCATTTATGTGTGCACTTTAAAGCTGTCAGATAACAGTCTCTAAATAAGAATGGCTAGGTTGTGTAAACAAACACAGCTGGGCAAATCCTATTAACGTTATCCCAATTGACCACCTTGCCAGTCTTTGCATGGATTCAGACTGATCTTAGAAGCTGGGAGGAAATTGGGTTACAAACTTGACCTAAGTGAAATTTGGTTGTGACTTGTTGCCCAACAGCAATATGCTTGAAATGTGTAAAACAAGGAAAACAAATGAACATTCTAGAGTACGCCCAAGGCCGTCTACTTTGTACATCATAGAAGAAAACCAAGGGCCGCAAATGTGGCCTTTGAGGTGACTCACTTGGGACATCACTTAGTCCAGGTGGTCACCTATTTCATGCTAATAAAAACAATGCTACCTTATAGTGAACAAATATAATTTGTCATTTTTCTCATATGAACCTTACTGCTGCCACTGAAGTAAGATATTCTTATCCCTATATAATTAAAATCATTGAGGCTTAATTTCTCCAAAACTGTTCAACGAATGAGTGATGGAATTGATATTCAGATCCACAGGTTCTGACTGTGAAGCCTGTATTCAGAATTTCCATTTGGAAAACCCCCTCCACATACAATGTTCTGATAGTAATAATAATCTCTATAATATCAACTTCATGGACAACAGCAGCAGTCAATATCTATTGAGCAGTATGAGGTGCCTGGCACTGTTCTAATTTATTTATAAGTGTGACCTCATTGACTTCTTTCATCAGGCCTATGAAGTATGCCCTCTTGTCATCCTCATTTTCTAGATTAGGAAACTGAGCACAGATAATGACCCAAACAACCATTCTCAAAGCAACTCCTAGAGTAATAAAGCACCACTCACTCAAAGTGAAAACCAACCATGCAGGAAATGCTTCCTTTACTTTCCAGTTTCAGAAGAGGAGAAAAACCCACTGAGGTCTAGAGAAGCAGTGAAGGCTCAGCTTGGCTTTGTATTCTCACTGCATCTGTCTTTGCTCTCCCTTTCATGTCAATTCATTTTGTGCTGATCAATTCCAACCTCCCTAGAGTCTTTACTAGGCTTTAGGGTGAATCTCACATCAAAGCTACACAGTTTGAAGATGCCTCACATGGACAATAGCAGACAATAGATCTGTCTGTCTTTCAAAACGTGAGATAAACCACGTTCTGCCTCCTCCTTTCCATTGCTCTGCTGAAAGCCACATGACAATGGCTTCAGAGAAGGTTATATATCACCCCAGAGCTCAGGTAATCTGGACATGCAATGCAGATGGCAAACAAGGAGAGGAGAGAAAAGAACTATATATCATCAGCCAAGTTAACTAGCTTGAACTACGAATGTGGAGGTACCCTTTCAAAATGTCTCTATGACAGATATATGGATTTTTTCCCCATTTTTGCTGTTGCTATGGTTAACAATGATGACATCAGTTTCAAGTCTAATCCCTGCAATGAGAGAACATAAGTGTCCTCTGTATCATCTCTCAGATGGAGGATTATGAGGGAGTCAGAGATGATGACGGGAGCCATCATCATTTCTTCTCAAATTTTCTACTGCTCACCTTTCTTCTTTGACATATTCCAATTATCTTTCGATGTCTAAGTATAAGAGTTGCAAAGCTTGAAAATTACAGATGAACTGAGGCCACTTGTGAACTAACCAATAATTAGACTTGAGTAACATTTGTTATGTACCATCCCATATAGCACTGTTGCCAGATTACAATGCCAGTGTCAGACAAAACGCTGGTACACAAAAATATCTTTACAATTCTCTTTATTTTTAAATGGTTTTAGACTTAGATAAGAGCTCGTAAAATCATCCAGAAAGTTGTCAGTTATAGCCATCACCCAATTTCCCCTAATGATTACATGTTACATAGCCAGGGTGGGCTTAATAAAACCAGGAAATGAATAATGATACACTATTAACTAACTTTCAGCTCTTTTGTAAAGTTCTCCAATTTCCCCTTTAATATTTTTCTCTGTTCTTGGGACCCACATTTAATTTAGTTTTGTCTCCTTAGTCTCTGCCAATCTGTGACACAGAGAGGTTAAATAACATGTGAAAGGTCTCACATATTTATTAAGTGGTAAAACTGAGGTTTTTGAACCCTGATGTCTTTCTATGAAAATCACATTCCTAATTATTATACCTGTGTTTTTATTTTTGGCTAAATTTACAATAAAAAGTAAATGTCTAATTTCAATGCTTTTGAGAGTTCAAGTGTTTATTTCAGCAATCACAATTATACTTGAGTACTTCAAAACCTTCATGAAAAATGGAATTAAAATATGGGTTTATTTTGTTACAAAAAAGTTTAGAAATCCATACATACTTTTGATAATTTACATTTTCATGAACTGTTTGAAGACCCCTTCATATTAACTAATACATGGGTCCTCTCTGCATTCATATAGTGTAATATAGTGGTATAGGGTTACATAGCTGCATTGGTAGTATAACATCATGTTAGTCCAGTGCTATACTATATTTGACAGAAGAAAGCAACATAAGTATATCTATAGTTTAGGTCTTTTTTTTTAAATATAGTTTTGTGTGTCTTCGATTATCTTAAGACTAGACAGATGTTATCGATGTAACTTTAAAATAAATTTATTTTTCAAAATAAATAGATGTCACAAAATACTTTGTTTTAAGTGGTGGAAAGAGTGGAATGAAAATTGTATACTAAGAAATAGAATATACTCCCAGTATTATGATCTTAGCATTTCATAAAGGTTGAAAATTGCTATTTTAGCATATGATTGATATAAAGAAATTTTTTTGGAGAGGTTTTTGCTATAGGATGTGTGTGCTTGCCAGAAAGACAGAGAGAAGCAGAGAGACAGAAAGTGAGAAATCACCCCCCAGCGGGGATGGCCACGCCACGATCCCTTCTCCTCCATTCTCCTCTTGGGATCTTGGGCACGCACACACACGCGCCTGGTGTGAGTTTAAGCCACCAGGTCTGGGACTCAAACCGTTGTCAGCTACATGGGAGTCCAGAGACATAGCCATTACAGTAACTGCTGGTCCCAATATAAAGAATTTTTAAGACTTTCTACTGTATATGTCTTTTAAGTTCCATATCAGCACATTTGATAATTAAATTGAAAGTTGGAATCATTAATCAACAAAAGGAAATTAGAGCTAGGAAATTTGCATGGAAACCAATTAGGGCATAGCCTGTGGGATAAAATGTAATAAAAAATCAACTGTGGGATGTAGCACGAAACAGAACATTTCTCCAGCAGAAACGCGTAATAGAGGTGACTTCTTTATTTCCAGTATTATGTTTAGTTAAGGATTTGAAAAACAGCCCAGTATGCTATTAAAGAGCATTTGTTAAAAACAAACAAACAAACTTTACCTGTGTGAACATATGGGTCTTTGATTTTCCAAGTAATACTTGATTGTGGACCAATTACTGGGTGAAATATAAGGAAGATAAACTCACTTGAAAAATTCTATCCTAAAGAAGTATCTATGAAATTGGATTTTTTTTCTTCTTCTCTTTGGTGTCTTATTTATCCCACAGTAGGCTAATAACATGTGCCCTCAGCCTCTCTGTTTGTAGGCTGTATGCAGTTTAGAAATCTGACCATTTCTAACAACTGGGAGGTAGGCCAAAGTCTACATATTAAAGTTTTGGGGGCAGGCTGATGCTGGTAAACTTATTTACAACTAGATAAAGGGCAGAAATGGTTTCACTTTTTCTGGTGACCTTGAACTTAGTGTAAAATCACACAGGTTTGTCTAGTATACTGGTGTCATGACTATGAAACAAAATGTATATATAAAGGTTTTTGCCATAGGGCATATGTGTTCACTGGAGAGAGACAGAAACAGTGAGAGGGAAAGTAAGAAATCACCACCTAGGGGAGATGGTTACTCCACAATCCCTTCTCCATTCTCCTCCTGGGATCTTCGGTACACACACACACACACACACACACACACACACACCAGGAGTGATTTTCAAGCCCCCAGATCCGGGATTTAAACCATGGTGGGCTGTATGAAGTCCAGTGCCTTAATCACCTGCTGGCCCCAAATATATTTTAGTGAGTTAAAAAGCCAGTGAATCTTCGCATTTTAAAGACTTTTTTCAATTTAAGATATTTCCATTTCAAGATCTTTCTGTACATATTTATGACAATACTTTATAAGTGATATAGTAATATCATTTTGGTAACAAAATTACATAATGCTGGAAATTTCCTCAAACATTTACTTAAAAATGCACTCTCTTTCCATAAAATATCTCTTTGGTAAATCAGTTACTTTTGCACACTTTGCTAAAATGTTAATATGTACTTTCAAGAGACATTGGTGCATTAATTTGGTTTAAGTCTCTAAATAGCCAAGTACTGATCGCTGCTGGTCAAAATTTCTATTCTTTGACAGAAAACTAGGACACTACATTTCTTATGAAAGAAAAATACATAACTCATCCTTAAATTGCTGTTTTAACTATTTTGCTACAAGAGTACCAGTGATTCTGTAGCAAAAACAATGGACTGTTACATTGACTTACTACAAGACCCCATAAAGATTCTACTGTTTAAAGGTTTTGTTTTTATAAAAGAGAACTAGGTGACATCCTGTAATACATAAACTGCAAAAGGAAATTTTCTTTCCCTTCCAAAGGTTCAATTCTGCTAAAATAAACAGATAAAATCGGGTTTTCAGAAAAATCATGACACATTTTTGCCTAGAAAAAAACACGTCATGACTTTTTTGACAACCCAATAGATTAACAGGAGAAAAAGCCGAAACGAATGTATTAATGTGCATAAGCATGTGAGTCATACACAAAGCATGAGACTCACAGAAAAGCCCAATGGTTGGTTCTTACATATACTCTTCACAGGGGAGAGGAGAGTGAAAAGTGGACACTTTAGAGGCATGGTAAATTATTTTGGGGGAAGATGAATGGACCAGGAGGAAGAAATCAACAAGTAAGTGATTTTCTTTAGAATTTGAATGACCCTGGGGACCAGCAGTTGGTGTAATGACTATGTCACTGGACTCCCATGTAGTTGACTACGGTTCAGATCCTGGACCCAGTGGCTTAAATTCACGCCGGGAGTGTGTGCATGCGTGCCTAGAATAGAGGAGAAGGGGTTGCAGCATGGCCATCCCCCCCAGGGGGTGGTTTCTCTCTCTCTGTCTCTGTCTTTCTGGCAAGTGCATGCTCCCTATAGCAAAAACCTCTTTAAAAAAAAAAAAAGAAAAAGAAAAAAGAATTTGAATGACCCTGAGAAACAGAAACTTTGGGACAAAGTTCTTCTAGATGTAGTCACATTCCTCAGTCTCCTTTCTTGTGATATAAATTAGTCTTCTCTGGTTAATGTAGATTCCAGGGAAGGGATTTAAGATAGTTGCATCCCTTCTGGATAAACTTTACTTAGTCCATAAGGGAATTTCAGAGAACAAAGGAAGGTTAAAGGGATCTTGATTCTGAGGCAGTTTTTAAGGCCTTCCAATTTCAGTTGTTCAGACTCAGCATACCAAAGCCTCATATTCTGGGGTGTCATTGCCTAAGCCCTAACACTGCAATAAGTCACAAAGTGCCATCCTTAAGTAAAAGAGTATCAGTCCCTCCAATGTTTTTCTTTGTATTTTTTCTTTGTATTTATTTATTTATTTATTTATGTATGTATGTATGTATTTTAATTTGACCAGAGAGGGACAGAGAGAGAAAGAGGGAGGGAAAGTGAGAAAGCAAGCCTCCAGGTCCAGGACTGGAACTGCCACGTGGGAGTCCAGCGCCCTAACCACCATGCCACTTGCTGGCCCCAGTCCCTCCAATTTTTTTTTTTTTTTGAGAGGTTTTTGCTATAGGGTGCGTGTGCTCACCAGACAGACAGAGAGAGAGAGAGAGACAGAAAGCGAGAAATCACCCCCCAGAGGGGATGGCCACGCCGCAATCCCTTCTCCTCCGTTCTCCTCTCGGGATCTTGGGCACGCACGCACACACACCTGGCGTGAGTTTTAAGCCACTGGGACGCGAACTGTGGTCGACTACATGGGAGTCCAGCAACATAGCCATTACGCTAACTGCTTGTCCCAGTCCCTCCAATTTTGATATCCATTTCTTCCTCACGGATATCTGATGGATTGTTTGTGACCATCTGACCATATTGAATGAGCATGCCACCGTCAGTATTTAGGTAAAATTTTAATGTATGTGATGCTAAGTTTTTAAATTATTATTAATTTTGTTCATTTAATCACTATACATCACTTTTCTTGTAAGCTGAATTTACCCATCATGAACATATAGATGAAAATAACACAAACCAAGCCCATTTGTTTCCCTAGATCCCTATGATGGGGATTAATACCAGAGTGGTAAGCATGTGAATATTCAAGCTAGTTGGTGGGTAAGGAAGTTTTCAGTCTTAGTAAGCTAGGGGTTTGGGTTTTACCACATGTGCAGGGACTGGAGATAGGTTTTCAATTTCTGCAAAGCAGGCAATAGGATACAAAATCTCTGCATAAAGCCAGTGTTTCAAAGATACTGAGGGAGAGTGTGGAAAGTTCCATGTATTAACATAATAAGTCAACAGTGAAACTTCTCTGCCTATAAATGGGCTTTTGGTGGAAATAAAAATGTCTCCCTTTAGATTGTATAGTTTTGGGTCTGAGTACAGATTAAGGGTTAGAATCTAAAAGCACATGTTTAAGGGTTAGAATCTAAACTGTTCTTCTAAATCAGAATGCCTGAGCTGAAAATTAACACAGAGCTTGAGTCCAGGCTAGTGATAGATAGCCTTAAGATATCTCCAAGGAGCAAATATAAAAGTGCCCTGGATGGGCATGCCCTCCTCCTAGGCAATAGCGGTTTCCAACAGGTAAGCCAGGCCTAAATGTGAGTTTACACTTGTGCTGCATGTTCTCCAATTGCCCCTCCAGATTTGCTCTTTATCTTTCTCCACTCTGCTTTTCCCCCAACAGACTGACTTCTATACTGCATTACCTATGCTTCCTGGCTTCTCAGTGGGCTCATTGAGTGGAAGACACATATAAGATAATTCAGTGCAACATTGGATATAATCTATCCTTCAATAAAATAATGGGTAACTGGTATTCAGCAAATGGATAATTATAAAATAGTGAAGATGCACGATCTAGGTCTACATATATTTGCATGGATAAATCTAAAGGAACAAATGTTGAAAGGAGCAAGACACACAATCACAATATGCATCACTATATCATTTATACTAAAGTTAAAAGCGTGATTTAATTGGTTTATGAATTTATGTTTTTATGGTTAAAAACATACATGAAACAAAACACATCAACACATTCAGTTTAGGAGGAAGGGGAACAGATAAAGTGGTTACAGCCATATCTGTATTATTTTATTTTTAAAAGAGAGAGATGGAGCTTGGTGCAGGAGCATCCATCTATAATCTCAGTTACTCTGGAAACTGGGGCCGGAGAATCATAAGTTCGAGGCCAGCCTGGGCAACATACCAAGACCCTTAAAAAAGTGTGTGTGGGTGGAGGGCGTAGAAAAAAATAAGATATTTCTGTCTGTTTAATCTTGGTGTAGGCACAAGGGTATATTATATGATTTTCTATGCTCTATGTATTTGAAAATGGTTTATACTTCAAGACAAAATGAGGCTAGTATGTCCTTATGAATAATCAAAATCTTTTTCTAGGGATTACATTCTTATTATCTTTACAACTGTAGCAGAGGAATAGAAGAATAGCCAAATCTATTTCTAAACAGTTTCACCTTAGGTAAAAATTATATTACCTGCATTGATATTCAAGGCTGTGTTTTAGAACTGCTTCCTACTCCCTGGGATCTAAGTAGGGATGAAAACAGCCTTGAATTTGAGGATGAGCACCTGACAGTGTTTCCTATGAGACTGTGCCACCTCCTTGCTGTATAACCTGTTAACAATCATAAAGGATACCATGGAGTTACCATGTTTCTACTCTGCTACCCCCAGGTACTCCTTGGTGTTATTTATTCTGGCTGTTGGGTTTCCAGCCCTTTCCTCTCCTGTGAAATTACTGGCTGCTGACATTAATTCGAGAGAAGGAAATATAGGAAAAAAAAATCATCTACAACCAATGGAAATATATGAGTTCTTATGAATCCTTTGCATACCTAAAAGTTAGAACATTGACTGAACTAAGCCCATTGCATTTTTATTTCTAACTTTTCAACACTGAAGAGCCTACTCCATGTAAACATTGGCAATTTCAAACTGGATTGAAAGCTTGGCTACATCCCAGAAGGGGAGATTGGCAGTTGTTTCTGGAAACCTGTTGAAATTTAAAAATGAATATAAATAAAGACTTGAGCCACTGGGTGAGAAAGATTCTATTTCATTATATAATGCAAGGTTTTGCTTTAGAAAAATAAAAGTATTCATCTTTGGATATGACTGAAAAAAAATGTTTACAACCAAATAGTCTAAATGAAAAATTGCAGCCCACAGATTTGTTCAGGGTCTACAGACAAGAGATTATGAGTTGAATAAGGCAAAGACTACATATGTGCTCTATCAGCGAGCATTTCTAAGTCTAGTCGTGGAAAGAGGATGCAGACAGCTTCTGTTTGAGAGTGCTTCAAAAAGTTTGTGGAAAAATGGAATTTATTTCGGTGCAAATAAAGGTTGAAATATATATAAATATTGTTCATATTATGTATTTTACATAAACTCTTCAAAGATTCTTTGTATGTAAAACAGATGTACAAGCAGAAAAGTCTCATAACATTCTCATGTTTGCATGTCTTAATCTCCAACTTGACAGACAACTTGTTCAGGATAGCAAATATTTTATTGAGCCAAGTCAGACAAGGTCTTTGCCTTGGTCTACAGGTGGAGACAGAATGCTAAATGTATTATCCTAATACAACGTGAAATGTGCTATAAGAGAAGACCATTGGAACACAAAAGAGAGGCTCAAGGTGACTAGAATCTTGAAATATAAATAATCATTAGCCAGGCAAAGAAGTGGTTGGTGGATCATTATTCTGGGATCAGTTAAAAGCATTAGCTAAATGTTCTGAGGAGGTAAACATCATAGAATTTTAAAGAAATCAAGTCCTTTTTTAATTTTACCTGAACAGTGGTTCTTAAAATGGGGGAAAGCTCTGAAACATTTTTTTTGTAAAATATTTGTGTTTCCATACAGAGTTTACTCTCCCCATCATTCCTGGAACCACAGGCAAAATATATGGAAGCAGACCAGGAGGTGAGGGCAGACAATTTTGGTTTTTTTTTTGTTTTGTTTTTACTCCTCAGTGCCTGACTTGTTGGTAATGGATGAATGAACAGAAAGACACAGAAGACATAGAAGTTTTGTATACACACAGACACATCTATCTATTAAGAAGGCTTGTTGAGTTGAATTGAACCACTAATTAAGAAGCACAAACTAAATTGGGTTATTTGTTTTGCTTCATGCATGGAGGTGATGATGAAGGATATTGAGGTGACTGGAACCACAACACCAATGCAGAATTGATCAACAAAGCAATGGGATTCGTGTCTCACAATTACAAAGATTTAGAAGCATGGACAAAAGGAGGGGCTAGCAAAGTAGAGTTTACTGAAAAAGTAAAGCTCCCAAAGGAAAGGGGTCCTGAAAGAAGGTTATCAACTTGGGCCTCTCATCAGGGGATTTTATCTAGCAGTCCAAGCAAGCAGTTGTTTCTCCAGCAAGGAAGTAGGTTTCAAAGAAACTAAAACTGTCAATGAAGTCAGGCTATTGGTTCCCTTTCTTAACTAATAATTCAGGTAATTTATTATTAGTTTTCTGTGGGCGCTAACTGACCCTGTGGCACCTCTGGGACACAAAGACCATACTCTTGGTTCTAGAATGTAATTGCTTTAGGTCATACTGCCGATTGTGACTAGGTCAATCATTGCTACAAGCTGTGTCCTGTGTGCTAGCAGTTTCTTGTGAATGCTAAACTACTATGACTCCATCTTTGAGCCTTATGTCCTGACGACCTGTTTCTTAGAGCTCTATCTCCTATCTCAGTGGGAGTGGGTTGCTCAATTTTCTAAGTTCTACTCCCCAATTCAAAGGCTTTATGATACTGAGAATTAGGTGGTACCAGGTCTAGAAATTCAGATGTGACAATGGTGAATAGGGAGAAGGGATTTCCCCCTCCATCACCAGCCTAAATGTGTATGGGGGTTCCCTACAGGAATCTAAACTTCTTTAAATGCCAAGTATTTGCAACTGTTCAGTTTATTACTTTCAAATTATGTTGTGGGATGGCTTCAGTGATATCCAGGTTCTTGGTGTTTCTGACAGAATTGAATGAAGCATGCCAATAGCAAAGGATAGTGAAGGGAAAGTGAACGTACACTCCTGAAAGATAGGAGTGGGCTGAAGTCTGAGAAAGAAAGAGTAGCTTAAGTGCCCCAGTAGTTACTCTCCATGGGGTTTATAATTCCTTAACCAAGGTCATGTAGGTTGATCATTGGCTCTATCAAATATAGCTGGGTCCATTGATTTATCTCATGGGCTATATCAAATGTGGCTGGGCCCACTGATTCATCTCATTGGCTATATCAAATATGGCTTAATCAGCTAGACATCCCCCACTGGAAATCTCCCACCTACATTACCTTAGGCAGGATGCTTTCTGCCCTGATTGTTTTTTCTATCTAGTAACATAGGCAAACTCTCCAACCTCCTTATCCACTTCCATTTACTAGCTTTCTTCCTGCCTCAGTTTCATCCTATGTCTTGGTATCTGAGGCAAGTTGGGCACACCCACCAAAGTGCTCATGTTTTAGGCTCACCCAACTTAATTGATCTATTTTCCAATGACTTCTCCATACTCCTGATCCTATGGGAGAAAAGTAATTTCTTTTTTACACAAGGTGATTTTGCTCAAGATGTTAATTATTAGATATATGGACAATGATATATAACTATAAGATCTCTAACTTCCACTGGGTAAAAGAAATTCTCTCACTTCCCACATTTTGCTTTCTTAATCACTAATGTGTTCTGTCCTGAATCTTCATTTTTATCTCTTCTCAAATAACATTCTCTGGGAGACAAAACTTAATTACTTTGGTGAAAGTGGTCTTTGAATTTCATACTCTAAAAACTTTGATATTTATTAGCACCCAAACTAGGTTTGCTTTCCAATTACTGTTAAAAATGACACTTCATAAAATAGCATTTGAGTTGCAGGTCTCTAGAAGGCAGAAGAATCTTAAAAACAATGGGAAGAACTTGCTTTTCTTTTTTAAAAAAAGATATATATGTGTATAGATATGCATTCTATACAAGTAGACTTTAAAAGGTGTATGAAAAATAGAATTAAGGTTTTTTGGTGCAAAACATTTGAAATCTGTACATAGATTTTTACAACACACATTTTTTATGAAGTTTGCAAAAATCCCTTCATACCTTAATCATGGGTAACTTGAGATCTTGAGCTATAGCCTTCTTTTCTTAAGAAGCAGAAGGATCTTCTAAAAGAAGGGCAATGTCATGAAAAGCCCTTTTGCATTAGAGCTAGTTCCCAACCAGTAAGGAAGTCTTTTTCTGTAGGTAAATACCAATCAAGGTACAAAAATCACACTACTAATTTTAACTGAGAGAATTTAATATAAATAATTATTACCTATGTATAAAATCTTAACTATGCTATGGAAGAAGCTGAAAGATAAAACACTAAAGTATTGTAGAGGTAGAAACTGTAGAAAGCAGCTATCACCCTTGTGGGAACAAAGGGAGAAGCTGGGGTTGTAAAATTTTAGAATCTTGGGGAAAGAAGAGCCAATGGAGTTAAAACCCTGAATTCTGAGAAAGGCATGGTGTTTGTTTGGTGGGTATTGGTGTCTCAGGGTGGTGGTGGAGTGAAATGAGGCTGGCTCTGCATGTGTTGAAACCAGTAAAAACTGAATTCACCTGCTGCTACAGTAAAGTCTGGCCTCTGTCAGCCTTATATCAGAAACAATAATCCAATAGAAAGCCTATAGGAGACGAACAGGAAGCAGGAAAAACCAAGTCCCTCTCCTCTCTAGCCTGGCAGTCTGCTTCTGGCGCCCTGTAGTGCCAGAACCCAACAGGGATCAACTGGCAAATGTGTTTTATAGAATCTCAGCTCTAGCATCACAGAGCAGAGGAAAGCAGGTTGGGAGCTGGATGACAAGAGTTTAATACCTGACACTCAAGTTTGCAAAAGTAACCTTATCTGCAGTACGAGTTTATTATGAAATTAAAGTACTGCTTGACTAAGAATCCAGAAGCCAACCAATGGCCTTGCTAATTGACTCCACATCATCCAACCGTCCCAAGTGATTAGTTTGAGTCAAAACCCATACTCCTTGTTAGCGATTGGTATAGAAATAAGTTTTTCATATTTCATCCTACATGCCCTTCAGCAAATTGATTAAATTGGCCCAGTGCCAGTATTTTTGATCAATCACAACCACTAGCATTAGGAGTTAGATACGAAGTACTGACATGTAACCTATTTGGGCCCCTAATATCTATTTCATATCAAAATCAGAAGGAAAAGAAGTTTTGGAAACCTTGGTAAAGTAATTTACAATTTAAAAAAATTACAAAATATTTTTTTAAAAAAGGGGCAAGACAAGTTTGGTTACTTTCACTGTTTAATCAACATCATTCTAGGCTTCCTAGCTAGTGCATTTAGATAAGAAAAATAAATAAGATGTGTAAATATCATAAACTGCTAGGATTTCAGTTTATATTATTATTCACCTTGAAAAGTCACTTCAAGCACCACAAACCCTAAAAGACCTTTAACGTTCAGTAAGTAAGTCAGATAAAAGATCAATATAGACAAACCAATAACTTTCCTTCAAACCAGTTAGAAATGTAGTAATAACAACAAAAAAATTTAAATAATATAGTCACAAAACTATTGGAAACTTTGAAATACTGTATAGGATGAAATAAATTCTTTAGGAGAGACATGAGGGTGCTTCAGAAAGTTTGTGGAAATGAATTTAAGGCAAAAATTAATATTGGTGTAAAAATTTTTGAAATCTCTGCATAGTTTTTTTTTTTTTTTAAATAATACTGCATACATTTTATCTCAACTTTTTGGAGATCCCACATATATTATCTGGAGTTTCTAAGAATCTTTTAATTTTGTGTTTTCTAGTCTATTATCATGTGTTCTGGTTATCTAAGGGTTGGTAAATTACAGGCCATGAGCCAAATCTCAGATGCTGTTAATTTTGTAAATAAAGTTTTATTAGAACATGGCTAAACTCATTTATTCATATATGTATTGTACACGACTGTGTTTGCATTGCAATTTCAGAATTGAGTAGTTTCAACCATGCTAACAAAATGGAAAATATTTATTATCTGGTCCTTTACAGATAAGGTTTGCTGATCCATTATCTGTGTGATCACATAATTGATCCCAGTTCATATTTGCATTGTGTCTCTAATCATGCTGGTGCTTGAAGTGATTGTATTTAACTTTTAACATGTTGGCTGATAAGCTGATCTAACTACCTCTAGTTTGGAATATTCTTACAACAGAATACAAACCATATTATGACCATATTGTATTCTTGTTTAATAGTAACAGAGGACAAAACTGTGGTTATCATTAACATTTATAACATTTTCATAGAATGAGAGTTTTTATATATTTTTTGAGAGGTTTTTGCTATAGGGCACGTGCGCTCACCAGACAGAGAGAGACAGAGAGACAGAAAGCAGGAAATCACCCCCCTAGGGGGGATGGCCACGCCGCAATCCCTTCTCCTCCATTCTCCTCTCGGGATCTTGGGCACGCACGCACACGCACCCGGCGTGAGTTTAAGCCACTGGGTCCGGGACTCGAACCACAGTTGACTACGTGGGAGTCCAGTGACATAGCCATTACGCTAACTGCTGGTCCCCGAGAGTTTTTATATTTTATTAGCAAGTAGAAAGTGGTTTGATATAATCAAATCAATAGATTAGGGATGAGTAATATACTACTTTAATTGTCATGAGATAAAGAGAAATATATAGAAGAGCACTTAAGACGAAAATGATAGGCTTTTGACCAATAACGTTGCAGCATATATGCATGAAAATGTTGTGCAGTAGAACTTTTAGAGAATCCTGGGCGAAGACTGGGGTCATTGTGTAGCTCTCTCTAGCACAGTCAGAGCAGAAATCATGTCCCAATGTAGGTACGGCTTCTGCACTATTATCAGATAAGATGTGAATATCTCATTCTTTGTATTTATTAATGAGTTTATTTTCAATAACTGTAACAATAAATATACAACAAATATTTGTTAAATAGCCCTTTTAAAGAACTGCATTTTGGTTTTCACTATTTAATTAAATTATCTAAAGTGGAACATAACTGATTATTAAAATATGTTTGTTGTGCAAAAGGAAAATTAGTGTTAACTATAATGGCAAGGAGTCAATTCATGGCCTGCTATCTTAAAAATAAAATAGAATAAAATAAGATAAAATTATGTCAATCATCAGCATATCCTGAAACATCTAAATACATCTTTATACAATAAAATGTGTGTTTCAGCAAAGTTGGATCATGTATTAACTTAATGCTGTTCAATTAAATTTTTCTAAAAGTTTGAATTTACCAGCCCTTGATATAGATGATTCAGAACACATTATAATAGAATTTGTAAGTTTATTTGGAGTTTATAATTATATAAAGTCTATATGCATGGGGAATTTTTACTTCTATTATAGTGCTAATTAAATACCTTACAAAATAAAACTAGATATATTTTCTTTTTAGGATACATCTTACTTTCATAATAAAAAAATTTTTATTTGAAAGCAAATGAGCAAAAATAAAGATACCATTGTGATGCCACTAATTGGTAAAAAGTAAGAGAATAATCATTGTAGTGCAAAAAATTTTGAAAATTTAAAATCCATGATTAATTTTTGAGACATATTTTGTTATAGGGCACGTGTGCTCACCAGAGAGACAGCGACAGAGAGACAGAAACCAAGAAATCACCCCCCCAGGGAGAGATGGCCATGTTTGCAATCACTTCTCCATTCTTCTCTCAGAATTTTAGGTATGCATGCACACACACCCAGCATGAGTTTCAGGCCAGTAGGTCCAGGACTCGAACCACAGTTGGCCATGTGGGAGTCTAGCAGTGTAAATGCTATGCCATCTGCTGGCTCCCAGAAATTGCCTTTTAATAAAGGTCCCAGGTATATTGTTTCGTCTTGTTTTATTTTTAGAATTATTTAACTTTATTATTATTATTTCTTTAAATATGCTATAAGCCATGCATGCTCACCAGAGAGAGACAGAGAGAGACAGGGAAAGTGAGAAAGCAAGACTTCAGGTCCAGGACGAGAACCATGTTGGCCATGTTGGAGTCTAGAGCTTTGACCAGTACACCAGCAGGCCCCTCCATGAATAAGTTTTTCATGATACACATTTTTTATAAACCGTAAGACCCCATGTATATAGCCCTTTACAGACAACATTTGCTGGCCCCTGGTTTAGAAAATTTTGTAGACCAGAGTTTCCAGTATTAACCACAATTTGCCAATTGATCTCAAGCTGTTTCTGGTTGACCTTTATCACTGTCCCCAGCATTTTCACCCACACAGAAACATACACATGCACAACTCTGCAGACATTCTGTGTGGGGAGAGTAGGACAGCCAGGAACCCCCAGCGTACTTTGTATTATCAAGTGTGACGCTTACACTTATTCCAAATCCCAAACTAGAGACTTTGAGGGGGGAAAAAAGCCTAGCAGCTTTTCCCCATTGTATTTTTTTTTTAAAGTAGAGCACACAACACAGTACTACTATCACAATACTGTGTAATTTTTGTGTGTGTACAGTCAAGAAAAAGTCGATGTTGAAAAAAAAAAAACATTAAAATTAATTACCCACCAACAGCTAAAGCCATGGCTCAAAAGGGCCTAAAAACTCTAACTGGGTTATTGTGCCTGTGTAATTTCATTTTAATGACTAGTTAGCAGGTAAAGGAAGAAGAGAGAGAGACCAGGGCTTCTAGAAGAGTATTCTCAAGGATTCTCTTAATAGCTGACTATTACAAATAAAGCTGGAGGCAGCTTTAGCCAACATGATATTATAATGTTAGTAGATAAAAACAGTTACCATAGTTACCTCTCTCCCACTGGAAAAAAGAATTCAACTGCCTACAGCTATCCCTTAGAGGGATTTTGTAACACAGTACATAGGTATGGTTTTATCTGCTATCTTCAGGATGCTGTGGCATCAGTGAAAATTAGGTTGGAGTTGTTAAAATGCACTGTCAGTGAAGCTGATGTTGCTACAGCTGATATTCCTATAGTCATTTTTTTTCTTAGAAGAATAAGAGAGAATCTCTCTTCAGGTTAGGGAACATTTTAGTGATGAATGGAAGGAAAGGACAGCATAGATTCCTAGCTCTGGATACCAGGGAACCTTTAGTTTATGAAACATCAAAGTAGTGAAATTTCCCTTTGGTTTAATTGACAACTGTTTTGAGGTAAAAGTGACAATGGAAAAAAAATCTTGGTTTAAAACAGTTCTGATCATTTTTTATCTTCATTGAGAAGTTCAGTCAGTGATGACAACTGGAGAATCATAGATGTTTTTCAAGTAAGTGTTTGGTTCAGCTTAAAGCCCCATAATACAGAATTACTGACACAGGACTGCATATTTATTATTATTCAAAACTGGTGAAGGCATTCTACTGCGAGGTCACTCAGGGTGTAATCACTGGTTTCAGAGTGCTTTACTTTACTCATTTGAAATGTGGCTGATGGATTTACATTTTGTCACACAAATAATGATGCAATTAGTTATTTGTCTAATAGCCTAATTTACATTTTCATATTGCTAGAAACCCACAGACTTTATTTTTAATGTTTTCCTGATAGCAGAAGTAATAAATACTTGTTATTGGAAATATGTGGAAAATCCAAAGCCCAAAGATAAACTATTATCCATAATATAACTTCTGAGAGTTGTTTTGGTTTGTTTCTTTGTTTTTGCCATAGGGTGCATGTGCTCACTGGAGAGAGAAAAGAGAGGGAAAGTGAGAAACCAAGCCCCCCCCCCCCCCGGGGGGGTGGTGGTGATGGCCATGCTGCAAATCCCTTTTTTCTTCATGCTCCTCTCAGGATTTTGGGCATGCATGCACACATACCCAGCATGATTTTCAAGCTGGTAAATCAAGGACTCAAATCATGATCAGCCAAGTGGGAGTCCAGCACCTTTACCACCATACCACCTGCTGGCCCCAACCCCTGAGTTGAACATGTAGGTGAATCTGCTCCCAGTACTTTATATACATGTTATATACTTGCATATTGTATTTTACATATTTACAGAGTATGTATATGTACAAACTTTTAAAATCAAAACAGACATATATATATATATATATATATATATATATATATATATATATATTTATAACCAACCACTTTTTATAACACAATATTGTTAACATTTTTTATAATAGTGACAATTTCCTACAACCTCGTCTCTTATTTATACCCAGTAGAATATGACTATATCATAAATTTCTTAACCAAGCACCTATTATAGAAAATTTAGGGTGTTTTCAATTATAAACAGGGCTCTTACAAATATATTGATGCTAAATATTAATCGTTTTTTTTAAAGTTCATTTATGTCTTTCTTCTTTCTTTCATGAAAGAACATGCATGGAGAGAGAGAGAGAGAGACAAAGAGGAAAAGAGACAGTCATCTTTGACAGGGCCTTGGCACACCATGTTTCCCTTTCCCCAGCATGCCAAGTAGTTAGGATCTTGGGTGTGTGCTCACCCTGTATATTTCAGATCAACCCAGAATCTGGACTCGTGGTTGGCCATGTGACTTCCAGCACTGCAGATCAGTGCGCTACCACCTGAACCATTGAGGTTGGGTCTTCATGGCTATTTCTTTAGGAGAAATTTCTAGAAATTGAATTACTAGGTCAATGGGTGTGTACATTTTGAATGTAATTGAACTAAAAAATTTTAAAAACATTTCTGCTCTCTGAAGTACATTTTTTGATTTCTTTTCATTAAGCTTCCCAGATCAAAATCTAGAACATTTCCAGCCCTCTAGAAAGTTCCTTTGTTCTTCTTACCAGTGTTTACCCACTCCATATATACTCCAAAAATAACCACTATTCTGACTTCTATCACCACAGATCAGTTTGCCTGTTCTTTAACTTTATAGAAACAGAATCATATAACATGTACTCTGTGTGTGACTGCTTGCACTCTTTATGTCTATGAGATTTATCCATGTTGTGTATGTATCAGTACTTTGTTCTTTAAAATTACTGTACAGTAGTTCATTGTATGAATGTGTCTAAATATACTGCCACTTAAACAAAGAGTTCCAAAATTTCATGGAAAAATGCAACAAAAGTATGAGTTTGTTTTGCTGCAAAAATTTTTTGAAATCCATGCATAGGTTTTTCGTAATATAGGCATTCCTCATCAAGTTCCCTTCCTATAACTAAGTCATTAAGTGAGCTGGCCATAAACAAGGTGCTTAAAGGCGGATGTCCTGTAATGTGTCCTGGCAGGAGAGGGTATGTATTTTTCAATAGATATCATGTCACACCACACTACTAGAACACTGTAATTCTATCCATATCAAAATCACACATTACATAAGCACCAAAAAGTGACAAGATACATAACACAATAATATAAAGCTGGCATAATCATTTTTATTGATTCCGAATACTACTATGGGTGCACACTAAAGTACAAATTTATAACCAAAATATGTAGTCTTATGTGATTGCGCACACTTCGTGTAGTCGATACAAATATATTGCAGGAAGGAGGCAAAGACTGAGAAAGGGGATTCCCCATGCTGAAGACCTGATCTTAAGTCTGAGTGATCGTTAAACAGGTAGGTTGTTAAATGAAGTCTTTAAAGACCCCTTGTATATTCACTCTCCTGTTGATGGGCATTTGGAGTGTTTCTAGTCTGGGGCTATTATAAATAAAGTTGCTATGAATATTCTTAGACAAGACTTTTCCTGGGTATTTACATTCATTATCCTTAGAATTGCTGGATCACTGAATAGGAATATGTTTGGAAATATGTCTCCCTATATGAGAGCAGAAAAATCACATGGTGAAAGGAAACAATTAGTTAAGACCTAAAGTATAGAAATGGATGCTGGCCAGTGCCAATAGAGAGGGAGAACTTATCTTAATCACTCTGCTGTCCTAGGAACTGAAGTAGCGAGTATGTGTTTCATAGGGACAAAGTATTCACAAAGTGTCAAGGGCAATAAAGGTGTTACGAAATCTGCCCAGGCTAATTTTAAGATTCACAATTCCCTCTAAAATGTATGTTTCTTTGGGAGGCAAGAAAAATATCCAACATGATCAGCAGTTTTAAATTTTGGAACAGAGTCCTTAGAGGAGTAGGCAGGTCCTCGAGTGACTTCTGTCTCAAGACAAATTAAGTGCACTTGGATGCTCTTCTACCATAGGTGCAAAAGATGAAGGGGTCTATAGTAATGTAGGGTATTGTCTTTCCAAGAGTCTGTATAGTTTTAGCGCAGTGCTACATGAAGTGCACTGGAATGTAAATCAATGCACTACTTATTTTACTGAGAGAATCTTGATACCGAAAAAAGTTAGAGGAATTAATGTGCTTACTAATGTATATAGTTGTTTTATATTCTGGTGCAAGCTCCTTATCACAGATCAATAACGACTTACTAATAGGCAGTCAATCTGCAGACCATGTGGACTTTGGACTAACATGATCTGGGTTCAAATGTTCATTCGACCACATCCAATGCGACCTTTCATATATTTCTCAACCATCTTAAGACTTAGTTTCTCCATCTATCAGATAGGAATAATATTGTAGTACTTACACATGGAAACCTATGAGGAATTTGAATAGATACATACAAAGTGCTTGTTGTTGTCACAAAACCCATGGTTCTGTCTTTGCATGCAGTCAGAATCTGTGACATATGATGGACTTTGAAGTGTACTTCAGCACCTAAGCCTGGGATGCTCACTACGCCAGGCAGGCACTGCAACCAATGGATGAGAAGACCATTTTTGAAATTGCTAAGCATTCGTAATACCTCCCCACAGAATAAATTCCATGTTCTGTAGAGGGCATTAAGCATTGCCTTACCATCTCATTTGAGAAAATATGCCATCAAATTATCATATGCCTTCTCCTTATCTCTCTGCATTAAATCTATTTATTTACATGTCTTTCTCCCCAGTTGGACCATGAATTCCTCAAGGGTAAAGGCTTGGACTAATTTTTTTTTATTTTTTTTTTAATTTTTTTTTAATATTTCTTGTGTGTCTGGTACGTGGTAGAGTTAACAGATTTTTATCGAACCTGTGGAATGGCAGATACCTGACATTAACCAGAGATGTAAGACAGTGCAAGCTTTTATGTATGGTAATTGGGCTGACCTTTCCAGATGAATACAAAATATATCTGCATTGTTTGGCCTTCCATGAATTACAATTGTTGGTATTTGGCAATTAATTAGGGTATGTTAATGTTAAAATGTAAGTACTAACAGGTGTGTGTCAAAGAAAAGATAGATGGACAGTCAGAAGTGGCATATGACATATTTAATTTTCACAATGACACTCAAGTTTTAGAATGCCCTACTGCTTCTTTTTCTCTGACTAAGCAGAATTTCAATAATCTATTTTTGTATTATTTGAAGACAGCATAAAACTTGATAAGAATTCTTTTCTAAAAAACATTTTGGTGAAAGGTGCTCTATCCCACCCAATTTATTCACCTCCTCACTTTCTCTTGGCCTCTTCTGCCTTGCTGATGCTTGGCTGTTTCACAGAGAAGCCTACTGCCATCACATTTGTCTTGTCTCCCAACACCTCTCAGTCTCACTCACAGTAAGATTAAGACTCCAGAATGGGCTTTTTGCACTCATGTCGAACAGCTTCAGTGCTCAAACAGACTGGACTAACCAAGGCTCTGACTTCTCTCACAGCTTCAGAAATCTGCTGCAGGGTTGTATCTCAGGTATGGGATCTGGAGGAGTTAAAGTGTTGTGGGACAGGTATGGGGAAGCCAACAAATACCTTTTTCTCCCTCCTTCCCCAGTAGATTACTCTATTAAGTCTGTCCAGTGAACAAAGTGGCTGCTTCTTTGGCAACAGTCATGTCTCATCCATAGTTGGGTTCTTCCTAAGACTTCAGCTTCCACCAAGTAAGCCCAACTCCTGAGCCCTCATAAACTGGCTCCTTCTTCTGTGCTTCCAACCTACGTTAATTGGCTGTTGTTAATCTATGGGTTGCTCCACCACTGTATGTTCAGTTTCTCTGTTCTTCTAACACCTAGACCAATTCTCTTCAATAAAATCCTTCTGCTGAAATACTCAAGTGGTGGGGCTAGCAGATGGTATACCAGTTGGCCAATCATAGTTTTAGTCCCTGATCCAGTGGCTTGAAACAGGCTGAGCACATGTGTGTGCATGCCCAAGGTCTCAGAAAGAGAATGGAGGAGAAGGGATTGTGGTGTGACCATCCTCCCTGGGGAGTGATTTCTCACTTTTCTTCTCACTGTCTCTGTCTCTATGTCTCTCTCTTTGACAAGTGCACATGCCCTAAGACAAAAATCTCTGCAAAAAAAAACCAAAAACAAAAAAAAAAAACAAAGACAGAGTCTAGTGGTTCTGTTTCTTGGTTACTCTGACAAGTAAAGACGTATATGACACATCATCATGTATAGCTGCACTGTCTGAAACAATCACTAGTCCAAATTGAGATGGGCTATATGTGCAAAATATACACTAGATTCTCAATATTCATGTCAAAAGTGTAAAATATATCGATAATTTTACACTTATTTTATATCGATAATATCCTGGATATGTTGAGTTAGATAAAATACATTATTAAAATGACCTGTTTCTTCTTAGTTTCTTTAATGTGGCTACTACAAAGTTTAAAATTATGTGTGGCTTGCATTTGTGGCTCCCTTTGTATTTCTATTGGATAGACATCCATAGAATCATGTATCATTTGTAGCCTGTGCATGTGACCTTGAGTTTGGGTGTTCCCTGGCCTTATAGACAGAGAAAGTGAATTCAACTGGAAAGATATAGCATGATGGACAATGCTGAGGAAGTATTTCCCACTCAGGGATTAGGGCTGGCTGGAAGAACTGGGGAAGTGAAGAGAAGGTTCAGATTCATCTGAAAGTAAAAGAGCAATGCTCTCCTTGTCAGCAATGCTGTGGTGTCCAAGGTGATCCCTACAGTAGCAGATAAAGCTGATGTGAAGGACAGGCAAGAGGCCATCAGCTTGAGGTTATAAGTTAATAGTGTCAAATAAAAATAAATCCAGACATCATAAGAAGTGATTTTATTTAAAAGGATTATTACAAGGGGGGGTAAGGGACTATTGCAATAGGGAGGATGCTCTGACCATAAGGTCTGCAAGTGTCTCAAGGGTCAGACAAAAAAAGGTTTTTTCTTTGAAAAAAAAAAGAATTATTTATTTTATTTTATTATTATTATTTTTCATTTGACCAGAGATAGACAGAGAGAGAGAGAAAGAGAAAGTGAGAAAGCAAACTGCTCGGTCTGGGACTCAAACCGTGGTTGACCATGTTAGAGTCCAGCACCTTAACTACCATGCCACCTGCTGACCCCCTCTTTTTTAATAGGAAATTTTTAAAATTTATTTTTCTTTATTTATAATAGAGAGTGTGGGTGTGCATGTGATGGTGAGAGAGAGATAGCAAGCGACCACCTCCAACAGAGTCTTGATGCCATGTTTTACCTCCATGATCCGTCCCTGGATTATGGGCTAGTATGTGTCCAGCATAGTCAGGGAGGTGTCTAGACTTGAACCAAGAAGCTTCCCAAATGGGCCTCACAGGGCCCTGAGTCTTACCACTGCACCAAAAGGAGTTTTGACTTCTTTTCAATGTGGCTTAAGTACAAAATGGAAGTATACAACTGTCTATGATGATTTCCTCTTGATAAAAGAGAATATTTTCTATTTCAACAAAAAATATTTTATAGTGTTAAGTAAATGTCTCCTCTATATAGAATCATCAAATATTCAAAACATTGCACTATCAGAAGTCATTCTGTTTTTTCGTTTTGTTTTGTTTTTCTCTATTGAATAGTTTTTTTGTAACCATTAGGGAGAAAATATGCTATGATTTCAATCCTGTCAAAACTCTTTAATGTTAAATTATAAAAAAATAAAAAAAAAAAAACCTTACTGAAGTCAGTCTCGGAGCACTGCCCACTTTCGGCTTGGAGCTTAGGTTATCTTTCAGAAAAGGAAGCTAGAGGTTGTGTTGACATAAAGGAAATGTCATTTGTGAAATCCCTGCATTAGTGGGGCTCTTCTGGGAAGTGCTTGATGCTTGGATTTCAGAGGCAAGTGTCTGTCTTTGCAGGGAAGTGCCATTTATGTCAAGTCACAAAGTCCCTTAACAGTAAGTGGCTGAGGACACCTTCAAGCAATATTTTTTTTGAAAATCACTGCAGTTAAAGGACACAATCAACATAATAATATCTTAGGGTCTAATAAAGTTGCCAGGTGAAGCCAGCCTCGTGTATTGAACAGTGGGAATCAGTTTATAGGGTTTAATTTGATATATTGATGAAGTTGTATGCTTAGGAATTCATTACTTTGGGCAAAATAAGGTGTTGTTTTTCTACGTTAAAATTCTAATATTGAGTATGAGGCCATTCTGGTGGAATTCTTTTTTCTTCCTCATTTTAAGAATAATCATTGTGGAAATTTTCAGATAATTAAGAAAAGCATAAATAAAAAATGACTTGTGAGCCCATCTCAAAAATATGTATTAACATATTTTAAAATATTTTTTCATTATTCGTGGTAGAGGGTGTGCATGTGCACATGAGTGAGATAGAGAGAAAGAGAAGTGCACGCTTCACAGGGTCTGGCCATGCTGTGATTCCCTCACCAGCCCTCAGGCCTCGGGCACTCGCACATGTACCTGGCATGTTTCAGGGTGATCTGGCCGGGGATTCAAACTGTGGTCACCATGTGATATCTGGCTTCTCTTGAGCAGTGCTTTACCACTGTGTCATGGAGCTGGCCCCTAATAATATTTCAAAGGCTATCATTCAGTCTTTTATTCCTTTACAACTATATATATTTAAAAAATAATAATACTCTAATTTTTTCTCTACTTTTTTTAATAGCTTATTATAGGGTGTGTGCACTCACCAGAGAGAGACAGGGAGAAAAAGTGAGAAACCACCCTCCAGGGGATGGTCACAGTGCAATCGCTTCTCCTCCATTCTCCTCTAGGGATTTTGGTCACACACATACGCCCAGCATATTTTCAAACCACTGGGTCCAGGACTCAAACTTGTTTGTTTGGCCATGTGGGATCAAACTGACTTAACACCTATGCCACTTGCTGGCCCTTGTTACCTGTTTTTATTTGTTTGTTTCCCACTTAAATCAATAGTCCTCAGCCCTGTCTGTACTTTAGAATTGCTGAGGAGTTTGGCAAACTTGGAGGGTGTGGGTGTATTGTGGATACAAAATGCAGAGTCTGAGTTTAGACCAGCTTTTCTCAATCTCAGCTGCACATTAGAATTCCCAGGGAGGTTTTACAAATTTTCATGCTCAGGCCACATTCAGACCAATTGTGTCAGAATCTCAGGGACTGGAAGCCCAGTATACATATTTTTTAGACAGGGTCTCACTGTATTGTGATCATTAGTCTCCCAAGTAGCTGGGACTATAGGTACAAGCCACTGTGCCTAGATGTTAGGGTAATCTGGAAGTCAAACCTGGGCCTTCCATGTGGCCTCAGCCTGTCCAGTAGTAGCATCACCCAGGTGATTCCAGCAGGTAGCAGCCAACATGTCTGACATCACTGTGAGACTAGGAGGCTAGAAGTCTGGGAGACAGAATCAAGGTTCCCCATTCCAGGCTGCTTATGGTACAAGGCCACTCTGATGCTGAGGTGAGTCAGGATGGGAGTGGGGGTGACAGGGGCACCAAAGGAACATGAAGCAGAGGTGGGTGAGGATCAGACCTAACTTTCCCTCAGATGGAGGCAGCTGCTGTTCCCGTAGCCTTGGGTCCTGAGGCTCGCATTACCAGGCCACACGGTGTTCTTTGTTCTCCAAGGGAAGCTTGGCCCTCCCTCCTCCCGGGGAAAGCCACTTATGAATTCACCTGTTGCATCGCGTGGCATGTTCTGCTAGCCAGTGGTGTTAACTAGCATGGCATGAACGTTTTCTCAGCTGCAGTGAGTGGAAATGTTGCAGAACTCTTCGGGAGCAGTGGTTCTCCATGGTAAAGGACTCATAGGAATGTGCTATTACATTTCCAGCTCTACTTTTGCACTAATAATATTGTAATTATTGCATTTTTTTTCTTTTTATGTTTACTTGTCAGCAGCACAACATCCATGGCACGGCATTTTGGTAAAAAAATAGTATTTTTCAAATGGGATTTTTCAGATATCTGAGGTTCTAATGTCAGACTCTGAGGGGAGTTTAGCCCTCAGTAATAATTTATTAAACTTACCTTACTTTTCATGATAATCTTAAAATTAATGTAGAGACAATATGGATTATCTGGATGACCACTTTTTTTTTCGTTTTTTTTTCTTTTTTTGCCATAGGGCATGTCCACTCACCAGAGAGGGGCAGAGAGAGAGAAAATGAGAACCCCCACACACACCACGGGTGATGGACAGGCTGCAATTCCTTCCCTCCATTCTCCTTTCGTGATTTTGGGCACATGTGCACATGTGCCCACTGTGATTTTCAAGCCACTGAGTCTGGGACTTGAACCATGGTTGGCCATGTGGGATCCAGTGCCTTAAGCACCGTGCTACCTTCTGGCCCCAGAATGACAACTTTTAAGAAATGTATTGAAGGGTCCGGATGGTGGTGCAGCAGTAACACCACACTCTGCGAGGCTGACCCACATGGGAAGGTTCCAGTTCTCATCCAGAGACCTCACTGAACATGCAGGGTGCACATACGCCCATGATCTGGGGCTGGCTGAAGTGGTAGTGGACTGTAGTATGAGGACCCTGTTGGGGGCCTCTCTCCTTCTCTCTGTCTCTCTCTCTCTCTCATAGAGGAAAGAAAGAAAAAACTGAAAGAAGAAAAAGAAGAAATATGTTGAGTTCTTACTATTTGTTGTTAACATTTTACTTGAGCAGTTTTTGTAATCCAGTGAGACAAGTTCTATTGTAATTCCCATTTTAAAAGTAAGGTTTGAACAGAGAGGTGAGCTGATCTGGATTGAGTCAGTAAAAGGAGGAGGCACCATTAGTGACCTAATCTTGCCACTGTTTTAGTGCCAACATCAATTGTTCTGGATTAATGAGCCAAATCAGAGAAGGACTTAATAACGTAAATCATCAATTATACTTGAATAAAGGCTGATTACATCCCAGTGTGCAGTTTGAACAGGAGTCACAGTAGTTCAAAGAGAGATGTGTGTTTGGAAAATGTAATGAATCCTAAGAGAAAGGATTGTTCCCCAAAACAAATTTAAGCAAGCTGGATGCTCAGTGTATTTTATTGCTGGAGAAATCTGTTAATAGCTGCTTAGCAGAAAAGCAGGACCTATGTCTACATTGGTTGACTTTTGCTTGGCACAATTTTGGTGCCATTGTGCTAATCAGCTCTTTGTCAGGGGAGAAAACCTTGTTACTTGGTACATCTAATTGACGGCCATGGATAGTGGGCTTAGTGTTTACATCTCAATATGTAGGTAATGCACATTACCTGCTATTTCAGATTAATGGCTCGTGTCTAGCAATTACAGGAAAATGGTTCTGAAGCCCGTAGGCCCCAAATAGTAACCTGTGTCACTTAGAAAATAAATTGCCAGTTTGAGGCTATGGTAAAATGAGTACTCTGTGAAAGAAACCAGCATAATTCCTTAGCAACTGAGCTGTGTGTGAAATTAGTCCCTCATTTAGTGCATATGTCTGTGCCCCTTCAACTTTTGTTCGAACTGGCATTTTCCATCTGCTCATTTCCTCATTAATGAGTAATAAACTTTGACTTATGCTCAGATTAATTTGTGTAAGGAATTTTGCTTCAACAATCCTCACAAGTCACATGGAAGGAAAGGGGGGCCCAACTCAAAAGAACTGGCACTATGGAAGTTCACTCCTCATTCAGTTACCAGTGGCTATTTTACTTTAGGGGAAAAAGGGGAACACAATCTGTCTGTTCATTGCATTTATGTTTTCATACTTCTGTTTTTTTCTTTCAGTGTATAATTTGTCTTGGCTGTATCAGTCTATGTATTGACTGATTCATTCATTCATTCACAAGTTTTGGTCCTCAGAGAACTTATATTCAAAAGGGGGAAGCCATGCAGTACACAAGAGCACTTAAGAGAAAGAAATGTGCTGGGTAGAAGAATAAAGCTAAGGGATGGGGACCAGCAGTTAGTGTAATGGCTATGTCGCTGGATTCCCATGTGGTTAACCACGGTTCGAGTCCCAAACCTGGTCACTTAAACTCATGCCGGGTGCGTGTGTACCCAAGATCCCAAGAGGAGAATGGAGGAGAAGGGATTGTGGTGTGGCCATGTCCCCTGGGGGGTGATTTCTCACTTTCTGTCTCTCTCTGTCTTTCTTGCGAGCACATGCACTTTATAGCAAAAACCTCTCAAAAAAAAAAAAAAAAAAAGAATAAAGCTGAGGGCGATTGGATGATGGGCTCTATTTGAGATAGGATGAGGAAGGAGGTCTCTCAGAAGAGATGACGTTTCAGCAAAGGCTTGAATAAAGTGAGGGAGAGAGACAAGAAAACATATAGAAGAGGGGCCAGACGGTGGTGCAATGGTGATATAACTGGACTCACATGTGCTCTGCTTATTTCTGATGGTCCTGTGATACTCTCGCCACAGCTTCGTAAAGAATCTCTTGTAAACAGATTTTTCTGAAGTTATCCTAAATTGAGAGTCAGGTTTCCTGCAGGGTCTTTGATATAGTCTGCTCCTCCTACACTTTCCAGCTATGATAAGGGGCTTTACATGTAAGTAAAAAAAAATTTTTTCCCCCTTGGCGGTATACACTTGCTGGAGAGACACAGAGAGAGGAAAAATTAGAAAGCACTCACTATGGGAGATGGTCACATCATTATTCCTACTCCTCCATTTCTCCTTTCTTTAGGAATTTTGGGCATGCACACGCACATGCCCGACATGTTTCTCAAGCCACCAGTTCTGGGACTTGAACTCTACCGTCAGCCATATGGCAACCAGCCACCTTAACCACCACACCGTAGGCTAGCCCTCAAGTAATCACTTTGTAATGCAGTTTGAGAGATACTGAAAGTACTTTGCTGTTTGACCAAAAGACATTTTGTCTCCTGAATCAGTCAGAATCTTTTGGTGCAAATGATAGAAAACCCAACTCAAACCAACTAGAGCCAAAAACAGGTTCAACTGTCACAAGAAAATGAAAAGTGCAAGGATCAATTTGGCTTCCAGCTCAGCTAAATGATAAATGCAGGAGCACTAGCCTTGTCACCAGTTGTTGTTACTTCTATATCTCTTTGCTCTGGTCTCTATGTTGGCTTCATTCTCAGGCTTCCATAAGGGGCAAGATGGAGGGTTCAGATCTGCATTCTCCTGATTTAAAAGCAGCAGGAAAGAAGGAGTCTTCTCCAAAAGCTTTAACAGAAGTTTCAGCCCTTATTCTCACTGGATCAATTTGGTCATTTTCTCATTCCTGAAACCAGAGGCAGGTACAAAGAAGAATAATAAAAGAATCTAACAATTATTGAGCACTTATTGTGTGTGCATATTTAGTAAATTGCACAGCATCCTCAATACAGAGTTTCACCCATAACAAAACATCATGCACAGCAGATCAAGTTAGTATTTTCATTAAGCCAGTACTCCTTGCAGGTTTGAGACTTACGGATACGTGGACTCAGTGTTACATGCCTGCATTTCTCAAGCCAGCAGTTCTGGGATTTAAACCACGTAGTCAGAGGGATTGAGCTGCCATGCCACCAGCTTACCCAATTTTTCCTTTTCACTTGTTTTTAGAATAGACTTTACTATGGTTTAATATGGATATATGCTGAGTTTCTTTTAAAGGGTTATATTGTTATAGAAAGTTAAAAGGCTAGCTATGTATTGGCTGCCTCTATTGATGCCATGGAAAGATGTAACTTAGCCATAGCGTAAGCACCCAAGACATGTGACGCAATGGGCAGAGTATCTGATGTAGGGTTGATGAGTATCGCCAGTCCTCTAGTCTTAGTCCTCATTGTGCCCATGAGAGTATCAGTCCCAGAGACTTCAAGTACACAATGTGTAAGTGTACAGTGAGAGTGTGGAAGTTTCAGCCAAGTGTGAAGTTAGAGGGAGCAAAACCCTCACAGGACTACCCTCATTGATGATACCAATTGCAAGTTCAGGGGGTTCACAAAACCATTCTTAATTTCAATAATTTATTAGAAAGACTCCTAGAACTCACTGGAAGCTGCTATACTCACAGTTACAGTTTATTACAGAGAAATCATGCAAATTAAAAGCAGTCAAAGGAGAAAGTGCATAGGGCAAAGATCAGGAAAAGTACCAAATGGAAAAACTTCCATTATCTTTTCCCCATGTAGTCACAGGCACCGTTATTTTCCTGACATCAATGTGTGTGACAAAGTGTATGAAGTATTACCAACTAGGGAAGCTCATATGAGCTTTGGTGTCTAGAGTTCTTATTGGGGCTTGATAACGTGCTATCCATGTGTCTGACCTTATTTTTTAGTCCCTCTAGAGTTAGAACTGATCATATTATTAGCCTGTCTGCTGACCAGGGTTCCCAGGTAAACAATGACATTCCTAACAGACAAAACATTCCAAGGGCCTAAAAAATCACCTCCCAGTAGCCTAGGGCAAAGGCCAGACTTTTTTTTTTTTTTTTTTTGAGAGTTTTTTTTTTTTTTTTTCTTTTTTTGGAGAGGTTTTTGCTATAGGGCGCGTGCGCTCGCCAGACAGACAGAGACAGACAGAGAGATAGAAAGCAGGAAATCACCCCCCAGGGGGGATGGCCACGCCGCAATCCCTTCTCCATTCTCCTCTCAGGATCTTGGGCATGCACGCACACGCACCTGGCGTGAGTTTAAGCCGCCGGGTCCGGGACTCGAACCGCGGTCGACTACGTGGGAGTCCAGCGACATAGCCATTACGCTAACTGCTGGTCCCGAGAGTTTTTTTTTTTTTTTTTGCTATAGGGGTGTGTGCTCTCCAGAAAGACAGAGACAGACAGATAGAAAGCGAGAAATCACCCCCCAGGGGGGATGGCCACGCTGCAATCCCTTCTCCTCCATTCTCCTCTTGGGATCCTGGGCACACACGCACATGCACCAGTGTGAGTTTAAGCCACTGGGTCTGGGACTCGAACCGCGGTCGACTACATGGGCATCCAGTGACATAGCCATTATGCCAACTGCTGGTCCCAGCCAGACCTTTCTTTTTCTTTTTTTTTTTTTTTCTTTTTTTGGAGAGGTTTTTGCTATAGGGCGTGTGCGCTCGCCAGACAGACAGAGAGAGACAGAGAGATAGAAAGCAGGAAATCACCCCCCAGGGGGGATGGCCACGCCGCAATCCCTTCTCCTCCATTCTCCTCTCGGGATCTTGGGCATGCACACACACGCACCCGGCGTGAGTTTAAGCCGCCGGGTCCGGGACTTGAACCGCGGTCGACTACGTGGGAGTCCAGCGACATAGCCATTACACTAACTGCTGGTCCCCCAGACCTTTCTTTAGGTACATTTTTTTTTTACTACAGAGAAGGGCAGAACCAGAGTCTTTAAACTACTTTAAACTCTCAAGTCTGTAAATTATAAATGTTAATAGGAATATGAAACATTCTCACGTATTGAGTGCTTACTAAGCGAAATGCCTAGAGTTAAGATTTTTACATATGTTTTATTATTCAACCTTGGGTTTATATTGTTCAATCCTGTAAAGTGGGTACTGTTATCTATGATTTATACAGAGAGTTTGGGTATTTTAAAAGGGACTCATAAGCATTGATAGAGTTAAATTTCAGCCTTTGTTGGACAAACTCCAAGACCTTTCTTTTAACCACAGGTCTTCATATTTTCTATTGTTGTTTGCATACTTTGAATGAAATAACTCGGGTCAAAGTATTGGTACAAAAATAAATGAATACAACTAAATAACTATACTGGTGAAAGGACTTCTTACATTCTATCAGCACTTAAATGGAAAGAAGATGGGTGACTACTAACTACTTCTGCCTGAATGACACAGAAGGCTATGAGACATTAAAATATCAGCCTTATAGGAAAAGGTGAGGGAAGCATGAAGGTGAGGGAATTATTCTTCTTTCCTAAGCTATTAGCATTGAGTCTTACTCATTACAAATAAGTCGAAATCTAATCTTTCTTGTGTGATATACATACTGGGCATTTGTCTGTCTCCATTTGGGAAATTTCAATATTGTAATTTTCACCTTTCGAACCTCTACAGGGAGATTATGAGAATTAACAATGTGATTTGAAAGAGCTTCCAGCTATTGCTTATAAAGGTGAGGAATAAGAATAAATTGTTCACAGAGAAACTGGTAAATATGCATGTTGCTCAAAGGTGAATTTGTTCCGCTAATTCGTGGACTGGTAGAATTATTTTGCTGGAATGTCCCTTTGAATGTCAACTGAATAATACATGATTTTGGTACTTTTGTCATCCTCACAGTGTCTTCCATTGCTTTGACTCTGAGAGTTTAAAGGAATGAGATATTTTCCATTTCTAGAAAAGAAGTAGTGTAAAGGGGTAGGCTAGTGAGTTGAGTGTCCATAAGAATAGATCCAAAATGAAGAAAACTCATATTTTATTTAAAAGCTGCTTATAGGAATGATAGATACGCTATTAAAACATAAGATTGAGGGGGCCAGCAGGTGGTATGGAGGTTAAGGCACTAGACTTCCACGTGACTGACTACAGTTCCAGTCCTGGACCTTGTGACTTGCCTTGTTTTCTCACTTTATATCTTTGTCTCTCTCTGGTGAGAGGATGTGCCTTGTAACAAATGTAAAAATAATTATAATGATAAATAAAGTTTAAAAATAAATAAGTCTTTAAAAATAAAACATAAGATAGACTCCTTATACCAGGACATTCTCTTTCTTCTAGAAAGAACAAGTCAGATTAAATCTGTCAGATTAAATATTGTTCTTCAATATCAATAACTCAAGCTATAGGCCATTTTTTGAATGCACTAGTACCATTCTGATGGGTATGACCCTGTTTTAACACAAAATAATATAAAAGTAGATCCTGCACAGATTTAAAACTGGTGTTAAAATGCTATCTATTAAGATATTGATTATTTGTCTATAAACAAATAATCTTCTTTTCAGTAAATCTAAGTAAATTTAGCATGCACGTAAAAAAATAAGACTGTATTTGATAAGAGTATTAGTTGGGAGGTTGACTCCAGGGTGCAATGGTAATGTGCTGCTCAGGAGAAACTGGATCCCACATGGCAACTGTGGCTCAAATCCCTGGCCTGGTCAGCCTGAAACACACTGGGCATGGAGCAAGAGTGCCCAAGATCTGATGCCTGGAGGACTGGAGGAAGGGACCATGCCATGAACAGAACCTATGAAGGGTAGTTATCTCTCTCTCTTTCATGCATATCATAATTTAAAAAAAAACTTCAAAAAAGAATATTAGTTTTTTTAATGTATCCATTTTTTTTTTCATGAGAGAGACCTAGCCCCAGTTTTAGCCAGTCTGGGTCATAACCATGTAGAAGTGCCTCAGAGTATACAGGGAGACCCTGGAGTGTGAACCTAAGACTTTCCCATGAAAGTCCAGCATCATAGAGCATTGCGTTTTTTTTTTTTTGTTTTTTTTTTGTTTTTTGTTTTTGCTATAGGGTGCGTGCGCTTGCCAGAAAGACAGAGAGAGACAGAGAGATAGAAAGCGAGAAATCACCCCCCAGGGGGGATAGCCACGCCGCAATCCCTTCTCCTCCATTCTCCTCTTGGGATCCTGCGCATGCACGCCCACGCGCCCAGCGTGAGTTTAAGCCACCGGGTCCGGTACTCGAATCGTGGTCGACTACATGGGAGTCCAGCGACATAGTCATTATGCTAACTGCTGGTCCCAGCATTGCGTTTTTGATATGCCATGGCTGGCCTGGAATATTAGTTTTATGTTGTTTAACTAGGCCTGCTTTCCTCAGCAATCCCACATTTGGGAATCTATCTCATGTATGCACTAGCAAAAATACGAAGACATGTGCACAAGACTATTCATAGCTGCCCTATTTATAATAGCAAGAAAACAAGAAACACCCGAATGTCCATCATTTGGAGATGGGTTCAGTAAACTAGGATGTACTCACACAATGGAGAACAGTGCCAGCTGTGAAAAGGCATGAGAAATCTCTCTAAATATTGCTTTGCGATGATTACTAGCATATATAATTAAGTGAAAAAGGAAGCTATAGAGGGTTTATATACCGTTCTACTAAACAACTAAGGAAGCATGAAAAGAATATCTATAGATACTGATTTTAAGAAGAAAACCAATTGAAAGTTAAACAAAACATTTTAAAAGGAAGAGAAAGGGAAAAGGATGGAAGTGACAGAAATATAAACTAGACTTCTATGATTAAGCCTTGCTTTGCATATTTGACAAAAATAAAACTGAATACCCAGCCACAGTGATGCAGGTGATAGGGCATGACTGCGTGATAGTGGAGCCACGTGGAAGGCCCGGTCTCAGATCCCCAGTTGACCTGAGCATGCTGGACATAACTGTGCTCCTGGCCGGCTGGGAGGCATGAGGATCAGGGTATGGTAAGATCCTGTCAGGTGTCTCTGTCTGTCAATCTCTCCTTCTCATGAAATAAATAAACTTCACAAAATTAAATTTAAAATAATGAGTATGAGGTTCCTTTGGGGGAATCATGAGAGTGCTCTAAAATCATGAAAGTGTTTCTAACCTGAAATTAGTTTTGCTAGGCTGAAATGAAGATGTCAGCAGGGCCTTGCTTTGCATATTTGACAAAATTGACATTCCCTCTGGAGGCTCTAGGGGAGAATCTGTTTACTTGCCTTTTCCAGTTTCCAGAGCTTATGTCCTCCTTCCTCCATCTTCACAGCCAGCAGCAGAGCATCTTCACATTTCTCTTGGCTTCCACTGTCACATCACTTTCTGTGTCAAATCTGCCTCAACCTCCCTTTTATAAGCACATGTGTGGTTGCATCGAGGCCCCATCTGGATAATCCAGAACAACCTCTTCATTTCAAAGTCTTTAACTGAATCATTTCTGCAGACTTTTTCTATATAAGGTAATATTTACAAGTTAAAGGAATTAGAATCTAGTATCTTTGTGGGACATTATTCAGCCCACTACAGATGATACTAAGAAATTTATTTTGCCAAGTTTGGTGCTAGTATTATAGCTGTATTTTTCTTCTTTTCTTCTTCCTCTCCTTTTTTTCCCTTCTTCTTTCTTCTTCATCCTTATTTGTTAGAAATTCATAATGAAATATTTACATGTGAAATAATATGTTGACTGGGATTTATTTTAAAATATTTTAGCAAAGGGAGAGATGAGAAGCTAATGACAGAATTGTGGTGGTTTTTGAAACTGAATTATAGTGATATAGAGCTTATACTATTTTCTCTATTTCTGCATATGTTTGAAATTTTCCCATAAAATTATTATAATAAGTAAATAAAGAAAATTTAAAATGAGGCCTCTTTTCAAATGGTAAATGGTAGGCAGCTGACTATTCTGAGGCTTACTATCCCTAGGTACATTCTTAAGTAACCTCACAAGGCAGAGCGAAGTCTCTCAAGTCATGTTGCCTTCACTTTCTCCTGAGTTCTAAGCACCTGGTACTGTGGGTAAAACGCTGAAGGCTGGAAGGACAAGACCTTAATAAAGGCTTTGGGGCTACCCAGGGACACAGAGAGACGAGTTTAGATTGGAGTGAGGAGGGGAGAACCAGAATGGTTTTTCCCTTTTGCACAACTATGTGACTTGAGCCAACTTAATTAACCTCTGTAGACTTTGGCTCTCTAATTGGAAGAGAGTGAGTAAGAATATTAGCTACCCTATGGGGCTATGTGAGAGAAAATGAAATAATTCAAGAAAGTACTTAGCACTTTGTCAATAACCTGGAATCATTTGATAGTTACTGGCAAATAATGAGCATTCCTCTCGGAAACAATCTCCATTTTCCTTCCAGAAATCACTCTCCTATGTTTCCCTCTTCCTGTCTGGCTGTTCTGTTTCCTTTACAGACGTTTCTTTGGATGTTAATATTTATTTTAGTTTGTGTCCCTCCATCAAACAGAGCCTGAAACAAAGATGTAACAGAGAGGTTAACTTATTTGGGAAATTTTTCTAGATCAGAGTTTCCATATTTAGCAAGTGAAAGTATAAAATGCCCACTTAAATTAGCACTACAGATGAACAATGACTACTTTTTTAGTATGCCCCATTATATATATATATATTTGAGAGGTTTTTCTATAGGGCGCATGCGCTTGCCAGAAAGACAGAGAGAGACAGAGAGACAGAAAGCGAGAAATCACCCCCCAGGGGGCATGGCCATGCTGCAATCCCTTCTCTTCCATTCTCCTCTTGGGATCTTGGGCAAGCACGCACACATGCCTGGTGCGAGTTTAAGCTGCTGGATCTGGGACTCCAACCGTTGTCAACTACGTGGAAGTCCAGCAACATAGCCATTATGCCAACTGCTGGTCCCGAGATATATATATATATATTTTTTTTTTGAGAGATTTTTGTTATAGAGTCATATGCTTGCTGAGAGACAGAGAGACAGAAAGTGAGAAAGCACCTCCCAGTGGGTATAGTCACCCCACAATCCCTTCTCCTCCATTCTCCTCTTGGGATTTTGGGCGTGCACACACATGTGCCTGGCGTGAGATTTAAGCCGCTGGTTCTGAAACTTGAACCGCAGTCAGCTACATGGGAGTTCAGTGACGTAACCATTATGCCATCTGCTAATTCTGGGATATATATATATATATATATTTAATTTAACTGGTGTCCTATATTTTACCTGACAGAGACAGAGGAGAGAAAATTAGCAGTGTCCTGGTCCCTTCAGGCTGCTAGAACAAATTATCATAGACCGGGTGGCTTAAAAACCAACAGAAATTTATTCTTTACAGTTCTAGAGATTGGAAAGTTCAAGATGAAGATTCCAGAAGATTCAGTGTATGGCAAGGGCCTCTTCCTTCCTAACCAGATATCTTCTCACTGTAACCTCACAAGGCAGAGTGAATTCTCTGAGGTCTCTTTCATGAGGTCACTAATCCCATTCATGAAGGATCTATCTTTATGACCCAGTCACCTTCCAAAGGCCTTACTTCCTAAGACCATCACCTTGGGGGTTAGGATTTCAACATATGTTTTGGACAACATAAATATTACAATACAGCAAACAGTGAGGTACAGAGGGAAGAAACTCTTAAAAAAGGAGCATGTAAATGAGTCTGAGGGATCACATAAAATGAGGCTCAGAATGATTTTCCACAGAAGATGAGGATGACTTCAAAAGGTTACCCCTGGGGAATTTACCTTTCCAGCACTTCTGGATCACTTCTGTTTGGCTGAGCAGCCACTCACAGCTTCAGAAAAAATTCTGTTATATATTTCCATATAATCTTACATTTTTCCTTTGTAGCCCTTTTCATAAGTGCCGTTAATTATTTTGTGATTTTTTTTAACATGTCCTTATTTCCTACAATAAACTAAGCTCTCTGAGGGAAAGATCTTGCCTTTTGCCTTGATATAGTCCCATAGCTTAACACAGTACCAACATGCACTGACACATGTTAGTGTCATTGCTGTGCGGTGGTCATTATTGACATAAGAAGAGTTTACTCTTTGGACCTGTGAGGTTGCAAACCCAAGTGATGAGTGGTAGGATGGACTGTCTAGCAAGTACTTCACTGGGTGTAATATGGTGCTCATCCAAAGCATTTGGATCTATTCTTTTTCCTGCTCTCAACCTTAGCACCTGTGGTCCTAACTGATGGGCTGATACAGACAAGGTGTCTGCATAACCTCATTCAATATTAAATTGCCACCATAAATGCTTTTTGAGTTCCTACTATGCATAGAGCACCTACCACAGTAGGTGTTGTCGGGAGATGCACATGTGAGTTAGATGGGGGTCCTCCTACTCCTCTCCAAGAACTAACCACCTTGTGAAAGAGGCATACAGGAAAAGCTCTAGTGTGGGCTAGAGATTAAGTGTATTAATGACCTGTTTTTGTCTTTCCCAACTTTCTAGCAGTTTCGTATGCACCAATTTGTGGGTTGATCATCCTTGTCCCACTTTCTTTTTTTTTTAAGAATTATTTATTTATTCATTCATTTATTTTTAATTTGACCAGAGGGAGACACACAGAGAAAGAGAGAGAGAGAGGAAAGTGAGAAAGCAAGCCACCAGGTCCGGGACTCGAACCGTGATTGGCCATGTGGGAGTGTCCAGCACCTTAACCACCATGCCACCTGCTGGCCCCCTTATCCCACTTTCCAGAATAATCTAGGCTTATGCAGGAAATATTTAGGCACAAGGCTCAAGAAGCTGATCTGGAATGTGGTCCCTATAGGCTCTTTCATTGCCCCTGTGAGACTTCAGCTGTGATTTGATAAGTGCAGACCACCTGCTCCCTTGTGTCTTCTGTACAGTTCAATATTCTCCCTACTGATGACCAATTGCTGGCACCTTGGTTCCTACCCTTTCTTCTTTCTCCTCAACCTCTATGTTTCCCAGATCACAGAGCAGTGCTATGATTTCACTTGCTTATTTGTAATTCCTCTTCCAGTAGTGTGTCTGGTTCTTAGCTTTTCTTAAAAAACCAGGGCCTAATTTTGTTCCCCCTCATAATATTCACCAAAGCAGATGTCCTGTTATTAGATGAGGCACACTGTCTATGGACAGACTCGCAGACACTTGCCTTTGGGGTCCTCCAAGGAGCAGAGTCACCTGTGTAAGGCTCCTACCTCCAGGGAGAACAGGGATTACCTTGCCTGGTTCTTGGGTGTGAGCATTCACCTGAATTGACGCAGAGGTCACCATGCCCTTGAGCACTGTTCATGCCTCTTGGCCAGACTTCTTCTGGCAGCCCAATCTGCCACTTGTGTGCCCAATCAAACTCCTGCTTCCACCCCCCACCACCAAACCTGCTTTATGTGCTTTGTGTAAACCCACAGACCTTGTTAAATGATCCCAAGAGTTGACACACTGGAGTATGTGGGGAAGGAAGAGAGTGGGAAAATGGCATATTGGCAGGGACTCTGAAGATGAGTAGGACTTCCGATGCCAGATCACCACTGCTAGGTGCATTTTTTTAAAACTATAGCAATCTATTAAAAATACATCAGTTGGGGCCTATAAGTGGGTGTGGTGGTTGGGGTGCTGGACTCCCACATGGCCAACCGCACCAAGTCCCGGCCATGGCAACTTGCTTTCTCACTTTCTTGTTCTCTCTCTCTGATCAAATTAAACAAATAATAAATAAAATTAAACTAATTCTTTTTAAAATATACATCAATCATTTCTTTTTTCTATCCATCTGCTCTCTGCTCCCAATACCTCTGTTAGAAAGACTTAGATGCTAACAGCAGCCTTTTATGGTGAAACCCTCAAAATTCTAGAAGGTGACAGCAGCTTTGAAATCACTTGCAAAGACTAGCTCTGTATTTTGAATTAAAGGGGTTATTCCATGATAATGCTTTTCATGAAAGTTTTTGGACATAAACATTTGTGTGGCATTTCAGAAAGTAACTGGGATTTTGCATTTACATGAAAATATTCAACTTTGGAATTTGTATTCAATTTCTCAATTAAATGTTTGTACAGAGTCAAATTAGCTGTGCAAATATATAGTATGTTTGTAATTGTGCTCATCTTAGTCATGGTTTCGGTCAGCTCTGAGCAGGATTATTTGTTTTCCTATGCATAGATGGTCTACAAAACATAAAAAAAAAAAAAGTTTCGACTTTGTTGACTGCACTTATATCTTTCTAGAAAAATATTCAGTATTATTATCTTATTTCATTTAAAATGAACATGTTATTTTCTCTTATTTTTTTTGCGTTTAATCATTGTACACCTCTACAGGATTTTTTTTTTGTTAATTTTATAGAGGAAGAGATATACATCATGTTGATGTAATTAAAATTTTTTTCAGAAATACCTCTTCCAAATTATGCTATCTTCCTTCCATAGGAACTAACTTTATTTATGTACATTGATCAAGTAAAGATTTATTATTTCCCATCAATTTTTTCTTTTTCTTTTTTTCTGTTTTTGGAGAGATTTTTGCTATAGGGCGCATGCGCTCACCAGAAAGAGAGAGACAGAGAGATAGAAAGTGAGAAATCACCCCCCGGGGGGATGGCCACGCCGCAATCCCTTCTCCTCCATTCTCCTCTCGGGATCCTGGGCACGCACGCACACGCGCCTAGCGTGAGTTTAAGCCTCCGGATCCGGGACTCGAACTGCGGTCAACTACATGGGAGTCCAGTGACATAGTCATTATGCTAACTACTGGTCCCAATTTTTTCTTATCTTATAAACTGAATATATAACTGTTCAATGGAAAAGAGAACTATATTTGCTGTTATCATTGCTACATCAATATATTTCTTAAGAACTGTCAAATTAAAGTACATTTTTGAGATTTATATTTCTCATATTCTTATATAAATTCTTCTAATTCTAGTCAACCTATATACTATATCCATTTAATATTTTATAGTTTTACCTGATCTAAAATGATAAGGTCATAAAATAGAGAAATCCAAGTTTCTGTGGAATCTATTCTAACTTCCATGAAACAGTGATTTGGGATTATCAATAAAAGCAAAACAAAAAAGAACCACTGTTTTGATTTCTTTGAAATGAAAACTGCCGTTGAAATTTACCTTTACTGGTGTACTGTATATGCACTCAAACCTACTCTGTAACATCTGGGAATAATTAAATATAATTGAGATAAAATATACCTGTATAACTTATGCCATTCTGAGACTAGGTTATAATGAAACAATTGGAATCTTCCCCAGTTATGAGTTCATTTGGCAGCTTTTGTTGGGTGTAGGAAATTCAGAGCTTAGCCAACTCCTCTTCCTTTGTCCCAGTCCCAGCCTACATACGTTTATGTAGTACTCCAGAGAAAAGAAAGGAAGAAAAGGGACATTGTTGCCTACTATTCTCCTATCCTCCTCATTCTGCGATCATCCCATCCTGTGCAGAGGTTGCTCTATTGAGTTCAGAGAATAAAGAGCAGCAAGAACAACAACAAAAAAGGCAAAACTGGAATTTATAATCCTCCTTCCCTGTCTATAGCACTCCTGTGTTGATGCACAGCCCCATCCTTGGCACTTAGCACTTGACTGAAATCATGCTATTCAGGTGAGAAGAAAGGTTTCATGAGGCTGGCTCTATTTCAGGATAGGGGAAGGGAGATCTTGGGCAACACACATTTCATTTCCAAATGCATCAGTCCAAGTACATGTAGATATTCAAGGGCTCCTTATATTTAGTAAAAATCAATATACTGTGTTCATACCATATTTCCTCATGAGCAAGCTTTCGAGTTTCCTGTGGGCCTTTCCCCAGGCCCACTATCAGAACTTGCATTTTCCTTTTGAATGCACCATTCCTCTGGAAGTTCAGTCATGCAGGAGAGTGTTGCATCGCTCAGTTAACCTCAGTGCCACAGGCAAAGACTTTACCTCAAATTCTACAAAGGGCACTGCTTTTTACCCTTTCTAGTTAATCCCTTCTTAGTTAAAGTAAAAGTGTTATTATAGACATTTTTTCTTCCCAATGACTAAAAAAATATATATACTGTCAAAATATTCTGAGAACGTGTGTAAAGATGGTGTGGGGATACCACAGAATGACAGAGAATTTCTAGATACATGCATATCTTTGCCTAGCATTTTCCAAAAGCAGAGCCTGAGAAAAAGGATTGTCTGCAGAGAGTTTAACTTGAGACCTATATTGGTCCATTTGGGATGTTGTAATAAATTGCCAGCGACTAGGTGGCTTACAAACATTAGACATTTATTTCTGACAATTCTGGAGGCTGGAATACCAGCTCAAGAGTCTCTTTAGGGGCTCACTAATCACACTTATGTGAGCTGTGTCCTCATGACCTAATCACCTTCCAAAGACCCCACCTCCTAATATAATATCGGGGTTAGGATTGCAGCCTATTAATTCTGGGGGGACACAAACATTCAGACCACCTGATCCAAGGACATAGGAGACAGAAACTGGGAGCAGGGGTGGGGTAAGTCAGAGAAGAAGAAAAAGTCAAAGAGAAGATGTGCTATTGAGTTGGCTCCTACTATAGGCTACTTGCACTTGACTGCCCAGGACCCTCCAGGAGACATGGTATACATCTCTGAACTGCATCTTGTTTTTCTTACTCAACAGTATCTTATTAGACTAACTAAAAGTCAATTGGTATAGCATGAATTAACTGCATGGTTGTTGCTTAATATTTCATGTGAATGTAACCTAATTTATTCAACCATTTACCCACTGATTGATATTCACATTTTTCTGATTTGAGTTTTTTCTTTTCTTTTTTTTCCTTGCCATTACTTCCTTCTCTTAACTTGAGGATTCCTGAAGCAAACCCTCAGGAAAAGTCTTGAAGTCTAATAGTTTATTTTTTAAATGAACGTAATACCAGTAGGGGAATGGAAAAATGCGACAGGGAAGAGAAGACATATCATGACAAGTGCATTGTCAAGACTGCTATCACTGTAAACAGTTGGAACTGAATCTTGTTAGGGAGCTCTCAGAGAAACCGTACTTCAGCATTTTCCTATCTAAGGGTAAGGGAGCTGGGATATTTATACTCTTTCCCACCATTCACGGTGGTGGGCTGCTCCTAGGAGCATTAACTCTTCAGTATTTTGCAAGTGTGTAAAAGCAGCCTCCCGAGACAAGTTCAGACAAAGTGCATGTGCTGACTGTTGGAAAGGAAGCTGATGGGCCATAATACAATAAGGGGAACAGACAGAGGCTCGCCACTGCTGGCACCCACCTTAACCTTTGATACTTGTAGTACTCCTTTTTCAGTGGTAATCTTTTAATGAAGGGATTGCTGGTGTATTAATCAAGGTTCTCCAGAAAAACAGAGCCAATAGGGTATATATATATATATATATATATATATATATATATATATATATAATTTAAATATTGACAGGTTTTATGTAAATTATACACATACAAGGAGAAAGTGAGAGAGATTATAAGGAATTGCTTATGTGATTACAAAGGCTGATAAGTTCCATGCTCTACCATCTGCAAGCCAGAGACCCAGTGGTATAACTTGTCTGAGTCCAAAGGCCTAAGAAACAGGAAAGCCAATGGTATAATTCCTAGTCTTAAGCCAAGAGAAGACTGAAGTCCCAGCTCAAGTAGTCAAGTGGAGAGAGTGAATGCTCCCTTTCTCTGCCATTTTGTTCTATTCAGTTCCTCAAAGAGTTGGAATTGCCCACTCACATTGGGGAGGGCAGTCCACTGTACTCAATCAACTGATTCAAATATTTATCTCACCTTCAAACATCCCCGCAGACACATCAAGAATAATTTTTTTTCTTTTTTTCCTTTTTTGGAGAGGGTTTTTTTTTGTTTTTTTTTTGTTTTTTTTTTGTTTTTTTTGCTATAGGGCGCGTGCGCTCGCCAGACAGACAGAGAGAGACAGAGAGACAGAAAGTGAGAAATCACCCCCCAGGGGGGATGGCCACGCCACAATCCCTTCTCCTCCATTCTCCTCTTGGGATCTTGGGCATGCACGCACATGCGCCCGGCGTGAGTTTAAGCCACCGGCTCCGGGACTTGAACCACAGTCGGCTACATGGGAGTCCAGTGACATAGCCATTACGCTAACTGCTGGTCCCTAAATTTTTTTATGATTTTTTTTTGGATAGATTTCTGCTATAGGGTGCGTGCACTTGCCAGAAAGACAGAGAGACACAGAAAGCGAGAAATCACCCCCAGAGGGGATGGCCACGCCACAATCCCTTCTCTGCTATTCTTCTCTCCGGATCTTGGGCACACACGCACACGCTCCCGGCGTGAGTTTAAGCCACTGGGTCTGGGACTTGAACTGTGGTCAACTACATGGAAGTCCAGTGACCATCAAGAATAATATTAACATTGGGACCAGCAGTTAGCGTAATGGCTATGTCACTGGACTCCCACGTAGTCGACTGCGGTTCGCGTCCCAGACCCGGTGGCTTAAACTCACGCCGGGCGCGTGTGCGTGCGTGCCCAAGATCCCAAGAGGAGAATGGAGGAGAAGGGATTGTGGCATGGCCATCCCCCCTGGGGGGTGATTTCTCGCTTTCTGTCTCTCTGTCTCTCTCTGTCTGTCTGGCCAGCGTACGCGCCCTATAGCAAAAACCTCTCCAAAAAAAACAGAAAATAAAAAAAGAATAATATTAACATTTAGCCAAATATCAGGACACTCCAGTCAAGGTGAATTATAAAATTAATCATCACACTGGGACAAAGTGTATATTTATATTAATTTTAATAGATGCTACCTGTTTCCAAAATAACTGTCAAAATTCACATATCTACCAGCAATTTTTAAAAAATGCCCTTTTCCCCAATATCTCTGTTAACTCTCATTGAGCAAACATTATGACCCTTTCAAATTTTTGTCAGTATAAACATAATGTCTTGTTACTTCAAGAGATTTTATCCTAAGTAGTATTTTCGTTCCCTGGTCAAATGAATTTACCCTCCTGAAATATCTCTTCAGATTCTTCAGCCACTATTTTTGCAGGTTGCTTTTCCCTTCTGGGCAATTTTCAAGAGTACTTTGGAAGTTATTTATACTAGCCTTACACTATCTGTTCTCTGCGTTAAATATTTTTTTCCAAGTCTACTGTTCATCTATCAAAACTTTGTTTAGAGTTGGCTCCGTGGTGCAGTGGTAACGCACCGCTCAAGAGAAGTCTGATTGCACATGGCAACTGCAGTTCAAATATCTGGCCCAGTTATCCTGAAACACACCAGGTATATCTGTGAGTGTGCAAGATCTGCTGAACTGGAGGACTGGAGAAAGGGAATTGCAGTGTGTCCAGACCCTAGAGAGGGTGCTAACATCCCTCTCTCTTTGTCTCTCATGCTTTAATGCACTTCATCACAAATAAAGAAAAAAAAATAAACCTTTGTTAAAATATTTTGTACAATGTAGAAATTCATGTGAAACATTTTCTGGACAGGCTATATTTTGATGAATCTAGTAAGTCAAGATCCACTGCTATGTTCTATTAAGAATGAAAAAGAAAACAAAAACCCTACTCTTTAAACTGATACAATGCTTTTTTTTTTTAATAGGTTTTTGCTATAGGGCACGTGTGCTCGTCAGAAAGACAGACAGAAAGTGAGAAATTACCCCTGGGGGGCGGGGGGGGGGGCGGGGCGGACACGCCACAATCCCTTCTCCTCCATTTTCCTCTCAGGTTCTTGGGTATGCACATGCACATGCCCGGTGTGAGTTTAAGCCACTGGGTCCAGGACTCGAACCATGGTCAACTACATAGGAGTCCAGCAACATAGCCATTATGCTAACTGCTGGTCCCTAGTGCTATTTGAGTTATTTCTACTTTTTGGCTATTAAGAATAATGCTGCTATGAATATCCATGTACAAGTATTTGTGTAGACGTGTGTTTTCATTTCTCTCAGATGCATACTTAATAGAATTGCTGGATTATAAGGTTATTCTATGTTTAACCTTTTCTTCTTTTTTTAAGAATTATTTATTTAATTTCATTAGTTACTATTATTATTTTTAACTTGTATAGGGCTTGTGTGCTCACCAGAGAGAGAAAGTGAGAAAGCAAGCTGCCAGGTCCAGGACTCAAATCACGGATGGCCATGTGGGAGTTCATCTCCTTAACCACCATGCCACCTGGTGGCTCCTCTTTGTTTAACCTTTTAAGGAACTGGAATCACACAAGACATTTAAGGTGATACATTTATAGAAGAGAGCAGAAAGAAAGAGGAGGAAGACAAGGTGATGACATTCATAAGGCAAATAGGGTCAATATAAAAGACATCTGATGAACACATCAGTCCTTAAATAATGTTGAACATCTGACATGTGCTAAATGCTGATCTGTGTGCCAGGGTTACTGCAAGGAAGAACAGACATCAAATAAATTAGAAAATAAAGAGATAGTGCTTTCAACTAGTAAATATTACCAAGAAAATAAAACAGGATAGTATAATAGTGGAGTAACGAGGGAGGGTAACATTAGGTGAGATGGTCAGGAAAGAACTTTCTAAGGAAATGTCTTTTGAGACTGAGACCTGAAAGGTGACAAGGTGCTGTCATTGCACCTTTGCAAAACAATTGCACTAGTTCATTTGAATATTTTATTTTCATTTGGGAATATAAGAAAGAATAAAAGATAAGCAATGTACATCCAAGTAGGTCATTGTTAGCTGCTGTTTGAATGGAAATATGAAATGATATCTTTGAAAAATTGTAAAAAGTGGAATAAATTGCCTTTTGTATGCATTCCTCTCTCCTTTTTATTTTCTAGGAACTGCAGTAGTCATTACATCTGGTGGGTGTGAGCTATAATGTCTCTTTCTTTATTGTAACATGTATTTCATGATCAAAGAATCAGCTGTCTTCTCCTTACTGTTTATGTGTCTGTGAATCTGTAGTTGACATTCTTTGGTATGTTATTTGTGGAAATTCTCAGCAAGAGACAGACAAAATAGATTTTTTCTACAGTAGTAGTAAATCCAGGAAATGAAAATATTATGTATTATCAGCCCCCATTTTTGTCTAAGGATGTAACTGAAAGACCAATGTAACCTGAGTGTTCACCAACAAAGAAAAGATAAGCTCTTTTCCGAATATCTGTTAAGGAAAACAAAAAGACAACAACAACAACAAAACAGCCAGGTTTCTATCAGATTACATTTTGCAAAGCATGCCTAGGCTAATTTGGTTAAAGCTCCAGCCTTCCTGAAGCTGTGAAGCTGAATTGAGATATGGAATTGCCTAAAGGCAGACAGTAAACTGAAAAGTAACTCTGATACTGCCTTGATCTGTCTCACACACTGCCTATTTCATCTTCCCCTCCTGTCACTATCCCTCTTTCTGGAATTCATCCCTATATAGGCCATTTGAGGAAGCTTTTTTTGGATAACACAATTCATTCAGCAAATATTTATGAAGCATTCTCAGACAAACTCTCTTCCCACATGGATGTTACATTACAATTGTGGGGAAAGAAACTAAACAAGTGAGCAAATAATGCTATTTTTAAAGTATAAGAAACTATAAAGGAAATTATAAAAGAGCATGATAGTGAGGAAGAAATTGAGGTGGTGGGGTGAAATACAGATTGGCCATGAAAGGTGTACGTAGCACTGCCGATTATCCTACAAGAATCATACCACCTCCTTCTTGCTTAAAGAACCCTGGTTTTCCTCCAAGTCAAGTGCCCACATGATTCAGTGAAAACCAGCCCATCTCTACCCCAGGAGGTAAACCTTGATTTGTAAAAGCCAATTGTAGTGATTCTATCCCTCTTGATAGTGATTGGTCTAGGATGGGACAGTGAGGTAATTCTGGCTAATGAGATTCAAAGGAAAGTTGGCCAGAGACTTCTGGAACCACTGTCCTTCACTTTAACATAAGTACATAAGGAAACTATGACGGGACTTCAAAAATTTGGGGGAACATTAAATTAAACTATGATTTTATTTTGGTGCAAAAATTTTGAAATTCATGCATAATTTTTTCATAATACTCATTTTCCATTAACTTTTTGAAGACTTTTCGTATAGTCTCCCCTCTAACTTCTAGCTATTGTTCGAGAAGTGATGTTTATAGTTGCTGGAGGCTTCTTGTAACTATGAGGGGGATGTGTAGAGATGGTAGAACAAAAAGATGGAAAGAATCCAGGTTCCAGAAGTTCTTATGCCACTTAAATGACCTACTCTGTAGCCCACTTCTCAAGACTTCTTATGTAAAATAATATATTTCTTTATTATTTAAGCCATTTGAAGTAGTTTATAGCTTATAACCCCCAGGCATCTCAACAGAAGATGATATTAAGGGAAGATGTTAATGATAGGAGAGCAATCCAACTAGAAGTAGTCTGGTCTTGCTCTCCTAGTTCATCACTCTTATTCCAGGAGCATTAGAGAACCAAAATGTGAACATATTTTCTGTCATAGGACCCCAGGCATCAAGGCAAGGACTTGTTCATATATTCCACACGAGGAATCCCTGGGTATGGAAGGCTTGGGAGCTAGTGTTGAACATACTTTTAAGCCTAAGAGTCTCCATGCTAGTGGTTAACCTTTCAGTACTATTGGGTTCCAGCTGCTTACAGAATGACTACAAGGATCGTGTGTCTGGTTTTAAACAAGGTCCATAAGTTGAGACCAACATCAGTCCATATAGTCACGATGGGCTTTGAGAGATCAATCATCATCCAATACCTGTGGGATGTGCTTCTACAATATACGCTGTTGCTTCTGTCATTTAGACTATTGATGACACCTTCTACAGGCAAAAGACTTGCACTACATTCCTCAGTTGATGCTAACTTTGCACTGAAGTTAAAGTTTTCTCTACCTTTGTTTGTACTCCCCAAAATGTCTTCTTCGAAATCTTGTGTCAGGACAATCAGATACTGGTGTCTATACAGGTTAAACACAGATATATTGAATAAACTTGATTCTGAGCTTAATGTTACAACAGAGAGGGGACTTTCAGGACAGTTTTTGTACAATGACTCACAGCAACATCAGCAGAAGCAGGTAGCACCTCAGATGCTGATAGTTATTACCCTCTCTCTATCTCAATACGTTGGAGTGTTCACATACTCCTTGGAAATCACCTTGTTCTGCAGTGCATTTTCCAGAATGTAGAACTCTATAGTGCAGAGAAGGGCCTGTGATGAGAGGCCGGGGTTCATTTAGAGTCATCTGGGATTACCGAAAATAACATTGCTTACCATACTGGGTTTTAAATAGAGAGATGAAAGAGAGATTCTCTTGAGTAAATTGCAGGTGAAATATGATACATAATAAGAAGATTATCTCTTATGACTGCAATACTTCCATAATGTATTATCTGTCACTATACTACTGTGGGTTCCCCCAATAACATCGCAAGACCAGATTTGCATGCAATGACTTTATTTGGGAGATGATTCCAGCAAGCATTGTGACAGAGCAGGAAAGTGAGGGTACAGAGAGAAAATCTCAGGATGGATAAGTTAATGAATAGAGGACTTCAATGGGCAATTGCAGTTCAGTGTACTGGAGACCCTTGGTGAGCTTTTCTGAGACACCTTTCATAATTTTATCACTGAGGGGTGAGAAAACTGGAAGATACATCCAGAATATCTCACCCCTCATTGGTAGAGGGTTTCCCGGGGAAACTTTATGCCTGTGTTATCATGCCTACATGCTCCTATACCCAGAGAATGCCCTCAGGTCAAAAGAAATAAAAGTCTCAGGTACATAAGAGAATTGTCTGCAGGTGACCTCGAAGCTAGTCCAGGGGGATATGACCTAGACACTAACAGCATCTGTTATTACCACCATCTTTCCTCAACTCCAATTTCAGGTATGAACACCTGAAAACATTTGTGTACCATTAACATAGGTCTTAATCTCTGGATCTGCATTTGATTTTAGCTAACATTCGGACAGAAATAGTAATTTTATTGAATGATGAAAATGGAGCATTAAAGTTCATGCAAGATCATGGTCAGCATTTAAGTCTGTTGTGGGATCCTGGCTTCTCCTGTATTGCTTGAATGACCTCAGATAAGTCTTTAAATCTCTAAAAGTACATTTCATCATGAAGATGAGGACAGCAACTTTGAAAGAATGTTTCCTTTGAGATGGAGGAGAAGGGATATGGCATTTTCGTAACTCAGTTCCATTCAAAGCCTGAATTAATTAAATGATATATTTGAATCACTCTGAGACCAAAGCCAATCTAAAAATAATCTAGTGCTAGTCAGAAAATAGTGTCACTGTCTTAGGACCAAAGAGCTTAGAAAATAATTTTATAATTAGTTTTATCCTAACCATGAGTGATTTTTTAAAAAAAATGTACCTGTATAAGAAATTTTGGAGGGCCAGCAGGTGGTACAGAGGTTAAAGCAGCTGGATCCAACATGACCAAGTACCCAGTTTGAGTACTGGACTGGCAGCTTGAAAAACATGCCAGTCACATCTTGTGTGTGTGCCCCAAATCCTAAGAGAATGGAGGAAAAGGGATTATGGTGTGGTCATCCCCCCCGGGGGGAGTGATTTCTCACTTTCCCTCTCTTTTTAGTTCTCTCTCTGTCTCTCTCCAATGAGTGCATGCATCCCATACCAAATTCAAAAAAATTTTTTTTGGATTAGTTATATTCCTGAAGGGTCACGGTCCAAAAATGGACATCCTCTTGGAGTAAAACCTCAATGTTATCAAGTCCTCAGAACTGTTTAGATTTTATTAAACTGATATCTGTAAGAATACATTTGGGGTTATAGTACAGCAATTAAGAGCTATAAACACAGAACCAACCGTGGTTCAAATCTTTGCCCTGGCAGTTTGAAAAACATGCCAGGTGAATGTGTGTGCATGCCCAAGTCCTGACATGGTGAAGAAATAGAGGAACAAGTATTGAAATGTGACCATGCCCCATTGGGAGTGCTTTCTCTCTCCATCCCTCTCTGGGGAGTGCATACATCCTCTGGCAATTTAAAACAAAAAGAATTTGTCATTGACATTCTTATAAGAGGCATGTTTTTTTTTATCACAAATCTTAAGCTAACAGAAATCAAAATCTAAACATATCCCTGACTTAAATAAGAGTAAAGGCAATGCCGATGGCATTGAACATTTAGGGAATGATGAGATTATGGAAAACAATCAGGTTATTATTCAATTACAATCTACTCAAAGAAACACCATTTATTCATATTATTTAAAGCCCAACTTTGCAGGTTTAAAAAATTTACTAAAAAATGAATTCTTAGTTATCTTTCCTTTTTTTACATTTTTGATGTAATACACGAATTAATTCTTTGTGAACAAAATAAGACAATATTGAAAAAAATGAAAACCTCACTAATTCTTATCCCACTCTTATCTGCAGACATAATAGAAGTTAGAATACGCTGAGAACTTAATATCGCCAAAGATTGTTCTAAGTGCTTTTTCTTATCATGATATTTAATTCTCACATCCATTTTATGTGGTTGACATTGTTATTATTCTTATTTTGCAGATAACTAAAGCCGAGAGGAAAAATTTTTCCAAATTGTCAGACTCGTAAATGATTCGGAGGGGATCAAAACCTTTGCATTCTGATTGCACAGGTATGTTGCTAAATTCAAGGCTCTTCTCCATTGGTGTGAATTCTCTCCATTCTTGTTATAAACATGAATAACCTCGTATTAAGCATATATGTGTTTGTACTGACTAATTGTTGGGGGGATAGATTAGAAGTTGGTGGATACAAAATGGCAAAAGACCTGGGAGCACAGAATGGAGTTCTGAAATGGTTACTGAAATTTGAGAAAAATACGAAGATGAACAAAAGAAGAAATGAAGGGAAACCAATTAAAATAAAGAAAGGTGATTAGAGAAATAAATGTAATCCTGGAAACAGCAGAGGCTTCACTGCGGTGGATGATGCCACACTGTTTCTCAGAATCAGAGACTGCAGAGACAAGGGGAGTTTGAGTTTTCTATATGCCACATAAGAGTATAGTTAGTTAGTTTGTATACATTTTTAAAAATTAATTAATTTAATTATTTGTATATTTTATTTTATTTCATGTTCTTTTATACATTCAATCACAGTATTTAGTTTGCAAAGTGAATATTCCAACATGTGTGCATTTCTCCCCAGTGCAGTTGATACTACTATAAAGTTATCTTCAACAGATAATACCCCATAGTTTATTTTATTTTAACTTCTTTTAGACAATCAGTCACATACATCACTTACTTAGCTTGTAAAATGAATGTTCCAACATGAATACATTTCATACCAGTCCAGGTGGGGGTACTACGCAAGTTATCATCAACAGATAATAACCCATTTCTGTGTCCCATAAATGTCTAGCCTCTCTATTTTTCTCCTTAATGACTTTCCTCAGACTCTCCTCCTTCTCCCACCCTCTTCCCACACTATCCAGTTTGTATAACCATTTTCTATATATTTTAAATACAAGGATTTTTAAACGTGTGATCAAATAGCCTTTGAATTCTAGATCTTTAGCTGAACTCTTCTGTGCATGCCAATGATTCAGTAGAGCTGGGTGGAACCCACAACATGATTATACTCCTCAAAAGACAGTCTACGTGACAAGATAGGCACAGCTCCATTCCTTGGTTGATTGAAGCATGTATGTCATCCATGGCAATCACATGAAACCTTGTGTGTGTGTGTGTGTGTGTGTGTGTGTGTGTGTGTGTGTATGTGTTGTGTATCTGTGCCTGCGTGTTTAGAATGTACTCAATAAGTATTGACTAATAGGATAAGAAAAAAATTGTAATACTAAACCTGTGATAGACATCTGTAACTGCCTACTCACATCATTCCCCCTTTTTATAGCTATCAAAACCCTAATTTTATGTGGTAAAAAGTGGGTCCAGCACTAGGGGGTGAACTGTGATGGATCTACACCACAATGGCAATCCTATTCTTTGGTCAGTGATTTGTATGAATCAGTCTGGCAAAAGATTTGGAATGGAAAGTCCATGAGGAACTTCTGTGGAAGCAGAAGTTATACTCTACACAAAGAGAAAGCTCGTTTGCTCCCCTCCCACCCCTGCCACTTCCTGCCTTGGATATTGTGTCAGGAAGATATTATATTTAGAACTGGGCTAGTATGAACAAGGAAGGAAACCCACATGGTCCTTGATGGCATCAATGTACTACTGAGCTAATTTTGGATCAACTACCAACAGACTTCATATAATAGACAATAAATGTCTCTATGTTAATTGGATTTTCTGTGATTCTTATCATCTAAAGAAGACATAACAGGAACTAGATGGTGGTACCACCAAATGCTGACCCCATGTGGGTCACCAGTTTGCATCCAGAGACCTCCTTAAGTATGCTGAACATTCACGTGCCCATGATCTGGGGCTGATTGAAGCTGGGGATCATGGCATTAAAACCCTGTTGGGGGTGTTGTCCCTCTCACTCATGGAAAGAAGGAATGAATGAATAAATAAATAAATAAATAAGACATAACAAATGAAGAAGTGAATGAATAAATGATGATCCTCATTCATGCAAACATACACAAGTCATTTATTGTATATCTTGTTATTCATTATTGTATCCAAACTATACATCATATTAACTGAAATTCAATCAATACTTATTGAAATGGTTAAAAAAATGATGAATAGAGACAAAGGCACGAAAATCAAAATCTAAGATAAACTTTTCTAGACAGATTTGGAAAATTGTTCCATCAAACAATGTACTGTAAGGTCTAATATTAGTAAGTATTCAGAGATGTTGGAAATTGCCAAACCCGTATTTGATTTGGCTGGACATATGCTAAATTTATGAAATGGAATGCAAATAAGCAGAGGCTTAAAGCTTTTTCTGGCTCTGACCTATGAAATCTTGGCAGGGGACAAACTCAATGAGACTAGAATCAAGAATTCAGTGTAAATTGAAGAGACTGAGCTACAAATTCAGCTGACATCTTTTAATATATCTCAGTCACTCAGAAGAATACATATAGCATTTGGAGGGTGCATGCTGACCTAGTACTCCCATTTGAAAATGAAATTCTCCCACATAAGTGCCACTTAAATACCTCCTAATGCAGCTACGAGTGCCTCATCTTTTAGTCCTTCCTATTTTGCTTATCGGCAGATTGTTTTAGATTAAAAACTGTATAGGAAATAATTTAATGCATGTAATGATTTTTATGGTGTTGACTGAAATTCCTGCCAGCTCCTATGTATAGGTAATAATCAAGGTTACAGATGGTGTGGGAATGAGGAAAGCATGAAGCACAGAAGTTGGCATACATATCAACAATAGTTCTAAAGATGAGCAGTTGGCTTGTCTAACTGATTACCATTTTTTTTCCTATATTCTCACCCTTACTCTTACTCATTTCATTTCCATAGACTTTCTCTTTTTTTAAAAAAAAAGTTCTAGCAAAGGCAGTTACTTTCTTTAATAAGACTCCCCCCATTGGTTTTTAAAAATTTTTTAAATTAATTAAATTATTTTACATTCATTCACTGAACATTATCTCAGCATACAAAAATTAAATTTTCCATCCAGAATTCACTGTATAGTGGCTTAATCATACATGTTATCATCAACAAATAATTTTCCATTTCTTGTTTCATATATATATATATATCTTCCCCCCATTTCTCACTCTCTGCCATTTCCCACCTTACTCCCACACTGTCTCTGGTATCTGCAGTTGCTTTTCATTCCTTCCCCCCACACACATTTTATTGATTCACAAAATATCTTAGTTGATCTAACTACTTTCAATAGCAAGATCAGCTGATATATACATACCTGTGAACACATATTTGACTTTAGGCATGAAACTCTGTGAGTAAAATGAATGTATTATAAAGTAACACCTAGCTTAGGCTATATAGCTTACTATGGTCATTAAATAGGTATTTTTAATATATTTTTAGTATATTTTTTAATTTCAAGAAAGGCAGTTTTAAATTTAATAAATCAAAATAAAAAAATGTTAAGAGAACTTTGCTTAAGACTTAAACCCAGGAAACAGGGTAGGATTCTGTTCAAATAGTAGGTACATGGACAACTCAAAAGAAAACAAAAATCCTTAACTTGGGAAAACAAAGCATTGAAGAAGATCAGTAATATTTTAGTCAAAAGTCATAAAATTCTATTTTACCAGTTCAGTCTCATGTATTTAATCTATCTTCTGTTGTGGTCCAAGCTTTCCATTTAAATTCTGGAAGATAACATTCGACTCTGGACTTGTCCCTACCATTAAGCTGGCCATTTTTCTTAGTTGTTTTTGAACTCATATTTCTATGTGTCTAACTTTAGTTTCCCTGGGATAGCACTCCCTTCAGAACTTCTTGGAGAACTGGTCTGGTGTCAGTAAATTTTTTCAAGTTTTGTTTATCTGAGAATGTTCTTGTCTTTTTTTCCCAAATGAAGGATAATCTTGCCGGGTACAGTATTCTTGAAATGGTTTTTCACTCAACACTTTGAATATATTTTCCCATTCTTTCCTTGCATTGTTTCCGATGAAAGGGTCGTTGTTAGCCTGATGAAATATTCTTTGTAGGTAACTGATAACTTGATGTTTTTCTCTTGCCAACCTTAGTATCTTGTCTTTGTCTGTGCTTTTGGTCAATCTGGCTATAATGTGTTTGGAGATCTTCTTGAGTTGATTGTTTTTGGGGTCCTTTGTGTTTCTTGGATCTGGATCTTTGAATGCCTCTCTAGGTTTGAAAAGTTTTCTTCCAGGATTTCATGGAATAGATTATCAATGCCCTTTTTATTCTCTTCACCTTCTGGGATACTGATTATCCGGATGTTTGAAAGTTTAGTGGTATCTAGTATTTCCTATATAATATTCTCATTTTGGGGTGCTACTTTCTCTTCATGGTGGATTTTTCTAGGCCAGTGATTTTTCTAGGCCAGTGATTCTGTCTTCTACATTTGAGATTCGATTTTCTGAGGTTTTGACTTCCTGTAATGCAAGAACTTCTTCACCTCCTAGAACTTGTCAGCTCTTTTCTCCTGCCTCTTCTGGAGTTCATTGTCTCTCTTCTCTTGAATCTCTGTTAGCTTTGTCACTGTGAATATTCTGAATTCTTTATCAGACATTTCCATGAGTACTATCTGTAGATGAAGAGGAGTTATTCTTTCCCTTGGGGGATAGGTATTTTCTTTGTTTCTCATATTTCTTGTGCCTCTGTGGTGGTTTCTAGTCATCTGACGGGTTTTACATTTCCTCCTAATTTCTAGAAGTTCAATATGAACATTCAGAGGTGTGCAGGAAGAGGTGATCTGCAATCTCTTTGCCATTCCATTGTTCTCCCTTTATGTGGCAGATTCAGTGAGAATTGAGGAATATGTTGATCCTAATGGTATTCGGATGTTTGGCTATGGTTTATTTAGATCTGTCTAGACACTCCTTGCATGAAGGCTGAGCAACAAAGTGATGAGGTAAAAGAAAAAGGATAAGAAAACAGAAAGAAAGAGAGAGAGAGAGAAAGAGAGTGAGAGAAGAGAAAAAAAAAACAATGAAAAATTATTATTTTTTTAAAAAGGCAAAAAGAAATCACTCATAAGAGGATCTGAGAGCCAAGAAAATACTTTACCCTAAAAAAATTAAAAAAGGAAAATATTTTTCAAAATGAAAAGACAGAGAGAGACAGGAAGAAACAGAGAGAAGGATACAGGAGCCCTACCACTCAAGAATGGGAGCTGAAGGGTAAAGTCTCAGCAGAAAATCTTCATTAATCTTATTCCCTGAAAGTACTAGTTCTCAGCTCCATGGAGGAGTCTGAAAGTACTAGTTCTCAGCTTCATGGAGGAGTCAGTCTTCTTCTGAAGGGCTGCCCTTTGCCTCTCTCTTCTTCCCTGAAAGCACTAGTTCTCAGCTCCCATGGAGGAGTCAGTCTTCGTCTGAAGGGCTGCCCTTTGCTTCTCTCTTCTTCCCTGAAAGCACTAGTTCTCAGCTCCCGTGGAGGAGCCAGTCATCTTCTGAAGGGCTGCCCTTTGCCTCTCCACTTGAGAATGGGAGCTGAAGGGTGAAGTCTCAGCAGAAAATCTTCATTACTCTTATCCCTGAAAGTACTAGTTCTCAGCTCCCATGGAGGAGTCAGTCTTTTTCCTCCACAGACTTTCAAGTGTCTCTCTTTAGAACAACAAAAAAATGTTGCTTAACCTTATATTTCAATCTATATAACTCCAAATCTCCTTCTACCCATCTCCAAATTTCTTATTTATCCATACTTACCAGGGGCAGATGCAGTCAGTGTCCTGTTCAACTTCTCTCAGCACACAGCTTCCAGTACAAGCCAGTGGCACCCTATTTTAAGAATTCAGGATACCTCGCCTTGGAACTTCTCTTCAGTCTAGTGCAGGGCACTCCAGAAGTGTTAGGGGACTTAGGCCCTTCATCAAATGATGAGTGCAAATTGAGGATAAATATGTACTTCTTAGCCTCTGAAAGAGGATTAGCTTAACTTTGAGGTATGTTATATGTTATTTCAGAGGTCTGAACCCCAGTGAACCATGGTAACAACATACTCAGTACTTCAGCCTTTACTCTCTTTCCTCCCTTCTATGGTTTAAATGTGTTCCCCAAAGTTCATGTGTTGGAAATTTAATCCTGAATGCAACAATGTTGAGATGTGGGGTCTTGTAGAGATAATTAGACCACGAGAGTTCTGTCCTTGTGAATGGATTAATGCCATCATCATGGGAATGAGTTAGTTATTGTAGGAATAGGTTCATGGTAAAAGAGTTTGACTCCATTATCTCTCTTTCTCTCTTGCCCTTCTGCTTTCTGCTATGAGATGACACAGCAAGAAGTTCCTCACCAGATATGTGCCCCTCAACCTTGAGTTTCTCAGTCTTCAGAACTTTAAGAAGTAAATTTCTGTTCTTTATAAATTACTGTCTCAGGTATTCCATTACAGCAGCATAACTTAGGCTAAGACATCTTCCCTTCCCTTCTCACTTCCCTTCATCCTTAATGTTGCTTCTTTGAATTGCCTCCCAAATAAACTACATGAACTCAAATCCTTATCTCAGGATCTGCTTCTGGAAGTGCATGCCCAATCCAAGATATATCCACTTCTATTTCATTACCTCTTAACACATTTTTTCAACCACTCCCATGTGAATCCTTTTTCATCACATTACAGAATGCAAAAGGTATCGTTAATCCTTACTCTCTAAGTAACATTACACAAATTAATTGTACCCACCTTCTTGAAATATACTCTTGACACCTTGGTACTATATGTATCACCGATTTTTCTTTTACCTCTCTGACTGTTCCTGCCTACTCTCCCTTGCAAGCTCATTTGTCTCTAACTGATAATTGAATGTTGAATTTCCTCAGGGCTCTATTCTGCAACTATTATTCTCACTCAATTTTCTCAGTCTCTCTCTTTGACTGATTTCATCCACATCTTCATTTTAAATGGCCACTCATAAGGAAATGACTCATACATTTGTATCTTCAGCCCAAACCTTTGATCTGCACTCCAGACCTCATTTCTAATTGTCTACTTTATGTCTCTTCAGTATCTTAAAAGCATCTCAAACTCTACATGATCCAAAAGAAAATATGACTTTCTCCACCACCCTATACTATCTGTTGGTCTCTGTTTCAGAGGATGTTAACAGTATCCTTCCAGTTTTGAAAGGATGAAACCTAATAATCATTCTCAATTTTCTCTTTTCTTTTTTTTTTTATTAAATTGCTATAAGGCATGTGCACTTACCAGAGAGAGACAGAGAGAGGGAGAAAGCACTCTCCAATGGGACATCATCACACTACAACCCCTACTCTTCCATTTCTCCATCCTACTGGAATTTGGGACATGCACAAATACGCATGCCCAACATATTTCTCATGCTGTCAGGGCCAGGATTCAAACCATAGTCCACTGCATGGGCTCCTGCTCCCTCAACTGCTAGGCCATAAGGCCCACCCATAATCCTTCTTCTTTATCACTATTCCCCAGCACACATATCTAATCCACAGATAATTAAATGCTTTTGATTTTATCTACTAAATATTTTGAACCCATCTACTTATTCCTTCACCATTTCCTGAACCTCTGCAAATACCTACTAACTTGCTTGCCCACTTCCTCTCTACCACTATGACCCATTTTCAACAGTATAGTCAAAGTAGTATGACTACTTCTACCTTCATCCCCTTCTCCAGGTTTAAAACACTTTAACATCTGCTCATCAAGTAGACACAAAATCTTTAATACATCCTGTAAGACCCTGCCTATCATTCGTCTACCTGTTTCTCTAGCCCAGACCTTCCTTCCATCTCATTGGTCTGGCCATAGTGACCTTCTTTTTCTCCTTCACAGATACTCTTTGACAAGGGGTTCTCTGTATATACTGTTTTGTCTTCTTAAAATACTTTCTTCCCTTCTTCATTTGTCCTGTACCAATTTTTCAGATCCTGGCTGAATTGTTACTTCCTTAGAAATGTTTTAATTTGGGACCAGCAGTTAGCATAATGGCTATGTCGCTGGACTCCCACGTAGTTGACCGCGGTTCGAGTCCTGGACCCGGTGGCTTAAACTCACGCCGGGCGCGTGTGCGTGTGTGCCCAAGATCCCAAGAGGAGAATGGAGGAGAGGGGATTGCGGCGTGGCCATCTCCCCTGGGGGGTGATTTCTCACTTTCTGTCTCTCTGTCTCTCTCTGTCTGTCTGGCGAGCGCACACGCCCCTATAGCCAAAACCTCTCCAAAAAAAAGAAAAAGAAAAAAAAAAAAAGAAATGTTTTAATTCACCTCTCTGATCAGGCTAAATCCTAATATAAGGTCTCATTATCCTACTTATCTCTCTCTAATTAAAATTATTACAGTTGAGAGTCACAGTTATTTGTTCAATAAGTGAGTAACTGAGTTGAATGAAACAAATACATTCCTAGAGCTAGAAAAATCTTGTTATCTCCTGTTATATGCTCAATTGTACTCCCTCCCTATACACTCAATCTATGTGTTGAAGCCCTAACCCCCAGTACCTCAAAATATGACTATATTTGGAATTAGCCTTTTAAAGAGAGTAAGTTAAAATAGGGTAATTTTACCATAATCCAATCTGAGTGATATTCTTATAAGAAAAGTAGATAAGGTTAGGACACAGACAGTATAGACAGAGGGATGATGTAGACACAGACACAGCAAGAAGGCAGCCATTTTCAAGACAAGAAGAGAGGCCTCAGGGAAAAAAAAAAAAAAAAAAAAAAAAAAAAAAAAAAAAAAAAAAAAAAAAAACGAAACAAAAAATCAAACCTGCCAATATCTTGACCTAGGGCTTCTAGCTTGAAAACTGTGAGAAAATAAATTTATCTTGCTTAAGCCACCCAATCTGTAGTACTTTGTTATGGCAGCCCTAGCAAACTAATACATCTCTGTTACTTCAATGAGTTGCTGTGCACTGTCTTGGAATTCTTCCAATACCATCTCATTCCTCAAGAACTGTTCTCACATACTTTGCCAAATACAGTTTCTGACTGTGCCAGGATGTTCCCATATGCTCTAAATGTAGCAACATTCATCACTGTCCTGTGTGTTCATTGTGTAAGCCAATCTTTATAAACTGGGGGATAAAATGACCTTGGTGCTATGTACAGTACCTTCACTAGATGGTAGAAATCAATAGTAATCTGAAAGATGAAGTCTCTTTGGAAGCATAAGGCAATACTTTTTAAGGAAGCTGTCTTCAAGCTATTTAAGACACCTTTGTTGTTGGAGAGAATTTACAGTTTTTTATATTTTTAAAGATCAAAAAACAATATTTCCTACAAATATCATGACTAGGAATTCTAATACTTTTACTCTTTCTATTCATTTTGCTTGGAGCAGATGTGACAACTGGTAGTCTTGTATTTGAAATGATAAGACACTGTAGGTGGGAGTATAGCATTAGTAAGTAGCAGGAGATTATAGTGTTCCCTATTTGTGTATGTTTAGAGAAGATTTTAGGGATATTTTAGAGAGGATCTTGGTTTATTAATTTTTAATATGATATTAATAATAAGACAAGCGTTCTCTTTGAATATGTTGCATCATTTCTATAAGTGGTTCTATAAGTGGTTAATCGTCTAACCCCAAAGCTAGCCATCTTCTCAAATATGATTAATATTTCTCTGTCTGTTTCTTAATGCTCCATTAACTAGCACAAAGTAAGTGGTCTTACTGCCAAAAGCCTTTTCCATTAAATGAAAAATACATTTACTTGCTTTGTGAATTAATTAAAGCCATATGGAATTTAGAGCAGAAGATTCTGACTTACACACTTTGTTTTAGAGAGATTTAGAAAATGTAGAGCCACTTGTGCTCAACAGGACTCCCATATGCTTTCATGTCTTAAAACAAAAATACAGAAATAATTATTTCAACTTTTTTTCAACTATCACAATTTTCGTGTGTATGATTATAGCAAGATTCCAAGGTGTATGTGATTAACAGCAATGAGTTACACTGAACGTCAAAGCCTTTGGAAGGGGGGGGGGGATTCTTAGGTGAGTTTTCTCCTGATTCCTTAAATCTCTGATATTTTAGAATTTTGAGTGTGAGGATGGAGTGGGCTGGCCACATAGGTATTTTAAGTGACAGGTGGATATATACCTAGCCTGTAAGAAACTGTGCCCACTCAATTTAACAGCTATGCCAGGTCAGGCCCTGTGCCCACCCTAGGAATCCAAAGAAACAGAAATCTAATACTAGGTCTTTACCTCCCAATAGCACACAAGTGCGCAATAGGGAAGCCCACACATTAGAGATTGCTTATTCCAGAGTATGCATGAAGAGACTATGCCAACTTAAGCAATGCAAAACATTGAGGACATTTGTCCTCTGTCTAATTCTTACTTGATCCTTAACTCAGTATGTATTTATTAAACACCTGCCATGGGCTAAGCATGCAGACTAGCTGAGCTGCATCCACACGTTTTAATGTGGTGTACAGTGAGGTGGCTCTAGTACTCTCTTACTGCTTGCTCCATGGAATTCCAACCTCAAGGACTGCTGTCCACTTACAGAGCGCTTTGAAAGAATTTGCTTAGTTTTGTCAGTTATCTCCAGACACACTTCTCCCAATCTACCATTGTTTCATAACTAGTTGAAGGAATCGTACCTCCATTTTAATAATAGACAGTTTATTGAACACTTAGTATAAACCAAACACTGAGCTATTACTCTGAATAAAAATAATTAAAATATGAGTACTTGCCTGTATGCTAAGCACCAACCACAGTAATTTAAATAGATTATTTTTCATTTGATCTCCACTATAACTCACTTTAAGGTGGAAAAAATTGAGGTATATAGAGGTTAATAATTCACCCAGAGACATATGACATATAGCCGGTAAATAGTGGAGCCAAAAATATAAAAACCAAGAAATTGTGAGTTCTTAACCATCAAGATATAGTATCTTTTAACATGTTTCTTTTTACCTCTATCTATTTATCTAAATTTCATTTAACTCTTCAAAAAAAAAATACATAAGAATTAGGCATTGTTAGCCACATATGTGGATGAGACAACTGAAGATTAGAGACATTAACAACATGCTTACAACATCGGTGTGATGAGTGAGAATGTAGGCTGGCTGACCCCTGAGCACATGCTTCTGTCTACAGTGGGTTATATTTGCCTCGGCAGGTAGAGATGGCTATTGTCCTTCCAATGTAGGTTGTGTGCCCTTGGCTTGACCAGAACGTTCCCCTAAAGTGTCTGAAATTAAAGGGAAAGATGAACTTAGAGCTACCAGGGTTCATACCACTCAAATGTTGATGTATCATCGTCAAAGGGTTAGAACAGCTCTTTTTTTTTTTTTTTTGAGAGGTTTTTGCCATAGAACGCGTGCGCTCGCCAGACAGACAGAGAGAGACAAAGAGACAGAAAGCGAGAAATCACCCCCCAAGGGGGATGGCCACGCCGCAATCCCTTCTCCTCCATTCTCCTCTCGGGATCTGGGGCATGCACGCACACGCGCCCGGCATGGATTTTAAGCCGCCGGGTCCGGGACACGAACCATGGTCGACCACATGGGAGTCCATCGGCATAGCCATTACGCTAACTGCTGGTCCCAGAACAGCTCTTTGAACAGACAGATGGCTGACCAGAATTTCCCCAAGTGTCAATAATGTGGCAGCAATGGTTGTGGGGAGGAGCCAGTTAGTCTTGGACCTTTGGTTCTAAAGACTAAAATGACTGCTCTATAAGGAACTAACTGGACCCACATTTGGTTCCATGAAGATGCTCAGAATAAAATCTGTAACAAAATCAGGCACTTCGATTATCCCCTCCCTTCAGGACTGAAGCACCTATTCCTTCAGTTGGTAACTGACAGATCACAGCTGAATCCTTCTCCAGAAGTTGTTCTGGGCTTAAGAGAACCACCTCACCCAAGGTTATGCTTCCTCAGATGATGGGGCACTTCTCCCACCCAATTAAATGTTGATGCAAGGGCATAAAGGTAAACCTAGTTACGGGACCAGCAGTTAGCGTAATGGCTATGTCGCTGGACTCCCACGTAGTCGACCGCGGTTCGAGTCCCGGACCCGGCGGCTTAAACTCACGCCGGGCGCGTGTGCGTGCGTGCCCAAGATCCCGAGAGGAGAATGGAGGAGAAGGGATTGCGGCGTGGCCATCCCCCCTGGGGGGTGATTTCTCGCTTTCTATCTCTCTGTCTCTCTCTGTCTGTCTGGCGAGCGCACGCGCCCTATAGCAAAAACCTCTCCAAAAAAAAAAAAAAAAAAAAAAAAAAAGGTAAACCTAGTTACAAGGCAGAATATCTCTGCAAGACAAGCCCAGTTACAGAGATCCTAGGGTGAGCAACCATGTTGGTTTTCCTGGGTCTTAGGAGTTTCCCAAGATGCAGGACTTTAAGTGCTAAAATGTGAACAGTCTCAGGCAAACTGGAACAAGTTTATCACTCCCAAGAAATCCCTTCATGATGACCTAAGGCTCAATGTCTTCCTCTGCCCAGTCGGCTTCTTGCCCTTCCTTGTGGATGTTAATTCCAAGACCATTTCCTGCAGGCCAATTCTCTTATCAGAGTCTCCTGTTCCAGCTTTCTGTAAAGCTAGGCAAGTTTCTCCTAATACATGTGACACCAGTTTTTAGGAGAACTGTTACAGGGTACTTTCACCCTTCATAATTACTCCTCTTTACCTCAACCACTTAGTGACTCATGGGACAGGCTTGGAAAGATGGGGCCAATGATAATAGACAAAAGGAAGCTGATTGGGGTTATAGCCAGAACACTGCGCCCACTCAGCAGTTCCAGCAGTTTCGATCCATTGTCAGAGATGTAGCCACAATCTCTAACAGAGTGGAGTAAGCTGACGTGTGCAGTAATGAACATCTCTAATTGTGATTTGTGGGAAAATCTGTTCATATTGAAAACAAATTCTACCCCAAAGTTTAGTTGTTGTAGCTTTCTCCTTCTAGCCTTGTCCTTACTTCAAGCTCTACCTCTATCATCTCTGTCTATTTTTATCCCAATTATTGGATCATCAGAGCAGTTATGACATGCCTTTTGCATAGACAGAAAAATATGTCATGGCTTTTCTGACGACCTAATATATTCCTTTCCCTATCTCTATCTCCCCTGCCCTTCATCACCTGCTTACTTGCATGCTTACTTGCTCTCTTGCTTTTGTCAGAACTTCTGCCTTCACCAGCACTTTTAACTGAAAAAAAAAAAAAGTTGGCTAAGCTTGGTTCCCTAGAATTGGATTCAACGTTATTGAATTCTAAATTTTGTATAACATGGGCTATAATCAAGGTGGCAATTCTTACCAGAAAATAATTAGCTTTGAGGATAGAATGCTCAACAGAAGCATAATAATTGAATTGGTTCCCTATTTTTATTTTATCGAGAACACTAAGCTATATTGATCTTCTCTCGAACCAGATGCTGACTCATGCAGCCCCTTGCAGATCAGTGCTGAAGTGCTAATAGGAGTAAAAGGAATAAACACAAGGATTTTATCCCAGTACACTAACAGATTTTGGAAAATCTCAACAGTTGGAACTTCACAGTGCCTGACTTGGGGTTCGGAACTCCTCCAAATGAGATAACTCAAATGAGGGATGTTGATTCTTTAAATATCTGGTGGTTCTCCCTAAATGGAAGGAAAATCTAAAAAGAGAATGAGTATAAAGTTTTAGTTTTGTCAGATGAATAAGTTCTGTTACACAACAGTGTGAATATAGTTGACACTATTGATCTGTTCATATAAAAATGGTTAAAAAGAGAAATTCCATTTTTTAATCACGATTGGAAATAAGATGATTTTAAAAAAAATCTGTAGGGCCAGCCCCATGCGCAGTGCTTAAGCACACTGTATAGGAAGCCAGATCCCAGATGACAATTCGAATTCTGTCCCGGCAGCTCGAAAAAGTGCTGGGCACATGTGTGTGCACAAGATCCTGATGGTGAAATAGAGGGAAAAGAATTGAAGCATGACCACATCCTGTTGGGGAGAAGTGCTTTCTCTCTCATGCAGGCACACCCTATGGCAATAAAAAACCAAAAATGTATAAGCAATAAAAATTTATTTCTCATGGTTCTGAAGGCTATGAAGTGCAAGGCATCAGCAGTTTTGGTGTCTAGTTAAAGTTCACTCTGCAGGTCAAAGATAGCACCTTCTGGCTAAGTCCTCACATGGTGGAAAGGGAAGAGCAAAAATTATTCATTTGTTTGTTTGTTATTGTTGTTACCATTTTTTTAAAAAATATTGCTATAGGGCATGTGGGCTTACTAAAGAGGGACAGTGAGAGAGAAAGACAAAGTGAGAAAGCAAGTTAGTTGCCAGGTTCGGAACTTGAACCGTGGCCAGCCACGTGGGAGTCCAGTGCCTCAACCACCACACCAATTGCCGGTCCCCAAACAAAGGCTTTTAAAAAGACATTGAAAAGTTCTAGGCCACACATGTAACAGTAAATGATCTACTTACTGGTTTTGTTTGCAGCTCAGACCAGCTCCCGGCAGGAATCTTCATGTAGATACCTCTGAGTTCTGAATGGCTCCCTACTTTTTCTAGACATTCCTCCTAGACCCATTCTCCTTCCCCATCTCTTGACCTTTTTTAAAAGTTTCTTGGGTCAGCAGACAGCATAGCAGTTACATCACTGGACTCCCACATGGCCAACCACAGTTTGAGTCCTGAAGCCAGTGGCTTCAAAATCACGTCATGTGCGTGTGCATTTCTGCCCAAGATCCTGGGAGGAGAATGAATGCAACCTCAGGCAAAGACCTCTTAATAAATAAATAAAAGTTTCTTTTTTCTTTCCTTCTTTCTTTCTCTCTCTTCTTTTTTTCTCTCTTTTTCTTTCTTTCCTTCTCCTTTTCCATTTTTTTCTTTCTTTTTCTTTCATCTTTCTCTCATGAGAGACATGGAGGCCAGGTACCCTCTACTGGGTCTTCACACTGCAATCTTTTCCTCAATTCTCCAGGATTACCGGTGCACTAGCAGGTGCACTCAGCATGTTCAAGTAGTCCCAGAACTGGAGTCTTCCCATATGGCTTCCAGCATCGCACACCAGTGCTCCTATTACCTGTACCATTCCAACTGGACCCCAAGCTTGTGGTCTTCTGACCTGGACTCCCAATCCTGTACTTCAGCTGTTCTCGTTCACTTTTCATCTCCCAGACCCACCCTTCCCCTTTGCACCTTATGGAAAGTGCCCTCTCCCTATTGAATGAGCCCCTCCTGGCCTGACTTTTACTTTACATTGAATCCCATGTTTGTGTACTGAGCCAGGAACTATCAGCGGCTCATGCTTTGCTGTGTCCCCGTCCCCTGGGCTTTCTAATGGGAGTTTTCTGCCTAAAATGTCTGCTCCCCATCACTCAAGAAATTTGACACACTGTTTTGCTCTCACAGCTCCCTATGAATTCTGGTCTTGTCCTTATGATTGTCCATTTACATTTTAACTACTTACATTTTAGTCTCTCCAGCCTATGCCATATTGGGGGCAATTTGAAGGCTGCAACTGGTATGTGGCAGTAACTAAAAAGACACTTTATTGTTGCTTCTATTACAGGAAAAACTGCTTATTTTTAATTTCACAGTTTTTGATAATCCTGATAAGAGTAAATTGATTTCAAGAGAGAATTTGGCTTGAGAAAGGAAGTTTTTGTTATTGAGCACATATCAATTTTAGAAGGTATTATTCTGAGTATATATGTCATTAAAGTATAAAATATTAATAATTGTTATAACATAATTTTATAGATTGTCTCCAAAAGAAAGAGTATAATAGACTTGCAGTATTTGTCTACTATAGAATATTGGTCTTCTAAAAATTTGGCCTTGGGATCAGCAGTTGGCATAATGGCTATGTCACCGGACTCCCATGTAGTTGACTGCAGTTCGAGTCCTGAACCCGGTGGCTTAAACTCACGCTGGGCACGTGTGCGTGTGTGCCCAAAATCCCTAGAGGAGAATGGAGGAGAAGGGACTGCAGCATAGCCATCCCCCCAGAGGGTAATTTCTTGCTTTCTGTCTCTCTGTTTCTCTTTTTGGTGAGTGCACGTGCCCTATAACAAAAAACAAAAAACAAAACAAAACAAAACAAAAAAGCCACTTCTAAAATAAATAAATAAATAAATAAATAAATAAATAAATGAAAGCCTTGAAAAGCAATAGGGTATTTTGGAAACATTTGACTCAGACCTGCTGTCAAAGTCTGGTGGATTATTCTGGCTGAGCCTTGCATCTCATCTGGGCCATCATTGACAAATAAGGCATTTATGACGCAAGAGAGGAACTGACCTCCTCTACTTGCTCTGAAGTCTCCCCTATGCATGTGATTCCCTGCGGCATTCAAAGGTGGAAAGGCATCCTCTGACTGCATTGGGGAAAATGATGGAGTCAAGTTTTGCTGGCTCCCAGTCATTCCCAGAAGTCCTTTGTCCTGAAAGAGCAAGCCAGTCTGTCAAATATGATGGGAGTCTCTCCTCTTGCTGCAGCCCAGAGCGAAAAAGTGGGATACTCCTTTGAATGCCTTCAGGAGGACACTTCCATTGCCCCAAATTAGGCTGGGTGGAATTATGGGACCAGCATTTCAGCAGCTCAAAGAATTAAAGACTCCAGACCAGGCTATGAAACCTTGCCAAAAGTACTCATTCAGTGGTTTAGAAGCTAAATACATCAATAAACATGCAAGTGCCTTCAAGAAACACAAGCCCCTGTTTCAATAGCTTGGATCAGAAGGATCTGGAAAAAAATTTCACCTCTTAGATTTCTTCATTTTAAAATTTTCAATTAAGTATAAAATTCAGTTAGTAAGTTCTTTTTTAAAGAATTATTTTATTTAACTTTCTTTCTTTATTTTAATTTGACCAGAGAGAGACAAAGAAGAGAGAGTGAGAGAGACAACAAGAGCAAGAGAGAGAGAAAGTGAGAAAGCAAGCCGCCAGGTCCAGGACTTGAATCCCGATTGGCCATGTAGGAGTCTAGTGCCCTTAACCGCCACACCACCTGCCAAACCCTCAGTTAGTAAGTTCTTAAATCAAGGTCATTTGCATGCTGGAGCCCTATAAAACTTTTGACAATATCTAGACAATTTTCTAATGTGATTACTTTTGAAAGGAGTAACTATTAGCTCATTAATGATATCAATAAGGCAAGTTAATTGAGGGTGTGTATTGATTGTGAATCATGCCTACTTCAGTTATTTAGTAATCATTTAATAAGCCAAATAGCAAACTGACTGTTACCATTTAGTTTCTCATCGTTCTCTTTATTATTTATTTCATAGCAAGTCTACTACTTGTAGACCAAGGCACTGGCTTCTGTGGTTAATCTGGAAAGAATAAATTGTTGAAATCACAAAGCCCAGACTATCTGGTTCATCAGAAGCCCCTCAAAGAAGAGCAAATTGTTTTATGTTCATTTGAAATAAAACAATATTTTTTTACTGTTGATAATGCTAACTGAACTCTCTTCTGAGGATTGCTCTGTTTTATTTACACCCCCCCTTACTTTCATGAGCCATTTGAGGAAATTAATGTTCACATACCCAGTCTTTTCCAATTATTCGTGGCCTTGAGTTGTTATGCTTACACTGTTTTAAATAAAAAGGCACAATATTTGAAAATAAATAAATAAAAAGCCCTGATGTTTATGTAAATAAATGGGCTATGGCGTAAAATTATTTCTTTTATTGTCAACATAATTTACTCAGTTTTATTTTTAAAATTGGGTTGTTGGAAAAATCACGACACATTGTTTGCATAGAAAAACAGAAAAATACATCATACTTTCCCGACAACCTAATAAATTTAAATATAAAAAAAAACAAATTTATATGTTGTCACCTTCTTTTAGCTAATTGTTGATATGAAAGCTATCAATTCCAAAGGGACTGAGAACTTAGGGTTTCTACGACTATAAAATGAACTAAGTAGAGCACAAGATTTGTTTTTCATTTTATTTGTCAATGTTATATTTTCATGTGTAAAGTTATAATGCATATCTAATGCACACATAATGTTTTTCTAGATTTATATAAAACCAAATGACTGCTCTTCTATTTCTCCCTTTCAGAGAAAACCATTTTCTCTTACTATAAGCTGATTTATTTTTAACTATTCTATTTCTCTAAATCACATGTTTTTCTCAATAATTGTTCCTTCTTGATATTTTATTTCAGGAATTATTAATTGACTTGACACTGTCAAAAATGAGCATTTAACATCCTCACTTTCCTCACTATTCTATCTTAATTCCAGTTAGATCAATATTGTCATTTGCCTTATTGTGGCTATGTAAATACTATTCAGGGGTGAGCTTTGTAGTGAAATACGATTGCTTTTCCTTTCATGCACTTTTGATTCTCCTGTGATTGATCATTGTCTGATTTTTGCATAGGAATGCTAGTCTCTGTGTACTTAGCACTAACCATTAAGTTCCACACTTTCTAACAACTGCCTCAATCTCTTCTCAGGAGGCATGGTCACATCAGATACTCTATGATGTTCATTTTTTAAAATTATTCTTCTTTTAAGTGCCAAAGGGCATGTGTGCTTGACAGAGAGAGATGGGGGATGAGGTAGGGAGAAGCATCACCCAATGGGGTATGGTCATGTTGTAATCCTTTCTCCTCCATCTTTCTACCCTGTCAGGATACTGGGTGCACATGCACATACACCTAGCATGTTTTACAAGCTGTTGGAACCAGGATTCAAATCATGGTCAATCATGTGGGATTCAGCTCCATTAATCACGGGTTAAAGGCTGGTCTTTCATTTTTTCTTTTAGAAATCTTTCCCAGTGCTTTCCAATTGGTGCTACTCTGGGTAAGTGGCCTCTGTGCCTGCCATTTTGCTGCCAAACTAAAGAATGTTTTTACTTTGCTCCTGTATTGGCTCTCCTGGGTCCTGTATTTAGAGACTTCGTCACTGGTAAAATACACCCTGCAGGAGTTTCCTAATGAAGAGTACCAAATGGTAGGTTGGTTTTTGAGAATGTATGTCTTCCCAGTAGACTGATAATTTGATTGGGTATAGAATTCTAGGTTGGAGATCATTTGTAAAATATTGTTTCATTGTCTTCAATATTAGCTTCCATTAACACTACTGAGAGGTCTGAGATTATTCCAATTTCTGATAATCAGTGTATGATCTACTAATTCTCTCTCTATAACTCTATCTTTTTCAGTTTGTATATAGGATCTTTTTACAGTCATGAGATTCTGAATTTCTTAGTGTTAAGTCCTGGAGTGAGTTTATTTTTATCTATTATTCTATTCCTTCTGAGTTTTTTTTTTTTTTTTTCCCAATTTGGAAACATGTCCTTTGGTACTGAGCATATTTTTAAATTATTTTATTGATGATTTTTGCCTTTATGTTTTTTATTTTCTTCTTTTTGTTGTTCCTATTATTTGGATTTCAGAACGTTTAGACTGGTATTTTAATTATCTTTGTTCTTTTATTTGTTTACTTCTGTTTTAAAAAATTACTTTCTGAAGCATTCTTGAAATCTATCCCCCAACCCAACAATTAAGGTTCTCATTTATGCTTCATTTTTTAAAAAAACTTTAATATGTATATTTATCTTCTGAGTGCTCCTTTTAAATAATATTCTGTTCTTGTTTCCTGCTTCTAATACCTTCCCAGTTGATATTAATGATATACTTCTAATGTATTTTTTAAATTGTTCTTTCCCTGCATAGTCACTGTAATAACTAACTTCCTTTTTTCTCTTGGTAGGTTGTTTTTAGTTTAAATATTGTATGTTAGAGGCTTTCCTCTGGTGCCTGGAAATTCTTCATGTGTGATCATATATAAGTGTGGGATTCAATATCTAATTGAAAACTCAGGCTAGTCAGAATCCTTTATTTCCCTGGATGAATAATTAATTCAGCAATAATCATATTGTCCTAGATCAAGCTAATCAGCATCCTCCTTAAATGGTTAGAAAAACCACTTCCTCATCCTGGGATTACTGAAATATCAATAGCGAAATATGAATCTTGACTTCATGGATTTATCCTGGTATATACAGGAAGAGAACTTCGAAGAGATTGAGAGAAAATGTACATGATATTACTCAAAGCCCTGGATCTTATTAATTACATCTCTTAATGTCTGTGTATCTCCAGCTACTATATTCTTTGTTTGTCTGGGGTTTTTCTACTTCAATTATTTTGAGTTGGGCTTCTATGACTTTCAAATTCAATTTTTTGACAGAAACAACATATTCCACAGTATTTCTCTGCCTGCCTGAAAATAGAGTAATTTATGCCACCTACAAATGCAAAAGGTCATCAACTAGTCATCATTTCACTTCAGCTCTCTCTGAATGGCTCATATATCCTACGAGTGCCAGTGTGTCATCCAGTGTCCAACATAGCAACAGAGAATGTATGATGTGTGAACAGACACAAAAATATCATCTGCAAGTAACTGCGATGATAAATTCATATTTCTCCAAGGGCCATCCCTTCTCTCTCAAAGATCTCATTCAATCTGGGACATTTTGATGGGGAGAAATTATGCCAAAAATTATTCTCCAGTTTCTTATTTTTCATTCTTATTGATTTACTGTTGATGCTGTAAGTATTAGTGCCTCTTTTTTTAGAGTTTTCTGCACTTAGCTTGTTTATGATAACAATGTGAATATCCTTTTTTCATAATGTCCTTATTTCCCAGATGCAACTATTCTTAATCTTGAACATTTTTACATAACCACTTTAAAACTCATATTTCTTACACAGTTTCCAGTTACTTTTTGAGTAGGTGGGAAATTACTTATCAATTTGAAAGGTATGTCTATTATTTGGCAAATTCTGGTTTAGATTCCCCTACGATAAATGAGAATTTAGAATAGCATAATGATGCTCACTTTCTTTCCTTAAGCCATGTCTGAATATAAAATACTCTTTAGCTTTTTCGTGCTTCTAAAGATAGCTCTCTCATAAACTTCACATTCCTGTGAAATCAGGTTGCTTTGGAAAACAGTTGAGAGTCTGTGTCTCATACAGCTGTATCCCACAGGACTTGATGCATTTGCTATGTCCATAAAAAGGGGCTGCAGGTTAATGATTAATTTTACTTGGAAACAGTTTTGCCTGTAAAAATATTCTTGGAGATTTGTGTAATCAATGTGTCTGATTTTGAAAACCTTTGAAAAATGATGTTTATCATATTTATTAGCCAGTTTCATCACCTATGAGCCTCTGGGCATGCTTACAAAATTCTAGGGATGGAGGAAAAAGAAACCATCATTCATTGAGGTTCACACTCTACAGTAAGTGTCATAAAAGAAAGAAATATGCTCTTATCTCAGAGCCAAGAGTTGTGTGTAGGTCCAGAATTTTAAAATAAGGAATTGGGCATCACCAAAAAAAGCAAAGAGTTTGGAGCCCCCAGAGAGGAGGATGAAGCATCCTTCAAACATCACCTCCTGGTAGTAAAGATGCCGAAAGCACTCTTCAATCCATGACTGCTCCATCTAATATACCCCTCTCTTTTTTTCTCTGTGGGATCCATGGCCTTATTCCACCTCTTTCCTTTTTTTTTTTCAGTCTAAAACAGCCACTCTGTTTATTTACTGACAGATTACAAAAGTAATCATGGTGGATACCTTAGTTCATCCTTTTAATAAGTTGGTTGATCTGATCTTCCGTGTTGCCAGTATCTCTAACTTATACAAAATGAGTAGTCATTTCCTTCATTCCACTTGGTGGAGAAGATAATTTAAAGGGTCACAGGAAGTTATTTGCCTCTTTGAAGTGTTTTCCAGCAGTATAGATTTAATGAATCAGATCCTTCATACAGATGATGCCCAATTTACCTAGCAATCAAACAATCAAAGAGTCAATTGTCAGGACCAGCAGGTGGCATGGTGGTTAAGGGTGCTGGACTCCAACGTGGGTGTCCATGGTTTGAGTCTCGGACCTGAAGGCTAGCTTTATCACTTTCCCTCTCTCTCTCTCACTGTCTCTCTCTGGTCAAATTAAAAACAAATAAATAAAAAGTGAAGTAAAATATTTTTTTAAAAGAGTTAACTGTCAAAGCAATTCACTTTTTATTGCCATAACCACGCTTGTAGATCAGTTCACTTACTGACTTCAGATTCAGATATCCCCATGCAATATATGGTTCCACAATTCTCAGCATGTTCATTGAGGCCTTGTTGAGCTTAACAAAGGTGCCATTGAAGATCTGGTGAAGACGAAGAAGCTGCAACACCTTTCAAGCCTTTGGGCTCGCTCCATTGATACCTCTGATCCTGATGACAAACGCCAATTTGGGTTTGGCAGGTACATAGAAGTTGCCAGCTTTTCTTGCCATCCTGGCCATGCGAATCCCAGTTCTGTACATCTGTCTATACTCCTTATGACAGTGCTTAGCTTTTTCACAGATAAGCTTCCTCCTTGCCTTTCGAACCATTTTTTGAGCAAACTTTTTTCTCAGGCACTTGATCTTCAGCTCAGTAACACTCTTGCTTTTTCTTAAGAGTTTCTGGCACAGCAGGAACCTTTTTCTTGGTGGCTTCCACCATAGCAGGAGACTTTTCCTTGGTTTCTGCTGCAGCAGGAACCTTTTTTTTCTTCTCTTGAATACCCTCCATGGTTCCAGTTGGAAAAATAGGAAGCTCCACCTCTTTTCTTTTTACCTTTTATTATCTTTTTCATTCTGAAAATTTCTATTATTCATGCTCTCTCTCAAACACAGCTAGACATTGTGTAATTATTTTTTTCCCTTAGCCTTGACTGATTTTTTTTAGCTTTTAGTCATTTGCTTTAAAGACAAATATAATATGCATCCTATTGATTTGTCAGAAAAGTCATGACATATTTTTTCTATGCAAATATGTGTCATGATTTTTCTGGCAAGCCAATAATTTAAGAACAGCTTGCTAATATCCCTACAGGGACACTAATAAAGAATGATACACAAGGAACCAGCAGTTAGCATAATGGCTATGTTGCTGGACTCCCACGTAGTCGACCGCGGTTCACGTCCCGGATCCGGTGGCTTAAAACTCACGCCGGGCGCGTGTGCGTGCGTGCCCAAGATCCCGAGAGGAGATTGGAGGAGAAGGGATTGCAGCGTGACCATCCCCCCTGGGGGGTGATTTCTCGCTTTCTGTCTCTATGTCTCTGTCTGTCTGGCGAGCGCACATGCCCTATAGCGAAAACCTCTCAAAAAAAAAAAAAAAAAAAGAAAGAATGATACACAGATTCAATAATTTAGATAGATCTCCCACCCTCCAGTCTAAATCTTTCCATTACTTCTCTCAAGGATTCGGCAAAGTACCTCCCTCCCACCCCAAAATATCCAGAAAATGGAATTATAAGTATTTTAAAAAGTGGCGCATATACTCAATGAAATATTGCTCAGCCATAATGGATGAGACTTAGTCTTTCAATTGAAAGTGGATGAATCTAGGAAATTTAATGTTAAGTGAAATAAGTCAGTCTTATGAAATATGAATATGGTACATCACCACTGAAAATATACTGAAAATCTGCATCCTATCACAGAAATTGGAAGATTTGAAGTGATAACAGTAAAGAAGACAAGTGTAGATACCACACACCATATGGAAGGGAGGTAGATTGTAGACAATGGGTGGGAGGGGCTCCACAAAACACTTAACACACACAAGAATGTAAGGTTCTTTGTTGACAACAATGTATATAGTAAATATCCTTGATTTGATTATTACACATTGCATGTATGCTTTGAAAAAAAACACATTGTATGCCATAGGATTTATGACAATTAAATGTAAACTAAAAATATAAAAGAAAAAAACCCACTTTTTTCTTTCTCTACCTAATGGAAATATTGTTACAGAGTATGATCTATAACGTAATATGAAATTTATTATCTTTAGGAAATGAACTGTCTGTGCAGACTGGCTGTGCAAAAGAAGCAGGTTCATCTACACCAAAGTCTCCTTATTTTTTTCTAATGCCCAGAAGCAGAGGGTTTCTAGTTACATGATCATAAGACTGCAACTCTAAGAATACATTTTATATAAAGTAACAGTGGGATGATTAATAAAAGTGATAGCCTTGGCATCAAGAGGTTGTGTTTCTAGATTTGTAAAATATAGAGGGTTAGATTAGATCATACTAAGGTCTTTTCCAGTTATAACATTTTATGTTATATATCAATATGGCTCTATTTTCTTGGAAGCACTTTTTCTTTTCTTTTTTTTTTTTCTTATCTTCAAGAGGGAGAAAAACTTATTTTGTGGAAAGACCTTTGTAAAACCCTTACTTTATAGAATATAATAAATCCATCCCCATCCAATCCCTCCATTATACCACTTTCCTTCTAGGGATAGTGGGAAGTTTAAATCAACAAAAACCTATCATTTTAAACTCTCTTGACTTAATATTCTTACATGGGGTTAAGAACTCAGTATAGCTATACAGATACTCTCTCATCTTGTTTTTTGAAAAGGATTTTATTCTTGACCTTCAAGAGTTGAAATTACTCAACAACAAAATGTTGAGAATTTTGTAGTAACTGTTTATCTACACCACAAACACTTTTCCTCAACACAGAGGAATTTCCAATATATTGGTTAGCATCCTCACAAACAAGCATTTGAACTTACTCTGAGATGGTGTATGGAGAGGCAAGAGCTGGATTTATGCTTCAATATTATTAGATAAGCTTCTGCCAGACATTTTTTCTAGAGGATGCAACTATTCCAACTCAGGCACTTAAGTTTTATTCATCTCTGAAGTCACTCCCATAACCACTTTATTGAGAAGAGGGGTATAAATATGACTGGATTTATTTTTCCTCCAATCACTACTTATGTGCCATCATATCTCCCTTCCCTGGCGAATAGTGAATCATTTAATGGATATTTTAGAAGATTCCATTTTGTTCTGGTGACTTTCAGTTACTTTAAGATCAGTCCAGGTTAAAACTTCGATCTTAGACTTGAGTAATAGCTCATCTCTCCACTGCCCCTGAAATAAGATTAAGCTGGGACAATGATTTCTACCAGTGAGGTGGAGCTCAATAAGCTGTGGGATATGGCTTTTTCCATTTCACTTCCAAAACTAACTACAAAGAAAGCCAGACAGGAAGGAGTGGGAAAGAGATAGCGCCTCTTAGTTTATTGTCATCATATTTGGCTATCATACTGTTGCTGAATAACACTGTCTGATTGTTGATACTCCTTTTTGGACATCCAAAAAGGGCCAATACTGGTTGTTTGGTGGAATAGGGGATTGAGCGTATGATTTCTTGGGGATGGGAAACCTTAGAGAGTCTCTCCACTACCCAAGACCCTGACAAAGCTGAGTTTCAGCATTGACCCTTCCCAACTTCTCAGCTCTTTCAGCTTTTTGTTCCTAGGGTTACCTCAACAGATGGGCAGCCATTTTGAGTGGTATATCAATAGGATAGATCAAGTCTGATGACTCTTAGATAAGAAATGGTAGAAAAAGGAGCAGGGAGGTTAGACAGGGAAAGGAAAACAGGCAGTAAGTAAAGAGTGCTTTAGCAGGCAAGTTACCCCTTAAAGAAACAGGAACTCAGTTCTCTGGGAACCTCAGGGAGCTAGAATAGAATGTGAATCATAGAATTCCTCCTCCCAAGGGAAGAATGAACTAAATATTATATAGCAATCCCTGTTAGCCATTGGCTGAAGGTTACTCTCAGACATATAAATTTCCCAGCGTGTCTGGCCTGCATTTGCATGGACAGGGTAGCCTTCAGTGGCCAGAGAAAAATCTTGGGCAAAGATACAAAGATGCTATAAGTTGGATGTTCCTTTCATGGAGCTATCTCCCATCTCACACTCACAGATCTACAAATTCCAGGGCTACTCTATTTCAGGCTGCAGATCTATAGGGTGCTTGAAGTAGCTCTGTAACCCAAGCTCCCCTCCATGGTTCAGTGGAATTGGTTAGGTGGGCAAAGTCTCCTTACAGTGAAGTTAAAGACTCCCAGAGAGGAGAGAAGTAATCAAGTCCTCTTAGGGATTAGAGAGAATCCTTCTCATTCTCCATTGGCCCAATCCAACATCAGTAGGGAGATGGGAAGAATACTATTTCTCCTATGAAAATAGGACAGGAGGCAGGGGAGGTGAATATCTGCTAAACAATAATCTGATCTACCATATGTGGTCTCCATGCATAAAAAGAAAATAAGAATCCTAAAATGATTAGGAACAAATGCCCACAGAGAACAAAGAAACAGCTATTTCATTTGATGTTAAAGATGCCATTGATTACCTTTAGGTGTATATTTTCACCAGAACAGAGAAGGCCCAAATGCCATTTTAGGAGCTATTCAGAAGTTTATAATAATATTAATTCATCAATAATTAATAAATACTTACATAATATTATATGTATTATAATAACTAATTTATTAGTTGTAAAATATTCAAAAGTAATAAGTGAGACAGCTGGTGTATGCAACTCTTTTTAAGAGCGTAGTAGAGAGAAAAACTAGAAGACTGGACGTGAGCCAGAAGAGTGACTTGGGAAATATGACAGCAAAGATGTGACTCTTGGATAAAAGAAAAAAAGAAAACATTATGAAGACAAAAAGAGAAGGGTTAAATGCAAAATAAAATTTCCTAAGAAGATGAGAGTTAATTCTTAAAAAGAGATTTATGAAGCCAAAAAGAAGAGAATGACAGATACGGCAAGCAACATCAAAGAAATACATCTTTGAGGCCTTTTTGGCAAGGTTCCAAGCTAATTATTGACTACAGTAAGAATTATTGTTGTTAATTTTGTCATTGAGATCAATATCTGGAAATGTTAATTTCTTTTATTTTTAGTGTTCTTTTCTCTTCTTACACTCTTAATTTGACAAATCAAGCTTTGAAATGAAAGTAAAGATAATAAATATGGTAGACTAAATAATGGCTTCCTATAATCTGATCTACCATATGTAGTAACTGTGTTACTTCACATAATAATGCAATTTTGTAGGTGTGTTTCAGTTAAGTATCTTGAGATGGAAAGTTTATCTGAATTATCCAAATGGACTCAATATAATCACAAGGATCCTTGTAAGAGGGCAGTGTGAAGATCAAAGCAGCAGTAGAAAGAGGCTATGAGGAGGACAAACCAGAAATAGGAATGATGTAGCCAGGAACCAAGAAAGGCAGTAATTTTCTAGAAGTTGGAAGAAGCAATGCACAGATTCTTCCCTGAAGTTTGCAGAAGGGTCTAGCCCACTGACACCTTGATTTTAGCCCCTTAAGACTCATTTCAGATTTCTGACACCCAAAACTGCAAGATAATAAATTTGTGTTTTTTCAGTCACTAAGGTTGTGGTGATTTATTACAGTAGCAATATGAAACTAATGCAAGAAGTGACATTTAATGGATGCTTCCCATGTGCCGGGCACTATGCTATGTATTAGGAAGTGCTCTGTCTCCCTATCCCCATGTTACAATGAGAGGACTGGTATCTAGCTACATAGCTGCTTTGTACAGGAAGTCAGAACTGAAGTCTAGACCTCAGACCCCATGTTTTCTCACCATGTTGAGTCAAAAATCTACTGTTCTACTTTAAAAGCCAAGTGGGCTTCTTGGAGAAATTGCTTATTCTAGGATAGAGCAGGGAAGACAATCTTTGACAAGATGAGCCTGGAGTATCTTGTAATGGCAGAAAGAAATGAGATACTAAAAACAAAACAAAACAAAACAAACAAACAAACAAAAAACTAAAGGATGTGGTATGTCAAAGAGACATAGGGGCTAACATGAACATGCTCCCCATGGACAAAACTGGAAAAAAAAATTAAGCCACAAAATAAAGTACTACTGGGTTGTAGCATAAAGTATAAAATAAATAGCTACATACCTATATTAATATACTATTTGGCTAACTCACTCTAGGGTGTACGATGAAAACCCTCTCTCACCCCAGTGTAGACTGTATTTAATGACTCATTCTGACAGAGCATGGAAAGGAAAAAGTAGTAAATTTACAGTGGAGAAAACATAGCAGACAGCACCTTCTCCAAGTTATGAAGGTTAACATACCAGGATAAATCATGTGGGTGTCATGTATCTCCTAATGTGATGTGATGGAAAGGGTACTTCACCTCTGTGGTTTTCTTCCTTGAAAATCTACATCTCTAGTCCAAATCATGAGAAAATCCAGATTAAGAAACATTCTACAGAATAACTAACCATTAGCCTTTAAAACTGTCAAGATCAAGGAAAGGCTGAGAAATTATCACAGACTAGAGAACCTAGGAAACATAATGACTAAATGCAATGTGGTATACTGGATGAGGTCCTAGAACACAACAAGGGCATTAGTGGTAAAAACTTGGTGAAAAAAAAAAAAAAGCCTGGGATTTCATTAACAGCGAAAAAGTGAAAAGAAAGGGGAGAGCAATTTGAAGAAAATTGTGGGTAATGAACACTGTGTTATCGTTTATTATTCTTCATTGTGACACACTTTGATAGAGTGTTTTATTCTTCTCCAAACCTTTTTCCACATGTCACAGTATTCCAAGAGGTAAAATGGCACAGGTTTTATTATCTTCATTTTTTCAGTCACTCAATACCAACAATCTGCCAGGCACAGTCTTAAAGAGATCAGATCTAAAGCTCAAATAATCTATACAATGGGGTAATTTCTATATTGATCAGAATTTTCCAGAAGAGGATACTGAGGCACAGAGAAGTTAATTAGCATGCCAATAAGTGGAGGAGCCAGTTAACATAGCCAGTAAGTGGAGTAGTCTAACCATGAGCAGAGGTGCTTGGTTCTAAGTCTTGCCCACAACCATAAGGCTAAAATAACTTAGGTCTTTGGGTTCAGAGAAGTGAAATGACTTATTCAAAGTCATAAAGTTAGCTGATTAGTAACTGAGACTAGAACTGAGGCACCTCCTGATTCTAAGTCTAGTGTTTTCTCCCTATTTGCAACTACTACCACCCACACTTTTTCTTTCAAAAGCACAGTAAAATTTTTGGAATTTCAGTAGCCAGTCTGAAATTGTTCACAATTACCAAGGCAAGAAGAATTTGAGCAACATTTTTTTTTTAAAAAAAGGTACTTTTGAATTACAACCCAAAGAATAAAATAGGCATGGATCCATACTAATAGAAATAAATGATCAGTTGAATAAATAAATGGAGGAGAAAGAAATTCTTTAAATTTCACTCTACCTAAACAATTTAAAAACAGTTAGGCAGTCTCAATGACATATGTATTTCTGTGGTGCTAGACTGAAAGTTGAAGAGAGAGGAACTTTGTCACTGGTCTAGTTAAGACTTCTGATCTTAATAGATTGTCTTAGAGGCTGAAGATAATTCAAAATTTCCTGTGCTTTGAGGATACTGTCTTGACATTTCTTAACAATTTTTAGTCTATGACGTTTAACTTATTTGCATTTACTTTATATTTAACTCTCTTTCCTACTGTAGGTTCAGGTCCAGGTCGAATGTGAAGAAGGTAGAGTACTAACATTGATCACTTTTTCTTTAAAAACATGTCAAGGGCCAGCCAGGTGGTGTGGTGGTTAAGGCAGCTGGATCCCGTAGGGCTGACTGTACAGTTTGAGTCCCAGACGCAGTGGCTTGAGAAACACACCAGGCATGTGTGTGTGCATGCCCTAAATCCTAAAAGGAGAATGTAGGAGAGGGGATTATGATATGGTCATCCCTCCTGGGGATGCTTTCTCACTCTCTCTCTCTCTCTCTCTCTCTCTCTCTTTCCCCCTCCTTCTCTCTCTCTGGCAAAGACATGTGCCCTATAGCAAAATTTTGAAATTGTCAAAATATCTTTCACCTTTCATGGAAAGTAGGTTAGAAACTTCTAATAGTGGGGTCCAGCAGGTGCCATGATGGCCAAGGCAGCTGGATCCCACATGAGTGACTATCCAGTTTGAGTCCCAGATCCAGTGTCTTGACAAACATGCTGGGTCATGTGCATGCATGCCCAAAATCCTGACAGGAGAATGGAAGAGAAGGGATTGTGGTGTGGCCATCCCCATAGGGAGTGATTTCTCACTTTCCTTCTCTATATTTATCTCCTTTCTGGTGAGTGCACGAACCCTACAGGAAAAATTTCTCCAAAAAGAAAAAGAAAAACATGCCAGGCAAGGTGGAGAAATGGAGGAGAAGGGATTTCAGCGTGATCATTTCTCATGTGGGGGGTGCTTTCTCCCCTCTCTCCCCCCCCCCCTCATACACACACACACACACACACACACACACACACACACATACACACACATAAGTGCCCAAGTCCTCTGGCAATTTAAAAAAAAGGCAGAAAGAAAAAAATAATTGTAAAACAAAAGTATGCTATAACAACGAGACAATGATCAAATCTTTCAATGATAAGATTTTTAAAGGAAAAAAAATCCCAGTGCCATACAAAGTACCTCCCATGAAAATTAGCGTTCAGTAATTAGTTTTTAAAAGTAAGGCAGTAATGGGACCAGCAGATGTTGTAATGGTTGCATCACTGGACTCCCACATAGTTGACCACGGTTTGAGTTCTGAACCCTGCAACTTAAAACTCATGCCAGGCACATGTGCGTACATATCTAAGATCTCAAGAAGAACAAAGGAGAAGGGACTGTGGCATGGCCATCCACCCTGGGGAGTGATTTCTTGCTTTCTGTTTCTCTGTCCCTCTCTGTCTCTCTTGCGAGCACACATGCCCTACAACAAACAAACACACAAACAACAAACAAAAAAACCCACTGTCTCTCAAAAAAAAGTAAGGCAGTAAGAGATGCAATGTTGGGGTGGGAGGAGGGAGGATTTTGACTTCAGACTCCAGTCTCTAGGACTTAGTTGAGATGTTTAATTGGGATGATAAATATTTACAAAGCTATTGTATTGGAAATAAGAACATGTATGTCACTTTTATAATATACTATCTGGAACTCAATAATCATTATATTGTGCCTGTATTATTATTAAATGGATGCCTAATTCCCTACTTTAGAGAATCTACAGATAAATGCCTTCTTTGCCCAAGAGTAGAAAATGTCAACCTTCAGATTTATTCTTTCTCCCCATTTACTGTCATCCAATGTTTTCAAAATTAATGTACCAAAGAATTACTTGTTTAATGCTCATAAAACCACTTCTTAGGCTATTTACTTAGAAATGAATTTCGTTGGGGGGGATATCAGGCAATAAGACAGGAGGAGAATTTCCTCTAAATATGATATCAAGGAAGTGTTACAAGTATTGAACCAGCAGGTACTTCAGATGAAGAAGTACATGCCTTTCAAAGAATGACGAAAACCATTTGAAGCAAAACGGTGAAGACAAGTGCAATTTGTTAAACAATCTTAAAATGTAGAGATATGAGTAACACTTCAAACATATCCAGTCTCTGCCTTCACACATGAAAGGAGTTTTAGTCTGGTAACCATGGCTACCTTACTACTCAGATACTCATAAAGTGAAAGAGACGAGTAAAGAGTTAAATTAAACCCTATTGAGATATACAATGCAGAGAATGGGAACAATGAAATTTCCTTTTGCTTTGAAGATTAGATTTGAGTGAACATTGATCTAATTATTTCTGTTATATGTATTTTATTTGTATGATGACTATACCATGACCATGTTGATAGTAAAATTGTCTAGTTTAAAATAGTAAAGCTTCTCATAAAAATGTATGCTGACTGGTAGTGGGATAATGGAAATAATTAGTGGAGTAGCGATGTGAGAGTAATAGGGTAAATCAATTAAGCATAGCATACAAATTTTAAGAAGCAATGCAAATCAGTGTTTATATGAGAACACACAATTAAGAGTTAAAAAACAAACACAGGAACTCCTACCCAGCATAGAATAACAAGTGAGTCCCAAAATATGAATTGTGTTACTGCATGGTCATTGAATCATTCAGTGCAAGTCAGTGAAGCTAGCTAGCCAAGGCTTCCAGGTGTCTGGCTGTGAGATCTAAGCCCATTCTTGTCCTTTATATGGTTTAATATCACTTCATGGCACTTGTTCGCTCTGGCTTAAATATTGATGGGTACGATTCTGGACTCCCTGGATGATTTTGAGGATCTTTCTGTTAGATGGTAACCTTTTCATCAATTCAATTTAGGAATGTTGATCCAAGAGAACACTTGGATCTTAGGGGCATTCCTTCTACTTTTACTTCCTGAGATGGAGTTCATCACCATTTTCTTAGAAGATAAAAATTTTAGAAATGTTCTAGGGCTGGACAATGGTGCACTGGTGAAACATGATGCTCTGCGAAGCTGACCAACATGAGAAGTTTTCAGGTTCACATCGGGATCTTGAGTACACTGAGCATGTGCACACTCATGATCAATGACTGGCTGAAGCCAAGTGGATCACAGAGCCCAGAACCTGTTGTGGGTGCACTCTCCCCGTGTCTATTTCTGTCTCACTCATGTAAACAAACAAACAAACTTTTAAAAGTCCTTTAATGTTAGCTGAAAATATCACTAATATTTCTCAATAATTTAAATTTTCTGTTCTGTACAAGGTCTGTTTTTCATCCAATTATCAAATTAGAGCATTTACATAAGCCCATACTCTGCTGCCAGTAGTGTACTGGACTGCAAGGCTGGGATCAAAGTGTCAGCCGTGATTTGATTCTCTGGCCCAGTGGTCCTGAAAATGTGCTGGGTATGTGTATATGTGTGTGCCTAGGATTCTAGTGGGCTGTGGACTGGAGGAAAGGGACTCTGGCCTGACCAAGCCCTGTGGACAGTGCTTCTCTTTCTCTTTCTCTCTTTCTCTCTCTCTTTCATGCAGGCAAATACACTATTATGAATTAATTTTGAAAAGCATTTACATAGGTAAAAAGATGAAAAGCACAGGAGACGATATTAAAAAAAAAAAAATGATCTTTTGCTTCGCCCCATACTACCATCTACTGGCACTCCCTGATGTGACTCTTTGTTTCTATGTTGTTCTTCTAGTGATGATTTTATTCCTATAATAGTCTACTTTTTTATGTAACAGATTGTGTGTGCTCTTTAGAGAGACAAGAGGTCGAGAAGGGAAAGGAGAGGGAGAAAGCACCCCCTCATAGGTCATGGTCTTGCCGCAATCTCTTCTACATCTCTCTGTCATGCCAGGATTTGGGCCATGCACGCACATACTCTTGATATATTTTTAGGCCACTGGGGCCAGGATTCAAACCTCATGGTCAGTCATGTCGAATCAGGCTCCCATAATGGGGCCAGCCTTAAATTTTTGGCTTATCAAAGTAAGACAATTTTAATTGACATATTCTATGATGTATGAGAATTAGCTCATTATATACCATCCTCCACCTGTTTTCCATATCTTATATCCAATGTTTGAATTGTTATTATTCTAAGTTTTCTCTTGGTTGCTTTCTTAAAATTATTTATATTTTTATTTTCATTCTAACAGGAATAAGAAACCCTTTAGTTAGAATGTTAAACTTTATGTAAGAAAATGATGTTGTGTACCTGAAAAGAAAGAAACAGTAATATTGGGTCATCGGGAAGTCATGGTGCATTTTTGCATAGAAAAACATAGAAAAATACATCATGACTTTTCCAAAAACCTAATAAAAAACGAGTGAAACAAATACAAAGATTATAGACTACTTAATTGCAAGCATAAAAATAATCATGCCAGGGGACCAGCAGTTAGCGTAATGGCTATGTCGCTGGACTCCCACATAGTCGACCGCGGTTTGCGTCCCGAACCCGGTGGCTTAAAACTCACGCCGGGCGCGTGTGCGTGCGTGCCCAAGATCCCAAGAGGAGAACGGAGGAGAAGGGATTGAGGCGTGGCCATCCCCCCTGGGGGGTGATTTCTTGCTTTCTGTCTCTCTGTCTGTCTGGCGAGCGCACGCGCCCTATAGCAAAAACCTCTCCAAAACAAAAATAATAATCATGCCAGCAAGTAGTGTGGTGGTTAAGATGCTGGACTCTGACCAACTGCAGTTTGAGTCCCAGACCTGGGGACTTGCTTTCTCACTTCCTCTCTCTCTCTCTTATCAAATTAATAACTAAATAATTAAAACAAATAAAATTAAATCAATAATTCTTTTTATAAAAAATCACATGAAATGTAAATGGCCTAAAAATTTCAACTAAAAGGCAGTGATTGTTAGACTGAATAAAAAATCAAAACTATTTACTACCTAGAAAAAACTCATTTTAGTTTATAAAAGAAATTCCCAACTTTACTGAGGCATAATTGACAAATAGAAATTGTATATATTTGAAGTGCACAATATGATGATTTGATAAACATATATATTGTGAAATAATTATCATAATCAAGTTAATTAACCCATTCATCGCTTCATATATTTGATGGTGTGGTGGGGTTAGTAAGGACACTTAGGATTTACTGTTCTAGTAAATTTCTAGTATACAATACAATATTATTAACTATAGTCAGCATGTTGTACATTAGATCCCCAGAATTTATTCATTTTATAATTGAAAATTTGTTTCCTTTGACCAACATTCTCCCTATTTGCCCTAACTACCAGGCCCTGGCAACTACTATTCTACTCTCTGCTTCTATGCACTCAACTTTTTTAGACCTCAAACCTATTAGGATAACTATTAGCAAAACGACAACAGATAACAAGTGTTGGTGAAGATTTGGGGGAAAGAAAACCCTTGGTAGGAATGCAAATTGGTACAGTCATTATGAAAAATAGTTTGGAACTGGGCATGGCAACATGTGTCTATAATCCCAGTGACTCAAGGAGGCACATGCAGGAGGATCATGAACTTGAGTCTAGCCTGGGCAACATAGTAAGACTCTGTCTGAAAAAGAACTGGACATAGTGATACACATCTGTAGTTCCAGCTGTGAGACTAAGGAAGAATAATCATGACATGGCGAAACACTGTTTAAAAATAAAAAAAGAAAGAAAAGAAAAACAGTATGAAAATTCCTCAAAACAAATTAAAAATAAAATTACCATATGATCTGGAAACTCATCTTAAAATAAAAATACAGGTTAAAAATAGAAGAATGGAAAAAGATATATCATTATAACACTACTTAAAAAAATCTGGGGAGCCAGTTAGTGGTGTGGTAGTTTGGATGGCTACATCCCACATGGCCAACTAGGTGGCTTGAATTCCAGAGCCTGTAGCTTGATAAACATGCTGAGCATGTGTACGTGCATACCCAAAGTCCTGAGAGGAGAGTGGAGGGGGATTTCAGTGTGTCCATTCACTCTGGGGGATGTTTTCTCACTGTCTCTCTCTCTATTTCTGTCTCTCTCTTTCTCTCCCTGGCAGACACATGTGCCCTACAGCAAATTTTAATAATATACAGAAAGAAACACATCTATGGCCAGCCATGCTGGTGCAGCAGTAACATAACACTTTGTGAAACTGAGCCCATGAGGAAAAGTCCTGGATTTATGTCTCAAGATCTTACTATGGATGCTGGGCATGCAAGCACATGCCCATTATCCTGGCTAGCCAAGGCTGGGGGTAGGATTACAGCATGAACACCTTTTTGGGGTCTCTCTCTTTCACTCTCCCTTTCTCATGGAAGAAATAAACTTTTAAAACAAATCTGGAGTGGCAATGTTACTGAAAGCTGGGTCTAATAACTCATTTGTCAAAAAGCTGAAGTCAAGACAAGTGGCATTTTCACAGAGAAATGTTTATTATCAGAAAGACATCTATTCGGGAGGATTGCAGAACTCAAGACTTTACAAAAACCACCTCTTCAAACAGCAGAGTGTTCCAGGTTTTCATGGGAAAGACATGAGGGATCAGGGGGAAGATCAGGTATTTCTAATCCATTAAGCTAATGACAGGCCGTCTTGGGGCCTGACCAAAATAAGATGTTATCTCCATCTGGTTTCTGGAAAATAATCTTTTAAACAAACATGTAAGTCAACCTGGTTCTCATAAAACTTACTACATCCTAAGAAAGTAAGGAACTAAGAAGGTGAGTAATAAACTTAGGTCTTAAGAAAACAGACTACTGCCTTTCACTTCATTGCCCCACTGAAAACAAGGGTCACCAGCAGCTCTACTGAAGCCACCCACAAAAATTAGAATGGGATTCTTGCCCTTGCAGTGTGTGCTCAAACCTGCATAGTTTGATACAGAAATAGGGCCTCAATATGTGCCATCAGTGTTTCCATCAGTATGTGAAAGAAATAGGCGTCAAGTTGGACTAAGTGATCTTCCTTGAATGGATTATCCAAGATATCCCCCAATGAAAGAAATCACACTGGCTATTTGTATATAAAATAAAATTTTAAAAAACTTCAATGTATACATGTTTTAATGTGACTAGATTAATTGGCTATAGAACTCTCCTTTTAAAACTTATTTTTTATTATCTTCTCAATGTATTTGTCATTATATATGCAGCTTATTTTTCCTCAATTATATTAGGTCATTGGGAAATTCATGATGAATTTTTCTAAGTTTTTCCATGCAAAAATGCATCATGACTTTCCAGATGATCCAATATAAAAATATTCATGCAGAAAAAGAAAAAAAGAAAGCAGACTACTGTCAGGGTGAGCTACAAAACCAACTATGTCATAGTTCAGGGTGCTGGTAATATAGGGGTCTTGATTTCAGCAATGTTAATATCAGACAAAGTATACGTTAGATAAAAACGTATTATCAGGGATAAAGAGGCCAGTTTCATAATGATACTAGGATAAATTAATCAAGAGGACAGACATCACAGTTGTAAATGACTGTTAGACCTAAAACAGAACCTGAAAATACATGAAGCAAAACTTGATAGAATTCCAAGAGGAAATAAATACAGTTATAGTCAGAGATTTAAATGGCTCTCTTTTTATTACTTGATAGAATAAGAAGACAAAATATCCTCAACAATATAGAAGACATAAACAACATGATCAACCAACTTGACTTAACTGACATTTATGAAACAAATCACCAAACAATAGCAACAAGTGCACATGAGACATTTACCAAGACAGATCATATTTTGTTCTATAAAAATATCAATAAATTTAAAAGGATTTAAATTGTATAAAACATGTCATCCAAGTACAGTGGAATAAGTGAAGAAAGCCATCTGGAAAAAATTCCCATATATTTGGAATATAAATGTATTAGTTTGCTCGAACTAGTTGTAACAAAGTACCACAAAATAGATAGCTTAAACAACAGAAATGTATCGTCTCACAGTTTTGGAAGCTAAAAGGTCAAAATCAAGGTGTCCATTGGATGGTTCCTTCTCAGGGCTATGTGGGAGAATCTATTCTATGCCTCTCCTCTAATTTCTGGTTGTTTAGCCAGCAATCTTTGGTATGCCTTGGCATATGGAAGCTTAATGTCAATCTTCATATAGAGCCATTCCTGTGTATGTGTCTCTTTGTCCAAATTTCCTTTTTTCTTTGGAGAGGTTTTTGCTAGGGCACATGTGCTCACCAGAGAGACAGAGACAGAAAATGAGAAATCACCCCCCAGGGGGGGATGGCCATGCTGCAATCCCTTCTCCTCCATTTTCCTCTTGGGATCTTGGGCATGCACGCACACATGCCCAGCGTGAGTTTTAAGCCATTGGGTCCGGGACTTGAACCACGATCGACTACGTGGAAGTCCAGTGACATAGCCATTATGCTAACTGCTGGTCCCCAAATTTCCTTTTTATAATGGAATCAGTCATACAGAATTTGGACCACCCTAATGACTTTACTTTAATGCAGTCATCTACAAAGACCATATTTCCAAATAAAGTTACATTAACAGGTGCTGTAGGGTGGGTAGGGATACTACGCAACTGTAATACTGAAAGACATACTTCTAAATACCTGTAGATCAAAGAAAAAAAAACAGAAAGAAAGAATTTGGAACAGAATAAAAATGAAAAACACAAAATACCAAAATTCTAGGGATGTGCTAAAGCAATACGTGAAGAAAAATTCTCAGTGCTAGGCACTTATTTTGGAAAAGAAGAAAAGTCTTGGGACCAGCAGTTGGCATAATGGCTATGTCACTAGACTCCCATGTAGCCGATCGTGGTTCAAGTCCCGGACCTGGTAGCTTAAACTCATGCTGGGCACGTGCGCATGCGTGCCCAAGATCCCGTGAGGAGAATGGAGGAGAAGGGATTGCGACATGGCCATCCCCCTGGGGGGTGATTTCTCGCTTTCTGTCTCTCTGTCTCTCTGTGTCTTTCTGGCAAACTCACATGCACTACAGCAAAAACCTCTTTAAAAGAGAGAGAGAGAGAGAGAGAGAGAGAGAGAGAGAGAGAGAGAGAGGGAAAAAAAGGTCTCAGCTTTTATCTTAAGAAACTAGAAAAAAAGAATAATGAAAATGAGCAGAGGGCCAACAGGTAGTGTGATGGTTAAGGTTCTGGACTCCCACATGGCTGACTATGGTTTGAGTCCTGGACCTGGTGACTTGAAACACATGCTGGGTATGTGTGCATGTGTGCCCAAAATCCTGAGAAGGAAATGGAAAAGGAAGGATTGAAGTGTGGACATCCCTCCTAGGGGGTTATTTCTCTTTTCCCTCTCACTGTCTCTCTCCTGGAAAGCACACATGCCCTCTGGCAAAAACTTAAAAAAAATAATAAAATCAAACAAAAAAACAGATGATCATAAATCAATGAAATATACTGAAAACAGGAACATCAAAAGCTGGTTTCTTGAGACTTGAATAACACTGATAAACCTGCCAATAACATTGATAGACTTGTAGCCAGACTAATCATGAAAAAAAGAGAGATGATACAAATGACCAATATTAGCAATAAAAAGTGACATCAGTACAGAGTCTACAGAGATCAAAAGAATAAGGGAGTATTATGAACAACTTTATGCCAATAAATCCTATAATAAATGAAATGAACAAATCCCTTAAAAAACGCTCAAGAACAACTGGATAATCTTAATACCCATATAACTATTATAGAAATTTTTTTAAAATTAAAGTATATTTCTTCCATGAATGAGAGAGAAAAAGAGATACTCAGAGAAAGAGAGAGATGTACAGTACCCCCAACAGGGTCCTGACACTGTGATCTCCCCTCCCCCCAGCCTTCAGCCAGCCTAGATCATGGGCAAGCGCGTGCCCACCTTACTTCAGGAAATCTCTTGTCTTCAACTGTGAACCTATCCATGTAGGATGACCTTGCAGAACATGGTGTTTTACCTCTGTGCCACTGTCCAGCTCTAGGAATTAAATTTTAAAATTTCATGCCAGAATAATTTTTTATTTCTTTATAGTTACCACATTGTTTTGTTTTGTGTGTATATGTGAGTGTGTGTGTGTTTTCCTCTGTCTAGGAAGAAGTTTTCAAGATCCCTTTTTCATTTTTTGTAGTGAACACAATCTTTTTTCCTTCTCACCATCTATTTCTCATTCTCTGTCTTTTGAACAATCATCTGTTGGTTTGTTTGAAAAGTCATGAAGTATTTTTCTATACAAAAATGCCTTATGACTTTTCCAATGACCCAATATTACATTCATGACTTCAGGGCCAGGATTTGAACCCTGGTTAGTCATGTGGGATCCAGATCACAATACACATTGCTTAACCACTGCATTATGGGGCCAGATTAATATTTCCTATCATAATAGAAACATTAGTCTCCATAATCTTCTCAAATGCAAGAGGCAGAAACTCAAGTCAAAATTTGATGACTTGTCACTTCTCCATCAAGTCCTGATGTAGAAGTAAGAGAATGAAAGAATCATACCACAGGAGGCTGTGATATGAACTGAAAAGGGTATTCCGAATCCAAAATTGAGAGGTGGAAATGTTCGGGCAATGCTATGTTTCAAAAAGTGACAAGAAGTCTATGTAGAAAGACTTAAGTGGATGAGGAAGTGAAGATTACTAGACTGAAACCCCCCAGAGCCTGAGCAGTGTGAAGAAGAAGAGGCAAGAGTGACCCCAGACCGACCAAAGCCTGTGTATCGCTGCATCTCCCACGTCCAGCACCTACATCCCACCGTCATCACCATCATTCCCAAGAGAAATGCTGAAGGGGATGCTAAAGGAGGTAAAGCCAAGGTGAAGGATGAACCACAGAGATCTGCAAGGTTGTTTGTGAGACCTGCTCCTCCAAATCCAGAGCCCAAGCCTAAAAAGGGCCCTGTAAAGAAGGGAGAGAAGGTACCCAAAGGAAAAAAGGGAAACGCTGATGCTGGCGCAGATGGGGATAACCCTGAAGAACATGGAGATGCCAAACAGACCAGGCACAGAAAGCTGAAGGTGCTGGAGATGCCAAGTGAAGTGTGTGCATTTTTGATAACTGTGGACTTCTGGTGACTGTACAGTTTGAAATAATATTTTTTATCAAGTTTTATAAAAATGCAGAGTTTTGTTTTACCTTTTTTTTTAAAGCTATGTTGTTAGCACACAGAACACTACATTGTTTTTGGGGGAAGGCACATCTGTCACTTAATAGAATGTCTCTGAAGCTGGATTGATTGATTGATTGATCTTTTCCTTCTAGCTTGGAGAGACTGCCTCTTGGCTCCCAAGAGAAGGAATTTCCTGATGTGGCATGGAAAATTTAACATTTGTTTTTATGTCCTCTCCCTCTCTGCCCTTCAGCATAGACTTAACTCCCTTACACCAGAGACCTGTGGGGACCTGACCACAGAAAATTGGTTATACTAGTATATCAGGCAATCTGAACTTTCCAATGATATTAAGGTGGCATCCTTCAAAAGAGCATCAGTTACTTTTCTATATTGCTGGATCTTCTTCAGCATGATAATTCAGCCATTTTCGTTTCCCAAAAGTCAGGGTTGGCTTGCGAAAAGTTGTTAGACAACATGCTACATGTGAAATGTCAATCCTCACTCTAAACTTTCCCTGTTCAGAGCATCAGATGAAGACTTCATCGGGTTTTATAGCGGCTTTCTGATTTTGGTAGTCCATTGAAGGGAGTTTGGACGTTGTTGTATACTGTTAATGATTGCCTGTCCATGTCCTGCCCGAAATACCATGATTGTTTATGAAAAGTATCTTTGGGACCAGCAGTTGGAATAATGGCTATGTCGCTGGACTCCCATGTAGTCAACCGTGATTCGAGTCCTGGACCCAGTGGCTTAAAACTCACACCAGGCGCGTGTGCGTGCATGCCCAAGATCCCGAGAGGAGAATGGAGGAGAAGATATTGCTGTGTGGCCATCCTCCCTGAGGGGTGATTTCTTGCTTTCTGTCTCTCTGTCTCTCTCTGTCTTTCTGGTGAGTACACATGCCCTATAGCAAAAACCTCTCCCCTCCAAAAAAAAAGTATCTTTGATAAAACTGGATACAGTTTTTTAAAAAATATGAATAGATTGAGACAGCTAAAGTAACTATGAGAATAACATGATGGAAGTTTCTACATCTTTTTAGAAAAAAAAATTAACTACCTGCATTTAGTCAAAGAACACACATCCATTTTTCTTAATTAACATTTCATTGGTGCAAAATGTTTTGCCAGGAATTAGAGGACATATATTTCTAAATGATTTCCAGCAACATACAAACAAATCTTGAGACAAACACAAATTGAGTATCCCTAATTTGAAAATTTGAAATCCTAAGCACCTCAAAATCTGAAACCTTTAGTGCACCATATGTCACAAGAGGGAAATCCCACACCTGAACTCATGTGATGAATCATAATCAAAATGCTTTAAGAAATAAAAAACTACATTTTTTGAGAGGTTTTTGTTGTAGGATGTGAGCGCTCACCAGATACAGAGAAAACAGAAAGCAAGAAATCACCCCTTGGGGAGATGGCCATGCCACAGTCCCTTCTCCTCCTTCAATTTTCCTCTCAGGATTTTGGGCACCCACACACAAGTGCCTCGTGTGAGTTTCAAGCCACCGGGTCTAAGACTTGAACCATAGTTGGCCACATGGGAGTTCAGTGCCTTAACCACTACATCACTGCTGACCCCAAAAATATTGTATAAGGTTATCTTCTGACTCTGTGCATAATATGTATATGAAGCATAAATAAATTCCATATTTAAACTTGTGTCTCATCCTTAAGATATCTCATTATGTATATTCAAATATTTCAAAAGAAATTCATAGTCCCAAACTCTTTGGGTTTGAAGCGTTTTGGATAAGGGATACTCAACCTGCAGTGACATCCCATGCTGTTTAGCATTAAACTGCATACCTATTTTCCCAATTAGGAGAAAGTGATTTCTTTCTCCTAACCTTGCCCTTTGAAGGTAGAACTAATTTAAAGCTCTGGTCTCTTAGCAACCATAGCTGATTCACACACAGTACGGATAGTAGATGTGCTTTTCTGAAAAGATTTGAAGTTACTATCTAAGCTTCTCAGAGCATACTTTAAAAATGAACTTAAACAGCATATAGCAAGGTATCTTAACAGAGATAAGAGTACTTTCATCTCAGTCGTCATACCGTATTCATAGTCTTCATGACAATTAAATCTATCCCAAGTTTCCTGACAGCCCACTCTTACCTAGCTACAGTGGTAAAGCACTTGTTTGCTTTAATTCAGAGGTTTGCATTCTAATTTAGCCTTTTGTGCCACTCACAATAAAAATGTAATAAACTGATTCATTATAATACTGTGTTCTTCTAGCCACTATACTGGCTGATGCACAAGTACATTCTGACTGAAGACCTTGTTCAGGATTCAGCTTCTCAACTTTTAAACTCAAGACTCACAACCTTGGCTGAATAATCTCTTGTCACACTCAAGATTATAAATTATAGTAATAGAGGAAGCTGTCAAAAATGGCACTGTAAGCTGTTTGCAGGAAATTTAGTTTTGGCTAAGTGTTTTTTGTTGTTGTTTTGCCAACCCAGAAATACAAATTCATGTAATTGCTTTCAACATACTTCAGTGAGAGGAAGGTCAAAAGTTCTCAAGTTTGATTTTTGTGTTTATCCCGTAGGCTCCAACACTTAGCCAGGGGCTTTCAAAAGGATTGAATTTGATTTCTTTTATTTTCCTCCAAATAATGAATGTTATAAATGCTTGGTCAGTAGTTTAAGAAAATTAATAGAAACATCTTATAGGCGATGTAGGGAAAAAACACACACACACACACACACACACACAAAGAATGGGAGAAAAAAGTCAAGCAATTTTCAAACAAGCTTGAGGATAAAACTCAAACCTGAGAAGGAAATTTATTAGCGAATAAAGTTCCTCCCAGATGTTAAAGCCTTCTGGGATCGTTTGTAGTCTTCTGGCTCTATTCAGTCACCCACTTTTCTGTTCCTTTCATCTTTAACTAGACCATTTTTCAACCATACTCTGTTGATAACACTAAATAAAAGAAGTGAAATTCCTTTAGTCTATCTTTGTTCTCTTGACTCACCTAGTTTAAATTATACGCTATCTCTAGCATAGGTTCAGGTACACTGTATGTATCCTTTAAATATTTATGGCATAAATACACTCATTTTTCTGAAATAACAGTGAGATAGGTTTCTTTAGCATAGCATCTTGTGTTATAATGTACAAAATGGTCATAAAATATAAGTATGTTGCTTAACAAATTATTGAAAAACACCAATATGTCCTGTCTCCACATCAAAACCAAAGGTGCTGGCCTTATGGCTGAGGGGTTAAGGGACCTGGATCACATATGACTGACACTCCAGTTTGAATCTCAGATCCAGTGGTTGAAAAACATGCCAGGCACATGTGCATGTGTGTCCCAAATCCTGGAAAGATGGAGAAATGTGTGATAAGAGATTGTAGCATGACCATGCCTCATTGTGGGGTGCTTCCTTCCTCTCCCTCTCCCTCCGTCTCTCTGTCTCACTTTCTCTGGTGACTGCACATGCCTTCCTGAAATACACACACACACACACACACACACACACACACACACACAGAATGACATCTGCTCTCTAGAAGCCCTCCACCTGTCTCAACCAGATTGTAGTCCAAACCTATCCCCTACCAGTGACCACTGTTTACACTTTCTGAATGCAAAACTCATCAATATGGCCTTTTTTTTTGAGAAAGAGAGAGATTTTTGTTATAGGGTGTGTGTGCTTGTTGGAGAAACAGAGAGACAGAAAGTGAGAAATCACCTCTGTGGCGGAAGACCATGCTGCAATCCCTTCTCCATTCTCCTCTCGGGATCTGGGGCACACATGCACAGGCGCCTAGTGTGAGTTTTAAGCCACCAGGTCTGGGACTCAAACCTACGTAGACTACATGGGAGTCCAGTGACATAACCATTACTCCATCTGCTGGTCCCAATATGACCTGTTTTTGAAATACGTATCCATGGGATCATAATATGTGTAACCTAGCTTCTTTGACTCAGTCTTTTGTGTTTGAGATTTACCCATTCTATTGCATGGAGATGTAATTCATTCATTTTCTTACTGTATAGTATGCTGTGGTATGCATCTATCTCCATTTGTTTACTAGTCCTACTATTCAATTGTTCCTGTTTGGAGCTTCTAGTAATGCTAATGGGAACATCACAGGATGTGTTTCCTGCATGCACTTCTGTGAGGTATAGAAATGGAATCATTAGGCCATAGACTGTATATACATTTACAGCTTTACTGTCAGATATTATTCAAAAGTGATTTTACTCTTATCATCAACAGTGCATGAGAGTTCTAATTACTCCATATCCTTATTAATATTTGGCAATGCTATATATTTAAAATTTTTTGCCATTCTGATACATGTATTTTATCATATATTTTATTTTTACTCCTCTGATGGGTTTTTAGTGGCATCCCATTGTGGTTTTAATTTACATTAACTTAATTACCAGTGAGACTGAATACCTTTCCATATGATACAATTTGAATTTCCTCCACTGGGATGTTCCTGTTCAGGTAGTTTTTCTTTGTATTGTCTTTTTCTTTTTAATTCACAAATGTCTTTATATATTCAATAGGAAGTTTGCTCTGTTTCCTAGAATTGTCTAGTTTACCCTCACCAAAAGCTGGAAGCACTAATGTGTGCATTCTATCTGTATATACTTTGTCCTCAATCTCAGTTTCCTTGGTGGTTCATAGTGACTGGCTATCTGTAAAATTGAAGAGGATTAAAGTAATTCACTAAAATATATTTAATTTTAAACACATCTCTTATTTTTTCTTTTTTTAAAAAATATATACATTTAATCGCTATACAGCTTTACAGTGTACAAACATGGCTTTTCTCAGCATGAATACAGTGTATAATAGTCAAGACAAAAACATTACCATATATATTATCATCAGCAAATAACTTTTCATTTTTGTGTCAATTAAATATATCGGGATTTTTTCCCCCGTTTCCCTTTCTCCCCCATAACTCACCCTGTATTACCCCTATCCTTACTACTGCTAGTATCTACAGTTGCCCTACCTGCTACTATACCTTCCAATTTCTATGCAATTCTATTAGCAATGCTTCCCCTCCCTTTTTCATTGCATGTAATAAGTTTACTTAGCAACCATTTAATCATTTGAAAAGCCCTATCAATCAGTCTATCTTATCTTTCCCAAATGCAAGGACAAGTTAAATTATATTTTTCTATGGAACCAAATTTAGAATACATGTAATATTAAATTAAAGGAGCCAGTTCTCTAAAGTAAACATAATGACTCAATAACATCAGTTATTAGACTCTTTAAAAATAGCATTAAGATTAGCTTTCTGAATTGCAATTTCTTAAATGTGGATAATCTATGTCTTGATAAAGTTCTAGAAACCAGAATTTGATTAAGTAGAATATTTTATTTCACCTAAAATATTGCACAACTATACTCTCATTATGGGGTCCAGCAGGTGGTGTGGTTGTTAAGGCACTGGATTCCCCTGTGGCCAACTGAAGTTTAAGTTCCAGACCTGGCAGCTTGCTTTCTCCCATTTTCTCTTTCTCACTCTCTCTCATGAGTGCATGCACTCTATAGCAAATTCATAACAATAATAATAATAAAATAAATGATTCTTTAAAAAATCTCAGGTATGCTGGATAAAACCATTTAAACTGTGCTGGCGGAAACTTAGGGACTCCAGAACCTCCTTCTCTATCAGTATGTCTTAAGTTGCCCTTCTAGGTATTTTACAAAATGTAAATGTTCAATGCTTTGATAGATGCCATCAGTCTTACAGAATTCTTTCATCACAAGTGGACTTTGAAAATCAAAGGTTCACTATCTTCAATGTGACAATATATAAGGCTAACATCTGAAGTGCTTTAGTAACTATTTCTACCTTCCTACTTTAACTCTAAGGTATCAGAATTTTTATTTCTCATTGTTTTCAGAGAACAGATTTCATAATGGATTTAAATATGTCCTCATACAAATACAACATGAGAGAAAATGTATAGAGACTCTTTGAAAAGTGTAGAATTTGATAGGATCCATTCATCAACCATATGATCTGGATGCTAGCAGTATAATCTATATTTTCACTTAGAGCTGGAATATATATATAATGGAATATATCTATATCTATATCTCTATATAAAATGACTGTATTGGGCCAAACTTTAATAGGATGTGAGCAATCTGTTAATAAATGACTGAACTAAGAGTTAGAAAATATCTGTGCTGAATTTACATTATTATTCTAAGTTTAGGTATGCTAGGGATTTTTTACCATGATAAAAAAGTGTAACGACCCAAATATATTCTGACAGTGACATTCATGAAATATCAAATGAACATGGTAATGGAATATTAAGATTATTAATTTAAGCAGGACAGCTTTAAATAATGAAACAAAACAAAAATTAAACATTTTATGGTAAATTAATTCATACATTAAAGGCAGATATCAAGGTCTCCTAAAGAACAGAAAAGAAAGCTGCCACTAAAACTTGCTGACTAGTGTTCACATCTTTGAAAAGGGGAAGCCACTTTCCGTGAGACATAAGCATAAAAGTTAAGAGCTGTTAAAAGGCACAATAAACTTTTAAAGAGTTTATTTGAACAAAGAGAGTTCATGAATCAGGCAGCTACAAAGCAGAAGTGGTTTAGACCCTCCAATGAGGGAATGCGAGCAAAGGCCTTTTTAAGACAAAGGAAGTAGAGCAAAGAAAGTATTTGATTGGTTGCAGTTATAGAATTTATTTGTGTAACCTGCTGGAAAGTTCCTAGTTATATAGGTTAGTAGGTGCCTTCCAACTGGTTTGTCTTAAATTTCATTTTAATACAGGCATTTATAAGAAATAATCCAAATTACATTTTGCTTATGTTTATAAATAAAGCAAAGCTAAAGTCACTTGTGAGGCTTATCTGGATTTTTCTGCTCAGGGACACTTCTCAAAATGGATATTTTCATTCCGAAACCCTTTGATGGGGCTAAGAGCAGGGACTTTTGAGTCAATCAATCTGAGTTCAGTTTTTTTTTTTTTTTAAGAGAGATTTTGCTAAAGGGCCTGTGTGCTAACTGGAGAGCAGAGAGAGAGAGAGAGACAGAATGACAGAAAGTGAGAAATCATCCCCCAGTTCTCCTCCATTCTCCTCTTGAGATTTTGGGCATGAACGCACACACACCAAGCATGAGTTTCAAGCCTCTGGTCCAGGACTCAAACTGTGGTTGACTACGTGGGAGTCTAGTGCCTTAACCACTACACCATCTGCTGGTCCCAATTCCAATATTTTCTAGCTGTGAAATCCTAAGCAAAGTAAGTAAACAGCTTATAACTCAATTTCTTTATTAAAAAATGCAAATAATAGTATAGGTTGACCATCCCTAATCTAAAAATTCAAAGTCTGAAATGCTCCCAAATCCAAAATATCTTGAGCCCTGACAAAATGCCACAGGTAGGAACCAGCAGATGGCATAGCAGTTACATCATGGGACTCCCACATAGCCGACTGCTGTTCAAGTCCTGGACCCAGTGGCTTGAAAATCATACTGGGCACGTATGCATGCATGCCCAAGATCACCGGGGCTGGGGAGAACTGAGGAGAAGGGATTGCAGAGAGGCCATCTGTTTGGGGGCTGATTTCTCATCTTCCCTCTCACTGTCTCTGTCTTTCTCTCTCTATCTCTGACAAACACATGCACCCTATGGCAAAACATCTTAAAAAAATGCCACAGGTAAAAAATCCCACACTTGACCTCCTGTGACATGGTCACAAATGATAAAAATCCTGTAAAAGATTATCTCAAGGCTATGAATATAAAGTGGAAATAAAACAGAAATGAATTTTGTGTTTAGACTTGGGTCCCATTCCCAAGATATCTCCTTATGCAACCTGTAGTTAGCATCAGACCTCACAAGGTAAGGGTTCAGTTCCACCATATTGCCCACATTTCAGATGCCAGTTACAAGTCTGGGCATCTGATACTTTTGACAAATCATTTATAAACCAGAACTCACCCTTCAGGTCGGATAACTTGCTGGGATGTCTCACAGAACTCAGAGAAACACTTTACATAATGTTTATGAGTTTAGTATAAAGGATGTAACTCAATGATAGCCAGATGGAAGAGATTCATAGGGCAAGGAATGGGGGAGGCATGCATGGAACTTGTATGCCCTTTCTGGGTGCACCAGCATCTTAGCACCTTGAATGAGGTGTTCAGCAACTATAATGTTCATCAAATCTCATTGTTTAACAGTTTTTATAGAATTTACTCTCCAACAGTTTTTATAGAACTTACTCTCCCCATTCCATTCTTTTGGGGAGGTTGATGATTGGGGCTAAAAGTCCACTCTTTCAGTAGCCAGCTACATCCTGAGACTATCTAGGGGCCTCCATTCTAAGCCACCTCATTAGCATAAACTCAAAAGTGGTAGAAAGGGACTCCTTATGAATAACAAAAGACACTCGTATCACTCAGAAAATGCAGAGGGTTTTGGAAGCTCTGTGCAGGAACCTGGGACAAGGACCAAATATGTTTCTTATTATACTACAATGTTCATTCATTCGTGTATCATCTATGGCTGTTTCTGTGCTCCGACAACAGAACCGAGTCATTGTGGCACAGATTGTTTTGTTAACAAAGCCAAAAATGTTTATTATCTGGCCCTTTACAAACAAATTTGCTGACCCCGAGTCTAGACTAGAATTCTGTAAGATAGAGTACACACCTCTCAAGAGATTCTATTATAGTTCAGGGGGGAAATTCAAACTTTCATGTAAGGTTTTCTCAAAAAAACAGAGGCAGTCAGTGGCACAGCAGTGATGTGACTGGACTCACATGGGAAAGGCTGTGGGTTTGCATCTTGTGATCTCCCTGAGTATGTTGTGTATGCATATGTGTGCCCAAGATGCAGTTTGGCTGAGACTGGGAGTCAATTGCAGCACGAAGACCTGTTAGGGGTGCCTGTCTGTATCTCTCTGTCCCTCTCATGGGAGGAAAAAAAAAACTTTTTATAAAAGGCAAATAATAAAAATTTTCTAGTATGTCACATGTGGGTTCACACTGTCACCTTCATTCTGTCCATCTGTCCTGTCCAGGAAACATCCAAAGAGTATTAGGATTCCATAGTGAGGAGGAATAGTGGCACCTCCACTTTCATTTTCCTGCTGTCAGCATATGGTGAAATAATGGCGTTTACAAATGCCTGTTCAGTATGTCTACAGATTGTATTAGCTAGTGGTAACCAACCGAAACCTTCCAAATAGACAAATGGCTTTGAAAGGTACCGGTTAACAATAATATTAATATGACAATACTAATAAAGCAAGCATCAGAGAGAAAATAAGATCTGTGTCATATTAGAAATGAAACCAAATCAAATCTGATGATAAATCAGTCCAAAGAAATTAAAAATTATCAAGAAGATTACTTGGAATAAAGATTTTCATGCAGTGTGATTAAGAATGAAACTTGTTGGTGCCAACAGGTGGCATGGTAGTTAAGGTGCTGGACTTCCACAGGGCCAACTGAGGTTTGAGTCCCAGGCCTGGCAGCTTTCTTTCTCACTTTCTCTCTCTCTCTTGTGAATGTACGTGCCCTGTAGCAAATTTTAAAATAACAATAATAATAAATCAAATTAAATAAATACTTCTAAAAGAATGGAACTTGTTAAGTATCTATTATGCTTAAGATACTAGTACATGAAATATGAAGTACCCTAATTAGCAAGATCTAATTTATTTCATCTGTATCAGATAAAGTTGCAAATTTTACTTATAATGTAGGTACAAAAACTAGTGTATGTGTATAATTTAAAAATGAATATATGACCAAACATGTAATAGCAGGTTGGTACTCAAATTCACTTTATTTCTTACTTAGAGCAATACTCAATAAATGAAAAATGGGCGCCATTACTCTCGGCTTTGGTATGGTGAAGTTTCTTTCATTATGCCTGTGTTTCACAGGGCAAGATGGAAACAGAAGAGTGTCTGTAGGATTTAGTGGCATGTACTTCCTGATGGCATTAGCAAGAATTGTTTGGATGAAAGCTATGCTGAGAAGTTAATAAATGATGAAAGAAGTTCAGACACAAAGTTTAGTTTAACGGTAGAGGAAAAGGGGGTACTTTCCAGAGATAGGGGTAAGTAGAAACAGAGTCAAACAACTTTTTCTTTCTTTTGCCAGATAAGAAAGACATAATTCTCATTAAAAGCAAATAGAGGGACCAGCAGTTAGAGTAATGGCTATGTCGTTGGACTCCCACGTAGTCAACCACGGTTTGAGTCCTGGACCCGGTGGCTTAAACTCATGCCAGGTGCGTGTGCGTGCGCGCCCAAAATCCGGAGAGGAGAACGGAGGAGAAGGGATTGCGGTGTGGCCATCACCCCAGGGGGATGATTTCTTGCTTTCTGTCTCTCTGTCTCTCTCTGGTTGTCTGGCTGTCTGGTGAGCGCACGTGCCCTATAACAAAAACCTCTCCAAAAAAAAGGAAATAGAAAGGTCCTTTATTTTTTAAAAAAAAGTTTAAAAGAAAAAGTAGATGTGTTCGGGGTCAGCAGATGATATGGAGGTTAAAACAGCTGGACTCCATATGGCCAACTGCATGGGTCGAGTCCCAGACCTGGTGGCTTGAAAACAGCAGGAGCATGTGTGTACCTAAAATCCCTAGAGGAAACCAGATCAGAGGAGAAGGGATTGCAGTGTGGCCATCCTCCATAGGTAATACTGTCTAACTCCCCCCACATGCCCATGTCTCTGTTTCCAGAGTACATGCACCCTATAGGAAAAAATTAAAAACAAAAACCAAATGTGTTCTAATGGTAACATCATTTTTTTAAAAAATGTAGAAGGCGTGCGTACTTCCCAGAGGGAGACAGAAATAGAGGAAAAAAGCATTCCTTGATATGTCATGTCATGCCACAAGCCCTTCTTCCTCCTTTCTTGGCATAAACCCAGAATCCTTCCATGAGGGTGGGCATCACAGTGTCATGATCTACCACTGTGCCACCATTTGATCTCAACTGTATATACTTTATTTCTAATTCCAATTATCTGTTTATATCTTATATCCATTCTACTCATCAACTATTTGTTGAAGATATAGTGTGTGCTAGACTCTGAGAGATATGGAGAATACGGAGGTAAACTAGATCATCAAAACTCCAGTATACATTTTTATGGAGAAGGCAGACTGTAAATTAGGTTAAAATAAGTCACATAATTTTAGCTAGGGCTAAGTGCTCTGAGGACAATAAAGCAGGGAAAAAATGGAGAGAGACTGAAATGACAGAAGAGGGAGCATTTAAAAAGGAGTGGTAGAGGAAAGCCTTTCTGTGAATAAATGGTGGTCAGAGACCTGAATTATAAGATGGAAAGAGATAGTCATGGCAAGAGCTAAGGAGAGAGTATTACAGGAGATGGACCAGGAAGCACAAATCTGATGCAGGAACAATCTTAGCAAGAAAGCTAGGATCGCCCAAGAGAAGTGAATGAAAGAATCAAAGTAAATCTCAAGGTCGGGGAAGTGGATGTTACTTCAACATGTACTGTGCCATGCAGGGCCCAATAAAGGCTTTATTGTATGTTTTATACGAAGTCACTGGAGAGTTTAAGGCAGGAGAATGATATAATTTTACCTGCACTTTGTTAAAAACCTTGCTCACTTTTGCCAGTGGCAATTTCTTTTTTTTCTGTTCCAACTTTAATAAAGGACTAACTTTGTTCTAGACATCTGTCATAACAGATTTTGCATGGGATTGGAGTTTTGATTTGGTTATTCTCGGTAATCACTGAGTACAGCCTTAGATAGAGGAAGTAGGGTGTGTAATTCTATCATGATGTCTGTGTATTGTCAGCATCCACTGAAAGCAGCCAGTTGAAGGGTGACATGAGCCACAGAGAACTCTGCCTTATTAGTACTTGCTTCTGATCAAGGCAAAAAAAAAAAAAAAAAAAAAAAAACCACACTACTGGCAATGCCAAGATGCCCAACACCTACTCCTTGTCTGTTGTGTGAGGAAGAGAGGGACCTCTAAGACACTGAATTAATCTTTATATTGTATCTGAAGACCCATGAGATCAAATCATCTCCAAAAGAGATCCCTAAGAATCCCAGGCCAAGTAGTACATTTTTTTCTTAAGAAGCTAATGTTTCAAAAAAAAATCTCTCTCTCTCTCTCTCTCTCTCTCTCTCTCAAAAAAAGCATTTGTTACCAGCAGATGCCGTAGTGGTTATGTTGCTGGACTCCCACAGTTGACATCGGTTCGAGTACCAGACCTGGCAGCTTAAAACTCACGCCAGGCGCATGTGCATGCATGCCCAAAATCCCAAGAGAAAAATGGAGGAGAAAGGATTGCAGTGTGGCCATCCTCCCTGGGGGGAGACTTCTCGCTTTCTGTCTCTCTGTCTCTTTCTGTCTCTCTGGTGAGCACATGCACCCTATAGCAAAAAAAAAGTCTCTCAAAAAAAAAAAAAAAAAGCAGCAGCAGCTAATGTTTCAAGAAAGACAACTAAACCATTGGACTCTGGGCTTCTGTCTTAGAATATGCCAGGACATTTGTGATCATCTCATCTTCCCCAACCTTGTTTTGTTTTATTTATATTGCATAGGATTTTGCCCTTCATTTTGGACTTAAATCAATTGCTAGGAAAGGATGCCTCAGAGCTGACTTCTGGCATTATTGTGTGATGTTTATGAGACAAACCCTTCTACAAAATAAATAAATAAATAAATAACCAGGGTCAGAAATTATGTAATGGCCCTCAAAATCCCAGTAAAATGCAGAGGATGCATGTGTCCTGTACAAATTCCACCTAAGAACGCAGATGATTCTTCTAACCTCAATTTTTCTGATTCTCCACGCAAAGCAAAAGAGGATTCTTTTGAGGCTAGGCTCAGACATAGATATGTGTTTAATGCTGGGATTATTAATTTTAATAACTGCTATGGTCTAAATGTGTCTCCCCTGCCAAATTTATACATTGGACTTAAGCAACAACATGATAATATTAAGAGGTAAGACCTTTAGGAGGTGATTAAGTCATAAGGGCACCCTCTTGAGTGGTATTCATGACCTTATAAAAAAGGTGCAAGGAAGTTGTTCACCCCTTCCACTATGTGAGAACATGGTAAGAAGACACTGTCTATGAGAAACAGGTCCTCATCAGGCATAAAATCCATTGGCTCCTTGATCTTGGACTTTCCAATCTCCAGAAATATAAGCAATATAAATTACCCAGTTTAAGATTTTTTTGTTACAGCAGCAGGTGTGGACTCAAATAGTAACTAACAAGAAATGCAGTGGGTAAGAAAAATGTTGGAAGGACAATCTTATTCAGACTGCCAAAGATCCCTTTCTCTGTATGTTTTGAAAGATGATGGTTAGCAACTTTTAAAGATATTTCAGTGTTCAACTCCAAGACTTCATTTTTTAAAAATTTATTTTATACATTCAATCACTATATTTCACTTAGTTTGTAAAGTGAATTTACTCAACATTAAATACACTTCACATCACTCCAGTGCTGAGATTCAGAATATGATACCCCAAAACATGCTTTGGCATACTGAGCACTTTGAATGAAGACCTCAGAATCAAGGTCCCCCTAATCTTTCCCTGTTTCTTCCCACCAAGGCCAAGGATTCAAACCATAGATGGCCATGTGGGATCTGGCTCTCAGTGTACAGTGCTTAATCACTGCACTACAGGACCAACCCAAAACTTGTTTTTTTATTCTCTCCATTCTTAAAATTCAAGACAAGAAGCAAACCAATGCAAATAGCTACTCCTTGCTCCTTATTTGGCTCCCTGTATCTCTTCTTTTAGTAGAAGTCTCCCAAGCTCCATGGCAACAGTCTAGCAGCAGAGAGGCATAAAGAAAGGAATCTATGGGGCCACCATGTGATATGGTGGTTAAGCCAGCTAGATCCTACCTGACTGATTGGGCAGTTCTGGTCCCTGACCTGGTGGCTTGAAAAATATGCCACGCATGTGTGCATGCATGCCGAAAATCTCAAAAAGATGAAGAAATGGAGGAGAAGGGATTGTGGCATGACCATCCCCCATGGGTAGTGCTTCCTGACTTTCTCTCTCTCTCTCCAGTGAGTTCACATGCCCTCTGGCAAATTTTAAGAGGAAAGGAATCCATGAAGAGGAAAAGAATCTCTTCAACTCCAAAATATATCTTACTCTCCAGAATGGAATGCTGGTACACTGTTTTTCGTTTGTTTGTTTGTTTGTTTGTTTGTTTTGAGAGAGGTTTTTGCTATAGGGCGCGTGAGCTCACCAGACAGAGAGAGACAGAGAGACAGAAAGTGAGAAATCACCCCCCAGGGGGGATGGCCATGCCGCAGTCCCTTCTCCTCCATTCTCCTCTCGGGATCTTGGGCACGCACGCACACGCGCCCTGTGTGAGTTTTAAGCCACCGGGTCCGGGACGCGAACCACAGTCAACCACATGGGAGTCCAGCGACATAGCCATTACGCTAACTGCTGGTCCCACTGTGTGTTTTTAATGACTCATGGTTCTCCTTACATATCCCCAAGTTCTGTTTCTCCATGAAGGGTGTGATGGTTGGGAAGTATATTAGTTAAGGTACAGCTAGCTGCTATAACAAATCACAAAGCATGGAATGGCTTAAACATAAAAGTGGTATATTTATCCATCAAGTAAATTCAAAGATAGGTGTTCCTAGTTGGCAGAAGGTCCTCTTCCATCTTGGCTACCAACTTGCTGAGCTCTTTTGCATCAAGTTGACACAGGGGAAAGTACTTGGAAGGTCACATGGGTAGAGATTTTTACGGAACACATCTGCATGTGGCACACATCAATTCTACTTGTACTCCTTTGGCTAAAACCCAGTCATGACCACACCTGCCAGCAGAGGAGAAAAGGACAGGTAGACCATTTAGGAAGATGATGATGGGACTGGGTTAATAGCTAGCCTAGAAAGGAAGAAGGGAGATGTCATTGACTAACATATGCCCAATTCAAATCATGCATTTCACAGAATTGCAGTAGTGGAAAAAGGTGAAAAAGCCTGATGACTTTGGAAATTATTTGCAAGATTTAGCTCAATGCATGCCATCTGAAAGGATATTCAGTCTCCTGAAAACTGATTTCACTGTGCAATGATAGACATAGGATTACTGAGGGTTCACTGAATCCAACAGTTTATCCAGAGAGGCACAATATGCTTTTCTAGGAACCCATGTAGTATTTCATATAGTGATGCTACAGAAGAGAAATTAAGATATCAGCTGTTACTGGAGCTTCTTTGACTCCTCACCAGAGATATTAACACTATCAATGAGAACTGAATAACAGACATTCTCCTGACATAATCTTGTGCTTGCTAAAACTATAAGCAAGCAGAAATTGGCAGGTCTCAGCAGTTGGAAGTCTTTGCATTCAATGCAGCACACCTTTGTCAGTCATGTTAGCTGCTTTTCTTACACTTGAGATACCTTGCAGCATCAGCACCATCTGGGAGCTTGTTAGACAAGCTCAGGCTCTATACTATACCTACTGAATCAGAACCTACATTTTAGCTTGATCCCCAGGGAAATCTCATGCAATTTAAAACCTCAGAAGTGCTGTTGTAGGACAATGAATCTTAAACTTGGCTATGCATTAGAATCATCTGGGAAACTTCAAAACTGCTAATACTTGGTTCCACCTTATGAGAGTCTGTTGCAAGTGGTCTGGACTATACCTGGACATTGGGAGTTATAAAAGCTACTCACGTGATACTGTCTTGCAATTAAGTTTGAGAACCACTGTTTTAAGTGCCCATTCTTTCTTGGTTATATTAAATAAAATGTATAAGAAGCTGTTGGTTTGGGCTAAGCTCCTACGCTAGGCCCAATTGGCCAAACTAAAATGGAGTCACTCATCCTGAAGTTCTGCACCACCAACACAAAACAAAGTTGTTTATCTGACCTTCTAAGAAATCAGGAGAGTGAAAAATAATAGCCAAACCCTAAACAAGCTAATTTCAGGCAGTATGATAAGGGAATTTTCTGCTTTGACCTTTATAGGAGAATAGACTTTAAAACAATCAATCTGCTTTTTGTTCTGTTTCTACTTTTTTCAGCCTTTTCAATTTATAAAACCAACCTCCTCTGCTCAGATCATCAGAACATTCATTCCACTTTATGAAGTGAAGTGTTTCCCAGTTCTAGAGTTGGAAATAAGGCCAATTAAGATCTTTAAATTTGTTGTAATGTTGTCCTTTGACATCTCACGGAGCAGCAGCAAATAATGATGTCTCTGCTGGGAGCTATGTCCTTGCAAAATCTTGAGCTGGTAAATAATGCCTATGTGGTTTCCCTGATGACCATGTGGTGAAATCCAAATGACTCCATTTTGAAGCTAGTCCACTATCTTGACACCAGACGCCTTGGCTACATCCCCAAGACTGGAATGTAGTCTAAACTATTATAGTAAACATCTATTATCTTTATCCACAGAGAAACACACCCCTGATCATAGTAGCAATATAGTTTGACACCCAAACTGCTTTGTACATTCCTCAAATGCCTCCCTGCACGTGTTCCCCATTGCACTCCCTTCCCATACTAGTTATTAAGCATAGGCCTTTGGAGTAAAGAGGGTGGAGATCTATCTGTCTTGTGGCCACCAAGACCTTGTTCTGTCCATGAGTTCCCTTAATAAACTCTTAATCAAAATGCTGGACTTGTCTGCTCCATTCTTTAGTCTCTCGGCTTCTTCAGCCTCATCGCAAAACAGACCATCACAGGTACACCACCATTACTACCACCACCTTCTCCTTGGTTGGCACAAGGCCAGATAGAAAGAAGTTGTAAATAAGTTTTTATTTCTCTCCCCCGAACCATTTTCTCAGAATGCTCAGTTGATATAATACTCTGATTTGGAAACAATCCTGTATTTCACTTTTCAATTCTGTACAGAAATACATAACTTTACTGGCATTCTTTTTCATTTCATGAAATATCTGATTAATGCTAGAGGACATCCTTTTTTAAAATTTCATACTCTGTCCCAATCCCATTATATGCCTAATAAACAATGTAGAAAAAAAAAAAAAAACGTGGTTTGCTCATAGCTGTTTGGTAAATATATTGGGTTGTTGGAAAAATCATGATGTATTTTTTCTATGCAAAAAATGTGTCATGGCTTTTCCGACAACTTAATGTATTTTTTAAATGTACGAGAATATTGACCTTGGTGTTTGAAAGTTGGCCTGCACATATTTATTTTTGTTGTTGTTGTTGTTGTTTTATTTTTTATTATTATTTTTTAAATTTACATTTAATCACTGGCTAAGTAAATCAATCCAGACTATGAAAGACAGGCATTGTATGTCCCTGCACTTATGTTTATTTTGTATTGCCCTGTGTTGTTTATTTTGCTCACTGTAAGCAAGCAGAGAGTAGGGCAGTAGTTTATGTGTGGACCCTGAGCCAGAATTATCATTATCCATTATGAACTTGCTAGAAATGCAAGTCCGTATCCTACCTCAGGTGTTGCTATACTTTCTATTCACTTATACATTCCTTCATCCTAGAAACAGTTTTCTATTTGTTTATTTATTTATTTATTTATTTATTTTTTTGGAGAAGTTTTTCTCTATAGGGCGCGTGCGCTCGCCAGACAGACAGAGAGAGACATAGAGACAGAAAGCGAGAAATCACCCCCCAGGGGGGATGGTCACGCCGCAATCCCTTCTCCTCCATTCTCCTCTCGGGATCTTGGGCACGCACGCACATGCGCCCGGCGTGAGTTGTAAGCCACCGGGTCCGAGACGCGAACCGCGGTCGACTACGTGGGAGTCCAGCGACATAGCCATTACGCTAACTGCTGGTTCCCTATTTGTTTATTTTTTGATAGAGTGAGAGAGACAGTACCCCCAGCAGGTTCTCAATGCTACAATCCATCCCTAGTCTCAGCCAGCCCCAGATCATGGGCACATGCATGTCCAGTGAACTTAGAGGTGAAACTGGAACCCTCCCATGTAGGTCCACCTCTCAGAGTTTTGTGTTTCACCACTGCACCACTGGCTGACCTCCATAAATAGTTTTCTATTAAACACATTTGATATGCCAGTGGAATTGTCTTAGAAACCACAGATGCAAAGTGGGACAAGGCCCCATACACACCTATAAGAAGCTCATGATCTAATAGAAGAGTAAGCAAAAGCAGAATTCCTAACTGGGATAAATAAGTGCTTGAATGGCCTTCTCTTCAGATAGTCGTTTGTGTGGAAAATGGCAAGGAGAGGCATAAAGGGTCTATTTATGAGGTATGCATGGTGGTGGAGAGCACAACTTAAGTCTGAGTCTGGAAGCCCACTTGCCAATCCTAGGTCAACACTACCTGGCTGTGAGACCCAACAGCACTTAACTTATCTCTGGGCATTGGGTTATTAACTACAAAATAAGAGACAATCCAAGAGAATTTCTAACCTTCCTCCTACTACAGATACACATGTAGGTGAGGGGGAAAAAAAACACTTCTCTCTACGCTTCTAGATTCTTTGTCTGGGATACAAATTAAATTGACATAAGGCAGATTTATAGGAGAAAAACCATATTTAATTACATACATCTGTATGAGAATCCCACAAAATATGAGACTCAAAGAAAGCCAGTTGACTGAAACTTACACAGCATGGATATAGATCAAGAATATCAAAATGAATATACCAATGGAGACCACTATCTAATAAAGACTTTGGCTGATCTTTGATCTGATCAGTTTTTGAGAGGAAGCTTCTAAACCCTTGTAATTTCCCAAGTAGTGAAAGTGTCTCCATTATTTATGGTGAGCCCTTGGACCACACCTGGATTTATGCTAAGGCAATGTCTCAGTATGAGGGCTGATAATGCTGGAAAAACCAACTGTGCAATTAGAAGGTTGGAGCTTTGAGCTTGACTTCAAGAGAGGGAAGTAGCCTAGATATTGAGTTTAGTCATGTAGGCAAGGATTCAATGGAGCATACCTACATAATGAAATCCCAGTAAAAATCCCAGACACCAGGCTCAAGTGAACTTCCAGCCTGGTGAACATGTTGATGTGCTTTGAGTAATGTACCCTGATTCCCAAAGAAGAGACCGTGAAAGCTCTCCATGTGGGACCAGCAGGTGGCATGGTGATTAAGGTGCCGGACACTCCCACGTGGCTGACTACGGTTCAAGTCCTGGACCTGGTGGCTTGCTTTCTCACTTCCCCTCTTTCTCTCTTTGTCTCTGTGTCTCCCTCTGTCAAATTAAAAATAAATGAATGAATGAATAAATAAAATTTAATAAGTAATTTTTAAAAAAAAAAAAAAAAAAAAAAAAAAAAAGCTCTCCATGTGAGACCCTCCCAGACCTCATCCTATGCTTTTCTTCATTTGGCTGGTCCTAATTTGTAGCCTTTATAATAAAACTAATCATATGTCTAGCACTTTTTTCCTCTCTATGATTTATTTCAACAAATTATTGAAACTGAGGGGTAAGTAAGAATCTCTGAATTTGAAGCCAGTTGATTAGAAGTACAGGTGGCCTCGAGGGTTGCCAAACTTATAACTGGCTCCTACAGTAAGGGGAGTCTCATTGAGGACTGTGTCAATATAGTTGAGTGTAGTTCTAGTCCCAGGCCCTGCAGCTTGAAACTCATGCCAGGTGCGTGTGCATCCATGCCCAAAATCCCAAAAAGAGAATGAAGGAAAAGGGATTGCAGAGTGGTCATTCCCCCTGGGGGGTGATTTCTCACTTTTTGTCTCTCTGTCTCTCTCTGTCTTTCCAGCAAGTGCATGTGACCTATAGCAAAAATATCTCTAAAAGAAGAAAGAAAAGAAAGAAGAAAGAAAGAAAAATAATTGTATTATAGCATTATAGAGACAAAGACAGCTTTTTCCTCAGTAAGGGAAGGAAATTGGTTGACTCTCCATGGGACATAATTTGCATGTCTATAGATGAGAACTGTTTTGCTATTAGATATTTACATCTTATAAGCTGTAGTTGTAAAATAGTGTTCATGAATCAGAATGAGAGAAGGGGAAGGGTGAGCTATAGAACAACACTTAGTCTCCCATTGAATTATTATTTTTTTGTGACATGCTTTCTTTGCATAAAGGAAAAATGGGGGCAAGCACCAGAGACTAGTGGTTAGGCAGCTAGATCTCACATGGGTGACCTCAAGGTTCGAATTCTCTGACCTGGCTACTTGACAAACATGCTGAGCATATGTGCATGTTCAAAATAGTGACATGATGGAGAAATAGAGAAAGGATTGCAGCAAGACCACACTCCATTGTGGGGGTGCCTTCTCCCTCTCTCTTTCTATCTGTCTCTCTGGTGAGCACATGTACCCTCTGACAAAAAGAAAGTAACTTCATGGAACTTGGGAAATCATTAACATTACCTTCTTATATCTAGGAGAGTCTGCCTACAACTAGCCCCGGCTGACCGATACATAATGGTTTAGTCTCAAATTTAAATCTTCAGATAAGATGAATGCCAACCCCTCTGGTACCATATTACAACATCACAAACCTCCCATCTAGGTTACTCAGTATTACACTCCACCCTGTGGATATTAATAATCATGAAATTCATAATAAATAACCCAAACCCTCCTACTCAATCCCTCAAGACTGGTCTATCCTCCATAGAAAAGACTAGCATCTTACCCACAAAATAACATTGCTTCATCGTCTAAGTCTTCCCCCTACCACCACCCACTCTGTTCTCTATATTTGGGGTTTGATATTTCCCATTATGCTCCCAATTGGTTCTCCGTTTAGTTTTTCTTGTTTTACAGTCAGCTGCTGCTTTGTATGTTGAAACCAGGAATTCCTGTCGTAACAAGTAACATCACGGGCATCCGAAGTCAGCATCTTCCATGTGACTCCAAGTCTCATGCTACCTTGACTTATTGAGGATTCAAATGACTATGAGAGAGAGAGAGAGAGAGAGAGAGAGAGAAGAAAAGAAGATAGTTGAGTACAAGTCCTCAGAGTCATGTGTAAATCATTTTTTTAAGTTAAAAAAAAATACCTACAAGGTATCCTCAGAGCAGTGACTCTCAGAGTGTGATCCCTAGACCATCTGTACCAAGCATTTCCTGGGAACTTATTGAACAAGAAAATTCTCAGGCTCCACCCTAGACCTACAGAACCTGAAACACTGGGGGTTGTCTTTTAACAGGCTGTCCAGGTGATTCCGAAGCATGCTCAAGGGTGAGAATCACATATATCGATTTTTAATTTTACTGGAATTTGAAACACAGTCAGGAAAGCCAGTATGCATAATGAAATGCAATAGCTTCTCATCTCTCTGTTTCTGACTGTGACCTGGATACACAGCTTTGCAGGCAGAAGCTTTTGAGCTTTTAAGCTGAACCTAACAGTGAGCCATTTTTCTCCCTGATCTAGTAATCTCTTTCCTCCAGGACAGGCTGCCCCTCATATAATAAAAGAATCATATAGAACCAATGGAAGTTTAGAAATTCCAATGTTCATTCTAACCCACATTTATATTCTGACTCCACATCTTTATCTGCCTGTAGAAAGAGCGTCCAGTGGGCTCAGCTGAGCAAAACCACCACAATACGCTCCAGATGTCTACATATTTGCTTCCAGAATGTTCTGCCCAAGAAAATACAGACCAGCAAACTTTCAACCCACTTGTTTTCCTGCCACCAGCTATGGTTCAGAGGGGTCATGCTACAAATTGTTCGTTGCTATGAACATCCCACTCGCCTTGATGCTGTGACTCATTTTCTGGAGCCTATGCTTTTCAGCAAGAGGTTGGACTTTTAGTCATAATGCAAAGCATGTGATTCTCTCATGACATTTATTCTAACCTCTTTTCTCTTTCAAATCTCGCAAAGATTGCTGCCAGGAGTGGTGATTCCTCTAAAATGCTCATCTTGAAAGTGAAAGTGCCCTCTGAATGGAGGTAAAGAAGATATTTAAACTTGCTGAAATAACTTCTACTATTATAGAATTTGGGAATAAATGCAGGCAGATATCTTCAAAACAAGGCTGTATAATTATGCACATCTGATGAAAATGACAGTCTGCAGGTGGCACACCACTTTGGAGGTGTGATCACAAACACTAGCCCCCTCAGGAGCTAAGGTAGAAGCAGTTAGTACTTAAATTAGTTTATCTTTAATTTGCATTTGATGTTGGCTCACCAGGAGGTAGAGCTGATGAGTTGAGAGTCACTGTTTTGTGGAAGAGCTGCTTTCCCTTCAGCACAGCTGTAGACTTGAGATGTCCATGAGCTCCACGTAGTTCACACAGGAGCCGCTGATGCACCGTGGGGTCTCAGCTGTGGGAGAAGATGATTTGGATTTGCAATATGGAGTTTCCAGTCGCGATGCATCTACATTCTCCATTGCACTTGCAAACACTTCACCATGTTGTACTGAGTCCTTAGTTTGAACATAAAACATTCTATGTGCCTACTTCTTACCTTGTTGACCATTTTTATAAAGATTGTCAATTTGGAAAGGAAGGATCAAACACAGTAAGTGAAGCGGAAGAAGTTGATTTGAGCCAAGCGCTTAGGAGGAATCCTTTAGGTGACACAGATTCTAGTTGCCTACAATGTGTGCACCAAAATGGCTGATGAGAGAGCTAGCTTTCATAGGCAAGAAAAGGGTAAGAAGAAGGGAGATTGCAAGTTCTTTGGCAAGAATTCACACCTCCCATTTAAAACAGTGCAGGGAACCTATTAGCTACATATTATTCTTTACATCATGAATCTGGGAACATTGTGATGGAAAGGTGGAGTTCGCATTGTAAAACTCTACTCCTTTGTAGGTATTTGCCCCAATCCCATTTTTTTCCTATGAACAGAAATAGTTAGATCTTTTACTAGACATTATGGGGCAATATAAACCATTGTGAGAACAAGTTGCAGTCATTCTCTTATTTGGGGATTGAGAGGGAAGATAGTCCTCAATTAGAAAGCCTCAAGTCAGTATTTTTCCTCAAACTTTATTTTATAAATTCCTATGAAGCTATGTTCTTTATCCTGGAAGAATTGTTCTTAACCTTGATTGCACATTAAAATCACAAGGGGAGGTTTTTATTTTCTTTAATCTTTTTAAAGAGTTTTTTTTGTTTGTTTGTTTTTTTTGTTTGTTTGTTTTTTTTTTTTTTTTTTTTTTTTTTTTTTTTGCTATAGGGCATGTGTGTTCACCAGAGAGAAAGAGAGAGATAGAGAGACAGAAAGTGAGAAATCATCTGCTGGGGGGATGGCCACGTCACAATCCCTTCTCTTCTATTCTCTTCTTGGAGTCTTGGGCATGCACGCACATGCCCCATGTGAGTTTTAAGACACCAGGTTTGGGACTCAAACCATGGTCAACTATGTGGGAGTCCAGCAATACTATCTGCTCATACCCCACAAGGTGAGTTTTTTTTGTTTGTTTTTTTGTTTGTTTTTTGAGATTTTTGCTATAGGACATGTGAGCTCACCAGACAGAGAGACAGAAAGTGAGAAATCACCTCTGGAGTGACGGCTACACTGCAATCTCTTCTCCATTCTCTTTTCGGGAGCTTGGACACACACGCACATGTGCCCAGCATGAGTTTTAAGCCTCCAGGTCTGGGACTTGAACTGTGGTGGTATACATGGGAGTCAAGTGATGTAACCATTACGCTATCTGCTGGTCCCACACAAGGGGAGATTTTTAAACTCTCATTGCCTAGGCTGTACCTCAGACTATTTAAATCAGAGTCTGGGGAGTGGGAGGGTGGTTAGTACTTTTTAAAATTGAAATGTGTACTGAGATCATTGCAGAGTCAGATGCAGTAATTTTTTCTTTCTTTCTTATTTATTTATTTCATGAGTGTGGGAGACACAAAGAGAGAGAGAAGCACCCTCAACAGGGTCTCACAACACGATCTCCTCCCCAGCATTCTCAGCCAGCCAGGGTTAGGGTATGTGTTCGGCATGTATAGGTAACCAGGGAATCCACACCACCATCTTCCGTATGGATCAAGCTTCACTTCAGCAGTGCATTACCCACAGAACCATCAAGGTGGCCCAATTTTATTTTAAGTTCCTTTTTCTCTTTCTTTCATGAAAGGGAGAAAGAGAGAAGGACCCCTGACAGGGTCTTGCCATACCACAATTCTCCCTGAAGTCATCTAGCCACCAGGATCCCAGGTGAACTCATGGGCCTGCGAGTCATGCTAAGGTTAACCCAAGATCTGAACCCCAGGCCTTCTCATATGGCTTCAGCATCACATAGCAGCCCCTACAACCCCCATTCCCCATCCTAGCTAGACTCACATGTATTAGTGTGTTTTTTTAATCCAAAATTTAGTATTATATAATTATTATTTTAATTTACATTTAATCATTGTACATCTTTTTTTTTCTTTTCTTTTTTCTTTTTTTTGGAGAGGTTTTCGCTGGGTCCGGGACTTGAACCACGGTCGACTACATGGGAGTCCAGTGACATAGCCATTACGCTAACTGCTGGTCCCAATCATTGTACATCTTGACAGTGTACAATATGGTTGTTCTAAACATGAATGTATGCATGTCAATCAAGTCAAAGATATTACCATATATATCATTTTCAACAGATAACTTTACATTCTGGTATCTGTTAGATATTTTTGCCCTGAGCCCCTCTTTCCCATCCCCTACTACCCACTCTTTCCTATACAGTCTCTGGCATCTACACTTGCCCTCTCCGTTATGGTATCCTCAAATCTTTTAATCTCTGTATGCAGTAGTTTTAATTTGCATTTTCGTAAGGGCTAATGATGTTGGACATCTTTTAATGGGCTATTTGCCATCTATATAGCCTCTTTGATGAGTTATCTGTTCATGTGTTTTGGCTGTATCTTAATTAGATGATTTGTGTTTTCACTACTGAGTTTAAGAGTTCTCTAGATCTCCTCGATACTTTGCAAGATACGGGGTTTGCAAATGTGTTCTCTCAATTCTGTAGCTTGTTTTTTCATCATCTTCACGTGGCCTTTCACAGAGCAAATGTTTTTAATTTTGACAAAGTCCAATTTACCAATTTTTTATTTTATAGATAGTGCTTTTGGTATAGAGTCTAAGAACTTGTTCCCTAGCCCCAGATACCAAAGATTTCCCCCTATGGTTTCCTCAAAAAGTTTTACAGTTTCATTTAAGTAAAATTTATAGAAGGCTATTAAAATTTAAAAAAAAATTAAAAAATAAGTTCCTGTACTAGGCCCCAACATATCAGACTAAAAATCAAAGTGGAGTCACTCATGCTAAAATTTCACATCACCAAGCGAAACTAGAAGTTTATCTGACCTGAGGAATCAGGAAGATGAGAGCTAACAACCAATTTCCCTACCAGGGCAGTTTCAATTGCCAAGATAACAAACTTGCCTTTGTTTTAAACTTTGGGGGAAAAAAAGTAACCCAATCTTAACCATTCAGTTGTTTTTCTAGTGTTCTCCCTTCTGAGTCCCTGTCTGACGAGGAAAGAACTTTGAAATGGTCAATTGGCTTTTTAGTCTTTGCTTATACTTTCTTTAGCCCTTTTCTGGCTATAAAACCAAACTCTTCAGCTCAACTCATCAGAGCACTTATTCTATTTTATGGAATAAAGTGATGCCTGATTCTACAATTACAAATAAAGTCAGTTAAGTTCTTTCAACTAGATTTGTTGTAATTTTCTTCTGACACATTGTACATTTAAATCTAGCCACTCTGAGTTAATTTTTGTATAAGATGTGGAGCTTAGGTCTTTTTTATGGCTATGGATATCCAAACATCAGTATCTTTTAAAAACCTCCTAGGTGATTTCGAAGTGCAACCAAGGATAAAAAGCGGTGGCCTGGCGACTAAAGGACACATACCTGTTAGAAATTTGAACTCTGAGGTCTCTGCTTGAGCATCAAAATAAGATCAAAAGAGAATGAAAGAAACATGCTTTTAGACCAGTGTTGACCAATAGAAATAAAAAGCGAGTCATGTATATAATTTAAAAATTTTTAATAGCCTCATTAAAAAACAAAAAAGATTAAATGAATTTTAATACTATACTTGATTTAATCCCAATATAACCAAACTATGACCATTTCAATATACAAATTTGTAATGAATATACAAATTATTAATGAGACATTTTGTATCATTTCTCTAGACTAATTCTTTGAAATCTATCATGTATTTTATATTTGTAGTACATCTCAATTTAGATTCACCCTCTTCCAAGTGCTCGTCACCACATGTAGTTAATGCCTACTGAATTGAACAGTGCAGTCTCAAAGAAAGACAAACTTGTTCGCAGCCCCATTCTTTGCATGGTTGCTGACTGAATATTAAATTCCTGTACTGTTTCTACCTGGAGCAAATGTAGGGCTACTCACTTCAAATAAGACAGACTGTATTTAGAAAACCTTGCTTCTGCTTACAGCAGGATGTAACAATTCTCTTCTAGACAAATGCATTCATGGTGGAATGTACTGCCATAAATATTTATGTTGGGTTGACAGTGATGGGCCCACAGCCTCGGAGCCATGATGTCCTCCCCCATGCTTTGATTTTTATCTTATTTCCCTTCAGCTAAAGTTATTAGACTCACATGAGCTTGCACAGTGTTCTAAATTCATGAAGGCCTTGTTTATAGATGGAACCACACAACAGTGAGGGTGGGACAAGGTAAATCTTACATGTCATCATTTAAACTGTCTAAGGAACAAAGAGCTGAACAGGATTGATTTTCATTCCAAAAATGCAAGCACACCAGTATAAATAAATGTACCCTTAGCCATTCAGCATGGACTAGGACCATTTCTCAACCTCAGCACTACTGACTTAATTTTTACTTTGTATTTTTTGTTGTTATTGTTGTTATGAAGGGTTGTCATGTGCCCTATAGGATGTTTAGTACGGTCTTTGGTCTCCAGTTTCCAACCCCTGCCCCAGGTGTGACAGCAAGGATATCTCTAGACATTACTAAAGGTCTCCTGGGGGTCAAAATCATCCCCGTTAGGGACTCCCTGGATCATAATGAAATAAATTTCTGATACCTGCATGCAGTTCTTTTTCTTTTTCCCTTTCTCTTTGTTTTCTTTTTTCTTTCTTTCTTTCTTTCTTTCTTTCTTTCTTTCTTTCTTTCTTTCTTTCTTTCTTTCTTTCTTTCTTTCTTTCTTTTCTCTTTCTTTCTTTCTTTCTTTCTTTCTTTCTTTCTTTCTTTCTTCTTTCTTTTTCTCTCTCTCTCTCTCTCTTTCTTTCTTTCTTTCGTTTTCTTTCTTCTTTCTCCTTCCTTTCTCTCTTTCCCTCTCTCTGTTTTTTGGCCACGTTAAAAAATTTACACAACTAATAACATTCCTTTAATATAATGGAACTTTATACTTTCCAATTTGTTTTCCTCTTTGTGGGGAAATTATGTTTTCTAAAAGTATCTGTGAGATTCTTCAGTCATTGAGAGATGGCACCCTTAGTTTCAGGTCACAGTTCTATGGACTCCTTGAGATGCAAAAATAGGACAGATTCTTATCTAATATTTGATGTACGATTAATCTTCTGAAACAGTCCTCTATTCTCAGCCTGATGAATTCCTGCTCCTCCTGTAAAGCCAGCCCAAAGCTCCAGTTGCTTGTGAAGACTGATAATTTCCCAAGGCAGAAACATGACACCTGTGTCAGTTGTTTCTTCACTCTGCAGAAGCTCCCCTAAGAATATCTATTAATAATTATAATCACTCCTGTTGTTAAATAACATGTATAAGAGGCCATTGGTTTGGCCTGAGCTCTTGCACCAGAAACAACAAACCAAACCAAAATGGACTTCCTCATGCTGATGTTCCTCACCATGAAGCTGAAACTAAATTGCCTGTCTGACCTTCTAAGAAATCAGGAGCAAGAGCTATAATAGCCAAATTTCCAAACAGGTCAGTTCTAGCCTGCATATTAAGGAAGTCCCTTCTACTTTAATGTCTACAAGAAAACAAACTTTGAAATGACCAGTCTACATTTTGTTCTCTGTTTCTGCTCTCTTTGACTTTTTTTTGCCGTCTGTTCAGCTCATCAGAACACTCATTCTCTTTGAAGGAAAGAGGTGTTGCCTGATTCTAGAATTGCAAATAAATGCCAGTTAGATCTATACCTAAGTTTGTTGTAATTTGTTCTTTAGACACTGATGGTGAATGAATGAACGCATGATTACAAGTGATATTACAGGTAGAGGTTTGAGGTTGAGGCATAGTGAACTCTGAAAAAACGAAGAAGCATGTTTCATATACTCAGGGACAATGGACAGGCTGAAAGTAACCAGTAAGTGCAGACATGCTTGGAACATGGCCAAGAAGCTCTCCAAAATTGTTTAAAAATTAATAAAGAGGATTGACAGCATACACAATAGGAACCAAAAGGCCTAAGCAGTTACAAAAAGGGGTCTTCAGTGCTGTCATACTCTTAAGTAAATGGAAATCAATGTGGCAAACTCTGATTCTGCAATCGGTGACTTCTGAGATGTGTGAATTGATGCAGGAAACATCCTTTACAGTCAACAATCTGTGAATAAAAAGTTCGTTGATATTGAAATACTCATTTACACAGAACATGACACTACTGCCTCTGTACTGACATTTTATATTAATAGTTTTGCTTTATTTCACTGCATATCAGGGAAGTATCTAAATTCTAAATCGGTCCATGTGGCTAAGTCAGGATCTTTGGAATAGCCATAAATCAATTCACTCCAACCTGTGATGAGAACAAGATCTCCAAACAAGCCGCATTTTGCTTCCCTAAGCACCAAAATCAAATTCAATCTACCTTTAGGAACAAATACTCAGCTCAGTGATTCTACAACTTTAAAGCACTTGAGAATTTCAGACACTAACAACCATCCTGATTTTCTAGAGGATTCTGATTTAGAAGGCCTGGATGGACCTCCAGAATCCACGCTGATAATAAACTCTGAGAAAATTCTGATATGGGCAGGCCAGTATCATGAGCACTCTAGGAGAGAGAGCAATGAACTCCAACCCAATGGTTTTCAACCAGTAGTAGAGAGGAATGGGGATGTGGGGATTGTGTCCCCCAGGGACATTTAGCAATGTCTAGAGACAGTTTTGTTCATGACAACTGGTAGAAGAGTGCCCCTGGCTTTTAATGTTCAGAGGCCAGGGATACTGCTAAACCTCCAGCAATGCTCAGAATAGCCTTCAGCAGTTAGCCCAGAACCCTGGGCTAACCACTGGTTCTGAGGCTACATGCTGGAATCATGTAGGGAAGTTTTAAAAAACTTTTGTCTCACCCCAAAGCACCTAATTAGTCTGGCATGTACCATGGGCTTCTGCACTTTTAAAGTCACAAGTGACTTGTAATGTGCAACCAGGGTTGAAATCATGAATATAGTAGGCCGGTGGTTCTCAAACTTGACCGTGATCAGAATAACAGGATGGTTTTTAAAACGTAGATTGCAGGGCCCCTATGTTAGAGCATAGCTCTGGTGTGGAATTTGAGAATCTACATCTCTATAAATTCCCAGGTGATACCCATGCTGCTGGTTTAAAGACCACAGTTTGAGGCTGCCATGGAAGGCATTGAGAAGTAATTCTCTCTCTCTTTGTTCTCATTATGACCTACCATTTACATTTTGGAACACTGAGCTGGAAAGATCATGATGATATCAGAAGAAAGGAGTAAGGTTTAGATATATTCACTTGAAAAGGTGAAATGCTCTTCAGGACAGAGGGGAGGCAATCCTAATCATCTTCCAGTACTCTTCCCCTCTTCATCAGATAGGGGAGTCTAGGACATCCCATCCCAGAGCTGAACAGTGTTGGGAATCAGAAAATGACACCTCCCCCATATGGTGTTTTTTGGCATGCTGATCAATTTGGTCTGAAGGAAATCAAAAGTCCTTAAAAACAGGCTCAGAGTCAAGTTCTCTCTGACCTCCCTCCACTCTCTTGTCTTTCTTTCCTCACATATAGGAAGGGGCTTTCTTTAGAGTTTCTCTTATATGACTAGGAACTCAATTGTCTTGATCCCCCTTTCCTGGAATATCATCAACCAGAGAAGATTAATTCATAACACAAGAAAGGAAACTAGGTAGTGCAGTCCACAAATTGGGATCCTTGTATTGGCCTGAAAACACATTGGGTTTACTCCTGGGCACCCAGAATCCTTAGGGGATCAGGATGTGACAAGACTCTGTCAAGGGTGCTTCTCTCCCTCTTCCTCCTCTCTCTCGTGCATTCACATGCTATCATTTAAAAAAAAATAAAAGGAAACTAAAGGTATTCCTACCCAGGACACTTGCCTGGACAGACTTTTCACCTATTCTTCTGAGGACAACTCTAAGAGTTGTCCTAATAAATGTTATCTGCATAATAAGACAGTTTCTATTCCTGTGCAGTTCCATCCCCCACCTTCCCATAACTAGTTTATCTCATTCAGCCCTCAAAGAAAATAATTTACTAATCATTTTTCTGAGCATTGACCCCATTTAGTCCATTTCCCTTCCCCTCTGAAGAGATTAAGTCTTAACTATGTGGCCCCTCGTTGAGTTCCTTTATTTTTATTATTATTATTACTTTACACAGTTGAGTTTCCCACATTTGGGGAAATTGCAGGTGTCAGCACATCTGGAGTGCAATGGATAAGCCTCACCCTGGGAAAACCACCTCCATGATCATGGTATCTCCCTGCCAGGTAAGTATGAATTCCTATTTTGTATGGCTCTTAATGCAGTGCTCCCAAGAAACTGTTCTTTCTCCTATTAATCCATGGATTAGAAACTCACTCCCTTGACACTTTAGCAGGTAGAAAGGAAAGCTTTCCCTTTGCCCCTACAACAGCAAAACAGCTCCAGATTTTGTAATTTAATCAGCCTTGAACTTCAGCTTGCCAAAGACATGTGGCTAGAGATAGTGAATGAGACCACAGCACAGATGTGCATCTGCAGCTTGTGGATGTCATCAGGGGCTGCTTGGGAAGAGAATGCATGCCCTTGTGGCTACTAGTGACAGAGCAGACTTACGAATCACTGAAAGGTAAATATGGGGTGGGGGAAGAGCACTAATATGTGTGTGACCAGCTTCTAGTTTGAGACAAATCTGCAAATGCTGATGGACCAGGCACTCCATGAGAAGTACTGTAGTGATGCACTACCAGGAGACTGTGAGACAAAGAACAAGTAAGATGTAGATTCCAAACTATGGAATTTATTTATATCCATTTCCATGTGGTGTTTCTCTTGACCAGTCTTAGGGCGCACAAGCCACAACTTTGGCTTTCCTACTCTGCATTTCTTGTGTACATGACTCTCAACTTGCAAGAGAGGGGGAATAGGAAAGAACACGGCTTCTGGATCCACTGTGCCTTGAATCTTAGAGCTGATGCTCATTGCATTTATAACCTTGGCTCCATGTGCCTCCATCTTCTCATATACATAGAAGGAATACTAATAGTACCTATTGTGTAGATTTGTCATGATATTTGAATGAGATAACACATCTTAAAAAGTTTTATTTATTTTATTCATGATAGCGTGTGTGTACACATAAGAGAGAAAGAGAGAGAAAGAATGTGAAGCAACTCTAAGAGGGATGTGGTCATATCATGATCCTCCTCCCTTAGCTTCCCAATTCATCAGGATCTTGGTGTGCATATACCAGGTGTGTTTTGGCTCAAATGGGCCAGGAATTCAAAATCACGGTTGGCTGTGTGGGTTCCAGCACTGCAGTTCAGTTCAGTACATACTATGCCACAGAGACTGGGCCAAAATTAAATAATACATTTATAGTGCTTAAGACAGCACCTGGCAGACAGTGAACACTAAAATGTAGTATATAATACAGGATACAAGTTTTATAACCAGCATTTTAGTAAATTGACAAAAATTCACTTCTTTTTAATATAAGGATAATACCAGGTGATAGCAAAAGAGGGAAAATTATTAACAATGGCTTTAATAAAGATCGAAAAGATCTTTGGACTTGTTCCATGGCCTAGTGGTTAAGGGAACTGGATCTCCCACATGGCTGACTATATGGTTGGAATCCTTGCCCTGTCAGTTTGAAAAACACAACAGGCACATGTGCGTGTGTGCCCAAAATCCTGACAGGAGGGAGAAATGGAGGGAAAGGATTGAACCATGATCAAACTCCATTGGGAGTTTGCTCTTTTCCTCTTCCTCTCTCTATGTATCTCTCTGGTGAGCCCATGCATCCTCTGGGGGTGGTGTGGGGAGAAGATTGCAAAGACCTCATCTCTAAGAACTTAAGGAAATATGTTGGGTTTACATTAATTGTTCACTTCCAGAAATTAGCATAGTTGCCAATGAGCATGTTTACCTCTAAATAGCCAGTCCACCCTGCCAAAATGAAGAAAAAGGATCAGGTCATTGAATGAAAACCGACAGAAATGAAAAAATTTCAAATAGCAATGCAAATATAAATAAGCATAAATAAAAATAGACAAATCACTTCATATTTTTCTTTAGCAAAACTTGTTAGAGCCTGTTTACTTGTGTTTAAAACATTATTTTCCAACAACAGGCTTGGGCAACTTCAAATTTAACAAGAAAAGAGTTTTAATTCTGTCCAGTTAAAGATGGTTGTCGGAGGGTCAGCAGAGAAGTGTTCACAATGTGGCCATCTCAGTGCTGCTTCAAACTCATGTGTTCCCAATACAAGCCAGGAAAGCAAAAATATAAACTAGCTGTCAGAAAAACAGATGGAAAGGGAAAAGAGTCATGAGACTGTCCTGCAGCAAGATGATCATACTGTGCTTCTCTTTTTTGCTCTGCCATGAAGAAACAGAGGGTGTTAGGAGGAGAAGGGAGGACCCTTTGACCTTAAGAAGAGTGGTTTTGTTTGGTTTTGTTTCCATTGACTCTAGCAGTGTAGGCATGTGACTGTGTGGCTTTTCTGTTTGTGGTTCTGATTACAAGAGGCAACTCATCAGTTGAGAAGAGCCCCTCAAAATAAATAAATAAATAAATAAATAAATAAATAAATAAATAAATAAATTCTTTGGCCCTAAACTAGCTTTAAGTTTTGTGTTTAGATAAATCTTTTGATTAGGATTTCTCCACCTTAGTACTTACTACTACAATATTTGAAACTAGAACATTCTTTATCATGGAGAGCTGTCCTGTATACTGCAGGATGTTTAACAGCATCCTGGCTTCTTACCCACTACGTAACATTCTCCTCCCAGGTTTTGACAATTAGAAATATCTCTAGACATTGCCAAACGTCCCCTGGGGGGTGGGGACAATCCCTTCTGATTGAGAACCACTACTTCCGATGATCTGACCCAGATTAGAAGATGCAGAGCAATGCTCCCTAGTGGATCAGTGGGAAAATCCAATTAAAAACAAATTTCAGGGACCAGCAGGTGGTGTGCTGTTCAAGGCAGATGCCCACATTGCTGATGGTGGTTCAAGTCCCCAGACCTGGAACCTTGCTTTCTTACTTCCTCTCTCTCTCTCTCTCTGGTAAATGTATGTGCCCTATAGTAAATTAAAAAGCAATAATAATAATAAATAAAATTAAATAAATATTTTTTAAAAACACAAATTTCAATCCATTATGAACCTATACATCTTTAAAACACAATAAAATATAATTACTTAAAAATAAGGGAACAAATAAAAGGACATAAAATAAAAACTATTTTTTTATTATTAGGCTCAAGTGAAATAAATTTACTCTGTAAATTTGACAAAAAAGTTCCCACTCACTCAATTTCTGTAGTTATCTCATGTGGAAAATTCATGAACAGTGGGCCAGCCCAGTCTTGAATAGCTCTAATTTGGAGAAAATTAGACTTAAAGAGAGAAAAACTACATTAAATTAAGTAATACCTTCAAAATAATAAAAGAAATTATTCTAAAGTCTTTATATTTCTTATAACTTATTCAACTTTTTTTCATCTTAAAATTATATTATTTAAGTTAGACTTAGTGGTTCTGTTGGCAACTGCTGTTCAATTTTTAAAAGGAGTAAATGACTTCAGAAAAGCATAATTTATAGCTGCTATCCCCAGAAAAGCTGTCTATGGCTCTAGCTGAGATACCACATTTGGCGGTAGAGAGTACTTCACTTCTTTGATTTTTAACTGATTAATTAATTTAACATATATTTGTTCAATGCACCAGGCATTGGGCTGGGCCCTGCAGACTGAAAGATCAGTAAGGGAGTAATTCCACCTTCCAAGGAAGGTTATAACATTCAGAAAACCTTTCGGGAGGAAGTGATACCTTGGCTGGGGCCCAAGGAATGAGAAGCAGTCCAGGGGGTGAAGCAGAGGAGGCTGAGAGGGGATTTCAGACACAGGGTACTGCATGGGAAATAGTCAGCAGATTAGTCATGACCTCTCCAAGGAACTGAAAGTAGAATGTAACTGAAGCTGAGAGTGGGAAGGAAGGGTATGAGAGTGAAAGGGGAAGAGTTATAGAAATAACTCAGGGTTCAAATCATGTCTTATCAGCCCTTGCTATGCCAGGTAAGGTGCCAAGGATCAGCAGCACTAGCATCGTCTGGGTGCTTTTTGGAAATACAGAATCTCAGATCCCACCCTAGACCTACTGAAACAGAATCTACATCTTTTTTTTGGGAGGGAGAGGTTTTTGCTATAGGGCGTGTGCACTCACCAGAAAGACAGAGAAAGATAGAGAGACAGAAAGCGAAAAATCACCCTTCTAGGGGGGATGGCCATGCCGCAATCCCCTCTCCTCCATTCTCCTCTTGGGATCTTGGGCATGCATGCACACGCGCCTGGTGTGAGTTTAAGCCACTGGGTCTGGGACTCAAACTGCAGTCAACTATATGGGAGTCCAGTGACATAGCCCCTATGCCAACTGCTGGTCCCCAGAATCTACATTTTAGTAACAGCCTGGGGGATTCATAGGCTGAGTAGAGCCTAAAAAGCACTGCTCTAAGACACCTGAAGACTAAATTGTTGATTGGAGTATTTATCACAAAGGATATGGGTAGTTGCTACAAGGGTTTTAGGCACTAAAGATCGACTAAACCAAGAATAGTCCCAGACATTCTCAACTGATTTTGCTATAGGTACCAGATATATGGGTACGTACATCTATATTGACCTTCCCAGACTCCTGAGCACCTCAGTGGAAATCTACTGGAGTAATTTTTAAGAAAGCTACTGGTCTCATGATTAAAATAACAGATCCCGTTGCCATTTATTTTTGTCTTTAATGGGAATGTTATTCCTGGAGTTGAGGCAGCCATCTTGGCTTGGGGAGAAAGATCAATACTGGCCATAACTTGTTGGGCTGTGGATCCTAAGCAAGGAGATGCTCTCTTCCAGACCCTTTTTGTTGGTTTGAGTTTTTTGTTGTTTGCAACTTAAAGCTCTCTTGTGACCGGTCCAGAATGACAAATTATTAATGCATCAGTTAGGATTATATTTGCACATATACGAAACCAAAAATCATTTGTGCATTAACAAGATATACGTTTATTATACCCTGACATAGAAAAGAATTCAGTGATATGCAGTCTAGGCTAGAATGGCAGCTACCAGAAAATATGAGGAACTTCGTTTGCCATCTTCATCATTTTCCATTGCATGGCTTCTATCCTCATTGGCTGTCATAATTGCTAAAATTCTACCCTTCCCATCTACACTCCAGGTCAACAGTCCACCTCCTAATTTTAAATGTACTTTTCTTAAAATATCACACAAAACTTCTGTTTACATGCGATTGGCCAGAACTTGGTATATATTTATACCTTCTTGTGAAGGAGGCTAGGTTATTTATTTATTTATTTATTTATTTATTTATTTATTTATTTTTCCCCTGGGTGGCCACACACTAAACTAAAAATCAGAACTCTGTGACAAAATAAGTAGAAGAGAATGGATATTGGATATCCCCAGCTTTCTGGAAGACTCTTCCATAATTAGGTTTGCATTTCAGGAGAATCATATTGGCTGTAGTCTGGCGGCAGACTGTAGAGAAAGAAGTCCGGAGGGAGGTAGTGGGACACTCTAGGGCAAGCGTTGGAAAAATTATGTAAGCTAAATCCACCTGCCACCTGTTTTTGTAAATAAAGTTTTATTGCAACATAGTTAGGTTTATATATTTGCATACTGACTGTGGACACTTTTGCTCTACAGTGTAGAGTTGAGCAGCTGCAACAGATACTGTATGGTCTGTAAAGTCTAAATTATTTATTATTTGGCCTTTTATAGAAAAACTTTGCTAACCCCTGCTCCAGAGAGTTGAAGATAACACACTTTTGGAAGACATCAAGAAGGTGGAAAGGGTAAGTGATTGTTGGGTGTGGGGGGTTAGAGGCTGAGAGTGGAGATCTGGACGGAACAGGAGGAGTATTACTAAAACCCTAACCAGTGTCCAAATCACTGTCCAGGAAATCAAGTTCCCATGGGAGGACTCTTGTGAGACTTCAGTTTTATCATAACTATAGTCCATTGACCAAACAAGAGAAAAATAACTCAGGTTTTGAGATCTTGGCTTTGATGAATAAAAAAAAAAAAAGAAAGAGGACTAGTATCTATTTGAAAAGGGGAAGAGAAAGAACATGGAAAACATGGAGTGTCTACAATGTGTAAGACACTATTCTGGAAATGCATTTATCCTGCCTGTTCATATTCAGTGATAATTCTTTTTAGTTTTTTCATGTTGGTTGAAAAATATTATAGGGCTGGCCTTTGTAGTGCAGTGATTAAGCACTGAACAGAGGAACCTGAATCCCACATGGCTGATCAGGGTCTCAGCCCGGAAAAAAAAAAAAAAAAGAAAAAAAAGAAAAAATGGCATGATTAACAAAAGTAACAATTTATTTTTTATTTGTTTTATAATTTTATCTTTTTTTTTTTTTTAGGTTTTTGCCACAGGGCATGTGTGCTTGCCAGAGAGAGACAGGGAGACAGAGAGAGAACAGAGAGGAAAAGTGAGAAATAATCCACTGGGAGGATGGCAATGCTGCAATCCTTTCTCTTCCATTCTATTAAAATTTTAAATGTATAAAATGCATAGGGATCGGAACCAGCAGTTAGCATAATGGCTATGTCGCTGGACTCCCACGTAGTCAACCGTGGTTCGCGTCCCGGACTCGGTGGCTTAAAACTCATGCCGGGCGCGTGTGTGTGCGTGCCCAAGATCCCAAGAGGAGAATGGAGGAGAAGGGATTGTGGCGTGACCGTCTCCCCTGGGGGGTGATTTCTCGCTTTCTGTCTCTCTCTGTCTGTCTGGCGAACGCACGCGCCCTATAGCAAAAACCTCTCAAAAAAATGCATAGGGATATCATAAACTCATTTTTTCAATGAGAAAAGAGAAAAACAGAAAAAAAAAATCTGTACCCTAGCATTAGATACAATTACTGTTAATTCAATGTATTTTTTCTAACACTCTGGAAAGATGAAAATTTCCTTTTAAATTATACTTGTCAAGTTGTTATATATAGTTTTCTTCAGTTCAATTCTATCACAATTTTTTGTCATTATGTGATCTTTGGGTGCAAAACAATTCTGAGGAGTTATGGAAGGTGCTTGGATTTGTATAGACATGTGCGAATTTCACAGGTCCTGTATTTCCTAATTGTAGAGGTAAATCCCTGACATAATATCCTGAGGACCTCACTATCTACTCCAAGGATGTTCTGGACCAAGAGCCCTTCTCCAGTACAACCCAGTTCTTACCTTATTTGGGAGTGGCATCTAATCTGTGTTGGCAGCAATGTCCAAGAGAGAGTTGCTGCTTTCATTCAGTGGCCGTTTGTAGAATCTATTCATAGATGCAAGTTTGCCCTTTTATTTTCACTTTACTAGCAGCAGGCAGGGTTGCTGTGCCACACAAAGCAATTCTTTCCCTGTCTGCTTTCCAGCGACATTTCTTTGAACCTAATTATAATCTAGAAGTTTTATCCTTCTTGCCCATCCAAAGGATATTGGTAGCTAGACCTAGGTTAGGGAATATTTTTTTTATATATTTTTTTATTATCATCATATTCTTCTTTATATTACATTGAATTACATATAACTTTACAGTGTATTACATTGCTTTTTCAAAAGGGAATGCCATGCATGTCAGTCAGTACAGAGACATTAATCTCCCCACTTTAACATTCAATATCTTTTCTATGTTTTCCCCAATCATTATTATTATTATTCTAATTATTTTTTAAAACAGTCAATTGCTATTTCTCATTTTGCTTGTACAAATACTTTGCCTATCATGAAATACTTCTCAGACAAATCCAGTTGAGAATACTATACATGTCAACATCAACAGTTAATAAGCCATATCTGTTTCTCACTAATGTCCTGCCTATCTATTGTTCACTTGTTATCTTTCTCTATTCTCTTCTCTTCACTTCCCCCATTCCACACTGTCCTATTCTCGTTAAGTACCTTCACTGCTTTTATGTCCTCCAGTTTTTTGCTCTCTATTATAGAGTGCTGATAGTCGGTATATATTGAGTGGATACATACAATATCTTTCTTTCATAGCCTGGCTTACTTCACTCAGCAATAGATCCTCCGTATCTGACCACTTTCTATCAAATTCCAGGGTCTTGTTATTTTTTATGGCTGAGTAGTATTCCATAGAGTATATATACCACACTTTTCCAATCCATTCATCAGTTTGTGGACATTTAGGTTGGTTCCATGTCTTGGCAATTGTGAATAATGCTGCAATAAACATTGATGTGCAAGCACTTTTCTGACTGAGCGTTCTCCTGTCTTTTGGGTAAATACCCAGAAGTGGGATTGCTGGATCAAATGGTAGTTCTATTTGTAGATCTTGGAGGAACCTCCATATTGTTCTCCACAGTGGTTGAACTAGTTTACATTCCCACCAACAGTGTAGGAGGGTTCCCTTTTCACCACATCCCCGCCAACACTTATCACTTTTTATATTCTTAATCTTTGCCATTCTGACAGGGGTTAGGTGGTATCTCATTGTAGTTTTTATCTGCATCTCCCTTATGATGAGGGATGTTGAGCATTTTCTCATATGCTTTTTGGCTGTTCGTATGTCTTCCTTAGAGAGACTTTTGTTCAGCTCATTTTCCCATCTTTTAATTGGGTTCATCATTTTTTTTCACATAAGGCACTTGAGTTCCCTATGTATTCTGGTTATCAGTCCCTTGTCTGAGGCATATTTAACAAAAATATTTTCCCATTCTGAGGGTTGTCGGTTCACACTTGTTACTGTGTCCTTTGCTGTGCAGAAACTTCTTAGTCTAATATAGTCCCACTTGTCTATTTTAGGGATTATTGCCTGTGCTTTGGGAGTCTTATTTAAGAAGTCTTTGCCTACTCCAATGTCCCCCAGAGTTTCCCCAGCATTTTCCACCAGTAGTTTTATTGTTTGAGGTCTTAGGTTCAGATCTTTGATCCATTTTGAGTTGACTGTTGTTAATGGTGAAAGATGGGGGGCAATAATTTTTAATAGAAAAAATAAAAGGAAGCAAGTTAGTAGGGTTATGGTTTATCTAAAAGAGCTAAACAAGAACTGGAGTAATTTCACAGTTCCAACAAGACAAAATCCTTTTAATTTGCACCCAAATGAAACACACTCAATGAGTATGATTACCAGGAGAGTTTGGGTAGTATTTTCTGTTTCCAAGGACCATTATATTTGCCAGGATGTAAATAGTACCTATTCAGGTGTTAAAAATAAAAGTTGTAAACAGTACCTGTTCAGGCTTCTCTTTTCTATGTACTCTATAGCGCCCCAGAGGTGCTCTATTATTCCCTTAGAATAAGCTGTTTTGCTCATGATTTAGGAGCATTAAACAAATCCACTAATTCTCAGAGCATTAAATGTCTGCATTCATTTGGCAAAGCTGAATGTCAAAGTGGTTTTTGAAATGAGAGTAAACATAGAGCCATTTATTACTAGTGATTGCACTAACAGTTATAACAACTGGATTCTGCCAAATAGAACTCAAGGCACACCCTACATTTTCTACTGTGCTAGATTAACCCTGCACAGTGGTGCCCTCCCACCAGTGTGAAAATGGGATAATCACTAATGTCTTCAAGACGGCTTAGGGATGTGTTATGAATTAATCCATGTTCCAAGTTGTTTGCTCTAAGGCAGATATGCATTTTCATTCATTCAACAAACATTTATTGAGTACCTACCCTGTTTCAGATGCTGCATTTCCAGGATACAGTTTATTAGACTAGGGTGAGCTATTTTCCACACAAGTCTCTTAGAAATTTGTTTTTTCTGTCCTTCTCCCTCTGAAGAGCCCACCCTCTAAACAGTGCACTTCATCAGCTAGCTCCCAGCATGACACATCTATGCAAGTAGGAAGGAAAGTGTTAACAGCTAGTCTGCAGTCCAGCTTTCACACTTTGGGGACATACTAGGGAAAAAAATGTCCTGGTCAAATCTCCTTGTGGATTTGCTATTAATAATTTGACTTCTGATATTATATGCTAATGGAAAATCCTTATTTGTGGAATGCTTTTGTTAAGATATGCCAGATTTGTCTAGAATTACTTATGGCAAATACACCCTTAATCTATGGATTTCCGAGGCATGATCAGCTGGAAAATGGTCATTCTTTTAATTATCAGAGTACAAGATGAGGATGTCTTATGACAAAAATAGCTCCTTTTATTTAAATGATGCCTCCCTCATCCTCCCCACATTGTAACGCTTAGAGATCTCACATGTTAAATCTGGGCCGAGATCATCCCATCTACATTTATGATTCTCTAGGGACAGACTACATCTTATTCTTCATTGTGAAATTGTGCCCAGTACAGTACACAGAACCTGGAAAACACTCAATAAGTGTTTAATTCAATTAAAATAAAAAATATATTTAAAATGCCCACTTAAAAATGTCCATACATCATTTGGTTAGCAAAATCTATAAAATAGCATAACAAACAGGTTATACCTTAACTTTGTGGTAGAAGAGAATGATTAATAGTGAAGTGAGGGGAACCAGCAGTTAGCGTAATGGCTATGTCGCTGGACTCCCACGTAGTCAACCGCGGTTCGCGTCCCGGACCCGGTGGCTTAAATCTCACACTGGGCGCGTGTGCGTGCGTGCCCAAGATCCCGAGAGGAGAATGGAGGAGAAGGGATTGCGGCGTGACCATCCCCCCTGGGGGGTGATTTCTCGCTTTCTGTCTCTATGTCTCTCTCTGTCTGTCTGGCGAGCGCACGAGCCCTATAGCGAAAACCTCTCAAAAAAAAAAATAGTGAAGTGAAATGAGAAGGCCCTTAGGAAAAAGGACATTAGAGTAAAAGGTGGGAGTCATAGGGTTAATATTTTCCAAACTTTAATGTGAATATGAACCACCTAGTGACTTGGAGATCTTGTGTACATGCTGATTGTAATTCAGCAGGTCTGGAGTGAGCACTGAGATTCCTCTTTTGTAGAATTTCTAAAGCCTTATTACTCACAGCAAGGTCTACGTATTGTGGCACCAGCATGACCTAGGTGTTGGTTAGAAACTCATGGTCTTTTTGGGCCAGCTGGTGGCATGATGGTTAAGGTGTCCCACATGGTTGACTACATGGTTTGAGTCCTGGACATGGCAGCTTGAAAAACATACTGGAAGCATGTGCATGCATGCCCAAAATCCCAAAAGGAGAAATGGAGAAGGGATTGTGGCGTGACCATCCTCCATGGGGTGGGGAGGGGGGTACTTTCTCACTTTCCTCCTTTCTTTCTCTGGCAAGAGCAGCAAATTCATAATAATAATAATAATAATAATAATAATGGGATTGGAAATGTGTAGTCTTTTAAAACATTTTTTGTTCCTTTTTATTCATGATAGAGGTCATGTGCACTCTTAATTAAGAGTGTGTGTGTGCGTGTATGTGTGAGAGAGAGAGATGAGCACCTTCCACAAGATCTGGTCATGCCTTGATCTCCTTCCTCCAGTATTCCAGCCCATTGGATCTTGGGCACTCATGTATGGTGTGTTTTCAAGCTGACTGCATGGGAGATTTGCGCCTTGGTCATCATATGGAATCCAGCTTTTCTTATCACTCATATTTCTGAAAACATAGAACTTTGAACTTTCAGTCCATTTGATTCAAGCCATGTTTGTTTAGGGACTGCCTGGAAACAGTCTAACACTATTATGCATGCTGTTTACTGGAGGGCTGGAAAATACAATATTGAATAATGAGCCTTGTGGGCAAGAAAAGAAACGTGGAAATTTCACCTATAATTGAGTCAAAGAACATTAGATTCAATAGGTAGCAGAAAGATGTGCCTGAGTGTAAGTAAGTTGCATTTATATATAGGAAGCTCCCAGAGTCACCTCTCCCCCAACACACACACACACTGAATCTTTCATAAAAATGTACACTGATTTGAAGCCATGAGCTGGAAGGGTTATTAGGTACAGTTAGCCAAAGATCAGTGCCAGAGCTATTGAAATTCAAAGATATAAGTGGAGAAAGTACTACTATTGGAATGAAGTATGTTCAGCACAATTACCATCTTTAGAAAGAATCGAGATAGAGAAGATTACTCAAAAAGGGAATATCCTTAACATACAGAGAGAAGCAGGCTGAGATGAAAGGATTATAGGCAGTTAAATATAAGATTGCCAATACTTAGAAAATACCGTTAACGTTAAACAAATATTATCTTCCTGCTTACATTTAGTGTCTATAATGAAGTCTCCTACATTTGGATTCCATAGTGCTCCCAAGGTCTTTTTAGATTTGCCCTTTAGTGAACAAAAGCCAAAGGTGAATATGTTTTCTACAGGCAATAACTGCCTAACACCCAAGAGCTTGAGCCCCAAGCTGTGTGTGAGTTGGCTAAAGTCCTGCCAAACACAGAGCAGAGAGCAATAATGGCTGACTTTCAGGATGAGCTTCCATCTCAGTAAGTCTCGAACATGTTTGACATATTTAACCAACCCACGGAAAGATAACAGGCAAAAATTGATCCAGAGAGGGATAAGAAGGAAGAGAGAGTCAGACATGTGCAATCTGGCCATGACTAGACTATAAACTGCTATAGGGGGGTAAAATAGAACCCAGAAATGTGAATCTACAGAAAGATCTTCAAGATTACACGTGGCTCTTATTAATAGCTGAAACATATGCATCGTCACATCCAATTAATTTACAAAAGGAATTTAGAAAATGAGAATATAAAGAGCTATCCTGGGCTTCGGTAGTAAATCTTCCCTCCTTTATTTAAAGGGTTGTGGAATTTCAACTTTGACTATCACGTTCAGCTCTGATCTGCATTTCTGTTGCAGACCAGGCTTATATACACACAGAGACACTTCAAGTCTGTGTTATTACCCCCAACACAGTGTTCTGCAAAGTGTATTCTTGGGATACTGAGTCCCAAAATATACGGTTTGAAATGAGGATTCCATGGTTTTATAAATGTAGGAAATATGTAATTTTCTTGGAGATTTGTCATGCACATTAGTACACTAAAAATCCTGAGAAATTCTATGGGGGAAAACCTTAATTCTGTTTAAGGCACTGTTTCTTAAAATTATATGACAATGGAAACCTTTTGTCCCAGTTTAAACTATGGAATTACTGTTCTAAGGGACCTACTTGAGGAAATGCAGGCCTATAGAGATGGAAAACAGCACTTGAAAAACTCATCTAATGCGATATTTCTGGGGCTATAATTGTTCCTGCTGTAATGTGAATAGGGTAAACAAAGCTGGGGAAAGCTCCTTGCTCATTAAATATTGGGGTGAACCTAAACACCATTCTGCTCTAGTGAGTCCATGGAAGAAGAAATGTCTTTGAAAGTGTTGGAGAGACAATAGCCCTGCTGATCCATAATTCCCGCGAGGGCTGTAAATAAGCTATTTTAGGTTCTTTGAAAACAGGAACTATCTCTTATACTTGCTTCTCCCCCTCCAACACTGAGTTCTTTGCCTAAAGTTGTACTTGATGAATGTCAATTGATACACTTGGGGATGGGGCAAAGCTAGGAAGGCAGGAAGGAAAGGCTAGCCTAGAACTTAAAAATAGTCTACTTTTTACATTTAAGGAATTCTTTTCTTCATTAGGAAGGGTCTACTTATGTGCCAAGTATTGTGCTATTTAATTCGAAACTTGATGTTGAACACCATCCCTTCTGTCTTAAAGTTTATAGTCTAATGGCATGGGAGAGATTAATAAAAATTGTAGAGGGGCCAGCAGATGGTATAATGGTTACATTGCTGGATTCCCATGTAGTCAACTGTGGTTCAAGTCCTGGACCCAGTGGTTAAAAAAAAAAAACAAAAAACTCATGCCAGGTACATATGTATGTATGCCCAAAATCTGAGAGGAGAATAAAGGAGAAGGGATTGTGGTGTGGCCATCCCTTCTGGGGAGTGATTTCTTGCTTTCTGTCTCTCTGTCTCTCCAGCAAATGCACACACCCTATAGCAAAAATCTCTTTATAAATACATAAAGTACAAATACTACTTATATGCCAAATGGCACATGTGCTTGCCAGAGAGACAGAGAAGGAGAGAGAGAAGCATCCGACAGTTGGCATGGTCACACCACAATCCTTTCTCCTCCATTTCTCCATCCTGTTGGGATTTTGATCACACCTGCTGGGTGTATTTTTCAAACCACTGGGACCAGGATTCAAATCGTGTAGTTGGCTGTGTGGGATCTGGCTCCCTTAACCACAAGACCATAGAAACAGCTCCAAATTATACAAATATTTGAATACAAACTGTAATGAGTGCTATGAGAAAAACAAGGTGGTATTGTGAGAGCATTTAATAAGGTGGCCTGACCACATTCATCCTTGGGATGATACCTTGCCTGAGCAAATAGTGAGCTGACAGCCATTGTGAATGAGGTGAAGGTAGGAGGTTGGGATGGAGGAGAATTCTAGGCAGAGAATAGGACTGAGTCACAAAAGGAGAAGGTGAGTGGAGAGGAAGCGGGGAAGTTAGGCAAGGGCCCAATAATGCAGAGTCTTTAGGTAGGACAAGTTAGAAAATTGTATCATGAACTGAAAGCCATGAAAGCCACATAAGAACTTTAATCATGGGAGTGACATGATCAGATATGCAATTACAATGGGTCCTGGATGTTCCTGGATTAACATGGAGAAAGAATTGCAGGAGATGCTGAGAGACTGTTCCAGGAATCCAGCTGACAGAAACCATGGATTGGAGTGTGGAGGGTGGCAGAAGACAGAGAATTGGAGAGCAGATGGACTCTGTGGTATCAAGGAGGAGGTCCAGTTTCTAGCTGGTGTAAATGGAGGGAGGGTGATCCACTGATAGTGGATACGTGTGTCTATACTTAGAACAGGTGGTCTAGGTTAGGAATATACAAGGGTTAATGGCTTATGGATAGTAATTGTATCCATAGGTATGGAGGAGTTCATCTAAGGAGAAGGAGGAAAGAGTCCAGTTCTAACTTGAGCATCTTAGAGACTTGGCCGTGAAGATGAGCCAGCAAAGGAAACTGACCAATGTCACAGGGAGAAAAAAAAAGGAGGATTTTGTTCAGTAATCTAGTGGTTGATATAGCCAGATGCTCCTGCAAGAACTTAATTCAAATTGGGGCTGAAGCAGATCCACTGGGTGAGGCAACAAGGAGGTAGGTCATTGTTGAACCTTAACAAGTCCTGTTTTGGCAGTGATGGGAATGGACACTAGAATGGTGTGAGGTGACAAGGAGAGAGATGCAAGTAGATGGGTTGAGGACCCTTCCTAGAGGTTTGTTTAAAAGTAAGATGAGGTTTCAGTTCAGATTGTGGTCAAAACTGCCAGCAACCTCATTTACATTTGGCCCTGAACTCAGAATGAAGAGTCTCTTCCACTCAATGCATAGTGAATGGTAAAGATGAGTGTTTTCCTTTGATTTGTTTTTAATTCCCTTGTGCCTCTTAAAGCAATCTTGCTGATGGTGATTCTAGTTTTAAAGATATGCTAGAAGTATTTATTTTTACCACATGACTCCCTCCTCTTGCCAAAAGAAGAAATACTAAATTGTGCTAAGGACTTCACTTCATTCCAATAGTTTCCCTCTTTATTTATATCTTTGAATTTCAATGGTTCGGAAAAAGGCTGAAGAAAGCAGCAGCAGAGAACAAATGAAGATGAGGACTCACCCGGATACGGGTTACTATGCCCATCTTTGCTGTGGCACCTTCTGATGAATTTTCAAGGACAATTCTGGTGATACTCAATTCTGCTCTAAGCACTGATTTTAGAACATAACTTCTCTGTAAGACACACCTCCACCTTTAATGACTAAGATCTTAAGCGGTTTAAGAAATCCCAGAGCAGTAAATACTGGATTTGCAAGGAAGCTTTGCTTTTTATATCAATTTCCTTTTACCTTTCCTCTTTAGCAACTTCTCAGTTCAGCCACATTATCGAAAAATGAAATTTTGCTAGACTATGTCATACTAATGTCATTGCCCTCATAATAATCTCCTCACTCTCCACCCCCACTAAAAGGAAATAGCTGGATTCACAGAGTATGACTATTGGAAAAGTAGTATCAAACCACTTTTTGGCATTTAGTTTATGACTGAGAACAGTTATTCGGTATTCTATTCAAGTTGTTTAACGATATTTGCATGTTAGTGGGCAAAAGCAGTTCATGGCAAATTTTTTAAACTGCAAACAATTGTCCTGAAGAAATCTGTATGATAGTATTAGATTGAGGACTTGGTGCAGAAAGAGAGATAGGTATTGGATTGATAAAGACAAATTCTTCACTTCCTAGTTTGTCACAGATCCAGCAAGGAAAGGGGACAGGCTTAAGATTAATTTTGGAAGTTGCTTGCAGTCAAAAAGTTATTAAGATTATATACATAAAGGATTTCCAAAGACGAATCAGGAAATCAGTGATATTTTTCCAACAGACATATATACCTACATACATACACAGCTCTAGTATGACCTGAAAGTATATGGAGGACTTTCTGGAATAATAGAATTTAAGGCACTGAAACTTGATCTAAAGTAAATTAGACAGTGTAAATGCTGGAAATCATGACACACACCTAAGAAAATATTATTTTCCCTTTTTAAAAAAATGGTTTTTAATTTAATTACTTATAGAGCATAAGAAAACCAACTTGACCAAAGTGAATGAATTAGTCTGACTGAAAAGGGAAAGATTTGGTCAGCTGGTGGTGTGGTGGCTGGGGCAGCTGGATTCCCACATGGCTGACTATGTGGTTTGGTTTGAGTGCTGGACCCCACTGGGTGACTTGAAAAACACACCAGGGTGTGTGTCTGAGTGCATGCCCAAAAATCCAGAGAGTAGAGTGGAAGATAAAGGATTGAGATGTGGTCATCCCCCTCCGGGGGGGGGGTGCTTTTTCACCTTCCCTCTCTCTCTTGCTCTCTCCGGTGAGTACATATGCCCTACAGCAAATATTTTTAAAAAGGGAAAGTTTAAAAAGTAATTATTTTCACTAGAGCTTCATTTATAAAAGCATACAATTATTGGAAGTGCCATTTGTCCTAGCAAATGAACTCATTGTGAGAATATTTCTTTAAAAATGTTTTAATTGCCAGAGAATGTGTGTACTCATCAGAGAGAGCAAGAGACAGAGAGAGAGAGAGAAAGAGAGAGAGAGAGAGAGAACCTCCAAATGGCAATTCTTTTTCCTCTATTTCTCCGCCCTATCAGGATTTGGGGCATACACGGACATGTGTCTGGTGTGTTTTTCAAGTCCCTAGGACTGGGACTTGAATCGTGGTTAGCTATGTGGGGTCTGGCTCCCAAAACCTTGGTCTACAGGGCCAGGAGACTATTTCTTGAGGTTGGTTTGTTTGTTTTTTAGAGCAAGAGTGAGAAAGTATGAGTGCACTTGTACAACACAGAAAAAGGCATTTTCGACAGGGGTTTGTCGTGTCATAATCCTCCCACTCCCACCTCCTAGTTAGCTAGGATCACAGGCATGAGCCCCCATATATCCGATTGGCCTGTTCAGGGTAGGCTGAGAACTGAACATGGGCCTCCCATGCAGCCTTAGCCATCATGCAGCAGCGCCCTCCCACTTGTATCACTGCAGTGGAGCCCTTGAGTGCTTTTTTCCCCCTTAAACAGTTATTTATTTAATTTTAATATTATTATTTTTTAATTTGCTATAGGGCATGAGCACTCACCAGAGAGACAGAGAGACAGAGAGAGAGAGAGAGAATGAAAAAGCAAGCCACTAGGTCTGGTACTTGAACCATGGTCAGCCATATGGGAGTCCAGCGCCTCAACCACCATGACACCTGCTGGCCGCATTTTGAGTACTTTTTATGATTGAATAAATATTTAGAATAGTGATGACATGTTTTCCATTAACAATCGTTTTATAAATCTCTTGAACACTCTCTTTGAATACTTATGTAAACTGAAACTAAGAGACCAGAGGAAGCTAACTAGGATAGAACCGTACTGTGTCCATGCATGTCATTTGGTGCCTGACACCAAAGTTCTAGTCTGCTTCCTTTCCTTTCACATGTTGGACATCTGTGAATTTCAAGCCGTCAGTAAGACTGGGTAAGGTTAAGTTCAGCTCTTGACCCTGTTTCCTGGAGGACTGAACTGAATGAACTTGCAGGTCCCACCCAAACACACCCTATATAATCTGTCTCCTTGAGTGTGGGGGTGAAGTTTGTGAACGTGATGGAGTATAACCCTCTAATTAGGTTCTGTTAATTTGGCAGAAGTGATTTTATGAATGTAATTATGGTTTAGAATCAACTGCCTCTGAATCAGTTCCAAAGGAGATTGTCCTGGGTGGGCATGATCTAATCAAGTAAGCCCTTAAAGTGAACTATTAACAGGTTTCTCCCTTAAAGAAGAGATTTGAAGTGGGAACAGCCACGTTGCAAATGCTTATGGCAAGGCTATAGAGCAAGGCCCTGGGGGTAGCCACTAGCCCCTTGGGAGCTGTCCCCTTATCAGGAAGAAATTGATAGCCTCAGTCCTACAGTCACAAGGAAATAAGTTCTGCCAACAACTTGAAGGCACTTGAGAGTGGATTTTATCTAGTTGAGTTTCCAGGAAGGATGCAGTGAACTTACACCTCTATTTCAGACTCGTGAGTCCCTGAGCACAGAACTCAGCCCCAGCCATGCTGTGCCAGACTGAACCCATGGAAGCTAAGTTTGCACTGTTTTAAGCCACTAGGTGTGTGAGAGTGTGTTATGTGGCAGTAGGAAGCGATTTTACTAAACTCATCACTTATTCAGGCCACTAAACTATGGCTCCTGAGACTAGTGGCAACGCACCTTACTAGATGCCCTCCTATGATGAATAAACTTCTCTGAAGGTTGACGCTGCACATCAAGCAGTCCATCACAGTAAAACATTACTGTCCGTAATCACCTGTGCATTGAAAACCTTGTTCAAAGTAAAGTCTATAGCTTAGCTCAACTCTTGGCTCTGAAAGAGACTTGTCATGTGACTTTGGGGATCACAATTACTTCTTGGGCCCTCGGTTTCCTTATCTGCTAAAAAAAAAATAAAAAGCAAGTAAGATCTTATTATGTATCCCAATGACTCAGAACGAAGGAGCATAGAAAAACTGCTAGAGCTTTATGGGCCACTCAGAATCTTCCTCTAGAAAGATTTGAAACTGTGCATGTAACTTGTCTTTCTGGGTCCGGGACATTTCTCTACAATCTTGCCTGTTAAACCAGCTACCTTCAAGTATTTTAGTATGTGCAAGAGATTAGTCTTGCTCTTCATGGCAGAACACATAAGAAGGGGTGGGAAGGTTTGAGACTGGACATTATGAGGAGGTAACTTTTATTCAGTGAAAGGACAAAATTATGATGCAGATGTAAAAGATCTGATGTGGGGCCAGCAGGTGGCACAGTGGTTAAGGCACTGGACTCCCATGTGGTTTGAGTCCTGGACCTGGTGATTTAAAAAATTATGCCAGGCACGTGTCCACACACGCATGCCCAAAATCCCCAGAGGAGAATGGAAGAGAAGAGATTTGTGATATGGCCATCCCTCTTGGGGAGTGATTTTTCACTTTCTGTCTCTCTGGCGAGTGCACTTGCCCTATAGCAAAATATCTCTCTCAAAAAAAAAAACTGATATAATTTTATTGAACCATTACAAATGTAATACAAAAGGGTAACAGGTGAAATGTTTGTGTGTGTGTGTATGGAGAACATTGAGTTGAAGTGCTGTGAGTACCTCAGCCTGGAAGGAACGTGGGCACTAGAATTAAGAGTGAGATGCCAGGGGACTGGCCCCATAGCCTAGTGGTTAAGGCAGCTCGATTCCACAAGGCCAGCTGTGTGGTTTAAATTCCAGTCCTGGTGGCTTGAAAACAAACAAACAAACAAACAAACAAAATAAAAGCATTAGACACATATGCATTCATGCCCAAAATTGCAAAAGGGGAAATGGAAAGGATTGTACCCCAAAGGGGTGCTTTCTCCCTCTCCCTCTCCCAGGCGAGCACATGTGCTCTCCAGCAATTACAAAAATGTGAGGTGCCAGGAAGGCCAGGGTAGGGATACAAAGCAGAGCAACTTCTGGGGAACTGACATTTGGCTTAGAATGAGGTGGGATAGTCAGAAAGACCAGCTGAAGTGTGAAAAGCTCTAGGAAAAAGAAAACAGTTCTAGGAAGCTGGGACAGCCGTCAGTAGAGGCAAAGTGCCGGCACAGCTAGGCCAGCCCCTCCAGGGGTGCTCTGACTGCATGATTTCCTCTTTCTCACACTATCCCAAGAAGTAGTATTATGAGTCTCATTTAGAAAGACAAAGCGGGTTGAAACAGGGTAATTTTCCCAAGTCACACAGGTAATAAGTGGCAGAGGGGAGACCTGCACCCCAGCAGTCTGACCTCAGTTCCTTACCCTAACCACTGTGGTCTCAGTTGCGACAAATGGGAAGATTTCTAGTCTGACCCTCAGGGCCAGGGAGAAAGGGGGAGCCCTCTGTTTCTGGGAGCTCATGTTATTCTGCTGGTAGGAAACCTCAAATTGGTGGTGAAAAGTCAAGGGAGAGAGAGCTGAAGATGTAGCAACCAATCTTATCCTAGCTGCTGTGTGTCTTTAGGAAAGGAGGCCACTCCCTTACTACCATTGGCTGATGGGGCTTTTTGGGTGAATTAGCATTCTGTCTGTGTCTATTTTGAATTTGATAGTTTGGATTCTTCACCCACTTGATTTTGCACCCCCATCTCTTCAGTGTAGAAGAGGGATCTGTCCTATTCATTCTAGTTTCATGGATAGGTGGCTGACACTTCAGGGTTTTGTCTTCCAATGGCGAGAGAACTGGAGATCAGCAACCTGGATGGAGAGCTTCTTCTGTCAGCATCCTGGGCCATGCTGCTGCCCCTCCCCAGGACTCTGCCCTGGGCCTTGCCTGTGTGCTTGATTTCAGGAACAGTCAGTGCCCTGCCATCTTCGGAGCACCTGGCAGCCAGATTGGACTTCTGGTTAGCCTTGTTCTTTTTATTTTTTTTTGGGGGGGGGATGGGGAGGAGAGTTTTTTGCTATAGGGCGCATGCACTCGCCAGAAAGACAGAGAGAAAGTGAGAAATCACCCCCAAGGGGGGATGGCCACACTGCAATCCCTTCTCCTCCATGCTTCTCTCGGGATCTCGGGCATGCATGCACACGTGCCCGGCATGAGTTTAAGCCACTGGGTCCAGGACTTGCACTGTGGTCGACTACATGGGAGTCCAGCAACATAGCCATTACACCAACTGCTGGTCCCAGTTAGCCTCGTTCTTTTAGGAAGGTGCATGATGCTAGGATCAGGGTACACTGGGGTCATTCTAACCCACTGTAGCTCCTGCAATGGGTCCAAAGAGGAGCCCCAAACCATGGAAGGAGGTCCACTACTAAGTCTGGAAAAATGGAGAACTGTAACAAAGAATAGCCAAACTTATACCGGGAGAAGAAACAGGACATAGAGGACAGGCTCACCTGCTATCGGCTACATCTCTGGAAGTCTGATGCACTGTCCTTATGAAAATGCAAAGCAGTTCCAAGAGGAATTACTATGATGTTTAAAAGGTCAGAGTGAGTCTGAATATTGATTTTCTTTAAGATGCTTTATTAATTAAAGACCAGAGGTGGGTTTTTTTCCTGATGATATTTATTTCATAAATGTAATTATTTCTCTAAAACATATTAAAATAGAAAACATGTTCTTTTGATCAATTCATACAAAGAAAATACCAATATAGTAATAAAAATACTGAAAATATATGAAAAGCACCAGAACATTAGAGAAATTACACTGGCAACAATTCTAGGAATATATTTTTTTGTAATTGTACAATAAAGTGCTATTAAATCCAGTCAAAATCAGTGGCAAGGTATAAAAAGTTACGGTATTATGAAATTTGAGGCCAGGTTTACCAGCAATCATAATTTTAGGCTACTTGCAGATCAAGTTAATGATAGTTCATCAATGTTTTCATGGAAAATCCATTAGTTTCCATTCCCAAGTATAAACAAAAATCTAAATCTAAGCATTGGTCCTCGGTAATTTGGTCATGACCAGGTAATGACATGATTAAAAATGAAATTATTGATTAGAGTACTAAAAATAATAATCATGCAAATGTGATTAAATAGAACCAAATAAAGACAATAAAATCAAATGTAAGTATATATGATTAATAGAGACAAGTACAAAAGTTTAGATACCTTTGATTTTAGAGTTAATTTTCAGTGATTCTGCTTGGTCACATTTAATACACACACAAATGTTAATAAGATAGGTTATTAAATTCAACTGACCAGACATTGAACAAGGACATTTTAGTGATTCAACATGATTTTCATATGAAACATTAAAGGGACACTGTTAGGACAAAAGATTTCGATCTTGGCTAATTATTTCCTCACTCATTTGTCGAGGAACAAAAGACATACGCAATTACTTTGGGATTTGATGATATTAAAGCCCAAAATCTACCATGGAAGGGAAGCCACTGTGCACACACAGGGAGATATTGTGCACGAGACTTAGGGTGGACTGCAGTCTGCTTCCCATCTGCAGGTGGCAAACTGAAACAGAAAAGTCCAAATTAAGTATCATACCAGTGTCCTTTTAAGGTTTTATTTTCTAGGCCAGTTTCGAAGGAACTCTATTAGATCATTCTTCAGAGTGCAATTTCAGAATCAACGTCTTCAAGATGAAAGTCAACAATACTACATCTCAGAATAATAGTACATCTCTATAAACATGTCTCGATCGAAGCTCACAATTTATTTTACAAGCAATTTTTTCTTTCATATAAAGTAGATTTACATGTGTACCAACATTAACTGAAAGTGGTCGTATTAATGAGAAAACAAATGAATTTCATTAGCCTCTGCTCTTGCAATATGCACCCTTTTAGGGCTCTAGGAACCATACCAGGTGGGTATTAGTGTACCAAAGTCAAACATCAGGCCAGCTAGTTAACTCTCATCTGAAGGCTTTATAGACCATCACAAGTTTAGTCTTCATTCTTTAAATGAAGAGCCAAGTCTCAAGCATCTATATATATTTTTTCACCTTTATAGACACTTTGGTCTTTTTTCTCTTGTCAGAGGGTGCATGTGCTAAACAGAGAGAGAGAGAGAGAGAGGAGGAGGAGAGAAAGCACCCCCAATGGGGTGTGGCCATGGCAAAAATCCCCTTTCCTCCATTTCTCCCTTCTACTAGGACTGTGGGCACCCACGCATAGCTCCTGACATTTCTTTTTCTTTTCTTTTCTTTTTTTTTTTTGGAGAGGTTTTCGCTATAGGGCGCGTGCACTCGCCAGACAGACAGAGAGAGACATAGAGACAGAAAGTGAGAAATCACCCCCCCGGGGGGATGGTCACACCGCAATCCCTTCTCCTCCATTCTCCTCTCAGGATCTTGGGCACGCATGCACACACGCCTGGCGTGAGTTTAAGCCACCGGGTCCAGGATGCAAACTGCAGTCGACTACGTGGGAGTCCAGCAACATAGCCATTACGCTAACTGCTGGTTCCCGGTCCTGACATTTCTTAAGCGCTAGAGCTGGAATTCAAACCATGGTCAGCCACGTAGGATCCACTAGGCTATGGAGCCAGCCCTAGAGACTCTAGTCTTTGGTAAGTTTCCTTCTTGTGGCTGATGTTTAACCAGAAACATGTTGAAACATAAATTATTTTACTACTTAGCATCACAGAAATTAGCATTTTTTTTCTTTTTAATCTAACGCTTTTCATTTAGAAATGATGGTGAAGATGGTGCAATTCATGGTCCATAGGGAGACTCCTTGCTTTGGAATGAGCAAAGATGGAACAATGGAGACTCAGGCCTTTATAATAAATTAGGCAAAAGGTTCAGTGCCTAGCCATAGAGGACTGTGAAGCTGCATCAAACTGGCGGGAAGGGAAGACTGTGTGGGAAGACACTTTCCCTCAGGGCAGTAGTAACAGAACTCGAAAAAAATCCAACCGTATTTTGTTTTCCAAATTCTACCGAAATGATAGTGTTCATAAAAATGCCTGAGATTAATAAAAGGCAGGCTGTTAAGAACACCGAGAAACAAAGACTAAAGTGGTTTGGCATTAAGTAGGTTTACATTCCAAAAGAACATTGACCATCATCTGGAAGTAATTCTCAAGATTACAAAGTCATGATTACATAAATTATTCTGTAGGTTTTCTTTTTAAATATACATATTCTTCTATATACATAGAATAGAAAAGCTAGTAAGTCAGCTCAGCTATCATAATTCTGTCATTAAAAAAGCAGATTACATTTTTTGGCTGCAACAAAGCATTTTACTTATACTTTTCAGTCCAGCTAATATATATACATGATGAAACCGAAGCTTTGAAAATATTCAAATCAAAAGGAAAAAATAAATTATATTTAAACTGTTAATTTACACACTGAATATGCCTTTACTAAGTAGCCACAGTCTCATATAATCAATTTCTCCAGCATTTCTTTATTCTAACAGTTTATTTGCAAGACATGTATGTGTTCCATTCTATGTGCTACACGGTGCCTCTTAGGAAGCACAGGTGTGCGAAACGTTTAGTAGCTTGGTGGAAAAGTTTTGGGTCTGTTACTTTTTCCAACTAATGGGTCAGGGTGCCATGTTTCTCTCCAAGCACCACTTCTTTAACTGTACATTGAATAGAAGAAAGAGACGACAAGAGCAAGCAAGAGCATAGTTAAGGAAAGCAGCAGTTGCTGGAACCAGATACAACGTTGAACTTGGTCTTCAAGCTTCCTATTGCTTTCTAGTAAACGATTGAGCTGAAGAGGGAAGACAGGATGAAAGATTTATATTAATAAAACTGTTAGGAATCATGTAAATGATGATCAAGAATGTTAGCAATCTGAACATTGAGGGCCATCTACTCTGAAAGGCTAGGAGCTGGAATTGCCACGAGACATCAGATTCGTTGGGTGTACAGATGTGTCTCTGTTTACTCTCATTTTGAAGGGTCTAGTTTTCTAATTGAAACAGAAACAGAGTGATTGCTCCTTGGAGGTATAGAAAACTTTGAGCTACCATCAGCTAGTCAGAAAGAGAGCCCCTCTATCTCTTTCCAAATTCAGTGCACGACTTGGTACACCCTGACACCAAGATGGAATTCTCTGATACTCCCCAAAGCACCTTGTGCTTTGCTATTTGGTCCCTATTCCAAATTAAAATGGACAGAACTTTTAAAAAGTTAGTAGATTCCCCCATAGTAACTCACCTCTCACCATTGCTGATTTAGCTTCTCTTCACAAAAAAGGGAGTGTTTATGTCGTGTCTATGTCAAAGGTTTTTGCTTATGTTAATGGGGGGGAAATTTCTAGTGCCGATGAACATTAACGGCTTCATTTCGGTCAGGTAGGAGGACACTTACTTGTAGATATAAGTCTTCATTGGTCTTATCTGACATGTTCAAAGCATTTTCTCTCAACATCAGAGTGTTTGGCTTGATGCTCTCGACAGTGTGGCATCTTAATCTATGAAAATCCAGAACAACCTCTTACAAGTTAATAAATTTTCTTACAAGTATAAAATATAAAATGAAAAATGTTAAATAGAGAAGTCTATGTAACAGGGGGCCAAATGGTAGTGTAGCAGTAAAATGTGACACTATTTGAGGCTGACCCACATGGGAAGGCTCCAGGCTTGCATCCAGAGATCTGAGTGTGCTGGGCACACACATATCCATGATCTGGGGTTGGCTGGGGGGTGGATTGCAGCATCGAGAATAAGCATCAAGAATCACCCCTGTCAGGGATGCTGTCTCTCCTCTCACGGAAGGAAAAGAAATCTATGTAACAAAGCTGAAAGTTCTCACTCCTGTGCCCAAGTTCACCTAAGGTAGCAGCAGCATGTATTTATCTTCCATCTTTTTTATGCATGTGTAAAACAGAGCCAGCCATAGTGGTGTAAGCCTGTAAAGCCAGTTGGGAGGCTGAACCAGGAGTGTTGTGACATGATAGACAAGCTCCTATCTAAAAAAAAAAAAAAAAAAAAAAAAAGAGCCCTTCCTGTAAAATAATTTAAACATTTAAGTATTGAGTTGTCAGAAAAGCCATGGTGCATTTTTGCATCAAAAAACATAGAAAAGTACATCATGACTTTCCTGATGACCTAATGTTTCTAGAGCGTTTAACTAATACCTGTTTTTTCCTTCTTCTCCCTCTAAGGCCAGTGCCCTCACTGCCTTTATGTCTGGTCCCGTTCAGCCTTTTCAGCAACTGCACTGTCAATGATCTATCTTGACTTCAAAAAATTTGCGGAAAATTGGAATTAAAGTACAAATTTATTTTGGTGCAAAAAATTTGAAAAACATGCAGTTTTTTTCACAATAACATATTCCATGAACCTGTTGAAGATCATATGTTTGGCCTCTCCTTCAAGAATGGTCCTTGCTATGGGCTTTTAAATCTGTCCCATTAAAATGACTCAAACGACTCCTTCATTGGCACTACATTTTTCCTTCCAAATACTCCCACAGGTCCATCCCCAAGGGAAAAGAAACCTCCAAGAATCTCCCTCTCTCCATTTCATCAGCATTTGGTGCCTCTTTCCTTTGGCTCTGGCTGCCTAAAGATGCTCTCTGTGAGGTCATCGATGGCTTCTGTGACATCACCACTAAGAGGGACTGCTCGCACCCTACTCTTCTTGATGACATGGCAGCACCTGTTACTTCCTCCTTCGGCAAATGTTCTCTTCCATGGTCTTCAAGGACATGACATAACCTACCTGCTGGTTCTCCTCTTAACTCCCTGCTGGATGGGCCTTGTCCCTTTGGCCACTGAGTATTCCCTTAGACTAGGGCTAGCATTTCTCCTCTTTTGCGGGGGTAACTGAAAAAACACTGTCTCTCAGTCCCCACTTATTTTCTTCCACTTTACTAGCTACACCACAAATGGGGGAGCTTGTCAAAGGCAAATCAGATCAGGTCGCTGTTCTCCAGCTGGTTTTGCAGAGGGTCCTCCTCCTTTGGCCTCCACCTGCTTCTATGCCTTGCTTTCTTACCATGATCCTCTCTCTGTTCCAGCCACACCTGTGTTACTTTCAACCCTGTTTGTGAAGATTTCACTCAATCATCACCATTACCATGTTCCCCAGCTTCTCTTTTATAAAGTGGGAAAAGTACCTCCCTCTGTCATAGGACTGTCCTCATGACTCAGTGTACTAACACTTGCCAAGCATTTGGAACCAAGCTGGTGTGAGCACACTCCCAAAGTGTGAACACAGCATGCTGCTTCACCCACACTTGCCTGCCTGCCTACCCACTGGCTGTTTTGTACACTGCCCCTAGAAGAAGCTTTTCAAAGCATAAGCTAGACGACCTCATGGCCCTGCTTGGCACCAACTAATGGTTTCTCTTCTCAGATTCAGAAGTCCTCACTATGGCAATGACCTGGCATTGTTCTCTCTCTCTTCCCTATCTCCTACCACGTTCCCCATTACTGGAGTCAGGCCACACTGGTCTCATTGTTCCTCATACAGGCCAAGCCCAGTTCTTTTCATTTGAATTTTCCTCTGCCTGGAAAGTTCTTTGTCCAGTTATCTATGTGGCCTCCTCTCATTTCCTTCAACTCCTATGTAAGTGTCACCAGAGTGGCCATCCTTAACTACCCTACAATAAGGTTCTCAACCTTAGTACTACAGACATTTGGGGCCAGAGCATTTTTGGGGGTGGGGGCTGTTCTTTGCATTGCAGGTTTAGCAACATCCCCGGCCTCCCCTCACCAGATGCCTGCCATCCCTCAGTTGTGATGACCAAAAATGTCTCCAACATTGACAAATGTCCCTTGGAGGGCAAAACTGGAAACAACAAACAATAATTCCAATTTAAAAAAAATCAAAACAAAACACCACTCTATTCTCTATCCTCCCTTTAAATCTCTTTACATGTCTATTTTATTTAATTGCCAGAGGGTGTAACTGCTCACCAGAGAAAGAGAGAGAGAGAGAGAGAGAGAACCCCTAATAGGGTATGGCCATGCCATAATCCTTTTTCCTTCATTTCCCCATCCCATCAGGATTTGGCGTACACTCACCCAAAAAGAAAAGAAAAAAGAAAACAAAACAAAACAAAATGAAACGAAACAAACAAAGGTATGTGTTTTTCAAGCTGCTAGGTCTGAGATTTGGACAACAGTAGGCCATGTGGGATCCTGCTCTCAGTGCACTTTGACTGCTATACTAAGGGCCGGCTACACATCTTTTCAGGACATTTGGTATACCTGACATAATTGCATGCACATAAATGTAATCAGTCACAAGATTTTCCCCTCTTAAATAGGATGATGTCATTTTTTGGGGACATTATTTCCAGTAACATAACAGATGCATATTCCAATCAGAACACAAACTTACTGAATCTAATGGTTATGGAGTAGTCTTTACCATGATATACTTGTATCTCACCACTGCTGCTCTGGTAAACTTTGAGGTTCTTTCCGATTTTTCACTATTACAAATAGTGCTGCAACAGACATTCTAGGTGACAAGGTGAGCATTCCTACGAGGGGAACGCTGGGACATAGATCCGTCGGTAATGTGGACAAATCCAGACTGTAGCACTGGCCTAAAAGCGAGTTTCTGCTCTGAACGACCCTTTGAACAACTCCAGATCATCCCTCTGGGCAACCTCAGAGCCTGGCAGAGCCACTGACTAGCCCACAGCAGGTGCTCTGAAGTCTGCCAGGTGCGAGGAAGAAGGGATGCTGCCTAGCTCATCGAGGCACATTTGTCTTTTGAATTTTTCCTACTGTATCCAGGAAAACTGGTCAATAACAGCTTACCTGTGCTCCATCACTTTGTTTCTGGGAACTTCTTTCCAGAACTGAGTCAATTCTGCAGGACCTGTGCCGGATGACTGTTCCATTTCCGCAGCCATTATCAGAAAACGGTCCTGAGCCGAGACTGTTAGGCCTATATTCCAAAAGGGTAATTTGGCATAAACAAGAACCTTTAAAAAGGTTTGGAAATGTGGCTTAAGGCATTATTTGAAAATCCAATGTTAAGGGAAAAGAAGAAAATGAAACTACCTTAAAAAAGGAAAAACTTCTAAAAATGAGGAATTGTGTTTTTTTAAAAACTCAGATTCAAATGATGTTAATTTCAACAATTAAATTTTTAATGCTGGAAAGGACTTTGGGGAGCATCTTGACCATTTCATTTAAAATGTAAGAAAACAGATTCTTAAAATGAGGTGAGGTGACCTCCAGATACTCTTGCTAATTTCTATATTCTAGCCCAGCATCTTTGTTGACTCAGAGCCCAACTCCAGGTCCCTGCCGCCCACCACATCCTGCTGTGACCACCAGGTGACAACTCACCCCCATGGGGAGACACAACTATATCCACTGATGCACCAGGGTCACAGCTACTGTTGCTTGGCTTGACTCTGTATTTTTCCGGAGCAGTTGTTCTCACCTGTTTATACACACAGTTGTCACATAGCAACCTTTATGCTCTTTTGGGGGAAATGGCTTAAGAATGATTTTGGCAAAATCAGTACTTAATAATCAATGGACAAAGAGTTTACAAAACAACTCTAGTATTTATGCGTAGAAAGTATTTCCTAAATGACTGACAGGAAAAAAAGCACCTCGATCTATCTAAAAACATACTCATATTATTAGGCTAATTGTCACATAGCCTTACTCTTAGATTAAAAAAAAAAAGAAATCCATCGGTGAAATAGTTATCCTATCTGCCAAATGCCTGAATTTAATGATGCAAATTAACAAAACAGAATGCATGTTAGATCACATGTTATAATAGTGCTCACAAATTTAAGAACAGTAGATAATCAAAGTGCATGCAGGATATTCTAGCAGCTACATTGGTATTACATGAAGATATATGAAAGCAATACCTACAATATGGGTAGTGGTGGACTCAGTCTTATTACACTTAATATGCAGCATCAGGTTACTTAATTTACACTCCAGAATATATCACACGTAGGGGAAAAATGCACTTCTGATTTTATAGTTTTATCTTTCACTGTTTTACGAATTATTCAAATAATAGGCTGGTTTTTGGTGAGTTTTTGCTTACAAAAAACATTAAACCCAGGGATTAATTTCAACATTGGCCTATAACTGCATATTAAGGACTGAGATGCATATCCCAAGGAAATTTTTAGATAAATTAGGCTACTTGGTTAGACTAGAAGGTATTACCACATACCTGAAAATATGAAAAATACAAACATTGTACAAGTTCAAAATGATCACTTTCAATTAGAATATGTCAAATCACTTTCCAAGTCACATTTTGACACATATATTTATTATATCTTTAAGATATTTACCTTAAATGCCACTATATTTTTAGTTACATTTGTCAGCACTATTAAAGTTTTTTTCTCTCCAGATTCTGTACTTCCAAAATACAGCTCTTCTGCTGGGCTAGGTGGTGACAGAAACATAAGGCGTTTTTATTATTCAGAATAAATGGCAATCTAATCAGTAGCTTGAAGAAATATATTTGGTTAATATTTTATACTTATCCATATAAAGAAATTTCACAAAAAAAGGGAACTACAAAAAAATTCTAACATAATTTTGCATTTCAAAAAACTTGCCAGAGGGCATGTGCACTCACTGGAGAGAGATGATACAGAGAGAGAGAGAGAGAGAGAGAGAGAGAGAGAGAGAAAGAAAGCACCTTCTATGGGGAAGGGTCATGCTACAATCCCTTCTCCTCGATCTCTCCCTCCTTTGGGAATTTTGGGCACCCACACCCATGTGTTCAGCCTGTTTTTCAAGCCACTGGGTCTGGGACTCTAACCACACAGTCAGTCATGTAGGATCTAACCACCTTATCCATCATGCCACTGGCTGGCTCAAAATTTGTATTTTAATCTTATGTTTCAATGCATGCTACTGAAGAAGTCCTAAGGTTTTCCCCAAGATCAAAAGCAAAATAGGATAGAACAGAAGAACGATTTAGGAAGATTTGGAATTAATCCTATAATCAGCATGATCTTAAGGTGTATTTATTCAAACTCTTCGAAAGGTTAAAGGTAACAATCAAAGCAAAGAAGGTACTGCTGTCTTTGACTCTAATTACAAGTAAAATACATAGGGAATATCTTTATACATCAACAGAGAAGAGCATAATAACTTTTTAAAAAAGATCATTGGGAAATTAAGTAACAGAATAATTTCCTTCTATACAAAGGCTTTTCTAAATAATGGAGAAGGAGAAAAATAAATTTAAGTTTGGAGTGGGTACTATTAAGAAAAACTTATCAAACAGTAACATCAGTGAGCCTCAAAATTCAGGGACCAGCAGTTGGCATAATGGCTAAGTTGTTGTACTCCCATGTAGTTGACTGCGGTTCAAGTTTTGGCGTGCATGCCCAGGATCCTCAGAGAAGAATGAAGGAGAAGGGATTGCGGTGTGGCCATCTCCCCGGGGGGTGATTTCTCGCTTCCTATCTCCGTCTTTCTGGTGAGTGCACGTATCCTATAGCAAAAACCTCTCCAAAAAAAAGAGAAAAAAGAAAATTCAAAGTTTACTAATGTTGGCCACTGTAATGCCCACAACCCAAAATAAAAACTTAAAAGATAAAAGCAAAGTTTGTGTAGTTTAATTACATTAGCCAAATTGTATTAGGTATCTCAAAACAAAGGAAGACCAGTGCTTTTGTTTTAGGTAAAATAAAAATAATAACTTAACCAAGGTGAATCTTCAGAGAGCCCTTGATTTTGAGATACCTCTTTCAGTAGATCCATTTTGTATCAGGAATGTTCGCACATCATGGATGTCAATTAATCTAGAGACTGCATGCTTTTACGCAAGAGCTCTTCCAGAAGGGTTTTGCCAACATTGGACAAAATGGTAAATTAGCATGGTTTTTGGCTTCCTTGTAGTCCCCAAACTTAAGTAAGCCATAGAAGAGACAGCAAGGTCCAGGTTCTCAGAAATGATCTCCATGACCATGAGCACAAAATCCATGAGCAACCTCTGTGGTCCGGCATGCATGTCTGTGTCAGAGCAGCTCTATGACTCTCTTGGGGGTGGAAACGGAGCCCAAAGTGCAGCTGGTGGAGCGGCTCTGCTATGGCCTGGCTGTCTCTCTGTGCTTCAGGTCTCACCTCTACACCTGCAGATCAGGGCCTGTGCTTTTGACAGGCCTCCAGTGAAAACAGAATGTATAAGTTCCAAACCTGTAGGGGGAAAAATGGGAACAAACTCCAAAGGGGGAATAGGGCAGAGAAAACCCCCAGGAAAAGCAATGTATGTGGGCTTCTGCCCTGCAACATACATAGTTGGTGGAGGTAAATCCAAAATTTTTTTTTGGAGAAGTTTTTGCTATAGGGTGCGTGCGCTCACCAGAAAGACAGAAAGAGACAGAGAGACAGAAAGTGAGAAATCACCCCTCGGGGCGGGGTTGGGGGGGATAGCCATGCCACAATCCCTTCTCCTCCATTCTCCTCTCGGGATCTTGCACACGCACATGCCAGGCCTGAGTTTAAGCCACCAGGTCTGGGACTCGAACTGCGGTCGACTACGTGGGAGTCTAGCGACATAGCCATTACCTCAACTGCTGGTCCCGGTAAATCTAAATTTAACAGTAATCAAAATACAGGTAAACAAACTAATCTCGTCATGCAGACAGAAACCTCATAAAAATTTTTTAAAAGTCTGGCTGTGTTGTTCAAAAGAGACATATCTAAGGCACAGTTATATAGGAAGGTTTCAAGTACAGAAGTAGAAAATGCTGTATTAGATTATAGCTAAAGAAAGCTGGGGTGGCAATATTAACACAAGGCCAGATTTACCTACCAAAAACATCATTAGTGAGAAAGAGGTCTTTACATGATGAGAAAAGGAAAAATTCTCAAACTTTTGGATGAAATACCCTAGCAAGAGAAATAGAGATGTATTGAAATAAAGCTTAAGTCAAAAAGCAAATTTTCCAGGCCTAGCCATGGTGGCACGGGCTGCTAAGATGCTGTGCTCCACAGGCTAGAATCACATGGGAAGCCTAGGTCCCATTTCAGTCCAATCTAAAGGTGCATATGGTGGTGTGCACTATAATCCCAGCCACTTGAGGAAGCTGAGGCAGGAGGACTGCAAGCTGAGCAACAAAACAAGACCCTGTATAAAAAAGAGCTGGGCATGATGGTGTGTGCCTGTAGTCCAGCTGGCAGCTGCGGCAGGAGGACTATGACTAGTGAGGTCTTGTCTGAAAGAAACTAAGGAAACAAAACAATCTATTTTTCTGGTTCACCTTTGGCTTTTACAAGGTTAAATCAACAAATGCCTAGCAACCTAAGAAAAATACATGACATTCAGATTTTGTTCTGTTTCAAAAGAATCGATTTTTATTAGAAGTTGGACAATGCTAATAGAAATGTGGAAAATATTGTCAGGGAAATGTATGAGCAGTCCCTCTATGTAGAATGGCATACAATGGGGCTTAGTGAATTACTAAGGGAGAAGGCAACATGCACTCTAACATAAGAGCTAGAATGTGAGTAATGGACAGTACTGAGTCACTCAAGAGCCTGGAAACTAAAGCTTTTCAGGTTTATGATGACAGAAAATGGGTAAGAAGATCTAAAAAGTGTTAAGCAGGATGCATTAGTAAATGCATGATAACCGAGACATTTGACTCTAATACATCTCAAACCTTTCTTAGTAACTGGTTTCCCTCTTGGTCAGGTGAATTACATCCCCCTTTTATCTACCATCCCCTCATCACCTCGGTTTTATCATGTAGCCTTCCATGTCAAGATTCCCCACTATGGCTCAGGGTTCTTGCAACCTTAGATCAGTGGACCTCCTGGGTCCACCTGGAACTGACAAGTTCTCTTAGCAAAACACCATCTTACCCTTAGCAGACATGTCCATACTTTCTCCTTCATAGGGAAAGCAACCTAACTAATTTCTCACTTAGGATGGGGGATAGACTCAAACTGTTATTAGCCTTACTTAACATAAAAATATATAGTCATCATTTTGGGAACCAGCAGTTAGCGTAATGGCTATGTCGCTGGACTCCCACGTAGTCGACCGCGGTTCGTGTCCCGCACCCGGCGGCTTAAAACTCACGCCAGGCGCGTGTGCGTGCATGCCCAAGATCCCGAGAGGAGAATGGAGGAGAAGGGATTGCGGTGTGGCCAACCCCCCTGGGGGGTGATTTCTCGCTTTCTGTCTCTCTGTCTCTCTCTTGTCTGTCTGGTGAGCGCATGTGCCCTATAGCGAAAACCTCTCCAAAAAAAAAAAAATATATATATATATATATAGTCATCATTTTTTGAAAATTATTAATAATCCTAACATATTTAATGGGACTAAAGTGAAAAGGTTTATAATGCACTTTTTAATTGTTAGGGTCTGTCTAACTCAAGTTATACATAACCATTGCTTCTTTTCCTTTCATTAGCAAGTTTTTTTGTCATTAATATGTCTTACTAAGACTTCCCCTTAAAAGGGAATACAATCGTCTATTTTGTTATGTTTTAATATACACTTAGGGAGGAGGAGGAAAGGAGAGAAGGGTTAGGGGTATTACTGATAAATTTCAGGGATTCTTGCTAGCATTTCCAAAGTTTGGCTTTCACTTTCGTAAAAATATTTGAGGTGCTTATAAAACTGTAATTTATAGGATTCATGTCACACTTCCTGAATCAGATATTTTAGGTGCTGGATCCTAAGAATGTACATTCTTACACACTCTCAGTCAATTCCAAATGAAATTTAAGTTTAGAATCAGTGCCAGGAACCAGCAGTTAGCGTAATGGCTATGTCGCTGGACTCCCACATAGTCGACCGCGGTCCGCGTCCCGGACCTGGTGGCTTAAAACTCACGCCGGGCGCGTGTGCGTGCGTGCCCAAGATCCCGAGAGGAGAATGGAGGAGAAGGGATTGTGGCGTGACCATCCCCCCTGGGGGGTGATTTCTCGCTTTCTGTCTCTATATGTCTCTCTCTGTCTGTCTGGCGAGTGCATGCACCCTATAGCGAAAACCTCTCCAAAAAAAAAAAAAAAAGAATCAGTGCCTTGTATCTTCTCCATGTGCTACATTGACCTGAATAAATAAGAATTGATTTTTAAGGTAATTACATGCCATTCAGATTCATTGTTAAAATATGGATATTCACTTTTATCATCTGATATGCTATGAGGACCCTTTAAACATATTTAATGAAACAAATAACAAAGGTAGCTAAAAATATCCACTATGTGTGGAAACCAAAGGGTCTTCAGATAACCCTTAAATTTTTACTTCCACAGTTTTAAAAACAGTATGGAAGTTTTCTTCATTTTGAAGCTCTCCCAAGATTGTCAAGATATGTTATAAATGTATAGCTAATACGATCTGCAACTATTACCTGATGTGTAATAAGGGACCTTTAAATACACTCAATGGTTTCTTAAAAGCTTTCATCTTTGAATCGACTTTTTCATTTTCTTCTGCTTTGGAAGTAGATTCGGTTGGATTACTCTAAAGATAAAAATAAATGGAGACAGAAAAGATAACAAAATTTTAGTTTTACACAGTTAGGTAGGTTATCAGGCCAAAAAGTAAATATTATTTTGACCTAATCCAAATTATAAACAACATAGGTTTCTTATATCTAAACATCTACATGATATATTTAACATATGTTGATATGACTGCTAACATACATTTCAATGCCTACTATAAACAGGTCACTGTATTCAACACGATTCTTCCCTTAAAAGTCTTAAAATTTTGTTCTATTATATTTATCCATATATTAAGCAAGTGATTATTTGTAAAAAGAATGACAACTAAGTGCCCTTTAAAATATGAAATAAAGGGGCCAGCAGGTGGCGTGGTTGTTAAGGCACTGGACTCCCACATGGCTGACCCTAGTTCAAATCCTAGACCTGGTGGCTTGCTTTCTCAATTTTGCTCTCTCTCTCTTTCTGGTGAGCACATGTACCCTACAGCAAACTAAAATAAATAAATAAATAAATAAGTAAAATGAAATAACTATTTTAAAAATATGCAATAAAGGAGTAAGGCATGAGATCAAGGCAAAGTTCTAAATCAATCACTTTACTTTTGGAAATTTAATTCTTCTTTTCTTTTTTTTTTTTTTTTTACTTTTTTTACTTTTTTTTTGGGGGGGAGAGGTTTTCACTATAAGGCGCGTGTGCTCGCCAGACAGACAGAGAGAGATAGAGAGAGAAAGCGAGAAATCACCCCCCAGGGGGGATGGTCATGCCGCAATCCCTTCTCCCCCATTCTCCTCTCGGGATCTTGGGCACGTACACACACGTGCCCGGCGTGAGTTCTAAGCCACCGGGTCCAGGACGCGAACCGTGGTCAACTATGTGGGAGTCCAGCGACATAGCCATTACGCTAACTGCTGGTTCCCATTCTTCTTTTCTTTATTATAGAATCCATACATGTGCATGTGAGAGAAACAGGATGGGAGAGGGAGGAGCACTCTCCACAGGGTCTGGTCACATTGTGATCCACTTACTTGGGTCAGATCTTGGAGTGCTCACACTTGTGTCCTGCATGTTTCAGGCTGACTGGGCTGAGGATTTGAACCATGGTAACCGTGCAGGATCCAGCATCTCATGAGCACTGCATCACTGCTGTGCTAGGGAGCTGGCGTCATTACTTTTATTTTTATGTTAGACAAATAAATATTTTAGATAAAACATTTCTTTTCAGGTCTAGCCATGGTGGCATAAGCAGGAAGTACCACTATACAGTGGCTAAGGCCTCGCAGGAGGCCCAGATTTGGTTCTCAGCCCAGCCTAAATAGGCTGGGTGTGGTGGCAGGTACCTGGGGTGCTAGCTAAGGGAGGAAGATTGTGACATGGTGAGACCCTGTCAAAAAATACCCATTTCTGTCTCTTTCACTCCCCATTTCTCCCTTCTGTTTCTCATTAAAAAAAAAAAAAAAAGAAAACAAAAACAAAGAAACCCTCCAGATGCATTTTGACAATTTTTATGCACATGGATTCAGCCTTTTATACACTACAGTGGTGCTCTTGATCAGCTAGTCTCATCTTCCCTTTCTGTTTTTACACAAAGAGAAGTGGAAGGATAGCAAGTTAAGTGAATTACCTTAAATTATACAACAAACTAATAGTATAATTGGGGCCGAAGCACAGCCTTTTTTTTTTTTTTTTAATTGCCAGAGGGCGAGAGAATTAATTTAATTAATTTAATTGCCACTAGTCAGAGAGAAAGCAAGATAGAGGGAGAGGGAGAAAACACTGCCCTCACCCTCCCCACCATGGTCAAGCCACAATCCCTTCTTCTCCATTTTTAATCCTTCTGGGGATTCGGGCATGCATGTACATGCACCTGGCATGTTTTTTAAGCTCCCAGGGCCAGGGTTTGAAACATAGTCAGTCATGTGGGATATGGCTCCCTTAACTAAGCTATGGGGCCAGCCCTGGAACATAGCTTTTGACTCATAAAATTACCTTTTTCAGAAGAGCTGTTTGTTCTTCATTAGAAATTGTTTCCAAGGTTTCTTTAGCATCACTTTCTATATCTTCTTTACTAGAAGCTTCATCCTCACTGGTAATGGGCCCGTTCTCACACAGTGGGGTCTGGAAGTCATCGTCTACGAGTGGTGGGTAGCTATACTTGAAAGGATCCTAAAGGAAGAGAATTCTGTATTAGCTGAAAGAAGGTGGGTAGAGAAATAATCTTCTTAGAAGATTTAAAATTCATTACCTTGGCCAAAAAAACACTCAGATAGTGAAATTTAAAATAAAGGAAGCATTTCAAATCAGAAAGAAAAGGAGCAATGAGTGGTGTGGGACAATTAGCTAGCTCTCTATATAATAATCAAGTTAGATCTTTACACCACACAAAAATTTCAGATGGATAAAAGCTTTAAATGTATGCATATCTGTATGTCTGTCTATTTTTAAAACTATATAACCTCTAGAACAACACAGAAGAGGATAAAAACAAAATGAAAAAAATGAAGTGGGTAAGGCCTTTCTTATATCACAAAACACAGAACACATAAAAATACCAATAACAATTGAACACACAAAAATTAAATATTTCTAAATGGCAAAAAGCAAGTAAAACCTAACCAACCAATAAGAGGAACAACAAAAACTGATACAAAAAACATAAAGAAAATATTTTTGGGGGTGGGGTTTATTATGTACCACACACATGAGAAGTTTTTATGCACCAGTCCTGCAGTGCAGTGGTTAAGTGTATTAGGAGCCAGATCCCACATGGCTGACTACAGTTCAAATCCTAGTCCTGTCGGCATGAAAACACACTGGGTGTGTTTGTGTGCCCCAAATCCTGATAGAATGGAGAAATGGAGAAAAAAAGCATGTCATGTGGGGATGCTCTCTCTGTCTCTGTCTCTGTCTCTCTCTCTCAAGAGCACAAATGCCTTCTAACATTTACAAAACTTATTTAAAAGGGCACAGGACTCCCACATGCCCAATTGCAGTTTGAGTCCTGGACCTGACGGCTTGCTTTCTCACTTCCCCTCCCTCTCTCTCTCTGTCCCTCTCTGGTCAAATTAAAATAAACAAATAAAGATAAATTTAAAAAATTCTAAAAACTAAAAACATAAGTGTTTGTTAGACAGCTTTTGTTGATATATACAAATCAACAGGAAAAAGACTAAGAACTCACCAGAACAATGGGTAAATAAGTAATACAGAGTTCACAGAAAAAGAACAAAGACTGCCTTTTGAATCATAAAAAGTGCTTATCATCATTTATAATAAAAGAAACACAAATTAAAGCCACAATAAAATACTGGATAGTCAGGAAAGTAATGATGCATTTTTGCACAGAAAAACAATGACTTTTCCAACAACCTAACATTTTCACCTGAGACTGACAAAGATTATAAAAATGAGACTATGTGGTATTGGCAAAGCTGTAGTTAAAGGCTCTAACACATTATTGGTATATGGGCATGACCTTTTGAAAAACTTTGGCAAAAGCTCTAAAAATTTTAAAAACTGGGACCAGAAGATGGTGTAGTGGTTACATTACTGGACTCCCACATAGTCAACTGCAGTTTGAGTCCTGACCTGGTGGCTTAAAACTCACACTGGGCACGTATGAGTGCGTGCCCAAAATCCTGAGAGGAGAATGGAGGAGAAAGATTTGCATTGTGGCCATCCCCTCTGGGGGTTGATTTCTCACTTTCTGTCTCTCTGTCTCTCTCTGTCTCTGGTGAGAACAGATGCCCTATAGCAAAAAAAAAAAAAAATCTTACTTTAAAAAAGAAATTAGGGTCAGCTTGTGGCCTAGAGGTTAAAGGAGCCAGATCCCACAGGGCTGATCATAAGGTTTGAGTCCTGGACAACCTGGAAGCTTGAAAAACATGCTAGGTGCATGTTTTCACCAAACTCAAATTAAAAATATGCATTCAAGTCTTTTCTAATCAAAGAAAACAGAATGACACACCAAAATTTTTCATCTTACAAGTTCTTAGTTCTCCTTGAATACAGCTTTCCAGGTAGGAAATACACAAAGTAGACTACACGAATCAGATAACTGAAATACTAAAGTTAACCAAAAGCATACTAAATCCATAGGTTTTATAGTTTATAAGTTACTGTCACAAATTTCATTGTTATGTAATATTAAAAATTTTGCATGTACTGATTTATTCCTGACTTGGTACTTTTAAGTAGTAAATCAGTTAAAAAAATCTACTTATATACTTATTAATACTTTTTTCAATGAAAAAGACTGTTGAACAGAAAATAATAGGAATTAAACTAAAGACACATCAAAAGGAAGTTCGATAACTTAAGGTTCATCTCTAGACACTGAAATATTATGGAGCCATAAACAAGAGTAAGAAAGCTTGTCACATTGATTTGAAATGGTTTCTAAGGCATGTTGTAAACAGAAAAGCAGGATTGCACAACAGCATGTAAATATATTATCTGTTTACAAGCAATGGAAGAGAGAAAGAACACATAGACTTATTTGCTTATACAGGCAATATATCTCCCTGAAAATTAACACAAGGAGACTTCAAAAAGGTGGTAGACAAATGAAACTAAAATGTTTATTTTAGTACATAAAACTTTTGATATTTGTGCATGGATTTTTTTATAATATGGATTTTCCATGAACTTTTGAAGATCTCCTCGTATAAGAAATGCAACTGATTGGGAAGTGGGCAAGTATGGTTTGGAATAAGAGTAAGAGGAGATATTTTACTAAAGACTTGTTTCTGAATACTTTCTTAAACACTGAATACTTTTTAGTTTAGAACTATGTAAATATATTACCTATTCAAGAAATAAAAACTTAACAATTTTAAACTTCAGTTAAAAAACTATCTGAAACATTGCTTGCTATTTGGGGGCATCTGGGATCTTCTTTGGATGTTATGATACTGTTTTTCTTGGAGGAAAGAATACAGCCTACTGTGCCATTATCCAGTCTTATTTTATAAATGAATTTCAAGTATTATACTTACAGTCCCACCCATATGTGGAGGCAGGTATTCTACACTGACATACTCCTGGATTTCATTTTTAGTTGTAAACTTCAACAAACTCACTGCTTCTGGACCAAGCCAAGTTTTCACAAGTTTGAAGGCAGCTAAAGAAAAAAGTCATTTCATTAAAATTCTTTTCATTCTCTTTCTCAAATTAATTTATTGTATGTGCTAACTCAGGTCTTTTGAAATCAGTTTGAGCTATAATCTGTTAATATTTATCTTTACATGGCATGATACTTAATTAACATTCTCTAATTCCTAGGCATTTACAATGTGACTATCCTTATGGGTTTCAAATGTTCCATGAAGATTCAGGAAGATTCAATTACCCTGATGTTCATTAATAAACTTATCAGGGTTTTAGTCTCTGAACACCTCCACCAATCAGCTCAACTACTAAGATTTCTAGACACTGAATCAAATTGCAATGGGATTGGGGGGATAACTGCACAACAGTATGGAGTCATTTACGTTATGGTTCTGAAAAACCTTTGCAAATAAGAATTCAGGAAGAGAAGGCAGTAGCCCTTTTCATTATGGGTGTGAGCTGGACTTAGGTTTCCTTCCCAGCCCTTAATTTCTTGCCTTTCTCCCAAGCCTTGCAGCGTATATAATTGTGGGGAACTTACAGAATGTATAAGAATAAACTGTTATCAAACACAGCTGCTTGGTAATCACAACCTTGCTTTGTCATACCATTTCTTATGTATACTTTATCTCTTGAACTTCATTTCCATTGTGACAATCTAAGCATATTTTTCAGAAATTAAAAGAGGAATTTGGCATTAAATTTGCAAAAGTGTCAATAGAAAAATGCCAGGAAATAAGAATAGCATGATAAACACTAAACAGCAGTTGAAAAATTACATTTTTACTTAAGTTTGTGAGTTGACATGTTTGAAGCTATGGTGGTTGAATTACATGTGCTGAATTTTAGATTTTTTAGGATAGCTTTCATGAGATATAATTTACATCCCACAAAATTAACCCTGTAAGGGACACAATTCAGTGGATTTTAGTATATTCAGTATTGTGCAACCATCACCACTATCTAATCTGAGAACATTTTCATGACACAGAAAAGAATCCTCACCTACTAGCAATCTCTCCGTATCTCCCCTTCTCTCAGTCCTTGGCAACCACTAATCTATTTTCTGTCTTCATGGACTTGCTTTATTTTGGACATTTTTTAGAAATGGAGTTAACAGAATATGTGGCTTTTTCTACAGGCTTTGTTCACTTAGCACGTTCTCAAGGTTCATCCATAATACAACATGTATTAGCACTTAACTCATTTCAATGGCTGAATAATTTTCCATTTTATGAATATACAAAATTATTTGTTTAATTGATGAACTTTGGGTTGTTTCCACTGTGTGAATTTTAATGAGGACCTGTTTTCACTTCTCGGGCTACGTAACAAGGAGTGGGATTTCTGGGTCACATGGTATTCTATGTTTAACTTTTTGAGGAACAACCAAACTGTTTTCCAATGTGGCTGCACCATTTTGCATCTTCACCAATTTTTCCACATTTTCACCGCTACTTGTAATTGTGTCGTTTTGAACATAGTCGCCCCGCTGGGAGTGAGGTATCTTGCTTGATTTTGACTTGCATTTTTCGGATATTGAGCATCTTTGTATGTGCTTATTGCCCTTTTGTGTATCTTCTTTGGAAATATCTCTATGCAATCTTTCACCCAGTTTTCAATGGGGTTGTCTTTTTATTGTTATGTTGTTAAGAGTTTTTTATATCGGGACCAGCAGTTAGCGTAATGGCTATGTCGCTGGACTCCCATGTAACTGACTGTGGTTTGAGTCCCGGACCCGGTGGCTTACACTCATGCCAGGCACATGTGTGTGTGTGCCCAAGATCCCGAGAGGAGAATGGAGGTGAAGGGATTGTGGCATGGCCATCCCCGCTGGGGGTGATTTCTCGCTTTCTATCTCTCTATGTCTCTCTGTCCTTCTGGAGAACGCACACGCCCTATAGCAAAAACATCTCCAAAAAAAAAAAAAAAAGAGTTCTTTATATCTTCTAGGTATAAGTCCCTTATCAGATTATGATCTGTAAATGTTTTCTTCTGTTCTGAGGGTTATCTGTTCACTTTCTTAGTGGTATCCTTAGAAGCCCAAAAGTCTTTAACTTTTTAAAATTCTTGTGCATGCACAAGGGTGGGAGGGGAGAGAAGTACCTTTCAGCCTTCACCATGACACCCTTCCTTTAGTCTCCCAGCCCACCAGGACCATGGGCATATGTGTACACACCTGGCATGTTTTCAGGCTGACTGGGCCAGGGACTTGAACTGTGGTAGGCACGTGGCTTCCAGCTCCACAATCTAGTATGCTACTGACTATACCAGAGGCTAGGCCAAAAAATTTTTAATTTTAATGAACTTTGATGTATCATATTTTGTTTCTTTCTTTTGCTTCTGTGCTTTTGGTCTCATATCTTAGAAACTATTGCCTAATCTAGGCACAAATGTTTTCTCTTGTGGTTTCTTCTAAGAAATTTACAGTTTCAGCTTTTACATTCAGCACTCTGGTCCATTTTCAGGTAATTCTTATATGATGTGAAGCAGGGTACAAATTCATTCCTTTGAGAGCAGATACCCAGTTGTCCCAGACCATCTATTAAAGGAATTCCTTCTTCACCAAGTTGTCTTGGCACCATTGTCCAAAAAAATCAACTGACCATGTTAGGGCTCTTATCTGGATTCTTAATTCCACTTCATTGATCTATGTGCCTGTCCTTATGCCTATATTGTAATGTTCTGATTACCACAGCTTTGTTGTAAATTTTGAAATCAGAAAATATAAGTCCTCCAACTTTGTTTTTCTTTTTCAAGATTGTCTTTTCCTACTTTGGGTCTCGTGCATTTTCATATGAATTTAGGACAAAGACACTTGGGCTTTGGAAAGTATTTGTATCAATTTGGAAAGCATTGCCATCTTAACAATATCGTCTTTCAGTCCATGAATGAGATGCCTTTTGATTTATACAGGTCATCTTCAATTTCCTAAAATGGTGTTTTGTAGTTCTCAGCGTATATGTCTTGAACTTCTTTAATTAATTTTATTCTTAAGTATTTTATTTTTTGATGCTATTATAAATGGAACTGTTTTCATAAATTCATTTTTGGGATTATTCATTGCTAGTGTAGAGAAATACAATTTTTTTGTTTGACTCTGTATCCTCCAATCTCACTAAACTTATTAGTTCTAATAAATTTTCTTTTTTGAGAGATTTTTGCAATAGGGCATGTGGACTCTCTGGAAAGAGAGAGAGACAGAGACAGAAAGCAAGAAATCAACCCCCCCCCACACACACACAGCACCAAAGGGGATAGCCACACTGCAATCCTCTCTCCTGCATTTTCTATTGGGATTTTGGGCATGCATGCACATGTACCCAGTGTGAGTTTCAAGCTGCTGGGTCTGGGACTCGAACCATGGTCAACCACATGAGAGTCCAGTACCCTAACCACCACACCTGCTGGCCCCAGTTATAATAAATTTTAAGTGAATTTCTTAAAATTTCCTATAGGATTATGTTATCTGCAAATAGAGTGTTACTTCTTCCTTTCCAGTCTGAATGCCTTTTATTTCTTTTTCTTGCCTAACTGCTCAGGCTAAAATCACCAGTGCAATGTTGAATACAAGTGGTGAGAGCAGATAATCTTGTCTTATTCCTGTTTAAAGCATGTATTCTTTCACTGCTAAGTATAATATTGGCTATGAGTGTTCACAGATTCAGATTTTTCATAGATGCCCTGTATCAGGCTGAAGAAGTTATCTTCTGTGTGGTAGAGATGTCTTTTTCAAAGAAAGGTCTCGTCACTCTCAGGTTCTGGGAGGTAATCTTCAAGCCTGATAAAAATGATCTTTGCTTCTCTGGGGCCTTGAGTGACGCTGGAACAATATGATTTATTGCAATGGCAGAAAGATGGCAATGGCAGAAAGACATACAACCACATGGGCCATCAGTCACACCCATGTAATGAAGCTCTAATAAAAACTCTCAACACTGAGGCCAGGGTGGGCTTCCTTGGTTGGCAGTGCTCCTTGTATACTGCCACACACTGAGGCTGGCAGAGTAATGTGTCCCATATTTGGTACTTCTCTGGACTCTGGCCTATGTTTTACTCTTAATCCTTTCCATGTTATAAACTTCAAGTGCAGCTTTCAGCGAATTTTAGGAATCTATCTAGTGGATCATCAAGTCTAAGGGTGACTTGGGGGACATTCTGAACTTGCAGTTTGTGCCAGAAGTGAGAGGATTCTTGTAGGGACTACTATGCACAGCTGAAAAATCTATGTATATTTTCTGACTCGTCAATTCTAACAGCCTACTGTTAAGCAGAAGCCTTACCAATAACATAAACAGTTGATTAACATATACAAAGGTACTTGAAAATGTTTATGGGAAAAGGGAATTAAAGTACAAGTTTATTTTGGAGTAAAAATGAGTCTGAAATCCATGCCTAGTTTTTTTACAATATGCATTTTCTACAAGCTTTCTGAGGACCCCTCATATTTTGTATGTTATATGTATTATATATTTTATTCTTTTAATAAAGTAAGCTGGGAGAAAGAAATGCTATTAAGAAAATCATAAGAAAGGAAAAAAAACCATTTAAAGTACTATACAGTACTTTTTAATACATTTATTGGAATAAAATCCATTTATCAACGGACCCACACAGTTCAAATCCATGTTGTTCAAGGGACAACAGTAGTTTCATTCCTTCATTTTATTAACATGATGGATTACACTGATTTTCTTATGCTGAGCCAATTTTGCATTCAAAAAATATTCCACATCGTCATGGTATATAGTCCTTTTTATATGTTGGTAGATATGATTTGCTAGTACTATGTTGAAGAACAGTAAATGTGTATTCATTAGGGATACTAGTGCAGTTTTCTTTTCCTGTAGTGTTTGGTGTTAGGGTTATACCTGCCCCATAAAATGGTTGGGAAGTGGTCTCTCTTCTCTACTTTAGAAGAGTTTGCAAAGGATTGACTTGATTCTTTATATGTTTTGTAGAATTTAACAGTTAAGCCATTGGACCTGGATTTTTATTTGTGGAAGTTTTAAAATTTCCTTTGTTATGTTTCTATTCTGAGTTTCTTTGAGTCAGTTTTGGTACTTTCTGTCTTTTTATCCATTTCATCTTGGTTACCTAATTTCCTGGCATATAATTGCTCATAGCATTCCCTTATAATCTATTTATTTCTGTAAGGTCAGTACTGATGTCACTCCTTTCATTCCTTATTTTAATAAGTTGAGTTGTTCTTACCTTTATCAGGTTAGCTAAAGGTCCAGCAACTGTGTTGGACTTTTCACAGAACCAAGTTTTGATTTAATTGACTTTTTCTATTGCTTTCTATGTAACAGTTGACTTTTGTAAATAGAAATGAAAGTGTACTCTCTGAAAATAATGTTAGGTTGTCAGAAAAGCCATGGCATATTTTTTCTATGCAAAAGTGCATCATGACTTTTCTGACAACCCAGCATTAAATTTATAATCACTTTAAAGTTTGTAAAGAGTATTTTCTCATGGCTTTTAAAAACAATTTTTACCAAAAAGTATTTCATGGCTGTCTAAAGGGTCATATGAGAATTTCAGATTCATCCTACCTTCTTCCTCAAACTTTAAATCCATGAGAAAACTTAGCTGATGTGCAAGTTTTATGACATACCCTACCTATAGGTGGTAAGCTGAGACCTCTGGCTATAGTTTTAACTAAATAGTTGACTATTTTGAAGCTAATTTTAGAGAAGAGTAGCAGGTACTCCCAGAGTCTAGGGAGAGGTTAGCCCAGATTGCTTAAGAATAACCTGGGAGAATTCTAGCTTCAGCCTCATACGAGTGCACACCAAGTATAATATAAACATTTTTTTAAACAACTATAGAAATATGACTAAATTGGGAAAACAAAGAAAAAGGGAAATCTGTGATTTTGTTTTAGGAAAACATAAATAACACACTCACCGTTCATTATCCAAGGCATATCAAAGATCACCATTTTTGCTGAAAGATGAAAAAAAAGTCATTGACTAAACCAGTGACATAATACCTCTATAGTAATATCATTTATACCTGGTCTGGGGAAAAACAAAAACAACAACAACAACAACAACAACCAAAAATCTGATCATCTAAATGTAAGTAAAAACTGAGCTGGTTGACGTATAAGTAGTGCTGGAATTGAACTAACATCGCGCAACGGTGAGGGGTCTGTAAGGGTGGACGGCTTGTGGGAAATCAATAATGTATCACCACTGTCCTTTAGCAAATAGCCTGTTCTTTGCTATTTTTGCTGTTTGCAGAAAGGAACAAAAGAAAATAGGTTAAGTGTGGTTTTGGATGGGACATGTGCTATTAGTGCTGAAGGCTACTGAACTTTAAAAATATTTCCATATCTAATTTATGATTTCTGTTATGATTTTCTAAGTATCGTTAAACCCGTCTCACAGTTGGCTCCTCCCCTTGAAGTAAATCATTGTGTTTTAAGAAACGAAAGTATTTCTACGTTTATAATATTATGAGCTCTAGGAAAAAAATAATTCCAAATTATACGTATTATTTGTACACTGAGATGAAGATATTAAACAGCTGTATTAACTATCATAAGAAAGAACCAGAAATCAAAATAAATTTTTTATTGCCAATTCATTCTTCTACTCCAGATGAATCAAATACAATTTCATTCCTCTCTGAGCAGAGAACTCCTAGAGTGGTTATATTAATGTATGACAAGTAAAGTACATGTCAGGAATAAAATATCTATACAGAGGTACCCTGGTGCTTAATATTCCAGTCCTCATCTGGGATATATTTTAAAAGATCTGGACTCAAAATTTTAAGATATAATAGAAGTCGCATATCCCTTCTCTGAAATGCTTAGGACTTCATGTGTTTTGATTTCAGATTTTGGAATATTTGCATATATCTCATGAGATATCTTGAAAGTGAGACCTAAGTCTCAACATGAAATTCATATACATTTCAATACCCCTAATACACATAGCCTGAGGCAATTTTATGCAATATTTTTATATTGTAGCATTTTGACTGCAACTGGTCAGCAAGAGATCAGGTGTAGAATTTTCTACTTGTGGTATATATCAGCGCTCAAAAAGTTTTGGATTTGGGACCATTTCAGATTTTGGATATTTGGATTAGAGAAGCTCAACCTGTACTTATGTTTCATGACAGACTGAAACAAAATGAACTTAAGAGTCCCCAAAGTCAAGGTCTATATTATGGGGGCCGGCAGGTAGCATGGTGGTTAAGGGCACTGAACTCCCACATGGCCGACAGCAGTTCAAGTTCTGGACCTGGTGGCTTGCTTTCTCACGCTTCCCACCTCCCTTCCACTCTGGTCAAATTAGAATGAATAAATAAATGTAAATAAAATAATTCTTTTAAAAACTATATTATGTAGGTAGAATATACACATTATCTTTAGCTAACTAAAATGAATAGCATTCCACTCATCTCTATATAGATCTATGAGTTTATTAATAGTTCTCTCAAAAGAATCTTGGATGTACTTTATAAAGCGACAATGGTATTTACACTATTTATAAGTGATTCTTTAAAGTTCTTTAGAAATTTCAATAAACAAGTAGATATTTTATTTTCATTTTGTCCATGAGAGAAATAAGTAATAACATGGGATACTGATTCCCTACTGACTGGCACAATTTGGCAAGCCTTGATGAATCAAGGTACATGCCAGATATAAGAAGAATTCATATATAAGGGACAGCCGATACTACAGGTTTCCCAAATCAGACACTATGTCATTATCTACCAACGTTCCTGAATAATCTTTCCAAAGGGATGAGTACAGGATTGGGAGTGGCACTAGTTTTTGATATCCATCATGCTTTTTGCCTGTTCTTCACTTCAAATAAATAATAGTAATATGAAAACTTGCCAAAGTAAGATGATTTATAGATACTATGCTTTAGTGTCACCTGAGTCTTGCGTCCCAAAAGACCCTTATTTGTGTTATTTGTCAGAAATATGCCCAGGCAGACTTGTGAATTTCCATTTTCTGATGGCCCTGTTGCTTCTCTGCTACTTTTCACTTTTAACCCAATGAGATAAAATAATTCAACTGTTTATAAAGTTTGGCATCTTGATTTCCCCAGGAAGAACCCATTACATAAACTCAACAAATCAAGAAATGAGTATATAAGGTTTAGGAGGTCTACATTCTGGCCATTAACAGAACCACAATTAAAAACAAACAAATTGCAAATGCCAGATTCAGATAAGTGCATTATTGTCAGTATTTCTTTAATGACATTTTAAAAATAGCAATAAGTAGCATAGTGTACTTTGTTTATCAATATTGCTTATGTGTTCTTGCATACAAAAAGACCAGTATAATAAACATTATTTTAAATGAATTTCTAAATTTAAAAACTAGTAAAAGTGGGATAATCTTGAAAATGAATATGTTTTTATGTACAAACATGTGTGTGTGTGTGTGTGTGTGTATTATAAGATGTCATACATATGGTTTAGAACTTAAATTATAAAGGACGATAATTACTTATAAAAAATTGTTCTCTGTACCCACCAGGATATGCACTTACATGTTTATGAACACATACACAACTCTTCATCAGAACAATGTTTCAGGAATGAAAGTCTATAATAATATAAAGTTTCACAATTCTCAGACAGTTTCAATATGTTATATTTTTATAAAGGAGTAAATTACTTACAGAGGTATTTAGGGTAATAAACCTTAAAGCAGTTGATGATAAAACGTACAAAGTCCATGTCCTAAAATAAAGATTAAATCTTTAAGACTATCCACATCATAGAACTTTAAATTGCACATTTCTAAAGGTGATAAATTGTTAAGTACAAATGAGACAACTATTAAATTCTCATACACAAATATTTATATTCCCAAGGATTAAGGTTTTAGCTCATTAAACTATTTAGAATAATTGGCCCTAAAATTGAGTTTAAAAAATCAGATGCTTAGTGATGTTTTAAAATTATTCACTCTACCTCACACTAGTTACATTACTTTACACAGCTAAAGCAATGAGGCAAAAAATAGATCTAAATGCAATCACCACAGAAATATACTAAATTATTAAAAAAGGCATACAGTTTATAACCTCACTACTTGGAATGATAATGCATATGTACATAAATTCTGGAATATTTGCCTTTTAAACCTAATTTTTATACCTCATATTGGCTTCAGTAAGATACATTTTATTAATTTTTTACATCATAGTTAATCTGATTACATTGGCCTGATGTATCTACTTCATTTCTGGCTTCTTTCTTTTTATTTAGGAATCCACAATTAGTTTTTTAAATTATATTTAAGTGTTCATTGACTCTAATTTCTGGGATACTTCATAAACACAGCTGTCTGGTTATTTTATGCTTAGCACAGCCACAGGAAATTAGGTCATTAGGATTATTATTCACATCGATCATTTCATTTCATGTTATTCCCTGGGCAAAGGCTGATCACTAATCCTGATCAGTCATTATATAAAAACTTTTGGATGAAAGATGTAGCCAGGGAAACTTAAATCCATCACAATTACTGAAAGGCAGGTTGTTCTAAAAATGGATGTCTATAAAGTCATCCCTAGTATGTGAGTTGTACCATCTTTAATTTTGCAGTAAACTGAAAGTAAGCGTCCTTAACTATTTTCAGTATCTATTATGGGATAAGTCCTAGTATATAATAATACCTTTGTAACTAATTATTATATGCATCATGCACAGTTTCATAATTTGTAGTTAAATAAGAGTCAAAGAAAATAGCTCAACCCTACTGCTGTGGAATCTGTAAGGATATCTTTGAGGACATTATCATTTGTGAGGGTGAGCAAGGTGGTGTGGTGGTTCAGGTGGCTGGATCCCACATGGCTGACTACATGGTTCTAGCTGGAGACCCAGCAGCTTGGAAAATATGCTAGGTGTGTGTGCATGCATGCTCAAAATCCAGAAAGGAGAGTGGAAGAGAAGGGACTGTGGCATGGCCATCTCTCTGGGGAGTGGGGGTGATTTTTCACTTTCTCTCTCTGTTTCTCTATCTGTCTCTGGTGAGCACACATGTCCTGTAGCAAAACTAAATAATAATAATAATAATAATAATTTGTGAATCATGAGGAATCACACATACAAATGTTCAGGAAGATTCAAGTATTTTTATCTTTTTTTTTTCATAAGAGGTTTTTGCTATAGGGCACGTGCACTCGCCAGAAAGACAGAGACAGAGAGACAGAAAGCGAGAAATCACCCCCCCCCCCCCCAGGGGATCTGGCTACTCTGCAATCCCTTCTCCTTCATTCTCCTCTCGGGATCTCGGGCACACTCACACACATGTCCGGCATGAGTTTAAGCCATCGGGTCCGGGACTCGAACCATGGTCGACTACATGGAAGTCCAGCGACATAGCCACTACGCCAACTGCTGATCCCAGATTTGAGTATTTTAAAACTTTAATGATGACTTAAATACTGAGTAATGCAAATAAACCTTATTTACAAATTAAAGGTGATGAAATATATAAAAGTAGCTTGAAAACATCAGACAGTGCAAGTCCATTCCCTGCCTGTATATTTTGGCAACAGAAAACACTAACATTTATTTTTCATGATTTAGGGCTAATAATTAGGATACTATGATACTCAAAGAATCACAGAATCATGGTTCACTTCTATGGAATATTTATTTATCTAGGCAATTTTATTTTGGATATGAAGTGATTTACTATGTAATTTAAATCCCATTGGCATGGAAATTAAGCTAGAAAAAAATCCAGGATTTTGGATGCTTTAAAAAAAGAGAGAGAGAGAGAAATAGAAACATGAAAATAAAGATTCTGGGGTCCTGTCATCCACAAAAACCCTGTTTTAACAATTCTCTCTGGCTTGTTTTTTTTTTTTTTTTTTTTTTTTTTTTTGTCTAAGGTTCCCTTTCTGGGGACTACATATAAGTATATTATAATCATATAGCCTTTTTCATTTTTACAAAATGGAACTCTAAAATATTAATAGAAATTCTTCATAAAGGCCATTTTATGTAACCATACATATTCCATCAATTAGATATGCCATCGGTTATCATTTTGCTGCACTGGACATCCATAGTTTTTCCAATTTTTCACTATTTTAAACGACATTCTGAACAAACATTTTAGTATACAATGCTCTTTTTTTGTAATCATGATCATGTGTTTAGAATAGATTTCCAGATATTAGTTAGTTACTAGGCAAAGAGTACGAACATAAATTTAAGGTTCTTAACAGACTTTGCCAAAAATGGATTTCCAAAAAGTAATTGAATGCTGCCCTATGTGGGTATGTGAATGCCACTTCACAAACATCAGTCATGGTTTAAGTGCAAGACTAAATGTGCCAACTGATCACAGTTGCTGCTGAAGTGTGCATAGTTACCGCTAAGGTCACAATGAAAGGCTGGTAGATTTTACTTATTTTTCACTTGGGAAAATTACCTGAGGAAATCACATTTTGTTAGGTTTTGAAAGCAGACCAAACCAAAAAAGTAGAAAATAAAGCCAAACAAGCAAATATACCCAATAAAATCACAAGGTGCTGTATGTACAAACTCATGTGAACATCCTGCAATTGCAAAATGTGGTGTGAATGTAACATAAGAAAGCTCGTACATGGTTTTACTTGCTACCTACTGAATAATCAGTTTGTGTCAGGCACTGAGGTGGGTGCTCTAGATTATTAGCTTGGCTCTTAAGAGTTTACTGTTAAATCACATCAGCTCAGACCCTGCCTGCCTCCACATCGCACCTCTCCATCTTGTGTATCAGACAAGGTACATGTCCAGGAAATCAACAATTTTTTTTTCTTTTTTTGGAGAGGTTTTATTTGTTACAGGGTGCGTGCGCTCCGCCAGACAGACAGAGAGAGAGACAGAGAGACAGAAAGCGAGAAATCATCCCCCAGGGGGGATGGCCACACCGCAATCCCTTCTCCTCCATTCTCCTCTCGGGATCTTGGGCACGCACGCACACGCGTCCGGCATGAGTTTAAGCCGCCGGGTCCAGAACTTGAACCGCGGTCGACTACGTGGGAGTCCAGCGACATAGCCATTATGCCAATTGCTGGTCCCGGAAATCAACAATTTTGATGTCAAATATTGAACCAAATTTAGTTCTCTTCAGGTCCTATTTAATGTTTGATTTCACTCATGATGCAAGGGAAAAAAATCTCAATCAGAAGTTAGCTAGTTCAATTTTATGGCATTTGTTGGTTGCCATGGAGGACAGGAGAGAGGAAGGAAGCAGTAATAAACAGTGATTTAGAATTCATGAAAAATGCTTACTATGCTATTTATTCCAGTTTCCGACAGGTCAAACATCACTGTTACAGGTTTCCCATGTTCTCTTTTAGCATAACGTTCCAACCAGAATGCTATGAGCTTCTTTTTGTCCAACATGGTTTTCTGGTCTTTTATATGATACTTCACCTTGATCCAGACTTTAGGCAGAACAAAAGATAAAAATAAGAAAAAGATTTATGGCAATTATAATATTACTATATACATGAGTGGATATATATATATATATACATATATATATATGTGTGTATATATACATATAGACATACATATACATATGTGTGTGTGTGTGTATAAAGAAAGAGAGAGAGATCCTTTCTTTTGACATTTTTCTTAAGTTATAATCCTTTTCATTCTCAGATGAAAACTGTATCTTTCTTTTAAATAAGAAATAGTTGTACTTGGGAACCTTAAAGAGTTGTAGGGAAGTAAACTATTTTTCTTTCTCTTAGAATACGATCAAACCTTGGGATTAGCAGATGGTGTAGCAGTTACATTGCTGGACTCTCACATGGGTAACCACAGTTCGAGTCCTGGACCCAGTGGCTTGAAACTCATGCTGGGTATGTGGCATGCACGCCCAAGATCCAGTAAGAGAATGGAAGAGAAGGGACTGTGGTAAGGCCATCCCCCATGGAGGGTGATTCCTTGCTTTCTGTCTGTCTCTCTCTCTCCAGTGAGTGCATGCACCCTATAGCAAAAATCTCTCCCAAAAGAATAGAAGGAAAATAAACTTTAATTGTAAGAAAGGGAGAAAACAAAAAACAGGCAAACAAACCCCATTTGGTAATAACTTAAAAGCGCTCTTCATGTGCTGAACAAAACAGAAAGCTGATGGTTCTGTGGAGAACTGGAGACAAGAGAGAGCCCAGCAGAGGGGTGGGGGTGGGGGTGAGGGTGTGGCAAACTAAGAGGCAAACAGGCTATGGCAGCTAAGAGGAAGTGGTAGAGTGCTGAGAGGGGATGCAAAATAGAGAGATGGGCTTGAAGGACTCTGAAAGGAGTTTCAATTTTCCTGTTTTAAAATGTTTCCCAGGCAGTAACAGAGGGTAGAGCAGAAGAGGCAGATATAGGGAAAGCCAACAGATTATGACCTGGGAAGGAACTGGAGGGAAAGGGGAAGTAGTTAGGGACTGAACTGAAGAAGTGGCTTGTGAAGGTGGGAAATGGGCCATGCTGAGGCTATGTAAGAGAGAAGGCCAAGGCTTAGTTAGGCCCAAGCTGGGGAATACCCAAAGACAAAAAAGGTAAGAGGTGGGAGTTCAGTTTTATGTCCTGTTGAAGGCGGGATGGCGCCAGTCACTGAGTAGCTGGGTATGGGCGTGGCCTGGGGATGGTGTGGGGTCACCACTAATGGGTGCATGTAGCTGAAGTTGCCAAGGTGGTAGAGATCTCCCTAAGGGTCTGTATCAGCTGGAAAGTAAGAGGTCAAAAAGGACACAGCCTGGGAAACACTTTAGGGAATGGGGGAAAGAGGAGAAATGAGATAAATGGAGGAGGCAGTAATAGGAAAACGCAGAGAACTGTTAAAACAGGGACACAGCACATGCAACAGAGAAGGCAAGCAAGACAAGCACAGGATGTCTGTTCAGTGTGGGGCTCGCCCACGCCTGCCAGGCCCACCCTTGTACAAAACCAAGCTGGATCTGCTGCAAGCAAGCTAGAGAGAAGCATAACAAGGGAGTTGTTTGAACAACAGAGATGATTGTTACTGCTCCTCCCATTATTACACAGATTTTGGAAAATGCTAAAAAGGAGGTGGTGGGAGACTTGGAAAGAAAAAAATCCATTTAGCAACCTTTAGCAACTGTCAAAAAGATTCTCCATAGAAATACTGAGCTGAATTTCAATACAGCAGTCATATTAAAGATAAGATAATAACTTTGAATTAAATTATTTTGGCTCTGTTACAGGATAAAGCACTTGCCTTTATTTCCTATTTTATTATAATGCAAATAGTACATATGTTAGATCGTAGGGAAGGTGATGACATATTTTTCCATGTTTTTCTAGGCAAAAATATGTCATGACTTTCCCGATGACCCAATAATACTAGGTATCAGTGACGACGGCTCTAAGAACCCCAGAAGATTTGATGGAATGCTACAGTACAGAGAAAGTTCTCCCGATTAGTAGTTCAGCGAGACAGATCTCTACATCTCAAAATATTGCAAACCCAGTAAATAAGTTAAATATACTTACACAATTTGTTACCATCTTTGTCATACCCATGGAGATAAATACCACCAATTTCCAATAGCCATCTAGGAATGGAGGATTCAGTAAGGTCTAAAAAGTGATAAACTTTGGTCAGTAGTTATAATTTAGAGGCTTAAAGAGAAAACTCAATGTACAGGTACTGTTTTATAGTAGCTCTGATAGAAAAAAAAATACATATCTTATTCAAATATATGGAAAAAAATCTCTGGCAATAAAAAATGGTGCTTCCGGAACCAGCAGTTAGCGTAATGGCTATGTCACTGGACTCCCACGTAGTCGACCGCAGTTCGCATCCCAGACCCAGTGGCTTAAAACTCACGCTGGGCGTGTGTGTGTACGTGCCCAAGATCCCGAGAGGAGAATGGAGGAGAAGGGATTGCGGTGTGACCATCCCCCCTGGGGGGTGATTTCTCACTTTCTGTCTCTATGTCTGTCTCTGTCTGGCGAGCACACGCGCCCTATAGCGAAAATCTCTCTCTCAAAAAGAAAAAAAAAAAAGGTGCTTCCTACTAAAGAAACAATCTACAAAAAGACACAGGTTAACAGAAATGGAAAAGCTCTACTTCCCTTGCCATGTCAGCCATTATTTATATGGACAAATTTCCACATTTTGGTTGTTTCACATAATAACTTGTAAACAAATATCACTATTGGATAATTTCAAGAGAACACACCAGTAAATATCCATATTATAACCTAAGAATTACTGAAAAAAAAATCAGAATTAATGAGAATGCTTCTCTAGTAAGGTAGTATTTTTCTACAAAGTTTGATATCCAGTAGATTCGAACTCATTTTATAACCTTGGGACAAACAGAAAATACTTCAAGGAAAAAATGTGAGATCTTTTAGTAAGAACAAATGAAGGGTCTAGTGTCTGGTGAGGCTGAGGACCAACTAAGCAAGGCAGCAAACACAGATTTCTGTTTCATTCACAAGCAATTCCCCGAGAACTTTGAAATATTTATCTTTCTCCAATGCCCTTTATATCACTGCTGTCTGATGCCACAAACTAGAAAGTCTATGTAAGAAAACAAATACTGCTGGGTTTAAAAGCTTATTTTATACTAAAATGATTTTGAAATATCAGATTTGTATGTCTTTTTTGTTGAAATTACATACAGTTTTCACATTTCCATTCACATTATTTTTAAGATATTCTTGTTCTCATGGAATCCTTCTAATAGTATTAAGACTGGGGAAGAGTATCTGCTCTAGACTTGTTTGTTGACTCTTCTGTACTTAGTTTTCAGATTCACTCCACAGTTTATAATCCCCAAGGGTAGGAATCTTTCTTTAAACCTAACTGAAATTAGTAGTTGATGCCATTTTTTTCTTAGTTTTGTTTGTGGGAGAGAGAGAACATGTAACCTTTACTATGAAGGATTTTTCACATACTTGAAGACCATTATAAAACTCCTTTGGGAGAGGCAAGGAGTAGGCCTTCAGAAGAAGACTCCTCCATGGCTCCTGACCACTAGAAATTTCAGGGAAAAAAGAGAAATGAAGATTTTTACTGATAATTCAGCCTCCAGCCCCCAAACTTGAGTGGTAGGGAGTCCCTCTAGCCTTCTCTCTGTCTCTGTCTCTCTCTGCCTCTGTCTCTGTCTTCTCATTTTTTGGTAATTTTTCCTTTTTAAAATGTTTTATTTTTTCCTTTGTTTTTAAAAATAATAAAATATCGGGACCAGCAGTTAGCGTAGTGCCTATGTCACTGGACTCCCATGTAGTCGACTGCGGTTCGAGTCCCAGACCCGGTGGCTTAAACTCACGCCGGGCGCGTGTGCGTGCGTGCCCAAGATCCCAAGAGGAGAATAGAGGAGAAGGGATTGTGATGTGGCCATCCCCCATGGGGGGTGATTTCTCGCTTTCTGTCTCTCCGTCTCTCTCTGTCTTTCTGGCGAGCGCACGCGCCCTGTAGCAAAAACCTCTCCAAAAAAAATGTTTTTGGTTGTTTTTTCTTCCCCCCCCCTTTAAAAATCTCTCTCTCTTTCCTTTTCTTTTATCTTTTCACTCTGCTACTCAATCTCCATTCACTGTGTTTCTAGATGGATCTAAGAGAGCCATAGCCAAACATCCAAATACTATTAGGGTTAACATATTCCTCAATATCCACTGAATCTGCTGCAGAAAGAGATAAAAATGGAACGGCAAAGAGATTCCAGATCACCTCCTTCTGCATGCTCCTGACCGCTCAGATTGAACTTCAAGAGTTAGGAAGAAACATAACATCCATCAGATGACTAGAAATCACTGCAGGGTCACAAGAAATATGGGAATACAAGAAAATACCTCTCCTCCAAGGGAAAAGAATAACTACTCTTCATCCTCAGACAGTTCAATAGAAACCATGGAAATGTCTGATGAAGAATTTAGAATATTCATAATAACAAAGCTAATAGAGATGGAAGAGAAGAGAGACAATAAACTGCAGAAGAGGCAGGAGAAAGGAGCTGAGAGTTCCAGAAGGTGAGAGAATTCTTTCAAGATCTAAAAGAGGAAATACACACTTTAAAAAAAGAATCAAATGGACCTGTTAGAGATGAAGGTTATAATATAGGAAGTTCAAATCTCCCTTGAAAGCATTAAAAGCAGACTAGATCATACAGAAAATAGAATCTCAGACGTAGAAGATAAAATCACTGACCTAGAAAAAATCCACCACGAAGACTGAGAAAATTGCCCCTCAAAATGAGAAAAATATACGAGAAATACTAGATACCATCAAACATCCAAACATCCGTGTAATTGGTATCCCAGAACGGGAAGAGACTCATAAGGGCATTGCAAATCTACTCCATGAAATCCTGCAAGAAAACTCTCCAAACCTAGAGAGGTACTCAAAAATCCAGTCCCACGAAATACAAAGGACCCCAAATAGAATCAATCCAAGATCTTCTCCAAGATACATTATAGCCAGATTGACCAAAACAGACAAAGACAAGATACTAAGATTGGCAAGAGAAAAATGGCAAATTACCTGCAAAAGAATATCCCATCAGTCCAACAGCAGACCTCTCATAGGAAACAATGCAAGCGAGAAAGAATGGGAAAATATATTTAAAGTGTTAAGGGAAAAGCAATTTCAACCAAGAATACTGTACCCAGCAAGATTATCCTTCATATGGGAAGAAAAGACAAGAACATTTTCAAATAAACAAAACCTGAAAGGATTTACCATGAAGTTCTCAAGGGAGGGGGTGCTATACCAGGAAAATTAAATACAGGTACACAGAAATAAGAGTTCAAAAACTAAGAAAATGGCCAACTTCATCATAGAGACAAGTCTGGAGTTGAATATTTCCCAGAATTTAATCAGGAAGATTGAACAATAGCAGAAGATAGATTAAGTACATGAGACTGGACTGGTGAAATAGCATTTTATGACTTTTGACTAAAACATTGCTGATTTTCTTCTAGGCTTTGTTTTCCGGTTTTAAAGATTTTTGTCCTGTCTTGAGCTGTCAATAGGTTCATGTATCTACTATTTGAACAGAATCCTAACCTGTTTCCTGGCTTTAAGTTTTCAGCAAAGTTCCTTAGCATTTCTTTGATTTATTAAAGTTAAAACTGCTTTTTTTGAAATTACCAGCTGAACTTGCTATTGAAAGTAGATTGTATAAGAAATCGTGTGATCAATAAAATGTGGGGGAAAAGGAATGGAAAACTGTAGCACCAGAGATAGCGTGGGAGGAGGGTGGGAAAGGGCAGAGGGTCAAAAACAGGGGTTAAAAGAAAAAAATATACACATGAAATTATAAATGGAAAATTATTGACAATAACATGCATGATTAAGCAGTATATTCTGGATGAAAATCCCATTTTGTATGCTGTGACAATGCTTAGGGAGTAACTGTAAATTAATTAATTAAAAAAGGGTCTCAGAAAAAAACAAGCTCATAGAAATACATGTAATGGGAAAACTAAGTATGAATTTCAAAAGTTTTTGTACCAAAATAAATTCATACTTTAATTGTAAATAAATAAATAAACAAATAAGTAAAAGCCTCCTTCTAACGTATAAAACTCCTATTTTTGGGAAAAATTTCAATCTAGTAGTAGACCTAGAAATTAAATTAAGAGGAAACTGCTGTAAGCATCCTTGGGAATAAATCTGATTTTTGGGGGGACCTCCATTCATTTAGCAAGTCTACATGGAACACCTATTAGCACAAGGGGCTCTAGGGACAGAGACAGGCAAGAAGTAGGGAAAACAGGAGAGTGATATTTCCTTATTTCCAGGTCTAGTGGTGAAGATACTGTCTTGCTACTGTTTAATAGTCCTAAAGTAACCGCAGATTAGGAGACTATGCTGTGAGTGAAGAATCTGAGTGTGATTCTACTCCCCGGTGATCTCATTTCCTTCTAAAGGATCCTACTTTCAAGACTTATTCATAAGCCATTCCTTTGAAAATATTAAGTTGTTGGAAAAAATCATGACATATTTTCTTATGTTTTTCCTCTGCAAAAAAAAAAATGCATCATGATTTTTCCGACAGCCCAATATTATTGGGTTTTTATAAATAATGATTCTGGTATTTATAATGACTACCAAGAATATGTGCAAATATAAAGTGAGATAAATGTGAATCAGTAACATTTATACAGGAGATATGACACTGTCAAAGTTAAATTGAACAGCTTACCGTTGACAGAAATTTCTTTTCTCCACTGGAAACTCTCATCAAGCATCTTCAGTGTTTCATCTATAACATTATGTCTCCAAGATAAGTAACTTTCAACCCAGTTATCATCTTGTTGTAGCCTTTCGATATCACGTGGGTCATATTTATCTGGCTTCTCTAGGGAAAAAAAAAACAGTAAATATCCAAGTCAGGTTAATACTGAAGTGGAAAATAACGAACACCAATGCCAAAAGGGAAGGACCCAGAAGACAAAGCTAAGCTATTTGAAGATAGACACAATGATGCAGTTCAGATGAAAATGCAATTCAAAGGATTGAAGGAATATATAAATGTGAAAAAAAAGTTATCTAAAGAGTGCAGGTTTATTTTAAGTCACTGTCAATTTTAAAAATAAGATCATAGTGAAGTATTTGGCACAACATTCCAAAGGGTGTGTGCATATGCCAGAGAAAGAGTGAGACAAAGAGCAGAGCGAGAGGAAGTATCCCTGTGAGTGTGGTCATGCTGCGATCCCTACTCTCCTATTTCTCTATATCATCAGTATCTGGGGCACACACATATGCCCAGTGTGTTTCTCAAGCCACCAGAGTCAGGATTTGAACCATGATTGGCAATAAAGGATCCAGCTCCCTATGCAAAGGGCTTAACCTCTGTACTATGGTGTTGGCCTGGCACAACCCTCTCTAAAACTATAATGTTATCTGAAATCCTTAACCTAGTCAATGAAAAAAAATGAAGAAATAGTTAAAGAAATATTTAAGTTGTACTTTAAAAGCATTTGTTTAGCAAGAGTCTTTTAAAAAAAAAACAAAGTAAATACAAAACAGAAAAACTCACCATGTACACAATATTATGGTGTTTACTATTTTCAGAGCCTATGGCTGACATTACCAATGATTCATTGGGATAATTATTTCCAATGATGATACTTTCTCATCAGCTGCCTCCATATATGCTATATGCAGATTTTAGAGACCTCTCCTCTTCCATGTCATGCTCTATTTTTCTGTAATTTAACTCTCCTTATCCCTGTACAACCATCTCTGTTCATCTAAATTCTACCATTCTACATTGTTCTTTCAAATGCTTTGTCTTTAATAAAATTTTCTGAGCCCAAAAGTAATTCCTTCCCTTCTGTTAACAGCTACAAGTCTTAAACTATGATTTTTTTTAAAGTTTTATTATTTCAAATGGATGATAAAGACAGAGACACATACAGAAAAGTACCCCCAACAGGGTCTTTGTCTAATAATCCATTCCTAGCTTCAGCCAGTTTGGATCCATAGACACACATGTGCCTGCAGTTCAGGTAGGTCTCCGGACACAAACCTAGAACCTTGCCATGTGGGTCAGTCACAGAGCATTATATCACCACTGTGCGGCCCTGTGGCCCCTTGAACTGAGTCTTTCTTAAGGTTCTTAGCATTTATTTTTAACCTTGAGTCAATTACTGGCATGCCTGCCATATTTCCCAAATAGACAGAAAAGACAGTGTCTATATATCCTAAAAATCCTTAAGCAGATTACAGTGGTATCAATGAAAAGGCGTTCAGTAACCATTTGTCAATGGAATCTATTCTTTCTCAGCTTTTTCTTTCTTTAGTTAATGAAACCCTTCCAAGGGCTCAAGGGAAAACAAAACAAAAAAACAAACTTCAGAAAATTCCCTGACTCCTTGGTTTCCTTTTCTTTTGCATCTAGTTAGTTACCAAATTCTATAGATTGTATTTCGTCTCCATTTACACTGACTTATTTTAAGTCCTCAAAGATAACAGTTGAGAGGGCAGGAAAATATATAAAGTGTATTCAGAGAACTATCTTGAGTCTCAATTTCCTTATTTTTAAGTTGTTCTATAGATGCACAGAGTGCCATGTGAGGATCAGATGATAAAAAGTATAGGAACATACTTGGAAATTTAAAGTATCATAAAATAAAAAGAGGAAGTCATAAATCATGCATTTGTAGAGTGCAACCTTGGATACAGCTTTTAACATCTGGGGCTCTATCTTTCTAATTGATAATATGAGTGGTTCTGTAGTCAGTATATCTTGAAAAATGTTTTTAGTAGCTCTGTTATTTAAAAATTCAGCAGTATTCAAAGCACAATTTTTCTTTAATTATAAGTGGTATTTATAAGCAAAAGTTGGATATAAGAAAGTTTATACTATTTAGCAATGACACTGCCCCTGGGAATTTCTGTCCCCTGAAGAAGCAACATCCACTTGGGCCACTAGATCAATAAGGTGTTTTCCTTGAAAAGTAGACTGACTTCATTCACTTTCAAGAAAATTTTGGTCAAATACCCAGGTCCGCATAACCATAGTTACTTATCAGATGTTCTTTTAAATAAAAATGGTGGTGTATGAAAGAGGTAACTAATTCAGCTGACAACTCAAGCATACGTAGGAAGCAAAGTATTTCATGTGTACTCCCCCATTTTATCACACAGAACATTAAAAGGACATGAACTCAAGGGTCCAGACTTAATAAAAGTGACTGCTTCATCAGAGTCTTTCTAAATAAAATTGCCTCCCCGCCTTTTGAACAACTGAGTGTGATGACAGTGAAGACACATGCGTGCTAGCCTTGCTCAGGCGGAGAAGCCAGCAGTTTTACTCACTGTTATTGCATGTAAGCTGAGCAAACGTCAGCACCGTGAAAAAAGGCAAATGGTATCTGAGAATTATTATGAAAATAGTTTTGACTCGAAGGCTTTCCAAAGGGTCTTGGGTGGGGCCGGCAGATGGTGTAGCAGTTATGTTGGACTCCCACATGGCCAACTGCAGTTTGAATCCTGGACCTGGTGGCTTGATACTCACACCAGGCACGAGTGTGTGTGTGCCCAAGATCCCAGGAGGAGAATGGAGAAGGAATTGCTGTGTGGCCATTGCCCCTGGGGGGTGATTTCTCACTTTCCCTCTCACTGTCTTTCTTTCTCTCTCTGTCTCTCTGGCAAGCATATTCACCCTAAAGCAAAAATCTCTCAATAAATAAATAAATAAATAAGCGTTGGGCATCCTCTAGTCCCTGGCCTACACTCTGAAAAGTGATTATTTAGAATAATATTTGGCAAGAAGTGAAATCTCAGTAAATATTAGCCACAATGGGAAGAATAGAACTGTTGGGGGCTAGCAGGGGGTATGGTGGTTAGGGGCGCTGGACCTCCCACATGGCCTACCATGATTCAAGTCCTGGACCTGGTGGCTTACTTTCTCTCTCTCTCTCTGTGTCTTGCTCTGGTCAATTGAAAATAACTATAATTATAAATAAAATAAAAGAAATAATTTAAAAAAGAGCATTACCATTGTTATCATTATTACTACCATTACTAGTTCTACCACTAGGGATACCAGAAACAAGAAAGTGCCCAGTACTGAGAAATTTAAAGCCCAGTGCTCTTTGATAGTTTTGGGGAATGCAGATCTCTGAAATTAGAATCTCCACTTACATTGGCATGATTAATTATTATTATTAATAGACGTGTAATTATACATGAAATGCTGGCTCTTAACCATTTAACTTTAGACAAATGAAATGAAATGGGGGCAGGGGACAAAGGAGAGGAAAAAGAATGGAGAAAAGATCTATGGGGGCAGAGAGGTAGGAAGAAGATGGAGGCAGAAGGAGGTCACAGGACAAGGGGACAGAGGAAAGAGCTAAGGGAGGAGAAGGGAAGAGACAGAATGAGATAGAAAGAAAAGAAAGATGAGAGAGAAGAGAGAAGAGGTAGAGAGAGAAATAGAGAATAAACTGAGCATTCAAGGTAAGGGAACATGGTTTGAGACCATGAGGCCAAAGGTAATAATTCACTGAGCATATGACAACATAATTTGCTGCTTTCAAACATAGTTTCAGACCATGGAACCCTCACATGATGGGAAGTTTTCAGAAAACCAGTCCTTTGAGGGACCAGCAGTTGGTGTAATGGCTATGTCGCTGGACTCCCATGTAGTTGACCATGGATCGAGTCCTGGACCCCGTGGCTTAAATTCACACCGGGCACGTGTGCGTGCATGCCCAAGATCCCGAGAGGAGAACGGAGGAGAAGGGATTGCGGTGTGGCCATTCTCCCTGGGGGGTGATTTCTTGCTTTCTGTCTCTCTGTCTTTCTGGTGAGCGCGCACCCCCTATAGCAAAAACCTCTCAAAACAAAACAAAACAAAAACAAAAACAAAAACAAACCCCAGTCCTTTGATATGTCCAAAATTTGCTATGTGTGAATGTGTCCCCTCCAAAATTCAGGTTCTCCCAATGTGACAGTATTAACAGGCAAGGCCTTGAGGAAGTAATTAGGCCATGACAGCTCTTCCCCTATTAATGGGATTAAGGCCCTATAAGAGAGGCTTTAGACAGAGTTAGTTAGCTTGTCCTGCTTCCTACCATGAAAGAACAGGGCAAAAGGCCCTCACTGGTACCAAATGCCAGTGCCTTCCTTTTTTGACTTCCCAGCCTCTAGAACCATGAGAAAATAAATTTCTATTCTTTATAAATCAGCCCGTCTTAGTTATGTTGTTATAGCAACACAAAAATGGGCTAAGACAAGATGTTACAGGAAAGCTGTAGACTCAAAAGGTATCTGAAAATATAAAAACACATGTGCACATAAATACACACCTAGGAAATCATTTTGAAAAACTTTACCTATCTATGAAAGTGTAGAGATGAGGAAGAGTTTAGTTTTTATTAATTAACTAACTAATTAATTAATTTAAATTTTGCTGTAGGGCGCATACACTCACTGGAGAGACACAGAGACAGAGAGGGAGAGAGGGAAAGTGACAATTCACCCCCCCAATGAGGATGTCCATGCCACCATCCCTTCTCCTTCAGTCTCCTATCAGGATTTTGTGCATACTCACACAAATACTGGTCTGATTTTCTTTCATTTCTTATTTTAAAAATTTTATTATTATTATTATTTTAGGTATTTGCCATAGGGTGCATGTGCTTGACAGAGACAGGAAGAGCTTGTGAGAGGGAAAGTGATAAATCATCCCCCAGGAGGATGGCCACCGTGCCATTCCTTCTCCATTTTCCTCCAGGGATTTTGCATGTGTGCATGCATGGTTGGCGTGATTTCATGTCTGATTTTTTTTAAGTCGCCAGGTCTGGGACTTGAACTGCAACACCTTAACCTCCACACCACTTGCTGGTTCCTTAACAATTTTTTTTTTGAGAGTTTTTTTTACTATAGGGCCTGTGTATTCACCAGAGAGACAGAAAGCGAGAAATCACTCCCCCAGGGGGGATGGCCATGCTGCAATCCCTTCTCCTCCATTCTCCTCTCAGGATCTTGGGCACACACGCACATGCATCTTACGTGAGTTTAAGCCACTGGATCCGGGACTCGAACTGCAGTTGACTACATGGGATTCCAGCGACATAGCCATTACGCCAACTGCTGGTCCCAACAAACATTCTTAATGAACCACCAGCTTACCTATGGTTCATCAGTTTGCTGTAACATTTATTCGTTCTTATATGAATTTTGCTCTGTAAATGGATCTTATACGAGTGTATCACCAGTAAACAAACTGTGAGGTCTACAATATGGCAGCAAAAAAACTAAAGATACGTGGCAATGGTGATCACCTCTAGGAACAGAAATTATTCAATGTTCCAGGGTAAAGATGATTTCTCTCTCTCAGCCTTTCATCTCCACATAGATATACACATGTATTCTCTCTACACACACTCACACATATACTCTCTGTTAAAAAAATTACTGCAAGATAAAGAGACTCCTATTTGTAAAATAGCAAATTCCACCATTAACTTTTCTTTTTCTCTCTCATATTTGTTGGCTGGTGACACTGCCAACAGGTCAGAAACTTTTTAAAAATAATTATTCCATTTAACCTCATTTATTTATTGAAATCTGACCAGAGAGGGACAGAATGAGAGAGAGGGAAAGTGAGAAAGCAAGCTGCCAGGTCCGGGACCCAAACCGCGGTCAGCCATGGGGAGTCCAATGCCCCTAACCACCACACGACCTGCTGGCCCCTGGGTCAGAAAATTTTAAAAATTTCAAGAAGACATGTATATTCAAGAGAGAGAAAAACAGAGACAGGGACAGAAGCAGAGAAAGCACCACTCAATGGAGCATGGTCACAGCACAGTCCCCCCCCTTCCACCCCTCTGGACCCTGGGCATGCATATGCATGTGACTTGAGTCCCTCAAGTTATCAGGGCCAGAATTCAAACCATGTGGGACATGGCTTTCTATACATAGGGCTCTACCACTGCAGTACTGGGCCAGCCCCATAAATTGTATTTTAACAGTAATAAATGTGAAAAACAAATGAGGCCATATTCAGGAATAGGGAAGAATGGTGAAATTCAAAGATTCATACTACTATGTATAATGAGACTAAACAAGTCACTCTCAGCCTTATTTTCTCTATAAAATGAAGATAAGGTCTGCCTATCTACAGTCTTAGGAAGAAAAAGAACACTGAACATTTTTAACACCACACAAATGAATTTCTATTAATATAAGGTAGAATGTTAACCAAAAAAGAGGACTAAATCCTAATTTACCTGTAAGTTAACTAGTTGAGAAAGTCTTGGAAGTATCTTTTTTTTTTTTTTTTTTTTGAGAGGTTTTTGCTATAGGGCATGTGTGCTCGCCAGACAGACAGAGACAGAGAGATAGAAAGCGAGAAATCACCACCCAGAGGGGATGGCCACGCCACAATCCCTTCTCCTCCATTCACCTCTTAGGATCTTGGGCACGCACGCACAAGCGCCCGGCGTGAGTTTAAGCCACTACATCCGGGACTCGAACCGCAGTTGACTACGTGGGAGTCCAGTGACATAGCCATTACGCTAACTGCTGGTCCCAAGTCTTGGAAGTATCTTATAGTTATTAGAAATGTGCCTGGATTTCAGATAACGACTGAAAAAAATACAAAAGTGTTCTGATAGTGAAAACTACAGAACAGTTATTATCAAAATGTTCCAAAACAGCAAGCATACCACTCTGGACCATTAGAGTAGTTTAAAACATCTTAAGATCTCATTTGTCCACAACTCTGAACAAGGATCCACTGGAAGTCCTGGTGGGGCACCAGAAGAGCATTTGTATTTGATGGGATACTTCTATTAGGCTGGTAAATGTCAACAATAAGAGTAATCAGGCCAAAAGAATAAAATATTCTCTCAAAAGCACCCTCTGCTGTTTGTCAACAACCTATTCCAAATACCCACAAACCTGCGAAGCTAGCTGGTGACAATAAGAGACAGGTAATCTTAAGAGGGGATTGTGCCACTGCCTATAGCGATGATTGTGAAACATCTATCAGAATCACTAGGAAGGCTCATTAAAACAGGGATTGCTGGGCCCCACCTGCATAGTGTCTAATTAAGGGTGAGATCTGAGAATTAGGGGTGGACCCAAGAATCAGTACTTATAAACCACTTCCTTCATGATACTGATCCTGCCGGTCCAGGGACCATACTTTAAGAAGCACTGATCTCAGAAGGGTTGGTGAACTTTTTCTTTACAGGCCCTGATGGTAAATATCTAAATACTAGGTCATGGGGAAAGTCATGATATACGTTTCTATGCAAAAATAGATCATGATTTTTCCGACGACCCAGTATCTTAGAGTTTGCGGGTAATGTGTGTCATCTGCTGGTGATTCTTTATGTGTATAGGTATGCTTTTAACCCTTTAAAAGTACAAAAGTTATTCATGGCTCAAAGACCATAGAAAAATAGCACTTTGCTGATTCCTGATCTCTTATAGAGAGGGCTTAGTGCTTTCTGTTTCAGTTGCTATCCATCAAGAACTTGATTTCTTAGCAGACCTAAGCAAAAAGCTCAACTTGCAAGTACCATTCTCCAGGTCCCCATCAGTCACTGGCCAGATATTCAGAATAATTACATGGGATCAGCAGTTAGTGCAATGGCCATGCCGCTGGACTCCCATGTAGCTGATTGCAGTTAAAGTTCTGGACCCAGTGGCTTAAACTCAGGCAGGGCGCATGTGCGTGCATGTCCAAGATTCCGAGAGGAGAATGGAGAAGGGATTGTGGCGTGGCAGTCACCCCGGGGGTTGATTTCTCGCTTTCTGTTTCTCTCTGTCTCTCTCTGTCTTTCTGGCGAGCGCACGTGCCCTATAGCAAAAAAAAAAAAAAAAAAAAAAAAAAAAAAAAAAAAAAAAAAAAAAAAAAAAAAAAAAAAACCTCTCCAGAATAATTACATGTAACACACCCCAGACTATTCCTGCATATTAGCCACTCTGCCTCAAGGCCCTGGCCTAGGTATACTATGTACAATCTTGGCTCTTCTTGGTCAAATAGGAGAATGCTAGGCAGTTTCATCAAAAGCATGATGCTGATTTTCTAAAGAAAGAGTAAGTCATTTTGAGGCAATAGCTCCTCAAATCGTACCCTTAATGACAACACCCTGGTGAGAAGTGGTAGGCAGAGGGAATAAAGAAAATGGGCCTGATGCTGTCTCCTCCACTAAGCTCTGTGAGAACAAGGACTTGGGAAAGTCATACCCCCCCCCCCACACACACACACCCACCCAACACACACAGTAGGCGCACACTAAATCTTTGTTACTAAATTACTGGCTGCATACAAGCCTGCCTATAGCAGACCTTAAATTTCTTAAGAGCCCAGAACTTCAATAATGGATTGGTGTTTTCTTCCCCCTTTGGAAAAGTTAAAAATTTACAGAACAGAAAATAATGTTAACAAATACATATGTGGCTGTGACTCAGAATGAAATGTGAACTTACTGGCTTCAGATTTTTTTTAAATAAAAGAATTATTATAGAATGTCACAGACCAAGTTGAAGCTTCCCTTGATCTTTCCATAAAAGCTTACATTTCTTTTGTTAGATCCTTAGGCAATTAGGAGATTTTTGTGCTGCTATCATAAGCCTATGACAACATCAGCAAACTTTTAACTCTTATCTTCCTTTTCATCTTGATAACTAAATTACCCTGTATAAAAATAATAATAGAGATCACTGTCTTTTTCTTGCCTTTATGGGAATTATTATAGTTTCACAAATATATTTTTATAGGTTGTTAAAAGATACACTTAGCTTTAAGTATTTTGTAACTTACATTATGATATCTTCTTTAATATGCAGGTTATTTAGCAGAAGTAAGAATTACACACATTGCTGGGAGGTTAAATCATAGGTTATTTAGAGGTGCATTATTTTAATGTTCCAACATTTTGTTTTTAAGTACCTGTTTATTGTATCTTCTAATATAGTTTGCTTAATGGTATGAGAACATGGTCTGTATGGTCTAGCAGCTTTGGAAATTTCTGAGACTTCCTTTATAACTTATAACGTGGGGAATGTTTGTGAAAGCTCTGCAAGTACAGACATATATTCAAAAAGTAAATATTCTCTTTATTGGGAGGGGGAGTCTCTACACTCATACATACATATGTGTACATATATGCCTATATGTTTATAATTAATTTTGTTCATTGTGGTGGTAAAATCCTAAAATCTTAATGATTTCTTGCCTATCTGTTCTGAGTATTTCTAAAATAGATATGTTAAAATCATTGAACATGTTTGTGAATTTCTTGGTACACACATAGACACCACCAACATGGTCTTTACCAGCCTCAATCAGCTGGGCATGGGCATGAACTTTCCCCCCCACCACCAGGTATGCACAAGAAGACCTCAGGACTCGAACATGGGACCTTCCTTTTTATATGGCCTAGTATCATGGAGTGATATTGCTGCATCATGATGGTTGGCCCACTTTATGTATTCTAAGGCTATAGTTTTAGTTCTTTTATGTTGTTAGTCCTAATTGTTGTACTATTTTAGGGCTCATTTAGTCTAACTAAAGTACCACTGGTACAGAATTACTTTTAATCAGTAGGGTTTTTTTTTCATTTCTTTATTTTCAACCTTTCTACATTATTTTGTCTTTTGTAGGCTGCATGCAGTTATAATGTTTAAAATTGAATCTGACAATCCACATGTATGAATCTGTTTATATTGTAACTATTGATAAATTTAAGATTATATCTGCTGTCTTCTGTGTTTTCTAGTTATGCTTTTTCATTTTTTTTTTTTTTGGCTTTTCCTGCTTCTTGCTAGAGAGATGACTTTTCTTCATTCTCCCCTTTTCACTCCTACACTGACTTGGAAGTTAAACATTTTTAAAAGTTTGTTTATTTATGTCTTCCATGAATGAGAAAGAAAGAGAGAGAGAGACAAAGATATACACAGCACCTACAAACAGGGTCTTTATGCCATGATCCACTTCCAGCCTTCAGTCAGCCCTGGACTATATGGGCAGAATGAAATTGAAAGAATAAGCAGGTCTACCAAAGCTCTACTCCAACACAAATTTACCATGCAAGCTGCTATGTGGAGTACTCAGAGAAGACTAGACTTGAAACTGGAACCTTCCCTCGTGGGACTAACTTGTAGAACACTGCATTTTACTTCTGCAGTACTGACACCTGGAAATTGAACATTTATTTCTAGCTCTCAGCGATTACCCTTATTTTAAATATTCACACTTAAATCAAGAAAATCTGGTTAATAACTCTATCTCATTCTGAACAGCACACGTTCTTATAATACTTAACCTTTCATTTATGCTACTCCTAGTATTATTTTTGTTAATTTTTTCTTATGATCAACATTCAGATTTTTTCATTGCTAATTTGCTTATCTATTTCTTTTTTTTAAATTTCTTGTATCCTTGCTTCTTTCTGCATTGTATGCACCTATTAGTGAAGTAGATTTTTTTTTTAATCAACAATGGATATTAATCTGTGCATGCCTGAAACATTTTACTTTCTCTTTTGAATAAAATATTCTAAGTGGGCATTTATTTCTTTCAGCACTTTCAGAAAATTATTTCACTATTTCCTGGAATTATTGTTACTGAAGAGAACTCATATATCAGTCTGATTTTTGTTCCTTTGTAGAAGATCTAACATTTTCTTCTAGTTAGATTTTTCTCTTTGTCCTTGGTGTTTTCAGTTTCTATATGATAAGCACTGAGATTAATTTTTCTTTATGATGCTCAGATTTTGCTATGCTTCTTTAATCTAAGGATTTGATATCTTTCATAAACTTGGGTTAACTGTCAACTATTTTTTCTTCTTGTAGCACTGTCTCTATTTTTCTTTCTGAAAGTTCTATTAAACATATGTGGGGGCTTCTCATGTGTTTTTTTATTTTTCCTGAGACATTTTAATCCATTTTTCCCCCTAATTATCTGGGTAGAAAGTACTTGTATAAAAACTCAAAATGGTTTATGAAACTTTGATGTTGGATGAAAGTATATATCAGTATAATGAGAAAAGAAAAGCTTCTGCAAATCAGGACCCAATTAGTTAAGTACAAGGTGACCAATATTAAAAAAGTTCTATACATGTATGTCAAATCTTTATAAAACAAAACAAATCAAGTTATAAATAGTTATGATTGAAACGCAGTAAATTTTTGGTCCTCCTATTCCTTGCAAAAATGGCTGCAAGGCAAAATGCCTTTAGAGATTTTTGTGAACTCTACTCAATATCCTAGAGAACTTATCAAATCAAACATTTTTGTTAGAGATGAAATATTTTATAAAATAATATTTCAGGAAAATTATTCATATGCTCTAATATATTAAGAACACACAGTGAATTTGGTAAGAAGACCACTTTTCTTGTGCAAGCTTTTGAAATGAGGATGACTAAAAACAAATCAACATCTTAGAAATGACAGTATTCAGACCAGCAGATGACACAGAGGTTAAGGTGACTGAATGTGACATGGCTGACTTTGTGGTTCAAGTCTTGGACCAAGTAACTTGAAAATCACACCAGGCGCATGTGCATGCATGCCCCAAATCCCGAGGAGAATGGAGGAGAAGAGACTACAGCATGGACATCCCCTCTGGGGGTGAGGTATTTCTCTCTCTCTCTCTCTCTCTCTCTGGTGAGTGCACACGTCCTATAGGAACTCTCTTCCAGCCCCCCCTCCCCCCCAAAAAAATAAATGAGAGTAACATACTCAAGTTGCACAACTCACTAAACATTCAAAATGAGGATATAAGAGGAACAGGTATTGTTATAGTTTGGATAATGGTTTGTCCCCCAAAGTTTGTTTTAGAATTAGGTATTAGTGGAAGGTGACTGGATGTTCTCCAGAAATTCACATATTGGGACTTGACCATATTGATTGTGTTGTAAACGTGTTAAGTGGAAACTTAATTCTGTCATGGTGTCCCCCAGAATGGGGACTTTGGGTGTGATAATGTCATTATGGTGAGGCTTCCAAGATTGAGTTATGGTGGGTTCATAAGCATAGGGAATGAGACCAGATCAGCAGAGAGACAGCCACATGGATAAGAGACCATGCTCCATTATGCTAAAAGTTCTGTCTTTCACCATTTTGTGATGCCTTTGGACTTGCCAACCACCAGGACTGTGAGTCAATATAAACCTCTTTTTTCTTAAATTCACCCAGTTTCAGCTATTTCTGTTAGCAATATAATAATGAATTGAAAGACATCAGCAGCTTACAGAGAGAAGTGAAAATAAAAATACTGGATCGTCAGAAAAGTCATGACTCATTTCTGCATAGAAAAATACGTCATGACTTTCTGATGACTCAATATTTGCCAGGTACCAAAATAAGTCATTACTCGAAATAAAGATTAAAGAATAAGCAGATCTACCAATGCTCTATCCCAACACAATTTTACCACTCAAGCTGCTATATGAAGTTAGTCTTCTATTCTCCAAAACAGACACTTGATATTTTCAGATATATAATAAGGAAAGAAATTGGTGACTCTTTTACAATATTACTTATTTTGGGGGCTAGCATGTGGCATGATGGTTAAGGCCCTGGATTCCTATATGTCCAGTCATGATTTGAAAATCACACTGGGATTATGTGCATGCATGCCCAAAATCCTGAGAGAAGAACAAAAGAAAAGAAACTGTGGAGTGGCCATCCCCCTGGGGTGTGATTACTCACTTTCCTCCTCTGGAGAATACACACTCTACTGGGGAAAAAAAAATGAAAGAAAGAAAAACAAGAAAAGAAATTGACAAATTGACACATAAAAATTATACATATTTATATTGTATAACATAATATTCTGACATATGTATGCTTTGTGTAATGGCTAAATCAAGGTAATTAACACATTTATTACTTCACATGTTTATTATCTTTTTTTTGTTAGTTAATTCTTTTTTTATTTATTTTTTTATATACATTCAATGACATTGTTTAGCTTATGAAGTGAACATTTCAATATGTGAACATTTCTCCCCAGTCCAGTTGATCAAAATATCTTCAACAGATAACACCACATCTCCCCATCCCGTCAATGCTCTGCCTCTGTATCCCTCCACCCAATGCCCTTCCCTAGGCCCCACTCCTCCACACACACCACATCTGGCATTCACACCCATCTCTTGTGTTTGTATATCTTTTAGTCAATCAGTTTCGGTCATAGAGTGCAGATACTCAGTATATATTAAGTGGGGACATACAGTCTCTCTCCTTCATAGCCTGGCTTGCTTCACTCGGCAGTAAATCTTCCATATTCTTCCACTTTCTGTCAAAAGCCAGGGTTTTGTTGGTTTTTACATCCCTCAATATAAGAGAAATGCTTATTATCTTTTGTAGTAAGAACTTAAAAATTATTCTTAGCAATTTTTAAGTATATAATACATTGCTGTTACCTATAATTACTATGCTGTAAAATTGTTCTCTTAAATTTATTTTTCCTATCTGACTGAAATTATGTATCCTTTGACCAACATCTCCCTGATAGCATCCCTTTCCTCCTTTCCTGCCCTAAATCTTGGTAACTACCATACTAATCTCTACTTTTAGAAATTCTTTTTTTTCTTTTCTTTTTTTTTTTTTTTTTTGGTCAGAGGGTACCTGCACTCACCAGAGAGAAAGGAGGGAGAAAGAGAAAGCATCCAATGGGGCATAGTCATGCCACAATCCCCTTTTCTCCATTTCTCCATTCTGTCAGGATTTTGGGCACCCAAACAAACATATGTGGTGTGTTTTTCAAACTGCTGGGGCTGGGATTTGAACTGCAGTTGACCATGGGATCCAACTCCCAATGCACAGGTCCCATTCGCTGTACTGGGGGCCACTGGGGCCAGCCCAAGTTAAACTTTTTAAGAGTCCATATATAAATGAGATCATGCAGTATTCATCTTTCTGTGCCTATCTTATTTCATTTAATATAATATCTTCCAGATTTTTCTACACTATCATAAATAACAGGTTTTCTTCTATGTTAAGGCTGAATTGTAGTTCACTGTGTATATATACCACATTTTCTTTATGCGCTGATCTGATAAACTCTTAAGATTTCTTCCTCTCCAGGCTGGCAGGTGGCATGGTAGTTAACATGCTAGATCCCACATAGCTGCTGGACCCAAGAGGTGATTTTCACAGAAGTGGAAACTAAATGGCCTATAAAGAGATGTAAAAATGCTCGACCTCACTGGTGGTGCTCAAAACAATGCAAATTAAAACCACAATGAGTGGGACCAGCAATTAGCGTAATGGCTATGTAGCTGGACTCCCATGTAGCCAACTGCAGTTCGAGTCCCGGACCCGGTGCCTTAAACTCACGCTGGGCGTGTGTGTGTGTGCATGCCCAAGATCCTGAGAAGAGAATGGAGGAGAAGGGGTTGTGGCGTGGCCATCCCCCCTTGGGGGTGATTTTTTGCTTTCTGTCTCTGTGTCTCTCCCTGTCTTTCTGGTGAGTACACACGCCAAGAAAGAGTAAAAAACCTCTTCAAACACACACACACACACACACACACACACACACACAATGAGATATCCCAACACCCCCATTACTTGGGCAAAAATTAAAAACAAAACCAAAAACCTTACAGTGCTAAATCGTAGTGAATATAAAAACAAAGACACTCAAATGCAGCTGGTTAAATGCAAATTGGCATATTCAGTTTGAGAAACAGTTCAGTTCAGTACTGTTGGGTACAAACCCCTAAAACAGTTGTCAAACTCATTGATCTCAGGAACTCCCTTTATATACACACATCAAAATAACTGAGGACCCACGAAGAACTTTTTTTGTTTATATAAGTTGTATCTTATTGGTAGTTACTCTTATTTAAACATAAGAAGACATGAGCATACACACATTCTTTTTTTTAAGATGTGACTTTTAAAAAGTTTCTTTCTTTCATGAGAATTATAGAGAAAGAGAGAAAGAAACACCCTCAACAGGGTCTCAGGCCATGATCCACCCCCAGCCTTCCCAGGCAACCAAGATCATGGATGCGCATGCCTGATGCACAGCACAAATTCTATCAGCTGTCAGAGCAATAACACCACCACATGCCACACAGCCTCTAGCAGATGCCCATTTGTGCTTGTGAGAGACTGACAGTAAAAGAGGAAAACGATTTTTTGCATTATGAAAGTAGGTTTGACTACTCTCAAACTCCTTGAAATAGTCTCAAGGAACCCCCAAGTTCATGGACCAACTTGGAGAGCCGCTGCCCTCCATTCCTGCACATGTGCACCAGATGAGTATAAGAATGTTCACAGCAGCACTGTACACAGTAAGTAAACTTGCCAAGAACCCCAAATCCATCCATCAGAATATTTGTTTTGTTAACTACTACACGGCCACAGAAAGGAATGAATTACAGTTATATTTGACAATATTGAATAGAAAAATACATATATTTTATTTTTATGTCGAGTTCAAATTGAGTCAAAACTTAATAAAGTATTGGTGAGGACTATATCATAGGTGGTAAAATTTAATGAAAAGCAAGAGAATGAGAAACATAAAATGCAGAAAAAAATAACTGTGTCCTAGATGGCAAGGATGGGGGTACTCAGAAGGCTTCTAAGAAACTGGTAGGATCTAGTTCTTTGGTTGAATAATAAATATATGGATGTTTATTTTAATGATGTTTTATATATCCAGCACATTAAAAAATTTCAAAATTGAAGACTAGAATTAAAAAGACTAGCCTAAACCAGAAGACTAGAATACGTTGCTGGGTGAGAGTAAGTTATTTAACTTAATAGCAATGGAAGAAATCACACAGGAATGGGTAATTTTGGATATATTTAAAAACTGAAAAGGCAAAAGTCACATAAACAAGAAAAATCCATATAAATAATAAAATCCACAGTAATGAAAGAATGTTTAGACTACACATAGATGTAAACACATGGAAAGAAGTTCACACTTAATAGCAATCGAAAGCCAACTGAAACAAAGATCCATCAGTTAAGAGATGAGTAAGGGTGTGGTGAAACTTACTCCTACAGGTTGGTAGGAATGAAGCTGGGTGCAACGTCTGTGGAGGAGGTTGTAGCACACATTATCAAATAACTCAAAAATGTTTACTCTTGAAATCAGTAATTCTATTTGTAGACATAAACTTTAATAATCTTAACTACTGCAAAAAAAATTATACTAACAAAATACTGGAAAGAATCAAAATGTCCAAGTAGAGACAAAAAGAGATTAGGAGAAGAGCAGAGAGGAAGTAGAAAGCATCCCCAGTGGAGACGGCCATGTGCAATTCCTACTCCTCCATTCTCTCCTCAGGATTTTTGGGCACGTAGAATGTTTCTCGGGTGGCTGGCTGGTCTAGGACTCAAATCACACAATCAGTCACATGGGATCCAGACACTTTAACCATCATGCCACTGGCTGACCCTCTCCTTGTATTTGACTATTACAGAGACTATATTAGAGCACTATTACACGGTGCCTTAATTTTAATATTATCTCTGTTTTAATGCCTCTACTAGACTGTAGTAGCTCAGGAAGGGGGCTTATCTTTTTTTCTACTCTTTCTCTAAAACTTACAGGCTGCTTCCTAGAATCAAGCATATAAAGCATATAATGAGTACTTGAGGAATTGAATAAATTATTGCCAAGAGATTAGTCTTTTGTCTTGGGGACAAGGAAAAAGAGTGAACAGGAAATATTTCTCATTAGAGACTTAGCATGGAATTTCTCATAGAAACAATGATGAGAAAAGTACCATAATTATGGACTTATGTTTTATTCTTTTTTGCCAGCTAAAAAGCTATCTATTCTACAAACACAAAAATATGCTTGGAGTTTCCAAGAAACTATCTCCAAAGAGGTTTTGGAGTACAGTCAGTTCTTGAAGTGATATTTGCAGACAACAAATATTTTCCTTTGTGGGGGGAAAAACATGAATCTGTCTTAAGCCTCATCTCAAACAAAATATTGTAAATGACAATAGAATGGATGTAAGACAGAAGGAAAGTGGCTGTTTTAAATATCCGTGTTAATTTATAAAATGTGAACTTAAAAGAACATAAGCAAATCAATAAAACCTTTTTACTGATTTCCAGTTCTATCTTTATCCAAGGCTGCATTTCAGGAAACAATTGAAACTTTAATGTGGGCAATGTTGGCTTAACTTTCAAGGTTTTTATTTTCCCATGCAAGTCTTTAAATTAAATTAATATTTACAACTTTTATGCATATAACCTACACATGTGTTTACACATAACCAAATGTGTCTGTTTGAGAATAAAACCTTCCCTTAATGTCATGGAATATATATTGGGAACTGTGCTGGGTATGCAGAGGTAAGACTCACAGACCTCAGAGCCTTCTATGTTTACTATTTGCTACAGAACCCATATATATTCTACTAGAGTGAATGAACAATAAGCAAATAAACAAGATAATTACAGGTTACAGTAAGAGTGTAAAGGAGAAAAATAAGTCAGAGAGGGTATTTAATAATCAGTGAAGGCCTCTCAGACATATTAAGGTTTAAAGAATAAAAGGACCCAGCCATACACACACCACCTGGGGAAGAGCCTTCCTGGCAGAGAGAAATGGTAGAAAGGTCTTAAGATGGAAACAGACTCATTCTGTTTGAAGAACACAAATGAGGCAGGGTGGCTAGTCATGTTTTTCAAACTGTGGGGTGATGTTTTAGATCATGGTATCAATTTTGTGGGTCACTACATCTTTTTAAAGTCAAATACGAAAAAAATTGGGTAGTCACATTTTTTGCTGTCATTGTCTAATTTTTAACCAATTTTACCTTTTTTAAATTGGTAGTCACATTTTCAGACTAAGTCTGAACTTTTGCTTTTGTTATTTAAGTGCACTTGTGTTTACTGGGTTGTCATGAATAATACATTTCTTACTGTGGGCAGTGGTTAAGTCTGTACTAAGCAAGGAGAGGAGGAACAGAGGAGGATGAAGTCATATGCAAGAGCCAGATTACACATGGCCTTGCATTGTAGCCACCAGAAGGAATTGAGAATTTAATTGAAATGCAGTGGGGAGGCACTGAAGTTTCAAGGGGAGGAGAGACGTGATCTAATTTGACATCATTAAATTGCCTAAAGATTAATATAGTGCAACTGAGAAGATGCGAGTGCTAGCCCTGGCCCAACCACTCACACCAGGGATTTTGAGCCAATCACTTAATCTCTCTAAACCTCTCACTTTTCTTATTTTAAAAACGAGAAGGTTGAACCAAGATAACCTTTACAATCTTATTTATTGCTAAATTTCTGCCTACATTCTGCTTCCTCCCTTAGGCAGAAGTAATGGACTATTTTGGAGTTGCTAGCTCATTAGGTTTAGTTCTGAGTTACTTCTTAAAATACCATAAACCATGTGGCTATAAGAGTTATATTTCTACAGAAAGCAATTTTAGAAGTCTCTCTTTACTGAAACAAGCTATGTTAGTAGACATGAGATCTCTGGGCTCAAAGTCAATCAAGTACTTTTGCAACTTTCTGGTGCAAAGCTTGAGGTGTGAAGAAAATTGGCAAGGAGGGATGAAAAGATTTACTGACTAGGGTTTTTGGAAGATTTCCCTACTTGTTCTAAGTCATCAACTGACATATCATCCAGGACAGCTTAAAGTTGTAGGGACTCTCTGCTGAGTACTCAAGTCACGATGCAGGAGGTAAACTTCTTTCACCGTAACCAAAATGACTGCTGAGAGAAAATACTGAGAGCGTAATATATGTTAAGCCTATGCTACACAGTTTGACATATGCTTTTTAATTTAATCCTTCCCACCTTGTTATTCATATTTCACATGTATGGAAACAGGGACCCAGAATAGACAAGAATACTATTTAGTAGCCAGGTCCAGATTAGACTCAACCTTTAGGTAGGCAACATATAGATCCTTTCTTAATTCCATATTTATAATAAGTTATCTGACATCTTTAATAAATGACTGTACAAGTATTAAATCAACATTTAAGCACTTCAAAACTCAAGTATCTGGATAGAATGTTAAACCAGTAAATCAATTCTCGACTCACAGGTACTTTGCTACGTACAGTGTGAGATGAAATGACAATCAGAGGGCCTTCTCAGCGAGTAGCGTGCTGGGCAGTATAAAGTGGAATCAGTCAACATATGTAAGGAATTTGCATACACAATTAAATACATGTCAACAGTATTGGCAGTTTCCAGGTTCCTTTTCTCGAGTGTTGCTGGTAAAAGGCCAGCAAAGGAAGCATGGACTGGATAATGTCACTTGTGCTGTGAGCCTAACAAGTGTCCTGCAAGTTTGATAAATGCGAACGGGTGATAGAAACTCGCCGATTTCCCACTTACATTAACCCTTTAAAGGAAGCATGGGATGCAAAACCTGCCCACTTGGAGCAGCCTGTCATGGAGAGGAAAACCTTTGAGACACACATCATTCTTGTGAGAGTCGAAAGGATCCCTAACACTTCTCACAGAGACACCCACAAACAGCCCAGCAAAGTTGGGGATGGTCACTGCATACCTGCCTCAACCCTGAGAACGCGGTACCCACCTGCCATATACTCTGCTTCGAACCTCCGCCGGATCTCAGAGATGATCTTGGCTTTATTCTGGGCGTGATTCTGAATAGGAGACAAGACCGGACTTTAGACACAACTCACACCACCTTGCTGGCCCTCCGCCCAGCCCACCTGCACCCGGGCCTCAGGGGCAGCCTCCAGGTCCAGGGTTCCAACAGCGATGCAGCTGACTCCTCACCTCGGCCATGGTCACGGTTGTGAAAGTAACTGCAGTCGCTGTCGCCGTCGCCCTTTCTACCGCCACCGCCCAAGTATCTCATCACCCGCCGGTCAGGCCGGGAGATAGACAGAGAAGGGTGGGAGGGGGTGGCGGTCGCGTGACACGGGAAGGCGGACGGAAGTGCCACCACACCGCCCAATCCAATGCGGCCTCCTGGGTCTGGAGGCGGGACCAGGCCCTCAGCCTAGGTACCATTTGCTTCTCTTTTGAGCCTCGCCCCCAGAAGTCCCCTGCACTGCGGTCCCGCCCCCGCCAGCCTCGAGACCGCCGGCGCTTTCCCCGCAGAGCTCCGCCCTGGAGAGCTCCGCTGGCCATTCGCTTTCACAACAATCCCCCGGGGCTCCGCCTCCTCAGCATCCCTTGGCAACCGTCTCCTGGCAGGCGAGGTAGGCTCCGCCTCCCTGCGATGGACGCAGCCTCCGGTCCAAACTTCCCAGGATCCACCGCGCTGGCGGGAGGTTTGGAGCCTTGAGAAGCCACAAGCGCGTGGGGTTTCGGGAATGTTGCTGCGGCAGTGAGGTAGGCTCGAACCGGCGGGGGTTCGCTCGCCGAGCCTTCGAGGTGGAGGCGGCGGAGCTGGGTTGACTCCCTGTGTCCCCGCACTGTGAGGGAGCGGGAAGGAAGCGCGCGTGGCCCACGGCCCAGTCTGCCATCCTGTGGAACGATAATTGGATATTAAGTGGCTGCTTTATTCGGGGATTATTTCCCTTGAAATCTCTTCGTCCCTTCAGCTGCCCACTTGGAGTGGGAAATGCTTAACAAGGAAAATTATCTTGGCAATCTTCAAACTCAAACAGTTAAAAACTTAAAAAACGAAAACCGTCTTCCGGTCTATGAATTAAGGTAGCGATTGTCGGCGTGGGGTAGGTTCTCTTCGGCAACATCCGCAGACATTTTTGGACGTCACAACTGGAGGAAGGGGGGGAGTGCTGCTGGCTTTTAGTGGGTTGACGCTAAGGACACAGCCAGACATCCTATTAGGCCCAGGGCACCTCACAACGGCTATCCAGTGAAAAGGAGGATCGGTAGGCCCAGGGGGAGAAAGATTTACATGAATAAAGTACTGGAGCAAATTTTTATTTCTTTCTTTCTTTAATTTTTTGGGGGGTGGAGAGAGGTTTTTGCTATAGGGCGCGTGCACTCGCCAGAAAGACAGAGAGACAGAGACAGAAATTGAGAAATCACCCCCTCCCCCAGGGGGGATGGCCATGCTGCAATCCCTTCTCCTCCATTATCCTCTTGGAATCTTGGGCACGCACACGCACCCGGCCTGAGTTTTAAGCCACCACGTCTGGGACTGGAATCATGGTTGACTACATGGAAGTCCAGCGACATAGCCATTACGCCAACTGCTGGTCCCCTGAAACAAATTTTATGTTTGTCGGTTGAAAAATAATAATTGAAATCGTTGTGCAAACAATATTGCCTTTTTAAAACGATGAAAGATACCAAAAACTACAAAGATGTTGTAAGAACTGTCCCACAAAGGGCCATCATTCCTAGTCAGCCATGATAGCATGGCACTTTAGCAGCATTCACCTTAGACTTTTTTAGTACATTTGCATGTTTTATGGGAAAAAAATTGAACACATTGTTTAAAAGCATTCCTAAACTATATCCTTACAAAAATATTTAAGATACAGCTGACACCTTTTGATTCCACTCCCCTATCCTGCTATCTGCCCCATCGTCTAGAATCACTGGTCATTCATAATATGGCACAAAATCTTTACAGTTTTGCTATTTGAGTTTTGGACCAGACTGCCTGGGTTTGAATCTTGTCTCTGTCACTTCTTACCTGTAGGTCTATGAGAGGATCCTGAAAACTGTGCCTCAGTTTCCCTGTCTGTAAATGGATAGTACTAGTGCCTATGGTATGAGGCTATTGTGAGGAATAAATTGATCTGAAGTGCTTACAACAGTACTTAACAGTATATTCCCTGAGAAAGCACTCAGGGAATGTAGCCATTTTAGGTAAACAGGAAATACGTTGTTTTATGTGTTTTAATTTATATGGCTAATGTACCACAGTACACATTTGTTGGGCAACATTTTTTTGTTTAATTTTTGCTAGGGGTACATGTGCTTACCAGAAACACACAGAAAAGGGGAAAGTGAGAAATCATCTCCCAGGGGCAATGACCACACTGCAGTCCCTTCTCCTCCATGCTCCTCTTGGGATTTGGGGCATACATGTACATACCCCTGGTATGTTTCTCAAGCTGTTAGGTCCAGGACTTGAATAGCAAAGTTGGCCATGTGGGATCCACCTGCCTTAACCACCACACCATCAGTTAGCCTGGCAACTTAATTCTTTTTCACTCATTTTTTTTGGTTGTCTGAAAAGATATGACACATATTTGCATTGAAAAATATGTCATGGGACCAGCAGTTAGCGTAATGGCTATGTCGCTGGACTCCCACGTAGTCGACCGCGGTTCACGTTCGGTGGTTTAAAACTCACGCTGGGCGCGCGTGCGTGTGTGCCCAAGATCCCGAGAGGAGAATGGAGGAGAAGGGATTGTGGCGTGGCCATCCCCCCTGGGGGGTGATTTCTCGCTTTCTGTCTCTCTATCTCTCTCTCTGTCTGGCGAGTGCACGTGCCCTATAGCGAAAACCTCTCCAAAAAAAAGAAAAAAAAAGAAAAATATGACTTTTCCAATGACTCAATATATTTGAAACCTAGCCACGATGACATATATAGGTCTAATTAATTCCTTTTTAATGTGTGATAGCCTATCTATATTTATTTATTCCCTTATTGGTCACTGAAATTTTTAATTTTTTATATTGCAAATAATAGCATAGTGAGCATTCTAGAGCAGTGTCCTTGTGAATATGTGGGATTATTTTTCTGGGTTCATATCTAGAATTGAAATATATATGCTTTTCAGTTTATTGCTAAATTACCTTAACGGTGTCATCTCTTCCTTTTAAGTACTCATAATTATCTCTTGTTAGCTCTGTTTCCCGTCTCACCTTATATATCAGTATCATGTTCATAAATCAGTGTTATGTTCATAAAATTACATTCAATATTAGGTATAATTATTAGTTCCACTATTTACTAAGGATACCTTCTCTTGGTCACAATCAGTGTGGTTTCTTACAGACTTTTTTGGATTTCATCTGTAGATATTATAGTGCTCTTACAGGATCTTGTGGAACCACACTGATAAGTTATTTAAAGAGTTCTGAGATTTATAGTGCCAAAGTGAATTTATTAGCATTTAAAAGTAGTACCATGTCTTTTGGTGGGGAAGGTGGTCAGGAGGGTGGTTAGTAGATGAGGGTGATGATTTATTGCCAACTTAACAATATTTACATTAGCATAAATATGTTATCATTTTTCTAGTGTAAATACACATCTGATTTAATTTTGTGTGTAAAGTAGATACAATCAACTTTGAAGTATAATGTACATATTAGGAGAAGATCAAATAAATTGTATAGAAGTTAACAATAAAGCTAAAGCTGCTTCCAAATCCCGCCTCCCACAATAGCTACAACAGGAGATTAAACTTAACTGATTTGAATTACCTGTTTTCTTCTGCAGCCACTGTAGTAATAGTACTAAGTAAAAGGTCAAATAACCATAGACTGGAATAGTAAGCCTGGTGCCCCCATAATCAGGATTTGTTTAATCAGGGATTGCATATATTGTATATTGGACTAAGAACATCTAAATTGAATCATAGATTGACTTGTTTCCAGATATATTTATGTCTTTTCAAAAATGCCACTAATTCCATAGTCCTGCAGATTTTTTGAACATATGCCAAGAACTTTTACTTTTTTTAAAAAAAGGTTTTGCCATAAGGCATGTGCGCTCACCAGAGAGAGAGAGAGACAGTGAGAGGGAAAGTGAGAAATCACCCCCTGAAGGGATGGCCATGCTGCAATCTCTTCTCCATTATCTTCCTGGGATCTTGAGCATGTATGCATACATGCCCACCATGATTTTTAGACTACTTAGTCTGGAACTTGAACTGTGGTTGGTCATATGGGAGTCCAGCACCTTAACCACCATACCACCTGCTGGCCCCAAGAACTTTTGCTCTTAAAATAGGTGTTGTAGCAAGAATACTTAAGATCTACTCTTTCAAGAATTAGTGGCTTACATTGGAGATATTGCAGGTTCAGTTCTAGAACACCATAATGACGTGAATATCACAATAAAGGGAGCCATGTGGATTTTTTTTTTTTGGTTTCCCATTGCATATAAAAGATATGTTTGGGGCCAGCAGGTGGCATCGTAGTTAAGGCACTGGAATCCGGTGTGGACAACCACAGCTCGAGTCCTGGACTCAGTGGCTTGAAACTCACACCAGGTGTTTGTGCATGCACGTCCAAAATCCCAAGAGGAGAATGGAGGAGAATGGATTGTGGGATGGCCATCACCCCTGGGGGGAGATTTCTTATTTTCTCTCTCTCTCTCTCTCTCTCTCGCTTGCTCTCTCTCTCTGTCAGGCACATGCACCCTATATCAAAAATCTCTCAAAAAAATTGTATTTACACTATAGTGTAGTATATTAAGTGTGGAATAGCATTATGTCTAAAAAAAAAAGGTGTGTACCTTAATTTAAAAAGTCCATATTACTAAAAAGTGCTAATGATCATCTGAACCTTCAGCAAATCTTAATCATTTTGCTCACAGAGCATCTTGCCTTGATATTGATAGCTGCTGACTCATCAGGATGGCAGTTGCTGTCAATTGGGGTGGCTTTTAGTGACTAGATGTCAGGGACACTGCCTCCATCCACTTTTGAAAAAAATATCAGAGGGTTTGTATGTGAACATTGCGAGAGAGAAAGAGAGAACACCCTAAAACAGGACCTAGTCATTTCACAATCCTCTTAGTTTCAGTTCTCCATCCTGTCAGGTTCCTGGACACGTATGCTCTCACCATGCATCTTTTTCCAGCCTACAGGGCTCGAACTTGAACTTTGGTTGGTTATGCAGGATCTGGATCCCTCTGTATCAAACCTAACCACTGCACTACAGAATCAGCCTGGTTGTACCAATTTCTTAAAATAAGACAACAATGAAGTTTGCTGCCATTGATTGACACTTCATTTCACAAAAGATTTCTCTGTGGCATGTGATATTGTTTGATAGCCTTTTGCCTACAGTACAATTTATTTCAGAATTGGAGTCAATGCTTTCAAACCCTGCCACTGCTTTATCAACTAAGTTTATGTAATATTCTAAACCCTTTGTTGTCATTTCAACAATATTCACAGCATGTTTACCAAGAGTAGATTACATCTTAGGAAACTGCTTTCTTTGGTCATCCAGGAGAAATTAAGTCCTTATCTGTCAAAGTTTTATGATGAGATTGTAGCAATTCAGTCACACCTCCTGGCTCTGTTTCTAATTTTAATTATTTTGCTGTTTCTCCCTCATCTGCAGTTACTTCTTCCACTGAAATCTTGAACCCCTCAGTTATCCAAGAGGGTTGGAATCACCTTCCAAACTCCTGTTTATGCTGATATTTTGACCTCCTCCCATGAATCATGAGTCATCTAAATGGCATCTATTAATAGAATAGTGAACTATTTCCAGAAGGCTTTCAATTTATTTTGCCCAGACACATTGGAAAATCACTATCTTTGGCAACCATAATCTTAACAAAAAAATTTTTTTTAGGTTTTTGCCATTAGTATGTGTACACTTGCTAGAGAGAGAGAGAAAGAGAGAGAGAGAGAGAGAGAGAGAGAGAAAGTGAGAAATCACGCCCTGGGGGAATGGCAGTGCTGTGATCCATTCTTTTCTTGGGATTTTGGGCTTGCATGCATATGCTCCCAGTGTGATTTTCAAGCCACTGGATCTGGGACTTAAACCAAGGTCAGCCATGTGTGAGTCTAGCACCTTAACCACCACACCACCTGCTGGCCCTACAAAATATGTTTTTTAAATAATAAGACTTGAAAGTCAATAGACTTCTTGACTCATGGGTTGCAGAATGGGTGTTGTGTTAGCAGGCATGAAAACAGCATTAATCTCCTTGTACATCTCCATCAGCACTCTTGGGTGATTAGGTGCATTGTCTATTAGCAGTAATATTTTGAAAGGAATTTTTATTTCTGAGCATTAGATCTCAATGGTGGGCTTAAAATATTCAGTAAACCATGCATTAAATAGATGTGCTGTCATCCAGGCTTTGTTCCATTTATAGACCACAGGCAACATAGATATAATTCTTAAGGGCTCTAGGATTTGTGGAATGGTAAGTGAGCACTGGCTTCAACTGGAAGTCACCAGCTGCATTAGCCCCTAGCAAGAGAGTCGGCCTGCCATTTGAAGCTTGGAAGGCAGACATTGACTTCTCTAGCTATGAAAGTCTTACATGGCATCCTCTAATCTGCAGTTGATTTGTCTACATTGAAAATACATTGTTTTGTGTATCGACCTTCGTCATTTATCTTAGCTGGATCTGCTAGATAACTTGCTGCAGCTTTTATATCAGCACTTTTTACCTGCACATGTTTTTGTTACAACGAAAGCTACTTTCCTTAAAACTCATGAACCAACTTCTGTTAGCTTTATCTCACCCAGCCTTCATAAAACTGAAGAGTTTGGGGCCTTGTCTGGATTGGGCTTTGGCCAAGGGAATATTGTGGCTAGTTTGAGCTTCTATCCAGACAATTAAAACTTTCTCCATATCAGCAATAAGACTGTTTTGCTTTCTTATCATCCTTGTGTTCACTCGAGTGACACTTTTAATATTCTTCAAGAAATTTTCTGGCCTGTTCCCATAGCTTGGTGGTTAAGAGAGTTGAATCCCACATGGCCAACCACAGATAAAATCCTGGCCTTAGTAGAGCGTGCCGGGTGTGTGTGCATGAGTGCCTTAAATCCTGAGGACACAGGGGAAAATAAAAATATAAAAAATAGAAATCTTAAAAAACATTATGTAGGTAGTAAAAGACAACAAGTTCTTAGAACCTTACCTCAGAGTATATAATTATAATGCTTTTCCCTTCTAGAAATCTTCTAAAAACCCTGACATATCTTTGGGAAATTTGAAGTACATTTTTTTTCTCATACATTTTGGCACAATCTAGCATATCTATTTTCTTTAATGTAGTTGATGGTTTCATAAGTAAAATCCATACTTTTGATTTACTTGCCTAACTTTTTAATTTTTTTAGTTTTTGAGAGGTTTTTGCTATAGGGTGCATGTGCTCACCAGAAAGACAGAAAAGACAGAGAGAAACAGAGAGACAGAAAACGAGAAATCACCCCTCGGGGGGATGGCCACGCCGCAATCCCTTCCCTTCCATTCTCCTCTCAGAATCTTGGGCATGCACGCACACATGCCCGGCATGAGTTTAAGTCACCGGGTCTGGGGCTTGAACCGCGGTTGACTACGTGGGAGTTCAGCGACATAGCCGTTACGCTAACTGCTGGTCCCTCACCTAACTTATTTATTGAAGAAGGTTAAACTGTGATCCTATCATACCAGATGTTTACATTCATTGCCTAATAACAAGCCAGTAAGCCAGTGACCACTACTCCTAATATTGCACTATGATGGTATGTCTCCAGTTATTTCAGGTAATTGCTTTCAGGAAATTCTTCAAAATAATATTATTAGTTTCATTTTAAAAACAAATCCCATGTATTTGTTATTTATTGCTATATAAAAAAAATCACTCCAAAAATTAAAGCTTAACATAATGCACATTTATTATCTCACAATTTCTGGAAGTCAAGAATTCAGGAGCAGCTTAGATGGGTGGTTCTGGCTCAGGGTCTCTTCCAGGGGCTGCAGTCATCTGATGGCTTAACTGGCACTGGAAGATCTCATCCCAAGAAGGTCCACTATGATGGTTGTTACAGGAAGGCCTCAGTGCTTTGCTGGTAGCTGGTAGGAAGTCATAGTTCCCTGCTGAGTGTACATACATCTCGATGTGGCTGCCTGAGTGTCTTAATGGTATGGCAGGTGGCGTCCCAAAGTGCATGTAATCTAAGCCAGAGGTGAAAGAGGAAGCCACAGTGTTGTCTTTATGAGTCAGTCTTGGAAGTTACACACTGTTACTTTTGCCATCTTTTGGCTATAAGGAAGTCATGCTTAGGCCTCTTATCTAAGAGAAAAGAACTAAATGCCATTCCTTGATGGAAAGAGCATCAAAGAATTTGTAAACATGTTTTAAAAGCACAAGTGGAACTTATATAAGATGGGACATCTCCATCTTTATTTTATTTTATTTTTTTTGGAGAGGTTTTTGCTATAGGGCTCGTGCGCTCGCCAGACAGACAGAGAGAGACATAGAGACAGAAAGCGAGAAGTCACCCCCCAGGGGGCATGGTCACGCCGCAATCCCTTCTCCTCCATTCTCCTCTCAGGATCTTGGGCACGCACGCACACGCGCCCGGCGTGAGTTTTAAGTCACCGGGTCCAGGACGCGAACCACGGTCGACTACATGGGAGTCCAGCGACATAGCCATTACGCTAACTGCTGGTTCCCGGACATCTCCATCTTGAAAGTAGGTGCTGAGTAATCTAATCTGCTTTTCAGTAGAATTGCCTCTAAATCAATCATTGCTTTAAAATGCAGGCTACATTAAATTCAATTTGCTCATTATAGTCACTGATACTTTCTTGTAATTGAACTCTTGGTTGATGTTTCATAATGAACGAACGAAACTTTAGCTTTTGAATTTTGCCTCTCATGCAGAGAAAAACAACATTGCTTACTTGTAAATAATTTGGTTTTCAGTTATTTCTGAAACAAATGAATTTCCTGGTGTACAAAGTAAAGCTCAAATAAGAGAAAAGGGTATTAGAGTTATTTCTAGTGTAGAGGGATCTTTCAGTACTTACAAATGGCTGTGCAACTGTTCTTTTCCTATTTTTAAGGTTAGCTACTGTATGAGCCAGAGCTGGCCATGGTGATGATGACCATGATAGTGGCTGACATTTATTGTACTTCCTATTTCAACTGCTTTATATTATTTCATTCTGGTACCTTGTGAGGTAGATGCTGTTTTTACGTCCCATCATATAGATGTGGGTGTGAGGCACAAAGGAGTTAAGTAACTGCCCAGGGTCACACATCTATATAGTGTGAGACAGACCTGGCATTCACGTGGGCTCTGTACGCATGTGCAGTTCTGCTTAAACACTGTTAATGGGGTGGTTTAGTACGTGAAGCCAGCTGGGTAGAGATCATCCTCTCCTTTTGTATGTGAGTTCAATTTAGGGGCATTCTTTTCTCTTCATTCTATTTTACTAATTCTTTCAAATCGCCTTCCTTATAACCAGTTTGTTTAGAAAAGGAAAATGATGCCAGAACTATGTGGTGGTTAAAAGTATGGACTCATGAGTCAGGGGACCCCTTTTCCAAATCTAGTACCATTGTAAGTTAGCATTGTAACTGCAGATTAGGGTTGTGACTTTGGAAAATTGTCCTACCTTTTTTAAAATAAGATTTTCTCACTTAAAAGATAGGATAATAAGAATATCTTAAAAGAATAGTTATTAGCATTAAATGAGATAATGCCCATATTGTACCTGCCATATAGGAAGCATGAATGATTGATAGCTACTATTTAATTTTTAGTCCATTATAATAAATTGTATTAATGCTCAATTTTTTCCTACTTTGAATATGAATACTGACTTCCTTAGGTCATAAAAATGTATTGTTTTTTGCAAGGTATGATTTATTTCTATTACTCTGGAGATTTTTTATTTCAATTTGCCAGAAGGCATATACACTTGCTGGAAAGACACAGTGAGACAGAGAAAGTGAGAAAGCACTCCCAGTGGGGCATGATCATACTGCAATGCCTTCTCCTCCATCTCTCCCTCCTTTAGGGACTTACGGTACACACACATACACGTGCTTGGTGTGTTTTTCAAGTCACTGGGTCTGGGACTCGAACTGTGGGATCCAGCTGCCTTAACCACCATGCCACAGGCTGGGCCCTGTGGAGATTTTTTTAAAAGTTTGTTAGAGCATCTCCTATTTTTATTTTGGGGGTTTCATTGTCATATAACCTGCTCAGGCTCCTGTCTCCAGGAAGCAGGAGCCTAAGTGCCTGGACAATGGGGGGCAGTCTTATCCAAGAATCACCATATTTGGAGAGAGCTGAACTTTGAGACAAACCATTGACTAAATTGTCATTCTAAAGTGGCTAAAGCAGAGTGCCAAACCAGATTAGCATTGGTATGGTAGAAACAGAGAGAAGTAGAACCCTTAAGAAATTCTCTGAGCCAGAAAGAATATCTGAAGTCACTTTTAATAGAGCATCTAAAACTTTAAGTACATGCTGTGAACACATTTGGCTATCTTTTTTAATGTGGTTATTGGCATGCTTAACAACCTGTCTTTTAAGGGATGTACAGAAATAGTATTTGGGATATGTTTTTTCCAATAAGCATGACATTGTCAAAATGGTATAAAAAGCTTAAGAGTGTTTACTTAATAAAATTTATAGTTACCTATGTAGTAGTTCTCTAACATAACTATCTTTTCTTTCTCCCCAGCTCTGCTTATTTCATTGCAATTTTTCTCATTTCTTTTTCAGGTTTAAAAGCATCAACTGGAATCAGTTTGCATTTGAAAATTGGTTCAACACAAGGACTTGGTATTGTGCAATGACTAGCAACCAAGCAATGTCATCCAACCAAGAAAGGCTCTTATGTTATAATGGGGAAGTCCTTGTTTTTCGGTTGTCTAAAGGAAATTTTACCGGTAAAGGGCCTGTATTATTACATGTCAGAAGAATGGTTTTTGACAAAGGAACAAGCACATTTGTTCAGAAGTCCACTGGATTCTTCAGCATAAAGGAAGTAAACTCTCATTTTAAAATTATGTGTTGCAGCTGTGTATCAGATTTCAGAACTGGAATTAACCTCCCTTGTGTTCTGCTACAAAGAAATAAAAAGGAAAGCATTTTCAAATATTTTCTACTATTTCTTCACAATAGCAATAAATTTGAAAAGTATTTGAGCTTTAAACTAGGCCATGATTTGAAGGACAGCGTAAGGGTCCTTGATGGCCCTTTAATTTTATGGCAACATATCAAAACATTCTACTGTTTCTCTTCCAAAACTGGCAAAGTTATTAGTTTGTCAGATAACTTTTCCTCTATTGAATGGGTAGGGGAGATTGAAAATCTAGGTACGGTTTTATTGGGACTAAAGGAATGTTATTTATCAGAGGAAGGATGTATCCCAAAGCCTTCAGAATCAGATTATACAATTCAGAATACCAAATTTTGTGTATACTCTCTTGAAACTCAGGAAGTATTAAGCAATACATACATTATCCCTCTTGCTTATAGTAGTTTGGTAACTTGTGTGCATGTCTGTGCAACAAAGATTGTTAACAACCAGTTAAGAATGTCTCTGATCGCCCTTACTCGAAAGAATCAGCTTATTTTATTCCAAAATGGAACTCCTAAAAGTGTGTGCCAGCTTCCATTTGGAGATCCTTGTGCAGTTCAGCCTATGGATTCAGGTGGAGGAAACATCTTTTTCATCGTATCCTTTGGGTCCAGTGATGCTTGTGCTGTTTTGGAAAAGAATTTTCAGGTAGAGTGCTTGCTTATTCTCATATTGATTCTTTTGGTGTTCTTGGACCTTTTCAGCATTCCTATGCTTAAAAGAGTTCTTCCTGGACTCTCATTACCTAAGTCAGTTTTTAGAACTGCACTTAAAATCATACATGAAGGGACTTCAAAAAATGAAATTAAAGTACATGTTCATTTTATTGCAAAAATTTTGAAAGCCAAACATAGTTTTTTCATAATGTGCATTTCCATGAGTATTTGAAGACTCCCTATATATTACGTCATTCATTTTTCTTAAAGTTATCTCAGTAGTAACTGATAATGATAATTTTTTTGCTTTGCCATTTTGAGTCATTAAGCTGTTGAGTTGTTTGGAAATATATAGATAAATATATAACTATAATTGTTATGTATGGTATTTCAGTGTAATGTTTTCCAATTTTTGTTGTAATGATAATTAAATGTGCATTTTTCACTTAATGTAAGATTATTAGAGATTCGACTTCATAAGCCTTTTCAGAAAACTCAGTCATTCACTTTTTTTTTTAAGGTTTTTGCTGTAGTGTGCGTGTGCTCACCAGAGAGAGACAGAGACAAATGGTGGGGGCCGGAGTGAGAAATCACCCTCCAGGAAGGATGGCCATGCTCCAATCTCTTGTCTTGGGAGTCCCGGCACGCACATACCTATGCCCAACATTATTTTGAAGCCAACTGATCTGGGACTCAAACCGCTATTGATCATGTGAGAGTCCTGCACCTTAACCACTGTACCACCTGCTGGCCTCATGTCACTCACTAGTTAAAAAGTTAGTAATTATCTATTTAAACTTACTTGTCGCTCAATTTTATTTCTGAAAATGAAATGCATGGAAATTCCTTAAAATATATCACTATCCCTTAAGAGACAAATAATTGTTCTCCAGTGATAAGTGGTATTATTTGTTCTAAGAACTGTTGCCTAGAGATTTTTTTTATCATGTTGTATTTTGAAACTCAGAGCAGATCTTTGAGTTAGGTATCATAGTCTTATCTTTTAATGTAAGACTTAGAAATTACTTTAAAATACTCACTGGTATTGAACATTCAATATCAGGTAAAAAGGCACGGAAAATGAATAGGAAATTGGAAGTTTATAACTGGGTATCTCTACCTATGTTCTCTTCCTCTGATGGTTTTGGTAAAATTACATCCTTTGGACTTAAGATATATATCAGCTCATTGAGTTATGTGATGCAAAGTGTTTAAAAGTCATTGTCTAGTCAAAAATTTCTCTTCCAAAAGAAATTTAGTACATTATACAGCTTTTTAAGTTTTTGTTGTACTTCACACACACACAAAAACAACAGTTACTGCTTTATTTTGTGTGCCCTGACAGTATATCAAAAGCTCAACTAAAATATTTATCATTATATTGTCATCTTAATATAGAATTTTGGGGACCAGCAGTTGGCATAATGGCTATGTTGCTGGACTCCCATGTAGTTGATCTGGACCTGGTGGCTTATACTCACGCCGGGCGTGTGTGCATGTGTGCCCAAGATCCCGAGAGGAAGATGGAGAAGGGATTGCAGCATGACCATTCCCCCTGGGGGGTGATTTCTCACTTTCTGTCTCTCTGTCTTTCTGGCAAGCACATGCACCCTATAGCAAAAACCTCTCAAAATATATAAATAAATAAATAATTTTGATCCATGTTTTTAAAAGTTTGAGATACATTTTTGGAGAGGTTTTTGCTATAGGGCGTGTGCGCTTGCCAGAAAGACAGACAGAAAGCGAGAAATCACCCCCTAGCGGGGATGGCCATGCCACAATCCCTTCTCCATTCTCCTCTCGGTATCTTGGGTATGCACACACACGTGCTCAGCATGAGTTTAAGCCACCGGGTCCGGGACTCGAACTGCAGTCGACTACATGGAAGTCCAGCGACATAGCCATTATGCCAAATGCTGGTCCCGAGATGTGTTATTTATGTGAATCGTTTTGTGTGTTTGTGTGTGAAGAAATGGCAAATTGGAATTGTATTGGGTTGTCGGGAAAGTCATGATCCATTTTTGCATAGAAAAACATGGAAAAATATATCATGACTCTCCCAACAACCTAATATTTTATCTTCACCTTATAGATCGTCTTTATATTGGGTTGGCCCATGACCTAGTGGTTAAGGGAGTCACATCCCACATGGCTGACTATGTAGTTTGAGTCCAGGCCCTGGTGGCTTGAAAAATACACTGGATATATGTGCATGTGTGCCCCAAATCCCAATAGGATGGAGAAATGGAGGAGAAGGGATTGTGGCACGACCACGCCCCATGGGAGAGTGCTTCCCCTTTCTATCTCTGGTGAGTACACATACCTTCTAGGAAATAAAAAATTTACCTTTGTATTAATAGAAATTATGTTCAATTGATGTAATATATATTCAACCTCTATAATATACAAAGGACTTAAATTCTCAGAAGGAAAAGAATTTGATTGCTAATGACTAATTTGAGTAACTGATATTAACTTAAGAAATGTATTTAATTTTTGTGAAATCATTTTTCCTCTTTATGAAATTGTTATCATTCTGCCTCTGAGAGGGGAGAATAAAATCAAATGACATTGAAAGTGTCTTGCTTGGGACCAGCAGGTGGCGTGGTGGTTAAGGCGCTGGACACTCCCACATGGCCAATCAGGGTTCAAGTCCTGAATCTGGAGTTTGCTTTCTCACTTCCTCTCTCTCACTCTCATCCTCTGTCTCTCTCTGGTCAAATTAAATAAATGAATGAATGAATAAATAATTATTAAAAAAAAAGAAAGTGTCTTGCAAAGTACTTGGCTTGCACTAGTACTTGTTAAACAAGGGTTACATATATTAAAGTCAATTTTACCTTTTCATTGTTACTAGAAAATTTTAAATTATATATGAAGGTTCTTCAAAAAATTTTTGGAAGATGTATATCATGAAAAAAAATAGGAATGGATTTCAAAATTCTTTTGCACCAAAATAAAATTGTACTTTAATTCAACTTTTTCATAAGCCTTTTGAAGTCCCCTTATGTACTTTGCATTTGTGGCTCAGTTACATTTCTGTCGATGTTACTGTTCTAGAGCTATAATAGCAAATTCTGTGTATATGAACACATGTGTATGTATGGGTGCACATCTCTGTGGTGTTTTCATGCTGAGCACATTTTTATTCTAATGTCTCTTCCCATACATACTTGACTGTACTCCATGGTATTTGTGGGAGGGTGGAAGGGAAGATATAGGTTTACAAATAAGCTGTTTCTCTGCACAAGTGAAGAATCAGAGCTTTAGAAATTAGCCTTACAGGGACAAAGTTGATATATGGATATGTAGCTTGAAAAGCTTTACCTCCATTCTTGCACGAATACAAGCCAACCTGCTGTATCATCTAGATAGTGTGTCCATGCTCCTGGAATTCAGAATGGGAGCTTTAGCTTTTCTGCCCCTGGGAGAAAGGGGATCTGACCCTCATGGTGTTAGTTTTCTGGAGAAGCAAACTGGAAGCTTTCCATTTTGTAGACTTTTAAAAAGTTGTCTTCTAATTTAAACTTGGGGTTTCATGTTCTGTTATAAACTGATCAAACCATTCCATTGAGCTAGAACACGTCTAGGTGTCTCAGTATTACGGTCCTTTACCTTCTGTGCCCGTGATAGTATCTTTGTCCTCCCCACCCCACTCCAATCAGAGTTTAAGGCATTAAGTTTATCTTGGCTCTGTTGTAGGTTGTTCTGCTTTGAGAGTTCACAAAGGGTCTACTGGTACCTTCTGGTTCTAATTCAACTGAATTTCTTGAGTAATTGGTCTGATCATAGATCATCCATTAAGGCTTATAGAAATGAAGGTCATCCTTAAATTAGTTGTGCTAGAGAAAGAATCTTCACTAAAGTTTTGCTCATCATAAATGTTAGAATTCCCAAAAGATTTAGTTATGAGAAGTGTTAGAATTTATAACTGGATGGTAATAAGAATTTAATATAGAAATTAGGAACATGACAGTCCCTGAACAAATGTTAACAAAATATTAATCTAAGTACCTTATTATTTATAGTTACAACTCTAACTGTTCTGATACCCCAGCCTCTTTATTTTCATTTAGCTTTTATACACTGTTTTCATTATTCATTTGTGAGATTGAGGATAACAAATTCCAGCTACAAGAAACAGAAGGAATTATTAGTTTATTTCCCATCTGTGGTTTTTTTCCTTCTCGATTCCTCCTTTGATCCTCTCTTCTTTTCAGGTTGCTGCTAAGTGGAATGGAATTAGCTCAGTATTGATAGATGATTTTCTTGGAACTGGAACTGAACAAGTACTTCTACTTTCTAAGAACTCCTTCAACTCAGATTGCCTGACTTCATTTAAAATAACAGATCTTGGCAGCACAAACTATTGTGTAAGTTCTATTTTCTTTATTTTTTATATGTGCACTCACCAGAGAGAGACTGAGAGCAAGGCAGAAAGCACTCCTCAGTGGAGTGTGCTTATGCCGCAGTCTACTTTTTCATCCTGTCAGGATTTGGGGCATACACATACACATACACACACCCCTGGTGCATTTTTCAAGCTACTGGGGCTAGGATTTGAACCACAAAATGTTGGCTTTGTGCAAACTAACCACTGGACTGTGGGGCTGGCCCTCTGTCTTCTTCTCATGTCCCGACCTGCAGGATAGTCGAACAGGTTCCTGGGGGAGGGAGGGAGAGATGGGACAAACACACACAGACACACAGAGTGGAGACAAGAGGAGGTGCTGATCAAGTCTTCAAGTGTTCTTTATTGAGGAAGAATGTCGAGTTATGTACAGGCTGGTGGGCACTGATTGGTTGCCCGAAATGCAAATGAGATAGAACAGTATGAACCAATCATTGGTGTGGGTGGATCTTTCCCGTTGCCTAGAAACCCAACCGCCCCGGGGAGAACAGTTGGTCACATGATTTCTGAGAACCGGTTTACTCAGTGAGAAAGTGAAACCTAATGGTTTCCAAGATGGTGGATAGCTCAAGATGGTGGATAGCTCAAGATGGCTTCCGTATGCAGTGCCCTCCACATTCTCATATGATATTTTAAGGACCGTTTTAGAAAACTTAGGTTCTTAAAAACTTTTGACCCACCAGGTAAATATTTGTAATTTCATACTTAGAATAAAATTTTGAACTGCAAAAATACATACATTCAATCTTTTAAATATGCGAGGGGACTTAAAAAAGTTCGTAGGACAATGGCTTAAAGTACATGTTTATTTTGGTGGAAAAAATTTTGGAAATTCTAATGAACTTCCCATCAGCTTTTTGAAAGACCCCTAGTATATGGATCCTCAACACGTGTTACACAAATTGACTATGCTTCTGATATAAATTTGAAACATATCTGGTGGTCATGTGATACTGTAAGTTAACTTTATTGTTGCTTCTGAAAATCATGTTTTATACTAATAAACAAGATACTGGATTAATTAAGGAATAAAATGAAGTGAAACTGCGTATTAAAAGAAGTAACAGTTCAAAATATCTTGATCTTGTACCGAAGGAAAATTATATCTTTGAAGTTTCAGATCTATATGAAATCTCTTCAAACTTCAGGTTCTTTTTTCATTTGTAAAATGATAATTTTTTCTCTACTTATAAGACTAAAATATTCTAAAAAGAAAATGAGTGGATACTTTGTAAAACAGTATTCGAGTGTTAGTTGGTAATGATAGTAATCATGGTAATTTTTTCTATTAGAAGATCTTGGGGAAAATATATATTTTGCCTTTTATAGAATATATATAACATGGGAAACAGCATAAAGCTTATTTGAATTTTGTTTATTTTATGAATTGTCCATTTTTTTCAAATTTTCAGTTTTAATTTTTTTTTTTTATTAGAGTGAACTGTTCAATAGCAAAGAGGACGATTTATTTGAAGACACACAAGAGAATTGTTACTTGGTGATTACACCTCTGGAAAGAAGATTGAAAGTTAGTGTCTGTTTGCTTTTTGTTTCTGTTTTTTTGGTTAGTGTTATTCTAAGTGAAGTAAAGAACATTTAAGAAATGTCCTTAAAGTATAAATAACTCAGTGCCTGGGAGAGAAAATGGTATTTCCAAGGATCTTTATCTTTCTGGCACCTCTGCAAGAACTCTTATGGCTTTACTTACAAATATATCACCTAAAAAGGGTACCATTTTGTAGAAAGATAGTGTAGACATGCTTCATGAAAGACAATATAATTAATTCAATTTTTTTAAGAGAGATATGTGCTATAGGGTGTATGCACTTGCCAGAGAGTCAGAGAGAGACAGAGACACGGAAAGCAAGAAATCACCCCCTTGGGGGGATGGCCATGCCACAATCCCTTCTCCTCCATTCTCCTCTTGGGATTTGGGCATGCACGCACACATGCTTGGTTTGTGATTCAAGCTACCGGGTCCAGGACTCGAGCCATGGTAGGCCATGTGGGAGTCCGCAACATAATCATTCACCATCTGCTGGTCCCATGAGCTCACTTTTGAAAACATATTCTTTCTGTTCTAGAGAATCAGTATACCACTGTGTGTCTTTTAGAGGGGCAGTGAATATGATAAATCATAATACATTCCAAACATAAACAGTTTATCTTCAAGTTTTCCATGAAGAGTTCCCTAAAAAAAGAGTTTCTTATTTTTTCAAATGTAGCAAGGTAATATACATTCTCTGTAAAATATTGAGACCATGCAAAGAAAGAATAAAAAAAAAAATAATAGTTACCTGTGAGTCTGCTATAAGAAATAACCAGCTTTAACACTTTGGAATGTCTGTTCTTACAGACTTTTTACAAATATAAGAAATTCATATTTGCATGGTAATATGATTATAAGATGTGTATTCTTTTGTAACCTACCTTTTTTTGCTTATAAAAAATTTTAAATATACAAGAAAGTTCCTAAAATATGATGACTATCTGTATATTCTCAATGTTAATTCAACTATTACTACTTTTTGAAATCATATTTATTTCATGTGTATTTGAGTGTGTATACATTTTTGCAGAATGACTTAAAAGTTGTAAATGTTTTAATATTTCACCCCTTTGTATTTCAGCAGGAATCTCCTAAAACTGAGCACATTTTCTTATGTAATTACAATGCCATTATTGCAATTAGAAAATTAATAATGGTCCTTTAGTCTTATGCACTAGGTAATCCATATTCAAATGTATTTAGTTATTACAAAAAATGTTTTTTATAGCTGCATTTTTCAGTATCTAGTCAAAGTTTTATTATCATCTCTCTCATTACTCTTTTAATGTAGAACAGTGCTCCCTTCCCCTTCCCCTTTTCTTATTTTTTTTCAAGTTTCTTTTATGTATTCCATGAGTGAGTACGAGAGGGGCAACCCTCAATAGGTTTTTCATTCTAGTATCCATATGCAGCCTCAGCCAGCCTGAGTTGTGGCCATGCACATACCACCAGAAAAACTTTTGTAACCTGAACATAGTAAAGTGAATATAAAGACAAATTGTGGGAAAAGAAATTGTAACATATGGCAGAGGGTTTATCTCCTTAATATAAATGTGCATTCTTATACAGTTATTATCGAGAATATAAAGTGGCCCAATATTCTCAGAGGAAAAACTTGGCATAGATAATAAGATATGAATTGTGCATATATTTTTACTCTCAAAGTTTCATTTCTAGAAATCTGCACTAAGGATATAGATAATTTTACAAGAATTTTTATGTCATGTTTATATATAATGGTCAAAATCTAAATATTCCATCATTAGGACTGTGGTAAATAAATATTTAGTTAAACCATGGAATACTATGTAGCTGTCAAAATGAATAAAGACATACTGATTTACACTGATTTAGAAGTGATTCCCAGATAGTTTAATTTATGAAAATATGACTTTATGAAAAGTTTAACATACGAGAAGACCAGTTCTTCTGTTTACAAACAACTTAAAATGATAGGTGAATTTTTAAAAAAAACTTCGTAAAAATTTAAGAAGCTGATACATAAGAATAGATTATGAAGCCAAATGTTTAAGGCTGGGACCCAAAGAGATAAACAGAATGCCGATGCTACTTTTACCCTTGTGAGCATGTGTGTTGAACCTAAAGCAGTGGTGCCCCCAGGCACCCATTTGGCAGGAACAAACACAGAATCCTTTCTGGAAGCACATGTATCTCAGGCCTCATGAGTTTCACAAATAATTTTTCTAAGAAAATGAGCCACCCTCAGAATAGCTAAACACGTAAAGAAACAAGGCATCAGTGAATGATTATTCATGGAAAATAACTAAATAACATGTTTTTTCTTTTTTTGAGAGAGAGATTTTTGCAATAGGGTATGTGTGCTCAGCAGAGAGACAGAGAAAAAGAGAGACACAGAAAGCAAGAAATCCCCAAGGAGGGATGACCACACCACAGTCCCTTCTCTATTCTCCTCTTGGGATTTTGGGTATGCATGCACATGCACCCAGTGTGCTAGATCTGGGACTCGAATTGTGGTCTGCTATGTGGGAGTCTGGTGACGTAATGACATCTGCCAGGAGAGATTTTTGCTATAGGGTGCATGTGCTCGCTAGAGAGACAGAGAGAGTCAGAGACACAAAGTGAGAAATCACCCCCCCAGGGGGGATGGCCACACCACAGTCTATTCTCCTCCATTTTCCTCTTGGGATTTAATGCACCGTGAGTTTTAAGTCACTGGGTTCGGGACTGGAATCGTGGTGGAGTACATGGGATTCTAACAACATAGCCATTATGCCATTTGCTAGTCCCCCAAATAAATTTCTGTCAACTAAAAATATATCAAAATAAAAAACGACAGATGATTTTAATAGTCAATTCAAAGAGATGGAGAACATATTACTGGACCAAAATATATTAGAAAAATGGTCCAAAAGGTAGCATAGACAAAAGAATGGAAATATGAAAGATTCTGAATAATGTAGAGGGAAGGCATGGGGGGAATAGAGATCATTGTATACCAATTTTGTTTCAAGGATCTACGTGGTCATAGTAGCTCTCAATGTGGCTAATAACCTTTGGGCCATTTAGAAGGCCTTTTGTAGATGAACAAGTCTACCTTCCTGGCTCTTTCTCCCATTTTACACATGGGGGAACAAATGGAGAGCCAGAAGGTTAAGTGATTTGCCAAGCTAGAACCAGTCTATTTCACTGTTCTCTCTGCAATGAAATTTGTTTTCCAATCAGTGTTTAAGAGAAATGGGGAAAGCAGGACCTTAGAGAAACTTGTACACATGTATATGAGTGTTCAAAGCAGCATTATCTATAATATTAATATTTCACTACTGGGTGTAAAGGAGAACAGAAAAGAAGATTTTGGTAGTTCAACATTGAAACATGGTAAGGTGATGAAAAGAACAAACTACAGCTACTAGCTAATACATAGGCAACCTGATACGTACAGAATTATTCTGTTTATGAAAGGTTCAGAAACAACACAGAAAAGCTGAAAGTGTTCCTTGGGAATTCCTACAAAGATGATAAAATTATGCAGACAAATAAGGAAGTTGTCTTAAAAGACCAAAGTAGTGTTGCCTCTGAAGGAGAAAAGGGAGTTTGTGATTGTGGAGGGCCCGTGGGCAGCTCCTAGAGGGCTAATGTTGGACTTGGATATAGTTCCATGGTTGTAGACTTCATAATTAGTCTGTGAACTGTTTTTATGTTATGCCCACTCTTCTGCATACACCATACAGCTCACAATAAAGAGAGAAAAAAACAAGATTCAATGTCATGGGGTGCATATGTGTCTGTGTTTGGTTTGGGGTGGGTTTTGTTGGTGGGGAGGAGAAAGAAAGCATTAAGTTTTGCAGAGGTATGTGATCTATTGACTGTGCAAATGTGATTGAGTATCTGGGAAGAGAGATGAGGTATACTATTTTATTTCAATTTCTTACTGTGTGCTCATTTTTGTGATTTTATAACAAAACTTCACAATATAGATTATTTACATGATCTAGTGGTTCACGATTTCTTCCTGCATTGGGGGTGTTTTGAGAAGAGGAGGGAAGAGAGAACACAACTTCTGAGGGTGCATTTTCAATTCACCCCCTTAGTCCTTCCTCTGCTCACTAAGCAGCCCTGCAGCAGATCAGACAGGCCTGTATACCTCCGGTGGGTACATCTCCCTGCCTTCTGAGTCACAAATTGCTGAGCAGATAAGTAATGGCGGTCCCACTGAACTAGGTCAACATAGGAAGTTTTAACATACCGGCTAGATATTTCACATACTTGGTGCTGCCAAGGGAAGATGTAGAAAGAATGTAGTCCTCACCCTCCTAGACCTATTCATTGATAAAAAGAAAAAAAGGTACCTGCCTTAAAGTTTAATTTAAAAGAAAGAAATCCAAAAAAGGAATGCATTTGTTTTTAAAATCTAGATAAACATGTATTATTAAAAGCTAGATTAATACTTAATATCCATCTGAAATGAAACAGCTTCTATCAGTTCAGTGACATGACTCTTTTTAAATTTTCAGAAGCAAAATATATTCTATGAATGTTTTATCCTCGGTGCTAAAATCTATTTATTTGGTACAATAGAAGGAATGGATTGTTCTCTGCCCAGTTCAGAGTCCAGTTATCTTTTTCTTTCAGTAGTTTTTTTTTTTTTTTTTTTTTCAGTTGTCATCCCTAGCGTTGAGTTTAACAGTACAAAAGCAAACTTGTGACAGTTTGGGGGTTATGTGTTATCTTTTACATTTTTGCTAAATTTGTTATATGAACAGAGAATTTCAAACAGTATCAAAATAAAAGTAATCATTTCTATTCATGTTATCGTTGCTTATGTGGATGCTTTGTTTTTGAAGCAGTTATTTCAACAACAAGGAAAAGCATTTCAGTGGGAGTGGAAGTGTTGGTAGGGCTTGATTTTTACTCATATTGATTCCTAGTTACTTAATCACAACAGTGAACTGGATGTTAATGTGTTGACTTTCTCTCATTTGATACATAAGTGATATTGCAGTTTTTTGTTATATTCTCCTTTGAAAGAGAAAAGTTACTTTTTTGGTAACTAGAGACTTAAAATCTATTAATAAAACAGTTTTGATTTCTGTATTCTCTGCTTTTCTATAGAAAAGTGAATTGATAAGAACATTTGAAGAAAGTACTTTGTAAGTGAACGATATGTCCAGTTTCATTTGAAATGATGTCTGGCAACTATTTTTATTTTTACTTCACAGGTTGGTTTTGCTTCTGTTGCAGAATTAAAGCAGCATGTCTTGCTTAAGGAAAAAATTATTTTGAAATCTCAGAAAGCTTTAATAAACCTGGTTCAAGGGAAAGGTGATAGAATATCAAGTACGGAGGAGGTAAAATGAATCATTTGACCATTTTATCATTTTATGAATTGAAAATCTGCAGGCTATTATTTAAATTGGAATATATTAGAAAATTTTACCTAGTGGCCCAAAAAGGAAAGTGGCAGGTATTATGGTGGACTTTCATGACATCGAAAAATATTTGATTAAGGAGCCAGTACTTTACCAATTTGTATATACTGGGTCATGACTTTTCCGATGACCTAGTAATTCTGTAGAATATTAAAATCTCAGTTATTGGGAATCCCGGGGAATCAGTCCTTAAAATTTTTAAAAGTTTCTTTCATGAGAAAGAGAGAAAGAGACCCAGAAAGGATCTTTTCACACTGTGACACCCTCCCTCACCACCATACACACACACACACACACACACACACACACACCAGCCTTCCAGCCAGCTAGGATTACAGGCTTCACAAGCATGTTCAAGTCAACTCAGGAAATGAACTCCAGGCCTTCTCATGGCTCCAGTATCACACAGTGGCACCTGCACCATAATTTAACCTTGTGTTGATGACATAATTTTATTGTTAATATTTGTATTGTCAGTTGCATTGATCATTTCTTTTTTAAAAATAATTATTTTACTTAACTTTATCTATTTTAATTTGACTAGAGAGGGACAGAGAGAGTAAGAGAAAGCAAGGCACCAGATCCAGGACTCAAACCACAGTCAGCCATGTGGAAGTCCAGTGCCCTCAACCACCACACTACCTGCAGGCTCCTGCATTGATCATTTCTAAGGATATGTATTCTTCTAGTGAATGCCCCTAAATCAATATATATTTTTTTAGTCCTTCTATATGCTTTTTGTGATGCTACTGTTTTTTCCCCTGCCACTTACTGTCATAAGAACCTTTTCAGGTACCTTGCAATTATGCCATGCCAGTACTTTAATGTAGAAAATTGGCAAAAATCACTCTGACTTCATAATAAAATACTGAGTTGTTGGAAAAGTCTTGAAGCATCTTTATGTAGAAAAACAGAAAAGGGACCAGGAGATAACATAGTGGTTATGTTGCTGGACTCCCACGTGCCAACTGTAGTTTGAGTCTTGCTAAGTGTGTGTTTGTGTGACCAAAATCCTGAGACGAAAATAGAGGAAAAAAGATCGCAGTGTGTCCATCCTCGCTGGGGAGTGATTGATCAGTCTGTCTCTCTGTCTCTGTCTGCCTCTCTGGTGAGTGCATGCACCCTGTACCAAAAATCTCCCTCTCTAAAAAAAAGAAAAACAGAAAAATACATCATGACTTTTCTGATGACCCAATAGTATTTGTGCACATTAATTACAGAGAAGGACACAGCTAGTAAGCTTACAAATAAATCAAGAAAAGCTAGACATGGGGAAGCAATGTTGCATTTCATTCCTTCAAGTTACTGTAGTGCTAGCTATGACTTCCTTCTAGGTTGACCATCCTTGGTCTGTGTGTTGTGTCCATAGGGGAGTTTTAGGATTAGGAGTGTTTTGATCCAAAATAAGATTCTGTTAATGTTAAAAAAAAAATGAGTATTTCTGTATAACTGATTCAGTTTCCTGGGAAACTTCACAGAAGTCATTATTCAAATTGCTTCCCCGTTTCCCTTTCCCACTTACCTCAATCATTTTGTGAGTATTAGAAAGGGGAAGGAATGTTTAGGAATGAATGTATTGAAACCACTATGTGTATGTAAGGCCCTACTTTTTATGTTGTTAATTTGATTTTTTAAATGTTTTTAAAGTTTATGTCTTTCTTTCAGGAGAATGAGAGAGATTGTCAGGCACCCTCAATAGGGTCTTATGTCATGTTCCCCCCCCACCCCACCATTCCCAGATAGCCAAGATCATGGGTGCATGCCTGGCATGTACTGGTTGACCAGGGAACCAAACCCATGATCTTCCATGTGGATCCAGCTTCCCTTGAATAGCACATTACCACTGCACCACAGAGCCTGCCAGTTGTTCAATTAGAAACCAGCCTGGTCAGTAGTAAAAATTTCCCTAGGCTTCAGACAAATAGCCTGCCTCACATCTCAGCTACTGGCAAAAGCATCAGAGTCCTAGGAACATGAGAGCATGGGCTCTGGAAACAGTCTGCTTTAGTTCACATCCCAGCTCTGCCACTTGCTAGCTGTGTGACTTTAGGCAGAGTAGCTTCCCTGTGCCTTATTCTCCTTACCTTTAAAATATATGTAATAGTACTTCTGACCTAGAACACCAGTTATTGTGAGGGTTAAATGAATTGATAATGCAAAAGGCATTTAGAACAATACCTGTCATGAAGGAAGCATTCAGTAAATGCGTATTATTATTTTCATTTACTATTTCTCCTCTTTCTACTGTTGTTAAAAATCTATATATGTATGAAATGATCGAGTATGGACTGAACTTTTAAGAATATACTTTTAACAATAATCTATTAGTAGTCCCAAACAAGTTTATAAACAGTTTTATTTACACAAAAGTCTACAGTTTCTAGGCTCAGTGCAAGTCACTGATTAAAGATTTCATCTTTTTGGCCAGTAGCAGTGGTGTAGTGGTAATGTAATACCTCCATGATGCTGAAGCCATGTGAAAATTTCCCAAGTTCACATCCCAAGGCCTCCCTGTAAACTCCAGGCATGTACCCTTGTTGCTGGCTGGCTGGGGATAGATCAAAGTGTGAAGAACCTGTTAGGGTCTCTCTCTCTCTCTCTCTCTATTTCTTTCTTTCTCTGTCTTCTCTCATGGAAGAAGTATTGATAAATAATTAAAAACTTAAAAAGAGATGAAATCATTTTCAGTATATCTAGGGTACATTTTATCAGATTATTTTTCAGAATAGAGTCCAGATTTACATCCCTGCTGGCTGTATGTTGAATACCCTATCTTATTTCTAGTTATGCCATGCTTTTTGATCTGAGTAGATAGATAATTATATAGTTTGATAATGTTTATCTTAGTAAATTAAATATAATCTATGTTTAGACCATCAGGTCTAGCCTAAAGCTGATTTACATTATTTTTTTTTACCTTTGCTACATTTGGTATCAGTTATTTGGACATATTTTTTCTATTAGGAATATCTTGTTCCTCTCTATGGTAATAAAGAAAATCTTGTCCATACCTTTGATGAAGAGTTACCAGACGATTTTCAAGATTCAGAACAGTTAGTAGAAAAGATATGGTATCGTGTAATAGAAGATAACTTGGTTGTTGGAGTGAAAACCACATCTTTGAAGCTGTAAGTAAATTCTAACATGATTACACTATCTTGATGCTCAAGTACATATGTAATTTAAAATATTCTAGTAGTCATATTAAAAATGTTAAATAGAAGCAGGTGAAATTAATTTTAGTGATGTGTTTTATTTTAACCCACTATATACCCAAATCATTTAAACGTGTAATCATTTCAACATGTAATTGAATGGGATTTACATTTCTTATACTGAGTTTTAAAATTTGCTTGTATTTTACTTGTATAATACATTGTAATTAGACTAGCCTCATTTCTGGTGCCCACTAGCCACATGGGTCTAGTGTCTTCTCTCTTGGCCAGGCATCTCTAGCAGTATCTATCTTTTACATAAATGCATTGAATTAGTATGATGGAGAACACCAGATTTATGAAGTCAAGATACTGTAGTCTCAGTGGAAATAGTAAAAAATGTACTGAACTTTCTAATGACCATATTTAGACATATTAGCACAATTTAAATACTATTGACTAAAGTGCATAGGTGAAAATTTAGTAAATAACTATCATAATACAGAGTTTCGTCTTTGGAGCGGTTGAAGTCATAGATAGGGAAGTGATGTCTATAGCATTAGCCTAGCAATAGGCTTTAGAGCCAAAACAGGCTAAATGTAGGCATCGCTATAAAAACTGCATTTGAACCACAAATATGTAAGCAAAGAGAAACCAGGGTGTGTCTTATAATACTCAGAGACAGGACAGGATTTTTTTTTTTTTTTGAGAGTTGTGGTTTTTTTTTTTTTGCCATAGGGCGTGTGTGCTTGCCAGAAAGACAGAGAGAGACAAAGAGACAGAAAACGAGAAATCACCCTCCAGGGGGGATGGCCACACCGCAATCCCTTCTCCTCCATTCTCCTCTCAGGATCTTGGGCACGCACACAGACGTGCCTGGCGTGAGTTTAAGCCACTGGGTCTGGGACTTGAACCTCGGTCGAGTACATGGGAGTCCAGCAACACAGCCATTACACCGACTTCTGGTCCCCACAGACAGGACAGGATATTTGAGCAGCTTAACATAGGAAGAAATCCAGATCACTTATCTAGTGGATTAGAGGTATGATTTTATTCTTTTGTTTCAGTGAATTCCTAAACTGTTTTGGGATGGTTGATCTTATGGGTTGTTCTTCTCTTTTGTTTAATATGCTGAGTTATATTAATCAATTTTTATATGAGAAAGTCAGTTTTATATTCCTGAGATAAACGCAGATTCATTTTATCATTTTGGTAGATTACAGTATTTGGTTTGCTAATGTTTGGTTAAGAATATTTATATCTATGTTCATGAGTAAAACTGGCTTGAGTGTCAAGGATATACTTGTTTATAAATGATATGAGTAATACTTTCTTTTTTTTTCTGTTCTCTGGAACAGTTTGTGTAAATTTGGGATTACCTGTTCTTTGATACTTCATTGTATTCACCTGAAAACAGTGGAAATTGATATTTTATTTTTGAAATGGTTTTAAACTACTGTTTCAATTTCTTTAATAATTATTGGATTACTCAGATTTTTATTCTTAAATGCATTATGCTTATATTTTTGTAGCAATTTGTCCATTTCACCTAAATCTTCACATTTTTAGCTTGTTTCTAAGATCCTCTTAGATATATATCAAGTGTTGTCAGAAATTTTTTTCCAGTCTCTTTTTATTTCAAACCTCACTTACGTGTTTTTTACTTCTTGATTAATTTTCATATATTTTTAGTCTTCCATGTATTTTATTATTTTTCCCCCAATTTTTTTGATCTTCGTTTGTATGTTTCATCTTTTATTAGTTTCTGATTCTTTATTATTTTCTTCTAATTTCTTTGGGTTTATTCTATTTTTTATTTTTATTTTTCACCAGGACATAATTAGATGTGGATTTTTTTTTATTCTCTTTTAAGTTATTGAGCTTCCTGGTTCTGAGAATTGATGTTTTATTGGCTGTTCAAAAAATTATGAATTCTTATTTCTTCAAATACTGATGGTTCTCCGATTTTTCTAATGTCTTTCTCCTATGGGACTCCAGCTAATCCTGTCTGACCTTCTCATTCTATGTTCCTTATCTCTTAACTTCTATTTCAGATGTTCTATTTACCTTTCTGTGCTAAATCCTAGATAAATTCTTCTAATGTATATTTTGCTCACCAATTTTATCTTCAGTTCTTTCCATTCTACTCTTTAATCACTGGGTTTCAAATTTTTATTATTACTTAAATTTATCTTAAGTTCTATTGTTTTGGTTTTTTTTTTTTTATCTACCTGGTCATCTTTGATTGCCTCTTCTATTATCCATCTTCTCTTTTATTTTCTTAGTGCATTGAACAGAATTACTTTAAAAATGTTTTTATATATAGAAAATTTCAAACATACAAAGAGTATAGTCTGGTGAACCATATCTGCCTGTTTCCCACCTCCATTAATTACCAAGTCATTTTTACTCTTGTTTCCACCTCCAGATTATTTCAGAGTACTCAAAGGCATCACATGATTTCATCTATAACTATGCCAATGCATGTATATTAAGTATAGGAACTTTAAAATATATATAATCACACTCCCCAAAATAATTAACAGGTAATTTCCCCAGTAAATATTCAAATTTCCCTCTTGTCTCAATTTTAGAATAATTTTCAAATCATGGGCCAATAAGACCTTTAAATTGGAATTGACTGCTATGTAAGCCCCTTGTAATCTATAGGCATCTCCTTCATGTCTTTTTTTTTTTTTTCTTGCTATGTATAATTTGAAGGTACCAGGCAGTTTGCTCTGTGAAGTTCTGTAGACTGGATTTTGCTGATTTCATCTTGTGGTGTCTTACTTAATGTGTTTCTTTGTCTCCTATATTTCCTCTAAATTAGTAGTTAGAGCTGAAGGCTGAATCAGATTAATGCTTGAATTTTTTTTAACAAAATATTTAATGGGTAGTGTTGTTTTCTTCTAACAGGAAGTCTATACAGTCTGATCATTTTCATTTTGTGATATTAGCAGCTACTGATTATCATTGCTTAGTCCCAGAGTTTCATTAGGATTTAAAGCATGGTAGCATTCTTAATTCTATTATTATTCTTTTAAAAATATTTTTATTTCTTTCATGAGACAGAGAGAAAAAGAGAGAGAGAGATGGAAACAGATAAACACTCTCTTCAGGGTCTTATCCCACCACAGTCTATGACCCTGGCCTGCCCCACCTTTCAGCTAGCCAGGATCATGGGCGTGCTCCCAGCATGCCAGTTGACTTGGGATCCAAGTCTCTATAGTCTTTCACATGGCTTCTAGCATTACAGCATTACAGAACATTGCCCTACCATCTGTGCCTCTGCAGCTGGGCCTATTGCTGCTTCTTTATTAGCTGGAATACTATAGCAAGAAACTCAACAGTTATTTAATAAACCTTTAAACATAGTTTATAATTTAAAAAACAGAGTTTGGGCACAAGGGATACTCATTGCTCCTCAGTGGGTGGTTGTTTCTAGACCTTTTTAGTTTACAGAAGTAGGAGATAATGGTTTTTGTTTGGCTGGTTGTAGTCTTGGGTATTTTAAGAGATAAAGTACAGTATAAGTCCATGCTGATAGTTCCTATTCAGATGGATGATTTCAAAGTTTTTACTTATGATCACCAATCTACATCTCTTTTCCATGGTTGAAAATTCCAATTCTCATTTGCACCAACCTAATTACTCATTTGCTTCATTCTACAGTATACATGCAGTATTCACAGATTAGCAATACCAAAAATATTATTATAAATGAAGTTTTTTGGGTCACTAGAAAAGTTATGATATATACTTGATGAGGCAGAAAAATACTGTTTTATTAAATACCTACTCTTGAGTAAAAAAAAAGTCATGATATATATTTTTCTATGGTTTTCTATGCAAAATGCGTCATGATGACCCAGTAGGTATACAGTGAAGTTCCTGTGTGTTAAAGTCATCTCTTTCATCATGTCAGCATTCTCAACTGTTTTACTTGCTAAACTTCATCAGTGTTAGAATGTATTAAAAATAATCCTATACCATATTTCTAAATTTGTTAGAAATGTAAATCCGGAAAGAATTGCTGAGGGATAAATAATATCCTGTATGAAAGAGCAGATTTTATTCAAGTCATAACATATATTCAAGGGGAGTATAAAATGTAATTTTTAGTTTTGAGGTATTTCTTTCTAAATTATTACCAAAGTCAATACTTAAAGAAAATAATGAGTAGTTATTTTCTTGTGTAAAAACAGGGGAGAGAGGACTTATCTCAAATATGCAATCTAGGAATCATTTTTATCATTTCTTTATCTTAAAAAATTATTTTCCTAAAGTCCAGCATATTTGAAGTGTTTTGCTTGCCTGTTTTAAAAGAAGTGCTATTCTAGAACCTTTAAAAATGGCTTTTAGTTCTCTGATATATTTTGCATTTTTTTTTCTTTTTGGAGAGGTTTTTGGTTATAGGGTACGTGCGCTCGCCAGAAAGACAGAGAGAAACAGAGAGACGGAAAGCGAGAAATCACCCCCCAGGGAGGATGGCCACGCCGCAGTCCCTTCTCCTCCATTCTCCTCTTGGAATCTTGGGCATGCACGCACATGCGCCCGGCGTGAGTTTAAGCCACTGGGTCCGAGACTCAAACCGTGGTCAACTACATGGGAGTTCAGTGACATAGCCATTACACTAACTGCTGGTCCTGATATGTTTTGCATTTGAAATGATGTTTCCTAGGAAAGGAGAGAATAAAATTTTTTGTTCTTGTGGCATTGAATCATATATCTGATTTTAAAGGATAACTTTTTAGACTAAACCAAACTCTGGATTTTTTACAGGTCCCTGAATGATGTGACCTTATCACTGTTAATGGATCAAGCACATAGTTCCAGTTTTCAGTCTATTATATGTCAAAATAGCGTAATTAAGCTGAATCCAGCTTCTTTCCCAGAACCACACTTGATGACATATGAAATAGAGTCAGAAACCAAAAGAATCAAGATGGCCCTTGACAGCCATGAAGAAAAAAGTTTTGTTCGTAAACAACCACGTAAGAAAGAGTGTTTACAAATAGTTGCTGTAACATCTCTTTTGCCACTTTTAACATTCAATAAATTTTCTTGCATCGTGCTCCTACAAATTAGGGAGAAAGAAAATAGTAACTGTCCTGAAGATCGTTATATTCTGTGTGGCAGAATTTCTTTAAGTCTAAAAGATCTTTCAAGTGGGAAATACCTATTGACATTTCCAAAGAAGAAGCCTATAGGTAATTTTTGTTGGTCCTTTTTAATCATATATGTAATTGTACCTGAAACTTGCAAGAACTCTGTATATTTGATAATGGCAGAGTTCGACGATAGAGCTTATGATGTGTTTCTCTTGTAGAACACATGGAAGATATTTCTGCACTTCTTGCAGCATCGCACAGATCTTGTTTTCAAGTCACATCATCCGATTATGCCCTAAACTCAATGAAGATGTGGCTTTTAGAAGATATGAAATGTGAAGTAATCAAAGAATTTCCAGGAATGTATTTTTGCAAAAGGCTGGGAAATTTCTATGGAACAGTCTTCAACTGGAAACAAAGAACACCATTTGAAGGGATTTTAATAGTCTATTCCAGGTAATGTATATCCAATTGTAGTCAGTCCAGAAATGTCAGTATGTTAAGTATCCAACAGTGATCTCTATAGATAGGATTCTGTGGCATTGTGGGATGTGTCAGAGCCATGACCTGGCTCTATGTGGCTCTGAAGTGGACAGGTGTGGTTTTATTTAGAAACTGAAGATCCCTGTTTCAATTTTATGTTTGTTTTGGCTTTTTTCAGGGCTTAGCATTTCTTTTTTTTTTTTTTTTTTTTTTTTGGAGAGGTTTTTCGCTATAGGGCGTGTGCGCTCGCCAGACAGACAGAGAGAGACATAGAGACAGAAAGCAAGAAATCACCCCCCAGGGGGGATGGTCACGCCGCAATCCCTTCTCCTCCATTCTCTTCTCGGGATCTTGGGCACGCACGCACACGTGCCCGGCGTGAGTTGTAAGCCACCGGGTCCGAGGCGCGAACCGCGGTCGACTACGTGGGAGTCCAGCGACATAGCCATTACGCTAACTGCTGGTTCCCAGGGCTTAGCATTTCTTTAAGATTTTCTTTTACCTCTCCTTGACAGTGAAATTGTAAAAAATATTATATTGGGGGCCAGCAGGTGGTGTGGTAGTTAAGTTACTGGAATCCCACATGGCCAATCATGGTTCGAGCCCCAAAGCCATGACTTGAAAAATCACAATAAATAAATAAATACATATTTTTAAAAAATATATTATATTCATCTTATCACTCAGCAGAATTTAAACAGGATAAGAATTGACTAATTTGTTATAGGATATGTATATTTGATTGTTATAGTCTGAATTTTATGAGTGCTTACATGCATTATTGGTTCTATTCTTCATTACAGTGTTTATAAAGGAATATTAATTGATTACTACAATATATTACATGTGACCACTTGTGCTATTTCAATTTTTGTAATTTTTTTTTATTCTAGGAGTCAAACAGTTTTGTTCCAGTGCCTTCATAATCTCATCAGCATTCTCCCTGTAAACTCTTTCTTTAAACATCTAAAATGTGGAAGGGAAGATTTCCTACTTGACCATTTTACATTGATTTTGGAGAAGGAACTGGTTACCCTTGGTTCTATTTTTTCCACCTTAACTAAAGTTGAAAGCAACTTTGTGCAGAGCTGTGAAATAAGCAAAGAAAAGAGTAGTGTCACTGTTGATGCCTTATCAGAGGGAGAGGAAAAAATCCATTTGTACAGAAAAGAACTTCAGAGAGAAAAGAAAAAAATGTTGGGAACAAACCTAAAAGTGAGTGGTGCACTTTACAGAGAAATGATTTTGAAAGTAGCTGAGATTCAGTTGAATTCAGACCTCACTGCACAGAAACTGACTGGTTTATAATTACAATTGTAGTTTGATTATGTTTTAACGAATATTGTTATTGCCATAAAGTTTTGATTCTGCATGTTATATGCCTCTTTTGTAAAAAATAAAGATGGGGGCCTATTGTAGTAAGTAGAATCTTTAGTTTTGGTGATGCACAAAATTGTGTGCTGTATAGAGCAGCAGTTCTCAATTGGGTCTGTTTTGTCTTTGTCTCTCACCCAAAGTCCAAAAGCACTTGGCTATGTGTTTGGAGACTTTTTTTTTCTTGGAAGTTGTAGAGTCAGAGAGGAGTGAAGCAGGGGTGTTAATAAGAAACTAGTGGTTAGAGGAGGCCAGGGATGCTGTTAAACATCCTACAATGTACAGAACTGCTTCCTCAGCAAAGAATGATCCAACCCAAAATACAGTTGTGCAGAAGTTGAAAAATCTTGTCTCAATTACCACTTAAGTAAGACACAATAATGTAGCAGTATTTTGTTCTAAATCCTTAAACATAATCCTTCTCTTCCTTTTAGAGAAACGTATCATGTAAAAATCAACTTCAAATATTAGATTGTTGGGAAAGTCATGATGTGTTTTTCTGTGCAAAAAATGTGTTATGACTTTCCCAACAACCCAGTAGATAATTAAGCAAGGTTGTCAACATTCCTGAGTTTCCATAAATATCAAGCTGCCTACAAACATATAAATGGCAGAATGTATAGGTGTGACCCTTAAAATGAAGTTGTTTAAGCCCTTGTTAGTTCAAGTTGTATTAGAAAGTTGCTCTGAAATTGTGTATAGAAATGTGAAAATTTTAGGAAATTTTTCTGAAAAGCTTATCTTTTTTTAAAAGACAAAGCATTCCTCACAGGCCACTATTTTTTTAAAAAAAATTATTTATTTAACATTCATTCACTGAACATCATCACAGCGTACAATATGTGATTTCCCATCCAGAATACACTGTATAGTGGTTTAATCATGCATGTTATCATCAAGAAATAATTTTCCATTGAATCTCTCCCCTTATTTCTCACTCTCTGCCATTTTCCACCCTACTCCCACACTGTCTCTGGTATCTATAGTTGCTTTTCATTCCTTTCCCCCACACATTTTATTGATTCACAAAATATCTTAGTTAATCTAACTACTTTCAATAGCAAGTTCAGCTGATATATACATATCTGTGAACACATGTTTGACTTTAGGCATGAAATTCTGTGAGTAGAATGAATATACTTTAATGTAGCTGCTGGCTAAGCTATATAGCTTACTGTGGTCATTAAATAGGTATTTTTAAAATATATTTCTTAATTTCAAGAAAGATAGTTTTAGCTTTCATAAATCAAAATCAAAAAATGTTAAGAGAACTTTGCTTAAGACTTAAAGCCAGGGAACAGGTTAGGATTCTGTTCAAATAGTAGGTACACGGGCCTGTCAACAACTCAAGAGAAGACAAAAGTCCTTAACTCTGGAAAACAAAGCTTAGAAGAAGATCAGTGAAGTTTTAGTCACATCATATAATTCTATTTCACCAGTTCAGTCTCCTGTAAATAATCTATCTTCTGTTGTGGTTCGATCTTTCAATTTAAATTCTGCAAGGTAACATTTAACTCCGGATTTGTCCCTACCATTAAGCTGGCCATTTTCTTAGTTGTTTTTGAACTCTTATTTCTGTGCATCTGACTTTAGTTTTCCTGATATAGCACTCCCTTCAGAACTTCTTGGAGAACTGGCCTGGTAAATTCTTTCAGGTTTTATCTGAGAATGTTCTTGTCTTCTCTTCCCACATGAAGGATAATCTTACTAGGTACAGTATTCTCAGTTGAAATTGCTTTTCACTCCACACTTTGAATATATTTTCTCATTTTTTCCTTGTTCGTATTGTTTCCAATGAGAGGTTTGCTGTTAGCCTGATGGGATGTCCTTTGTAGGTAACTTGACGTTTCTCTTTTGCCAATCTTAGTATCTTGTCTTTGTGTTTTTGGTCAGTCTGGCTGTAATGTGACTTGGAGCATATCTTCTTGGGTTGATTCTATTGGGGGTCCTTTGTATTTCTTGGGTCTGGATCTTTGAATGCCTCTCTAGGTTTGGAAAGTTTTCTTCCAGGATTTCATGGAATAGATCATCAACACCTTTATTAGTCTCTTCCCCTTCTAGGATAATGATTATCCAGATGTTTGGAAGCTTAATGGTATCTAGTATTTCTCATATATTATTCTCATTTTATTTGGGGCTATCCTCTCAGACTTCATGGTGGATTCTGCTAGTCCAGTGATTCTGTCTTCTACATTTGAAATTCGACTTTCTGTATAATCTAGTCTGCCTTTAATAGTTTCAAGGGAGGATTTGACTTTCTGTATTATTGTTTTCATCTCTAACCGTTCCATTTGATTCTTTTTTATGGTGTGTATTTCCTCTTTCAGATCATGCAAGAACTTCCTCACCTCCTGGAACTTGTCAGCTCTTTTCTCCTGCCTCTTCTAGAGTTCATTGTCTCTCTTCTCTTGCACCTCTGTTAGTTTTGTACTCATGAATATTTTAAATTCTTTATCAGACATTTCTGTGTGTTCCATTGTACTATCTGTGGATGAAGGGAAGTTATTCTTTTCCCTTGGGGGGTAGAGGTATTTTCTTGGTTTCTCATATTTCTTATTCCTCTGTGGTGATTTCTAGTCATCTGATGAGTTTCAATCTGAGCGTTCAGAGGTGTACAGGAGGAGGTGACCTGCAGTCTCTTTGCCCTTCTGATTTTCTTCCTCTCAACAATGAGATCTGGAGGGAGAATTCTCAGCAGAAAGTCGTCATTTCTCTTATTCCCTGAAAGCATTAGTTCCAGGCCACTATTTTTAAAAAAATCAGAACAGAGCCAGCAGGTGTGGTTAAGTGGCTGGACTTCCACATAGATGACCATAATTTGAGTCCGGGACCTGGCAGCTTGAAAATCACGCCAGGTGTGTATGCACACATGCCCCAAATCCCAGGAAGATTATCAGGAGAAGGGATTGCAGCATGGTCATTCTGCCTTCGGGGTGATTTCTCACTCTCCTTCTTACTGTCTTTTGCTTTTTGTCCAGTGAACACACATGCCATATGGCAAAAACCTTAAAAAATAAAAGTCAGAATACTTTAAAGCTATCTGAAGTTCCAACTCTTAAGTAAAAATTCTAACTAAAATAACTAAAGAATGTGGTGCTCCTTAAGAACTGAGAAACTTAAAAATAAGTGAAAATTCACTTTAGTTAAGAAGTGATTTATAAGAGGTCTAGTGAAAGACATTTCAAAGGGCTAAAAATTCAACCTAGTTTTTTTTTTTTTTTTTTTTTTAAATAAGAATTCTGGAGTGTTAGAAAAGGGGAAAAAGACACAAAAGGATATGGTCTAAAAGAAATGTTCCTGATCTTTTTTAGTCTAAAATCTTTAAGTAAGATGGAAGTTTCCTTCTCAGTTGAAAGAAGTAGAGATGATTATAGAAAGTGGCAGCTCATGTTTACTGCTATGAAGTACTAATTGCCTTCATGCTTTAGAAGTGCTTGTACCAATGATCTGGTGATGCACATAGCTTTTAAAGAGAATATAGTTTATTAGTTTCTAATCTTGGTTTTCATGATTGTCCATGTAATATGCAACCTCTTTTTCTAGTAATTTGTTGCAAATGGAGATAGAGTCTCTATGAAATATCAATTGGAATTATTTCAGACTTTCTGCAAATGGAAATGAAGTAAATTCAAGATTAATTGAGCAATCTGTAAATAGTATGTGTTATGTGCTATCTTTTGAGACTGTCCATGATATATTCTGAAAGAGCAACCACGTACAAAATATAGGAACTCAGTTGTAAAATGGAGGCTGTCCAAAAATTAAACAGGATTTAAGTGTAATTTTCTGTTGGGAAGTTAGGGCACTAAAAAAGAAACTAGCACATTATTTATTTTTTATTTATAAATTCAATCAAACTATTAATCCAAATATGCCAAATAACTTGTTTTAAGTTAGTTTTATATGCTAGTATATTTACTTACTATGAACTAGATGCTATCCTTACCACTTTTATGATTTAGTGGTCTGTTTGCATCTGTAAGCATATTCCATAGGCCCTGGGTACAAATCTGAGGTTCCTTCTCAAAAGCACGGTCTTTGCAAATCAATACTACTAAACTTTGTTTTGAAACAGAGCTCTCTACACTTTTCAGACAAATAGTTGTCTGTTAGCCCCTGACCCTATAACTAAGAAATATATACAATGCCAGTTTAGACATGACACACTTCAATTCATTGACCAGGTTTAGGTAATGGACAAGAAATGTAATATTTATTGGCTATCAACTATATGCTAAACAGTAAGCTTGAAACACCCATACACACACATACACACACACACACACATATACCCATACTCATGCACTTATCCATATATGGTTCAATCCTTCGCAGCAACCCATGAAGTATAGTAATTAGTGTTGTCTCCAGCATTAAAAAAATTGTTAAACCAAAATTAGGGGGTACATGAAAATACCTTCATCTTGTATCCTTCTTACAAAATTATTTCCCAAATTGTAGACATTTTTTGAATTCTTATAATAAATTACAAAAGCATTCTGGTTTTTTGTTTGTTTACCAAAGGACATGTGCACTTGGCAGAGAGAGAGAGAAAGAAAGGGAGAGATCACCTTTCATGGGACATGATCATGCCATAGTTCTTTTTTCGTCTCTCCCTCCTTTTGGGATTCTGGGTATGCACGTACATGCAGCTTGGCATGTTTCTCAAACCACCAGTTCTGGGACTCAAACAACACAATCGGCCAGGTGGGATTCAGTTGCCTTAACCACCACACCATGACTAGCCTGAAAATGTTTTGTTTTGTTTCATTTCTATGAATATGGGGGTAGAAGCTCTTTCTTGGATAACCCCATCTGAAGGACTTCACACTTATACTGCTGAAGACAGTGTGGTGTGATGGAAAGAGTGCTGACACATAGCCAGCATACTAATTGAACTCTTCAAGGATTTGCTTTGTTTGCTATTTTTGCATTTTCTGTATCTGTTATTTGTATTGCTTACTGCCTCAATAAAGTAGTCTTATCCCATAAAAGCCCACGCCAATGAATGTCCTCACAATGCTAAGGTCCTGTTTACTTTCATGGCCCTTATTTCAATCATCTTTTCTTGCCTTTTTATCCATAGGGTACCAGATGCTATTCAGGTTCTGAACTTTCGTAAGGGCAGTAAAGCTAACATCTATCATCCTTTCACTGTTCAGATCTTGCTGTGCTACACTTGTGAGCAGCTGTGCGGACACAGGTACCTATATGCATAAGTGTGGGCCTAAGTTTTGCCCCTAAGCTAGGATGTTTCTTTAGCATCTTTAACTTTGTCTTTAATTATCCATTTTCCCATAGCAGCAGCCATTTACCCAGAGTATTGTAGTGTTATGGCCATTGTAGTATACCATTAGCAATCTGTCAAAACATTTAGTGCTAGATACCAGGTCAGCTAGGAATGAGAGAGAAGTATCTACTTCCCTTTTGCATACCAGAACTCTCATTTTGACTAGGAAACTTTTTTTTTCCCATGATTTATGTGATTGGGGAGGTGGATCACATCCTCAATTCCAGAAGTTAGTCTTGACTAATCTAAGACAGTTACTGCAAGATACTTTCTGGCAGTTGTTATTGGTCTGGGGTGAGCACAAGACCTAAGTTAGGCTTACTTGGAATTAGGACAAGGATTTTTTTTCTTTTCTTTTCTTTTTTGGTGAGGAAGATAATTTCTATATGTCCTACAGGAAGTAGGTGGCCCTAATTTAAAAAGTTGAGAGTTATCTTATTTTTTTATTTAAATATATTTATTTTTTATTAGTCACTGTACATCTTTACAGTATGCAAAATGAACTTTCCCAGCATGAATAGTATGTATTAGTCCAGTCAAAGCTATTACTAAACACATCATCATCGACAGCCTTCCATTTTTGTAACTGTCAAATGTTTTGCTTTTTCCTCCTTGATTCCCTCCCACCTGCCCCCTCCCCCCCCATTGCCCACTCTTCTCCCAAACTGTCTTTTGTATTCACATTTGCTCCCCATGGTTTTATATCTCCTGATCTTTCATGGAGTGCAGACATTCATTAAGTTTTTTTTTTTTTTTTTTTTTTTTTTTATCAACAGATAATCATCCATTTCTGTGCCTTATAAATGTCTTGGCTCTCTATTTTTCTCCTTGATTCTCTTCCTCTCCTGCCCTTTTCCTACATTGTCTCCAGTTTCTGTAACCATTTTCCATGCTTTTATATATGCTAATGTTTCAGTCTCTGCTATAGAGTGCAGACAGTTGTTATAAAGTGGACACATACAGTGTCTCTCTTTCATAGCATGACTTGCTTCACTCAGCAGTAAATCTGTATTTGTTCACTTTCTTTTTTTAACATTTTTTAATTTCATTTTCTCTTTTACATTCAACCACATTATTTAGCTTACAAACTGAACATTTCAACATGTGAGCATTTCTCCCTAGTCCAGTTGATAAAACTATGAAAGTATCTTCTACAGATAATACCACATTTCTTTGTCCTATTAATGCTTTGCCTCTCTATTTTTCTTCTAAATGTCCTTCCTCATTCTCTACTCTTTCACACACTTTGTATCTGGTATTTATATGCTTTTACTATGTTTCTATATCCTTTAGTCAATCAGTTTCAGTCATAGAGTGTGGACACTCAGTACATATTAAGTGGGGACATACAATGTCTCTCCTTCATAGCCTGGCTTGCTTCACTCAGCAGTAAATCTTCCATATTCTTCCACTTTCTGTTAAAAGCCAGGGTTTTGTTGTTGTTTTTGTTTGTTTGTTTGTTTTTGTGGCTGAATAGTATTCCATAGAGTATATGTGCCACAGTTTTTCAATCCATTCATCTGTTCGCGGGCGTTTGGGTTGTTTCCATGTCTTAGCTATTGTGAATAGTGCCATAATAAACATCAATGTGCAAGCACGTTTCCAATTAAGAATTCTTCTGTCCTTTGGGTAGATACCAAGGAGTGGGATTGCCGGATCATATGGTAGTTCTACTTGTAGATTTTTGAGGAATCTACAAATTATTCTCCACAGTGGCTGGACCAATTTACATTTCCACCAGCAGTGTAAGAGAGTTCTCCTTTCACCATACCACCACCAGCACTTATCATTTTTTTTTTTAATCTTAGTCATTCTGACTGGGGATAGGTGGTATCTTGTTGTTGTTTTGATCTGCATTTCCCTTATATTGAGGGATGTTGAGCATTTTTTCATATGCCTTTTGGCTATTCATATGTTATCTTTAGAGAGTGTTTTTTTTTTCAACTCATTCTCCCATCTTTTAATAGGATTGATCATCTTTTTTTTGGAACAGCTGCTTGAGTTCCTTTTGTATTCCGGTTATCAGTTCCTTATCTGATGAATAGTTTACAAAAATATTTTTCCATTTTGAGGGCTGTTGGATTCACACTAATTACTGTGTCTTTTGCCATGCAGAAACTTCTTAGTCTGATGTAATTCCGCTTGTCTATTTTGGGAATTATCAACTGCACTTTGGAGATCTTATTTAAGAAGTCTTTGCCTACACCAATGTCTCCCAGAGTTTCCTCAGTGTTTTCCAGGAGCAGTTTTATAGTTTGAGGTCTTAGATTTAGATCTTTGATCCGCCTTGTTCACTTTCTATCAAAAGTCAGGGTCTTGTTTTTTATGGCTGAGAAGTATTCCATAGAGTATATGTGCTATACTTTTTCTTTTCTTAAATTTTTTTTTTTTTCTGGAGAGGATTTTCCTATAGGGTGTGGTGCGTTCGCTCGCGAGAAAGAGAGACAGAAAGCGAGAAATCACCCCCCAGGGGGGATGGCCATGCTGCAATCCCTTCTCCTCCATTCTTTCAGGATCTTGGGCATGCACGCACGCACATGTGCCCAGCGTGAGTATAAACCACTGGGTCCGGGACTCAAACCACGGTCGACTACATATTTTCATAATCCATTCATCTGTTCATGGACATTTGGGTTGGTTCCATGTCTTAGCAATTTTGAACATGGATTTGCAAGCACTTTTCCTATCCTTTGGGTAGATACCCAAGAGTGGAATTGCTGGATCACATGGTAGTTCTACTTGTAGATCTCTGAGGAACCTCCATATTGTTCTCCACAGTGGCTGGACTAATTTATATTCCCACCAGCAGTGTAGGAGTGTTCCATTTTCACCACAGCCTTGCCTGCACTTATCATTTTTTGTTTTATTGATCATAGCCATTCTGACTGGGGTTAGGTGGTATCTTATTGTGGTTTTGATTTGCACCTCCCTTATGGTGAGATGTTGAGCATTTTTTATATGGTTTTTGGCTGTTCATATGTCTTCCTTAGAGAGTCGTTTGTTCAGCTCATTTTCCTATCTTTTAAGTGGATTGATTTTTTTTTTTTTCAGTTAAGCCACTTGATTTCCCTGTGTATTCTGGTTATGAGATCCTTATTTGAGGCATAGTTTACAAAAATATTCTCCCATTCCAAGGGATGTTGATTCACACTAATTACTGTCTTATGCTGTACAGAAATTTCTTAATCTGATGTAATCTCACTTGTCTATTTTTGGGATTATTGCCTGTGCTTTGGGGGTCTTATTTAAGAAGTCTTTGCCTACTCTGATATCTCCAAGAGTTTCCCTAGTGTTTTCCGGTAGTAGTTTTATAGTTTGAGGTCTTAGGCTTAGATCTTCAATTCACTTTGAGTTGATTTGTAATGGTAAAAAATAGGGATCCAGATTCATCTTCCTGCAGGAGGATACCCGGTGTTTTCAACACCATTTGCTAAAGAGGTTTTCCTTTTCCCACTGGATTGACTGGTACACTGTCAAAAATCAGTTGGCTGTATGTTTTGGGGTTTATTTCTGGGGTCTTTAGTCTGTTCCATCAGTCCACATGTCTGTTTCTCTGCCAATACTATGCTCTTTTAATTATCACAGCTTTGTAGTATATTTTGGGATCAGGGAGTGAGATGCCTCCTATTCCACTCTTCTTGCACAGGATGACTTTGGCAATACAGGATCTTTTATGATTCCAGACAAATTCTATGATTGTCTTTTCTAGATCTGTAAAGAATATCTCTGCTAATTTGATTGCGATTGTGTTAAATGTGTAGATAAAATTGGGTAGAATTGCCATTTTAATTATATTGATTCTTCCAATGCAGGAACATGGGATGTCCTTTCACTTTTTTGTGGCATTTTCTATTTCTGTTTTTAGATTTTCATAGTTTTCCTTGTAGAGGTCTTTGACTTCTTTGGTTATATTTATTCCTAGGTATCTTATGCTTTTTCTTATGGTAAATGGGATTACTTTCTTCAGTTCTACATCAGTCTGCTTGTTGTTCGTATATAGAAATGCTATAGATTTTTTTATGTTGATTTCATATCCTGCCAAGAGTTTTTTCATGGATATCTTTGAGTCTTCTATGTATACAATCATATCATCTGCAAATAGAACTGTCTTCTCTTCTTCTTTCCCTATTTGAATGTCTTTTTTAAATTCTCTTTTCTGATTGCATTGGCTAGGATTTCCAGCATTGTATTTGAAAAGGAGAAAGTGGGCAGCCTTGTCTTATACCAGTTTTTAGTTGAAAAGCTTTGAGGTCTTCCCCATTCAATATAATGTTAACTATGGGTTTTTCATAGATGCCTTTTATTATGTTGAGACATGACCCTTCTATGCCAATTTTGCTGAGAGTCTTAATCATGAAGGGATGTTGTACTTATTGAATTTTTTTTTCTGTATTGATTAATATGATTATATGGTTTTAAATCTCTCTTTCCGTTACTATGGTGTATTACATTTATGGTTTTGTGTATGTTGAAACATGCTTGCATCCCTGGAATAAAGCCTACCTGGTTGTATGTATAACCATTTTTATATGTTGGATACGATATGCTAGTATCTTGTTGAGAATTTTTGCATCTATATTCATCAGAGATATTGGTCTATAATTTTCCTTCCTTGTTATATCCTTGTCTGTTTTGGGCATGAGGGTGATGGAGCTTTCATAAAATGAATTTGGGAGAGTTCATTTGTTTTGAATCTTTAGGAAAATTTTGAGTAGAATGAGGGTTAACTCTTCTTTAAAAGTTTTGTAGAATTCAGAAGTGAACCCATCAGGACCTGGGTTTTTCTTCGTTGGGAGATTATTTATTACTGATTCAATCTCTTTGCTTGTTATGGGTCTATTCAGGCTTTCTATGTCTTCCTGATTCACTCTTGGTAGATTATATTTGTCCAGGAATTTGTCCATCTCATCCAGGTTTTCTTGTTTGTTGGCATATTGTCACTCATAGTATTCTCTGATGTTTTATATTTCTATTATGTCTGTTGTAAAATTGCCTGTTTCATTGAGAACTTGATTTACCTGGTTCCTTTCTCTCTTCTTAATTATTCTAGCTAATGGTTTGTCAATTTTGTTTATCTTTTCCAAGAACCAGCTTTTGCTTTCATTTATTTTCTGTAGTTTGTTTATTTTCTATTTCATTTATTTCTGCTTGAATCCCTATTTCTTTTTACCTGACATTTTTTGGACTTTTTTTGTCATTTTTTTCCATTTCCCTGAGGCATGATATTAGTTTGTCCATTTGCCACCTTTCCATCTTTTTTTAATATGCACTAATTTCCATGAACTTCCCTCTTATGACTGCTTTTGCTGTGTCCCATAGATTATAGAAACTCATGTACTCATGATTATTGGTTTCAACGGGTCTTTTTAAATCAGTCTTAATTTCTTCACTAGCTGTAAAGTCATTCAGTAATAGGTTGTTTAGTTTCCATGTTTGTGTGTTTTTGAGAGTTTTTTTTCTGAAATTAATATCAAGGTTATTTCCATCATGATCAGAGAAGATGCTGGATATGATTTTTATGCCTTTGAATCTGTAAAGGCTTGTTTTGTGCTCTGTCATATGGTCAGTCTTCAAAAGGATTCCATGGGGGGTAAGAAAAATGTTTATTTCATGGTTTTCTTTAGCTGTCTGTCAAAGTCTATTTGATTTATCGTATTGCTTAGAACCTGTATCTATTTGCTTATTTTTTGTCTGGATGATCTGTCCAAAGGAGATAGTGGACTGTTGAGATCCCCAACTACTAGTATGTTGATTAGTGTGTTGTCTAAAGAGATCTATCTCTCCTTTTAGATCTTACAGTCTTTCTTTCACCTATTTGGGTGCTCCTGTGTTGGCTGCATTGACATTTATAAGTGTTATATATTCTTGATGTATTAGCCCTTTTACTACTATATAATGCCCTTCTTTGTTCCTTCTTACATTTTTTTGTCTTAAAGCCTATTTTGTCTGAAATCATGATCACAACTCCAGCCCTTTATCGGTTTCCATTGGCATGGAATACCTTTTTCCAGCCCTTCACTTTTAGTCTATGTATGTCTTTATCCATGAGGTGCATTTCCTGTAGGCAACAGATAGTTTCTGCTTTTTAATCCATTCACCCAGTCTGTGTCTCTTGATTGGAGAATTTAATTCATTAACATTCAACATTATTATCGATTTTTCCAGACTTGCCCCTACCATTATGTTAACCATTTTCTTGGTTGTTTTTTGTTCTCTTGTTTCTGTCTGTCTATTTTTAATTTCCCTGGTATAGTACTCCCTTCAGAACTTCTTGAAGAACTGGTCTGGTGTTGGTAAATTCTTTCAGGTTTTGTTTATCTGAGAATATTTTTTATCTTTTATTCCCATTTGAAGGATAATCTTGCCAGGTATAGTAATCTTGGTTGAAATTGTTTTTGTTTTAACACTTTGAATATATCTTCACATTCTTTCCTTACTTGCATTGTTTCTGCTGAGAGATCCAAATGTTAGCCTGATGAGATAAACTTTATAAGTAACTGGACATTTCACTCTTGCCATTTTTAGTATCTTGTCTTTATCTGTGATTTTGGTCATTCTGGCTATGATGTGCTGTGGAGAGGATCTTCTTGGGTTGATTCTATTTGGGGTCCTTTGTATTTCTTGGGTTTGGATGTTTGATTGTTTCTCTAGGTTTGGGAAGTTTTCTGCAAGTATTTCATGGAATAGACCGTCTATGCTTTTGTCTGATTCTTCACTTTCTGGAATACATATTATTTGAATATTTGGACATTTCATAGTATCTAGTATTTCTTGTATGTTGTACTCATTTTTAAAAATTATTTTTTCATTATTTTTGATGGTTTTATCTAACATGTTTTGTCTTCCAGCTCTCAGATTCTGTCTTCTGCATGGTTCAGTCTACTATTAATACTTTTGAGGGAAGTCTTGATTTTCTATATTACTGTCTTCATCTCTAAGAGTTCTGATTGAATTCTTTTATTGTGTCCATCTCCTCCAAATCCTGGAAAGACTTCCTCATCTCTATTACCATGAATATTCTGAACTGTATTTGTGACATTCCTGAAAATTCCTCTGTGTTGTCTATGTTTGAAGAAGAGTTACTCTGTTCCATTGAGGAAGAGATATTCCTTTGGTTTCCCATACTTTCTTGTGACTCTGCACTGGTTTCTAGTCATGTGATAGATTATACACTACTTCCTGTTTTTCTGTTGTTGATTCTGTAGCATCACAGAGAAGAAGAGCTCTACTTCTCAGGTGTATTCTTGGAAGAGGGCCTTGTCTTCTAGTCAGAGAGTACGTATTTAGCCACCTTCAGGTGTTGCTTCCTTTCCCAGTCTCTTGAAACCCGGTGCACCAGGGGCCAACCTGGAGATTTTCAGATGGAAGAAGAAAAAGGATTCACGTGGCAGTTCAGGAAACTGTGAAGTCTCAAAATATTCCTGGGACGGGTTGGGAGGCAGGAAGAATCTTGAAGTAGTCTCCAGTCTCTGCTTCCCTCGCCAGCTGCTGTCTCTCCCTGGTCAGCAGCAGCACAGGCTCTGGGGAAGATGGTGGTGGGTGGATATACCTGGGACAGGTTGGGAAGCACGAAGAAACTTGGAGCTGTCTCCTGTCTCAGCTTCTCTTACCAGCTGCTGCTTCTCCCTGGTCAGCAGCAGTACAGGCTCTGGGGAAAAAAAATCAACATTCATTAAATATTAAGAGGGAGCGTACATTGCCTCTCTTTCAAAGTCTGGCTTGCTTCATGCAGCATTAAATCTTCCATATTGGCCCATTTTCTATGAAATGCCAGGGTCTCATTTTTTTTATGACTGAGTAGTATTCCATAGAGTATACTTTTTCAATCCATTCATCTATTCTTAAACACTTGGATTGATTCCATTCCTTAGCAATTGTGAATAATGCTGGAATAAACATGGATATACAGATGCTTTTCTGGCTGAGTGTATTTCTATTCTTTTGTTAGATACCAAGGAGTGGAATTGCTGGATTGCGAGGTAGTTTTATTTGTAGGTGTTTGAGGAACTTCCATATTGTTCTTTACAGTGGCTGTACTAATTTACATTCCCACCAACAGTGTAGAAAGTTCCCTTTTCTTTTTTTAATCTTAGTCACTCTTACTGTGATTAGGAAGTACCTCATTGTGTTTTTTGTTTGTTTGTTTGTTTTGAGGGGTTTTTGCTATAGGGTGCGTGTGCTTACCAGAAAGACCGAGAGAAATAGAAAGTGAGAAATCACCCCCCTGGGGGATGGCCACACCGCAATCCCCTCTCCTCTATTCTCTTCTTGGGATCTTAGGCATGCACGCACACATGCCCTGCATGAGTTTAAGCCACTGGGTCTAAGACTCGAACCGCGGTTTACTACATGGGAATCCAGCGACATAACCATTATGCCAACTGCTGGTCCCCTTATTGTGGTTTTGATTTGCATCTCCCTTATGATAAAGGGTGTTTAACGTTTTGTCACATGCTTTTTGACTGTTCATATATCTTCCTTGGAGGGTTTTCTGTTCAGGTCATTTGCACACCTTTTCATTTGATCAATTTTTTTTTTCAGGTAAGCTGCTTGAGTTGTCTGTATATTCTGATTATCAGTCTCATATCTGAAGCATACTTTGCAAATATATTCTCCCTCTAACCTAATGCTTTGTACGTTTTTGGTGTTTAATGTTAGTGTTATTTTTTAAAAGAAAACATAAATGAATGAAGTGTAGTTTTAAGAAAGTAAGATGTAAATTAGAACAGCCTCTATGGAAGTTAGTACGGACATTGTTCAGAAAACTAAAAATAGAACTGCTGTATGATCCAGCAATCCCACTACTAGCCATATATGCAAAAGAAAGGAAACAAGTATGTTGTAAAGATATCTGTACCTTGGGATTAGCAGATGGCATAATAGTTACATCGCTGGACTCCCACACAGTCAACAGTTTGAATCTCAGACCCAGAGGCTTAAAAATTCATGCTGGGTGTGTGTGTGTACATGCCCAAAGTCCGGAGAGGAGAATGGAAGAGAAGGGATTACAGTGTGACCATTCCCCTGGGGGTTGATTTCTCACTTTTTGTTTCTCTCTGGTGAGCACACATACATTATGGCAAAAACCTCTTTAAGAAAAAAAAAAGATATCTGCACCCTAATGTTTGTTGTAGTACTATTTATAATAGCTAAAATGTGGAAAACCTAAGTGTCCCACCAGTAGATTAATGGATAAAGAAAATGTGGTGTGCATATACACGTACACAGAGAATGTTGTTTACCCATGAAAAAGAATGAAATCCTGTCATTTGAGGTAACATGGCTGAGCCTGAAGGATATTATATTAAGTGAAAGAAGCCAGACACAGAATACAAAATACCACATGTTCTCACTCAAGTAGAAACTAAAAAAGGATGGGACCAGCAGGTAGCGTAATGGCTATGTCGCTGGAATTCCATGTAGTCGACCGCTATTCGAGTCCCAGACCTGGTAGCTTAAATGCACACTGTGTGTGTGTGTGCCCAAGATCCCAAGAGGAGAATGGAGAAGATGGGTTTGCGGCACGGCCATCCCCCCCAGAGGGTGATTTCTCGCTTTCTGTCTCTCTGTCTCTGTCTTTCTGGCGAGCACATGTGCCCTATAACAAAAATCTCTCCAAAAAAAAAAAAGAAGAAGAAGAAAGAAACTAAAAAAGGATGAACTCGTAAACCTAGAAAGCAGAAAAATTACTACTGGAGATTGGGACAGAGGAGGAATGAGAAGGGAAAAGAATTGTTGGTTGGCAGAAACAAAATTACAGGTTCTAGTGTTATGATGTAGTTAGGTAACTATAGTTAAAAACAGTCTAGTGTGTATCTCAAGAGCACCTAAAGGATTTTGAATGCTCTCAACACAAAGTAATGACAAGTGGTTGAGATGATGGATATGCTAATTACCATAATTTAATCATTACATGTTGTTTTCTTATACTGAAAAATCACATTATACTCAAAAGTATGTACAATTATTATATCAATAAAAATTAATTGACATAAGACAGATTTTAAAGAAGAAAGAAAGGAGCCAACTTGAGTGTGTGGGAATGGGTAGGGGAATATTTTCCATACCACACTAAGGAACTTGTATTTCATTCTGCAATCAGTGATTCCCAGACTTTCTGATCATGTAGTATGGTGTCATTTTAAAAACTGGGAAGACCAACATAAAGTTCATAACTTTGTTTTACTGTGTCAGAACATTAAAAACTGACATTCTGGGCCAGCTCCATGGCCTGGTTGTTGAGGCAGCAGGGTCCCTCATGGTTGACTGAGTGGCTTTAATCGCAGACCACAGCTTGAGAATCATGCCAGATGTGTGCGTGTGTGTGTGCCCCCAAAATCCCAGAAGGAGTAAGAGATGGAAGAGAAAGGACGGTGGCATGACTATTTCCCATATAGGTTGTTTTCTCCTGTTCCTCTCTTTGTCACTCTCTGGCAAGTACATGCACCTTCCAGCGCACGTGCGCACACACATACACACACACATGTGACATTTAATGCCACCATCATTTCATAAAACAATAAATTGATACTAAATGTATAATCATAGATTACAGATCATTTAAAGTGAATAAATTTGGTTTCATGGAAAAATCACCACATTGTGTTTATTTTTCTGTGTCTTACAACTTGCCAATAAAAGTATATGGACTGACACTAGTAAGAGGATCAGTTTTAGGAATCATCCTTGGGAATTTTTGAAGTAATTTATGTTGGCATGTGGTGGTGTCAGACTTTTATTTTATATAGATAACCTTTTCAGCTGTTTGCAGGTAGGATTTTAAGGGGCAAAGTAGATTCTGAACTAAGAGGTTGCTAAGTGGTCTAGGTGAGAAGATGAGATGAAGTGTTGATTAAGTTAGCAAAGGTAAAGGTGAAGAAATGTATTGCAGAAATATTTGAAACGTATTATCAACTGAAATTGTTTTTTTATTTATTAATGATTTATATAGGATGGGGAATCAGAATAACGAGTTGAATGTATGTGTCTATACAAAGACACACACGTGTATTTCTGCACTTGTCCTAGATCTGAACCAGAATCACCAAGAGTAGGGCTGGGCTATATGTATTTTTTAATGCTACAAATGCAGTTCTGATGCTCACTCTTTAAGAACCATGGATAGATGTTCAGCTGAAGGAGGGGGAGTACTGAAGGAAGACCCTTGGGTTTCTATTTTGGGTTTATGATAGAGAAATTCAGGTGAAGAGTAGCCTGAACTCCTTCAGTGAATCTATCCCATTTTGTGAAAGCAGTTTTTCATTAAATGGGCTGAACTCAGTGAGAAAAATCTGCTTTTTCTACCCTCAAATAGTAATTCTAGCTCATTCCTGTAGTTTCTCAGGTACTTTTAGGTACTGAAGAACAATCTCATTTTCAGGTATTGAAACATTTAGTCCATTCTGTTGTCTTCTAAATGACACTATAAGAATACAAGTATAATCACTGCAACAACAAAAAAAGTGCCCTTGGCAAGAAATATGCAAGACCCGAATGAACGAAACATTCAAATGCTATAAAGGATTCCAAAAAAGACTTTTAAAAAGTATTAATTCATACCCTATTCTTGGGTAGGAGAACTAAATGTCACTAAGATTTTAGTTTTCTCTGTTAATTCATAGATTTAGCTGAATCCTAATAAAAGTACCAGTAGGCTTTTTAAGGAACAAGTCAAGCTGATTCTAAAATTATGGAAAAACCTGCAAACAATGGAAACACTGAAAAAGAAAAACATGGGTGGAGATAGAGATTCACCCTATTGGATGTTAAAATATATAGTAAAATATCAAGTATAAGTTTGTTGTTTCTAGTGTGCCAATACATTATCATACAATAGAAAGTTCAGAAATAGCTCCAAATACTTGTGAGAATTTACTGTATGATAATGATGACAATTCCATTTCAGTTAGAAGATCTTTTGGGGCTGGCAGGTGGCGTGGTGAAGGGTGCTGGACTCTCACATGTCTGACCATGGTTCGAGTCCTGGACCTGGAGGCTTGCTTTCTCACTTTCTCTCTCTCTCTCTGGTCAAATTAAAATTAATTAATTAATTTTAAAAAAAGACGATCTTTGGAAATCCAAGTAGTCAACTGGGAGAGAAATGAAAGAATGTTTTCTATCAACAGAACTGAACTGAAATTGATCAAAGTTTCAAATATATAAAAAGAAAATATTAGACAAAGATGGGATAATTTCATTGTTAATTTGTAGTGAAGATGTATCAATCTATGTCACAAAAGTCAGGAGCCATAAAATTCAGTCACATTTAAAAAAGGTCTTTATTTAAAAAATGGAAAAACGTAAGTCAAAAGACAAAATACACACTGGAAAAACATTCATGACTCATATCTCAGGTAAAGAACTATTCCCTATACTACAGGGAAAATGTCTTGAAAACAATAAATCAATAGGTAAAGGGACAAAGAGAACCAGCCAGAGGCATGATAGTTAAGGTGACTGGATTCCCACATGGCTGACTGATTTGAATCCCAGACCCGGTGGCTTTGAAAAGAACACATCAGGCATGTGTTGTGTGTGTGCCCCAAATCTTGAGCCGAGAATGGAGAAGAAGGGATTGCAGTGTGGCCATTACTGTGAGGGGTGTTTTCTCACCTCCCCCCTTGTGAACAAATGTGCTCTATAGCAACTTTTTTTTTAAGAATTATTTTTTCTTTCTCTTTCTCTCTTTCTGTCTCTCCCTTTCTCTCTTTCTTTCTACCAGAGAAGGACAGAGTAAGAGAGGGGGAAAGCGAGAAAGCAAACTGCCAGGTCCAGTACTCTAACTACCATTGGCCATGTGGGAGTCCAGCATCCTTAACCACTGTGACACCTGCCAATCCCAGCAACTTTAAAAAAAAAAAAAAAGAAAGAAACAAAAACTTTGGTGGACCTGCAGATGCCAAAATGGTTATGTCACTGAACTCCCACGTAGTTGATCGTGGTTCAAGTCTTGGACCTGGTAGCTTAAAATACACCGGGCACATGTGCGTGTGTGCCCAAAATTCTGAGAGGAGAATGGAGGAGAAGAGATTGTGGTGTGACCATCCCCCCTGGGGGCGATTTCTCATTTTCTGTCTTCCTGTCTCTCTGTCTCTCCAGTGAGTGCATGTGCCCTATAGCAAAAATATCTCTCTTAAAAGAAAGGAACAGAAACTTAGGGAAAAAAAAGGTAACAAAAGAAAATGCAAACAAACATTAAGAACATATCCAACTTAACATGAGTGAAATGCAAATTTAAATTGCATTGAAGAAATGACATTCACCTAATAGTGAAATGGAATAGGTTACTACAAGCCAACTCTCCCACCAGACAAAACTGGATGGGTCGTAAAAATCACTTGAATGGCATCTGAGATCTATAGAAATAAGCACTAGATGAGCTAAAGTTACAGAAAAAAGAGAATTGTTTCAAAGTTATTTGATAATTGCCATCTTATTGTTTCTCTGGAGACAGGCCATGGGGTCAGGTTTGGTCTAAGCAAAGGGCTTCTGCTTGGGGAAAGAAATCAGCCTTTTTAGCAGTTGCATGGTGCTGTAGTGATGAATTGAACTATGGAGGGGCCTAAATGAGCAAACAGTTTTCACCTTGGGATATTTTCATAATTTTCTGGCTGCACAAGAAATGGGGAAGCTAGCCCAAAGATATGTTAAAGGCAGATTGGAATCTAAATTGTGCAATGCTGCCAGGTAGGAACTCTACTTAAAATATGGCTGGTTTCTCCTTCAAGACATTTGCCAAGTTTTGAAGCTTATTGAAATAGGAGGCTAAAGAGCTAAACTAAAATCTTCTGAAGGGAATTGTCTCCATTAACTTCTTTTTTTTTTTTTTTTTTTTTTTGAGAGGTTTTTGCTATAGGGCACGTGCGCTCGCCAGACAGACAGAGAGAGACAGAGAGATAGAAAGCAGGAAATCACCCCCCAGGGGGGACGGCCACGCCGCAATCCCTTCTCCTCCATTCTCCTCTCGGGATCTTGGGCATGCACGCACACGCACCCGGCGTGAGTTTAAGCCACCGGGTCCGGGACTGAACCGCGGTCGACTACGTGGGAGTCCAGCGACATAGCCATTACGCTAACTGCTGGTCCCTCTCCATTAACTTCTAAGGCTGACAAAATATGTATCCTCCTGTATTTAAGAACAGGAAGGTAGCAGAGGTAGATTCACACTGAATTTGCAATATATCCTTGATTGAGCACAATTTCTAATTGGTTTGAGTTGATTAGCCACTCAATTCACCCTTACTGCCTAATGAGGTAAAAGGGAAATCCTTTTTAGTGGAAGATAAAAATCATCTGCAATATCTATGATTTTTCCATATATACTATCTAGTACAAAATAAGCTAATTTCTAGATATGCAAAGAAGAAAGACTGACTCCTAATCAAGAGAGAAAAATAGATGCAGATTCACAGATATCGCAGATACTGAAGTTACCAGATAAATAATGTGTTATATAATACTGGATTGTCAGAAAAATCTTGACTCATTTTTGCATAGGAAAAATGAAAAAATACAACATGATTTTCCAACAACCCAATGTATTCAGAGAAGAGGAAAAAGACAAAAAATGAAACTATGGAAAGTCTAAAGTAATTAGAATCATTAAGCAATAATCAATTTAGAACTGAAAAATGCAATATCTGAAATTTAAAATTCGATGAATGACTTCAGCAGCAGATGAAACAGCAGAATGTGGAATTAGTGAACTGGGACATGGGTCGATTAAAATATTCAAACTGAAAGGGTTAAAAATGGAAACAAATCAGCATGTAATAGACCCATGAGGAGCCAGTGCTAATCTAGTACTTAAGGGAGCTGTATCCCACATGGCTGACAATGTAATTTGAATCCTGGCACCTGCACCTTGAAAAACATGCCGAGTGCATGTGTGCCCCAAAATCCTGACAGCTTAGAGAAATGGAAGAGAAGGGATTGCAATGGGCTCATACCCCACTGGGGAATGTGTTTTTTCTCTCTGTCTCTGTCTCTCTCTGGCAAGTGCACATGCCCTCTGGCAATTAAAAAAATATCTTGAATGATTTAACATTCATGTAATTGAAGTATCAGCAAAAATGGAAAAAGAATGAAGCAAAAGCATTATTTGAAGAGGTAATAGCTAAGAATTTGTTTGAAACTAACAAAAGACATCAACCAGAGTTTCAAGTTCAGAAAGGCCCAAATAGAAAAATAAAAGTAGGAAACCACACTTATGCACATCATAGATGAACAGCTGATAAAGACAGAGTTATTGGAAACATCTTAAAAGTGGTTTTGGGGGCCAGCAAGTGGCATACTGGTTAAGGTGCTGGACTCAGAGTCTTTTGGACCCTTAGGCTTGAAATTCACACTGGTCTCATGTGCATGTTTGCCCAAAATCCCAAGAGAAGGCTGGAAGAGAAGTGATTGCAGCATGACTGTCCCCCTATTGGGTGATTTCTCACTTTCTGTGTCTGTCTCTCTCTCTGTCTCTCAGGCAAGCACACATGTCCTGTAGCAAAAATCTCCTAAAAAAAAAATGTGGCTCCAGAAGAAAGACATTACCTTCAAAGAAGCAAAATTTAACTGATAGCTGATGTCTTGTCAGAAACAATTGAAAGCAGAAAGCAATGGAATTACATCTTTGCTTATAAAAAGATAACTGACAGCCTAGATTTCTATTTTTGGCAAAAATATGCCTCTAAAATCAAAGTGAGCTAAAGATTTTTCCAATAAAGAGTAAGGGAACTCCTTTCTAACAGGCCTGATCTAAAAGAAATACTGAAGTGATTTCTTCAGGCAGGAGTAAAATGGTACTGAATAAAACATGGAAATGCAGGATAGAATGAAGAACAGGTGAAAAGATGTATCATGTAAGTATAAATGCATAACTTCTGCACAGAAAAAACGGTCATGAGTTTATTTGTGGGACCAAAATGCATTGCCACACTCATAAAGATTGAGGAGTAAATGGATTTTAATTATTACATTCTAGAAGTATCAGGAAAATGAAAAATAATTTGTATTAGAATGTAATAAGCCAAAGACATGTGCCATAATCTGTAAGTTAAATATTAAAGGTTAATAGAAGCCTTTATGGGATAGCACTCCTAAGTACTTATACTAGTCCCTGAGGGATATAACCTAAATGCCCTTCGATAGGACAATAAAGAAATTGTAGTATTATATCCCTACCATGAAATACTACTCAGAAATAAAAAGGAACGATGACATAGTTTAATCTTAAAAACGTAATATGTGGGGAAAAAAAAAAAAACATAAAAGTAAATATGGGGCCAGCAGGTGGTGCGGAGGTTAAGCCACTGGATTTCACATGGCTTACTGTATGTTTCAAGTCTTATGTGTTTCAGGTCCCAGCAGCTTGAAAATCCCTTCCAGTTACATGTACGTGGGTGCCCAAAATCCCAAGAGGAGAGCGGAGGAGAAGGGATTACAGTGTGAACATCCCCCCTGGGAGGGATTTCTCACTTTCTCTCTCTATCTCTCTCTCTCTCTCAAGCACACACATCTTATAGCAAAAAAAAAAAAAAAAAAAAAAAAAATCCCCGCAAAATTTAAAAAAAAGATTAAATATGATTTCATTTATATGAAGTTCTAGAATGAGCAGAATTAATATGATTGGGAAATGTGTTAACTGGAAGTGGAACCTTTTTTTGAAGGGATTTTTGCTGTAGGGCACATGCCCTTGCTGGAGGGACAGAGATGCAGAGACAGAAAGTGAGAACTCAACCCCAGGGGGGATGGCCATGCCAATCTCTTCTCTATTCTCCTTTGGGGATTTTGGGCACTCACACACATGTGTCTGGCATGAGTTTCAAGCCTCTGGGTCCAGGACTCAAACTGTAATTGGCCAAGTGGGAGTCCAGTGATGTAACCATCATACTATCTGCTGGTCCCAGGCATGGACACTTTCTAGGATGATAGAAATGTTCTGTATCTTGATTGGGGTGGTGGTTACATAGGTATATATATTTGTCAAAAATAATCAAACTATGCACATTACTTTATGTAAATTTAACTTAATAAATTATTATTTTTGAGAGGTTTTTGCTATAGGGCGCATGCGCTCACCAGAAAGACAGAGAGAGACAGAGAGATAGAAAGCAAGAAATCACCCCCCGGGGGATGGCCATGCTGCAATCCCTTCTCCATTCTCCTCTCAGGATCTTGGGCACGCATGCACATGTGCCCGGTGTGAATTTAAGCCACCGGGTCCGGGACTCGAACCACAGTCAACTACATGGGAGTTCAACGACATAGCCATTATGCTAATTTCTGGTCCCTTAATAAATTATTGACAAAATATCAATGTAAGGAAAAAGTCACAAAATTTGTATTAGTCAAAAAGAAAACAAAGATGGACCAGCCCATGATCTGGTGGTTAAGGAGCTGGATCCCACATGAGCAACCATGTGGGTTGAGTCCGAGAGCCTATGGCTTGTAAAATATGCCAGTCGCATGTGCGTGTGTGTGTGTGTGTGTGTGTGTGTGCATGCCCAGAATCCTAGAAAGGAGAGGGAGAAATGGAGAAGGGATTGCAGTGTGACTACTCCCCATGGGAAGTGCATTCTTCCTCCTTCTTCCTTCTTCATCTTTCATCTTCATCTTCATCCTCTCTTTCTCTGGTGAGCACACATGCCCTCTGGCAAATTAGAAAAAAAAAAAGACAAGGAAAGAGGAATGAGGAAACAAATTTGATGGGCCAATTAGAAAATAAATAGCAAAGTGGTTGATGTAAATCCAACTTTATCAGTAATTACATTAAATGTAAAGGCACTGAATATTTCAGGAAAAAAATAGTTGTCAGTGTTATTTGTAAGTTTCTAAATTTAGATTTGTGCTATATAAAAATATTTTAAATAGTAAGGTGCAGAAAGGTAGAAGTGAAAGAGTGGATAAAAATATACTATGCAAACATTAGCCCCAAGTGAACTAACATAATCTGCACACAATAAGAATAGAATCAGTTTTCAGGTCACATGTTGTCTAGAAACTAAATATACCTGGATATAAAGTTAATACCAAATATACAAATAAAATATGATCCCCATTTTCACAATAAAAAAATCACTGTGGTTCAGATTTTCTGGTAAAAAGAGCAGACACATTTTTCAGAGTCATTAGAGAATAGCAAATCTAGAAATACAATTAGTGGGAATTTTCTGGAGTTTGTAAAACCAGGAGAAAGTTATTCCACTTAACCACACACCTGGCTTCATGAGGTTTCAGATAGAAAATACTAGACCCCTGTGTATTAGTTGTATCAAGGACTAAGTCTTACATTGAATTTTAAAATTTTGTAAACTCTGCATGGAATGGCTCATCTTGTGGATTGACTTACTCCCAACTAATTAACCACATATATTCTTATAAAGAATAGTTTTTACGAAACAGCCACGTAGGGTTCATATCTGGCTCTACCACTTCCCAGCTGGAAACATTAGGCTAGTTACTCCATTGGCTTCAGCTTGTGTTAGGAGCTCTGCTGAGATGAGAGTTGAACTGCCAGGTGCTCTGGTTAAGACAAGCCAACGTGAAAGGAACAAACAGGTGTCTTATCACCTGAGATGATATAGGTGAAGGCTACACCAGAGAAAGCAGCAGCTCCCCCTTTCATTTCTCCCATGGAATAGCATGTGGCCTTGCTGGCAGAGGGAGCTTCCTCCCTCCTCAAAAAAAAAAAAAAAAAAAAGTCTCCTCCAGTTTTATGGACCCAGAGGTCTGAGGGTGGAAGAGGGAACAGGCTGGCAGTAGAAAAATACTGTCTTTCCTTTTCTCCCTTGATAAAGAGGTCTCTGTTGAGGGCTCCAGACAAACAGGCCTCTAATGAAGGTACCTGGGCCAGGAATGCAATTGAGGGTTAAGAGCTCAGCTTGGTGGAGGAGGTCGTTCAGAGACTGCAGTGTGCTGGCTTTGTGCTGTGTGGGCAAGAGGGAAGCTTTCCTTCACTGTGTGCAGCCTACCAGGTAAATAAAACTTTTGTTTGCCTATGGTTATACCTATCTAGAAGGTTTTGGTTAGGAGCTGGACTCCTCCGTTTTTCCACTACAAAGTGGGAATCATAAATTAGATAAAGCATTAGGAAATGTTTAGAAAAAGACATGGCACATAATACGCTCCCAGTAAATGTTTATATTATTATTATTAGTACTCTCCCAGAGCTAAAGCCTTTAAATGGTATTATAGACAATTTCTATAAATAATTGCATTCAGGACTCTGTTATCTGACCCCCATATGCTACTAGTGAAAATAAAACAGGTAAAACTTTTCTACAAAGCCATTTTGCAATATGTATCAACGACCTAGATACTCGAACCGAGCAAGTGCACTGCTAGAAATTTATTCTAAGGAAGCAGTTCAGTATGTGGGAAAAGATATATGCTCAGAGATGATCATGGCACTATTTCAAACAATACAAAATGAAATGTCCGACTATAGGAAAAATGGTTTTAGAATCTGTTTCATTCATATGATGGGATATCCTGCAACTCTTAAAAATAATGTTCACACATACACAAGCAATTCACTGAGATAATATTTTACATCTATCATAGATTGGCACACATTTAAATGTTCTCTGACAGTTCCTTCTGCCATCAAGAATATGGGGAAATGCACACTTATACTCTGGGTAGGAGTGCAAACGGTTTTATCCCCTAGAGCAGGTCATTTGGCAATATCTGCACAGAATTACAAATGCATATACCCTTTGACAAAGAAATCCTACTTCTGGGAAATTATTCTACAATACATTTGCAAACATGTACATATGAGTGCTTATGTGTGTGTACATGCATACAAAGTATATTTTTGCCATCGTTTGTAATGCCAAAAAAAAAAAAAAAAAAAAAAAACCACACACACACACACAAACTAAGAACAGCTGAACAGAACTGGTTAAGTTGCATACATCCACTCTGGTATTCTGTACATCTGTGAAAATGGTGGACGCTCTCCATGCACTGATGTGGAAAGATGTCAACATATATTGTTAAACCAGTAAAGCAAGATACAGAACAGTATGGTCAATTACCACTTGTGTAAGAAAGTGAAAAAATGTGAGTATTTTTTGATGTATTTAAATTTGCTTATATTTGGAGATAAGTATAAGAAACTGCTAGGGTAAATAATGGCCCTCAAAGATATATCCACTTCCCAATCTCTGTAACTTGTAAATATTATGTGGTTAAAGATGTGATTAATTCAGGTTATCCTGTATTGCATGAGTGGGTTCTAAATATCTCCACAGGTATTTCATTATTTAATGTTTGAAATCGTGCAGTGTGCCATTTCCCACATACTGAATTGCTTCTTTCATATATTAGGTCGTCAGGAAAGTCAGGATGCATTTTTGCATAGAAAAAACAAGGAAAATATGTCATAACTTTCTCAACAACTTAATAAATTTCCAGCGGTAAACCTCTTGCCCAAGAACCCTCTTGCACAAGTATCTTTATAAGCCTAGGGTCGGCCCATAGCTTAGTGGTTAAGGGAGCTAGATCCCATATGACTGACCACAATTTGAATCCCAGCCCTGGTGGCTTGATAAAAACACTTGGGGCCAGAAGCTTGCGTGATGGTTGGAGTGGCTGGATCTGACATGGCCAGCTGTGCAGTTCAAGTCTTGGACCTGGTGGCTAGAAGATCATACAGGGTGAGCCTCTGTGTACATGCCCAAAATCCTGAGAGGAGACTGGAGAAGAGATTGTGGTGTAGATATCCCCCCTGGAGAATGATTTCTCACTTTTTCTGTTGCTGGATCTCTCTGGCAAGCACACGAACACTATAGCAAAACAAATGAAAGACAAAGACATATGCCTGTCTTATGTGTGTGTGCCCAAATTCTCAGCAGGAAAGAGAAATAGAGAAGTGATTGCAGCATTGATCACACACCTTTGGGGTTCTTTTCTTCCTCTCAGAGGCAGAGACTGGAGTAATGCAGCTGCAAGTCCAGGAACACTAGCAGCCACCAGAAACTCGAAGAGGCAAGGAACAGACTCTCCCCTGGAGCAAGCTTGGCCCTGTTATCCCCTTGATTTCACTCAGGATTACTGAGCTCGGACTTTTGGCCTTCACATATTTGAGAGAATAAATTTCTCTTGTCTTAAGCAACTACATTTGTAGGAATTTGTTACAGCAGCCATAGGAAGCTAATATAGAAATTAATACAGATAATCACCTCTCCGGGAAAATTAGGAGCGATTGAAGCATAGAGATCAGAGCAAGACTTTTCACTGATGATCTTTTTATATTGTTTCATCTTTTAAAGAAAGTGGATACATTAACATCTTAAAATTAAAACTATTAAAAAATTGATCTTTTACTTAAAAACTTTTCCCACTTCTCCATACAGGCCTAGCCCCAAATTCTGCAGATAAGCAGTAGTGAAGGGACTAGACCATTTTCTAGGCCTTCCTTCCCTGCGCTGCTCCTGCTGGTTGCTGAAGTGGAGATTAGCGGCAAAGAGCAATCCTTCTTGATAGGCTCTAGCTGTTGGTACATCTCTTCCCACCTGTGACTGCCCTAGCTGTGGTCTCTATCTTATAGCTTGTTTGAGCTCATTGTGGAGGCCTTGGCATTTTTTTGCATTCTACACCAGGGTAAACAATGATGTTATGACTCCCCTTTAGCTGCTACCCTTCGGTATTACACCCCTTGGGACACTTCTTTTCTCAGGCCGTCCTTTGGGGCAAGATCTTGCCAATATGACTCTGGTTGGGTCCTTTCCACAGCATCCACTTCGTCCACCAGTCTTTGGGGTACAATTGTTGCCAGTGCTTGCTCCTCTTGCAATTTGTCAGAAGGCAGTTCTCAGGCCTCTTCAAAGGACAATCTGGCACTAGCCTTGGTACTCCTAAAGGTCTGGGATTACTCTCAAGTCTTCCCAAGAGCCCTTTTGCACTCTACGGTGAAGGTATATGGCAAGCCTGTGAATACGTGCAACTTAATAATCACCAGCTGGGGACCAGCAGGTGGTGTGGTGGTTAAGGTGCTGGACACTCCCACATGGCCGACCATGGCTCAAGTCCTGGACCAGGTGGCTTGCTTTCTCACTTTTCATCTCTCTCTCTCTCTCTGTCTCTCTCTGGTCAAATTAAAATAAATAAATGAATAAAATTAATTTTTTAAAACATAATCACCAGCTGCAGAGTAAGATCCGCTTCTCTTCCAAAAAGCATCCTTCCTATCTCTCTGTAGGATTTCTTGCTGTCCCCCAGGCTTGGCTAGAGCAAGGAGACAATGTCCTTATGAGGAAGAAAATATTCTCATTTCTTCTCATTCTGAAAAATCACCTATTCTCATTTGGGGGGGGGTGGGTATCTGAGTTTCCCCTAAATAAGCTGGAGGTAGGGGGTGGTCACTAAACCAGTCTGCTAATTTTCACTTCATCACCTGTCTTTATAGGGACTATATTCTAGATGCCTATGGGCTTCCACTCTGGGGGCTTAATAAGACCCCTCCAGACAGTTAAAAAAAGCCAAATATAAATTTGTAGCAGGCTAAAAAAATAATCATTTGTTTAAATAACTAGGTTATTATATATATCATAAGTTATATTAAATATTTTGTCTTACTCTGTTAGGTTCTGTGTCATTTCATGTGTCATAACTATTTGTCAACTGTATAACCAAGGGCTAATTTGTTAGAGGGCAGCACTTTCTGTACAGATATTTTTTAAAAAACATGAAATTAGACTCTTCCCCACTTAACTTGGCTTTTATCAAGCTTAAATCCTCAGCATGTAGCTTCCACTTTTCATATAATTTCTTTGCTCCCTCTCTTACAGGTTTTCTGTAAATGAGACACATAACCTATTATTGAACTGTGATACAATTATAGTATATTTCAACGAAATTGATATGGCAGTTTCTTAAGTACAAATAGTATTTTAGCCATTGTAAGCATTATGCAATTTTGAGAATCAAAGCTGTTAATGGTAAAAAGAAATCTTAGTTTTTTCTAGCTTGTCTTATTTTTATAGCAAAAAAGGCTATACTAGATGGAATTCGTTATGACATATTTAGCAGTGCAATGAAAAGAATGTTTTAGGCACTTCTGAAATATATATATATATACATATATATATATATATTTATCAGAAATCTTTGATCAACATTTATTTTGGAAAATGTTCAGATTCTCATCTCTTGGCTTGACATTTTTGTTGAATTCCTTTTTTGAAGGAGGTATTGTATCTAAAGAGAATGCATACTGATAAACGTTGTTTAAAAACTTCAAAATTTGGTACCAGCAGACAGTGTTGCAGTTATGTTGCTGGACTCCCATATAGCTGACTGCGGTTTGAGTCTTGGACCTGGTGGCTTGAAAATCATGCTAGGCATTTGTGCATGTGTGCCCAAGATCCCGGGGTGGTGGGGGGAATAGAGAAAAAGGGATTATGGTGTGGCCATCTACCCTGGGGGGTGATTTCTCACTTTCCCTCTCAATATATCTATCTCCTCTCTATCTCTCTGGGGAGTGAACACACCCTAAGGAAACACTTAAAACATTTTTTTTTTCAAAATTTGAGATCATTTCAGGTTTGCTTCCAAAAGGTTGCAAAAATACTATGGAGACTTCCTATATACCATTCCCTCAGCTTCTCCTTATGTTAATTTCTTCCATAACTATAATAAAATGCATCTTAACAATAAAAATATCTTCATATAACGATTTGGGCAACTAAGATTATTATCATCTATCTATTTTGGAAATTTTTTTAGATTTAAAATTTGTAAAGGTAAGATTCAGGTCTAATGGATTTGTACTCTAACAAAGGCTACTTACTGCCACTGCACTGTTTAGTAGGTCAGAGTTACTTTTGATATTAAATGTATTAGGATTTTTAATATTTTTAATTACATCTTTACAGCATACAAAATAGACTTTTTCCAGGCATGAGCATACTGTATGTCAGTCCAAAGATATTACCATACACATTATTAAAATGTATTAGGTTTTATTCACTATGTTTTATGTAACACATTTTTGTTCTGAATATGTTTGTTTTGTTCCTATGAGCTAAATTGTTATAGAATCTCTGCCCTCAATGAGCTTACCTTCTCTTTGTAAAATAAAAACATAGAGCAACCAGCACAGATAATGATAATACCAGTATTATGGAAATTACAATAAAGTTCAGTAGTGTGGGATTATCTAAGACATGACTCAACCCAGTCTTGAAGGATTGGTGAAGACATTTTCCAATGGTGTAGATTTCAACAATAACACAGAGAAATAGGAAGCATACCAGTAAAAAATAGATTATTGAAGGCAGCTGTGGAAACAAAAAGGAGAAAGGCTGGGGGGGGGAGATAGAGATCAGTAGGAAGATGGATGCAGAGGATAGGACTAGCAAAAAGGAATTGGTGAGTTGCTGAGTGGTGGATTCACCAAGAGATGGTGAAATGTGAAGTAAGGAGGAGCCAGATCATGAAGTTCTTGCAAAACCATGGGAAAGAATTTACTTGGAGGACAATGAGAAGCCTTTGACTTGTTTTAAACAAGGGGGTGACATTCGATTTGTGTTTGGAAAGAGTTCTCTGGTTACCGTTTGAAGAGTGGATTGGAGTGGAGCAATATCAAGCAGGCAGTGTTGGCAAGTCGCTGCAATAATCTTGGCAAAAGATGTGATCTCAACAAGGTAGGGGCAAGGTAGATGAATTGAGAAATATTTTGACATCCAAAATGCACAAGTTTTTGATTGCTTGTGTAATATCTTACCTGTTAGGGCAGATATTTACTGGGGTTCCCTTGGCAGGGTGTACCCTTAAAACCGATCTTTTTTTTCCTCCTTTATGAGAGCAACTGAGAGAGAGGTTTTTGTTTGTTTGAGAGGTTTTTGCTATAGGGCGTGTGTGCTTGCCAGAAAGACAGAGAGAGACATTCCCCCCCCCCCGCCCCCCACCCAGGGAGGATGGCCATGCCGCAATCCCTTCTCCATTCTCCTCTCAGGATCTTGGGCATGCACACACACGTGCCTGGCATGAGTTGAAGCCACCAGGTCTGGGACTCAAACTGTGGTCGACTACATGGGAGTCTAGCGACATAGCCATTATGCCGACTGCTGGTCCCTGAGAGAGGTATGTTTGACAGGATCTCAGCTTGTCCCATATCTTCTGCCTCCGTCTTCCAATTAGGTAGGATTACATGTATGTGCCACCACACCTGGAGTGTTCAGGTTGGCCTGGGAACTGAATCTAGGCCACTCTTGTAGCTTCTACCTCTCAAATGGTGGCACTATCAGTGTGGTACAGCAACAACTGGGCCCTTGAAACAAACCATAATACTGAATGGCTTTGGTTATAGAGTTTTCACCATAAAATGCATGTAGAAGAGTGAATAGAGAATACAAACACTCCAACAACAACAACAAAAAAAAGGAGCAAATGAAAACCAGGGCCATTTGAGATCTTTAGTCAGGGGCTCTTCTAAATTTCATCCATTCTTCAGGCCTGTCAGTTCTTCTATCCAGCTGCCTCTCAGATCCTCAGTTCCCCTTCATTTCTCCTTCTCACCTCCAGTTTGAGTCCTCGTTATTTCGCATTTTATTTATTACAGTAAGCTGTCCACTGGTCTTCCTGACTAGTCTTATTTCCCCCCTCTATTCTATTGCAGATTAATCTCCATAGAAATCTGTTTGTTTTGATAATCTTCTCCGAATGTCAGGTAATATAGAGCGGCCCCATTTTGTGGACTAGCACATAAGCAGAATATCCCTCAGGCACCTGGGGGTCTGCCTTTCAAGGACCTTATGTGACTGGACAACCCTGCTTCATACCCCTAAAACCCACCTTCTAGTCCCGAGCTACCTAAAGCCCAGCCACTAGCCACATGTATGATTGAATGGATCCTTGAGATTTGTCCATTGGGCCTGGAGAACTGTATTTTTAATTCACGTTCACTAATTGGTATTTAAATTTTAAAAACTGGAGGCCAGCTGCAGTGGTACAACAGTAACTCAATGCTCCATGATGCTGAAATCACATGGGAAGGCCCAGGTTTGCATCCCAAGGTCTCCTTGAACATACTGTTGGCACACACTTGTGTCTGTGATTCTGTCTGGCTGAATCAGAAGGCTGATCATGGTGTGAAAACCCTGTTGGGGGTACCTGTCTCTCCTTCTCTTTCTTTTTCTCTCTCTCTCAGAAGGAAAAAATAAACTTAAAAAATTTTAAACTGAAGTAGTTTTGTCATTGTAGATATGAATGTTAATGGAAAATTTGGGGTATCCGATTCCGTTACTGGAAAGCTTTTAAGTCTGTTTGGAACAACTTGGGTATGTAGGTTCACTTTTTCAGTTGTAAATTTTACAAGGTCTAAAATGCAGATCAAGTGTTGCTGATGAAAGTTAGCGTCTAAATCGAGATATGGTGAAGTCTGAAGTGCACATTAGATTTCAAAGGCCAGTAAAATAATGTAAACTATCTCAATTGTTTTGTATTGCTTACATATCAAAATAATAGCATTTTGGATATATTTATTTAGTTAAAATTCATTTTAGTAATATATTTTATCTGTTGCTCTTTGCAATTTTTTATATAGGGTGTGTATACTTGCCAGAGAGACAGACAGAAAGGGATAGATTACCCTATCCCCACCCCCAGGGGATGGCCTCATTGCAATCCCTCCTCTTCCATTCTCCTCTCAGGATTTTGGGCACACATGCACATGGCACCCAGGGTGAATTTCAAGCCTCTGGGTCTAGGACTGGAACTGTGGTTGGCCATGTGGGAGTCCAGTGATGTAAACATTACACCATCTGCTGGGCCCAGCTCTTTGCTTTTTTAAAACAGGGCTACTAAAACATTTTTTTAATTTTAATTTATACATTTAATTACTATACATCACTACAGCTGGTAAAAATGAACACACTTCCCACCAGTCCAGCCGAAGATATCATACATGTTATCATCAACAGTCTTCTATTTCTGTGTTCCTCAAATGTCTTGCCTATTTTTGTCCCTGATTCCTTTCCTCTCACTCTCTCCCATTTCCCGCCGCCTTCCTACACTGTCTGCAGTGTCTGTAACCATTTTCCATGCTTTACTAAAACATTTTAAGGTCCATTGTGGCATGCATTGCATGTCTATTAGTGCTACTCTAGAGCAGTTGGACCATTTTCCTTATTCTCTTATTCCTTAAAATTTTTCAGGGCAGGCTCAATTTTTCGGTTGTTGCTGAGATTTTTGCTTTAGGGAGTGTGTATTTGCTGGAGAGACAAGGAGAAAGTGAGAAATCACCTCCCGGGGGGTGGGGGAGGATAGCTACACTGGAGTCCCTTTTCCATTCTCCTCTCAGGATTTTGGGCATGCACACACACACGTGCCTGGCATGAGTTTCAAGCCACCAGGTCTGGGACTTGAACTGTGGTTGTCCATGTGGGAGTTCAGAATGTAACCATTATGCCATCTGCTGGTCTCAAAGACAGGCTCAATTTTAGTATCATCTATAACATTTCCTCCAAATCTTAAGCAATAATTTATACTTGTAAAATAACCAATTGGAATGAGTGGTTCAGAAAATATAATCCAGGCTTCTACTCCCTTAAGGTGTTTTCTAATCTTATTCTTCACATCTAGAGTCTTCTTGCTTTTATTTTTATTTATTAATTTTTATACATTCAACTGCCATACATTATTTAGCTTGTAGAGAGAATTTACCCAACATGAAATACACCTCAGACCAGTCCAGTCGAGAATATTATACACGTTATCATCAACAAGTAATAAACCACTACTGTGTCCCACAAATTTCTGTCTTCTCTATTTTTCTCCCTGATTTTCTTCCCTACACTTTTTTTTTTTTTTTTTGAGAGGTTTTTGCTATAGGGCGCATGCGCTCGCCAGACAGACAGAGAGAAACAGACAGAAAGCGAGAAATCACCCCCTAGGGGGGATGGCCACGCCACAATCCCTTCTCCTCCATTCTCCTCTCGGGATTTTGGGCACGCATGCACACGCACCCTACGTGAGTTTTAAGCCACCGGGTCCGAGACACGAACCACAGTCGACTACATGGGAGTCAAGTGACATAGCCATTACGCTAACTGCTGGTCTCCTCAATCCCTATACTTTTTTTAGAGGTTTTTGCTATAGGGTGTGTGCGCTCACTAAAAAGAAAGAGACAGAGAGAGGGAGACAGAAAGCCAGAAATCGCCCCCCGGGTGGCTGGCCATGCTGCAATCCCTTCTCTAGTCTCGGGATTTTGGGTGCACACGTGCCTGGCATAAGTTTAAGCCACCGGGTCTGGGACTTGAACCACGGTCGACTACATGGGAATCCAGTAACATAGCCATTATGCTAACTGCTGGTCCCTTCCCTACACGCTTCCCCTCTCCTACCCTCCTTTCACACTGTCTCCAGTTTTTTTTTTTTTTTTTTTTTTTTTTTTTAAAGAGATTTTTGCTATCGAATGCATGTACTTGCTGGAGAGACAAAGACAGAAAGCAAGATATCACCCCCCAAGGGGGTTGGCCATGCCATAATCCCTTCTCCTTCATTCTTCTCTCGGGATCTTGGGCATGCACGCATGTGATCAGAATGAGTTTTCAGTCACTGAGTCTAGGACTTGAACCACAGTTGACTATGTGGGAGTCCAGTGACATAACCATTATGCCACTTGCTGGTCCCCCTCGTTTTCTTTTTCAAAGTCTACTATGTACGTCTGGTCCAAGTCATTGACCTGCCCCTCCAGAACCCTGTACCTTCCTTGACCACCTGCCACAGGTTTCTGTCTTCTCTCTGTTCCCAGAGCACCTAGAGGTCTTTGCCATGCACTCAGACTCATCAACACCTTTCCTGCTGCTTTGCATCACTGTAACTTCTTTCACGTATAATAAATTTTATCCTCCCTTCTAGAAATTTAAGTCACTTGTGGTAAGCATCATGCTTTCTCCGACACACCCACTAGATCTATTTTTTTTTTTTTTGAGCAACACAAGACTCAATAAATAACTTAGAGAAATTAATAACTTAGAGAAAATTCCAAATAGTTGAAGTAGACCTCTACTATGCTGTCAACTATTAAATCTGGCAATCTTAACAAATTAAAATACATATTTGTTCATGAAGTTGTACAGTAATGCAAAAAGCAGTTGGCTTGGAGTCTTGCAAACTAAGGCTTTTATTCCAATTCTGCCTCTCCTGTTCCTGACCTTGGGCAAGTGTACTTTACCTTTCTGGGACTGACTTTCTTCATCTAGAAAAAAATTAGATTAGATAATCTCTAAGGTACACTGCAAATCACATATTTTATAAGTTTATTATGGAAATCTTTTCAAATGCCTTACACACTACCCTGAATTTTTAAAAATAGAACATGCTGAATAGAAATTAGCATTTTTTAAAATGTCAGAGTCATTATTAGGAATGTCGATTATTATGCACTGACAGTATAATGTAGCTAAGGGGTTATTGTGACGTGTATGGCTGTGTACTCTCTAGAGCATGTGGTTTGTATTTTTTAATGTTTGCTTTTTCATTTTATTTTTTAATGTCAGACTGTCACCTGTCACTTCTTACTGTTGACACCATTTCTGCCTATATTAATGCCTTCTTTCTCTGCCTCTAAGCCACCAAATTTGTGACTTATAACCTATGGTGATGTGGCGAAATCCACTAATGGTAAGCATACTTGACTTAGGTCTGAAATCAGTCATTTAGTTCCTCAGCAATAATTTATGGGCACCTATTCCTATGTGTGAGGCACAAGATATGAGGCAGGGACTGAGAGAGACATATTTATAAACCATTTTAGTAACTTTGTGGGTTTGGGGGGATTTACAGTGATAAACTTATCTGAAGTGCATATGATTCTGTAGGTCTTTTCCGTTTCTATTTCCAGTCCCTTTTCTGAGGAGTGAGTTTCCCAGAACAGATCACACATGGATTAATAGAAAGCTTAATAATGGTTAATCAACACAATGAGGAATTCTCACAAGAGCATGCAAACTAGAACATAACAAAAAGTCCAGAAATATACTCCCTGATATATAGGAACTGACTGTATAATTGGAGTAGTTTTCCAAAACAGAAAAGAATGGGATAATTTAGTGTCTCATTTAATCCTTACAATAAGTTTGTAAACTAGTAACATTTTTCTCCCCATTTGGTAAATAAGGTAAAGAAAACTTCAAAAACTTGCTCAGTGTCCCAGGGAAAATAAGTGGTAAATTTCAAAGTCTTTTTACCTTTGGTCTACTTCTACTCAACTTCAGTACTGGGTCATCTTACATGGTTGATTATCTGAACCCTTCCTATATTCCTCTAGTGGTCAAAGGAAGGAAATAGAAAGTGGTTCTCAACCAAGAGTACTGGGGAGGCAGGGGAGGGTAACAGCACCTGGTGGCAGAGGCTAAAATACTGCTAATCGATTCTGTAGTGCACCGGATAGTGCCTGAGAATGACCCAGCCCCAAATGTCAATAATACTGATGTTGAGAAACCGTATGATAGAAGAAAGCTCTTAGTTTCTCACTAGTGAAATGGGTTGGGTTAAAGTGAATAATGTATTTGAATTTAACATTTAAATGTTTTTTTCTTGGTTACATCAGACTGAAGCAAGGAACAAGTGGGAGGGAGGTAGGAAAAACTTTTGATTCTTGAAAATATCTGGAAATATTTTATTTGTCCTATAAGAATGCAAGTAAAATCTAAAAATATGCTATGTGTCTGTAGTAGACATTACTAATATTTGCCAAGATTTCTGATTCTTTTTCTTTTTAAAAATTTTCTATAGGGACCAGCAGTTAGCATAATGGCTATGTTGCTGGACTCCCACGTAGTCGACCGCGGTTCGCATCCTGGACCCAGTGGCTTAAAACTCACGCCGGGAGCGTGTGCGTGCGTGCCCAAGATCCCAAGAGGAGAATGGAGGAGAAGGGATTGCTGCGTGGCCATCCCCCCGGGGGGTGATTTCTCGCTCTCTGTCTCTCTGTTTCTCTCTGTCTGGCGAGCGCACACGCACTATAGCAAAAACCTCTCAAAAAAAATTTTTTTTTTCTATATGTACATGCACTTGCTGGAGAAAAGACAAGGGTGAGGGTAGTAAGCAACCCCCAGGGGAGTATGACAACACCCCAATCCCATCTCCTCCATTTTCCTCTTGGGATTTTGGGGCATGCATGCATATGCACCTAGCATGTTTTTCAAATTGCCAGGTCCAGGACGCGAACCGTGTAGTCAGCGATGTAGGATCTAGCCATCTTAAACAGTATGCCATCTAGATGGCCCAGATCCTCTTAAAATTTTTTTCTTTATTCATGATAGCATGCACGTACATGGGTGTGTTGAGAGAGGAGCACACACCACAGGTTGTGGCCATGCCATGATCCCCTTCTTTCAGTCCTTTAGTTCATCATCTGATCCTCTTTTTCTATATGTATTATTTTATTTTTCAGTATTTATAAATTTTATTTGCTCAGTTTTACACTTTATTTGCAAATGATAAATAATTGTATGTATTTATAGAGTACAATGTGATATTTTAATATATGTTAATAATGTGGAATAATTAAAACAGGCTAATTAACAAACCCATTACCTCACATATATTATTTTTTCATGGCAAAAACATTTAAATCTATTCTTTTTGCTGTCTTAAAATATACAGTTCTCAAAGGTACCAATAATACACAATGGGATAATTTCTTACATGAATAGTGCTGGGAAACCTGGATATCCACAAGCAGAAGAATGAAATTGAACTCTTACCTCACACCATATACAAAAATCAACTCAAAATCAAAGTGGATTTTTTTCTTTTAAGCATTTCTTTAAGAATTATTTATGTTTGTTTGTTTATTTAAATTTGACCAGAGAGGGACAGAGAGAAAGTGAGATAGCAAGCCACCAGGTCCAGGACTTGAACCGCAGTCAGCCATGTGGGAGTCCAGTGCCCTTAACCACCATGCCACCTACTGGCCCCTTTAGCATGTTCTTGAGTTCTTGAAGTTAGGTGTACTCATGTGACTACTAAGTGAATTGTGAGTGGATATGCTTAAAAGTGATTGTGGGAGTGTGCGCTGATATAGCAAAATCATCCTGCCCAATCTCCCAGATGTGCTGAAGACTTTGTATGGATGAGAAATAATCTTGTGCTTCACCACTGAGAATTTTGCGATTATTACTGTAGCATATCCTAATTTATCCTAATACATCTAAGTTAATTAGCAACTACTCTGGAACCCATGAACCCCAGAATGTCTAGGATTTTGCTCCTGCTTTAAGAATCACTATGTCTTATTTCACATACATATCCCTTCATGCTGGTTTCCCAAATCTAGTTTAGCATAGAGGTCCTAGCAGACGTTAGTCTCTCTAAAATTTTGGTGACTTTGTAGAGGTTCCAAATGTTCTCACATCTACTTGTTGGGGCTGTGAGTGAAGGAATATTTTTTTTTAGAGTTTGGAAATATACTTTATGTCTGAAATTATTTCTCTTGGCATTAAAATATGTCCTGAATTGTCATCCCAAGCTTGATGACTTTTACTTGCCTATTATATAAATTCTATTATGTAAGATATAATAGAAATTTTAGTTTCCTGAATTTCTAAATTAGAAATTGTGAGAATTCTAGCACAATGATAATCAACTCCTTTCCTCTCTTCCACATATGTCTCTCACTTTCTCCCTAGTTTGAATAAAAACCATGTCATTATTTCTTCGACCTGTTGGAAAAAATACTTTTTAAATTAAGGATCCAGAGAATAAAGACCAGTCTTTTCTTTTTAAATTGTCATCAGTGATCTTGTCAAGTTACTTCACATCTCTAATGTGATTCTACTTACCCCCTTCTATAGGTATATCCACTTTCCTTTATTTAGAAGCTGAGCTTTGTTTTGCTCTGATATCTTATAGATTGCCCCAAGACACAATCCCTCAGGTGGTAGAAAACTGAATACTGGCCCAGATGTCTGGTTAGTTCTGTGCATCTGACTTTCTCTTGGTCATCCCACACTGCAGTCTGCTCCCTGGCCATCTCCTGATTGTTGGCAGTACTCTCTTCTCTCCACACCAGTTGTGCTCTCTCCATACCTGCATGGCCTCTGGCTTGGAGGACTGCTTTGCACCAATGCAAAGAACCATTGTAACAGATTTTTATAGAAGATTTGGGTAATAGAGGGACTTACAACTAAGAAGAGTTAAGACGAGCCATGTCAGATTGAATGCCATGAAACCCAGTTTTCCTGAATCCCTTGACCATTCTCATCACTGGGAGTTTCTCAGTAAATGTTTTTTCTTCTCAGGCCACAGCACCTCACCATAGTACTGGGCTCTCTCATTTTTACATTCTCCTCACATATCCTCTTCTGTCCTTTCTCAGGGCCCTCATTTCCTGTATGCCAAACTTTCTGCCTCCTCCTCCTTTGAAACTCACAATTCTCTTACTCTGGTATATACTACAATTTGCCCAACCCAACCTTTAACTCAACCCTAGTCCTATCTTTTTATTTTATGAATTTCAGCTAGGCATTCTGTAAAACAAAGGCCATCCACTCTGGGTAGATACCCTTTAGAAACATATACTTTCAGATTAGTGTTTTCTTTACTATGACCACATTGTTAGACATAGGACTCCTACTTGCCAATCTATAGAATGAGGAGGAAGCAATATAAAGTATCAGGGCATTTGAGAAGGATAAGGACTAGAAAGCTTTATGTGCAGGAGGAATAGCATGTGAGAGTACAGGAATGGTGTTCAGTTATACCCAATGGGATTGGAGTGGCCAGAATGGACCATGTAATGGAAGGTCTTAGAAAGTATCTTGTGGGTGGAAGGAAGCTATTTAAAGATACAAACATGCAGAATATCATGCTTAAAACTACATTCTCGAAAGAGCATTCTGGTCACAGAGGATCAGGGTGACTTCGTGGAGGATAGTTATGACTTTTAGTCCAAAAGGAAATATGAAATGCCTGTGCTGAGGCAGGGCAGGGGTGTTGGAGGAAAATGGATTTGAGCGCTATTAAGGTGAGATTGATGGGGATTGGCAGCTGAATGGGCCCATGAGTCAGTGCAAGGATAAAGCTGGCTTGAGCAGTTTAGGGAAGTGCTGATACCTTCTCTGAGATAAGAGACCAAGAAAGGAGGAACAGTTTGGGGTGGGGGTGGAGAAGACTATGGATTCAGTTATGCCTGTGGTTAGTTTTAGGTGCCAATGAGATACCCTTTTAAAGTTGTTGAGTAGACAGCTGTGGACCCTCAGATGCCCTAAGATTTAAAGTGCTTGGTTTTTAATGGTCTTGAGGGTCATGACATCACTAAAGCATGAATGTGAATCAAGAAGTAAAAGACTGGTGTTTAAGAGTGAACCATGTAACCTATAAGACTCACATGTTCACATTTTTGGGATCAGGAGAATTCAGGTAGACTCAGGAACAAAAGGAAGAAGTGGTAGCTAGTAGGGTGAGAAAGAGGAAACAAAAATACAACTGAAGCTTGTAGAATCTGAGGGGACAGAGTGATATAAAGAGGACACATCCAAAGCCACTGAAAAGTCAGGGCTGGAACTTGGTTGGTATCAGAGCTGGAGGTATAATTGAGGGAAACATCAATCTAGTTCATTTTGTCAAACTGCTGCCTTTGATTTCTTAGCTCTATTAAATGGTATAGAGCTGAGAAGCCCCAGCATTTGGAGTTTGCTCTACTTTGAATAAAGCACGCCAGTGAAATGGGCAGAGGCAGGTGGCAGGTAGGTCTTTAATGATCTATGAAGAGATTAAGGTGAGTAGCGAGTTTGGAAAAGATAAAACCTAATCTGCATCAGCAGAATTCTCTTTGTTATCTCTACATGCTGTGGGTGGAAAACAAGCATGGTGTTGAAAACAGAAGACATGCTAAATGTTTTCACTTCTGACACTTTAATTTTTCTTATTTTAACTTTACTGAGGTCTATGTCGTACTCTCTCCACCAAAAACATGCCAGGACTTTCTTCACCCTGACACCCACCTCCCCACAGACAGAACACCCATAAGGTTACTAACTACTTTCCCTTAGAAAGATATTTCAAAATGTAATTTCTTCATTGGTGAAGAAACATGGTGATCATTTAAAAATTGAGTGGTAAAAGGAATTCCTGAGATTTTTTTTTTTAAAAAGACAACAGATTAAACTGGAGGTTTGTTCTGTAATAACATTTGCTGATAGCAAGTTTATGCCTGGAACCCAAGTAAATCTCTACTTCACCCCAATACTGTACACACCCATGGCAAATTGACAAACAGGTCTTGATATCCCTGGGAGATCTACTCACCTTGTCCCTAGAAATAAAAATAGCTCCATTTAGGAGAGCTTGAGACTGTGTAGTTCATAACATAACCAAGCCCTTTTCATGTATACAAATCTATTTCTTGGAGTCTGAGACAAATTTTTGAGATTGGGGCCATGATGTGACCCAGCTGACTCTTCTCCATACATGCAAATACCTTGGCTCTCAAAATGAAACTCATTTGTTCTGTATTGGAATGACAAGAATTTATTCTAATGTTGACAATACCTAAGATCTGAAGATACCAGCATCTGTGCCCTATTTTTTCAAGAATTTCTTGTGTCAGGTGCATACTGACACTTTTCTTCTTCTGAAATACGTTTCAGAGGAACATGGTAGAAACCGCTGCCTGATGACTATAAAGGTAAGGATTTATTGACTGAAGTCCTGTATATTGTGTTTTTTGTTTTTTATTTTATTCTTTTTTATTGCACTTCAGCTTAGAAGACAAAACAAAGGGAGTGCCAGATCCAATTGTCTAAATTTTAATTCACCTACATGTTCTACAGGCACGTGGAGTCAATTCATTGCTTCTCTCACATTGTTGCTCACCCAACTGCCCAATTAAGAAACATGGAGCTTATCCAAGACTGCTGCTTCCTTACCAATTTCCACAGTTTCTTGATTATATTGCTTCAAAATCTCTAATTTTCATTTCTTCTGTGCTTTCCCATCACCTTAAGTCCCTACCGTGTCTCACTTGACTTGTGATAATAATGTCCTATTGAACTTTCCTTCCTTCAAACAGCTTACCACCTTGTTCCCAGCAATTGACTCATTTCTCCTTATCAAATGACCTTTTTAGGGTGGTGGCATGTGCCTATAATCCCAGTGACTTGGGGAGGATGAGGCAAGAAGCCTTTGAGCTCAAGGCTGGCTTTGGCAATAAAGTGAGACCTTGTCTTAAAAAAAAAAAAAAAAAAAAAAAAAAACAAGAAGGCCAGTTAGGGTAGTGTACCCCTCTAGTCCTAGCTGGGGCAAAAGGATTGCAATGTAGCAAGATCCCATCTGAAATAATTAACTTAAAGGACCCCTTTATATTGAGAGTCTAATTACTTTATTACAGTTTAAGACCCTCTCAGTGGTTTCTCATGACTGCAGGGTAATGCCTAAACTCTTTAGTATAATATCCAAGGCTTTCTCTCTGTATTCTGGTCTCTGCCTTTCCTTCTTACCCATGATCCACTATTCTGCTGTGTGACCCAGTGTTTCTGTTGCATCGTATGCCATGCCTTCCTATAATATACCATGCCATCCTATAATATACCAAGGTCCATGGTCTTGCCATTCATTTCATGTACCCTGCATATATGCCCTTCTCTGTCTGGAGTACCCTCCCTCCCCATCTGACTGGCAAACTCTGTTATCATTTAACAACATCTTATTCTTGGTAACAGCCTACTCTGTTTTCCTTAACCCTACCCTCACTAAAACACAACATCGCCTTGAACTATATTATCTTAAATGTCTTTGCTATCAGTCTGAGAGCACCTTCAGGAGGGGCCATGATGCTTTTATCTTTGATCCCCAGCACCTAAAATTGTCACAACAAAGGGAGGAAAATAAGTCAAGTAGCCACAGTCCCAAGGTTTCAAGGAAAGCACAAGGCCTTGAAAGGAGGCTAAGCCACTGAGCTCTTCTTATTCTCCATTTTGCCCTTTTCTTTGTGTTTCCTGGGGAATGGAGTCTTTGGAATCTATTAGTTTCTAGCAGGTGTCAGTGCTGTTGGCCTTTGGACATGGTCTTAAACATAAGTGGAAGGATAGCCACATTAACTGTGCCAGGGATCAGTGGTATTAAAAAAAAAAAAAAAAACTGAAAGGAATTTGTAAATCATTATTATGTCTTCGAGCTTTGTTTTTCAAACCTCTTAAAACATAACCCCCCAAATAGTTTTGGTACAGTTTTGTCATGACCCAATATACACATGAACACACGTGAAAAAACAAGTGGGGAAAAACGGTTCATGAAATACTATAGGTGTTCAGGTATTTTCTGTTCTATTTAATCCATACTGTTCTGTCTTTTTTTTTTTTTTTTTTTTTTTTTTTTTTTTAATTCTGGTTACAACCCATCAAATGGTTTTGCACCTTGTCAAGAGGCAATGACCTATAGTTTGGGCAATCTTGCTGCATAAGCAGCTTCCTTTCCACTCAGGTGCATGGTTGTATGTGACTGAAGATGGGCTGCATGCCCAGAGACACTAACAAGAAACAGCTGTGGGAGCGATCCATGCATGGTCCGTGGAATTAGTATTAAGCTAATGAATAGAATTCCTTGCATTCTAAAGGACTGAAAGAAATGAGCAATGTAGCCCAATCCTGACTCTTTCAAGAGCTGAGAGTTGTCTGATTAACAGAGCAAGAACTCAGGGACTGGAACTGATGACCATTTGGTCCCTGTTCCTTAGGTCACAAGGTCCTGGAAACCTATACTATATATCCACTATTTGAAAATGCTTCCAGCAGCCACACCTGGGGTCAGTCTAATCAATGTGGTGCTTCTGCTTCAGTAATTTTATATTCATTGTGCATATCAAAATGACTGACAATTAGCAGCTCAGCATGTCAACAAAGCCTGTGCAGAATTTAAATCCCTTACTAATGAGCAGTGATGTTTGTCAAACTAACACTGTTGATTATTCCACTGGACTTTCCATGCAGAACTATTGTCTGATATTTTTGTAGTCATGTGAGAGGGGAAGTGAGGAAATTAGAGATTAAGAAAGATGACAAAATGATGAGTACTATAACTTTTAAATATGTCTTAAGCCAAGTTTTAAATTATTTAATATATAATTAATCTAAGTTAAAATATTAACCATGCTCCCTAAATAGGTACAGAACATGTACCTTGCATGTTGGTTTGATGCAAGAGGACATTTTGGCTAGTCAACACCTATTTTTGATACTTTCTGTATTAGTTTCCTGTAACAAAGAACCACAAACTAGTTGACTTAAAAACCACAGAAATTTATTCTGTCACATGTCTGAAACTAGAAGTCTGAAATCAAAGAATCAACGAAGCAATAATGTCTTTCTCTCTGAAACTTCAGGGGAGGATTTTTCCTTGTCTCTTCCTAACTTGTGGCTACTGGGAACCTATGGCTTGGTTTATAGATGCATTATTCCTATCTGTGCCTCTGTATTCACATGGCATTCTCTCTGTGTGTTTCTGTCTTCACATGGAGTTCTCTCTGTCCAGGCCAATAGTGTCTCTGCTAGTATAGAACTCTCAAAAATTTGTCAAGTGCTGATTCTTTCTGTGTAACAATTCTTTCATTAATATATCTCTTTCCTCTAGCATTTTACTGTAAGCAGCAAGGAGAAACCAGGCCACATCTTCCACACTTTGCTTGGAAATCTCAGCTAGACATCCAAATTTGTCATTTACAACTTCTACTTTCCACAAATACTAGAACACGATTCAGCCAAATTCTCTACCACTTCATAACACAGATCACCTTTCCTCTTGTGTCCAATAACATTATCCTCATTTCTGTCTGATGCCTCACCCGAAGCACCTTTAATGTTCATATTCTGTTCATGATAATATATGTATTCTGAGATAATAGCAGCTTTCTGTACTATGCTCCTAACTCAAAAAAGCCCAAATCGCTTTTTGTTTTTAGTTTTTGATATAGGGTGCATGTACTCACTGGAGAGAGAGGGAGGAGGAGAAGGGGAAGGAGCAAGAGAAGAGGGAAAGAAAGCACTCCCTAGAGGGGGGATGATCATAGCTCAGTCCCCTCTGTTCTCTCAGGATTTAGGGCATGGCACACATGTGCCTGATGGGTTTCTCAAGCCACCAAGTCTGGGACTTGAAGAACCGTGCAGTTGGTCATGTGGGATCCAGCCACCTCACCTATCATGCCACCAGCTGACACTCAAATCATTTTTAATGTCCTTATTTCTACCAACCTTGTTTTCCAGCCTACCTAGGCTTTTTCTTTCAAGCCCTTCAAAATTCTCCCAGCTTCTACCCATTACCCAATTTCAGTAACTTTTCTACAGTTTCATATATTTATTACAGCAACATCTCACTTTCTAGTACCAAAATCAGTATCAATCAGGGTCCTCCAGAGAGAAAGAAGCAATAGGTTACACACAGGTCTATATCTGTATTCATATCCACATGTATTAGATTAATTTTAAATAATGGGTTCTTGTGTCAGGGGAGGCTGACAGGCCAAAATGTGTAGGGCAGGCTGATAAACTATAAACTCAGTTAAAAGTTGATGTTTCTATGAAACCTCAGTTTGTACTCTTCAGGCCTTCAATTGATTGAATGAGGTCCATCCTCATTAAGGGTAAGCTCCTCTTCTTGAAGTCAAATGGTTTTAGATGTTAATCATTTCTACAAAATACCTTCACAGCAACATCTAAATTAGTGTTTGATTAAATGGTGGATTATTACAGCCTAGCCAAGTTGACAAATAAAATTAATCTTTGCACCTCCAAAGTTAGACTTGGTCATATTCTGTTATGAATTTTCAATAAGTATCTGATCCTTTGTAGGCCCAAAATAATTCCTTACTTAGGCCTTTATCTGTAAGTTTTAGTCTTTGTACTCAGCCAGAAGTCACTTGAATTCATTTTGTTTATGTCCTTATTTCACTCTAGGTGATTTTGAAAATGCAAGATATTAAATACTCTTTCTTCAAGTAACATGCCTTTTTGTAAAATATCCTGTTTATTTTTTTAATTAAGCATTTTGAATTTTTAAAATTTAATTGAATTTTTATCAGAAGTTTTTATACCTCTTTGCATAATATGGTGCAACATTAGGGCTTGTATAGTGTAGTGCCAATCATGGGATTGTGTGCTTGCTTGCTAAAGGCTTACAGTAATAGGAGATACAGAGTGAATACATGTGGTAGAGAGAACCCTTAGCTACTCATTAGAAGCTTTTGAGTAGTGGAGCTTTTAAAGCCTCCTTCACTCCCCAACACACACCAATTAAATCATAAGGGCTAGAAATGTTAGCCAAGTGTCAGAAAATTTTAAAACTCCCCTGATATAGTTATTTAAAATGTATCTACAAATTATTTGATACTCTCTTCTTCAAGAAATGGAACTTTATTTCCCTTTTCTTGAGAGTGGGCTGAACTTAAAAGAGATTGTGGTGGTGGTGACTGTGTGTGACTTCCCAAATGATCGGTAAACTATACACCTGGACTATTGCATTAATCTTGTCTCTGTTCACTCAGAATTGACTTTCCAGATCCAATAATTCTGTTTTCCCACATTTGGGGTGTAAGACATTTTTGTATATGAGACACTATTATGTTTTGTTTTAACCTTTCCCATTGATTTTCAGAGGAAAAGTCTACAATAAAAGTAACAAAAGACATTAGATTAAAATTTCCTCAATTTTCTTGTCATCAAACTTCCCTTGTATGCATTCTTTACTCTCCTATGGCTGTTATTCTTGAAGAGTCATGTTCTCTTTTCATAGGCTAATCTTCTCATGTGCTTTGCATCACAGTCTCTTCCATCTCCTCAAGAACTGGTCTGCATCTTCACCCTCTGGCTTTTCATTGAAAGTACTCATGATTTAAGACCGTTAATGATTCTATCTTCCCAAATTGTAACCTCCTATAAGGCAAAGGTAGTGTCTTATTAATGAAAGTACCTTGAATATTAATATATGAGTGGATGCATTAATTTTGAAAAGTTTGCAACATTTAATGGAATAGAGAGTCAATCTTTTCTACTGTCTACCCACAAATTTGTATTTCTTTTGGTTAAGAAGGAAAATTAAGATGAAAGTTAGAGCCTCTTTAGAGATATAGCAAAAGACACAAACAAATATATTAGATATAAAATAGAGATGTATTGGGTCAGATAGGTGGCATGGTAGTTAAGGCAGCTGGATCCCACAAGGCTTACTTCATTGTTCAAGCCCTGAACCTGTTGGCTTGAAAAGCACATTGGGCATGTGTTCTTGTGTGCCCAAAAATCCTGAGAGGATAATGGAGAAGGAAAAAAGAAATCTGAGAGGAGAATGGAGGAGGAATTGGAGCATGGCCAAACAACCCCACCCCCACCCCAGCCAGGGTGAATGCACACACCCTGTAGTAAAATAAGTAAATCTGACTAGTGGTCAACTACCACTTTGGCCACCCAATGGCCACCTGATAGCATTTAAAGTATCATACTGAAATTGAGGAGCTAGAGATTCAAGACACCATTTCTCTTATTGCTACCTAAATGTTCTTATCTATATTTTGTGAAGTTAGAAAGGCAGGTTCACTCACAGAGCCTGGTGAAGTTTTCTTTAGGAAGCTGAGTAACAACCATTATCAGGTGGGAGAATTGTTGCAACAGGGTGTCTACTGTTCCTCTCAACCACACCTTTAATTACATTCTCTTTTTGGAATGTAAAGTACAAACTACATTAAACTTTTCCACACACCAAATATTATGACTGTTCTCTCTTCATGCTTTGGGTTTTATTGTATTAGCCCACCTATGACTATATGACTTAGAAAGGACAGTAAGGCACAGAGGAAAAAGCATGGACTTTGCATATAGTGAGAATCAGTTGAATCCTGGCTCTTCCACTTATTAGCTACAGGACTTTAGGAAAGCTACTTGCTTTCCTAGGATTTCAGTGTTCTCTTCAATAAAAATAATGTTCAAGTCAGAGTTTGTGTGGATGTTAAATGAGATAATTTTGAAAAAAAATTATTCTGATGGCAGTTTCATTGCTTCTATAGTCACCGACGACTTCCAAATAGTCACAGCCCCACTTTTCTTCTTGGATACAAACCTATGATTTCAACTGCATATCTCAAAGACTTCTCATTTCCAACCTGGTAACAGAACTCACTTTCATCCTTTTCACCCATTATCCTCTGGTGTTCTCTAGTTTAATTAACAGTAATATCATATAGTCACCCAACCTAAAACTTACATCATTTTTAATTTTCCTTTCCTTCAGTCTTCATCCCCAGGATCTGTCAATCAAAAAACTAGTCATTTCTGCATCTAAAATACTTTGGAAATTGTATTTCTTCCCTCCTTATACAGTCGTGGCTTGGCTCTCTCTGACTCTTCAATAGGGACCGTTGCTTAGCTCTCTATAAACAGAAGAATGTCACTCATCTGCTCACATACAGGACAATTTCTAACAGCATCCTAGAGCCTTCAAGGAAAATTCTAATTCAGCAGAGCATAGCAAGCTCTCCACATTCTGGCCTCAAACTATTGGGTGGTTGTTGGAAAAGTCATGATGTATTTTTCTATGTTTTTCTAGACAAAAATGCTTCATGACTTTTCCGACAACCCAATAGCTTTGCGACCTTATTTCCCATAACTAACTGCTCTTTCCTCATTTGCCCTTCCACACTTCCCAATTCATCTTCTTTGACCCAAATATCACTTCTTTCACTAAGCTCTTTTTGACTCCTGACTCTAAAATAAGAGTTATCACTTCTTCTATATTTGCAAATAACATTTTATATAGCTCTGCTTTAAAGAAAGAAAGAAAAAGAAAAGAAAAAGAAAAATCCCACCTCATCCCACCTGGCTCCTGTGTTCAACTCAAGGGGGATTTTTGTTTTCATCTTTGTTCCTTCCATATCAACTCAGCATTTGATATTTGCTTAATGAATAAATAACTTTAAACATTACAAAATTAGGGCTTAATTGAATTTCTTACTGAAAGAACATTTTTTATAAGTTTTCTAAAAATATCTTTTTTTTCATAACAGCTTCATTTGAAATTTCTTCATATGCCAGGGTGAACTGGTGGCATGGTGGTTAAGGTGGCTGGATCCCACATGGCTGACTACACAGGTTAAGTCCCAGACCTGGTAGCTTTAAAAACAGGCTGGACATGTATGTGCATGCCCAAAATCCTGAAAGGAGAAATGGAGGAGAAGGAGTTGTGACATGATCATCCCTTCTAGAGGTTAAGGGTGCTTTTTCACTTTCTCTCTCTCTCTCTCTCTCTCTCTCTCTCTCTCTCTCTCTCTCTCTCTCACACACACACACACACACACACACACATGCCTTCCACAAATTAAAAAAAACATAATTCATATGCTATACAATTCACTCAGTATGATTCAGTTTTTTAAAATATATTTGCAGAGTTGTGCAGCCATTACTATTGTACTATCAATTTCAGAACTTTTTCATTGCCCTTCTCAAAGGTCAGTACCCTTTTGCTATCATCCCTAAGCAATCACCAATCTTTCTATATATATTAGCCTATTGAGGACATTTTATATAAACGGAACCATACATATCTGGTCTTTTACAGCTGTCTTCTTTCACTTAGCATAATATTTTCAAGGTTCATCCATGTTGTAGTGTGTACCAGTACTTCATTCTTTTATATGGTCTAATGCCTAATGTTTTTTGGGTTTTTAACCCAACTTTTAAAGACTTTTTTTTTTTTTTTTACAAATGTTGAAAAATATTAAATGTTGAGAAGCATATATTGGTTTACTTCCCTTCACAAATTTAATTGTTTCACTTATTGAAATGAAAGTAATTTCCAACAGGCAAATATGGAAGATTAGTTGATTCTAAACTAATCTTCACTAAAAACAATACAATTTATAATTGAGTAATTCATTTGGAAATGTAGGATCAGCCACATACTACTCTAATTTTCTTTTAGTTGAAGTAATATTTGACATAGGATATTATAAAAACTGTAAGTACATTACATGAGACTATGTAAACTAATAAATCAAATGTTATAATAAAATCTCCTCCAAATAATGATAATATCTACTGTGAATAGAACTAATGCCTTCAATTGCTGTACACTTTGGAAATTTTATGAAGAGGAAGAAAAAATTTTGTCTCACAGTGTATTTTAGAATGTATTTAGTGGGACCAGTAGGTGGTATAGTTGTTAAGATGCTGGACTCCAATGTGGTCAACTGCGGTTCGAGTTCCGGGCCCAATGACTTGAAACTTAAGATGGACATGTGTACGTGCATACCCAAAATCCCAAGAGGAGAATGGAGGAGAAGGGAATGCGGTGTGGCCATCCCTCCTGGGAGGTGATTTATCACTTTCTATATCTCCGTCTCTCTGATGAGTGCACATGCCCTATAGCAAAAATCTCTCTTAAAAATATATTTAGTTATGAGAATGTATGTCCAACATTTTACATTCCTTGTCCAACAACACAAAACCTGAATGGCACATTTACTTTTTAATTTACAACATTACAAATGGAAACATTATTTATCACAAAATGTCTAGGTTATTTCCAATCTACTTTTAAATTTATTTTTATTTTTATTTTTTTAAGAATTTTTGCTATAGGGTGCATGTGCTTACCAGAGAGGCAGAGAGACAGAAAGTGAGAAATCACCCACCAGGGGGATGTCCACACCACAATCCCTTCTCCTCCACTCTCCCCTTGGGATTCTGGACACACATGAACATGCACCCGGTATGAGTTTTAACCCGCCAGGTCTAGGACTTGAACTGTCATTGACTACGTGGGAATCCAGTGACATACTCATTACACCATCTACTGGTTCCTACTTTTTATGTTTTTAGCGCTTGACAAATTGCAACTTTTAAAACCAGATAATCTATTGTATTTTTGAATTTAATATACTGAGTTTTTAAATGGTGCATTGATTTTGAAACCCAGACTCTACCTTCAGTTCACCAACAGAGCTCATTATCTATATTCATTCCAGAAAATTGCCTCACTTTGGGGACAGGCCAGCCAGGTTGGTAGGGAACACCAAGTACTAACCAAAGTAGGGCATAAGAAATGCTTCCATGAAGAGCCTTGTTCTTTCTTCATATCAAACTTATTCAGCATGTGGGAAAAAAATCCTCTCACTAATGTGTGTACATATTTCTTTTGAGATTGATGCTTTTGGAAGGAAAGTACAAAATGACAGTGTCTGAGAGCAGTGCTTTTAGCAAGATATTCCTGACCCAGTTAAAGAATCTCAAATTTCAGGCAAAAACCTGTGTTCCCAATTTCCTTGGCAGTTCTATGATACATTTTTAGTGAATTCATTACAATTTTTAAAGCTTTTCCAATATAAAGCATTATGAATATAAATGTAAGATTTTTAGGTGTATCACAGTTGTCATCCATCTTTTTGTTTTTGCCATTCTCACCCTAGAAGGAATAGAAGCTGTTCTGGAAATCAGGTCATTAAAATATTCTTTTTTGAAATGAGTTAACAAATGTAATTGGCTCATAAAAAAGAGGACATGGAATCTAAATGGCTACCTTAGGAAGAAAAGGTATAATAACAGTTGAGAGGAGAATAGGAGGGTTTGTCATTGCTTCAAATAGAATGGACACACAGAACACACCTTGTGACCATTTAAGCTATAGCTCTAATCATTGAAGGTTGTAGCTTTCTCACCCTTTTGTTAGAGGGAAATGAAAAACAATAGACTAATCACTTGGTCCCAGCATGTTCACCATCTATAGTCTCCATTGCAGATGTCTTTGGTGATCTTGTCATGTCCCTTGTCTACTTGTCATTTTCAGCCCAGCTGTGTTACACAGTTCCTTGTGTGCTAAGGGTCTCCACAGCAGCATCTGTATTATCAATAGTTTGCTAGGGCTGTTGTAACATAGAACCACAAACCTAGTGATGTACTCAACAGGAACTTATTGTCCTTATAATTTTGGACGTTAGAAGTCTGAGATTAAGGTGTCAGTAGGCTGTGTTTCCTCTGAAGGTGCTGGAGAAGGGATTGTTCTAGACCTCTCTCCTGGCTTCTGCTAGTTCCTTGGCTTGTGGCAGCATAGCTCTAATCTTCACGTAATGTTATCCTTGTAAATGTATCTGCGTCCAAATGTTCCCATTTATAAGGACACCAGCCATGTTGAATTACTACCCACATTAATTACCTCATTTTAGCTTGGTCATCTCTGTCAAGACTATGTTCAATGAAAGTCACATTCTGAGGTACTGGGAGTTATGATTTCAACATATCAAGTTTGGGGAGGACACAATTCAACTCATAACAGTATCACACCTTATATTTACATCTTTTTGTCTCATGGCCTTGTGAAAACTGAAGCTGTGGAAGCCAGTTAGGCTCAGAAGGTGAAATTGTTGACACCTTTGAGGGTAATTCTCTATCAATCAGGGGTGAGGCCCAGTGGGAAAATGTGCTAGTCTCCTCTCCTTTGGTTGGGCAATTCTGGGAGGCATTCTGTCTTTTATCAGAAGTTCTAGTGGATCTGGGTCCTAATTGTTACAACAGCAACCCAGTCTGCCACCCTGATGTTGGCTTTCTCTATTTCACTGCCCTTTTCGCTTAGTTCAACAAATTATCAACACTCTTCTGGCGTTATCTCCTTGTCTCAGACTTCACTTCTGAGACAATTTAGATAGTTTGCTTTTGTTATCTTCAGTAGAAAAACTAAGTGATTCCCCCATAAGGTTGCATCTCAATTTGCGTTTACATGATAGTAGGACCTATGGTTATATTAAATAGGAAGCAGTATATTATTTTCTAGTCTTCATGAACTTGGCCTGTCTAGTATAATCATATGAAAAATACAACTTTATTGCCAAAAATACCTTTAAAATCCTACTCCCATTTTGGCGGGTAAGAAAACTGATTCTCAGGGAGCATAGTTGGTAATGCTGGAAGTTAGAGATAGGGCCAGAATTCCCTGATATCTAAATTTAGCATTTCTCCACTACACATTTAATTCCCATTGCCAGGAATACTTCATTTGTTAATACATGTTTCTGTCAGAGGGTGTTCTACAAGTATTTAAGGTAATGGAATATAAATTTCCTAAGAAGAAAGATGCCTATTTGTGACAAATGGGGTTATGCCTTTCACTGAATAGGTGCTAAATAGATAGAATGTCATCTGTATAACGGAGGGATTTTTGTCTGGTGTATTCACTGGTATATCCCAAGAACCTAGAATAGCTTCTAGTACATGGTAGGCATTTGATAAACATTTGCTGAGCAAACAAATGAATAAATATCTGCTCAGAAGACAGAAAATACTTATTTCTGTCTCTTCTGCCTTCTATTAGAAAGTTATCTAAAGCCCATTAATAACACAATTCTACATGTCAAAGAATGTTTTAGATTGTTTGCATATACCCATGATCTGCTTTAATCTTTATGATATCCCTGCAAGGTAAGGAAACTGAAGCTTAGATGAATTTAGTAACAGTTACAATATCACAAAACTAATAATTGACCCAACAGTGTCTTCACTATGTTGCCTCTGATTAGTATAATACTAATAGCTGCAGTGCCAATGCTACAGAAAATGCGAGCATGAAGAGCTCTACTCACCTCCCATATAGTGAGCAATCATTTTGCAAACATCATGAACTGAAAGGGGAAGGACTCAATCCCAAGCTATTTCCAAACACTGAGTGTGATGGTGTGTGATGACTCATCATAAAACCAGAAAGACAATTTTTATTTCTCCCTGTTGGGTTATTGTAAGTCTGTTGAGAATGAATATTATTGAACTGAAATTACTTTCATTGTAATAATTCCTTATGTTATTAAGTGCCATTATTTATCATTGACTGTGTCCAATTTATTCTTAGAAAATAATGCTCTACTGAACAACAGCAAACAAAATCATTTTCCTTGTGAAAATGTGGGCTCTTTGACAGCCTGAGACAATATATCCTAGAGGTTAAGTCAAGGGCTCTGGAATTACTGTGTGACTTTAACAAGTTCCTTACCCATTTTAAATTCCAGGTTCTACATTTGTAAGATAAAAAAAGTACTTAGCTCATGATGTGATATTAAGCCAAATAATGCAATCAAAGTGTTTTGCCTAGAATCTGACTCTAAATACTCAATAAAATATTGCTGCCCCACACCACCACTGTCATCATATTGAACGAAAGTACTTTTTTTAAAAAAAATTTTTGAGAGGTTTTCGCTATAGGGCGCATGCATTTGCCAGAAAGACAGAGAGAGACAGAGACAGAAAGCAAGAAATCACCCCCCAGGGGGGATGGCCATGCCGCATTCCCTTCTCTTCCATTCTCCTCTTGGGATCTTGGATACGCACGCACATGCACATGGCGTGAGTTTAAGCCACTGGATCCAGGACTCGAACCATGGTTGACTACATAGGAGTCCAGCGACATAGCCATTACCTCAATTGCTGGCCCCCAAAAGTACTTTTTTAATACAATGCTGCCGTTTGTCACCTCTGCTCGGGTAGGGATGGTTTCTCTGAGTCTGCAGACACCCCGTGGGAGGTAGAATTTGGCAAGATTATCTGTGTTCCTACTTAGTGATTTAGGGTTTCACCATCCCCTATAGCTGTGCTGTCCAAAATGGTAGCCACATGTGATATTTATTTATTTATTTATTGTCATAATCTTGTTTATATTACATTGGACAACATGTGACTCTTGAGTCTTCCAAATGTGGGTAGTAAAACTGAGTAACCGAATTTTTTGTTTAATTTTCATGTGTTTAAATTTAAACTTAAATAGCAACAACCAGACTAGACAGCACTGTGCTTTGTCATACTGAGGCCAGGAGTTTGCAACATTTGTCAGCTGATGGCCTGTTAGCCTCTACCAGTAGAGGGCACTAGAGGGTGACATTAAGGTTGGAAGGAAGCGTAGGGACTTCTTCCTTTCTGTTTGCTTCAGTTCCTCTCTATCAGTGCCACCACACAATGATCTTTCACCCATAGAGTGGCAGTTGGTTCCAGTAATTACCTCATTCTCAGAACTAGCTTTATTGTTCTCAGATACTCCAGGATTAGCTAGGCAGCATTACCTCGTTGGAGTTTTGGGTTTCAACTCCAGAGGGCTCCACCTCCAAACCTTTAGGTCTCAGTAGCCCTAACCTCTTACATGGTGGTGAGTTTCTGCTTTAGTTTCCTGTTTATCTTTTCAGTTTTGTAGCAACACAATTCAATCAATTCTCTATATTAAATCTTTTCTGTTAAAATGCTTCATAGAGTGTCTGTTTTCTTGCCTGAACTCTGTTACAGGCTTCCTGGAATCAGTCCATGCAGCTTCAGCCCAGAATTTCACTTAGGCCCTCCTTCTGACAGTGCAACCAGATTTCTCCTTTTCTTTCTGCCAACTTTTTTTTTTTTTGAGTTTGCTGTAGTGTGTACATAGCCACCACAGAGACAGAGAGACAGAGGATAAATGAGAAATACTGTCCTAGGGGGATGGCCACACCACAATTCCTTGTCCATTCTCCTCTCAGAATTTTGGGCAGACTTACACACGTGCCCATTGGATCGATCAATCTTTCTTTCTACTTCATTTAACTAACTTCATTCATTCATTTGTTTATTTATCTATCTTTCTATCTATTTATCTACTTATTTATTTTACTTTTTTTTTTTCTTGGAGAGGTTTTCGCTATAGGGCGCGTGCGCTCGCCAGACAGAGAGAGACAGAGAGATAGAAAGCGAGAAATCACCCCCCGGGGGGATGGTCACGCCACAATCCCTTCTCCTCCATTCTCCTCTCGGGATCTTGGGCATGCACGCACACGCGCCCGGCGTGAGTTCTAAGCCACCGGGTCTGGGACACGAACCGCGGTTGACTACGTGGGAGTCCAGCGACATAGCCATTACGCTAACTGCTGGTTCCCCTTATTTATTTTACTTTGACCAGAGAGGAGCAGAGAGAGAATAAGCAAGCCACCTTGCTTATTCAAGCAGGACTTGAACCATGATCGGCCATGTGGGAGTCAGTGCCCTTACCTATCATGTCACCCGCCGGCCCCAGCCCATTGTATATTTCATGCCGTCAGGTCTGGGATTTAAACCACACAGTTGGCCATATGGGATACAGCTGCCTTAACCTCCACACCACCTGCTTGTTCCTCTGCCAATTATTTAAGCTTTTTTATTTATCAAAAAAGAGAGAGAGAGAGGGAATCAGCAGTTGGCGTGATGGCTGTGTCGCTGGACTCCCACGTAGTCGACCGCGGTTCGCGTCCCGGACCCGGTGGCTTAAAACTCACACCGGGCGCGTGTGCGTGCGTGCCCAAGATCCCGAGAGGAGAATGGAGGAGAAGGGATTGCGGTGTGACCATCCCCCCTGGGGGGTGATTTCTCACTTTCTGTCTCTCTGTCTCTCTGTCTGTCTGGCGAGCGCACGCGCCCTATAGCAAAAATCTCTCAAAAAAAAAAAAAGAGAGAGAGAAGCACCTTCAACAGTGACTCATGCTACTATTCACTTCTATCGCAAACCTTTGCCAGCTAGGATCATAAGTACATATGTGCCTAGCATGTACGTGCTGACCCAGGAACCAAACTCCAATCTTCCACATGGCTTGTACCACTGTAGACTGGCATACTATTGTTGTGTCACCACAGCTAGGCCCTTTCTGCCAATTTCTTTTTATTTCTTTTGAATAAAGTTAATTTTTAAATTTGTTTGGAGACAGAGAGATGGGGCATCCTCAGCAGGGGTTCCATACCATGATTTACCCTCAACTCCAGTCGGCCAAGATCTTAGGCTTGCACATACATGCCCAGAGTGCACAGGGCGTTTTTGGGATGTGATCCCAGCACCTTCCCATATGGTTGCATTGTGTTCTTACTGCACCACCTCCTGGCCACTCTGTCAATTCTTAACTGCATCTTTTAACTAGTTTCATGTTTTTATTTTAATCATATTTCTCTTGACTTCAGTTACTATCACTTTCCTCAGTGCATCTCAGTTTTATAATCTTATGTTCTCTATTTTTCTTTAAATTAGTTTTAAAATTACTATTTTATCTTTTTTTTTTTTTACTCTGTTTCCTCTTTTTTTTTTTGGAGAGATTTTCACTATAGGGCATGTGCGCTCGCCAGACAGACAGAGAGAGACATTAGAGACAGAAAGCGAGAAATCAGCCCCCAGGGAGGATGGTCACATCACAATCCCTTCTACTCCATTCTCCTCTCAGGATCTTGGGCACGTACGCACATACGCCCGGCGTGAGTTTTAAGCCACCGGGTCCGGGACGTGAACCGCGGTCGACTACGTGGGAGTCCAGCGACATAGCCATTACGCTAACTACTGGTTCCCTGTTTCCTCTTTTAAAGTCTCATCTGTTTTATTTTTCCTTTCTGATATTTATACTGGTTTCATAGAAAACTCTTAAAATTAACATTTAACTTTATTTTTAACTTATAGATTTAGGTATATTTGCTTTTTCTTTTTAATGATTTATTCTCATTGACAAATAATTGTATATATTTACGGGATACAATGTGACGTTTTGATCTACATATACATTTTAGAAAAGTTAAATCAAGCTAACTAACATCTCTAACACCTCACCTAGCTTTTTTTTTTTCTTTTTTTGGTGGTGAGAATGTTTAAAATCTACTCTTCTAGAAATTTTGAAATATAAAATACATTAACTAGGTCATCATACTGTGCAATAGGTCAGATCTTATTCCTCCTTGAATTGGAACTTTGTCCCCTTTGGCCAGCATCATTCCTTTCCCCACTCCTGCATCCCCAGTCCCTGTAACCCCCATTGTACTCTATTTCTGTGAGTTCAACTTTTTTAAGTTTTTGCCATCAACCTGACCTGAAGAGAAAACCAGGGAGGGGTAAAGTGAAGAATCACCTACCATGGCCACTCCACAATCCCTTCTGCTCCACTCTATTCTGGGGATTTGGGGCACGTGCAAACACGGGGCCAAGCTGCCAGGTCCAGGGCTTGAACCATAGTTGGCAATTTGAGGGTCCAGCACCTTAATCATCATGCCACCTGCTGGCCTCGAGTTTTACTTTTTTAGGTATATTTGTCTTTCAGTCTCTGGCTTGTTTTATTTATATTTGACTTTTTGTTTTCTTTGTTTCACATGTTTTAAATGACTTCTTTACATAAGGATGGCAAAAAACGAATGAGTCCCAAAGGGTACTGATGAGAGAGACTTTAAATGCTGAGGAAAATGAAGGTTTTCCTTCCTCTCACTTCCTCAAGCCTACTTCTCTATCTCTCCCTAAGGGATCCCCCAGCACAAGTGAGATTTGCTCTCCAAAGAAATTCACCACATAGTGACTGAAGCAGTATGAGAGTTAATGTTCCTTAGAGTCATAATCTCCATTTTGCCTTTGACCCATTTTCTTCCCTGGATTACTTTTTTGTACTGACATTTCATATGATTGAACTCATGGAACTCTAAATCCATGGTCTATGAAATATGTTATCACTGGATTCTAGACAGATTCTTCTGATATCATGTCACATATCTGGAGAGCTTGGCACTAGGGAGGTGGCAGCCAGGATAGGGACCCATGGTACTCTCAGATGGTAATGAACTTTTTTTTTTTTTTTTGAGAGGTTTTTACTATAGAGCATGTGTGCTTGCCAGAAAGAGTCAGAAAGCAAATCACTCCCCAGAAGGGATGGCTACCCCATAATCCCTTTTCCTTTTTCCTCTCGATATCTTGGGCATGCATGCACACGTGCCTGGCGTGAATTTAAGCTACCAGGTCTGGGACTTGAGCTGTGGTCGACTACATGGGAGTCCAGCAATGTAGTCATTACACCATCTGCTGGTCCCTCAGGTGGTAATGAACTTCTAACTACCAATTGGAGTCCTGATAGAGATTGTTGCTGCTGCTGCTTAGATAGTTTCATGCCAGTCTGCTTCCTGCCTACTAACCACAAGGCTCTTTCTACTAACATTCTTATCAGGGACATGGAAAATTTCCTTTTAGGAAACTTTCAGTTTCTTGCCCTTGTCAGAAAGGCCAAAGAGCCTGAATGGAACAGATATTAACATAAATGGGCATTTAAAAATTATTTCCTTTTGAGGAGGTTCTTTTCATTTGTCAGGTACCATTCTTAGCAATTGATGATAAGGAGGAGGGACAGGCCCTACCACTTTTAGATAATAGGTCCAAGGTGCCACCACTGAAAGGTCAGAAAAAGTCCTCTCAGCATATTCAAGATGCCAGGGCAAGGCTTTTTCTCAACTTTTTACCATTATCCTGGTAACAGATGCTGCTGTGCATCATCTAGGAGTGAAGCACTGCAGCCTTCCATCTGCTGGGTGCTGGTGGTTGACAGCTCGCAGCAGTGTCTTTCTTTGGCAAATGTCCTTAGCTGAAGAGAGCTACCTTGCTAGGGACCAGCAGTTGGTGTAATGACTATGTCGCTGTGTAGTCAACTGCGGTTCAAGTCCCGGACCCGGTGGCTTAAACTCACGCCGGGCGCATGTGTGTGCGTGCCCAAGATCCGGAGAGGAGAATGGAGGAGAAGGGATTGCAGTGTGGCCATCCCCCCTGGGGGGTGATTTCTTCACTTTCTGTCTCTCTGCCTCTCTCTCTCTTTCTGGTGAGCCCACACGCCCTATAGCAAAAACCTCTCAAAAGTTACCTTGCTCAGGCTATCACACCCCTTTTCCAGGGACGGCATATCCCTTGAATAGAGGGTCATAAAGGGTCTAGCCTTCCTGCCTCAAGGCATGACAATTTATAGGACCATCTTAGCTTCAGAACACACCGCCAGGGATCAGCTGAGGCTGTTTCTTGTGAGTACATTGCCATTAACGTCTCTCTGATGTGAGCCCTGCTTTCCTTAGACCCTTACAGGTATTTCTCCTAGGCATGGAGATGTGGTGCCAGGAATGATATGAGGAAGCTTGCTCGAGAATGGACTCACCCACCAATTTACTGACAGGACTTCCTATCACTGGGGTGGGGTGAAGGTCCAGAGAGGCTGTGGCGTATGATAGGTAGCCCTGTGATTGTTACAACTCTGATGGGATGCTTTTATCTTCTATAGCCCACCAGAGATAGAGTAGGGTCACATAACAACATGAGCCTGCCAGAGAAGTTCTTGTCTTTCAAGAGAAAAAGAGGATGAGACCCCAAAGATGCTACAGGATCTAGCCTACATACTGTTAAAATTCAGAGAAGGACTGTGCTACTAGAATTTTTATTTATTTATTTATTTTTCATTTCATTTTCTTCCATACATTCAATCACATTATTATTTCAAGCCATGCTATGAAGGAGAGGCATTGTATGTCCCCACTTAATATATACCGAGTGTCTGCACTCTGTGACTGAAACTAATTGTCTAAAGGATATAGAAATGCAGTATATAGATGTAAATACCAGATATAGTGTGTGTGAAAGAGGAGGGTCTGAGGAAGGACATTTGGGGGAGGGACAGGGAGGAAAAGCATTAATGGCATGAAGAGGTGTGGTATTATCTGTTGAAGATATTTCGTAGTTTTATCAACAGTACTAGGGAGAATTTTTTTTTTTTTTGAGAGGATTTTGCTATAGGGTGCGTGTGCTCGCCAAAAAGACAGAGAGAGAGACAGAAAGCGAGAAATCACCCCCCCCCAGGGGGGATGGCCAGGCCACAATCCCTTCTCTTCCATTCTCCTCTCAGGATCTTGGGCATGCACGCACACACACCCAGCGTGAGTTTAAGCTGCTGGGTCCGGGACTCGAACTGCGGTCGACTATGTGGGAGTCTGGCGACATAGCCATTATGCTAACTGCTGGTCCCTGTGCCACTAGAATTTTTTAAAATTTCTTTTTTTGAGAAAAAATAGGGCAGGCATATTCACTGGAGAGTGGGAGACAGTGAGACAAAGTGAGAAGTCACCCCCCTCAGTTGGGAGGACCATGCTGTAATCCTTTCTTCTCCATTCTCCTCTTGGGATTTTGGGTATGCATGCACACATGCCCAGTGTGAGTTTAAGCTGCCAGGTCCAGGACTCAAACTGCATTTAACTACGTGGGAGACTAGCAATGTAACTATTACGTCATCTCCTAGTCCCAACGCTACTGGATTTTGAGAGTCCTGGATCCAGGAGAAAGAAACAAAAGGTTGGATCAAAGAGAGTGTATTGATTTAGGAGATCTCTCCTGGAATGTGAGATTTAACACCCTAGCAAGGACACAAGTAGACCATTCTGACACACCATTAAGGTGGCCGTTGGAATTTTGAAGAAAGCAATAGCCTTCAGCACACCAAGTAAAATAGCAGAAATGCCATAGCTGATGGTGTAGAGAGAGGTCAGGTTCTGAGAAGTAGGCACTCTAGCCTGGATAGACTCTGTAAAGTCAGAATATCCAACAGTAATTTACGTTCCTAATCCCTGGAACCTGTGAATATGTGACTGTACATCCGGAAAGGGACTTTGCAAATGTGATTAAGGATTTTGAGATGGTGAGATTGTCTGGGTGGCTTTATAAAATCACAAAGATGTTAGTAAAAGAGAGGTGGGAACCAGCAGGTGGGATGGTGGTTAAGGCACTGGACACTCCCACATGGCCAACCATGGTTTGAGTCCTGGACCTAGTGGCTTGCTTTCTTACTTTCCCTCTCTCTCTCGCTCTCTGTCTCTCTCTAAACAAAGTAAATGAATGAATAAATAAAATTTAATCTTTAAAAAATATTTTTAAAAAAAGAGGCAGGAAAGTCAGAAGAAGAGATGTGAGAACAGAAGAAGAGGTTAGAATGACAGGAGTACTTTGGATGGGAGCGAAGGCCAAGAGTCAAGGATTGCAGGCAACCTGTGGAAACTGGGAAAATGAAGGAAGTGGATTCTCTCCTAATGTGTCCAGAAATCGAGAAAAGAACTCAGCACTCCTGGCACTTTGAATTTGGCCCAGTGACATCTATTTCTGACTTCTGATCTCCAAAATTATAAGAGAATACATTAGCATTGTTTTTAAAAGCTGCTACACTGGTGGTAATTCGTCACAGCAGTAGGAAACTCATACTAAGCTATGTATAGTGAATATGGTCTGCCTGTATTTCTCAGCATTTGTAGCTGTTGCATTCTTAAGCAATGGGGCAAATATCTCACCACTCCAGAATATCTCTAACTGTAGCCATGCTCAAGCATTTCCATATTGACATATACATTGTTTTATTGTGAACTACATTCTTTCATATTCTCTTTTTTTATTTGTCCCTTTGGCTTCAACATCTTCAATATCTGTTCCCTGATTTTTACTCTCATTATTTAATTAATTCCAACAGATCTTCCATTAAATAAACCTTTCCTTCCTATCCCGTCCTACCCCTAGATTGATTCCATACTTGAACCAACTCTTCCAGGGAATGCTAGAATCTGATTATGGTCTCTGACTAGTGACATGGGTATAAACTATTAACTTTGTTCTGCAATGGAACACACTCAGGGCAGAAAGTAATGGTTCCTTTATTTATTTTATTTTTTTTAAGTTTTTGCCACAGGGCACATGCATTTGCTGGCAAGGAGAGACTGAGAAGGAAAGTGAAAAATCACCCCCCAGAGGAGATAGCCAAGCCACAATCTCTTCTCCTTCTGGGGTTTTGGGCACATACACACATGTGCCTGGAGTGATTTTCAAGCTACCAGGTCCAGGACTCAAACCACAGAGCCTTAACCTAGTAATGGTTCCTTTAAGTGAGGGTGGGAGAACTGTTTTGTAGTCTAGGAAGCTCAATGGGAAGCACTTCATAGAGGATTGGAGATTTAGGAAACTTCTCAGAGTGTTCCAGATATTTCCACTCAAACTGCTGGGATTGCACTCTTTCCAGGTCACTGACTTTTCACATCAAAGACCTGGCAGGGCTATAATTCAACTGATACTGTAATTCAGCAAGCAAACTCGGATTTGATCAGACTCAAAGTCTGAGTCTGATGTTTGGCCATTTCATTCCTGCTATTGTAAGAGAAAATATTTTTTAAAGCATGGTTATTAAAAAAAATCTTTGATTTTAATTGGTGCCTTCAGGTGAAAATTTCAGCACATGAGGTTTTTGTTCTCTGTGCTTTAAGTTTTGCACTAGCATCAGGGGCAGCCATCCAACTTAATTAGTTGTTTCAGCCCTGTCTAGTATGAACTGCTAGGTTCTTAAATATGGACATCAGGTTCAGTGCATTTTTCATCTTTACTACTCAGAGTATGATCTGCAAACTAGCAGTGTGGACATTCCCAAGAAATGCAGCATCTCAGGCTCCATTCTAGAACTGCTGAACAAGAATCTGCATTTTTAAAATTTCACAATAGGGCATGCGTGCTCACTGGGAAAGGTGGGGGGAGAGAGAAAAAGCACCCACCAGAAAGGATAGCCACACTTCAGTCACTTTGCTTCCATTCTCCTCTCAGGGTTTTGGGTACGCGTGCACATGTACCTGGTGTGTTTTTCAAGCTGCCAGGTCTGAGATTCAAACCACACAGCCATGTGCTGCCTTAACCTCCATGATACTGGCTGGCCCAAGAATCTGCATTTTTAAATTGCCACAGGGCATGTGCAGTCACCAGAGAGAGGCAGAGATGGAAAAAAATACCGCTTCCAATGAAGAGTGGTCACACTGTATCCCTTTTCCTCCATTTCTCCATCGTTGGGATTTGGGCCACATACACGTGTACCAAGCATGTTTTTCTACTTGCCAGGGCCAGGATTCAAGCCATGTGGGATCCAACTCCCTTAACTACTAGGCTACAGAACCAGCCCCAGAACCTGCATTTTAACAAACCCCCTTGGTGGTTTGTATATACGTTAATATCTAAAAAACTTGCCCCACACTGTCTTGGTCTGGCAAGCATGGCTGCATTCTAAGTTTAGCTTCTTAGCATTTCCAGGCTCTGCCATCTTCTCTGTGGCTTTCTATTTGGGGTTTTATGTACTGACTCTAGCCTTGCTATTACTCTAGGTCCTTTCAGATTTAGACCTAGCAGGAGAGAGCACTGCCCTTTCTCCAGCTAGCCTAGAAAAGGGCCAGTTGCCTTTCAATAGTTCTGGATCACACGTTATTCCTGAACCAATTGCTGTGGCCAGAAGAATTAGATAAATTGACCATGTCAGAGGTTCCAATGTTATAACAAGGGGTAAGGTCCAGTCAGAAACACCAACGTATATTGTCTCGGATTACCTGATGGAATGTCTCAAGAGAATATCTTAGGGCTTGATGAGCATTGTTTTCCCAGTAAGGTAGATATATTTGGACAAAGAAGTTGTTCACCATGCATTTCCTGACAGGTTTTTGTGAGGGCTCCCACTGGGAATGAGATCTCTTTCCTGGTGGCTCAGCCTTAACTTTGTTCCCCTGCCCAACTCTGTTTCAGACCATGATTTCTCCCCTTATTCTCCTCTGAGTGAAAGATTGGGGTTGCAGGTTGACACTATTTTATTTCCTGCAAAGACTCATTGGAACTTATCCTTCCTTGCAGTGTCCTGTCCACTGCTGGTGACCTCATCTGTAGAGGTATGAACTCATCTACACTTAGGAACCACTCAGAAATACTGTACATTGGTCTACTTAGACTAGCAGTTGCAAAATTTGGCATTTGATTTCCAATCTATGGCCAATATATTTTTTCCTGGCCTGGCTAGTTGGATTAGGTCCCCAAGATGTTGGTTTTCAACTTCACAACCTGTAAGTGAGCTAGTTTTTAGAATATTAATTCCTTCATAATTGAAATTTTAGACTCCCAGAGATCACAGAAATACCACAGAAATAAAGGTTATTACCATCTGTAGTAAAAATACTTTTGTTGTTTATGCCGCATCCCCTTGGCCCATCTATGTTGGCAGATGCTGCTTCGGTGCAAATTTCTCAGGCTGACCAGCAGCATCACATCTTGAGTTCCCATACCATCTCTTCACTTTTCTGCTTCAGGGATTTTGCCACAGTGGCAAGAGCTTTACTGACCCACAGGTAGGTCATACCTGAAGTGACGGGACTGCCGGCAGTAGATAATGACCTTTGCCTCCTGCCCTTCAGGGGGCATTTCTGAGGCACATTCTGCCAGTTTCTCAGAAGGTCTCCAGTGGAACTGAGCACAACTGCCCTCAGTAACCAACTCAATGACACACGCTTTGTTGGTTTTTCTTCTTCTGATCTCTCTACGCTCCTTCAGTCCTGCTTCCTGGCGCTACTTCCCAAACAATCTGCATCCATGTCCTTGCCTCAACCCTGCTTTAGAGAATTCCATAATTGAGACACCAGGCTCTTGGCCCAAATCTGGCCTTCTACCTGTTTTTATGTGGCTTGCTTGTGAGCTAATAGTGGTTTTTATATTTTGAAGTGATTAAAAAAAGAATCGAAAGAAGGAGAATATTTTGTGATACATGGGAATTATATGAAAATCAAATTTCAGTATCTGTAAAGTTTTATTGAAACACAGCCATACTCATTTAGTTTATGTTTTATCTATGACTGCCTTTGCAATGCTCTGTAGGACTGAGTAATTGTGACAGAAACCATCTGGCCCACAAAGCCTAAAATAATTACTATGTGGCTCTTCACAATAAAAATTTGCTGATTCCTGATCTAGGCAATAAATGGTAAATTTAAATTGAATTGTACCATTATCAATAAGATATAGACTTAACTCTAACTTCTGTTACATCAGAATAATTTCAGAATATTTTGGATACTTCAAACATTTTAGCAGAATCTCTTTTTTTAAAATTTATTTTATGTTCATTCACTGAACATTATCACAGCATAGAAAATGCAATTTCCCATCCAGAAAACATACGATTTCCCATCCAGAATGTATAGTGGTTTAATCATGTTATCATCAACAAATACTTTTCTATTTCTTGTTTCTTAAATATAAATATAAATAACTAAAAAATATATATATAAATAATTCCCCCCTATTTCTCACCCTCTATTTCCACCCTCCTCTCACACTGTCTATTATCTACAGTTGTTTTCCATTCCTTCCCCCCCCCCCCCCCCCGCATTTTATTGAGTCACAATATAATTAATCTAACTACTTTCAATAGCAAGTTCAGGTGATATATAGATATCTGTGAACACATGTCTGACTGTAGGCATGAAACTCTGAGTAGAATGGATATACTATAAAGCAGCAACTGGCTGAGGCTATATAGCTTACTGTGGTCATTAAATAAGTATTTTAAAATATATTTTTAATTTCAAAAAAGGCAGATTTAGCTTTAATAAATCAAAGTAAAAAAAGATTGAAAGTACTTTGCTTAAGACTTAAAGTCAGGGGGCCGGCAGGTGGCGTGGTGGTTAAGGGCGCTGGACTCCCACATGGTCGATCATGGTCTGAGTCCTGGACCTGGTGACTTGCTTTCTCACTTTTTCTTTCTCGCTCTGTCCCTCTCTGATCAAATTAAAATAAATAAAGTTAAAAAAAAAAAAAGACTTAAAGCCAGGAAACAGGTTAGGATTCTGCTCAAATAGTAGATACATGAACCTATTGGTAGCTCAAGAGAAGACAAAAATCCCCAAATCTGTAAAACTAAGCATAGAAGAAAATCAGCAATGTTTTAGTTAGAAGTCATAAAATTCTATTTCACCAGTTCAGTCTCATGTACTTAATCTATCTTCTGTTCTCGTCTGATCTTTCCATTTAAGTAACAGAATTTCTACTTGACTGTTACCAACAACTTGTTTATTAGACCTCAGATGGAGATTTAATGTTGTAGGAAACTCACTTTTGGTTATATGTACTGAAAATAGAGTTTAAAAATTCAGACAACTGTTGCAATGTTTAACTGTAATGTTTACTTTTAAATATCCTATTTGGTGCTTGACACATAGTAGGCAGGTAGGGAGTATTTAATAATAAACAGACAAATTATAACCATATTTTTTGAGATACCAAGTAGTTCTCCTGTTTCATGTTAGAAAATTAGCTTATTATAGAGACAAGTGTTTCATTTTGTAAAATAAGTGGTCCCAGGTCTCAGAAAAACAAGACTCCTTTTTATGGTTGACCATAATCACAGTTCAAAGTCATTTGATCTGTTCATGTATTTCTAGAGCACGAAGCCCCTTTGTACACAGAAAGTAATCAACACCTAAGAATTTTTCATTTTCCTTTATTACATTTTGCTGTACTTGCAAGTTCTCCATTACTTAGTAATGTACTTGGAGAATATCCAATAAATTATGTTTAGTATAAGCTAAGGTTTATTAATGTAGCCAATTCTATTTCATGCAGAATGCTCTCCCTTACTGAAAAATTGTTAATGGTTTTCCATTGCTCACAGAATACATCCAAATTTCTTAGTTAGACTCATCCTGTGTGCAGCTCACCTCTCTGACCTTATCTCCCACTATCATCCAGTCCCAGGGCATGGTCACGCTGCAATCTCTTTTCCTCTATTTCTCCATCCTAATGGGATTTTGGGTGTGCACATACATGTATTCATCATGTTTTCCCAGCCTCTGAGGCTGGGATTCAAACTGTGGTCGACCATGTGTGATCTGACTCCCTATAACCACTAGTATGTGGGGCTGGCCCTGTCTTCCTGAGTCTTATACTCCCACTGGCTTAGCTTGTTTGTGTTTCTGTAACAAAATATCTGAGACTCTTTAATTTATAAAGCATAGAAATTTATCTTTTCACAGTTCTGGAGACTGGGAATCCAACATCAAGTTGTTGACAAGTTCCATTGTCTGGTGAGGGCCTTGTCTCTAATTCCAAGATGGTGCCTTAATCCTATATTCCCTGGAGAGGATGGACGACTACTATGTCCTTCAATGGCTGATTGAAGCCAAAAGAGCAAGTGACTAAGTACTGCCTGAAACCCCTTTTATAAGGGACTTATTCCCATTCCCGACAGAGGAACCTTCTTGGCTTAATCACTTCTTGAAGGCCCTAATACCATCACATTGACAACACCTGAGTTTTGTAGGGGACCTGTTTAAACTACAGCACCCACCAAAACCCACTTAAATGTGCTTTTACTCAGAGAATCACTCCTAACTGCCATGACCCTTAAGTTAACTCTTGTGCATTATTAGGTGACATTCCCCAGAAGCAGACCTGGAGACAAGGATTAGTATATAGGTGATTTCTTAAGGAATTGCTCTTGGGAAAAATAGTGAGGGAGCAGGGAGAGCAAGACAGGGAAGAGTGATTTCAGGTGAAGTCCCATAATCTGATCCTGCAGGGGAACTCTGGAATGTAAGTTATTGCTCAGCCTATGTCTTGCCTTGAGGAACAGGCTCTGGACTTTTGTATTCTCAAAGCCCTGAGTTATTGGCTATGAGCTATTCTGGGGCAAGTAAAATTCCAGGTTCCATGAGCTTTTCATGCATGGAGGAAAGTAAGGCATGTAAGGGCATCTACTGAGCAAGGTCATCAATGTAGGCCATGTCAAGCAGAGGCACACTGAAGCCAGGGAAAGACACACAGAAGTGATAAGAGCAATCTGAATTTTTGTTACATTACACCCTCTAGCGTATGCATGCCCTGTGTCATGTACCACCACTACACTTTACTTAGTCTTATATAAATTGTGCTATTTTTTTTGTAGTATGCCTATGTCAAGAGATTTAACAAATTAAAAGGGTTACCTGGGAAACTGGCTCATAATAGGTTGTCCACATATGGTAACCCTAAAACTGCCCATTTTGCCTATCTCTGGCCACCTCTTGCTCTTTTGGCCATCATCTAGGTTTAGTTTGTATCGTGTGACATAATGGAATGAATTATGGGCTTCTCTATTTAGTATAGTTAAGCACCACTGACAGATGATGGATGCCTCATGCCCTAGTTGGGTTAAGTGGGACTTCTCAACCTTGGCACTAGCGACATTTTGGACTGGATAGCCACCTTTGTCATAGGTGGTTATCCTGTATACTATGAGATGTTTAGCAGTATCCTTGACCTCTACCTGTTACTCCAAGTTGTGACAACCAAAAATGTCTCCAGAGGTTGAAAAAAAAAAAAAAAGTCCCCTAGGAAGTAAAATAAGTCCTGGTTGAGAATCACTACTGAATTAAAGAAATTTTTAGGAGCTATGCAGGGTTTATTTCAATCTTAGAAAACCATGTAGGTCAGTTAACATAAGCACCTTGTAAATGCTGGAAGTATTTTCCCTCTAAATAGTAAAAATCTTTCATACGTGGTAAGTTTGTTTTCCCCCCTTTCCTTTATTTTCCCCCTTTCATTGTGGTGGTGGTGTTTTTGCCTTGTTTTGAACCTTGGAGGGGGGTATGTTGAAAGGAGAAAACTCATATATTCCAAATGTAAGAATATGAGGAACTATGCTATAAGCAACATGTCTGTCTCAGAGACAGAAATCACATTTTTCTTATCCTGAGTTTCCAAGGAGCCAGGATTTGAATCCAGACTGCCTTGCTTGATCTGGTGTTTGAGAAGCAGCAGTTGAAAGGCTATGATATTGGGTAATGATCCTTTCCTATGTAATATTTTTTGGGGATGGGGGGATAGAATTAATGTTATTGGGTAACACAGGATGTACTAATCTCTTTTTTATGAGGAAATATCAGCAGTGTTTTATGACTGTGATTGAAAGAGGCATATTTAGGGAACCAGCAGTTAGCGTAATGGCTATGTCGCTGGACTCCCACGTAGTCGACCGCGGTTCGCGTCTCGGACCCGGTGGCTTACAACTCACGCCGGGCGCGTGTGCGTGCATGCCCAAGATCCCGAGAGAAGAATGGAGGAGAAGGGATTGCGGCGTGACCATCCCCCCTGGGGGGTGATTTCTCGCTTTCTGTCTCTGTGTCTCTCTCTGTCTGTCTGGCGAGCACACGCGCCCTATAGCGAAAAACCTCTCCAAAAAAAAAAAAAAAAAAAAAAAAAAGAAAGAGGCATATTTAGGAGTGCATACTTCCATGTAAAATGTCCAGGAGTCTTACCTTTATATGACCCACTGGTTCTGATTTCAGTGTCTTTCAGTCATCCTTGTCAAAGAGAAAGCCACAGTAATTGAAATCATCATTACTGTAATTGTGAGTTTATACTAATCTAGTAATTATCCACTGAATTCAGTTTTCAACATTGAATATATCTCTATCAGGCACAGATAGAATTGGAAAAATATTGAGTAATGCAAATTATAATCTCAGGAACTTGAACTGATAGAAGGATTTGCTTTCCCATCCAAGCTCTCCCAAAGTGATGATAGGTAACTGCTAACTGTGCGACAGCTCTCAGTAAGTGCCTTAATAGGGAGAACCCTGTTAAAGAGCAGCTGATTTACAGTGCTGGAAGACCTTCATTTAAGAGAGGCTTTGACAGTGAAGGTACTTAATGAGAATAGGACAGTGTGGAATGGGGGAAGTGAAGAGAAGAGGATAGAGAAAGATAACAAATGAACAATAGAGAGGCAGGACATTAGTGAGAAACAGATATGGCTTATTAACTGTTGATGTTGACATGTATAGTATTCTCAACTGGATTTGTCTGAGAAGTATTTCATGATGGGCAAAGTATTTGTACAAGCAACATGAGAAATAGTGATGGACTGTCTTAAAAAATAATTAGAATAATAATAATGATTGGGGAAAACATAGAAAAGATATTGAATGTTGAAGCGGGGAGATTAATGTCTCTGTACTGACTGACATGCATGGCATTCCCTTTTGAAAAAGTAATGTAATACAATGTAAAGTTATATGTAATTCAATGTAATATAAAGAAGAATATGATGATAATAAAAAAATAAATAAATTTAAAAAAAAATAAAAAAAATAAAAAAAAAAGAACTCGAAGGCCTGAGACCCAGCAATCTGTATGTTAAACTCTTTTGATGATTCTAATGCACTGCTAAGGTCAGAAACCACTGAATCAGAGTAGTCTGGCTCAAGAAGAGGCTAAAATAATAATAATAAATAATATAATAATATAAAAAAAAAAAAAAAGAGAGGCTTTGAGTCTTTAGGAGTTGGATTCGTATATCTTCAAGTATTTCAGCATTATAATCATTGGTTTTTATCTTTGTAAACTTGCTTTTAGACCCAGCAATGCCTGATAGGGCTTGAGAAGCAGCCCTTTCTTGGGTGTGGTAAAGCAGTAATGCCTGTAGAGAACCAAGATGGGGCCAATGTGGCCCCACTGTTCCATCTAGGAAACCCCCCCCCCCCATTCCTCACACAAGAACCCAGTAGTCCTCTCTTGTCCTGTCTTTCCATTTTCTCTTCCCACCCATTCATCCAACTTCATTCCCTTGAACACCCCACAAGTCTACCAACTATACCCCAGTGGCAATCCTTCACTTCTTACGTTAGTGAGTCCCATTTTTTCCAGAATATTAGGCAGTTCAGAATGGCACACCTAAGAGATCAGTATTCTTTTCTTGCTAACATCCATCAGCCCACACAGCTTTACTGTGATGTTTCTTATGAATTATAGTTTTAGTTTAGTTAAACAGTTGTCCAACTTTATTTTAGCAACCAAATTTGTTCCCTCGGACAAAAATTGCTAAGGAATGCCAATATGTGCAACAGACATATATGCTGTTGTTATTGGAGAGGTGGGGTCAGGAGCCCAGGGCCTTTTCAGCTCAGGTACCCTGCAGATTGGAGCACTCCATTCAGTAATAGTTGTTGCAAATCACTGATCTGCTGGGTCATTGGAAAAGACATGAAACATTTTTACATAGAAAAACATGTCATGACTTTTCCAACAACCCAATAATACAGTTTCCTTATTTTACAAATAAGGGAGTAAGGCCCAGAGAAGTTCAGGCACAAGTTTTGAGTCTTACTGCTCATTTCTGACAGCCATGATTTGACCTGGCCTGGTGCTCTTTCCCCAGCAGCCCTTCCAACCATCCTGGCCAGATGTCCAGCAGGCATTTTTGACAACCTGAAGCAGGTAGGCATTTTCCCTCGGACAAGTGACCCAAATCAGTCTGAACTACTTGCTTTATCATTGCTGATGAACCAGAAAGTGCTCTGAAAAAAAAATACTAATCCAAACTGATGACGTATAGCTTCTCAGAAGAAACTTCTCTTTCCTCCATTTCCACCTTTTCTACGATTCTAGGGCCCTTTCCTCCTACCCCAGTGGTGTGGAGACTTATCAGGGCATCTGAAACATGCCCACAGACAAATTGTCGTTTTTCTTCCCATTATTCTGTTGATCCTCATCAGGCTTGTTGGGCTCAGGCTGTAGCCTCCTGCAGTGAGTTTGCAGGCATGGATGACCTGTCTCCTGGGCACTGCTGTTTCTTCCTGGGGATGCGCTGGGAGTGAATGGATAGAGGACCTCTCTTTTTCATCTTCTACATAGCAGCTGCTTGTGCCTCAGTGCTTTACAGAGCTTTTATGAATGTTTCCAGGAATCCACCATAAGGCACATGTACTTGTCCAGTAGTGGATAATGGGTAGAAGCTGGCTTTAACTGACTCCATGCACTATTCAAAATTGCCCTAATCCTCTGATCACAATAACAAGATCAAGTTTATTGTGATGGATTTTTAGTTTTGTCTCAGGAGGTCCCTTAATTGCTCAAACAAACAAAGGCTATTTTTAGCAGCCCCATCTCTCTGGGCTGACAGACATACCCAGTCTCAATTCTTGGGGACATAGTATAAGTTCAAGCTGACACTTCACCATGCTATAAAAAGTCATTCCTATGGGTAAGGATTTGGCCACAGCTTGAGTCCTTTTATAGCCCTGAGCTGGTCTGGAATAGCTGTCCCCTCTTCCTTGCTGCCTCCCAGCAGTGCCAAGGTGCTCAGCTGTCCTCACAACACTGTCTTCTTTATTTACTTATTATTTTGGGCTGTTAGGGTATGTGCACTCTTAAAGACAGAGACAGTAAGAGAGAAAGTGAGAAATCACCCTCATGCAGTGGGGTGGTGGTGGTGGCGGCTGTACTGCAATCCCTGATCCTCCATTCTCCTCTGATTTTGGGCATGCATGCACACGTGCCTGGCATGAGTTTTAAGCCCCTGAGTCTAGTACTTGAATCATGGTTGGCCAGGTAGAAGTCTAGCACCTTAACCACCATGCCACCTGCTGTTCCCCCCACGACACTATCATCTTATTCAGCCAGTTCTGAGTTCTTGTCCTGATTGGTCAAGCACTGATTATATTAAAAGATAGAGTAATGAGGGCAGGAGAAGGACGGGCAGTAGGAAGGTCTGTAAGTATAAAAAAGAAAATAAAGGAGGGCCAGCAGTGGCATGGTGGTTAGGATGGCTGAATCCCACATGACTGATTATGTGATTCAAGTTCTGGACCCAACAGTTTAAAAACTTTGCTGGGCATGTGTGGTTATATCCCCAAAATCCTGAGAAGAGAATGGATGTGAAGGGATTGTGCTATGGCCATCCTCCCTGAGAGGTGCTCTCTCACTCTCTGTGCCCTCTGTCTCTGTCCAGCAAGCATATGGGACCTACAAAGAAACTGAAAGGAAAGGAAGGAAGGAAGTAAAGGGAAGTTTCCCTAAAAATGACGGAAAGATAAAAAGTCACATTTAACAGTACCAAGGTAAAATGATTGGGTTAAAGAAATGAAAATACTAGAGTATAAATAGAAGGAGGTTCCAAAAAATGTTCTCATTTGTAGATAATAAAGAGACATGATCAATGCTTTCATAATCTGACCCTTAGCTATTTGTGAGAGGATAGTAAAGAAAATATGTTTGAACATTTGAACTTTTCCTCTGTGAGTTTTATACTTCCCATAAATCATAGGAAAATTTTCCCTACTCCCAAGTAGTAAAGAAATTTGTCCATTTTTCTTCCTCCAGTTCTTTTAAGATTACAAGATTTTTACCTTTAAGTCATTTATCTTTGATCCATTTGATGTTGATTTTGGTGCATACTGTGAAGTTCAGAGCCATCTTTATCTTTTTCCAGAGGGCTACCCAACTGTCCCTAGACCATTCATTAAAAAGCCCAACTTTACCCAACAGATTCAAGATGCCTCTTCTATCATATCCTACATTTCCATATGTATTTCTACTCTATATTCCTGTACTATTCAGTTACATTGACATTTCTTTTTGTGTACCAGTTCTATATTTTTGAATTGTGCCATTATAAATCTGTTTTAATGTCTAGTATCACTTGGCATTCTTTGCTATGTTTATCATTTTTTGGACTTTTGCCTACCTCTTCTTGTCTTTTTTCTCATTTAACTTTACAATCAGTTTGTTCAGTAGCAGAGAAGAAAAAATGTTGACATTTACTGGGATCTCATTAAATGTATAAAATGCCATTTAAATTTTTAGTAGCTGCTTAGTATTTTTTCATACCGATATACCTTAATTAATTTAACCATTATGCTATTTTGGACATTTAAGTTGTAGGCATTTATTTTTTTTTTATCAGATCTTGACTTGCTTTAATTCTTTTGGGTAATTTTTCCTTTTCCAATCTAACCATGATTGGGGAGAGTGCTGTAAGACAGAACCTCACCACACCGTAGTAGTTGGTCCAACAGATGAACCTGTGACTTGGACCAGGCTAGCCAGTCTTTTCCCCTGAGACCTCTTTAAATTAAGAACCTCATGGGGTATATAGAGAGAGTGAGAGCCCAGATTTGTAAGCAAGGATGGTTTCGCTTCATGAAGAACATAGCTGGAAAGAAAAAAGCTTACATCTATAGAATGCGCTGGTGACACAGACCTTCTGCTTCAGGGGTCTCTAGCTAGAATCCTACCCTTGCTGGTTGTGATACAAGTAACCTCATAGTTTTAATTGGAGGAATTGAACAATATAAAATATATTTTTTCCCTTCTTCCCGCTCTCCCTCTATGTCTTTGTTTAAATGTGAGAAGTTCATTGCTCATCTTCTAAAATGTGGTCATGGCCTTTCTGCCTATACATATATATATATATACATACATATACATATATATGTGTATGTATGTATATGTATATATATATACACACATACTATATGTATATATATATACATATATATGTATATGTGTATATATATATACACATATATATGTGTGTGTGTGTGTATACACATGTATATATCCCCCTTCTCTGCTCAGCTTCTCTGCTCAGCATTCTGCATGTCAGCCAGACTGCTTTATGACTACACCTTTGCCTTGCTTGTCTTTGAAACCTCTCTCTAAAACTCCCACACCGATTCCTACCACGTGATTCTGACACCTCACAAGAAGTGTGCTCAGAGCCCTCACAGTCCCCTGTGATCATTAGCTTTGTTTGTTCAGGTTTTCTTCTGAGGCTATTTTTTTTTTCTTTTTGCAAGGCATATAGGCATACTACAGTCAGCTCTCAGGTTTAACTTTTACTCAATTGCTACTTTTCACAAATTTTTTTAAAAAGCTGCTTTATACTATGTTGCATTAGATTAAAGGAAAATGCTGTATATATACTCTACTACTGGGTCGTCAGAAAAGTCCTGATGCGTTTTTGCATAGAAAAACACATCATGATTTAGAGAAACACATCATAACTTTTCTGATGACCCAGCAGATGAAAAGAAAATGACTTAGCAATCGTGAAAAGTGCTGCAATAAACATCGATGTGCAAGCACTTTTCCGATAAAGTATTCTTCTGTCCTTTGGGTAGATACGAAGGAGTGGAATTGCTGGATCTTATGGTAGTTCTATTTGTAGATTTTTGAGGAATCTCCAATTACATTCCCACCAGCAGTGTAAGAGAGTTCCCTTTTCACCACACCCCCTCCAGCACTTATCATTTTTTTTTTTTTTAAATCTTAGACATTCTGACTGGGATTAGGTGATATCTCATTGTTGTTTTGATCTGCATTTCTCTTACAATGAGGGATGTTGAGCATTTTTTCATATGCCGTTTGGCTATTCGTATGTCATCTTTAGAGAGTGGTTTTTTCAACTCATTCTCCCATCTTTTAATAGGATTGATTGTCTTTTTCCGGAACAGCTGCTTGAGTTCCTTGTGAATTTTGGTGATCAGTCCCTTATCTGACACATAGTTTACAAAAATATTTTCCCATTCTGAGGGCTGTCTATTCACACTAATCACTGTGTCTTTTGCCATGCAGAAACTTCTTAGTCTGATGTAATCCCATTTGCCTATTTTGGGGAGTATTGACTCTGCTAAGGGAGTCTTACTTAAGAAGTCTTTCCCTACCCCAATGTCTCCCAGAGTTTCCCTGATGTTTTCCAGGAGCAGTTTTATAGTTTGAGGTCTTAGATTTAGATCTTTGATCCACCTTGACTTTATTTTTGTCAGAGGTGAAAGGTAAGGGTTCAGATTCATCTTTCTGCAAGTGGAGATCCAGTTTTGCCAGCACCATTTGCTGAAGAGGTTTTCTTTTTCCCACTGGATTGACTGGTACCCCTTGTCAAAAATCAGTTGACTGTAAGTTTGAGCATTCATTTCTGAGGACTCTATTCTGTTCCATTGGTCCACCTGTCTGTTTCTGTGCCAGTACTATGCTGTTTTGATTACCACAGCTTTGTAGTATATTTTTGGGTCAGGGAGTGAGATGCCGCCCACTCCATTCTTCTTGTTCAGAACTGCTTTGGCAATACGGGGTGTCTTATGATTCCAGACAAATTTTATGATTGTCTTTCCTAGATCTGTGAAGAATGTGTCTGGTACATCGATGTTTATTGTGGCACTTTTCACGATTGCTAAGTCATGAAAGCAACCCAAATGCCCACGAACTGATGAATGGTTAGAAAAACTGTGGCACATATATTCAATGGAATACTATTCATCTATAAAAAACAACAAAACCCTGGCTTTTGACAGGAAGTGGATGAATGTGGAAGACTTACTGCTGAGTGAAGAAAGCCATGCTATGAAGGAGAGGCATTGTATCTCCCCACTTAATATATACCGAGTGTCTGCACTCTATGACTGAAACTAATTGTCTAAAGGATATAGAAATGCAGTATATAGATGTAAATACCAGATATAGTGTGTGTGAAAGAGGAGGGTCTGAGGAAGGACATTTGGGGGAGGGACAGGGAGGAAAAGCATTAATGGCACAAAGAGGTGTGGTATTATCTGTTGAAGATATTTTGTAGTTTTATCAACAGTACTAGGGAGAAATGTTCACCTGTTGAAATATCCATTTTGTAAGACAAATAATAATGTGATTGAATGTATGGGAGAAAATGAAATGAAAAAAAAACAAATTTAAAAAAAGAAACCATAAAAAAAAGAAAAAAAATGAATGTAAATCAATGAAAATATATATGACCAGCTAGCTTCACAAGTTAACCTAATGATGCATCCTTCAGCTAGCTCAGTCTTGTGACAACTGCTCTTCAAAGGTTTGCTTTGAGAAAAGTACAAAGCTTTGATTAAGTCAAAGCTTAATTTTGCTTAATTTTTCTTGTTTTTTATTTTTTCTGGTGTATTTAATGTTAACTTGAAATTATATATATGTATATGTACATATATATACATACATATATACATATATATGCACACATACACACACACATATGTGTGTGTGTGTGTATATATATATATATATATATATATATATATATATATATATATTTAAGACTATTTCTTCAATGAGAGAAAGAAAAATGAAAGAAATAGGCACCTCAACAGGATTTTCATTCCTCAGTCCCCCTGTAGCCTTAGCCAGGCCAGATCATGGGCACATATACACCTAGCATGTGCAAGGAGATCCCAGGACACAAACTGAAGATCTTTTTGTATGGATCCAGTTGTGCTACTGGTTTGGCACCACATCACCCCCGGATTTTATATTTTTTTGTGAGAAGAACACAGATTGGATTCATTTCCCATATCACTTCCAGGGGCTTACTAATTTAAAAGCTGAATTAATTTCTTACACACATTAGTTTCTTTCCATAATACCTGGCACATTAGAGCATTTGAGAAAAATCCGTTGAATGAACCAATAAATGTATGAATATGAGAATGAGTACAAAATGAAGAAATCCAAGAGTATAGCATAAATCAATGAACTAAATATTTTCAAAGTAGAAATTGTCCAAATACCAGAGAATTGGAGCAGTGTGATCTGTCAATACAACAAGTAGTCTGTTTACATCTCTCTTGAGCAGTGTTCTCAATTTTAGCACCAATGACATTTTGAGCTGGATAATTATTTGGTGCAGGAGCTGTCCTGTGCATTGTAGGCTGTTTAGCAGCACCTCTGGTACCAACCCACTAGATGCCAGCGGCCTTCATACACAACCAAAAAATGTCGTGACATTGCCAAATGTCCCCAGGAGGAGAAACAAAATTACCCCCAGTTGAAAATCACTACTGTTAAGACTCTTTGGTTCCCCATTTCTTCTCTTCTCCCCAGCTATCTGTTTAATAATGTGTAAATAATTTTTTAAAACATCTTTCTGTTTCTTCAGTGGCAGAATGGACACTGACTGGTCTCTTGGTTGTATAATGTGCATTTGCCATTTCTGTCTTTACTTGAGGAACTACAGAAACTTCTATTTACAATGGACATCACTAGCCTGTCATCAGCATTTTTAGGCTGAATCAAGCTGTCAAGCTTTGTTATGTTGAAGCTGCTGTTGCCAACTTCAGTAAGCAAGAACAACAAAAAAATGCCTTCTGACTTCCCTACCAAGAAGTCCTGTTTGACAGATTTAATCAAATGGATATTGAGGCATTTTATTAATAAATGACAAACTTAACTATCATTTCTGAGCTACCTTCTTACTCTTCAGCAAGAGAAGTGAGTTTACTTCTTAAATGATGGAAACATTCTTACTGATTGCATCTCATAAGGGAGACTGGCTGGCCAAGGTAATGGGGAGTTAGTTTCCTATTGTATTAGTTTTCTCTTACTATGTATCAAATTATTTCCAAAACTTAGCAGTTTTAAATAACAAGCATGTATTATTTCAGTTTCTAGGGGATAGGAGAAGCTTTTTTAGGAGAAGCTTTTTTAGGAGAAGCTTTTCTAGGAGGTTATGGTTTAGGGTCTCTCTGATAGCAGCAGCGGCTGCAGTCAGATGATGATCTGAGTAAAGCCGTGCTGGGAAATTTGGGTTATCCTCGTGGCTGTTGGCAAGTAGAGTTACCAGATTTTGGAAAAGAAATACATACAGAAACAAAACTCAGTTTGCCCAATTACATTTGAATTTCAGACAAACAACAAATAATTCTGTAGTATAAGTATGTCTCACTCAATATTTGGGATATGTTTATACTCTATCTGAAATTAAAATGTAACTGAAAGATTATTTTAAAATTTATTAGAGAGCAAGTGAGTGAGCTCCCCCAACAGGATTCTGACACCATGATCCACTCTCAGCCTGCACCAGACTGTATTGTGAGTACAAGCGTGCCCAGCATACTCAGGGAGGTCTCCAGACAAGAACTGGTAACCTTCCCATGTGGGTCTACCTCACAGAGTGTTCTGTTTTATTGCTGGTCCACCATCTGGAATTTTGCTTTTTACCTGACAGCCTTATTGGTAGTAGGTCTCAGAGTTCATTGCCACATGGACCTCTCTAAAGGACAGCTTAAATGTCCTTATGGCATAGTGTCCAGCTGTCCTGAGAACTAGTGACTAATTGTCTCTTAAGATCTAGCCTTAGAAGTCATCTGTCATCACTTCTGCCTTATTCTGTTGGTAACATACATCAACTCTTATACAGTGTGAGAGGGGATTACGCAAGGGCATGATCACTGGATGCCATTTTGGAGGCTGGCTCCCAAACCTGTTGCAGGATTTTAGGATTTCTGTGAAAATATCCCTCAGAGTCTGAAAATGCCTCTTTTGTGGTAGGCAGAATTCTAAGGTAACCACTAATGAGTTTTATGTTTGTGTTATATCCCTTCTAGCCAATAGAATAAGATTAAGGTGATGGGATATACTCCTTGACTGGGTTTTGTATGTGGCAAGGGTAGTAGGATATGATTTTCATAATTCTGCTGTATTATGTAAGAGACCCTGTAAGTGGACTAGATCAAGAGACACTACCTTGCTGGCCTTGAAAATACTGCTATGATGAGGCATGAGAGAGGGCCTGTGATAAGGAATGTGAGCAGATGATAGGAGTAGTAGATGACTCTTGGTTGACAGCCACAAGAAAGCAGAGCGAGTCACATAGTGGCAAGAAACTAAATCTGACCAACATCCATACCATGTGAGCTTGAGAGGACCCTCAGACTCCTGAAAGGAATGCATCCCTGACTGTAGTCTCGGGAGACCCTGATAAGAGAAGACCCAGCTAATCTGTGCATGGAAACTGTGAGAGAATAAATGCATGTTGTTTTAACCTGCTAAATTTGTGGTCGTTTGTTACACAGCAATAGATAACTAGTTCACTCTTCTCCCTTTTGCACTGCATCAGGGCTGATATTCTACTGTTGGGAAGTGTTATTAGATCTTACTTTCTGTACATGAGCTCTGTTAAAATTTGTGCATTTTCACAATTTGCCTGAAAAAAAAATATTGATATAAGGTCAATTTGCAGAAATTGATTCAACAAGTAGTTGTAATTAAAGGTAGAGAGTTAATACAGGAGAACAGGGAACTTTGAGCATAAAGCACAATGAGCTATAGTAGTCTGGGAATTCAGTTAAAGGCCTCAGGAGGAAGTGATATATTAAAGTTACAAGAGGAGACTGAACTTCAGGGATTGCAGCATTTGGAAATGATGTGAGATTAGAGGAGCAGAAGGAGGAGAAAAGACATCTGAGAATGAAAAGGAATAGTTAAAGAGTTAAAACCATCTCCAGAATGTAATTTGCATCAAGAAATAAAGAAAAATGATGAATTAGAATGTATTTAAGAAACTGTTGGAAATGTAAATGGGGACCAGCAGATGGCATAATGGTTACATCGTTGGACTCCCACGTAGTCAACCAGCATTCGAGACCCAGACCCAGTGGCTTAAAGCTCAAGCCAGGCACATGTGTGTGTGTGTGCCCAAGATCCCAAGAGGAGAGTGGAAGAGAAGAGATTGCAGGTGATTTCTCACTTTCTGTCTGTCTTTCCTGTGAGTGCACGTACCCTATAGTAAATATCTCTCTATCAAAAAAAAAAAGTTAAATGAATATGAAAATGGAGAAATTAGTTTCCAACGAGATTTAAAAGCCAATCAGTTTGAAATGGATATTAAATTTAATATGCTAAAGTAGAAAACTGATGATCTTACAGCAGAATTTCATCAGGACTCATCATCTTTCAAAAAATACAGAAGAAATGTGTGAAACTAAAGAGAGAACTAAAGTTGGAACAAGAAGTTGTAAGCCTCAAAAGTCATATGGAAATAAAACGGTGGAACATGTTCAGGAAGAATAGTATAAATGGGAGATTGAAGGAAGAGCAATAAAGTATGTAGCAGAAAAATTAAAAGAAGTCAGTCTGTTTTTACAGGCACAAGCAGCAGCTCAGGAAAACTTAGAGCAGTTAAAGAGTAATCATGCTTCAACAAGAAGTCAGATGGAACTCGAATTAAAGATTGGGAATCTGAACTGTTCAAAATAAGAACTTCTCAAGAAGATTCTAATAAAACTATTGGAAAAATATAAGCAACTCTATCTAGAATAATCACAAATTAAAAACTATCAGATAAACTGAACAAGACTAAGTTATCAGAAGTCAATGCCAAACTTCTTATGGAGAAACAGCAGAGTAGACCTTTATTCAACACTCTTACTACAAGACCAGTCCTAGGATCACCTCATGTTGGAAATCTTAATAGTTTAGTGCACAACAGAAATCTTGTTTCAAGAGAAACCTCAGTGATAATGCCTATCTCAATCTCACGGCCTTCAAATAACAGCATAGAGAACTACTTGTTCAAGGATGCTACAGGAGTTAGAAAAAAGTATAACTAGAGAATGAGGAGAAGCTGCTACTGAATTTGCATCCATATCCTGTAGAGCTCCTCAAAGATCTACTGATGAGTCAAACTGAACTCAAGATCTACTTTCAGAACATCACAAGAATATATATAGATCGTGAAGAAAAAGTGTATAATCTGAAAGATAAAATTTTATTGACTGGATTGTTTACTATCTTCTTAATTGTTTTCAACGAAATATATGACATGTAAAAATATTAATGACTTAATCATTGAAAGTTGGAAGAGGAAGAATTAGCTAGGCAATAGCAAGATGTGGAATATGAAGGCAGAGAAAGTTTTAAAAGTGTAAAAGTGCATAAATCCTAAGTGTGTAGCTTGACAGATCTTCACAAAGCAAAGACTCAAGCTCTACTATACTGAGTTCAAGAAACAGAGTATTACCTGCCTCCCAGAACCTCTCATCTACCCCATGTCCCATCCAGACAGCAACCCTCACTTCAAGGGTAACCTTGTCCTGACCTGTAATACCACAGTTTAGTTTTGACTATAGTTGTAATTTATATACTTGGATCAATACTTTATGTGCTCTTCTGTACTTGGCTTTCTCCCAATGTTGTGTTTGTGAGATTCATGTTGTTGGACATAGCCATAGTTACTTTTCATGACTATGTAGTATTTCCTGTTAAAAAAACCCACTAGATCAGTTCATTTTATTGTGAGTGAGCTCTGTTGTTTCCCATTTGTGACTATAAGTATTATATATAGTGTTGCTATGAACAACCTTGTACATAACTTTGGTGAACAAAAATGTATGTTCAATAGGTACCTAGGAGTGGAATAGGGTCATAGAATAAAGACATTGGACTTTTTTTTTTTTTTGAGAGGTTTTTAGCTATAGGGTGCGTGTGCTCGCCAGAGAGACAGAAAGCAAGAAATACCCCCCCCCCCCCAGGGGGGATGGCCACGCCACAATCCGTTCTCCTCCATTCTCCTCTCGGGATCTTGGGCACGCACGCACATGCGCCCGGCGTGAGTTTAAGCCACCAGGTCCGGGACTTGAACCGTGGTCGACTACATGGGAGTCTAGCAACATAGGCATTATGCTAACTGCTGGTCCCAAGACATTGGACTTTTTGAAATTAAGGAGAGGGCCATCTAACAGCTTATAGAGAACCAAGCACTCTAGTACTGGCCTGCCTTTCCAAACTCAGTGTGGAGCACTTTCTGAATTAAAAATATTTACAGGAGATGATGGCCTAAACAGAAGTCAGAAAGGTAGGCAAATACTAGATTGGTCACTGTCCTGCAAGCTACATTAGAATTTGGACTTTATCCTGAGGCACCATTAAAGGGTTAAAATAAATGAAAAGGAAGATAAAATTTTATTTAAAATATATTTTCCTTGTTACATTTTGGAGAATGAATTGGAAGGAGGCAGGCCTGGTCAGTGAGACAAATTGACTGCTATTGTAATAGCTGAACCACAGAAAGATTTGATCGTGTAAGAGTTCATTGAGTCTGGTGTTGATGTTGTTTTCTCAAGTAAGGGATCTTGCATTTAATCATTTTGTTTTCCTGGATCAGCCAGACAACTCAGCTGTCATTCTTCACAGAAATGTGGAGCTTGGTGGAACTGCCAGCTTGCTTTTCTTAGCCGTTGCGCACACCTGTAGTGGTAGTGCACTCTGCAAGTGCCCCTGTAAAGAACAGGAAAAACATGAGGGTCATGGTCTCATCTTTCCCAGCTAGTCTTTATCGTTTCACCCCTAGTAATTTACTAGACATCCATCTAGTAAATCCCATCCATTCTATCTCAGAATCCCTCTCTTATCTAATATTTCCTTTCCACACCTGTCACTGACTGTATACTCCTACATTTCAGATACTCTGCATCTCTTGAATGGCCACAACTGAATTATCCTGTTATGGTCTAAAGGCAGACCCCAAAATTCATATGTTGAAATGTAAGAGGTGGGATCTTTAAGGGGTGATTAAGTCATGAGGGCGGAGTCTTCATAGATGGTACTTACAAAAGAGCTTTAGGAAGTGGGTTCATTCCTTTACATCTCTTCTGCCCTGTGAGGATACAGCATTTATCCCTTTTGCCCTTCCACCTCCTGCCATGTGAGCATGCAGCAATAAGGTGCCATCTTGGGAGCAGGAAACAGGACCTCAATTTCAGACTTCCTAGCCTACAAAGCTGTGAAAAGGCAAGTTTGTGCTCTTTATAAATCATCCAGTGTGTTATTTTTTTTATACTGGCACAATTGTAATCACACCCCAATTGACCTTCTTGTCCATTCTTCCTACTCATTTTTTTTTTCATATACAGTAAGAAAGTGGTGTCTTTTTGTCACTTTCCTTTCGTCCACAGCCACAATCAGGGCTTACTCTGTTGCCCACTCAGTCAAACTTATGATTACTGTTATAGAGAGTGATGAAGCTCATGAGCCAAATGGACCTACTTTCCTTGGGACTGGTCAAGATGGTAATTGTTTCTTAGCACTCTAAGAGTTCAGGTCTTAGCTCAGATGTCACAGTCACACTGCTAACCCATTATCTACATGCCCTCTCCCCATCAGCAAATGTTATAAGGTCAGGATTCCTTTGAAAACGATTCTGTCTCCCTCAATTTGGATAACACCACCATCATCATCTACTATTACTATGTCCATAGTCCCTTGTAAACTCTTACCCCTATACCCAATCAGGAACTGCTATACATTCTGTTTCAGAAATCTGTCTCATGCCAGCCTTTCCACCTCTTCAGTTATGCCTTAATTCAAACCCTCATTTGATTCATTTAAAATTGGAATAATTTAAAATTGACTTCCCTGTCACCATTCCCATTCTTGTTTATTTTAAAAATATCCAGACTCCTCAAATATTAAGCTGCTATGTTAATCTTTGAAAATCTTTTTAAGATCTCAAGGATAAAATCCAATCTTTCCTTAGTAGGGTCAACCTACTTTTTTGGGGGTCTATTTATAGTTTTAATTTACATTTTTAAAATTGAAGCAAAATTCACAAAATATTAACCATTTTAAATTGTATGATTCAGTAGATCTTAGTATATTCACAATGTTGTGCCACCATCAGTAGTCTCTAGTTCCAAAACATGCATAGGTTTTTATTGGAATACCTGCCTCTCTGTCTCTTTCCACTAAATGCACACCCTATGCCAAAAACAAAACAAAAGATTGTAGTGCTTTCCACACAGGGATGGATCTTATTTTGTTCTGAAGTCTATACCTTTAGAAAATACTCAATGTTTGTGGAGTCAATAGCTGAATGAGAAAATACGAGAAACAATGTGTTATCTCCTTATATAGCTTAAAATCCATTCCTTGCATGATGTAAGTTTAGTGATGAGAGGAGATAGATTTTTCATTGTAAAGGTCAGATAAATGTAAAACTGAAATGTATGGCATTTTCATTTGGTATTGAACATCCAGCAAAGTTCTTCCCATTTCACCTACTCCCTGTGAGCCTTTTTGGAGGCCTTCCAATTTTTTCTCAAGGCTGCCCATTATTCTCTGACTTAAATCAGAAGTCAGTTGAGAGAATGTCACATGAGTTCTAACCTGGGTTTCATGTTTCTAAAGAGGTACCTCATTTCCTGTTTCATTTAAAGCTAAGGATGTGTTATTAATGGGGGAAAAGGGTTAGTTATGGAAATTAAGAACGTTTTCATAGATGTATGTAAAAAATGGATGTTATCAAGCTGTCTGAATTTTAACCTATTCTCTGATTCCAAACATTTTTGCCATAAGACACAAGACTCTCCTTACCTTGGTTTCTTTTATTTTCCCCCTCTTCTGTTAATTTTCAGCATCCCATGCCTTATTTTTCCCTTTTGTCTTAGTTTTGGGGCAATCATGAAGACTATACTTTCAATAAAATGCTATTTTTTTGGACTTGTAGATCATGAGGGATGAAGCATTATCTTTTGAAGGAGCAAAATCTACATTGATAGAACTTTTCTTAGGTTGAAATGAGAAATGGCCTGACTTTTTACGTGGGCAGCCATGACATCACAGAAGAGGTATACCTCAGGTGGTAGTAAGCTCATAGCCCATTGTGAAATAGTGACTGTGCACATGTGCAGCCATGACAATGTAACCTTTGCTGTGTCCCCTGCTAATCCAACAAAGTTAGTTCTGTGAATTCATAGTGTCCACACTCATAGGGAAAGACATCATTCTCTAGCCATGGCATCAAACTCCTGAAAGGATCTAAAACTATCCAATTATCATTGCTCACTTTCTAAAAGAAAGTGACTGACCACTCCTGTCTCAAATGTAATCCCCAAACAGGCCCATCCCCCAAATAAGCAGTTTGCTTTGCTCAGAGAAATTCTACCTAACCAGCAAAACTTCCTTACTTAAGAAATAAATTCAAGATTTTGATTTCAAATATCATGTGATGGTCTATTTTCCATTATCTGTTGAATATATGCATATGCCAATATTACTAAGTTCAGTCATCTTAGATATAGATATATACCTATATCTATATCTACATATAGATATATATCTATATCTATATCTACACACCCATCTATGCTATATACACACATCTATGCTATATATACACATCTATGCTATATATACATCTATGCTATATATGTATATACACACACACACATATACATCTAACATATACATCTGTGGTAGATACATCTATGATATATATACACATCTGATAGATATATATAACTGTCATATATATATACACACATCTATGATAGATATACACATATGATAGATACATCTACAATAGATACGTCTATGATAGCTACGTCTATGATAGATAAGTCTGATAGATTTATACATCTATGATATATATAATATACACACACATGCATCTATGATAGACATGTATACCCACACCTATGATGTATATACACACATCTATGATGTATATACATCTACCATAGCTGTATGTATGTGTATGTGTGTGTATATATGTATATATGTATATACATACACATACACCCACCTACCATAGCTGTGTGTATATACACACACACACACACACACACATACATACACATACACACACATCTATGATAGGTATATATATACACATCAATGATATATATATGCATACATCTATGATAGATATATACACACACATCTATGATACATATATTTACACATCTATGATATATATATACACACACATCTATGATATATATATACACACATGTATGATATATACACACATCTATGATATATCTCATACATATATATATATACACACACATACACATCTATGATATATACACACACCTATGACAGGTATATATATACACACACATGTATACACATCTATGATATATATACACATCTTTGATGTGTGTGTGCGCACACACACACACACACACATATACTTTTTTTTTTTGAGAGGTTTTTGCTATAGGGCGCATGTGAGAAATCACCCTCCCAGGGGGGATGGCCATGCCACAATCCCTTCTCTTCCTTTCTCCTCTCGGGATCTTGGGCATGCACAAACATGCACCTGGTGTGAGTTTAAGCCACTGGGTCCAGGACTCAAAACACGGTCGACTACGTGGGAGTCTAGCAACATAGTCATTATGCCAATTGCTGGTCCCGATAGATATATATGTACATATATATATGCATATATATTATATATATGCAATCTATGATATATATGCACATCTATGACATATATTTATGTATATACACACATCTATGATAGATATATATTTACATATATATACTGACATCTATGATAGATATATAAATATACACACACATCTTTGATATATATTTATACACACATTTATGATATATATTTATATATACACACATCTATGATAGGTATATATTTATATACACACATCTATGACATATATATATATATATATATATGTGTGTGTGTGTGTGTGTGTGTCACTAAATCCACATAGCTATTAAGCATAAATGGTGGTATATCCATGCAATATACATGATGCTAAATCTTATTGCACATAAATGAAGGTATGTGTTAGCTAGTCACAGGTTAAGAATGGTATAATGTCTCTAAGGATAGGATAAGCATTTCAGTTATTCAATTTTTAATCCTTTCTGGTTTTGCAGTTTGAATTTTTTTGATTATAAGTTTAAAAAGTTGAGTTCTAAAATTAATGACCTTCAGACTCAAATCAGTTTGTAAATGTGCCCTTAAAAAAACTTAAACTGGGCCAGCTGGTGGCATAGTGGTTATAGTGGCTATATTCCACATAGCAAACTGCACAGTTTGAGTGTTGGACCTGGCACCTTGAGAAACACATCAGGCATGTGCTCATGCATGTCTAAATCCTGAAAGGAAAACTGGAAGAGAAGGGATTGTGGGTGACCATTCTCCCTTTGCTGGCATGTGCACTCCCCCCCCCCCCCGCCCCCATTGCCCTGTCTCTCTCCCTCTCTCCCCCTCCCATCTCTCCCTCCCATCTCTCTCTCCTCTTCACCCCCTGTCCCCCCACCCCCCATTGTATCTCCCCCTTCTCCCCCTCCCTCCCCTTCCCTCATCCCCCCCATTCTTTCTCTGGTGAGCACATGTGCCCACTGGCAAATTAAAAAAAATATTTTTTAAATACTTAAACTGACATCAGATCTGAAATTTCCATATTTGTGTCTAAGTTTCCTTTTTTTTTTTTTGGATGAAATGGTAAATCTGGTATTCCAGAGTCTCTATTGTTGTGAAGAAGCACTCAGCAGTGATGAAGGAGCTGTTGCTGCTGCTGCTATTGCTGCTGCTTTTAAAGAGGGTATAGGATCTTTTCTTTACCAGTCTCGGGATTACCTGTCATTGCCTCAGCAAGGAGACACATCATCAATTTTCCTCTCTCACTATTCTCTCATTGCTGCTTTTATTTTATAATGGGACCAATTACACTGTACACAATTCTGTCATTTAGTTGTTTGTGTTAATTAGATTACAGTGCCAGAGAACGAGCATTATAGTTCATTTACAGGCTCTTAAATTTAACCTCTTTTACCAATAAAAAACAAGGTAACAAACCCTTTAGTATCCGGATTGTGTTATTAGCCCTTTGCCCTCACTAGTATGGCATCTGGATTTGAGATTCTTTCAAGGCTATAAAATTAAGTGTTGTACCTTACTTTTGGGGAGGCTTTTGTCTTTTCTCCTTATTTCTTTCACTATTAGCGTATTTCTTCCTTGAAAAAATATTTTGTTCCTGGCTTTTAGCTACTGTGGAAGGTTGTAAAAATGGCCCCAAATCATTTTACTTCTTCTATTTCTGATCTGTGGAAGTACTCTCCCACATAGGATTCTGGGCTGGCTTTGTGATTTTCTCTGGCCGGTGGGACATTAACAAACATGATGCAAGCAAAGGCTTAGGAAATGTTTGTGCATTGGTTTGCATTCTTGCTGAGCTTTGGAACTCTGTAATCACCACTGTGTGGATGAGCCTGGGTTAGCCTATTAGATGATGAGAAACACATGGTTAAATAATCCTTATCACCACAGCTAAAATTGAGCCAATTGCCAGACTTTTAGTGAGGTCATCCTAGGCCATTCAGCCTGAGCCAAGATGGCCTAAACTAGAAGAACTATCTTGCTGACCCCTGGAATGGTGAGAAAGGAGAAAGATTTGTTTTAATACATTTTTGTTTAAGCCACTATCTTTGGGGAAGGTTTATTATGTAGAAAAAGCTAATGGACACAACCTGCATTAATATTTCATCACAAAAACATGACTTGTAGTTTTCTAAAATATCAATATCATGAAAGTAAAGAAATACCAAAGAACTGTTTCATATTGGAGGAGAGTAAAGAGGCATGGAAATTAGATGTAAAATATCATACTATACTGAATGTTGGACTGAGTGGAGAAATACTCCAAAAGGCATTGTTAGGACAATTTTTAAAAATTGGAATATGGGCTGTAGAATAGAAAAAAAATTATTGTGGCAGTATTAATTTTCTTGAATTTGATAATTATATTGTAAGATAATATCCTATTCCTAGGAAATATACACTGAAGTATTATAAGATAAAATGGTGTGATCTATACAACGTACTCTCAAATAATTGAGAAAATAATGTGTATATGTTTGTAAGAAAGAGGCAGAAGGGGAGAACGAGTGAGGGAAAAAGAATTATAAAGCAACTGTGGAAAAAATGTTAAAATTAATCAGTCTGGATAAAGTTACATGGGCATTCTTTGTATTATTTTTGTGACTGTTGAATTTAGAATATTTTTTAAAAGTTAAAAGAAAAAGACATGGAAATTGAACAAGGTTAATTGATACAGCTTTCTGTAGAAATTACCTAACAATATTATTTCAATACATCCTGTTTTAGGCAAAAACCAAGATACTCATTTATGTAGACATCGAATCTGGAAGCTTGTTACTGAAATGGGAAATGGAGAATGTTGAAGTCATGTTTGTTTTATGCCAACTACATGTGATGAGAAACCAGAAGCTTTTATGGGTTTTATGAGGTTATGAAAAGGATATTGGATAAAGAGCAGATTACCTGGATTTTTGTTTCTGTCACAACTATCTTTACATATTAAAGTCAACTTTCTTGGTCTCAGTTTTCTTCTTTGATTAAATAGGAAGCTAGTCTTTTAAGACTAGCTAATGATGCTAACATTTATAAAATCACTTACAAAATGTAACCAGAAGTATTGATCAGTGACTTCTGGTGGTATAATCTTAGTGACCCTTTGCTATGTGATAATTACTGTTCTGTAGTACAGAACAGTACATAAAATATGGTATATATGTACAGGTGCCTTGTTCAGTGTGTGAAAGCATAGTGGGCATAGGCTCAAGTTATTGTGTGTTTGTTCTTGTGGAAAAGAGGCTATCCAGGCATGATATTAGGAGAGGACAGTTTTTGCTTAATCATGATGTGGGAAGCCTCACTGGTGATCAGGGTGACATAAATAGCAAGAATAAGAGTTGGCAAATTAGGGAACCAGCAGTTAGCGTAATGGCTGTGTCGCTGGACTCCCATGTAGTCGACCGCGGTTCGCGTCTCGGACCCGGTGGCTTACAACTCACGCCGGGCGCGTGTGCGTGCGTGCCCAAGGTCCCGAGAGGAGAATGGAGGAGAAGGGATTGCGGCGTGACCATCCCCCCTGGGGGGTGATTTCTCGCTTTCTGTCTCTATGTCTCTCTCTGTCTGTCTGGCGAGCGCACGCGCCCTATAGCGAAAAACCTCTCCAAAAAAAAAAAAAAAAAAAAAGAGTTGGCAAATTAGTCAACTCCAACACACACACATACACACATTATAGCTCCTCCAGCATACCAAAACAACAAAGGAAAGAAGAAATTATGACAGAAATGACAGGGTGGCATATGGGACAGAAAGGCATATATATATAATGTGGAATATAATCTGGAAGACATGTAGTGGATTGCCCATAAGGAAGACTTTTATTTTTAGCAGTACTAAAACTTAGCCCAAATAGGAATGCCAGTGTCACTGTGAAAAAGTGTCCTGGGCCCATTTGTAATTGTCATGGATTTGGGCCATTTAATGGAAATAGAATGATTTAGAAAAGTGGTAGATATCTTTGGTCCTTTGGACCCTGCAGCCTTCTCCTTTCTCATCATTTCCTCCCTCTTTGTGGCTTACTTTCACATGTCCCTTCTTGTGCAATTTACCTTTCTTTCCCCTTCCAAAGACAGGTGGCACTTGTGAACAATACTTAAACGCTCTGGGGTCTTTCAGGGGAAGGGTTCTATTTTTAAAAGCCTTTAAGTGATGTAAGTAGACAGCTTAATGACTTGTCACAAACTGAATGTGCCCAATAATCAGCATCTTCATCCACACAGGCTAGTCTCATGGCTGGTCCCATTCAGTAGCTCCCTCTGAGGGTGGCTATACTGACTTCTAACAGCGCAAATTAATTTTGTCTATTTGGAACTTTATATAAATAGAATCACATAGTAGATATTTTGTTGTATCCTTTGCTCAATATGGGCTCAGGAGATTAATATTGGTGTAGGTAGTTGTGGTTTTATTTTTGGTTTAGTGCAGGACAGTACGTAAGATATACAGCCACACATCACTTTATGACCTCCCTGGTTAATGACCATACACACTTCCAACCAATTCTTCAGTGCAGAGAATTCTCTTTCTCTCTCTCTCTTTTTTTTTTTTTTTGGAGAGGTTTTTGCTATAGGGCGCGTGCGCTCGCCAGACAGAGAGAGAGAGAGAGATAGAAAGCAAGAAATCACCCCCCAGGGGGGATGGCCACGCCACAATCCCTTCTCCTCCATTCTCCTCTCAGGATCTTGGGCACGCACGCACATGTACCCGGTGTGAGTTTTAAGTCACCGGGTCCGGGACACGAACCACGGTCGACCATGTGGGAGTCCAGCAACATAGCCATTACGCTAACTGCTGGTCCCAGAATTCTCTTTCTCTTTATCTCATTCCCACAGTGGTTTGGTATTCACTACACAAAATGTTTGCAATCATGCAAGACTATGTATTTCATTTATAAATTTGTACTTTATTGTGCACCCATACCAGTATTCAGATTACCCAGACTTACATTATTGTGGTGTATGTCTTGTCACTTTCTGGCACTTATCTAATGTATGCTGTTGGTATGGGTACAGTCACATTATTCTAGTGTGGTAAGATGTGGTGTCTATTGAAAAATACATACCCTGTTGCCACAACAGGCCATAAGACAACAGCCTTTAAGTTCCTTGCTTATCGGCCAATTTGTTTAGTGACCTAATCATAGGAATGGAATTCAATTGTTAAGTGAGGAATGTCTGTACCACAATCTGCTTGCCTATTCTACTCTTGGTGGGTAGAGTATTGTTTCTGACTTTTAGCTGTTATGAACCGTTAAGACTCTGAACATTCTGCTACTTAACATTGGCAAATGTTTCTGTGTATTGAGTGTATACCTGGGAGTGGAATTGGTGGGCCATAAATGTCTGTTCTTATCTTTAGTTAATTCCATGAAGGTACTATTTTATAAGTGCCTTTTATAGGCCAAGCACTTGCCATCTCATCATATTGATATTATGAGCGTATGCTGCTGATGAAGACATTGAGGTTTAGAGGGGTTAAATAAATTATGTAAGGTTCCTCTTGTTTGGGCTGGAGCAGGAATTAGAACCTAGCTTGACTTGACTTCAAAACCTGTTTTTTTATGATGCCCTCCCATTAGCTTCTGATCTCTGATTAAGAATCATACAGGGCCATTTTCATATGATTTAAAGATAAATGTCAGTAGCTTTCCAAGCAATGCTGTTTTATTGGCAATATTTCTAACTATAAAAACCTTTGATGTGCATATTGCCTGGAAACACTGGCAAAAGGAAAGAGGCAAAATGGTAGACATTTGTGTTCTCTCTGTTTCCAGGTGAGGCAAAGAGGGCTACCTGTCCCCTCAAAGATTTAAGCTTCATTTTCATAGTATTGATCTGTACTGGTAAACCAGGAACAAAATTGCCTATCCCCCTCATATCTAATGGAACATATAACAAGTTCTCAGCACAGGGATGTGAGTGTGATGTGTGTTATCTCCTGGCACAAGTAGTTGATAGCAGGTGTTTCTTCTTATACCTATTTTTCATGCATGCCAGATAGATGCAGAGGATTGTCAGTAGCTTTTGAGCCCATGGTGACAGTGGAAACTTTGACGGAGCCTGGGTCGAAAAATCACTGTTTAGACAGAGGAGAGCTACCCGCCAATCAGGTACTTTGAGTGAATGACAAACATCTATTGTGTTAATCCTCTGAATTCGGGGACTTATCTGTTATAGCAGCTGGTGTTATCTTAGCTAAAGTCCAGGGAAGTCTTCATCATCCTTCCACCATTTTCCTCTTCCTTCATCATTTGAATTCTACCACTTCCTCCATGCCTAGAACCTTGAAGCCTTATTTCCTCGCCTCTGTTTACTGGCCAGGATTATTGGAATTAAATGCTCTTCTTCACTGGACCTTGATCTGATTATCTTTGTGAATCATCTTCAGCCATTATTTATTGCATGTGCTGTGACAGTGTGATGCAATTTTATGTCATTTAGCCTTTGAACCTCTTTGTTCTTTGTGACGGAAGCCATTACAGAATGAAAAAGGACTTTTCATGGCTACAATGAAAAGCTTAGTGGAACGTCTTTTTATATTAGCCAGGCATTTGTACAGCCCTTTTACGCTCTTCAAACTTCAGCCCTCACAGAAGCTTTGTGACACAAGACAGGCAGCTATTATTATCTCCATTGAACAGTTGAAGAAAATAGAGTACAGAAAGGTTAAGTCCTGCTGGACTAGAATCCAGACTTGTGGCTCCAGTCCACTGTTCTTTTGGCTCCTCTTTGGCACACCAGTGTCTCTGTGTCAGGAGTCAGGGAATTATCACAGAATGTACCAAATCATTTATGACAAGCTGTTACATTTAGGATTCCTCAATCTGGGTCTGAGGAATCAGTAATTTAAAGAAATCAATAAATTTCCCTAGAGGTAGCTTTTAAGAGTTAATTTTACTTACCAATTTGCAAAGCTTTATTAGCCTACTGTAGGCTTATGATATACAGCCATGTAGATTGAATACTATATAACCATATCTCGCAACCCATATGGTCCTGTAATGGAAGGTTCAAATACCATTAAATCCAGGGAAGGGTTTTGGGCACATTCTTAGCACAAAGCTGAGACCTATTTATAGGTATAAGCCTTTCTTTTTTCCTTTTACTTCAAAAGCAAGTTTCCTGACTTGTTATTTCCTCCATCTCTTCCTGCCCACCCATTCATCTTATTTCCAGATTCATTCTGGCTGCCTGCCCATAAAGTGTCATGCAAACATTTCTTCCTTGGTTTGCTTGTCTATCATATTTGCTTTCCCTTCTCTACTGACCTCTCCTTCTTGAGGTGTCATTTATTTCCAAGGTCTCCCATTTTGCCTTATATATGAGCTTCAAGATGACTGACTGTATTATAGAGATTTTGATTCACAAAATCAAATGAGGTGCAGTCCCATCACTGTTATTTTCTGTCATGTGGACCCCTTATGTGGATGCCTTCCTAATTTTACCTAATCTCCTAAGGCTTGCTTAATTCTTACTTTCTACATTCAGGCTTTCTCTAATCCTGCTGGTCTTCCTATCTTCTAAGCACTGTCATGGGATTCTGTGGAAGAGACATAGAATGGGAATCAGGAATCCTGAGTTCTAAAATAACACTTCTATAAAACCTGTGGCCCTGGACAAATCACTTAGCTCTTCTAAACCTTCTATTTCTTTATAATTAGGGTATTTGGCTAATAACCTCAAAACTCCTTTCCAGTCAGTTATTCTCTAAATTTTGCTTTGATTTAAATTGATGAGATCCAAGTAAATTTTTGGCATGTACTCTATTTAGTTTTTCACAAATACCGAAGCATATTCAGAAAGTACTGGTTCTATTTCCTAGAAGCAAGTACCTAAGGATCCAAATCATATGAACTCTTTGGGGAATAATTAAGTCATACATTTATTTTTTTTCATCAGCATGCACTTACTGAGTGTATTAGTTAGCTATTACTGCATAACAAATTGCTTTGGAACTAAGCAGCTTAGTATAACAAATAATAATTATTGCAGAGTTTCTGTGGGTTAGAAATTTGTGCATTGCTTAGCTGGATTCCCTGACTCAGAGTCTCCCACAAGGCTGAAATCAAAGTGCTGGTCAGGACTACAATCATCTTGAGGCTCAATTTGTGGAGGATATGGTTGTTGGCAGTATTTAGTTTCTCGCATCATTTTGGACTAAGTACCTCAATTCCTTGCTGGATGTTGGCCGAAGGCTTCCATCAGTACCTTGCCAAATAGATCTCTTCACAGAGTAGTTAACAACATGGCAGCTTGTTTCTTATTAATAAACAAGCAATAAGATCCAGAGAGTGAATGAACAAGGCAGAAGTCATGATTTTTTATAATCTGATCTCAGAAGTGACATTTTGTCACTTTTCATATATTCTATTTATTAGTGAGAGCCAACAAATAGCCATCTGTTTTTTGTTGTTGTTCATTGAGGTTTGAAACAAATGAAAAGTTAATCAAGTAGGTAAGGCAGTTGGGAGACCCAAACTACAGACATCTTTTTCTTAACTTTGATTTTCTGTTAATAAACTAAGTGGTTTTACATAAAAATGCTAAAAGATCCCCCTTTCAGTTATTTTAAATGGGAAAAATTGTGCATTACAAATCAAGCAAAAATCCCAAAGTGACTAAAGCACATTAAAATGTCCATACAAAAAGAACTGTTGTATTATTGGGTAAATGTCTAAACATTGCTTCCTTGACACTAAACAACTAATATGATTGTTAATGAGTTGCTTTGTCTGTAGTAATATATTTCTTGGTGCCAACAACGTCCTAGCCTCAAATCCCCTCTGTTGGCTGTTGGCACTTAGAGTCCTTTAAAATATCTGTGTTAGGCCACCAGGTGGCATGGTGGTTAAGGTTCTGGACTCCTATGAGTCCCAGACCTGGTGGCTTGACACTTATACCGGGTGTGTGTGCGCCCAAAATCCAAAGAGGACAGTGGAAGCAAAGGAATTGCAGTGTGGCCATCCCCCCGGGGAGTGATTTCCTACTTCCTGACTGTCTTGCTCTGTCTTTCCAGTGTGCTATAGCAGAAATATCTTTAAAAAAAATATACTTTTGATCCATCTAAACTTGATTTATTCTAAATGCCAATTGTATTTAGAGTAAAACTTCAGATGTTTCCCACACATCGTTATTTAAAAGGAGATATATGTTTTTATTTATATATTTATATATTTATGTGTAATATTTACACATAAACTGGGACCAGTAGTTGGCATAATGGCTATGTCACTGGACTCCCATGTAGTCAACCGTGGTTTGAGTCCCAGACTCGGTGGTTTAAACTCATGCTGGGCACATGTGTGTGCGTGCCCAAGATCTCGAGAGGAGAATAGAGGAGAAGGGATTGCAGTGTGGCCATCCCCCCTGGGGAGTGATTTCTTGCTTTCTGTCTTTGTCTCTCTGTCTTTCTGGTGAGTGCACGTGCCCTGTAGCATAAACCTCTCCAAAAAAGAAAAACACATAAATGAATTTTAAAAATACAACTCTTAGTCCACTGAAAAGTATTAAGGTGATGTTCGAATGTTAAAAACCAAGAAGTATGCCTCTGAGGAAATGTTAACCAAGGGCACATTCTGTGTAGTATACTCATGCCACTTTTAATGTAAGTCAGAATGATATTTGAAAATATTATGTACATATTCCACAACATATGTGCTCTAGAATTAAACATATCTGTTGACTCATAGATTGTGCTAGAGAGCTATAGGCTTCTCCTGGAGAGAAACATTCCCATTATGTTGAAAATATAAGACAAGACCAGAGCACAGCATGCAATTTTGAAGGATAGATATCTCCAAGAAAAAAGAGAGAAGAGGGAATGGAAAACATCTTAAAACTCCCTAGTCAGGGGACCAGCAGATGGCATAATGTTTACATCATTGGACTTCCACATAGCCAACTTCAGTCCCAGACCTGGTGATTAGAAACTCTGGCTGGTGCTTGTGCATGTATGCCCAAGATCCTGAGAGGAGAATGGAGGAGAAGGGATTGTGGTGTGGCCATCCCTCCTGGGGGGAGGGGGGGCGGGGGTGGTGATGTGATTTCTGTCTCTCTGGTGAGCACATGTACCCTATAGCAGAAATATCTCTTCTTAAAAAAAAATTCTTGGGAACCAGCAGTTAGTGTAATGGCTATGTCGCTGGACTCCCACGTAGTCGGCCGCGGTTTGCGTCCCGGACCCGGTGGCTTAGAACTCACACCGGGCGCGTGTGCGTGCGTGCCCAAGATCCTGAGAGGAGAATGGAGGAGAAGGGATTGCAGCGTGACCATCCCCTCTGGGGGGTGATTTCTCGCTTTCTGTCTCTATGTCTCTCTCTGTCTGTCTGGCGAGCACACGCGCCCTATAGCAAAAATCCTCTCAAAAAAAAAAAAAATTCCTAGTCAGATTCAGTCACTCCTTTCTGAGGGGGTACCAAGAGAGACCAGGAGCAATACCCTATTGAGCTCTCCCCATGTGTAAAGAAACCTCTGGATTGAGGAGACATGACGTCTACCACAAATTCTGTAATGTAGGTTCCAACACTTCCCATGCATGAGTCTCATAGTGGCCTTTTAAATCAAATTCTGATGTCCTCATTGTTGTTATATATGGGAGAATTTGAGAGGTCATGCAGTACACGAAGGCAACGGGGGAGCTAGAGAGAAAGTGAAAGTGGCATGTTTGAGACTCAAACCTAGGTCTATCTGATGAAAGGCCTGTATTCTTAACCACAGAACCATAATGCCTTACTGTTTTTGTATACTTTGCTTGCTATGGTTTCAATGTCCCTTTCCAAACTCATATAGAAATGTGATGGCCATTTTAAGTGTTGAGAGGTAGGACCCTTAAGAGATGATTAGGTTATGAGGGTTCCACCCTTGTAAATGAATTAATACTGTTATCATGTGAGTGGGTTAATTATATCAGGAGCAAGCTCTTGATAAACAAAAATGAGTTCAGTCCAATTTATTCTCTGTCTCATATATGCACTCAGTTCAACTTTTTGCTTTTTATCATAGGATGACCCTTGCCAGATGCCTGCACTGTGCTCTTGGACTTCTCAGCCTCTAAAACAGTAAGTCAAGTAAAATTCTTCAGTTTATGAATTACTCAGTCTTTGATATTCCATTATAGTAGCAGAAAATTGATTGCGATACTGTTTATGGACTATGGCTGGAAGTAGAATTTTGCTGACCTCTTAGGTGGTAGCGTGGTGAATTTTCATGGAGTTTAACTGGTAAAAACTTTTATCCAAGTTTCAAGCATTTCTTTTATTTCTGTCTTTGTCCTGGTTGGAAGTTCTTTGTTCAAATTATGTTCAGCAGTAGATTGAGCTTGTAATGTTTCAACAGGAATATTTAATTTACAAACTTTAGAGATCACCTCCTCTTTCATCCCCCTCTGATCTTCTTTATGCTCTGTAGCCAAAATTATGCGCTAAAATACAAAATCAATCTACCCTTCCCCACCTTACTTAAAACCTTGTAATGGTGTTCTATTACTTATAAGATAAATCCTAAGATCCTTAACTAGGCATGCAACTCAATATTTTCATTCCTTCTTTTCTCTCCAGCCTCATTTTTTATTCCCATTCTAGAGTGATAAGAGCCAATCATTTGAAACTATCCACAGCTGGCATAGTTTCTCTGAAGCAGGACATGGACTGCTAAGAGTTTTGACTGAATGATTTAGTAAAAATAGAACCATAGGATCAGAGATCCCCCAAAGGCTTCAAACACATCTCCTACTTGCACCTGCCAACCAAAAAAAAAAAAAAAGTTTTTTCCTCTCATCCCTTTAATGGACCCCAAACTTCTTGTGATTTGGTACTGCCTGATTCATGAATTGCTGTATGCTCAAATCAACTTTTTAAAATGTTAATGTGCCTAAGTTTATCTTATTTTATTTTTCTTGAGAGAGAGCATACACTTTCCAGAGAAACAGAGACAGAGAGACAGGAAGCAAGAAATCACTCTCGGGGGAATGGCTGTGCTGCAATCCCTTCTCCTCCTTTATCCTCTAGGGATTTTAGGCACGCATGCACATGTGCCTGGTATGAGTTTTAAACCACTGGGTCCAAGACTCAAACCATGGTCGACTGCATGAGAATCCAGCGACTCTCATGTAACCATTACACTATATGCTGGTCCCCTAAGTTTATCTTCTAACAGGAGGCATAACTGGAACTTTTTATTAAAAAGCCATCTCCACAGTGGGGTTAGAGAAGGAAGATATAAAATCAGCTTTAATTTATTTTAAATTCTGAGATTTTGTGGTCCTCCTGCCCCTGCAGTCCCCCTATGGGATGTATGGAGCTAGGGCACATTACCTTTGGGTTGATTTGCAACCTACCATTGCCTTTCTTTTTCATGAACAGATTGTTGAATCAGTTTTGAAAGCCATTGAGAAAACTGCCTGATAAGAGGGAATCATGCCAGGACACATTGAATGTTACCTTGAGAGCTATTTCCAGAACCAACTAACAGGACCTTCTTGCTTGCCTTGATGTATGCTGTTCAGATACTTTGCAGTCTGTGGACCCTGACATGTGAGCCCATTTTAATGATACCAGAGAGTAAAAATGAAAAAGAAAAAAAAGAAAAAAAAAAGATCCATCTAAGGCTTTCCTGGGATCAATACCATAATTACATTTTAGACCCTCCAGGCATTAATCTTCTACTTTCAGAAAAGCAATTCCATTTCCCTAGCATAGTCTCTTAGAAATAATACCGCTTCTCCATGGCTCTTTTTATTTTTTGCCCTGAGGGAGAAGAGAACGCAAGCCTTTTCCTTTTCACCTCCTTCATTTCTACAGCCTTTCTCTCTTTAAAATTGAATGTTCATTGATGCTCTAAAAAGACTATGCACAGAGGAAGGGCTGATGTGAAAATATTTTATGTAATAGTAACAGCTGGAATATAGGGCGTGTTTAATGTTTTCTGGCACTCCTTGCTTTCATTATTTTACTTAATAAATATTGTGTTTCTTTGTGTAAAAATACTGCTAATAATATTTGTTGAACATTTGTTAGAGGCTAGTTACTGTTCTAAGCACTTGAGCTGAATTAACTAATTTAAATCTCATGAGAACATTGTGAATAGGTATTATTTTATGTATTAGGACTCTGAGACATAGAGTGCCTAGAACCGTTGCCCAAAGGGCTCACAGTTGGTAAAGGTAGAACAAAGCTTTGATCCCAGGTGATCTCACTTTAGCACCTGCACATTCAACCACTAATTTATATCTGGCTGAGTCTTTATCATACTGGGCTAGGTGCTAGGAAGGGTATAAAAGATTAGACACACTTTGTACCTATACTCAGTTGAATAGTGTTCCCCCAAACTTCATGTCCACCCAGAACCTCAGAATGTGACCTTAATCAGAAATAGGATTTTTACAGATGTAACTAGTTAAACCAAAATGAGGTCATACTGAATTAAGATGGGCCTCCTAAGATGTTCTTATAATAAAGATTTAGAGACACACACACAGAGGGAAGATGGACCTGTGAGGACAGAGGCAGAAATTGGAGTGGTCCAAATACAAGTTGAGGGATGAAAAGAACTACTAGCAACCACCAAAACCCATGAAGCAGCAAGGAATGGTTCTTTCCTAGAGCCTTTGGAGAATGAATGGCCCTTGATTTTATACTTTTAACCCTCAGAAGTGTGAGAGAATAAATTTCTGTTGTTTTAAAGCCATTCAGCTTGTGGTAATTTGTTACAGCAACCCTAGGAAAGTAATGTATAGTATCCTTGAAATCTCATAGAGTGCTATGGGAAATGGATAAAGAAATGAATAATTAGAAATTATATGATAAGACCTACAAAAGAGCAATATACAAAATGTTACACAAAAATTTTAGAGGGGAGAGTAACTTAAGGGAGTAATAATAGCATCTATTCCATTGTGATCATTTCTTTTACTGAAGAAGCACTATCGTGTGATGATTACATATTCTGAGACCAGCAGTTGGCATAATGGCTATGTTGCTGGACTCCCATGTAGTCCATCACGGTTCAATTCCCGGACCTAGTGGCTTAAACTCATGCCAGGCATGTGTGCGTGCGTGCTCAAGATCCCAAGAGGAGAATGAAGGAGAGGGGATTGCGGCATGACCATCCCCCCTGGGGGGGTGATTTCTCACTTTCTGTCTCTGTCTTTCTGGTGAGTGCACGTGCCCTATAGCAAAATCACTCCAAAAAAAAATGTGTGTGTGTGTGTGTGTGTGTGTGTGTGTGTGTATGTATGTATGTATTCTGCAGAAAGACAGCCTGTGTTTGAATCTAGGCTGTGATATTTATGAGATGTGTGCCATTGGCAAGGTACTTAACTTCCCTGAGCCTCAGTTTCCTTGTTCATGGAGTAGTGCCTTTGTCAGATGCCTTTGACATTCATGGTTTTGTTTAATTCTCACAGCAGCCTTGAAAGGTGAGGAGTTAGGACAAATATCATTATCCTCATTTTACAAACATTGCCTGGAGTCACACAGCTAGTACCCACATGCTGGTAGAATCCATCTGTGACAGTGAGCCTTAACTGTGACAGTGAATCCTTAACGAGGCTATGTTTCTGTTTCCCTGTCCATAAAATGATGCAGATGATGCTGATGCCGATAGTGGTGATGATGGTTATTATGTACTGAGGTGCTATGCTATGCTAGGTTCTCTGATGGAAAACTGTTATTCTTCTCCATTTCACAGGAGAATAAACTGAGGCTTTCAGAAACTAGCCCAAGGCCACCATCCTCATGTTCACCAGATGATTTGTCAGAATTTATGTGAAAGCAATTTGTAAATGATACTGGGGCTACATCAATATTATATGTACCAGAAGTCCTCCTAGTAATTGGCCCTGCCTATGTGAAATTAAGCCTTTTCAACATTTAAGTTGGTTAAATATTTTCCTTTCTGTAGTAGAGCAAAGCAAAACAATTACAACCCTGTCGTTCTTTCTTACCAAAGAAGTTTGTTCAGACTGTCTCTAGATAGGGTCTTTTCACTTTCAATCAGTCTTTTTATGTTTAAAATTATAACAGTTACAGGAATAGTTGTCATTCATAGGAGTTATGTTCTGAATGGTGTCATTAGTGAAATGAAACATTAATAATTAACAGTGGGTGGAAAGAGAGATGAGAGCTAATATTTATTCAGTATCAATTAAGTGCAAGGTACTAATCAATTTAATCATCACCTATAATTGTATAAAGTAGATATTATTATATTTTTACATTATCTTCAGTCTCAGGGCATTAAAGCTTTGCCCATACTAAGGAAGAATTTGGACTTAGATGTGACTTCACAAACTATGCCTTTACAACCATGCTAGTTACCTTCAGAAAAATGGACACATAATCATGTAGAGGTGGAATAATTTAAAGAAGAGAAACCACTGCTTCTAACTTTCTCACTCTGGAATATATGGCGGAAAATTCATGGGCGTAGTTAGAAAGCAGGCAGGATAGAATTCAGGTGGCTTGAGTTCTGAGCCAAAGGGTATCTTAACATGCTGCGTGGTATGGGGCATGCCACTTTAACTCTCTAGGACTTAGTCTTATTTAGATATGTTATGGAGGGCCAGCCCATGGCTTGGTGGTTAAGGCAGCTGGATCCCACAAGGCTGACCATGTGCTTTGAGTTCTGATTTTGGTGACTTGAAAAACATGCTGGGCATGTGTGTGTACGTTCAGTCTCTCAAAAGGAAGGACAGATGAAAGAGAAAGGATTACAGAGTTAGCATTCCTCATGGAGGGTGCTTTTTCATTTTCCTCCTTTGTCTCTCATGAGTGCAAATTAAAAGTTTATATATATATATATATATATTTATATATATATTTATATATATATTAATATTTATATATATATTTATATATATTTATATAAATATATATAAATATTAATATATATTTACATATATAAATATATATATTTATATATATAAATATATATATATATTTATATATATATATTTATATATATTTATATATATAGCCATGATAGTTAGTCATTAAATATGAGTTGCAATTGTGTGTTAGAAAAATTATCTGAATTATCTTCAAATTAGTCAAAAATGATTTCAGGTACTCATTCAGCTTACTTCTAGGGTTGATATTGTAATGTCTGGGCTATTTTACCACTATGTGGAAGAAGAGGTAAACTTGTAGAATTTTGTCCTGTAGAAATGCAAATAATTTATTTCCAAAACACAGATACTCTCAAAAATCAATGTTTATGATTCTGTTGAACATCAACCAGTTTTATATCTAAATTAGCAAACTTGTCCTTACCTTGTTTATAAACACCTAATTTCTCAAATGTTCTTTGGACTGGTTTTAACATTTTACTGTTTTTGGCCTCAAAGCTAAATACAATTTTTGATATGTGTTAATTTTATATTTGCAAGAGTCATTTTATCTTCTTGGAAACTACGTTTTTAAAGCATTTAGATAGAAACCCGCAAATCTACAACCTCTTCTAGAATCTCTACCCTTATTACCTGCAGGTGATACAATCATGATTTTGTTAAAATAGAAGTTGACACTGCTTTTTGGAACTTTGGGCTTCTCATGATAGGGAATCAACAGGCAGAGGGGGTTACTGCAGTAGCCAGGGTGATTGATTTGACAAGTAAGGGGAAATTGAATTGCTGCTAAACAGTGGGGGTAAGGAGAACTATGTCTAGAATGCAGAAAATTCCCTGGGATAGCTCTTAGAATGCCCACTTAGGTGGGATACCACTTAGGATGTCCAAATCTTCTGATAAAATTTAGTGGGAAACTCTAGCAACTGAATCCAGGGAGGACTGCTAATGTCCCCGACCCTTAAGGATTTTACAGTTAGTTTTTTTCAGTATACATGTCAGAAAATGTTAATTTAGTGCAATTCTTTTATTGTTTCAGACTCAAAACCTACTAGGGTTTTGACTGCAATTTTTTATTTAACTGGGTAGTATTAGATTCCTTAGTTCCATTTCTAAGCCTCCCATGTAAACAATTAATTTCCTGCTGTAGTTGGAATGTGTACCCGCTAAATTATTATGTTAAAACTTGATTGTGATGGGATTAAGAAGTGGCATCTTCGAAGGTGATTAGGATTAGATCAGGTTATCAGGGTGAGGTCCCCATGGTTAAATCCTGGTGGCTTTCTAAGAAAGAGGAACATCAGAGCTGTCTCACAAACACAGACATACTCTTCCTGGATTTCACCATGTGATGTCCCATTTTGTATTAGAACCCTGTAGGGAGTCTCCACTGTGTAAGATCCTCAGTATTCACTGGCCACTGCCTGCAACGCCTGTCCACATGCTTGATGGCTCCCCACTGCTGGCCCTTGTGCTCACCAGTCCTCACCAGTACCTGTTTTCACCACCTGCTGGCAGTGTGGCTACTACATCATGCTCTGCCTCCCAAGCTCAGTCCCCCACCCCCCATCCCCTAGCTCAGGCCTCTGCATCCCTCAAGTACCTGGGCCACAGGCACTGCCTGTAAGCAGCTCCCCCACCCCCAACAAAGATAAGAATCAGCCAGGACCATTGGGGAGCAGGAAGAATTTGGTAGGAATTTCTAGTTTGTGTGGTTTCTATTTGCAAAAGTGGAGAAGAGCCAACCACCTGAAGCCAATAGAGATAGGCTGCCTGAAGCTCTGGAAAACTATCCTCTGAAGCTTCAAACCCAAGACTCTTATTGTAGATTCCAGCAATCCAATACACATAGGAATAAGGAAACTGGCATAGAGGTAACACACATTGTAGGGAAGTACAGAAATAGCTTAAGGAAAAAACAAAATAAAACAAAACGTTGGCCCTTCCACCCCAATCCCACTCCAAACTGGCAAGAAAGCTATGCCATCCTGCAAGCTGACAGTAGGTAGAGCTCCATTTACAGTCCAATCTCCACAGCCCAGCGGGAGCAGAGGATACAAAAAGACGATGGCCACACTGAAATCCCTTCTTCAATCTCCTCTTGGGAGTTTAGGTACACATACACATGCACCCAGCATGAGTTTTTAAGCCACCAGATTCGGGACATGAACTGTGGTCAACTACGTGCGGAGTTCAGCAACGTAACCATTATGCCATCTGCTGGTGAATAAGTTGTTCTCATGCCCTTTTTTTCCCTCCTCATCTATAAACTATTTAATCCCCTGTACATAACTCCTATTAAAGAAAAAAAATTGAAAGAAGAAAAAAAGAGCACCCTCACCCCAACAGAGACTGAGGAATTTAGGCATTACCCACTGTCTGGCATGCAGGGCAGGCTGGCGCTCTCCCTATCAGACTCAAATCCAGGGTAATGGATACCAGCACTAACTGATACCACCCACAAAACTGCTCTCCTTGAATCTCCCTAAATTGTCTTATATACAGGCTAGACAAGCTCTGCTTTGATATGGAGGACATAGCTGGTCACTGGACCCTTCTGAACCACTTTGCCAAGGACCCACACAAGATTTAGGGCTGTTCTCCTCCATCCCCCATGCACAGGACTACAGAACCTACTCCAAAAATTAGGAAGAAGTGAGTACTTTAGTAGAGGCCTAAAAATTCAATGAAGAGACACAAGAAATGTAAGGGAAAAAAGGACATCTCTGTCCCTCCAAAGGAATACATTAACTCCTCACCAGCAATGAATAAAACACAAGAAATCAAAGATATGTTAGAAAAAGAATTTAGAATATTCATTGTAACAAAACTCAATGAAATGCAAGAGAAAATGAACAATCAATCCTAGTAGATGAGAAAAATCATTCTCTGACATAAAGAATTCCATAAAAAGATACTGTAAGAAAGAATCAAATAGAGCTGTAAGAAATGGGGAATACAATACAGGAAATCAAAGTCTCCCTTGAAAGTATTATCAGAAGATTAGACCATGCAGAAGAAAGAATCTCTTACCATGAAGACAAAACCCCTGACTTTATTTAGTCAAAGCATTCAAAATTTTTAAAATACCCCCTGCAAAAAAATGAGGACGACATATGCAAAATTCTAGACACTATTAAGAGGATGAATATCCACAAATGGGTATTCCAGAAGATGAAGAGATGGGTAAAGACAGAAAATCTCTTTCATGAAATATTATTGAAAAACTTTCCAAATCTGGAGACATATGCACATCCAGATCTAGGAAATAAAAAGAACACCAAACAGATTCAACAGAAGAATATCCTTTCCAAAGCACATCATAGCCAAATTGGTAAAAATCAAAGACAAAGATGATATTCTTTTTTTTTTTTTGAGAGAGAGATTTTCACTATAGGGCGTGTGCGCTCACCAGACAGAGAGAGACATAGAGACAGAAAACGAGAAATCACCCCCTGGGGGGATGGTCACACTGCAATCCCTTCTCCTCCATTCTCCTCTCGGGATCTTGGGCACGCACGCACACGCACCCGGCGTGAGTTTTAAGCCACCGGGTCTGGGACACGAACCGCGGTCGACTACGTGGGAGTCCAGTGACATAGCCATTACGCTAACTGCTGGTTCCCAAAGATGATATTCTAAAAGTGGCAAGAGAGAAATGTCAAGTGACTTACAAAGATTATCCTGTCAGACTAATGTCAGACCTCTCAACTGAACATTACAGGTAAGGAAAGAATGGGAAGATATGTTTAAAACCCTGAAAGAAAAAAATTTCAGCCACGAATACTATACCTAGCAAGAATATTCTTCAAATAGAAAGGAAAAATAAAACAATTCCCAGATAAACTGAAAAAAATTGCCAACACTAGACAAGTTCTCCAAGAAATACTTAAGGGAATACTACATCAGGTAAATGGAAGAGAGACAAATAAAAATAAGAGAACACAAAACAGTTAAGAAAATGACTAACAAAAAGTCAGGGATAAGTCCACAAATACTGATAATAACACCAAATATTAATGGTTTAAATTTTCCAATTAAAAGACAGACTGACCAAATGGATTAAAAAAAAAAAAACCCACAGGAGCCTTTTATATGATCCTTATAAGAAACACACCTCACTGGCATACATAGACGTGGATAGACTGAAAGTGAAGAGCTGGCAAAAGTCATTTCATGCCAACAGAAAGCTCCCAAAAAGGACTAGAATCACAATACTGATATCAAACAAAACAGAGTTCAAGACAAAACTGTACAAAGAGAGAATGACACTATATAGTACTAAAAGGATTAATTCACTCAGAAGATAGTTTTAAATATTTATTCACCCACCACTGGGTGGCCAAATATATAAAAGAAAGACTGCTAGATCCAAGGGAGAGCTAGATGACAACATATTAATTGTTGTGAATTTTAATACTCCACTGTCCTCCAGGCAAAAAATAAACACACAGATAGGAATTAAATGGTACCATCAATCAAATGGACCTGATATTTATAGAGCATTTCACCCAATGATCAAAATACACATTTTTCTTATCCCCACATGGAACATTTTCTTTTTTTTTAAATTGTATTTATTCATTCATTTAATTTGAACAGAGAAGCAGAGAGAGAGGGAGGGAGGGAGGGAAAGTGAGAAAACAAGCTTCCAGGTCCAGGACTTGAACCATGGTTGGCCACCATGCCACCTGCTGGCACCCCCCACATGGAACATTTTCAAAGATCAACACATAACAAAACAAGCCTTTACAATTTGAAAAGTATTGTAACTATATTCGGCATCTTTTCCAAACACAATGGAATTAAATTTGAAATCAACAGAAAGAGCCTTTTTTTTTTGGAGAGGTTTTCACTACAGGGCGCGTGCACTTGCCAGACAGACAGAGAGAGACATAGAGACAGAAAGCGAGAAATCACCCCCCAGGGGGGATGGCCACGCTGCAATCCCTTCTCCTCCATTCTCCTCTCGGGATCTTGGGCACTCGCGCACACACACCCGGTGTGAGTTTTAAGCCACCAGGTCCGGGACGCGAACCGTGGTCGACTACGTGGGAGTCCATCAACATAGCCACTACGCTAACTGCTGGTTCCCAACAGAAAGAGCCTTTGAAAATACACAAACACATGGAAATTAAACAACTCCTGAACAACTTAAAATTACTGAAGAAATTAAGACTAAAATAGAAAGATTTATTGAAACCAATGATAACAAGCACACAACTCTCCATTATTTTGGGACACAGCAAAAGCAGTCATCAGAGAGAAGTTTATGGAAAATAGTGTGCAAGAGAAAAAAACTGGAAAGGCGGCAAATAAATAACCTAATGACACATCTCAAAGAGCTGGAAAATCATCAACCAAACCTCCAAAATACAGAATAAATTAAATAATAAAGATTAGAGAAGAGATACATAAAATAGAGAATAAAAGAACTATACAAAATATCAACAAAAAATCATTTTTTGAGAAGATAAACAAATCTGACAAATCTGTTAACTACATTAATCAAGAAAAACAAAGAAGCTGTATAAATAAAATAAGTACTGAAGCAAGCAATATTGCAACAGATATAACAGAAATACAAAAGGTCATGGGAGAATACTATGAGCAACTAAATGCCAACAAACAAGAAAACCTAGATGAGTTGGGAAACTTTCTGGACACACATTTACCTATATTTAACCAAAAGAAATAGAAAGTCTGAATAAACCAATAGCATGCAATGAGATTGAATCAGTAATATATAGTCTCCCAACAAGGAATAGCCTAGGTCCTGATGGATTCACTTCTGAATTCTACAAAACTCTTAAAGAAAAGCTAATCCTAATTTTCCTTAAATGATTTTTAGAGATCTAAAAGGAAGGAACCCTCTCAAACTTATTATATAAGGCTTCCATCATCTTGATACTGATAACAGTTAAGGATGTAACAAAAAAAGAAAGCTAGAGACCAATGTTCCTGATGGCTATATATGCAAAAATCCTCAGCAAGAAACTAGAAAATTGAATCCAATAGCACATTAAAAGGATTATACACTATGACCACATAGTCTCTACCCCAGGGATGCAAGAATGTTTCAACATTTGCAAAGCAATAAATGCAATACATCACAGTAACAGAAGGAAAGATAATAATAGAATCATATTAATCAATGCAGAATATTATTTGACAAGATACAACATCCCTTCATGATTGACTCTCAACAAAATAAATATAGAACATACATTTCTCAACACAGTAAAATCAATATATGACAAACTCATAGCTAATATCATACTGAATGGGGAAAAGTTGAAAGCTTTCCCACTGAAAACCAGAATAAGATAAGGCTGCCCACTTTCTCCACTCCTTTTCAGAATAGTTCTAGAAGTCCTAGCCAACATCAGATAAGAAAGTTAAATTAAAGGGCATTCAAATAGGAAGAGAAGTGAAATTGCCCCTATGATATGGTTATATACATAGAAAATTCAAAATAATTCATGAAAAAAAACCCAAAACTGGTAAATTCAGTAAAATGACAGGTTACAAAATCAATGTACACAAATCTGTTATTTTATACACCAACAATAAACATACTGAGACAGAATTGAAGGCAGAATTGAAGAAAGCAATTTCACTTACAGTAGCCACAAACAATAAAATACCTAGAAATAAACCTAACCAAAGAGGTGAAAGACCTCTACAAGGAAAACTATGAAAAACTGAAAAAATAATTTGAGTATGATACAAAAACATAAAGACATCCCACATTCTTGAATTGAAAGAAACAATGTAATCAAAATGTTAATTCTACCCAAATTAATTTATTTACAAATTCAATATGATTTTCACAAAATTACCAGTGACATTCTTCAAAGAAATAGAAAAACACAATCATAAAATTGATGTGGAATCATAAAAGGCCCAATATGACCACGAAATACAGTGCAAAAAGAATAAAGTAGGAGAAATCTCACTAACCAGCCTCAAAATGTATTACAAACAGTGATAATCAAAACAGCAATAGTACTGCCACCAAAACAGACATATCAACCAATGGAACAGAGTCCAGAAATAAACCCTAAAATATACAGCAAATTCATTTTTGACAAATGACACAAGACAATTCAGTGGGGGAAAATAAAGTCTCTTCAGCAAATAGTGCTGAAAGAACTGGATATCTACCTGCAGAAAAATGAAACTGGACCCGTGTCTCTTGCCATTAATAAAAATCAACTCAAAATGGATCAAAGCTCAAAATGGAAAGCCTCAAACTATAAAAACTACTAATGAAAAACAGAGAAATGTGAAGAAATTGGAGAAGGCGAAATTGTTTTAAGAAATTTTTGCTATAGGGCTTGTGCATTTCATAAGAGAGAGCGAGCGAGTGCACATTCCCTGGGGAGGATGCCCATGCCACAATCCCCTCTCCATTCTCCTCTGGGGATTTTGGGCATGCATGCACGTGTGCCTGGTGTGAGCTTCAAGCCTCCAGTTTAAAGACTCAAACTGCAGTCAGCCATGTGGGAGTCCAGGGCCTTAACCACTATGCAACCTACTGATCCCAAGGCAAACAGTTCTTAAATAAGATCACTAAAGCTCAGGTAACAATTCTCAAAATAGACAAGTGGGATTACATCAAGCTAAAAAGTTTCTGCACAGCAGAAAAAAATAATAAGAGTGAAGCTACAGCCCACAGAATGGGAGAAGATATTTTCAAACTGCTTCAGTTAAGGGACTGATAACTAGAATACATAGTGAACTCAAGCAGCTTACCCACCCAAAAAAAAAAAAAAATCCAATTAACAATGCGTAAATGAACTGAACAGATAAATCTCTAAGAAAGACATATGAATGGCCAGAAAGCATCTCTCTTATCATAAGGGAAATGCAAATCAAAAACAGTGAGTTACCACAGTCAAAATGGCTATGATTGAAAATATAAAGAATGATAAGTGCTGGTGAGGTTGTGATTTAAAGGAAACCTTTATACACCGTTGGTAGGAATTTAAATTATTATAGCTATGTGGAAAACAATTTGGAGAAATCATCCCTGGGGGCATGGCCACGCCACAATCCCTTCTCCTCCATTCTCCCCTCAGGATTTTGGGCATCCATGCATATGTACCCGGCATGAGTTTTAAGCCACTGGGTCTGTGACTCATACTGCAGTTGACTACGTGGGAGTCCAGTGATGTAACCATTACACCATCTGTAGGTCCCCCAAAAATAAATCTTTAAAAAACAAAACAAAACAAACAAACAAAAACACTACAAATAGAACTATCATATGACCCAGTAAGCCCACTTCTTGGGAAAACACTCTGTTAGACACTTGCACATCTATGTTTATTGCAGCATTATTTATAATTGTTAAGGCATGGAGTCAACCTAAATGCCCAAGAACTGATGACTGAATTTTTAAAAATGTGGCACATATACACTGTAGAATGCTACTTAGCCATAAAATCCAATGGGACCCTGTAATTTGATACTTAAGTCATACAAGCCAGACTATGAAAAACAAACATATTTCCCCATACAGTAGATACCGAATGTCTGCACTCTGTAGCAGAAATGAAAAGATTTGAAGATATAATAGAGTTGGGAAATGCAGATACCAGAGATGATATAGGAGGGATTGAGAGGGAAAACCCCAGGAAAAAAACAAACACAAGAATTTGAAGTTCAATATTGAAAATAGTGTATTTGTTAATATCTTTGATTTGCTTGTCATGTACACTGTGTGTGTTTGAAAAACCATACTATATACTATAAAGATGTGCAATGATTAAATACATTATAAAATAATAAAGATCTTCATCAGATATGATCCCTTGACCTTAGACCTCTGAAACTATAAGTGAAATAAACCTACAATATAAACCTTTATAAATTACCCAGACTCAGGTGTTGAGTTGTTAGTGACAGTAAAGTGGACCAAAAACACTACCTAATATTAACTATTTACTCCCAGAATTAATCCTGAATTGATAAAACACATAGTAAGTGCCAGGCACAAATATAGAGCCTCAGAATACAGCAGTGGTGCAGTAATGATACAGTTTCTACTTTATCACCTGGAGCTGTTATCTGTGTGTGTGTGTGTGTGTGTGTGTGTGTGTGTGAGAGAGAGAGAGAGAGAGAGAGAGAGAGAGAGAGTCAGACAGGCAGGAAGTCAGGCAGACAGTAAACACATACAAGCATCAGGAACCAGCAGTTGGCGTAATGGCTATGTCACTGGACTCTCATGTAGTCGACCACGGTTCAAGTCCTGGACCCAGTGGTTTAAACTCATGCCAAGCGCGTGTGTGTGCATGCCCAAGATCCCAAGAGGAGAATGGAAGAGACAGGATTGCGGCATGGCCCTCCCCCCTGGGGGGTGATTTCTCGCTTTCTGTCTCTGTTGCTCTCTGTCTTTCTGGTGAGCACACACACCCTATAGCAAAAACCTCTCCAAAAAAAAAAAATAGAAAGAAAGTGATAAATGGTATGAAAAATATGAGGACAACTGCTATGAAAAATGTTAGTACTGGTGGAGGGTTACTGTTAGGTTGTTGGGAAAGTCATGACATATTTTTACATAGTAAACAACCCAATAGTTCATCTAGCATGGCCAGAGAAGGATTCTCTGATAAGAAGGCATTTGAACAGAGAGGCCTGACTGAAATGAGTGAGTAAATCCTTTATGTACATGTATGACTGGAAAGTACTGCCTGTGGGCCAAATCCAGTCTGTCGCCTGCTTGTGTAAATGGTTTTGTTGGAGTACACCCATACCCATTTATTTATGTATGGTCTGCTTTTATACTACAATAGCTGAGTTGAGGAGCAGAGACCATATGGCCTTAAAAAAGTCTAAACCATTTACTGTCTAGTTCTTCACAGAAAAGTTTGCCAACCCCTGGTCTAGGGAAAGAGAGTGCCAGGTAGAGGAAATAGTGAGTACAAAGGTCCTGTGGTAGAGGTGTGCTTGGCATGTTTAAGCCCTTGTAAATTGGATACTATGCCTGGAGGGAAAGAGAATGGGAGAGGATAGCGGGAGGGCAGGTCAGATCATTTGGCCTCATTGAGGACTCTGGCATGTTCTATAAGTAAGGTGGAGAGCTATTGGAGGTTTAAAGCTGAGTTATCTGAGGAACTTTCTGGTTGCTGTCTTCTCTTTATCTTGACTCACTCTACTCTAACCTAAAACTTTCTTCTAAGGAAGCTCTTGGTTAGTCCATTACTTGCACATGACGGGACTCCTTACCCTCGGTTTCATCATTTCTGAGGCAACCTGGCGCCTCTAATAGGCTTTAGTCTGTGTAAGAACTGATCATGCCACGAGTAGCCCTTGGTTCTATCGCAAGAATGTCAGTGTAATACATACTTGGCAAAAAGCTCCAAGGTGCTTTGCTCTCCTTTTTGAAGATATATTCACCTATTTATTATTTGTGCCAAAGTGATAGCATACTTTCTAAATGCTGGCTCACAGTCTAAAAGATCACCCGATTTTATTATTGCACACTGCATGCATGCTATGAAAACCATATTGTATGCCATAAAGATTATGACAATTAAATGTAAATAAGAAAATACATTTAAAAAATATAACAACACATTGCCCTCAGGTTGAGGCAGCCTTGAAAAAGTCATGACATATTTTTCTATGCAAAACTATATCATGACTTTTCTGACAACCCAATATATTAGTCATTTGTATATGTTCTCTCACCACAGTAGGAATATTGCATCTTTTTTTGTGGGAACATATATGACAAAGTTAAAGTCATTTCATCCCTTCAGAAATGGAAACAAACACCTCTTAAATTAAATTCCACTGTTTTTTGTTGTTTTTTTTTTTTTTTTTTTTCAGTCCCACTAGCCTATGGGCCATTCAGTCACAGAAGATATTGACTCTATTTGAAGATGTTATTAATGCTGTGTGCACAATTTTTAGCTATTTCTCATAGACATTTTCATCAGAAATATTCCATTGTATGCCCTCCTTTACTGATTTAGTTTTGGTCATACACAAGGGTGGGCTAGCGGCACTATGACTTTTTACTTTCTAGTTTCTAGTTTTTCCTTTTCTCAGACAGTGTGTATATCGTGAACGTACATAACCAGAGGAGTTAAAGAACAAATTGTGAGGCCAGCTGTAACATGGTGGTTAAGGTAGTTGGATCCCACATGGCGGTCTACATGGTTTAAGTCCCAGACCCAGCAGTTTGAGAGACACACTGAGTTTTTGTGTACATATGTCCAAAATCCTGAAAGGAGCAGAGATGGAGGAGAAGGGATTGTAATTTGACCATTCCCCATGGAGAGGTGCTTTCTCAGTTTACCTTTCTCTCTCTCTCTCTCTCTCTCTCTCTCTCTCTCGTGACTTCACATATCTCTGGCAGTTTTTTTTGAGAGATTTTTGCTATTGGATGAGAGCACTCACTAGAGAGATATAGATAGAGACAGAAAGCAAGAAATCACCCCCTCCAGGGGGGATGCCATGCTAAAATCTCTTCTCTATTATCTTCCTGGGATTCTGGGCACACACACACACATATGCCTGGTGTGAGTTTCAAGTTGCCAGGTCTGGGACTCAAACTATAGTTGACCATGTGAGAATTCAGTGCCTTAGCCAATATGCCACCTGCTGGACCACTGACAAATTTTATTTAAAAAACAAAACAAACAAACAAACAAACCACAAAAAACAAATTGTGTTATATATTCAACCTCTAATATGAAAGGTAATTTTTGACAAATCATTTAATTAAAGGATTTATGTTTTGATTGAAGGATGGAAACTCTTTGTGATCTGGTCACCTTGGATGCTTGTTAGAATCAAGTGCTATTCGCCGGGCGCGTGTGCGTGCGTGCCCAAGATCCCGAGAGGAGAATGGAGGAGAAGGGATTGCGGCGTGACCATCCCCCCTGGGGGGTGATTTCTCGCTTTCTGTCTCTATGTCTCTCTCTGTCTGTCTGGCGAGCGCACGCGCCCTATAGCGAAAAAACCTCTCAAAAAAAAAAAAAAAAAAAAAAAAAAAAAAAAAGAATCAAGTGCTATTGAAGACATTAAAATATATTGCTATTTCAAAAGCACCATGTGAATGTGAGTTTGTGGTATTACCTTTAGTTCTTCTACCTTGTGATCTATGAATATATTAAGTCATCAGAATAGTCATGACATTTTTTTCTATGTTTTTCTGTGTAAAAATGCATCATGACTTTTCCAACAGTTCAATATATTACTTGAATTGTCCAAATTTTATACTTTAAAATAGGGGGGAAAACAAAATTGGTGAAAATATAAACAAGTTTAAAGCAGAGGTTGAAAGTTTAAAATAAGAATATCTGGCAGACATATGCTTTAGATTCATCCCACAAATTGGCTTCAGGCTTAAGCTAGGCAATACCTAAATCCTTTAAAAATTCTGAATAGGTTTTTTTTTTTGTTTCTTTCCAAAGCTGTGAGTCATATGATATGAAATTTTGTACTATGTTTTGGTTAGAAACTACTTATTTGATATTAATGGAGTAAGTGAAATGTAAAATGATATTCATTTCATCTTTATTAGAAATTTTGCTTTCAGAATTTGGCAGTTCTGTTAGTGGCATAGATGAGGAGCTTAGTGCTAACACTATTTGGAAGAATTTTTAAAAAATCTATCACCAGTCTAGCTTGTAGGATCTGTTTAGACCTTAGGCATTTGAAAATGGTGTAAAGAGTCTGAGACCCCAAGTTGTCCAATGTGCTCCTTCATTCTTTCTTTGTAGAGATTTTTTGCCTTAGGGTGTGCACACTCAGAGAAACAGAGGGAGTGAGAAATCACCCCCCAGAGGGTATGGCCATGCCACAGTCCCTTCTCCTCCATTCTCTTCCTAGGATCTTGGGCATGCACACACATACGTCCAGCATGAGTTTCAAGCCATCAGGCCTAGGGCTTGAACTGCATTTGGCCATGTGGTCCTGGGACTCGAAATGCGGGAGTCAAGTGATGTAACCCCTATGCTATCTGCTGGCCCCTTTCCAATGCGTCCTTAAAACTAAGTAGTAAGAACTGAAAAATGTTTACAAAACACATCCCTTACAATCCAATATCTGAAAAATGGTGGCAGTAGCTGAATACATCGAGTAATTTCTTGGTTGGGGAAACCTTACATAACTCTGTCAATAGGCACAGTGATTTGTCTTTTACCAATGTTTTCCTAGTGATAGTAGTAATATCCATTGGGCATTGAAAGCAGGCATTTGTGCAGAACCCTTGGAAACATAGCTACTTTATTCCAGAAGCTACCAATCTAATGAAAGCATGTAGTAACATCTCTTCCTCAGAGTTATGGTTTTACTCTTGAACTATTTTCCTTCAAATATTATTGTGAAAGAAAAATGTCCTAAATAAAATCTCCAATGACATTATAGGGGGATTATCTGTTTTGCCAGAGTATGTGGTACTCAAAATATTTTCCCTGAGTTCTTGTTTCTATAACCCAAATTGGTGTATTTACAAGTTCTTTCCATTGAATGTGGGCTAGAACTAGAGAAAAGTCAAGAAGCCCTGTTGCCATCCAGGATGGTTTTGCCTACTTATGAGGCTAGCAGATGTGTTTAGAGATGAATATTTTTTCAACTTTCTAATGAGGGCTGCTTTTCCAAAAATTATATGCTACAAACATTGACTAAATATGGCCACTTAGCTTAAGGCTTTCTCTCCCAAAGTGTCTCTCTACCCTGCCACAAGCAATATCAGAATTCTTCCTGAGACATCTTTGGGGTCAGGCCCATATTTGGGAGGCATTTAACTTCAATTTTACTGTTTTGCAGTGGGAGGAAAAGAATTGAAAACAAAGACTTTGCCTTATCTGTTTGGAAAGGAGTTATCAATAAGACAGAAATAATATTTTCAGAAGGATGCAAACAGCATGGCATTAAGTTTGTCAAGGCTAGACATTGTGAAGAATCTTGCCCAGTGGATAACCAATACTATTTATAATATTTAATATTGTATTATCTATTAATTATAGAGAATTCATGATGTGCTAGACATTGTGCTAATGACTTTACCTGCATTTTTCTGAGTCAGTCCTCAAGAGAATCTCTGAAACAGGAACTATTCAGAAAAGTCAGGTAACTTACCTGACATCACATTCTTGATATGTAATCAAACTAGTCTATCTCCAAAATTCATGCTTTTAGCTACTTTGTGATATTTTGCTCTGTGGAAATCATTCCAAGTTTGAATAGGTATAAAGGCCTTAAACATTGACCACATTTGCCCTGGAATATTTTGATAGGTATCTTTGGTTAGGGAAAATCTGTATGGGTCAAGATGAGTTACTTTTACTTCACTGAACCTCTTGGAATTTTTTCCTGATAAAATCAGGATAGGTAGCTAGATGGGTTGGTCTCTTCAGTTTCTTTTCACCTTAAGATTTTGATTCATCAGTACTCCTGGAACTTTTACATGTTTCATACAAAATACTCAGTATTAGATTCTGTTCACAGTGGCTACAAATGCCTTCATCTCCTTATTTCTACAATGAGAATAACATATTTTTCTTTCTTCATGGAAATATTTTAACCATCAATAATGTAATAGCTGTATAAGTGATTCAAGCTTATGACAAAGACCAGGTACAAAAATCCAGGTTATCATTGCCATCTGCATTATTTATATTTTAGTGCAAAAATGGAAAGACCCTAGAGAAATTTTGTGGCACACTTAGCTTTATTGAAATTGAACAAATGCTTTTTTTAAATAACCCCTTTTACACCACATGTAAAATTTAATTATTTCCTTATATTTTTACAGGTTGTCTTTTATCTGAGTAAGCAAAAATACGTCTTTTTTTTTTTTTTTCTTACTTAAAACATGTAGCCAGGATTCAAACCACATAGCTCTGGTACCAAAAAGGCAACAGGTTATGAAAATCACAGTACAATTTTAAAATTCTTTAAGTTAGTCAAGGATATTTAAAATGATATTCACTTGGGTTGACAGTAGAAATCATGGGTAAGTTGACATTTGAACTAGTAGTTACATTTACAATGACAGCAGAAATGGGAAGTTCAAGCTAATCTGAATACACTGTTCAGGACACACCATCTCCATAAATACTGTGGCTGAGTAGCTGCAATGGCTAAGTCACACTCGGGCACTTAAAGTTGCACATAAATATAGACAAAGCAACAGGAAAAACTATATAGTGTGCTAACCGATCTGAAATAAAATGGGCATATATTTTAAGAGGGTATACTATTAAACCAATTACACGATACACAGTTTAAATCCCAAAATTACATCTGGGAAAGAAAAAAAATATTAAAATGCACACCTGTACAGACAGAAAAGTAGAAATTTGTTTTTTGTCTAGTGTTTGTTGTTTTCTGGATACGTAGAAATAATTTATGACCCACAAAAGGACTTCTCAGTGAAACACTAATTACAGATGTTGTAAAGAACATAGCTCAGGAGGCTTATTTAAAAATGAGGCAGCATTTTCCTGAAAAAGTTTGGTCCTTGACTTACTGTAGGCTAGTTGCTATGGTCAGATGGTAAGCATTTTTGGGGTATGTGTGTGTGTGTGTGTGTATGTGTGTTTTCAGCTAACTTTTCAGTACCAGAATTTGTCAAAACCAAACGAAATCAAAAGGCAAATGGCCCTTGAGAACCTGACACTGCATATCATGGTTGATTGATGTGTCATCTGAAAGAACAATGCTAAAGACTATGGAAGAGAATTATGCTCACGTGATTCTGCAACACCTTAATTTTGTGCACTTTTCTTCATTGCCTGCATAACTTGTCTTTTATCATGTAGGTGCCAAGAAACCCACCCCATGATGTTCCCTCCCCCCTCCCTCAATCTTCTCCTCTGTCAAAGTGATATAAAGACAATTTCACTGTGTATATACAAGCACAACACTTAGGCGAGAAGGTCCCAGGGTCTGCAGCGCATATCTATTTCTTGTGGATGTCTTCATGCCGAATGATCTTGTATGTGATCCAGTAAAAGATGTTGAAAATGAGGAAGGCCAGGGGGAAGGCAGCTCGAGATATTGTGTCAATCCTTTTTGCCCGGTCCACAAACTTCTTCTTGATTGCATCTGCATCTTTTGGGGGTTGTGGGAGCGGGTTGGCAGGTGTAGCCTTGACAGCTGTTCCATCTTTCACTTGGAGGCAGTGACCCATCCCGTAACCACTGAAATTGAAACGACTTTCACGAGTAACATCTTCTTCCTGGGAGAACAGAGACAGAGGAAGCACAGATTGGTTGTCAGTCAAGTTAGATGGAAGATGCTTAAAATTCTACAGAAGTAAAAGAATAAATCATAGCTAACTGGTCGTGTGGGAGGCTTTTGGAATGGAGAGTTCTCTTTCAAGTTCAACTCAATTATTCATGGAATAGATATAGTTCATTAGCTTTTCAGACTGAGAAATTAAGGGTAAGAATAATGACTTTGTGGTCATTTTAATGAATTAAAAAACAGAAACACCTACATTATATTCAGTACTGATTTGACCAAAGTCTACTTTAATAATCCATAAATTTGAATAGGACATTTTTATTTTTATTTTTATTTTTTTTTAGAGATTTTTGCTATAGGATGCATGTAGTCACCAGAGAGACAGAAAGTGAGAAGCTACCCCCTGGGGGGGATGGCCCTGCCACAATCCCTTCTCCATCCTCTGGGGATTTGGGGTATGCATGTACAAGCTCCCTGTGTGAGTTTAAAGCCACCAGGTCTAGGACTCAAGCCACAGTTGGCTACATGGGAGTCCAGTGCCTTAACCACTAAGCCACCTGCTGGCCCCTGAAATAGGCTATTTTAAAGTCAAGTTCTCCAAATTCCAACATTACACTGTAAATTTGTGAGAGGAACATTCACTCACTTATTCAGAAACATTGACTGAGCTCTTGCTGTGTGCCTGATCCTGAGTTAGGAAGTTTCAGTATTGTGGCTCATTCTTAGTCCAGTCTGGTTTTAATGTTAATGTTGGATCTAAGATTAACCCCTTAAATATACACCTGTTTTCCTTTCAACCTGCTAGTTCATCTATTTATATAGTAGAGTTATACAGTAATTGTATAATAGAAATTAAATATTTATTATTGGTGTATTTCCACCATGGCTAATTTTTCCAATGCCAATTTTTAACATCAATTCTTTGATTACATTAGCTGATGTCAGTGATATTTTGTGTTGAATATTCTTCATCAATTAGATAAGAGTGAAAACTTGCATTCATTCCTCAGTGTAAAGAGCAAATTGCTTTTAGAGACAAATGTATGGTATGTGGGTGTGTGGTTGAGTCAAAAGGAGGAGTCAAATGGTGGAAAGGTGGGATTGAAATGATTGCTTAATAAAAATCTGGTTCTGAGTAGCCATTAATCAAATCATCATCTTTTGGAACTACATTGCCTTCTATAATACTATGCCACCCCTTTTAGTCACCAGAGGTGCTGTACTCTGTCTTGCCAGATAATAATAGTGGTTATATTTCCTCAAAGGCAAGAAAGCTTGGTGTGTGCATGCCCAAAATTATAAGAGGAGAATGGAGGAGAAGGGACTGTGGTGTGGCCATACCCCCTGGGGGTTGTATCTCACTTTCCCTCTCGCTGTCTCTCTCCAGCAAGTGTACACATTCTATGGCAAAACAACAACAACAAACCCAATACTATAAAACTACTACTTTATAAAGGCATCTCTCAGGTATTTTTATTTATATGGGATTGTCCTACACAAGTTAGTTTAAGGTATTCTTTCATTTCTTAACAAAGTGTACTAAAGGATTTTTTTTTCAACAATTAATTACTGAGTGTTGACTCTATGGCAAGGAGTGTAGTAGGTGCTGGGAGACAGTTGATTAAGTTGAACAAAGGCTTTACCTGCATGGAGCTTTCAGAATTTGGTGGAAGAGGCCAACCTAACAGTATTATCATATGAGGAAGGTGGCAAAGAAAATCAAGTCTGGCATCTGAGTACTTTGATGTGCTCAGATATATAAACTTAGTAATGAAATCTTAAATTGGACTTGATTCAAGTAACAAATCTATTTTACTTGCCTTAAAATGTGAATGATGCATTTTATGGATGCAAAATTTTGAATAACTGAAGCTCTTTCAAAATGTGAAATAAACAGGGACCACCAGTTGGTGCAATGGCTATGTCACTGGACTCCCATGTAGTTGACTGTGGTTTGAGTCCTGGACCTGGTGGCTTAAACTCACGCTGGGCGCGTGTGCATGCAAACCTAAGATCCCGAGAGGAGAATGGAGGAGAAGGAATTGTGGCGTGGCCATCCCCCTTGGAGGGTGATTTCTCACTTTCTTTCTCTCTGTTTCTTTCTGGCGAGCACATGCACCCTATAGCAAAAACCTCTCTAAAAAATGTGGAATAAACAGCTACGTTAATCATTACAGTGTCATCATAATCATCTGAAGATATATTCTGTGCTTAGCAAGAAAGGAAGTACATAGGTGGTTAAGAGGTGGGAAGTTGGTTCTCACATAGATTATAGACATCCTACACTTCTTAACTACTACTAATTGGTAATTAGATGTCAGACATGGTGAGTAAAGCAGAAATGGTGCCAGTTGGTTTAGTAAAGAGAGACCTAGACTGGGAGTTTGGATATGTAGGTCTGACTCTGAAGCTTAAAATGAAATTGTGTTGACCTAAGGAAAGCTACTTATTCTTCAAGACCTCAGGGACATCATGTCAAAAATGTTGAGGCCGGGGAACCAGCAGTTAGCGTAATGGCTATGTCGCTGGACTCCCACGTAGTTGACCGCGGTTCGCGTCTCGGACCCGGTGGCTTACAACTCACGCCAGGCGCGTGTGCGTGCGTGCCCAAGATCCCGAGAGGAGAATGGAGGAGAAGGGATTGCGGCATGACCATCCCCCCTGGGGGGTGATTTCTCGCTTTCTGTCTCTATATCTCTCTCTGTCTGTCTGGCGAGCGCACGCGCCCTATAGTGAAAAACCTCTCCAAAAAAAAAAAAAAAAAAAAATGTTGAGGCCGTACTAGATTACTGGGGCTCAACTTTGGCTGCTTGAGCACTTTTACAAATATTGTATATGTATACCTGCCTCACATCCCAGCCCTTTCCAGACCAGCTAAGTCAGAATCTTTGGAGATGAGAATTTAAGATCTATATTTTTAAAAATCCAGTTACTTTAATATGAAATATTGAAAACCAGTGCCCTGGATGAGTTCAAATGTCCATTTCTGAGATGAGCATCCTATTCTATTAAGTCGTTGGTAAAGTCATGACATATTTTTCTATGCAAAAATGCATCATGACTTTCCCAATAACCCAATATATTACTAAGTCTCAATTTACTTTTCAAATGGAAACAACCCCTTGAAATACATTTCTCCTTCTCTGCCTAAATGTACTGTGTTGTTTTTCTTTCAATATCTGTAGAATTTTGCAAATTGCTGTTCTTATCTCTGTAAATATTTAGAAACTCATGGTTAAGCATATAGTTCACTCCCTGAGATAAGATTCTTTTTAAATTCCTGAGCCCCCCTAAAGAAATAGAAAGGATAGTTAGCTAGCAACTTGTTTTTAGCACATAAAACCAAAGAAAACCTAATATGCCAGTCCACGTTTCTTTTCAGATGGACTCATTCATTTAATTTCTGTAGTCTTTCTCCACATACTGTGAATGAACAACTGAAGAAATTAACTCATTCAATTAACTACCTGAGCTAGAACAGAAAGATGTCAGGGTAAAATTTCATTATGTGATACATTGCCATGCAAACCATGGGTGCTTAATAAATGTTTGCTGAGTAACGAACAAAAGGGAGTTTTAAGAAGGCTTTCCCTCTGCTTGAAAAAACTTTCTTCATTCATTCAACCCTATTTCAAATTATGCTTCTGAGCATAGTTACAGCTAATTAAATCAATTCTTTAAAATTCTCCACCACAAAAATAAATCCGTTGTAGGTAGAAATTATCCATTTAATTTTTCATGTGTTAGAGATATGAATACTGGCTTAAGGGTCTTCTTATTTACCATTATGACTCACTCAATGCCTTTTAAATATAGAATCTTAAATTATCCATACTAAAGGGTATGGTTTGGATTCAGAACACATAACTGTATCCAATTTGACTTTTTTTTTTGTATTATAATGAGTGACTAATTGCCTTTCCAGCAGGTTCAGAATAAAATGTTATGGTAATATGGAGAGATTCCTATCTGAGGGCAAAATGAAGATGAGCTTGAGTCATGGATAAACTCAAACTAAAATAAATAACAATCTGTAGGCACAGCTTAGCTGTGTATATTCACAGGGAAAGTTAGAGTCTCCCAGTAAGGAAAGAATTTTAAGCATATATTCTCTAGTTCTTCCAATTAGCCAGGAACAAAATTAATTATTGCTGCTGAGTCACCATCTTCAGTAACTGAGCAATAAACATTTCTAGCTGACCCTATTTGTTATTGACCAGTCATTTACATTCCCATAGAAAATGAATTATCTGATCAAAGTTTTAATATGTGTGACTTCTACACCCCACTTTGAGATCTCCTTAAAACCTGTCCTCTCTATGAAGTACAGCCATGGAACTAGGCAATTTGCTTGAGATTTATTGTCTAATTTTATGTATTTTATACATCACTTCTTATAAAATCGAGTCATTTTTGAGTTTGCAGTAACTTTTGCCTAGATGTGAAACTGGATGTAAAGCTCACCAGAATTGCATTGTATTGAACTAGTATAAATAAAATAATGTCATATCATTAAAGAATATGGTACTTATACAGATTTTAGCAGAGCCTATATTTCTGAGTCTTCTCTTACACTAGAGAAGAGAACATAAAAGGAGGGACCAGCAGTTAGCATAGTGGCTATGTTGCTGGACTCCCACGTAGTCGACCACGGTTTGCATCCCGGACCTGGTGGTTTAAAACTCACGCCGGGTGTGTGTGCGTGCGTACCCAAGATCCCGAGAGGAGAATGGAGAAGAAGGGATTGCGGTGTGGCCATCCCCCCTGGGGGGTGATTTCTTGCTTTCTGTCTCCTTGTCTCTCTGTCTGGCGAGTGCACGCGCCCTATAGCAAAAACCTCCCAAAAAAAAAAAAAAAAAGAATCCTGAAAACTCCTAAAGTTCTTTTCATCACATTTCTCACCCAGATTCTTTGATTTGATTGAGTCTCCCTTCTGTTGGAACAGGAAATTGTTCAGTTGGAACCAAAAGTTGTAGTGAGTCTCAATCAATGCAAGGACATAATGGACTCTCAATTCTCCTTAGGGAACAGTGTGAGTTCAAACACAGTGGGTTTTCACTGGAGAAGTCTTGCAAGTAAATGATGACTGGATGATGCTGTCCTCTAGATATGGAGAAGAGGAAGGGCCTGGGTAATCCTCAGTTCTTGGGATCTCCTCCTCCATATCATGGGAACTTGAGAAAAAATAGGAATAATAGATATCATTTACGGATTATAACTATATACCTGTACTTAGAGCTACAGTCAGTCCTATCACCAAACTGACTTCACAAGTCAAGTGTTTCATGGGGAACTGAGGCTAAGAGAAGTTATATGGCTTCCCAGAGTTACATTGCTAATAAATGTTGAAGCTGAGATTCAGATCCAGGTCTGTCTGATTCCAAATTTGTCTGACTCCAAAGAATCTAGAAGTCTTTGATTTATATGAATTTTTTCCCTGTCAAACCCCAGATGACTTCCATTCAAGATTATAGATGAAGAGTCTGACTAAGCTTTGTAAAACAAAGCTGAAATAAAGTAAACCAAATATAGGCCCTTATTACTTAACTAAAGAATGTAATTCAATTTACCATAGCCACAAGAAATATAAAATCCTTAGGAATAAAACTAACCAAGGAAGTCAAAGACCTCTACAAGGAAAACTATGAAAACCTTAAAAAGTATATTGAAAAGGACACAAAAAAATGGAAGGACATCCTATGTTCCTGAATTGGTAGAATCAATGTAATAAAAATGGCAATTCTACCCAGACTAATCTACATGTTCAATGCAATCCCAATAAAATTACAAGAGATATTCTTCACAGATCTAGAAAAGACAATCATAGAATTTGTCTGGAACCATAAAAGACCCCATTTTGCTGAAGCCATCTTGTGCAAGAAGACTGAAGTAGGTGGCATCTTACTCCCTGACTCAAAAATATATTACAATGCTGTGATAATCAAAACAGTATGGTGTGGCACAAAAATAGACGTGAGGACCAATGGAACAGAGTAGAGACTTAAGAAATAAACCCCAAAGCATACAGCCAAGTCATCTTTGACAAAGGGAACCAGTCAATCCAGTGGGAAAGGGAAACCTCTTTAGCAAATGGTGTTGGAAAAACTGGATATCCACCTGCAGAAAGATGAATCTGAACCCCTATCTGTCACCATTAACAAAAATCAACTCAAAGTGGATCAAAGATCTAAACCTAAGACTGCAAACTATAAAACTACTGGTGGAAAACACTGAGGAAACTCTGGGAGACATTGGGGTGGGCAAATACTTCTTAAGCAAGACTCCCAAAGCACAGGCAATAACCCCCCAAATAGACAGGTGGGATTACATGGATTTTCTTCACAGTAAAGGACACTGCAATTAGTGTGAATTGACAACCCTCGGAATGGGAGAGAATTTTTGTTAACTATTCCGCAGATAAAGGACTGATAACCAGAATACACAGGGAACTTAAGCAGCTTATCCAGAAGAAAATGATTAACCCAATTAAAAGATGGGAAAATGAACTGAATAAACAACTCTCTAAGGAAAACATAGGAACAGCCAAAAAGCATATGAAAAAGTGCTCAACATCCCTCATCATAAGGGAGATGCAGGTTAAAACCACAATGAGATACCACCTAACCCCAGTCAGAATGGCGAAGATTAAAAAAAATAATAATAATGATAAGTGCTGGAGGGGATGTGGTGAAAGGGGAACACTCCTACACTGTTGATGGGAATGTAAATTGGTCCAGCCACTGTGGAGAACGATATGGAGGTTCCTCAAAGACCTTCAAATAGAACTACCATATGATTCAGCAATTCCACTCCTGGGTATCTGCCCAAAGGACAGGAGAGCACCCAGTTAGAAAAGCGCTTGCACAACTATTTTCATTGCAACATTACTCACAATTGCTAAGACATGGAACCAACCCAAATGTCCACAAACAGATGAGTGGATTGAAAAATTGTGGCACATATATTCCATGGAATACTATTCAGCCATAAAAATAAGGCCCTGGAATTTGATAGAAAGTGGACAAATATGGAAGATTTGTTGCTGAGTGAAGCAAGTCAGGCTATGAAAGACATTGTATGTCTCCACTTAACACATACCAACTGTCCCCACTCTACAGTAGAGACCAAAAGACTGGAAAACATAAAAATATTAAAAAATGTAATGGACACTAGAGACAAAGTGGAAAGAGAGTGGGAGGGGAAGAGCATAGGAAAGGAAATTTTTTTGGGGGGGAGGAATAAAGAGGTAAGAGACTTGTGGGACACAGATAAGGTTTATTATCTGTTGATGAGGATGTGTGTAATAGTTTCGACTAGGCTGGACTGAGGTGTATATTATGCTGGGTAAAGTCTCTTCACAATCTAAATGATGTATAGCGATTTAATGTATGAATAATAAAAATTTTTTTAAAAACTAATGAGTAATAGGAAAAAAATAAATTAATTATAATAGTCAGTGTCATTTGGGCCAGATTGTGAAAGGATTTTTCCAAAAGAAAAGTATATCAATGGATACTTTCTACTTCAATGAAGAATATTGTTATCATTGATTTTTTTTCTTTTAAATACCAGAAGGCATGTACGCATGCTAGAGAAAGAGAGAAAGAGAAAGGAAACTCCCCACCATCTCAGTGGGGCCTGGTCACACCACTATCACCTTTCCTCCATTCCTCCATCCTGTCAGAGTCTTGGGTATGTGTGTGTATGCTCCCATTGTGTTTTTCAAGCTGCTGGGGCCTAAATTTGAACCACTGGATCCAACTCCCTATACAAAACACTTAACCTCCATGCTGTGAGGCTAGCCCTATCATTGATTTTTTTAAAGAAGGAACTTCTTTTATTCATTTCTTAGATACCTGCCATTCATCCATTCATTTATGAGAAAGAAAGAGGTATTTTTGATAGAGTCACACTTTGTTGCCATCCTACTGTCCCAGCCTCCAGTTAGCTAAGACCATAGTTTCATACCCCCATACCTGTTTAGGTCAGGCTGAAAACTAAAGCCAGTGCTTCTCCTGCAGCCTCAGCTATCAAGCAGCAGCAGCACTCTACCATTTGTGTTGCTGCAGTTGGGTCATTTATGTATGCATATTTTTAACAAATACTTATTGAGCACCTATTATGTATCAGGTATGTGGTAGGGGTACAGGTGTGGCAAAGTAAACAAAAGCATCTACTTTTTTGGAGTTTATATTCTAGTAGGGAAGAGAGCAATAGGTAAACAAATCATGTACACACAGATACATATGTATACACATATATACCTTCACATATACGTATACATGTACATAAGACACTTATACACACACACACAAGTAATGATAGGTGCTTTGAAGAAAAACAATGGAAGTAACAGACTGAAGTGAGTGGCAGGGAAATTGGAGTTTTAGGTTGAGTGGTCAGAAAGGCTTGTGGAGATAGCAAGCTCTGTGTCATGTGATGGGGATCCAGTGGAGAGCAATACAGATCTATGCTTGCCTTCAAGGAGTTTGCAACCTTGATATGAAGAAAAACAATAAAATAATCACGTAAGTATGTAATTACTATATGATTAAAGCTCTGAAGGAAAATTAGAGAGTGCTATGAGAGCTTGTTAAAGAGGATTTGGTCTAATCTGACCTGGGGAAGCAATATTTTATTAGAGATCTGAAAAACGATAAGCATTTAAGAGGTGAAGGCAGAGTTGGGAGGTGTCTGAGATCAAAGAGTTTGCTGCAATTGAGGGATGGTAGGATGATGTCCAGAATATAGAGAGCAAGTGGGATGAGGCAAGATTTCAGAAATGACCCAGGAAATAGACCAGATAGGGCCTTGTAAACCATGGTGCTTGCTTGGAACTTTAAGAACCAAGGGAAGCCATTGCAGGCTTTTCATGTGGATTGCATGACATAATAAATTGTTTCTGGGGAGCCGGCAGGTGGCATGATAGTTGGGGGGCTTGACTCCCACATGGTTGACCACAGTTCAAGTCCTGGATCTGGTGGCTTGCTTTCTTACTTTCTGTCTCTTTCTCTCTCTCTTGTCAAATTTTTAAAATAACAATAATAAATTGAGTAATAAAAAAATTGCTTCTTTTGTAATATGGATGACCAGCTAAAGGAAGGCAAAAGTGGATCCAGAAAGACTAGTTAGAAAACTGCAGTAGTGGTCTTGATGAGGGATGACAAGAATTTGGACTAAGGGTTGGACGTATAGGTGGAGAGCAGTGTGCCAACTTGAGACATGGAGGGGCAATCAATGGGTCTAGAGATGGATTGGAAGCTGTTGAGGTTAACCTCCAGCTTAAACCACTAGATGGATGATGGTGCCATTTTCAGAGAAAAAGACAATAAAATAGGATCATATTAAGTCTGGGGAAGATAATGCTGAGACTTAGGTACCCTTGGAACATTCAAATGGAGACATGGGGTAGGTGATTACATGAGTATTCTGGAACTCAATGGAGAGACCTCGCCTGGAGGTATAGAATGTGTTTTATATTAATGCCCATCTGGTAATATTTTCCACTTAAAAACACTGAAGGCAACATATGCTAAGAATCAACCATTAGCCAATACACTTAAAATTCTTCTTTTATACTCCTCAAGTTCTTCCCAGATATGGCAATACTTTAAAATGATTTTTGATTCAGAATAAATCCTTGTTTTGATAATAAAGAAGAAATAAAATTGGAAGTATAATTTTGCAGGTCAGCTTAATATTCCAAAGCAAGCTTTATGGAGTAGTTATGGTTTGAGTCTTCTGGTAGAATACTCTACACTCATTCTACAGAGCCCTTTCAAATTGGCCTGTGAGTAGCAGAGTGGCATGTTGGCAAGGCAAAGAGAAGAGAAGAAGCTCTCACTTCTTTCTCTTCTGTGTGCTTCTACTTGTCATGTAGAAGTCAAAACCTGTATCACATCATATTTGCCAAAGATAGCCTCAACAATATCTCCTATCCCATTTGCTTTTTCTACTATAAGTCATTGATACTCTTCCCATTGACACATGGGGCCTATATCCCCTTCAAGTCTGAGTGGCTTGTGACTCTGTCCTAATTAACAGAATGTGACATAAATGACACCTAAGTAGCTTCTTAAACTAAGTCATAAAAAAACAATAAAGCTTCAACTTGGTTTGCTGCAACTTGTGTTTGAAAGCATGAGCCACCAAGTTAGCTGTCTGGCTGCCTTAGACCACCATGCCGAAAGGAGCTCAAACTAGCCCATGTGGGGAAATCAGATGGAGAAGCCCTGAGATCATGTGAAGGGAGAAAGATGTGTGGCCAGTTCTCAGCTCTTTCAGCTCTATCTGCACCCAAAGGATAGATTAAACCAGAACTGCCCAACTGAGATTGTCTCAAATCCTTGATACTCAGAAACTGAGAGAGACAATGGCCTGATTGTTGTTTTAAGCCACTAAGAGTTTCGGTGATTTATTATGCAATAATCGATAGCTACATAGATCATTGATACTGTATCAAAAACCTGAGTGTTGTGGTATTGTGTTTGGAATAAGGCAGCTACAGAAGCTGTAAAGGTCTCTAGCAGATGTTAGAAAGCTGGGAGAAGAGGGAGGCAATTGTCATTGCAAGCTGGAGAATGGATGAAAGTTTACTAAAACTGTTTCCTATGGTAACACGAAAGGTAGAAAAGATACAAAACACACCTGATCATTTGGCCAAGGAGATTTCCAGACAGAGTGTTAAGGATATTGCTTAGCTTTCAGCTGTTGATAAACAGAGGGAACGAAGAATGGAAGAACAAGCTATTAAGTGTTCAAGAACAATAGAAATTGGAGGAAATGTAAAGGATCCAGAAAAAAATCATTTCAGTCTGCAAAGGGATGGTGAGGGACTCGAACCACGGTTGGCCATGTGGGAGTCCAGTGCCTTAACCATCACACCACTTGCTGGCCCCTATCTTTGTCTTTTAAATTGGAAAATAATTGTATATATTTACAGTGTACAACTTGATGTTTTGATATATGTTTTGGTGTATAGTGATTAAATCTAGCTAATTAAAATTCCCTTCACATACTTATCTTGTTGTGCTGAGAAAATTTAAAATCTACTCTGTTAACAAATTTGAAAATACAACACACTATTATTAACTTTAGTCATGATGCTATACAATAGAGCTTTGAAATGTATTCTTCCTAATTGAAACTGGGCTTATCTTGAAGAGATTTGTGAGTATGGCTTTTGTCTAATGAAGTAAATTATAAACAGATACACAAGAAGCCCCCAACCATTTTTTTTTTTTTTTGGAGAGGCTTTTGCTATAGGGCACGTGCGCCTTGCCAGAAAGACAGAGACAGAGAGACAGAAAGTGAGAAATTACCCCCTAGGGGGAATGACCACGCTGCAATCCCTTCTCCTCCATTCTCCTCTCAGGATCTTGGGCACACACGCACGCGCGCCTGGAGTGAGTTTAAGCCACCGAGTCTGGGACTTGAACTGCAGTCAACTACGTGGGAGTCCAGCACCATAGCCATTACATCAACTGCTGATTCTGCCCCCAACCATTTGTAAGGAATTGTATCTGGATTGAAAGCAACAAAGACAGTATAAAATGAAAAGAGGTCTTTTGACTCTTAAATTTTTATGTGCTGAAAATAATCTAAAAAGGTTACTCAGCTGCAAACATGTGCCACCTTTTATAGAGAAATAAAGAAAATTCAAATAGCAGAATAAGAGCACAGCGGGCAGAACCAAAAACCAGAGAAGACATCAAGAGATATATCCCCAACTAAGGACCTGTCAACATGGACCTAGTCAAATTGTAGAATTCCTATTAACCAGTAATTGCTGTGTGTCTCTTACTTCTCCTGTTTTTAAGTGAGAACGACTGCAGTATAATAGTTACCCTGTGCACATCACAATATTGTTTGTTGGATAGAAAGGACAGATACCTTGTCATTTTAGTTCACAAGTACCCAAAGTTCTTTACATGAGATGCCTCATCTGACTTAGATGATGAGATCCTAGGTTTCGAGCTACATTTTAGTTTAATGCCTGTTTAGCAGTGTTTTTGCCTGTGAAAGCCTTTTATAAGTCATTGCATTTTTCTCCTCCAGAAAAGAAAAGAACAATAGCAAAACTTCCCCCTAGCTTTCTCTTCTGCTGTGTAGGTGTCCATTTAATATAAGAGGTCTTGGAAGAGGGAGTGAGTATGTTTTGCATGAGAGAAGGATGTGAATTATAGAAAGAGGGTGGACTGTGGCAGAATGTATTTGTCAGAGTTGGCCACAATATTATCTCATCCATGTGTTTTCTTCAATGTGACTTTGAAGTTCCTTCTACTAAGAGTTGGGAGTCTGTGTCCCCTCCCTTTGAATCTGGAAAGGCTTGCAACTGTTTGTAACTAATAGAATGCAGTGGACTCTATATGACTTCCATGGCTAGTTCATAAAAGGCAATAATGCAACTTGTACTTTGTTCACTGGAGCACTTATACTTGGAGTCTTGAGCAACACATAAAAAGTCCAACTAGTAAGCCAGCAGGTAGCATGGTGATTAAGGAGCTGGACTCCCACATGGCTGACTGTGGTTTGAGTCCCAGACATGACAGCTTGAAACTCACACTGGATATATGTGTGTGCATGTCCAAAATCCCAAGAGGAGACTGGAGGATAAGGGATTGTGGTGTGGTGTGGCTAATTTCTCACTCTCCCTTTTTGTGTAGCTCTCTGTCTCTCTCTAGCAAGTGCACATGCCCTATGGCAAAAACCTAAAAAAAAAAAAAAAAAAGTCCAGCTACGGAGGCTCCCATGCTGTAAGGAAGCGAAGCCACATGGGAAGGCCATGTATAGGCACTCTGATTAATGGCCCCAGTCCTAGAGTTCTCCAGCCCAGACACCAAGCATAAAAGTAAACAAATATTCAGATGACTGACTCTCAGCTGTCAAATAATAATCAGCCTTTGATTCTCCCAGCTGAAACCTCAGACGTCATGGAGTAGACAATTCCCACTCTGCCGTTTCCAAATTCCTGAGCATAATGCATAGGTGTTTTGTGCAATTAAGTTTTTTTTTTTTTTAACAAAAGAATCCTTTTTATATTTGTTTAATTTTTTTTTTTTTTTTTTTTTTTTTTTTTTTTTTTTTTTTTTTTTTTTTTTTTTTTTTTTTTTTTTTTAGGTTTTTGCTATAGGACACATGTGCTTGCCGAAAAGAGACAGACAGAGGGAAAGTAAGAAATCATCCCCCCAGGGGGGATAGCCACACTACAATCCTTTCTTCTCTATTGTCTTCTTGAGATTTGGGGCATGCACACACATGTGCCTGGCATAATTTTTAGGTTGCCAGGTCTGAGGCTTGAACCACAGTTGGCCATGTGGGAGTCCAGCCATCTTAACCACCATGCCATCTGCTGGCCTTGTGCCATTAAGTTTTTGAGATGGTTTATTATGCACAGTAATTGAAATAGGCTATCTGGCTCCACATCGTGCAAAATTTTTACACTTTCAACAGCTAGTTATCCAAACCTAGAATTCCTGGTGTGAAGTAAGAAATAGTATGAGTACATGAGATTGAATATGTTCCTGATTGAGTGTTGATTGGTTTTCAGATTTAAATGTAGAAGTAAATATGTCATTCTATTGGGTTATTGAAAAAGTCATGATGCACTTTTGCTTAGAAAAACATGTTATGACTTCTCCGATGACCCAATATATACAATGTTGGCAAAACGTGCTCTGCAAGCTACAGTAATCAGCTGTTTACATGTCAGCCTCTTTCATGTAACCTTCAAGCATAGGGACCCAGTCTCTCATACCTTTTTTGTTGTTGTTGTTGTTGTTTAAAGCTTGTTATAGGGCATGTGTGCTTACCAGAGACAGAGAGGGAAAATGAGAAATTATGATCCAAGGGGGGATGGCCACACCACAATCCCTACTCATCCATTCTCCATTTGGGAGTTTGGGCACACACACACATACATATGCACCTGTCATGATTTTCAAGCTGCCAGGTCCAGGACTCAAACCTTACAGTCAGCCATGTGGGATCTAGCTGCCTTAACCTCCGTGTAACCTGCTGCCCTTTAGTATCCTATATCTTGATATCCTCAGGACCTAGAACAATACTTGGACAAATCTTCCTCATTTGAATACATATAAAGTAAATACTTTTTAAGTGAATGATAGAAATAGTTTTTTGTAACATAAAAAAATCACCTTATACATTATGTGGCTTATTTTTAATATTAAAATTAATGTAAACAAACTCATCAATGTAATTCAACAACTGAGGTATTTATGAACTCCATTTAAAATATTGTCCATTTTTTGTGGCCCTCTGTTTAGCTAGTGAGTAGCCAGATAGTGTGAAAACTAGAGCTGCCTTATTAACAGTCTTCAGGGAAGAAATGAATACTTTTTGGCAAAGAAAATAAATGAAATAGATATTCTAGAATATACAGACATGATTTTTTTTGTTTATGCATCTGTTTGCAAATCAAAATAATAAAGCTAGGGAAATGAAAAGGAAATGCATATTAAATTTATGTAACTATTTTACCAAATAAATGAGACCTTACTAGTTATTACCTATACCAACAATGAAGGAGTATTTGCATAATATTAGTATATTTGAACTCATACGTCATCTATTTTGGGTTTGGCAAAGAAAGTAAAATCGCTATAAATCTATGATTATTACCAAAGATCGGTTTTAAGCCTTGAAATTCTAATTAATGGAACATTCTCTTCACAAATTTCTTAAAACAAATTAGTGCATGGGACCAGCAGTTAGCGTAATGGCTATGTTGCTGGACTCCCATGTAGCCCGGACCTGGTGGCTTAAACTCACGCAAGGTACGTATGCGTACATGCCCAAGATCCTGAGAGGAGAATGGAGAAGGGATTGCGGTGTGGCCATCCCCCCTGGGGGGTGATTTCCTGCTTTCTATCTCTGTCTCTCTCTGTCTTTCTGGAGAGCGCACGCACCCTATAGCAAAAATAAATCTCTCCAAAAAATCAAAAATTAGTGCCTGCACTTCTGGTACTATGTACCATTACAAAGAAAAATAAAAAAGAACAAAATTCCTTTGTTGCTGCTGTCCTACATGTTATTGTTACAAGCCTTGATGTGTATAAGAAAATAGTAGCAGGGCCTCCCATTCATGACAAACCTCACCTCCAGTAACAGGAGAAATGTATGGGCAAGGGAGGACAGACAGAACTCAGTTGTGGTATGAGCAGTTGTGGTATTCTGGAACTAAATGTGGCCACAGCCAACAAATGGCAGCCTCTGTTAGGGCATAGAGAGTTGGGTTGGGCCAAGACTCCTAGCTATCCACCAGGACTTTTTCTTTATTTCTTCTTCTAGTAGTGTATTTTCTTTTAGTTAATGGTTGCTTAACTGCTGCACTATGGAGATTGGGAACCAGAGAATCATTGGTTGTTGGGAACTAAGCTTTGCCTTTTCAGAATGATTAATAGCACCCCTGGCCTCCACCCACTAGATGTCAGTAGCATCCCTCCTCCCCTAGTGACATCCAAAAATATCTCTATTAACGAATGGCTCCTGGAGTAGCAAAGTGACCCCCACTTGAGAACTTCTGTTTCAGCCAGTTACACATGTGCACATAAAGAGATGTCATTTTCTAGCCTCCGCTGCACCTATGTGGTGCTATGGAACATGTCTAGTATCAGGAAATCAAATCAGAGCTTGAAGCCAGGATCTAGTTACTTCTTGCCACCTCCGCCAGAATTATTGCAGGAGTCCTCTACATGGTCCCCTGGTTTCTAGACTTTCCCTCCTAGCAATAAGGTCGTTTCTCAATATAGCAACTGGAAGGATTCTGTTAAAATGCGAGTCAAGTTAGGTCTTCTTCAGCTCAGAAATCTGCAGTAGCTCTCACCTCAGAAGTCTCTTTTATGTCCCTTTTATCTCTCAGACCTTATCTCCTGCTGCTCTCCTTCTAGCCCAGGGGTCAGCCAACTTTTTATTTAAAGGGCCATATAGTAAATATTTAAGCCATGCAGTCTCTGAAGTCTATCTTTCCAATGTATATTTTGAATTTAATTTTCTATAGTAAAATACATACTTCATTCTACTGTGGGCCACAATTCATCTATAGTATCATATTTTTAATGGGCTGGAAGTAATCATGTAAAAATCATTTAGCTTTCTGCTCAAAATCCATGAAGCAGAAATGTTCTCATTTAATGTCAGTTGTAGTCTTAGACAGTAGTTTGGAAATCAATAACACAGTTGCAATGTTTCAATTTTTTAAGAAGGAAGCAATGCTTTGCGTATGGAAATTCTTTCCCAGTAGTTTCTGTCAATTCTACTCTAGCTAGAGTGTTCAAAAGCCACACTAAATTATAAGAAGCATGAAGGTGAACATCTTCCATCTGGAATAGGGGCTGTTAGATTATTAACATCATTTCCCATCTGTTCAGGTGCAAACAAAGTGAATGTTGAGACTGGAGGAGACAGGTGATCGGGAGATGAACCCACTGCTACACTCAAAATAATGACAATAGCATCAATGAGAAATCACACCAAGCCTTTGCTTTCTAACTTGGATGGTCCTGACTGCCAAACTCTCCAGGCTAATATCATGCTTCAGCCTTCCTCTACATATACTTATGCACTTGATATCAAAGTGGTTACTTTGCAGGATGATGTGTTTACCTGGTACTGCCACTACTGTAGAAACACCAGTCTGAGGCTAGGAAGACCTACATTTCCCAGAATTATTCTTTTGACTGGTTCCAGGTGAGGATTTGCCAATGACAGTTATTTGGGAGCTTTGGAAGGTGAAAGGGGAGCAGAGATAATTGTTTTTGAGAGTTGCTGGGGGCCAGATGAGGCTGCTTTGTTTGACACCATGGCATTCCAAACCTTTCTGTGGGTTCCCAATTTATGATCCCACTTAGTGAGTTGATATGGCAGCTTCAAAAATTCTCCTGTGGTTTTCAACCTTTCCACACAGAGCTTCAGGTTAAAGTCCCAGCTTTTGACTATCACCTTCTAAGACCTTGCCTCCCCCAGTTACTTCCACATGCATATAAACTGTAATTTCTATCCTAAGCTCCTTATTTTGGTACTACTTTTAATGTCTTTGTTGTCCTGACTAATCCCAGATGTGTGCAGGTTTACTGGTATTCCAGACCTTTAACTACAAAACACCATTTTAAAACAAGTTACTGTAGTTTTCTTCGGTTAAGATTTGTTGAGCATCATAATGTACCAAGTATTGAAGAGAAATAGAGGGCTGCTCTTGAAATTAGTGTGGAATTTGGGGAGGGGGTCTAGAACATGTAAACCAATGGTTCTCAATTAGGCTCAATTTCACGTTTGTCACTGTTTGGAAACATTTTGGGTTGTCAAAACAGGGGAGAGTGTTCTACTGGCTTCTCATGGGTAGAGGCTAGCATACTGCTCAATATTCTGCAGTGTACAGGACAGCAACCACCACAAACTAGGAATTATCAAACCTCGAATGTCAATAGTGCTGAGGTTTGAAAACCAGGCACAGACAAATGATTATAATACAGTGGCATATCTGCTATGGTGAAGTGGTGCACAGGCCCCCAGACATATAGAAGAGGTAATTTTATGCTAGAGTAATTAAAGGAGCATTAGATGGCATTCTTTCTGTAATAACATCACAGAACACACTGCCTCTGAAAGATATACATGAACATAATGGATACATTACAGAAAAGTGACCCATGTAAAGGCTGCTGATAACCTCCATTTTAGTGCAAATACAGAGAAATTCAAATGTACTGTGCCACTTATCTAGGAGTTCGTATCTTATAATCATCCTGAAAATTAATCAGAGAAGATTTGTTATTATATATGTAATATATAATATTGTATAGTAATACATATGCACATATAACATACATATTATATATTATAATATATAAGATACACATATTATATACTATGTATATTAATGTTATAATATACAATATTAATATTAATATATATTATATTGTTATATATAATATGTATTATATATTATAATATACACATATATATCTACTATACATATTATAATATATATAACATACATATTATATATATGTATGTGTGTATGTGTGTATATATACATGTACATATGTATATACATATGTATACACATATATACATATATACATATGTATCTACTATACATATTATAATATATATAACATACATATTATATATATATAATATGTGTGTGTGTATGTGTGTGTGTGTGTGTGTGTATATATATATATATATATATATATATATATATATACACACACACACAATAATACAAAGCCTGGTTTCTGGAACCAGAACTCCTGGTTTCAGATTTTGGCTCGCCACTAACCAGTATGGGAGTTGGCTAATTCACTGAAGTCTCTATGGGCCTCACTCTCTTCTGCAATAAGACGATGACAGTGGCACATTCGTTATAGTGTTTTTGAGAGGACTAAGTGCTTATAATAATGCCTAGTGTACACTGTATGCTCAATCAATGGTAGTGGTGATACTGATGATGGTATTAGCAGGGCTACCCAGCCCAGGAACATTAATGATCAAATCCGGAAATGACGTTATTCTCAATCTCTCAGAGTTGTAATTTTCCCCTATTTCTGCTTTTCTCTTACCAGATTCCTTTATTTATTCCAACCAGGCCATACCATATTCAAGCCTGTGGAAACCTGTACAAATCAAGTCTTTACTATAACCTAATCAGAACCTTTTCATTCAAATTCCTGAAGGAGAAAATTTCATTGATAACCAAGTTTTATTGACTGTTGCCCCTGGATCATTGGATGGAGAAAGGGGAAGGGTCATGAGATAAGAACAGGACAAACTTAGCGTGAATTGAGGGTCAAGGAACTCTTCACAGGTGGTGAATGTTCCTGAAAGCATACATACTATATGAGAAACCATAGAAGAAACAATAAAGGCTTGTCTTGAGAAGAGATGATCCTGATTCATACAACAGGTGTTTCTAAAAGAGCAAAGGGCTCTTATGAATGCAGACTCAAATTTGTACTACTGGCTCCAAGGAAGCTAATAAGAAATGGTTGACATTACAATATGAGAATAGACTTTTAACAACTTTGACTGGAATGGAACATACCTTCCTCTTCCTCTGCCTTGGAAGGTAATTAATTCTCTGTTAGTAGAGATAGTCAAGTGCTTAACCATTTGTTGGAGATGTTGAATGGGTTAAGGGACATATGGCCACCCATTTACAAATCTTCTGTTTGTGGGAGTCTCTGATCATGTGTAGAAACTGATAATGTAAGAAGTCTAAGGGGCAAACTACACTGAAGGTGCTGATCCAGTGCAAGAAAGATGTATTTGACAAGCTGTGCCCTGCTCTAACTCTCTTTGGCCTCCCGAATGTTTCTAGTCATTCTCATCCAGTTTTGAGAAGCCCTGCTCTAATATAATCAACCCCACAACAGTGCAATTCAGATGTATTTTTCTTTGAATTATCTTTGACTTGCATGGTATTTTATTTCATAACTTCTGAAGGTTTCAATTAGACAGTAGTTCCCTTGCTGTTGGGAGAAGATTCTAATATTGGATGGATGTATTTTTTAAGTTCTTTTATACATTCTATTATGTAATTTAGTTTACAAAGTGAATATTCCAACAAGTTTAGATTTCTCCCCAGTCCAGTGGATAATACTATAAAGTTATCTTCAACAGGTAATACCCCATTTATTTGTCCCAGTAATGCTTTGCCTCTTCATTTTTCTTCTTAATGTCCTTCCTCAGACTCTATTCCTTCACTCACCCTTTTTCCACACTATATCTGGTATTCACAACCATTTACTGTATTTCTATATTCTTTAGTCATTTAGTTTTTGTCATAGAGTGCAGAAACTAGGTATATATTAAGTGGGGACATATAATATCTCTCCTTCATAGCCTGGCTTGCTTCAATCAGCAGTAAATCTTCCATATTCATCCACTTTCCGTCCAAAGCCAGGGTATTGTTTTTTATGGCTGACTAGTATTCCGTAGAGTATATGTGCCACAGTTTTTCAATCCATTTATCTGTTTGTGGGCATTTGGGTTGGTTCCATGTCTTAGCAATTGTGAATAATGCCACAATAAATATCAATGTGCAAGTACTTTTCCAATTAAGAATTCTTCTGTCCTTTGGGTAGATACCAAGGAGTGGGATTGTTGGGTCATATGGAAGTTCTATTTGTAGATTTTTAAGGAATCTCCATATAATGCTCCACAGTGGCTGGACCAATTTACATTTCCACCAGCAGTGTAAGAGAGTTCCCCTTTCACCACCACCCCCACCCCCCTGCCAGCACTTATCTTTTTTTTTTTTAATTTTAGTTATTCTGACTGGGGTTAGGTGGTATCTCATTGTTTTGATCTACATTTCCCTTACAATGAGGGATGTTGAGCATTTTTTTCATATGCCTTTTGGCTATTTGTATGTCATCCTTAGAGAGTGGTTTTTTCAACTCATTCTCCCATCTTTTAATAGGGTTAATCATCTTTTTTCAGAACAGCTGCTTGAGTTCCTTGTGTATTCTGGTTATCAGTCCTTTATCTGACACATAGTTTACAAAAATATTTTCCCATCCTGAGGACTGTCTATTTACACTAATTACTGTGTCTTTTGCCATGCAACAATTTATTAGTCATATGTAATCCCACTTGTCTATTTTGGGGATTATCCGCTGTGCTTTCGGGGTGGGGGGTCTTAGTTAAGAAGTCTTTGCTACCCCAACGTCTCCCAGAGTTTCCCCAGCATTCTCCAGGAGTAGTTTTATAGTTTCAGGTCTTAGGTTTAGATCTTTGATTCACCTTGAGTTGACTTTTGTTAAAGGTGAAAGATGGGGGTTCAGTTTCATCTTTCTGCGGATATCCAGCTTTTCCAGCACCATTTGCTGAAGAGGTTTTCCTTTTCCCAGTGGATTGACTGGTACCCTTTGTCAAAAATCAGTTGGATGGGTGTATTTTTAAAAGCCAACAAACCATGTTTGTGGAGGCCTAACTTTATTATATCTGGTTTTGATAGCCTAGAATCTCCAAATAATAATATCAACCTTCCAAATAGCCACTTCTTTCCTCCCCCTCTTTCCTCTTACTACTCAATTTCTGCTGTAAGGAGCTCAGAGAGAGGAGAGTCAATGCTGTTGGCCATTAAAGTTTGGTGAGTTGTTTGTTTCTGCAGGGGGCTCAATAAACTCAAGAATGGAGAACTCAATCAATAGGGTCATCTCTATGCTTGGTCTTTCCCTTGCCTTCCTACCAACTTGGAAGAAGTATGTTCCTGATGAAATCACCCAGGTGTGACTTGGAGAAGCATTGGGCGATTTTGAGCAGAGGAGAAGTGAGGCATGTCTTTAAGAGAGAGAAGTCTATGGGCTGTCATGCCATTGATTTCCACAGCTGCAGAACAAATACATTTCTCTAGGTGAAGAACTATAAACTTGCTTTCTCTGGACAGTTTTATTTCTCTCTGAACTTGGATGATCCTGGCATACTAGCTCTTCTCTAATGTGTATGGACTGTAGATTCTGTTTCAAAATTAGCAGTTACTGAAGCAGGTGAACACTGTAAACCATCAGGAGGCATTTGGCTATTGTTTATCCCAAGGACATTGAAAGCAGTGGAATGAACCAGAAACAGTCTATGCTTCATTATTTTGGTTTATCATTTAGCTTTGCAGATGATCTGTGCCCTAGTTCTTTTCTACTTTCCCCACAACCATTTGTTTGTTCACTAACACATCGACTATATAACTATAGCTTCTTGTAAGCAACTCTTGCAAAAATAAAAATAAAAAACAATAAAATGAAAAATAATACATAAAATGAGGATTTGCTTGTTTTCAGTCTTTTTGGTGCAATATCTGTAGTGCATTTCCAAGATCTCTCTTTCTCTCTGCTTCATTACCATGGTTACCAGATTTAAGATTTCAGACAGAAATTTTGTCTGTGGGCCCACAGGGAATATTGATTGTAGTAAACACAGAAGATAGATTGGTCAGAGTGCAAAAATAATATAATTATCTCTTGATCTCTTTGACCAACTGAGTTTCTAGTTAAGAAAGTGTACATGAAGGTATATAATCCAGTACTTGGCACCTAATGAGGAGTCTCTCTCACTTTTCAAAGATCAAATGCAATAGCTATAATCAAAGAGTAAATCTTACATGGCTCTAAGACATTACATTTTCATGGAAAATTGACTTAACTCCTAGGTTAGTATCTCTTTCTTCCCCCTAGCTGTGTGCATTGCAATAAGGCAGATGCTGCACTCATCTGAGGATGACACTGCTTTGACAATAAAGGCCCAGGTCACCAAGTGATGAGCCTACTGGTTCACAGGTATCAAAGTCCTCAGGTGGGGTGTGAGTGTGGGCTGGTAGGATAAGGGCAAGATGCTTAGCAAGTTTTGGTAAGGTGTGGTAGTTAGTGCAAGGTACACTTCCTATTCCTGTCATAGCAACCAAATAAGAACCCCTAGATCTACAAGATCTCTGACTACATCTTGAGGGTATCTGAGAACATTTAAGCCAGGAAAGCTCAGGTGAGCTTGTTTACTTGTATAAGGCCAGGTGAAATTACTGGCTCTCAAAATGTTTTTGCTGTGTTGGGGCCAGCAGGTGGTGTGGTGGTTAAGGGTGCCAGACTCCCACATGGCTGACCTCAGTTCAAGTTTCAAACCTGGCGGCATGCTTTCTTGCTTTCTGTCTGTCTCTCTCTTTCTCCCTCTCTCTTCCTCTCTGGTAAAATTAAAATAATAAAGTTAAATAAAAAATGTTTTTGCTGTGAAATACCATGTAATCTTACTTATATGTAGAATGTAAAATAGTCAAACATGGGCTGGTCCCATAGCCTGGTGTTTAAGGGAGCGAGATTCCCACATGGCCAACTACAGTTTAATGGTAGCCCCAGTGGCTTGAAAAACACACCTTGTGCATATATGTGCATGTCCCAGATCTCAGTAGGATGGAGAAATGCAGGAAAAGGGATTATGGTGTTACCACTCTCCACTGGGGGTGAGGGAGTGCTTTTTACCTCTATTTGTCTCTGTCTCTCTGGTGAGCACACACACCCTCTGGCAATTATAAATAAAATAATCAGACATTTAGAAGCATAGAGTAAAATGGTGTCTTTCAGCAGCCTAGAGAAAGGGAAGCTATTGGTCAAGGAATACTAAATTTCAGTTCTATAAAGTAAGTAAGGTCTGGAGGTCTACTGCAGAGCAAGGTGAATATGGTTTACTGTATTATATATTGAAATTTGCTAAGAGCATTGATCTTAAGTGTACTCACCACACACACACATACACACACACTCACACAAAAGGTAGTTATGTGACATTATAGATATGTTAATTAGTTTGGGGTGATTTCACGACATATACATATATCAAATCAACCTAAATATATACAATTTTAATAGTCAATTATCAAAGATAGAAAAAAATCAAGACAATCTAATCGTGCATACAAAATACACATACACAAAATCATTTTTGCTGTGACCCAAAATAGAAAACATTTCTATTACCAACCAAGACACACACATACATACTCCCACACACATTAATATATAGTCTTGTGTCACTAGACAACTGGGATATGTCCTGAGAAGTGCATCATTAGGCAAGTTCATTGTTGTGCGAACATCACAGAGTATACTAAATAGACCTAAATGGTATTGCCTACTACACACCTAGACTAGATGGTATAATCTTATGGGCCTTCATGGTATATGCAGTCTTTTGTTAACAAAATGCTGTTACGAGGTACATAATTATATCTAGTGGGAACAAAATTTTTACAAAGTAGAATTTATTTTTCCAAAGCAGGGTATGCTCTGATATTTTCCATTTTTTGTCTTAATTTCTATTTTTTCAATAATGTTGGTAGTGAGCAACTGAACAGACTTTATGACCCCCCCCCCCAAGTCATTCATACCCCACCATTTGAAAAGTACTGCATTCATGGACTTATCCAATCATTGTTTTTTTCACTGTCCATATTCATTCATCAAATATTTACTGAGTATCTGCCATATGACAGAAATGTACTAGTCATGGGAAAATCTAACAGAGTCTTTCACATGTAGGGGAGAATCTTGATGAAGAGTGAAGAATCAAAGAGTTTATTTAAACTCATTGCAACTGTACCCATCATGCTCGAAAGACCTTGGAATTTCATAAGGAGTCTGGGCTGGGAGACGGCTTACTATGTGCCAGGCATTATGCTAGGCCCTAAGACTTCCTGCGTCTATACCCTAGATGCTATGGATATACATAGTTTTTGCTTGATTTTAGCAACAAAGTAGCAGTAAATGCTTCCATGTCTTTAAGAACATCTCAGGAGAAGAAATCCTCTGCAAGAAATAAGATCGTGTGTTTAAGTTTTCCGAATTCACTTTTCTGCTATCCATGAACTAACTGCTTGCCTCCAGGATAAAAATGCAGAGCCCATTGGCACAGATTACATGGACCTTTATAATCAGTCCCTATTCAATTGTTCCACTTTCATTTTCCATCATTTCTCATTACATATGCATTTGCCACTCTCTATTCCCTCCGCCCGAACTTTTCCATGTCTCCAGACCTTTCCATATCATATTCTTTCTGACCAGTGATTCTCTTTGACTTTTGTCTGCTGATGAATGGCAATTCAACCTTCATTCTCAGCTCAAATTACAGCTCCCTCCAGGAGGTTTTCTTCCCTCCTGATTTCTACCATCTCTATTAAGCTGTACTCACAACTTTTTCCTAGTCTTTCCTAAATGCTTGCATTTATTATGTTGGATTTTTAATAACCTAGTTGCGTGTCTCATACACTAAACAGTAAGCAAGTTAATTAATCAAAATAACACATAGGATAGTTTTAAAGAGTTAGGACATATTACATGAGCTAGGTAAGGTAAATTTACATAAAACACTCTCTCACATTATTCCAGGTAGCTGTCCATTCCTTCTTCATTAGATTTGTGCATTGGGTTAAAGTTAGGTGCAGAGGGACTAGATCCTTAAACAGATATAGCTGTCCACATTTAGAGTCCCAGATGTAACAAATGGTATGGCTTCTAATGACTTAGCACTGGCTACTTTTCCACTTTCAGACCCCTGAGCTATGAGCCTTGAGTAGAAATCACAGATTCACTGAACAAATATTTCCTGAGCATATAGTATATACCAGACATCACAACAGCCTTGACTGAAAGATAAATAACAACCTCTGCTGTTCAGGAAATTTCTGATGATGTTTTTCCCAAAAGTTAAAAAAAAAAAAAATCAAGTGAGAGGGAGGGAAATACTTGATGATTGTTGGCTATATCCAAGGCACCATTCTCTACATGCATAAATTTATTCACTCCTAAAAGCAACTTTATAATAAAGAGTTTAATTATACCCCCTCCTTTTATAATTGCCAGAGGGCATGTGTACTTGCCAAAGGGAAGGAGATAAAGGGAGAAAGCACCCACAATGGAGCATAGTCATACTGCAATCTCTTTTCCTCCATTTCTATATCTTGTTGGGAATTGGGGTGTGCACACACATGTGCCCAGTGTGTTTTCAAGTTGCTGGCGCTGAGATTCAAGCCATAGTAAGCCATGTGGGATCCACCTCCCTTAACCACCAGGTCATGGGCTAGCCCAAATTATATCCTTTCTACATATAAAGAAATTAAGACTCAGAGTAGTTATAGACCATGGCACAAAATCACCCACCACATACAGCACTTGCCAGGATTTGGATTCAACCACCTAGACTCTTGACCCTAACCTTATCCCACTGTGCTGTGGTTCTCTCCCATATTCTTATTTGCATGTTTTAATGAGAAGGGGTGTACGTATGTGTGTGTGTGTGTGTGTGTGTGTGTGTGTGTATGTATATATATATATATATATATATATACATACATGCCAAAGGGCAGGAATCCACATGGCAGAATTATTCCAGAAAAGGGTACAATAATGAAACATGTTGACAAGGTACTTGGCTGAGATAAAAAAGGCTGCCTTTGTCAGGGATTTTTGTAAGTTTTTTTGTTCCCCCATCAACCTTTCCTAAATGACAGGAAGTGTGAAAGAGCATTCAATGATTCTATGATGAATTAAGGCATCTGATGTTTGGCAGCCAGGAACCAGCTGTATGATATTCAGCAAGCCTTATCAACTCCCTCTGGAGAAATCACTGCCAAACTACCACAGTTTGCAGTGTTTTATTTTTTCCAGAATAACGTTGTATGACTATTTAGTGCTATTGTTTTACTACTGTACATGCATACACAGTTCAATCTTGTTAATGAAGGTGAAGCTCCTCTCTGGCATGGATTCTGTTACACGGCATTCTAGATTACTTTCTCCTTGTGTAGGTGAACACAGAGTGGAGGGAGCACCATCTCAGAAATCTCAGAATTACAAGAGAAGGTCTTTGTGAGGTTCCATTTGGTTCCCGAGACCAGAATGACAATACTAGCCTGCTGAATAGCTAGTGCTACATTTTTTTTTTGAGAGAGAGAGTTTTGATTTTTTTTTTCTTCAGAGCGTGTGTGCTCGCCAGATAGACACAGAGAGACAGAAAGCGAGATATCACCCCCCAGGGGGGATGGCCACGCCGCAATCCCTTCTCCTCCATTCTCCTCTCAGAATCTTGGGCACACATACACCCGGCATGAGTTTAAGCTGCCGGGTCTGGGACTCGAACTGTGGTCGACTACATGGGAGTCCAGTGACATAGCCATTGCACTAACCACTGGTCCCACTAGTGCTACTTTTAAGAAGAAGAAAAAACTAACAAAAAGGATTAAATGATCATAATGATTGAAATCTTTCCTAATTAAAAATAAAATTTAGTGGAAAACACAAGAAGCCATAGTTGTGAACTTAGCATTTCATATAAAATAAAAAATAATTTTAAAAATTTATCAGAGGGCACATGCACTCTCCAGAGAGAAGTAGAGAGAGGGGGAGAGGGAGAAAGCACCACCAATGGGGATGGTCATGTCACGGTTTCTTCTCCTCTCTTTCTCTATCCTGTTGGGATTTTGGAACATGCACACACACGTACCTAGCATGTTTTTTTAAGTCTTTGGGGCCAAGATTCAAACTCCATGGTCAGTCATGTGGGATCTGGCTTTCCTAATCACTAAGCCACAGGACCACCCCCGAAAAATAATTTTATTAGTTTTTTGGAGATACTTTTCTATGTCTTAATAGTGTGCCTTGTTTTAGACTGAGCATATTGCAACATGTGTATATTTAAAAAATGGACTATGTACAGTGTGGGGGGCATGGCCACACTGCAATCCCTTTCCCTTCATTCTCCTCTTGGGATTTTGGACACACATGTGCATGTGCCTAGTGTGTTTATCAAGCCTCCAGAACCAGTACTCGAACTGTACAGTTAGCCATGTGGGATCCAGCTGCCTTATCCACCACACCACCAGCTGGCTCCAAGGCTCCATTTCTAACAAACTCCAAGAGATGCTGATACTGCTGCTGGTGGTCAACAGGTGATATTTTAAGAAGCAGGGCTTTAGAGCAGTAGTTCTCAAACTTGGTTGCACATTAGAATCACCTGGGAAGCCTTAAAAACCTAAGATATCATATTTTAGCTGTTGTGAATAATGATGCAATAAACATGGATGTGCAAGTACTTTTCTTACTATATTCCTACCCTTTGGGTAGATACTGAGGAATGAAATTACTGGACATTTTGTATGTTGTAAAGATATATAGCAATTGAATGTAAATAATAATAATAATAATAATAATAATAAAATAAAAAATAAAGAAAAGGAAAAAAATATATTTGAGTTTCAACCCTAAAGATTTTGATTTGAAGGTCTGGGGTGAAGTCTGGGCATTGGAAATTCATTTTTCCTCCTGCCAGAGGGTGCATGTACTCGCTGGAGATGAGGGAGGGAAGGAGAGAAAGAGAGGGAGAAAGGGAGAAAGCATTTCCCATGGGATATGTTCATGCTACAATCCCTTCTCCATTTCTCTCGTCTTTTCAGGATTTTGGGCATGCATGCACATACTCCTGGCTTGTTTTTCAACCTGTCGGCTGCCTTAACCACCAGACCACTGGCTGGCTCAGACATGAGGATTTTTAAAGAAGTTCCCAGGTGTCTTGAATGGGTAGCCAGTATTGAGGACCATGCTCTAGTGGGTTGCTGTGTTTCTAGAAAATACCAGAGCACATTTCTGGTGTGACTTCTGTTACTCTTGAGTAAATCCAGCAGCAGTAGATATGTATAGTGAAATTAAGTGGCACCACTTAATATAATTTGTATACCTATGTCAACTTTTGGAAAAGCAATTAAATCATACAACCAACAAAATTTATGTCCTCACTACCAGTACAATGAGCCATACTTTGGATTCCTTATTATCTGTTGTAAATAAAAGTACTTCATATAGAACAAAGCAGCCTACTTACAAAAGAGGAAATTCCTAATTAAAAGGTTTTTCTAGCTATCTTGTCTTGTAGGTTATATTGGCTCTAATTAATTTCTCTTGATAGGAGTGACATTTTTGTTTATACTAAACAGGTTGCACTCATGAAACTAAACATTTCGTTTCCCTTAAAAATTCATTCCTGGGACAGTAGATGGCAGAATGGTTATGTTACTGGACTCCCACGTAGTCAACCACAGTTCAGGTCCTGGACCTAGTAGCTTGAAGCTTATGCTGGGCATGTGTGCATGTGTGGCCAAAATCCTGAGAGAAGAAGGGATTGTGGCCTGACCATCCCTCCTGAAGAGTGATTTATTGCTTTCTCTCTCTCTGTCTCTCTGGCAAGCACACACACTCTATAGCAAAAATTTCTCCAAAACAAAACAAAAAACTCATACTGGGCCCCTGTACATGCATACCCAAGATCATGAGAGGAGAAGGGATTGTGGCATGGCCTTCCCCTCTGGGGGTGATTTCTCACTTTCTGTCTCTCTGTCTCTCCAGCGACTGACTGCACATGCCCTATAGCAAAAACCTCTCTCTCTCTCTCTCTCTCTCCCTCTCTCTCTCACACACACACACATCATTCCTTTGTGTCCTTTCTGTCCCTTAGATCAGGGCTTTTCAACCTTGGCACTATTGGCATTTGGGTCCGATTATCTTTTGCTGCTATCCTGTATGCTATAGGATGCTTAGCATCCCAGGCCTGTAGCCACCAGGTACCAGCAGCACACACAGTCTCCACTCCCTGAGTTGTGAGAGTTTAAAATTTCTCCAGACCTTGCCAAGTGTGCCCAGGGGCAGGGGAAAAATAGCCCCTGGTTAAGAACCACTGCCTGAGATCAAAGGAGGCTTTCCTGTCACTTACTCGCAGTTTCATCTTGAACTTCTCAGTGTGGGAAACTGTCCAAGTTCATCTACAAATGAAAGGTGTATCAGCAAGGTGGGATAAGCCATTTTCTGAACAGTGGACACTACCTTCAAGACTATAATTTTTGTTGCCTGTTTAATTATTTAATCTTATTTATTCTCAATTGCAAGATGAGTTTAGAATAATTTACAATTAACATTCCGAGACAAAATGAACGCTAAGGATGCTGCTTTTTCCTTGAGCCTAGCTCCTCCTCAAGATTGAAAGTACTCTCACATCCCAGGAATTGCCACAGTGCCAACTATTACTCTGTTCTTAACATTTTCTACCCCACACTAGAACATTTTTGTACATAATTTTTTTCTCTTGTGGACCTCTGAAACTGTATAAAATAGGTTTGGGACAGTTTCTTTATCCTCACTCTCCCTTATCTAATATAGAACACTGTATAAAGCAAGCAAAAAACTATTTGTTGAACAAATGAGTTCTATAGTTGTCCAGTAGCTTAGAGTGAAAAATAAGATGGGCCACTTCCTTATTCCTATTTGTGCATGAAGCCAGGATCATTGATTTTCTAAATGTTTACATCTGTACATCATGCTACTTTCTCAACCAGATGGGAAATAACTCTAACTTCACTCAAGCATTTTGTCCCAAAATGAGCTTGTTACAAACAAGAATGGCTTTGATGGGAGAAAAATTAGTACTGTGATTAGGCAAACCCACATCCCTCTAGTGTATTGTCAGGGAAGCACCAGATTTCTCTGATTCAGTTTGATATTTTTATGAGTATCCAGATATACTGAAATAACTACAGTTTGAGTCACCGTAACAAATCTTACACCAATTAAGAACTAGACAGTATATGTCACGATGGAATATTACTCAGCCATAAAGAACAGTGAGATCCTGTAATTTGATACAAAATGGACAAACCAGGAAACTCTAGTGCTAAATGAAATAAGCCAGATTATGAAAGACAAGAACAGCACAGCACGTCCCTGCTTAACATACACGAAAGGTCTGCACTCTGTGGCAGAGACTGAGAGACTCAAAGGCAGAAGTACAGAGGCCAATTGTGGATACCACAGGCTGCATGGGAGATGAAGGGTGCACTAGGGAGGAGCTCAAGAAAAACACAAGAATGCATACAAACAAGGCAAATAGAGTATGGAACAATATACTACAACAGAGTAAAAAAGAAAAAAAAAAAAGGCCACTGCCATTCCCCCAAAAAGGAGCTAGTCAAACAAATATCAAGGGTGCACATCATGATGTTCTTTGTTGAAGATGATGAATATGGTAATATGCTTTTAAAATAATTATTTATTTAATATTATTACTTTTTCACATGAGTTTTGCCACAGAAAGAGAGAGGGAGGGAGAGTGAGAAAGCAAGCCACCAGACCCGGAATTCAAACCGTGGTTGGCCATGTGGGAATTCCAGTGCCTTAACCACCATGCCACCTGCTGGCCCCAAGTATGGTAATATTCTTGATTATCACACACCGCATGGATGTTGTACTCCACAAATATGTACAGCAATTCATTGTAAATACAACATTATAAAATAAACTTTAGTAAGAGCTAGACAGTAGAAGGAGTAGGTTCAAAACATCTACTACCATTGCCTTTATAGTAGAGCTGAAAGCACAGGGTTCATTTCAGGGATATAAAGCAATAGAATTATTAGGTTCTCAGGAAAGTCATGATATATTTTCCTATGTTTTTCTATGCAAAAATGTATCATGACTTTCCCAACAACCCAGTATATTACGAAATCTGTAAAGTTGTTTAGAAAACCCAGTAGCACAGAAAACTTTTTAGCAATACCAACTATGAGGCAATAGATAGAATGCAGTTGTTTATCTGTAATTTGGATAAACCATTATTCTGTCCTCAGAGATGCGACTAGCTGCTTCTAGATTATTGGGTCTCTGTTTCCATACTTTGGACAAGTAGTTACTGTAGGATCTGTTCAGTATGTAGTAAAGAAGCAAAGGATGGGATTCAATGGACTGTGATTCTTATCAGGTCCCTGGCCCAGGGGGCATTGCACCTTAGTGTGCTTTTTTTATTTCTCCAAAACAACCTGGAGACAAGGAATGGCATGCAAGAGGTATACTTAGGAAGCAATGTCAGAAGTGCAGTGAGGGAGTGGAGAAGTGGAACTGGAAAAGAAGAAAAGTTAATAAAGGATGTGTGAAGATCGGCAGGTTGCTGACCCCGAAACTCCCTGGTGTGTCATTGAGCAACATTGCTTAGGTACCTGAGTCTCCCTCTGACTTCTCCCTTCTTTGGGAGTCCCCCTATCATCTCTCCTTCTGTAGTTTGACCCCTTTATCTAAGCCTCTGGATCATCTAATGCCGTGAGGGGCCTCCCACTCATGCAACTCTGTCTGAGAGATGCCCAATAAGTTTGTTGTATGTTACTGCCTCTGTAGTCATTTACTTCCCCTCAGTGAGCCCCCTATATCCCTCAAACCCCTTATCAAGCTTTCAGAAGCAATACAGCCCAAGTGATACCTTGATTTTAGCCCAATGAGATCTGTATTTGACCTCTGACCTCCAGAATTATAAATAGTAAGTTTGCCTTGTTTTAAATCTCTAAGTTTGCGGTGATTTGTTATGGCAATGATAAGCATTTGTTACTGCAAATAATTCAAGCTATTTTCATGTTTACACTTAAAAAAACTTTGCTAAAGTCATAGCATGTTTCTTGGATTTGAAAAGCTAGTTCAAGCAAAATTACAAAAAGGTAAACTAACATATATTCATAATGCTTTATGTCTCTAGGGAGGGGCTTTCAGATAAGGACAGACTAATTAAACGATTAAGAGTGAACTTAGAAATGCCAAAGCAGCATTTTCCTAATCTCATGCCTCATTCTAATCTGACCCTTGCTATTCACGGTGATACTGATACTATTCCAATCTGATTGTAGCATTCCCTTATCTTTTTTTTGAAGTATTATCTTTTAATTTTAATAATGAACTAAATATTGATTATGAAAGTAGTGTAGCTTTTGTTTCTCTGTCAAGGGCAAGCATCACAATTCTGTAACACAATTCTGGGATCACAATTCTGTAACATTAATAATAAACTGTAACTGAATTTTAATGTACAGATGCCCCCCAACTTATGATGTGTCAACTTATAATTTTTTTTTGAGTTTACAGTGATGCGAAAGTGATACTTTACTAGAAACTGTTATTTAGGTAGATAGATTTAACAGTTTATGATTGTTTTAACTCATAATGCATTTTTGACTCATGATAGTTACTACTTAATAATGAGCATAAAGGACCTTCCCTCATGTTTAAAGGCTTTTGCTGGCTCCCACTTGATAGCAATGGAAGTGTTCCTCTCAGGCCCCATGTTCTCAGCATTTGGCTAGACTCAGCTCTTTATGGTATAATGAAAGTACCGTGTTGTTTCTTGCCTTTGGGACTTAGCCAAAACATCTTCCTCACCGCTCTTCACCTGGCACATTCCTCCTCCTGGGTCGAGGCCTAGATGAAAGATCAACTTCCTGGCACTACCAAGTGGAGGAGATGCTCCATTCTCTGTCATTACCAAATCATGCACTTAAACCTTTCTCATAATGCACAACATACCCTTGAAATCATTTGTCTGTCAGCCTGTCTATCTAGTAAAGAAAATATGAACTACATAAAAAGATTAGTTGATACAAGTTTTCCTTCTCATTTAAACCTTGAACTCCCTGCAAAAAGAAAAAAAAAAAATGTATGAAGCCAAAGTTCCTAAAGAAGTCATTAAGAGACTTTGAATTAAGGGGATTAGAATTTTTAACTAACTTTAAAACTATAGAAATACAAAAGATCATTGAAGCTAAATGCCTGACGTAACTGTTTTGTTGAAAACAAATAAGTGGGATAACTGCTATAGGTTATTGCTCACATTTTTAACTTATGTATATAATTCACTTCTTTTATTCTCATCTCCTCTTTACATTATTTCCATTTCTCTGCCTCCCTTGAAATATCACAAGAGCCATACTTTTGTCTGTTTATCCATCCTATCTCACAAAACCCTCACCCTGGATCCCGGTTGGCTTCTTGGGTATACAACCTGTACAGGCATATAGTATCTTATGCTCTGATGAGTCCTAGGCTTGATTTAATGTTTGGCTGCTGCCATCCTGAAATTCCTAATAACTTTTGAATCAGGGATTCCACATTTTCATTTCAGTAGATCCTGCCTAGATCAATTCTGGAACCTACCATCTGGTTCTTAGTCCAGGCTGCAGAACCTCTTTGGAGAACCTTGAAAGTTCATTGATGCCCCCCACAGATTTGATCTCCTCTACTTCTGCTGGACCCTAAGGCTGCTTAGGAAGACATCTATGGGTTCCTGGTGATACATTTCTCAATTTTACAACATTTAAAATCTTTCCCATTGTTCTCATACCTCTGATTCTGTCACTTCCCTCTCTCTGAAAACGAATGTTTCTTATATCACAGAAGACAATAAGATGCTATGTGATAGTCCTTCAATATCCTGCCTGCCCACCCACAAACTTTCCCTGTCCTTGGGGATCAGCAGTTGGTGTAATGGCTATGTCGCTGGACTCCCATGTAGTCGACCATGGTTGGAGTCCCAGGCCCTGTGGCTTGGACTCACTCCGGGAGCATGTTTGTGTGTGCGTGCCCAAGAGTCTGAGAGGAGAATGGAGAAGAGGGGATTGTGGTGTGGCTATCCCCCCTGGGGGGTGATTTCTCGCTTTCTGTCTCTCTGTCTCTCTCTTTCTGGTGAGCGCACGGACCCTATAGCAAAAACCTCTCCAACAAACAAACCTTAAAAAACAACTTTCCTTGTCCTTATTTCTTCTTCCTTTTCCCAGCTAACAGAAGGTATGCCTTCTGGATAGGGCTGGTGGCTCCACCTAAGCATGCTTCCCCACCTTCCTATGAAACTCCCCAAAATAAAACAATTCTCGCTATAAACAACTCTCTGGTCAGCACTTAAATGCACTCAAATCTCTTATTTAAAAAAACGCTAAACAAAACAAAACCCAAACAAACAAACAAACAAACCCCTATGGCCTATGTTTCCCTCTTGTTTTTGGAAAAGTCGGCCATACTTAATATCCTTACTTCTTCACTGCCTTCTTCAGCTCTAGGCTCCCTGAAATTTTGTGTCTGCCTCCATCTCTCCATTGAACCTCCTGTTGTTATAGTTGTCATCATCCTTTCAGTTCCTAAAATCCACAGACACTTCTTGTTTTTTTACCTTATTTGAACTCTGGACACTAAGAACTTTCTTCCTGGTTATCTTTCTTCTTTTGGCTTAGGAGAGATTACACATTCCTGGTTCTCGTCTGATCTGTTCAAATGTTTCTCCTTTGTCTCTCTCATAGGCTCCATTTCCCTTGTTTATCTTTGACATGTTGCAGCTCACAGGGCTTTGTCCCGAGCCCGCTACATATCCTGTCTTCCTGCTTCTTCCCTTTCCTGTCTCTTCTCTCCCCGCCCCTCCTTGCCCTTATCCTCTTCTTTTCGTCTCACTCTGTACACTCCTCCTGGGTAATCTCATTCATTTCTGTAGCTGTAACCTCCATCTGTATCCTGATGACTCCTCAACATGTCTCTTCTTCAAGTGCTGAGGGCCTCTTCATGAACATCTCTACCTCTGTGTCTCAAATTTCAGTTTAGCTCACACTGAACTTAATACCTGCCTCTTTCCCCCAACCAACCCCATCTTCATCCTATAACACCACAACTCTCACCCCCTTAATAAAGCCATACTCCTGGAAGTCATATTAGACTTCTCCCTCTTTGCATTCCATATAGTCAATTAGTACATGGCCTATGAATTTTGCTTTCTTAATTTTCTAAAAATCATTTAATTTTTGTCACCTTTTAGGCCCTCATCATCTCTGGTTTTGATCACAAGAACCTTCTATTATTGTCCTGTTCTCTTAGAAGCATTCTCCAGAGTGCGCAACTGGATGGTTTTTTCCATAATGCAAATCTGACCATGCCACCCCCTATTTAAAACCTCTTCATGTCTCCTCATTGCCTTCAGGAGTAAGTCCAACCTTCTTAACCTGAGGCAAAGCCCTTCCTTGCCTGGCACCTGCTCAGTTATCCAGTCTTCTGTTTCGGTACTCATCTTTAAGGGAGCCCGGATATTGGCTTGGTGCTTGTCTTCATTGGCTTTTCCTAGAAGGCCCTGAGACAGGGATGTGTGAGTACTAGTAGTTTGAGAAGTGATTTCAGGAAGCAACAGTAGAAGAATAAGGAAGAGAGGCAGGGAAAGGAAAAATGTCAATTCAGGGTGCATTGTGGGCAGCTGGGGCTCAATCTCACTGGGAATCACTGGACAAAGAAACTAGGATATTTCTCCCCAGTCCCCAGCTATTAATGGTGGAGGGCTGTTCTTGGAGTCTTGAATTCTCAGCATTTCCAGCCTGCCTTGTAAAATCTGAGCATGCTCTTGGGACCTTGGTGACACACCTTCCCTCTCCTGACACCAAAGCAGAGTGGAGCTTGTCATAGGAAGCCATCAGAATACATGTCAACACATCCTGTGGGTGGGGCTTTGACAGTATCTACAATAGGGCACCTCCACTGTGTTTCCATGGCACTCCTGTGGCCTCTAACCTAATACATACCATAAAACAAATACATGTGTTTATTAGTCTAACTTTCCTTGGACAATGAGCATCTGAAGGACAGACTATTTTGGACTTTGTAGATGGCTCCTAGTAGGTGTGCAATATATTTACACTAAGTATATGAATTAATGAAAAAATAAAATGAGATTGAGAGTAAGAGAATTAAAATTTTAAAGAGTAGAATATCAGACAAAAAAAAAAGGAAAATATAAATAATGGGAAATACCTTGAAGTAAAAAAAGCATCAGAGGAAGACACTAAAACTACAGGGATTTCATTTGTAAGGCTGTCTTACCAATCGCTTTGCATCTTGCAAAAGAATTTCATATTGAAAGCCCTAAATTAACAGTCTGTCATAATGCCTAGCAAAATGGAATATGCTTGGAAGAGAATACCTTAAAAATACTTCAGGTCTCTACATTTCTGACAAGTACCAGATCTATACCCTGGTACATTTATTTATTCTTTATGGCTTTCACAATTAAATCTAAATTCCTAATTCATGCAGGTCTGTCAAAGCCTCATCTAAATTCCTCAACCTTTAAGATAAAAAGCAAACATGCCTTCTGCCTCTTTTAGGAAACAGTTACAACCTCTTCAACATCATACTTGCTAAGGAATCAGTTGTTACCTTAATTAATGATCTATGAAATCTTCCTTAAACACCTTGTGCAAACATGTGGCAGTATATGGAAAAATGGTAAATGATAAAAGAACATACATCATTTCTCTATGTTCTTTTTGAAAGGAGAAAAAATAAGAGCTACAATCATGGAGCTTCCTTTCCAAGGTCAAAGAAAAAGACTGGTAGGGGACCGGCAGTTACGTAACGGCTATATCGCTGAACTCCCACGTAGTCGACTGCGGTTCGCATCCCGGACCCTGTGGCTTAAACTAATGCCGGGTGCGTGTGCGTGTGCGTGCGTGCCCAAGATCCCGAGAGGAGAACGAAGGAGAAGGGATTGCAGCATGGCCATCCCCCCCTGGGGGGTGATTTCTCGCTTTCTGTCTCTCTGTCTCTGTCTCTGTCTGGCGAGCGCTCACGCCCTATACCAAAAACCTCTCTCAAAAAAAAAAAAAAAAAAAAAGACTGGTAGGGACTTTGAGTCAAATCCTGCTTGCTTGTTTTTTACAAAGTATCTTATGTTCTGTTTGTTAATCTTTCCATGGTTAGATTTCCAACATCCAACCAATACTGGGAGTCTTTGACATGACTATGGACACATTAGTAAGGGTGTGAAGTGATCATAGCATTGCTATTACTTTTTTTTTGTTTGAGAGAGAGAGAGAGGTTTTTGCTATAGGGCATGTACGCTTGCCAGAAAGACAGAGACAGTGAGACAGAAAGCGAGAAATCACCCCCCAGGGGGATGGCCACGCCGCAATCCCTTCTTCTCCATTCTCCTCTTGGAATCTTGGGCACGCATGCACATGCACCCGGCATGAGTTTAAGTCACCAGGTCCGGAGCTCGAACCGCAGTCGACTACATGGGAGTTCAGCGACATAGCCATTACGCTAGATGCTGGTCCCAGCATTGCTGTTACTTAAAAGACATTATAAGGGTTTTCTGGATCATCACTGTCATCTGATACTCATTAGAAAAGTAGAATACCTGGGGCCAGCAGATGGCATAGTGGTTACGTTGCTGGACTCTCACATGGCCAACCACAGTTTGAGTCCTGGACCCAGTGGCTTGGTAAACCACGCAGGGCATGTGTGCATGCATGCCCAAGATCCCAGGAAGAGAATGGAGGAGAAGGGTTTGCAGCATGGCCATGCCCCCTGGGGGGTGATTTTTCCTTCTCACTGTCTCTGTCTTTCTGCCTCTCCAACCAGCACATGTGTCCAAAGGCAAAAACCTCTAAAAAAAAAAAGAAAAAAGAAAAAAAAAAAAGAAAAGTGAAATCCCAGGCCATGTTCTGACCTTCGGAATCAGAATATCACAGGCTGGGATGCGGGGATCTGTTTTAGTTAAGCCTCCAGGTGATTTTCATGTACACCAGAGTTTGAGAAGCACTGTGCAAAAGCAGGATGATCAGGGTGTGGCCAGCTCCATTCTGTGAACTGTTTGTTGTGGATTGCAACTGGACAAGCATGATTATTATGGGTTATTTTCAATTCATGTGTGAGTCTATGTAGTGCAGCTTCTTGTGAATTCCCCCAATTTTAGTAGCCAAATTAAAAAATTCCCACTGGATTTCTTCCAGAATGGATGAAGATACTGCTCCCCTTGTTCAACACTGTTTCACTGCCTTCCCTTTTTCTTTATACTGAACAGCATTGTGTAGACCTGTGAACCATACACATCCAGGTGTTAATCCTAAAAATAAGCTTTCATCATGACTCTTCACACCTTTGAGCATTTCCTTAATAGGTGTGAAAAAAAAACTTAGTTTTTTCCTACCCACATACAAGTACCTCCACCTCACGAAATCTGGTCATTAACTTAGAGTTTCCCAGATGTGGGCCCTGCCTTTATGCATGAAGATGTGCATAAAATCATATAACTATTTTCTTAGGGCATGTGGTGTGTAGCTCCACATGACTTGTGTCATTACTTAATAAATCCAGTCAGATGGAGCTTTTGTTTATACACAATTGAGTGTACATTTGCATAAATAAATCACATTTCAAAGATAGACTGCTGAAGAGAATTTTCTAACATTCCAATGCCTTCTTCTAACATATGGGCCAGTGGACCCCACTTACATATGAAACTTGCAGCAATTTATTTTGAGGTTAGCAGAAGTGAAAGCTCTCCTGACTTACTGGGCAGACATGATTTGCATAAAAGGAAAAGAAACAATTTAGGCTGTTGCATATTAAGACGTGTATCCTGACAGTGCTCTAAATAAGGGGTTCTCTACTGCAGCACTATCCCCATTTGGGACTGGGCCATCTTTGTTATGGGGGGGCTGCCCTGTGCATTGTGGGAAGTTTAGACATATCCCTGGTCTATATACATTAGATGCTAAGAGGATTCCTCCCCTAGATATGACAACCAAACACATCTTCAGACAATGCCAAATGTCCCATGGGGGGTAAAATAGCCCTAGGTTTTTATTTAACCACACCAAGTATGGAAAGTAAAAATGTAAAATTGAAGACTTGAACATTCTCATAATTCTTTCCACTCCTCTCTTGTTTAAACAATTCAGTTTAAACAAACTCATGTTTTCATTTCTATGATTATACAATTAGCAGTATACAGGCCACGTCTGCCTGTGCAAATTAATTTCCCTTTGTAGAAGAAAGGCCAGAGAAGTGTAAATGGAAGAGACTATTCCAGCTTTTCTAAGATACTTTAATTTGTAGAATATGCTCCTTGATAAATTGAGCAAGAGTTTTCTAACCTCAGGACCAGCAGTTAGCGTAATGGCTATGTCGCTGGACTCGCCGTAGTCGACTGCAGTTCGCGCCCTGGACCCGGTGGCTTAAAACTCACGCCGGGCGCGCGTGTGTGTGTGTGTGTGCGCGCGCGCCCAAGATCCCGAGAGGAGAAGGGATTGCGGCGTGACCATCTCCCCCGGGGGGTGATTTCTCGCTATCTGTCTCTCTGTCTCTCTCTGTCTGGCGAGCACACGTGCCCTATAGCAAAAAAAAAAAAAAAAAAAAAAAAAAAAAAAAAAAAAAAAAAACTCTAAAAAAAAATTTTCTAACCTCAGAGTCTACTACACACCTATTGCTAGAGAAAGTAAATACTAAAATGAGTAATCATTTTACAGAATTTACCACATGCATGCTAGGGCCTGTTTTATAAGCTTTACTCATGGGAACTCATTTTATTTTTACCACAGTCTTATGAGGTGAGTTGTATTATTAATTCCTTTTTAAACATAGGGAAACAAAACCAAAGATGTTTGTTTGTTGATTTAAGTAACCTACCTACCAAGGTCACAAAATGTGGAGCCTCCATTTAATGTTGATATTTTAGCCTCCTCATTATAGAAGGAGACAATCACAACTCCAAAAGGTCAAGCCATCTCACATAATACCAACCTCAGACCAAATTAGTCTGAGCCTATGATAAAGTGAGACAAAACAAGGCCGTGACATAGTTTTGTCTAAACACAAAGACAGGGTCTCTATGCCATTTATAAAATCCTAAACATCCTTTTCTCTTGGTTAAAATGAACGACTGATGCTTCTTCACTGAAATCAGTTCTATCCTCATTCTATAGATAAAATAATGTATGTGGTAATATCTTTGACTTGACTAATATGCAGTGTATTCATGGGAAAGCATACAAAATGGGGAAAAAACATTTCATATGCTGTAAAGATATACACTGATTAAATGTAAGTTTTTAAAAAGTAATAAATTATGAAATAAAAAATATTGAGATACTCAATCAGGATTTCCCCAGCTTTCTAGTAGCATCTAATCTAGAGTGAACTCCTGCTTCCTTATACTCTTCATCCCCTTTTCAATCATCCAATTTATAGAGACCACCCCTCACTCTGGCTCCTCATGGTGTGCATTCTCCCTTGCTGCAAGGAGTAGTAAACCTAATTTGTCTAACTATAGGCTGGTTACTGGTGATCTTTGCCTAAAGAACATTGATACCTATTTGCTTTTAGTGCAAAGCTAGAAGTAGTAATTAATTTCCCAGATGACTGAATCAATATTTTAAAAAGATTAATGCAATTTAGAACATTGAACCAAATCCAATGAGGTGAAAATTTACCTGAATAAATACAAGTGTTTATTTGGTTTTAATTTTTACTAGGGGGGCATGTGCATTCACCAGACAGAGAGCGAGTAAGCACCACCCCCATGATGGGCATGGTCATGCTATAATCCTTTCTCCTCTATTTCTCCATCCTGTTGGGATTTGGACATGCACACACAAGTGCCTGGTATGTTTTTAAAGCTGCCAGGGTCAAGATTTGAACTGTGCAGTCAGCCCTGTGGGGTCCAGCTCCCTTAACCACTAGGCATTGGGGCTAGCTCACAAAGTCCTTTACTTACAGAAAAATCAACCACATGATGAACAATGAATATCTTGACAGTTATTCATCTTAATAATAGAAAAAATCTGGGAAATCCTTAAGCATTAGCAGGGTCAAAATGAGCCAGTTTTGGAACATGACTACTTAAAGTTACTTCTATAATATCATGGTCTATCAAAAGAATCAAAAGTCCAGATAAAAAGAGGGGATACTACTCTTTTGTGTTACATGTTGATAATTCCTAGACTATCTTTCAGATTCTGTGACTCATCCTTCATGAGGATCATTAGCAAATTAGCAAACCAGAGAAAGGGTGACCAGAATGGTGAGGGGTTGGCTGTCAGCAGTATCATAGGAAAGACAAGGTCAATTTAGCAGAGAAGATTTTGGAAGACTGGCCAGTTCACCATCCCTAAGTGTTTGAAGGAGCGCCAGTTGAACTGAGGAGATTCTAGGATATTGATTTACTTGGACCTTTTGGAGGTGGAGCCCTGTGGATTTATTTATTTCAGAGAGACTTTTTTTTTCTATAGAGTGCATATGCTTGCTGGAGAGATGGAGAGACAAAAGGTGAAAAATCGCTCCTCCCCCAGGGGAATGGCCATGCTGAAATCCCTTCTCCTCCATTCTTCTCTCAGAATCTTGAGCACACACACATGCCTGGCATGAGTTTCAAGCCTCTGGGCCTGGGACTTGAACCGTGGCCTACTATGTAGCAGTCCAACGAGGTAAACATTATGCCATCTGCTAGTCCCCTCTGTGGATTTAAATAAGCCACTCCCAGATGTCCATTTGCACTGGGCCCTTGTCCTCTGGCTTTAATCAATGGGGTCTGATGTCCCAGTGGAACAGAAAGATCTAACACTCTTGGAATACTGAAAAGGAAATAATGCAGGGTTTCTGAACCTAGCAAGTGGAGGGACAAGGCTTCTTCTATTATAATATATGTTGTTTTCCTTCCTAGGGCATTGCATTAGGGTTTGAGGGTAAATTCTGAGTAAAAATAAAAGTAGTTTACTGTCCTCATATGTTTATTTCCCTCCAATAACTTAATGGAAAGTTGACTGAGAGAGAGATTCAAGTATTTCTAGGTAAAAATGTTCTAAATACTATTGGGTTGTTGGAAAAGTCATGATGTATTTTTGCTTGTTTTTCTATGCAAAACTGTGTCCTAGGTTTTCTGACCATCCAATGTCTCCCAGTACCATTCAATTCTATAGTCTTTTGTAAAACATGCACAAAAAATGGGTAGAAAGTGACACATATTATGAAAAGGATCATATTAGGCACTATGGGGACTTGAGAGAATGAGATTATTTCAATCCTGAATCAATCAGGAAATTATCTTTTGAGGAATTAACAGTTTGGTTATGATTTAAAAGACAGGTAAAAAAAAGGTGGAAAAAGAGAAAAATCTCTCTCTCTCTCTCCCTCTCTCTCTCTCTCTCTCTCACACACACACACACACACAGTACTGATTGCTCACTTTCTCAAATTACTATCATCTGAGACATTTTGTTCAGGGCCCCTCATCTCACCTTGTTGTCTAATCAGGTTAAGAGACCGCATATTTTCTTCCTGGGAAGGTCGAACAGTCTAAACAGTATGTTGTTAATGTCATTCTTTTCAAAAGGCAATTTGTCATTAGGTGGCCTAAAAGCCATAACCACATTCTCAAGCAACCACAGTTTTTGTTTAGTTGCTAAAAATAAAGTCAGGACTTTCTGAGTGTAACTGGAAACATCTGAAATCAGGCACAATGCTAGAAGTGAGGTGTGGTACAGCCAGATATAAAAAAAAAAAAGGAAGTGATAAATACTGGTGAGGCTTTAAAGTTCTTGGAGGAAAGTTGTTACGACTCTCACATGGTGTGAGTACTTCTTATTGGAGCGGGGAAGGTAACACAAAAATACAGTTTTACCACATAGATCTGTTGCATCAGCTTCTAATAAACTAAAGTTGGCCACTTCTTTCAGTGTGATTGTTTCTGAGAAATTCTGCTTTGATCAATTCAGCAGTGGCTGCTTTGCAAAACATGGAAAAGATAATCAGAACAGATATACCCAGTTGCAAATTGCCTGGCCCTTCCTTCAAACTGACCCCATTTCATAACTTGATTGTCAGGTAAACACCAGGCACCTTCTCATGCATATAAATGTAACGGAAGGTGTTCTCTCACTAAATATCTCCCTTGAATAAATCTTAATGCTATTGTGTCTTTGGGAAATGATCTGCTCTTGGTTTTTCTTAAATCTCCTAAGGAATCAACCCATATCATGTTTTAGAATTTGCTTTCAACTCAGGCTTACAACCTATTAGGGGCTATGAAAATTAATTCAATAGTTTATGACCAACTGGGTCAGAATTAGTGGAAGGCAAGTGAGGGCACCGGTGCAGAATTTGAGGGGGTACTCAAAACTCTAATACTCAAGTGATATGTTAATACAATATTTGAAAACCATTATTAATTTTAAAATGCATAGTAAACAAAATGTTGTGCTGGCCCCATAGCCTAGTGGTTAAGAGAGCCATGAACCACATGACCAACCATGGTTTGGGTCCCAGGCCTGGTAACTTGAAAATCTTGCAGGGAGCATGTGCATGCCTGCCCCGAATCCTGACAGGATGGAAAAGAGAGAAACAGTTGCAGCATGACCATGCCCCATTGAGAGGGTGCTTTCTCCTTCTCTCTCTTCTCTCTCCAACCGGCACATGCACCATCTGGTAATTTTTTTTAAAAAAAAGAAAAAAAAAGTAAACATTTTAAATAAAAATAGTATCTGACCCTGCACTTGTGTGACTCACCTCACTTGTCTCACCCTAATCCTTGCCTTGGCCATCAGTATTTTAGAATACAGAATGGGAAATTTTAGAGTGCATTAGAAATGTCTATTTTGAGTGTGTGTGTGCGTGTGTGTGTGTATAGGGGGAGTGCTATGGAATTATAATGTCGGATGTAAAATGTATACTCTGAACATCGGCAGAGTGTATTATTGCCAAGGTCGGGCTCCTGGGCCAGATTGCCTGCATATGTACCTTTGGATATTTTACTGAACCTCTCTTTTCTGTAGTTTCCTCATCTGTAAAATGGAATAAGAACACTACCTTCATTATTAGTAGGATGACCACTTAATTTGTCCAAACAAGGACAAATCACACTAACAAACATTATAATTCTATAATGTTGATTATTGAAAAATAAACTATTTATCAAATAAAAACAGTTTCAGATTTTTATTGTGTAAAAAATGACAAAACCAGTCAATGGTGACCATTCAGAGACTCAACAGCAAGACCATTCAGCCTCTGTTTCCTGTTTGCCTTATGTTCACAGACCCTATGATTTTACATGATTCCCACTGGCCTTGCCAAATGATGGCATAATGGTTTCATGAATTTTCCAAGCCAGCTATGGATCAAGGCAGGTATCCCAAGTGGCCAATAGGGGCAGCAGTGTTCCAAAACTGCCAGAGACCAAAAGAAAGTGTCATCCGTCCTCAACATCTCCTGTCCTAGTGCACTTCATTTTATCAACAAGCTCCCTGCATGCTATCCTGAAAATGGAGTGTTCATTATGACACTACATTTTGAAAGTGTCAAGAAGAGAGGCCTGGGATGGTGATGTTTATTTTGTTTAGATTTCACCAAGTGTTAAAGAGAGAACTTGTTCACTGTGCATGCATACCGTCACATCAGGATATCACACCATGATATCCATGGTACTGTGTCATGACAGAAGCCAGATGTGCAAGGCCTACCTATGTCAGTTTACTTTAATGCAACTATTAGTAATATAGCAATATTTGGTTTAAAACAAATAATCAAAAACAAATAACAAATGCTAAATCATACAAGGCATGGGGAAAACTGACATGAATCAGGAGTTTCCCAGGAAGGTGGGCTGTATGATTGCATTACACACACAATTACAGTGGGAATTAAATTAATTACTACATGTAAAGTGTCTAGAGCAATACCTGGCCTCTAGTAACCTCTCATTAAATGTTAGCTATTGTTACCATGTTTTTCTTACCCATGTTTCAGACTCAAAAATACTCAAAAGCACTGCCTTTCCTAAGGGGTGAATAATTGTAAATCTCTGTTGCTTGTTTTTTTTTTTTTTTTTTTTTTTTTTTTCAAAATTCAGTCATCAGTGATAATTAGGAGCCTTGACTGCAAAGGTCGAGCATGATTTGTTTTGCTTTCCACTCCTCCTTCCACCCTGAGTCTTATGTTTTGGTAATTAAAGTTTGTGTTTTGAATAACCATTTAGAGATGCACAAATTCAAGAACATCTGCATATAAAACATGTCTACTTGTATTTTTCAATGTTTTTTTTTTTTTTTTGAGAGGTTTTTGCTATAAGGCGGGTGTGCCCAGAAAAACAGAGAGAAACAGAGAGACAGAAAGCGAGAAATCACCCCCCAGGGGGGTTGGCCACGCCACAATCCCTTCTTCTCCATTCTCCTCTCGGGATCCTGGGCACACAAGCACACACACCCAGTGTGAGTTTAAGCCACCGGGTCCAGGAATCAAACCACAGTTGACTACATGGGAGTCCAGCGATATAGCCATTATGCCAACTGCTGGTCTTTTTCAATAATTTTTAACAATAAGACAAAATGGTGATTGGAACTTCCACTTGGCATCTTTAAGAATTCTCCTTTTAATCTCTAGTGTCCTTCTTGCTCCCCATCACAATGTCCAAACCATCTTTTATTCCTCCTTTCTCAAATCCAGTTCCTCTGGCACCTCTGTAGTTCAGTTCATTAGACGTCACTGACTTTTTTTTTAATAGATCCATTGACTTTTATTACAAATGTACTTGATCACTTGGCTTCAAAAAGTTTAAAATCAGTAATGTACATTCTGTATGCCAGTACAAAGTAAACTGTTTTACAAAATACTTAAAAATTTGACAAAAATATTAAAATTTGATGAAAAACAATTATAAAAATCCCTAATCTCTTTCGTCAAAAAAGGAGGCAATCTTCTTAGTCCTAGTATACAATATTAATAACACTGGGGCTGGCAGGTGGCATGGTGGTTAAAGGTGCTGGACTCCCACATAGCCGATTGTGGTTTGAGTCTCAGACCTGGAGGCTTGCTTTCTCACTTTCCCTCTCTCTCACTTGCCCTCTCTCTCCCTGTGTCTCTCTCGGGAAATATTAAAATAATAATAACAAAGTTAAAAACAAACTCTTTAAAAATATTGTTAAAAATAATCACCATTTTAGAATAGGTAGCTAAATTATATTTTTCTGTTAGCATGCAAAACTCTTAGATTAATAGATTTTACTTGCATATATGCTTCAGTTACCTTTGTGAATGCCGTCTGATTGCTATATAATCAACTATCTTTAGAATTCTAATTTACACTTATTTAATAATTTGCATAGCTTGAAAGGGATAAAGGTTATTCTACAACTAATTACCATAGTATATTACAGTGCTATTTTTAAGGCAATAAGTATTTTCTCTCAAATGAAATTATCTGTCTTTTGTAGGCAGGGGTTAAAGTTACTGGCAGCTCTCTCTGTTACCTGAAAAATCAAATCAGAATAGTTACCCATCTCTAGATGTAGCAGCCTAAAAAAACATACTGATATACTTTCTACTTTGCATCAAATTGCAACCCCTGCATGGGACAACTAGAAAGTGAGACTTTCAAAGTTTTTAATATCCCTGTTGATTTTGGTTTCTACCCTCATGGCTTTTGAGAATCAGGAAAATGGATTTTCTTTCTTTCTTTTTTTTTAGAGAGATTTTTGCGATAGGGCGCATACACTCACTGGAGAGACAGAGAGAGAGAAAATGAGAAATCACCTCCCGTAGGGGGGATGGCCATGACACAATCCCTTCTCCATTTTCCTCTCAGGATTTTGGGCAGGCATGCACATGCACACGGTGCCGGGTCTGCGACTTGAACTGTGGTCGATTATGTGGGCGTCTAGAGCCATAACCATTATGCCATCTGCTGGTCCCGAAACTGATTTTCTTTTCTTTCTTTTTTTTTTTTTTTTTTTTTTTTTTTTTTAGAGGTTTTTTGCTATAGGGTGCATGGGCTCACCAGAAAGACAGAGAGAGACAGAGAGACAGAAAGCGAGAAATCACCCCCCAGGGGGGATGGCCACGCCGCAATCCTTTCTCCTCCATTCTCCTCTTGGGATCTTGGGCTCACACGCATATGCACCAGGAGTGAGTTTAAGCCACCAGGTCCAGGGCTTGAACTGCCGTCGACTACATGGGAGTCCAGCGACATAGCCATTACGCCAACTGCTGGTCGTGCCAAAACTGATTTTCTTATCACTTCTTTTATTCACCAGCCCCTGACCACATTACCTTATAGTTGATGACCTTAATATCTATTTACGGCCAACCCTCTCACCAGTGTCACCTTTCCTGGGGGTTTTCAATGTCCATATAAATAATTGACCCCGTTGTAAGGCATCTCAATTCCTGGACTGGCTCACTGTCAATAATTTCTCTTCCATACAATCTTAATCATATATTCATATGATCATAACCTTATTCTTGTCTTCTATGACATCTTGATTTTGAGTCATTTCTTGGTCTCTTTACTGTATTTCCAGAATTATCTGATTTAGCATGTAGTAGGTGATCAGTAAAAGTTTATTGAATGAATACATATATTCATGGTGTGTGTGTGTTCTGATGATAGCAGAGAGTGAAGGTATACAGAAATGTGTTTTATAGTATCTCTTTTCCCTTGAAAGGTAAATTTGCAAGTAATCTGTATCTGCTTTCTCCACATCCTCACTTATCATGTAATTCCTAAACTACTACAATCTGGTTTCTCCCTAAACACTGAACTGAAAATATTCATGACAAGGTAATTAGTAAGCTTAAAATTAATAAGCTTAATGGTCTATTGTTCAATTTTATTTATTTTTGCTCTTTCGGTGTTTTTCTTAGATTTTTCCCCCTTTGGTACTCTTTGAATTTATTATTCTTCATTTTATCTTCATGAGATAGATGCTTAGGTAATTGACTCTCAGCCTTCTTCCTTTCTAAAGTATGAATTTAAGTATCCATTTTTCATCAAGCATGACTAACTCAGCATTTATATTTTAATATGTATAATTTATCTTTCAATTCAAAATATTTTCCAACTTCCATCTTTTTTTTGTGGGGGGGGGGGAGGTTTTTCCTATAGGGCGCGTGTGCTCTCCAGAAAGACAGAGACAGACAGAGAGACAGAACGTGAGAAATCATCCCCTGGGGGGATGGCCATGCTGCAATCCCTTCTCCTCCATTCTCCTCTCAGGATCTTGGGCACACAGGCACATGTACCTGGCGTGAGTTTAAGCTACCAGGTCTGGGACTTGAACCATGGTTGACTACATGGGAGTCCAGTGACATAGCCATTATGCCAACTGCTGGTCCCTCAGCTTCCATTTTTGATTCCTGAATTATTTTAGAAATATATTGCTATTTTGACACTTGTGGAGATTTTCCCAGTATGTATGTATGTATTTATTTATATGTTGTGATTTTTTAAGCCAGCAGGTTCGGGACTCAAATTGCAGTCAGCCAAGTGGGAATCCAGCACCCCAACCATCATGTCGTGTGCTGGCCCTCCAGTTATCTTTTTATTATTGATTTTCCCCTAATTCCATTTAATCAGATAACATAATTTGTATGGTTTCAGTCCTTTGACTTTTGTTGTGACTTACTTTATGGCCCAGCTCATGTGAACCTGTGGAAATATTATTTCTGCATTTGAAAATTATGTGCTTTCTGAATTTGTTGGTATGGGGAATTGGTTAATTATAGGATGCCTTAAATTTCTCACATCATAAGAATTACCTAGGGTGGTTATTAAGAGTACAAATTCTTGTGTTCCATTTCAAACCTTACAAACGTTTTAGACATCCTTATTGACCTTTTTGTCTGCCTTTTCTCTATTAGTTACGAAGACAGGTGTGTTAAAATATCTCATGATGAATGTGGGTTTGTCTGTTTCTTCTTTGTTTTTGTCAATTTAATCTTTGTGGATTCTGAGGCTGTGTTGTAATTGCATACATATCTATCATTGTTATATCTCCCATTGAATTTAAACTTTTAGTTATAAAATATCCCTATTTCTAGTAATACTTTTTGTCTTAAAGTCTACTTTACAGCTAAACTGACTTTGCTAGGGTGTATCTTTATCCATGTCCTTAAGTTTTTTTAAGTTTACTTTATTTCTTCCATGAGAAAGAGAAAGAACCCCTCTCAGTCCCAACGGGGTCTGTATGCCATGATCCACCAGCCTCAGCAAGCCGGGATCACAGGTCTATGTGTTTGGTATACGCAGAAGGGCCTTAAAGACACAAACTCGGGCCTTCATGTGTAAATTTGGTATCATGAAGTTATGGGTTACTGTTGCACTACTGTAGCTGGTCCACACTCTTCCAAGTCTTCCATATCCTTCTATTATAGTTGTAGTATTGATTGCAGGCATGATGGAGTTGGGCTTTAATTTTAATTTTTTATTTTATCTGAAAATCTCTGTCTTTTAGTTGGACTCTTCAGTTTATTTTTATTTATTATATTTACTGATATGTTGAGTTTAATCTATCACTTTTTCATTGCTTTCTCTTTCTCTTTCTTGTTCTTTATCCCCCTTTTCTTTCAGATTTTGTTGTTATTATTCTGTATCTCCCCCACTCCCTTATTAGTTATATTCTTTTATTCTTTCTAGTCTTTAATGGATGTTATTTCTGTTTTGTCAGACATTGCTAATTAATTGCAGAACTCATTCTCACAGAGCCCAGATACAATCTAAGAATCCTGCACATACCATTCCAGAAACATCCTATCAATTATTCAGGATTGGGAATCAAAATGAAACTCATTTCCCATCTGTGATCTTAGATAGTATGTAATCAGTAAGCCAGGATAAGATTTTTAAAATTTCTCTCATCCTAAGAATTTCCTGGAGTGGGAACCAGCAGTTAACGTAATGGCTATGTTGCTGGACTCCCACGTAGTCAACCGCGGTTCGCGTCCTGGACCCAGTGGCTTAAAACTCACACCAGGCACGTGTGCGTGCATGCCCAAGATCCCGAGAGGAGAATGGAGGAGAAGGGATTGCGGCGTGACCATCCCCCCTGGGGGGTGATTTCTCGCTTTCTCTCTCTCTCTCTCTCTCTCTCTCTGTCTGGCGAGTGCGTGTGCCCTATAGCGAAAACTTCTCCAAAAAAAAAAAAAAATTACCTGGAGTGTTTATTAAGAGTACAGGTTCTTGTGTTCCATTTCAAGCTTTATGACTTAGCATGTGCAGTGAAGTTCACTGGGAATTAGTATCACTGGAGTCCCAGGTGAGTGTAATTATGATAAGGCAGTTCGGGGAAACATGGATAGTATTAGACCTCCAAAAACGGTTGTCAAATGATTTCAACCACCTACTGACTAATAGGCAGTTACAGAGTTGTTTTACTTTGGTACCGTTTATATGTTGAAATATTATCACCATCTATTAATATTTCCTGGATGGCACTAGTGACCCTGAACTTGCGCCATTGTGTGCTGGACTCCTATGGATGAGGTTAGTACCAACAGGGAGGCAAGGAGGAGAAATGAGTTACAGAAGCCAGCACATGGCATTAACAGTTACACTGCTAGACTCCCACATGGCCGATTGTGATTTGAGTCCTGGACTCTGGTGACTTGAAAATCACGCAGGCACATGTGCATGTGTGCCCAAGATCCCAGGAGGAAAATAGAGAAGGGATTGTGGTGTGGCTATCCCTCCTAGGGGGTGATTTCTCACTTTCCCTCTCTCTGTCTCTGTCTCTCTCCAGTGAGCACACATGCCCTAAGGCAAAAACCTCTTTAAAAAGGTAATATACAACAAAGAGGATTATTTGCGTTTGTTTTCCTTAGGCTGTGGGAATAGGAAATGTTCCTGAGAGGTGGTGAAAAGTAACGGACAGGGTAACCAGCAGAATATATTTCTCTCTTCCAGCCCAGAGTGTGTGTAGAAAACCTTTCGACAGATATGGTCAGGACTCATTGACGTCATAGGCATATAAACTCAAAACCAGTGCTCAGCTTTACATCTGGATATGGGAAAGTATTAAGACTGACAGAACATTTTGTTTCCAACAGAGTAGCGTATAACTCTGATTTCACCAGCAGGTTTATCAACTTTTTGAGATTTTGAAAAATATCTTGCCTCCATTGCATGTAAAATGTTAACTTCAGTTCGCTGGCAATATTATTACAGGTGGTAACATTTTCCATATCAAAGGGCATGTTTATCTCACAGAGTCTGAAGCAGGAAACAGGTGCAAGCCTTCTGGTATTCTAATGTATAGGATTGGGTTATGAGCCAAAGCCATGCTCTCTAAACATGTCACCACGCTGGAATTGCCTAGAGAGTAGTACAAATACTGACACCTGTGCTCCATCCTGAGCCTGGGATTTAATTGGTGTGAGGTGTGGCCAACCCTTGGGAGGGTTCAAAAAAATCCCCATGTGATTCTAATGTACAAGTAAGTTTGGGAACCACTGAGCCTGAGCTCTCGAGCTATGTACTTGAAACTCAAACCTAAGCTAAAAAGCTTAGGCTTCTATATTAAAGTTTAAAGTCAAGAAAATGAGATCAGCTTAATTGAGTTTATCAAGTTGCAGTCTATGTGGATAGGGCATTAATTTTCTAAAGCCAGTGGAATTGCTGAAAACCAATTAAATCAGTTATGTGTGCACACAAAGTTAGACACAGAAAAATTAGTATAGCTGCTCAAAAGAACCAGGATTTTAAAATAAGTTTGTCATATTCAGTATATATACCCAACTAGGATTGCCAGATAAAATACAGGGAGCCCAGTTAAATTTTAATTTCAGATATCACATATTTTAGTTTAAGTACATCCATGCAATATTTGGGACATGTTTATATTAAAATTTGTTTGTTGTTTATCTGAAAATCCAGTTTGATTAAATGTCCTGTAATGTTTTTGTACCAAAATGTATTTTTTTCATTTTCTTTTTTAATTTCCTTTTTTTTTTAGATTCAATTACTATACATCTTTATAGTGATTTGCTAAATCTCATAAGCTAAAGGACTAACCCGAGCAGTAATGCACTGTACTAGGACAAATCAGGACAAAAACTAACCTTTGCTACTTGCTTATCACATGTCCTTCTGTTTTCCGAATTACATCGCTTCTTTCACCCCCTCAAGCCTCACGTGATTTTGAACTGAGAGCCAACTCTACCTTATTCTGCCTCTTCTGTCTTCTTCGGAGGCGCAGGAACTCCTTGTGTTGCCGGGAGACAAAGTTCACTGCAGCGTACTCGAGTAAGGCAGCAAACACAAACAGAAGGCACACCGCCATCCAGATGTCGATCGCTTTTACATAGGAGACCTGAAGGGGAGAGAGGGGAGAGACAGAGAGAAAGAGAGACAGAGGTTATGAAAGCTTATGGGGAAGCCAGATTCCTAATGGAGTGGGCAGCAGAATAACCCCATTTCTTTGGTCAAGGATTTTCTAGTCTTTTCTTAAGAAATCAATTCAGCCTTGAAGATTCTGGACAGAGTAGTAAAAGTCACACATCTCCCTCCCCCTCCTTACCCTGGGCCCTTCTTCCATCTCTCAGTATAGCCCACCTGTTCAGGTAGCTTCATCCCTGAGACCACCTCCACAAGTGAATACAAGAATTCCCTTAATGAGAGTATATTTGACATGTTCTCACCACCTACACAAAAATAAGTGTATAGGGGTAGCACATATGTTAAGTAGCTTGATTTAACCATTCCACAATGTACACACACATAAATATAGTTGTTTGTTTGTATCTGCCACAAATTGATTCCAGGACCCCCACCTAAATCTAAGGATGCTCAAGTCCTTCACACAAATAGCATAGCATTTTCATAACTTATAACAAGCCTCCCTTATACATTAATTCTTCTCCAGATCATTTATAATACCCAATGCGATGTGAACACTTGTTATACTATGTTGTTATTTAATTTGTATAATTTATTATTATTGTATTGTTATTGATTATTTCATCTTTCTGAATATTTCCAACCATAATTGGCTAAATCCATGCATGCAGAGCCCATCGATAAGGAGGGCTAACCATATAAAGAAATTTTACTTGTCAATTCAAAAGTAACAATAATTCCCTTAATGGAAAAGGAAAAACAAAACTTTGAAGTAAAATAGAGTGGGCACAATTATTAAAACTGCTTGGAGCCAGCAGATGACACAGTGGTAACGTCATTGGATTCCCACATTGCTGACTGCGGTACAAGTCCCGTACCTAGTGGCTTGAAAATCACGCCGGGCACATGTGTGTGCACGTCCAAGGTCCCGAGAAGAGAATGGAGGAGAGAGGATTGCAACATGGCCATCCCCCCAGGGATTGATTTTTCACTTTCCTTCTCACTGTCTCTGTCTCTCTCTTTTCAGCCAGTTAATGCACCCTAAGGCAAAACCTCTTTATAAAACAAATAAACAGAACCGGCTTGCTTTTATTATTTTTTTACAACTTTTTTTTTGAGAGGTTTTTGCTATAGGGTGCATGCACTCTCCAGAAAGGCAGAGACAGAGAGTCAGAGAGCGAGAAATCACCCCTGGGGGGATGGCCATGCTGCAATCCCTTCTCCTCCATTCTCCTCTGGGGATCTTGGGCATGTGCGCACACATGCACAGTGTGAGTTTTAAGCCACCGGGTCTGGGACTCAAACCATGGTCGACTACATGGGAGTCCAGCAACATAGCCATTATACCAACTGCTGGTCCCATAACTTTTTTTTTGGTCAGTGAATAAGCAAATTTATTTTCCTAATTTTACTGGATAGATGGCAGCCACATGAAGCACTTTCCAGAGACATACTTCCCAAGGAGTTTTTTAAAGGAGGATAGTTCTTGAAGGTCTTTGTTTTGTAGCTTAAATTTTTTAAATTTCATTATACTTAACAAAGAATTCTAAAGTTTGTTATTGTTACAAGTTTAGACTCATTTTCTCATGTGCTATTGCTATTTTTCTCCCTCTATCTCTTTCTCCCATGTTTTTAATCTTTTGCTCATTTCTTTGAGCCCCTTAACTTTAAAACTAATATAAAGATAATTCCAAAATTTGCATGATTAATTATGTATGGTCTTAGGCCCTTCAAAAACCAGTTTTTAATTTACTGAGCCTAATTTATATAAAAATACAGTTTTATGTCACTTTATTTTCTTAGAGAGATTTTTTGCTATAGGGCACATGTGCTCACCAGAGAGACAGAGAGAAAGAGAAAGTGAGAAATCACCCCCCACCCCCAGGGAGGATGGCCATGCCACAGTCCCTTCTCCTCCATTATCCTATGGGATTTTGGGCATGCACGCACGTGCACCTGGCATGTGTTTCAAGTTGCTTGGTCCAGGACTCAAACCATGGTTGGCCATGTAGAAGTCCAGCACCTTATCTACTATGCCATGTGCTAGCTCCTCTAAATGATTTTAAACTCTTATAATACAAGCGTATTCAACTAACATGAGACATTAGGGCCCTAGCATTGAGAAAGTATCTGCTTACATAGGAAACTATTTAAAACCTTTACTGTTTGATTGAATACTTATTAAGTCTTATAATTTGACAAAACAAATTTTGAAAGCAAATACTTTTGGGAACCAGCAGTTAGCGTAATGGCTATGTCGCTGGACTCCCACGTAGTCGACCACGGTTCGCGTCTCGGACCCGGTGGCTTACAACTCACGCCGGGCGCGTGTGCGTGCGTGCCCAAGATCCCGAGAGGAGAATGGAGGAGAAGGGATTGCGGCGTGACCATCCCCCCTGGGGGGTGATTTCTCGCTTTCTGTCTCTATGTCTCTCTCTGTCTGTCTGGCGAGCGCACGCGCCCTATAGCGAAAAACCTCTCCAAAAAAAAAAAAAAAAAGAAAGCAAATACTTTTTAGTTGCAATGGAAAATTCCACTTATGTCATTTGACTTGCAACTGTTTTTAAACTATAGGAGCGGTGAGTCCAGCAGATGGCATGGAAGTTAAGGCATCTAGATCCCATATGGTTGGCTGAGCAATTTGGGTCTCAGACCTGGCGGCTTAAAACATACACTGGGCACACGTGTGTGCATGCCCAAAATTCTGAGAGGAGAATGGAGGAAAAAGGATTGCAGCATGGCCATCTATCCTGGGGGGTGATTTCTTACTTTCCCTCTCTCTCTCTCTGGTGAATGCACCTGCCCTATAACAAAATATTTAAAAAATTAAAATTTAGGATCGAAAGTAACTGGATGAAGCTGTAACATATTAGATCTTAGTCTACAAAAGACACTCCTTTAGCTGCCAGTGGAACGTGTACTCTCCAGTTCCAAATTTTAAATAGGGTTTCCTATTTTTTCATAATAGGTGCTCTCCGGCCAGTATATTAAGTGATATACATATATTGTTTTTATTCCTTATAACACTTGTTTATCCCCATTTTTGGACTAGGAAACTGGCATAGAGAGGGGTTAAATTATTACCCAAGCTCACAAAACTAATCAGTGGCAGAGCCAAAACTAGAGTTGGAACTCAGTTTGACTAGTGAATTTCCTTTCTAAACACACGTAGACACATTTCTAGGAGCAGTTTGTGTCTTCCACTTTGAGCTTTATAGTAAGCATTTCTCATATCATTTAACTTTCTTCTAAATAGTAATTCCCATTGGTTGCATTGTGGTCCACACCATGATTAATCATTCCAGGTTATAGAACAGTTGGGTTATTTTCTATTTTACTTTTGTGACTATAAATTTTAGCTGCTATGAACATTCTTCTCCCAAATATTGGCACCTCTGATTATTTGTTAGATTAATTTTTAGATGAATTGCAGCAATGAATGATATGGCTTCAAGTTCCTGACTTAGAAAGTTAGTTGCGGTACAGAGGACATGAGAGGAAGGAGGAGGAAGATGCTCTAAGAAAGAAACACTGCTCTGCCTGTGACCATATCTATCATTTTGCCAGCTATTTGCCTCTCTCCATTTCCATTATTCATCTATAAAATAGGACCAATAATATTAGGTTGTTGGGAAAATCATGACATAGTTTTCTGTGCAAAAATGCATTATGACTTGCCTGACAACCCAATAGTACCTACCTCGTAGAACTGCTATGTGGATACAATCACTTAATGTATTAAAGTGCTTAGGAAAGAGTCAGGCACAGAGTAAGCACTGTATAAATGTTTGCAATTATTTGGCTACATAAGAGTATAATTTTGCTAATAGATTTTTTTAAGAGAGATTTTTGTTATAGGGTGTGTGTGTGTGTGTATACTCAATGGAGAGGCAGAGAGAAACAGAAAGCGAGAAATCATCCCCCCCAGGGGGGATGGCCATGCCACAGTCCCTTAGCCATTCTCCTCTCAGGATCATGGGCACGCACATATACGTGCCCAGCATGAGTTTTAAGTCTCCGGGTCTGGGACTTGAACTGTGGTCGACTATATGGGAGTACAGTGATGTAACCATTTCGCCATTTGCTGATCCCACTAATAGATAAACTTTGAAAGAGACAAAAATTGGGTCAACCTGTGTCCTGGTGATTATGTGAGCTATATCTCACATGGCTGACCACGTGGTTCATGTCCTGGACCCGTGGCCTGAGAAACATGCCAGGGGTATGAGTGCATGCCTGAAATCCCAAAAGGAAGGAGAGGTGGTTGTAGTGTGACCATTCCCCATTGAGGTTGCTTTCCTACTCCCCCCCCCCCTTCTGTCTCTGGCAAGTGCATACACCCTCTGGCAAAAATTTTTTTTTTAAAATAAAAAGACAAAAGTAACAAGAAAAATAAAAATCACCCATAGTCCTAATATATTCCAGTCATTATTTTTAAGATCACTGCCTGCCTTTCACTATTTGTCTCAAGCAATCTGAAGTATTTATCAGTCCCACATAGATTGTAACAAAGTGGTCCACCACTTTGCCATATCCAGCCTTTTAAATATATCTTTTTTCCTACCTGGCATGCTTATTTACATTTTATTTTTAGAGGTATTTTTGCTCTGGGGTGTGTGTGCTCACCAGAGAGACAGAACGAAAGTGAGACATCACCCCCCTGGGGGATGACCATGCCACAATCCTTTCTCCTCTCAATATTTTGGCCACATGCCCTGATGTGAGTTTTAATCAGCTGAGTTCAGGACTTGAACTGCGGTTGGCCATGTGGGAGTCCAGTGCTCTAACCACTATGGCACCTACTGGCCCCATCCATTTTTTTTCCCTGATTAACAGACTGGTCAGGATCCTTCGGGACTTGGCACAGATGCCATGGCCCTCTGGGAAGCCTCTCTGACTTTCTCCTTTCTCCCATCTAGGTTAGGGCCACTTTTCTTTGTTCCCTTATCACTCTCTATTGAATTAGTCTGTTACTTCTTAGTCCACCACCTTCCCCAATGCTACCCTTTGACTATAGCTTGTTTTCTTTTGGTTTGTTCGTTTGTTTTAGAGAGGTTTTTGCTATAGGGCTTGGGCACTGGCTGGAGAGACAGACAGAAAGCAAGAAATCACCCCCCGGGGGGATGACCATGCTGCAATCCCGTCTCCTCCATTCTCCTCTTGGGATTTTGGGCATGCACGTGCCCGGTGTGAGTTTCAAGCTGCTGGATTCAGGACTTGAACCATGGTCGAGTACATTGGTGTCCAGGGAAGGGACATAACCATTATGCCATCTGCTGGTCCCCCCCACCCACCAACGCTTTTTTTTTTTTTTTTTTTTTTTTTTAGGATAGACCTGTGCTTTATTACCTTTTGCATCACCACCTCTGGACTTGGCAAATAGTGGGTAGGCATTTGTTATCTGGGATAGCTGGATAACTGAATGATCGAATGATTAAATTAAAAAAAAAAGAAATTAAGACAATATCTAGCTATGTTAGGGTTTTCATTTCAATAATTTTATTGATACAAGGGTTCTTTTAAAAAAACCCATGTGTGGATATAAAAAGTGTTTTGCAGCAGAATAAACATATATTGTAATTAAATTTTTCCACAAACTTTCTATAGTCCCCCTTGTAATTTACTATTGTCTACAATTACATATACTTGATACTTCTTAAAGTGGAACATTAGTGAGTTTTATTCTCTTAGCACACTTTACATTCCTGGGCAATGCTTCTTTCCTTAATAAGTAACAATTAGTCTTACGATTGCTCCTCTAGAACAATCCTGTTTTCCTGTAATAATAGAATATTACCAACCACAGCATTCCTGGTTATATCTTATTCAGATGGCCATGAATGTTTTAAGACCCAATAGTGAGAGGAATTTGTCAATGCCTGAGAGATGTCCATACCAAGAGCTAAGTCCAACGGAAGTAACCATTATCTATCCTCTTTCTGGTGTTTACAGTGTTAGGTAATTTGTAATCTTTTCCTCGTCTGCTTCTGGCCATCAGTAGGCCAAGCATTTTTTTTTGCTTCTTTTATATCTGTTCATAATGAATCATTTCAGTCTCTTAAATCGTTTTGGTTTCACTGAGTTCCTCCAAATCACAGATATCTTTCCAGTATAGAAGTGCTAGTATTAAGTGCATTATTCACATAGATTTAGAAGGTGTTGTGAGACACCTATTACATATGATGTGATATCCCTTGGTGCAAGTCTCTCTGGATTGAAATGCCTTTTTGTTGCTTTTACCGAGCTCTGATTTCAGATTCTCTCTCTTGGCTGTTAATCCTTAGATGTTTTTAGCTCACATCTTCCCCTGTCACATTCTTTTTTATGATTCTTGGGCTTACATGATCCCTTCCAGAACTACTTTACTACAAACTCGCAAGATAGTTTTCAAAGGTAACTAGGTTCTCAAAATGCTGTTAAGATTCACTGAGTTGGTATCTTTTCAGGCATATTTAATTAAAATAAACATTAAACAAAAATATTGAGGGCCTACCATATGATAGGGACTGAACTGAGTGCTGGTAGGAAGTGGAGCAAAAGATACAAAGATTAATATTAGTTTGTCCCAGCACATTCCAGATTATATATTATTATTATATGATTTGGGGCTTCAAACTTCTCATAAAGATAAGCTAATGCTAGTTTTTGGTTGCAGTATAGATAAGTCATTTTCTAATTATCATGATGTTCTTTGTCTCCAAAAGCAAGAACCTTAACAAAAGGTTCACTCCTTATGGAAATTTGTCTCTTATCTTCTAGGCACTTTCAACCCTATACAGGGCGGGGTCTCTTCCCGACTTTCTAACAACATCTCTGAATCTTTCATAGGACTTCTTCATTAATGCCTTTTAGGGATCCAGACTTCTTCCACCTTATGGCACTGTCTCTCCCCCCACCCCCATAGGGTGCACGTGCTTGCTGGAGAGAGACAGAGTGAAAGTGAGAAATCACCCCCCCCCCCCCCAGCGGGATAGCACACCACAATCCCTTCTCCTCCATTCTCCTCCTGGAATTTTAGACATGTATACATACAGCCCAGTGCTATCTTCAAGCCTCTGGGTATGGGACTCAAACTGTGGTCAGCCACATGGGAGTCCAGTGTTATAACCACCACACCACTTATTGGCCCTGGCACTGCCATTTTAAACAGGTGATATTTGAGGTGGCTGCAGAAAGGTTAAGTTCTAAGGGCCTCATAGGAGATTTTAGAGGCCCTGAAAAGCATATATAAAAAAAGCCTTGAATTTTTTTCTCCTTCATTTTTCACTCTATCTTTATATCCTCAATTAATCCATCCACTTCTATAGCTTTCTTCATGTGTGTGTGTATGTGTGTATGTATGTATGTATGTATATGTGTTGAGGATGGAGGGATGCTGTAGAAGAAATCTTGTCAAGATTTGGGACACACAAGCATACATTAGGCATGTTTCTTGAACAGCTGGGACTGAGATTTGTGCTGCATTTGACCATGTGGGATCTAGCTGTCTATGCATAGCACTTAACCAGTATGCTATATGTCGCGCCCCCAGTCATGCTATTTTCCATACTATCTTGGCATTATTTGAAAACTTTTGCAAATTTTGAGTGAATTTTTTCATCAATTACATCCTCATTTTAGTGGGAAATCAAGTCATGAATTTATTTACTTTAGCCCCACAACTTGTTTTATCTATGTTCAAATACTATAGTTTCCTTTGTCATGAACTCAGTTGCTCATGGGTTGGGCCATTTTCTTCCTGATGTCTATCCCCAGGACAGAAGAATGGGTCATTATTGTACAATGATTATGTGAATGTCCTTACAGCTTGGATGCCCTCTCCATTCCTCTTGGGCAAGGTACCCCTGTGTGACAGTGTGCCAAATAAAGTATATCCAGATTCCCAGCCCTAGGCTGACCCCACAGAGGTATTATATTCCTCCAGCCGCCAGTCAACGAGGATTGCTTAGGAAATATGTACAAAGAAGTTCACTGCAGTGGAGAAAATTCACAGCTGGCTGTGATCAACTAGTATTGGAATAATAGAAAATAGATAAAATGGAGCTCATAGGGTAATCTGAAAATACTCAGAATTTTTCTTTAAGTATAATGATCTTTTGCACCCACCTGCTTAAGTCAGTGTTTAATTATTCTCAAATTATGCCTGAAAACCATAGCCAAAACAGAATAGATTTTCTGCTTTGTACAGTACAATTTCACTTGTATCTAATTTAGAAGTGGAAAAATTTAAATTAACCTTCATTAATGCAGCTGTTGAAATGAGGAATACCTGTTGGCTACAGTAGCCTGAGATGTACTTCCATTATATGGAATAGAAGTCTTTGGTAGCTCTAGTCAACTTGTCTTTTTTGAGTGCAATGAATCACTACTCTCTTCATCCCCCATTTTATGGGAGAGAGAAATAAGTTTATTAAATACATACCTAAAATATTATACAGCTAATAATCAATATAGGTAGAAATGAGAATTCTTGCTTTTCTTTTCTGTTTTGTCTCTTCTCTATACTCAGTCACTCTATCATGAGAAAGAACATAGACAGTCAAATTAATTTTGGTGCCAAAGATTCATGGTGCTGTACAATTTTATCTTTATAGTTTTCACTGCCAAGTTGCCATTTTTATTGCCTAATTAAAAAGCTGAGACCTGTGATTTAATTCTGGAACCATCAGATTTTCTTGGCAGAGAGGGATGGTGATAGCATTGACTACTTAATCCATCCCAGTGTCACCACCCCCATCCCATTTTCTCTTCATGTGTGTTATTGTTGAGTTCTGGGCAGAGTAATTGAGTAAACACAACTCTGGTAAAGGTGCTGTTTGCAGAAATAGCCATTGGGTGGCAGTGCCTCCAAGCCTGGTATCTGCAGAAACCACCCAGTTACAAATGGACCTGAACAACCTTTGGGGATGGATTAGTTTGAGTTTGGGTAGTGCACAGGTCTAGTTAGCTGATAGTATTTCCAAAGATGAATAATTTTCTCTCCATTATGGAGGTCAGAAAACTATTCAGTGTAGCTTTCTGGAGCTCACTATCCATGTGAATTCGATGGGTAGAGAAGAGTAGAACTGCTGGCTCTAGAATATATGGGAAGTATCAGAGTGACATCCGTTGTTAGAGGCACCATAGAGACACTCTACAGAAAGGCTCCTCCAAGTCTCAGCCTCCTACAAATGTCAGTATCTTGGAGAGCGAAGGGGAGGAATCTGGAGGAAGGGGAATAAGCAGGTCCCGGGATCGTCACCTGTGCATCTGTCTGCCACATTTCTCTACATTTCAGTTGATAGATGGGAATGCTGATTCCTGTCATAGTCTACTTAGTATGACTGCACCTCCAGTGACGAAAGAAGTGGTGTATATTTTTTTTCTAATGGGGAGGGAATGGGAGTCAGGAGAAAATTGCCGACTAGTGGGAAAACAAGCCCAGTCAAGAAAAGAGCCAATTGGGTTATCTCAGTATTGGTAAAACAACCACAGGCTTCTGGAGGAGATGATGAGATGGTGCTCTAGTTTATAAACTTTTATATAGTCAATGTATGTGCATGAGAGAGAGAAAGGGAAAAGGAGGGAGAAAAGAACGAAACTGAGGAGCCCATGAAGATGAGGAAGAAGGAAAGAAAATGAAAAAATGAACTTTGGAATCAGGCCAACTTGGATTTGAATCCCAGCTGAATGATGAGTGATCTTAAAAAAATTACTTAACCTTTTGCAATCTCAGTTTCTCCAGTTTAAAGTAGGGGCCTAAGGATTCCAGTCCCGTGGGATCCCTGAAGGATTGAACGAGACACTGTATGTAAATAATAACACTCATTTGGCAGCTTGTAGATGCTCAGTCACATTGATTTGCAAGAGATGAGCTACTGGAGACATCGCATAATTCAAAACTTGCATAATTTAAGGCCATTTCCCCCAGAGGAATAAATGTAAAGTAGAATATGTTGTATTTCATGTTCTGTGCATGCATTAAGACTTTATTAGTATTTTTATATTGCCCTATTTTAAATTCACATAACCTAACTTCACATAAAATGGAACCTCACTGCAATGAACACTCCTGTATGGGGCTGAGATATATGGCTACAGTACAAAACCAAACCAATCTACCACCACCACCATCAACAAAAAAGCTTGCGACCGCACAACACTATAATCCATTATTAGGATTAGAAAACTGAGTTTACTTGTTAACTCTTCCGAGATGATGGAGTGAAAGAATGACTGAGCTGCAATTCACATTTAATCTGGCTTGATTCCAAACTCTGCTTTTCTGGCGCTCACTGACCCCTGTGGGAACCTCCCTAACTGGGCATGCATCAGGGGAATTACTCACAGACTGTGGTTTCACCAGATGACAACATCTCATGTGAAAAAAAGGTGAGAAAGTGCATGCCGTGGGACGAGCAAGTAAGAAACAACAGCACTGCCATGCCTGCAACTATGGTGATTCTAGGAAAATATCAATAACTGTGCAAGGTGGCAGATAACCAGTCTTCTTCATTTACTTTCTTAGTCAGCAATTAGTGCTTGATCTCTTTGTACGCAGTTCCATTTCTTTCCGTATTCCCCACTCTCACCCCACCCGGGTTTGATTTTCACACTTCTGAGCAAGGAAGGAGAGAAGTTTAATAAAAATACTCCAGTCCTGTTATTTGAACTCAACTGAGTGAAAGGGCATGGAATGGTGAGTAGGGTTTATAATTATGATAAAGGTTTTCTCTAGCACTCCATCTTGTGTCCCTTAGAGAAGGGATTTGATGGAAAGAGAAGCATGGAAGAACTGAGGAATCTCTACTCTGTGCAACTAGGCTTATTGGTTTATGATTTCCAAATTGGCTATGACCCCTGGATTGGGTTAAGAAGGCTAGATCAGGCCCTGGCCAAACCCCTCACCCCTGACCATTTCTAAAATTCAGAGCTGTATCAGGGTTTGTGAGTGGTCCTGTACTGAGTTAATATGTATAGGTTCTTTATCATCCTATAGTAATCATAGATGGTATACTCCTGATGGAAGCTGATTTCTGAGATGACCAGTAGGTAAGATACATAGAGAATGAGTGATTTGGGGCTACAAAATAGAGGCAGTCACAGAAGCCCAGTTCAACTTGCAATAACAGAGAAGTCATCTTTCTAAGAACACCTAGAATCTTATGATAGCTCCAGTGTAGAATGAAACTTATTCCGTGCTCAGCTTCCCTAAATGTACCAGAATCTTCTGATCACTGTGATACTACACATCCTGGGGATGAGGACAGGGATTCCTTTGGTGGAAGGCCAAAGAGTATCTCACAGATGAGAGTATGGTGTAAAATATTAATTTCAATTGAATGGCAGAGTCAGGGATAGCCAAGAAGCTTTCCCTCCCAGCCTCTGGTCTCTGGCCTGGCTTAGCATCAACTTCAGTGCTTTAATGTGAGCTCACAGTGGAGGCTGCAGGTCAGTGAGAATGTCTCCATGGGAGCCAACTTGACAGAAACCTTCCCTCTTGGAATGGGACTGTGAACACTCCAGCCTAGTGTGTTCTAACCTAAAGCTCTTGAAGTTAATCAGCTACCTACTGTTTCATACCATCCAAAGTGAAACTGAAATGGAAAAATTCCAGGCCCCTACCATGCTCCAGGTTCCATGTGGGGAGGAGAAAACAAGAAAAGGAGCTACAGGTCAATCAGAGGTTGAGAATTAATACGGTACAATAGTCTCTGGCTGGGCTACTGATCTTACTTTTTGTTAGTGTAAATTATCAAAGATCATGTCTCTACTGCATCCATTTCCTGTAGCTGAGCAGCATTTTGATGCAAGAGAGCTCCAGGCCTTTCTCCTTACCACAAAAACCAGAAGCACAAATCATCAACTAATAATGAGATACTTATTTGCAATAGATACTAGCCTGCAGGAGCCTGTTAGTAATTAAAAAGAAATCCTACAGCCTCTTGAATAAAATGACATAAATAGATGTGTAAGCTCTTAAGAGAAATAAAAAGGCCATGCCATCAAGAGACATTATTATTTTTTAATATGAAAGTGTACAGAATGCTTGCAATATAAATCATAAGTGTGAAAAGATCTTGGTTAGGCTCAATGAGCACATCAGCTTCTATTATATCAGTTATATATATATCTATTTCAGGGAGTTTAAATCAAATCTCAGTCTCTTGATAAAAATCAGTCCTGTAGGATTATACAACGTAAGTGGAGGCAGCAGGGCTCTCTGATGGAGAGAACAGTAAAAAGATGCAACAGATGGGATCTTGGCTCTCCATTGGCTGACTGAAAACTTGGACACATCATTTCACCTTCCTGAGCTTTAGATTCCTACTTGGGGATATTAAAGGGTTGGGCTTGGCTGATTATCTCTAAGGGTTCTGTTATTCTGAGATTCTTGACTCAAGGGAAAGAACAAATGATGGGACTGTAAGCCAAGTCAATAGTAGTATGGGGTCCCAAATTCAAGATGGCCAGAGATGTGAGTCCCAGCAGCAGCCTTCAGGCCTAATCTGCCTTCTTACCACTTTTAGTATAATCTGATAATGAGTATTCATTGAACACCTCTTTGTGCCAAGTTGAGCTTGCCTAAAATGGTGATGTCATTGCTTGGAAACAAATAGTTTTGATGAAAACCCAATTGCATATGTAATACCATGTATATAATAAGACACTGAATTTACCTTAAAATTCAGTGGGCAATTATCACTTAAACTGTCAGGAACTTATCTCAAGCCCTCGAACCTCTCTGTTTTTCTGCCTGAGAGATTTCTCTGGTACTTTAGTAACTTTCTCAACCTGTATGGAAAAAAGTCTAGAACACTTACGGGAGGATCCCTCAACCATGGAAGGATGGGAATTCACAAATAAAGACTCTGGGTTCCCCGTTACTTGGTGGGGTAAGTCTGAAGAGAATTTTTAGAGGATTTCTAGGATAAATGAACCCTAGTTGCCCTTCATGATAACCAACTCAATAATATACTTTATTGGCTTCTTCCCTTTCTGGGCTTACACTTCTTACTGTCTCTTGTCCTTCTGGAAACCACCTCCCAAATAAACCATCTGCATGTAAATATTTGTTATAGTGTCTACAGTTTACTGAAACAAATAACCAAACCCTGAGTTAGATCAGGGAAGCCTGATGCAAACATTGCCTGTAGGAATGGTCCGTAACACAGCAGTTAAGTGCTGTGCATAGAGAGCTGGGTTCCACATTGCCAACCATGGTTTAAATTCCATCCTTGATGGCTTTAAAAAACGTGCCAAGGGACCAGCAGATGGCACAATGGCTATATCACTGGACTCCCATGCAGTAGACTATGGTTTGAGTTCCAAACCCAGCGACTTAAAACTCGCTTCAGGAATGTGTGTGTGCATGTCCAAAATCCCAAGAGAAGAATGGAGGAGAAGGGACTGCAGTGTGGCCATTCCCCATGGGGAGTGATGTTTCACTTTCTGCCTCCATCTCTCTGGTGAGCACATGTACCCTATAGCAGAAAAACAAACAAACAAACAAAAAACCAAACAACAACTTGTTAAAAAAAATTAAAAAAAGAAAAAATGTGCCAGGTGTATGCACATGCATGCCATAAATCCTGATGGGATGGAGAAGCAGGAAGAAATGATCACAGCATAACCACACTTTCTATCTCTGGTGAGTGCACACAACCTCCAGCAGTTAAAAACAATAATTCTTGCCACATTGTATGCTACTTAGAACCAGGATTACAAAGAAACCATACCTTCTCCTGGAAATTCCTACCTTATTGAAAGAATCTCTGTATCTGGCTTGATTATACATCACCGATAAGAATGGAGTGTTGACATGGTTCAAAAACCAGTCTTGGGACTAGCAGATGGCATAATGATTACATCTCTAAACTTCCACATAATCAACCACGATTTGAGTCCCAGACCCAGTGATTTAAAACTCATGCTGGGCACATGTGCCTGTGTGCCAAAAATCCTGAGAGGAGAATGGAGAAGGGATTGTGGCATGGCCATCTCCACTGGGGAGTGATTTCTCACTTCTGTGTCTCTGTCTCTGTCTCTCTGGCTAGTGCATGTACCCTATAGAAAATATCTCTCTTTAAAAAGAAAAACAGTCTAAATAAGTAACTATCAAATCCATTTAGGATCTTATTCAAATAATTTAATGCCCATCACTTCCCTTTTTGGTTTGCACAGCTAGTTTTAAAATTTTCAAATTAGAATTGTGTGACTACAACATAAACTAATGTTCCGCATTCGGTGCTATGCAAGAATTATTCAGCATATAGCAGCCCTCTTGTAAGGGTGATAAAGAGAACATCTTATCTGTGGAAATGTTATATAAACAATCTGTCCCATGCTAAGTGTGAAGCTTAGGAAGATCGAGTCATAGTTATATTTTGATCCTATAAAGATGTAGATGTTATGAAGGTATGAAGTACTTCTGTTGACAGAACATCATTTAAAAATGTTAACAGCATTACACTAAAAGACCAGTGCAGAATTAGTTTTAATAGTGTGTTGCAGGTGGTTTTCTAAAATGGCCCCAAAGATCTCTGCCTCCTGGTATTCATGTCCTTGTATGATCTCCTTTTTTATTGTGGGCTGAGTCTAGTGACTTGATTCTAACAAACACAACATGACAAAATTGATGTGTTCCTATTTGCATGATTAGGTTATGAAGACAAACTTCTGTCTTTCTGTACTCTCTTTCTTACTGGCATGCTCTTGCTGGCTCTTCTCATGGATTGTACTTGCCTTAGTGGGGAGGGTCACCTGGCAGGAAACTGAGGATTGCATTCAGCAATAGCCAGTGATGAACTGAGGCCTCAATAAAACAACCCAGGAAAAATTGAATCCTGCTCACAGTGAGCTTGGAAGTGCATCCTTCTCTAATTGAGTCTTTACATGACACTACAGCCCCAATTAACACATTGATTTCAGCTTTTCTTTCCTCCAGTTCTCCATTCCATCACAACCCTAGGCAAGTGCACTTGTGTGCGTGCCAGACATCCTCCACACAGTGCTTAACTGCTGCCCTATGGAGTTGGCCCTGTCCTCCTACCTGTTTTTTTAAATAAAGTTTAATTAGGACACAGCTATACCATTTGTTTACATATTCTCTATGGTTCTCTAATCTCTACCGACAATGGTAGAGTAGCGTAGTTGCAACAGAGAACTTATATCCAAGAAAGCCTAAAATATTTATTATCTAGCTCTTTATAGAGAAATACTTTTATGAACTCCTGTTCTAATTATATATTAAAATTCAAGATAACCACTACCCAACATATTTATAATCAATAGATTTTCTCTATATTTTGTTCAACATAGAAAGTAGAAGCACATAATTCATACTTTAAAACATTCCATTATAAGAGTTTATTATGAAGTCAAATAAATCCTCATCTCAATTTCTTTCTTTCTTTCTTTTTTTTTTGGAGAGGTTTTTGCTATAGGGCACATGTGCTCACCAGAAAGACAGAGACAGAAAGCGATAAATCAGCCCCCAGGGGGATGGCCCTTCTCCCCCATTCTCCTCCTGGGATCTTGGTCACGCATGTATACATGTGCAGTGTGAGTTTAAGCCACTGGGTCCAGGACTCGAACTGTGGTTGACTATATGGGAGTCCAGCAACATAGCCATTACGCCATCTGCTGGTCCCCTTATCTCAATTCCTTGTTGCCATTGTATACACAGATACAAGATCCAAAAATGAGTTGCATATTTTCAGTAGTCAATAAATCATTGTGGACTTGTGGAGATGCTGAGAGGTACATAAAGATAATTAATTTTTGGTTCTTGCCTTTGAGTAATCTGTTTTATAGAGGTAAAGAAGACTAGAAAATAAATGATGCCCATAGTGGGGCCAGCAGATGGCATAATGATTATGTTGCTGGACTCCCATGTAGTTGACCATCATTCAAGTCCCAGAGTTGGCAGCTTAAAAGCTCGTGCCAGGCATTTGTGCGTGTGTATCCAAAATCCCAAGAGGAGAATGGAGAGGGGATTGTGGCATGGCCATTCCACCTGGTGGATAATTTCTTACTTTCTGTCTCTTCAGCAAGCACATGTGCCCTATAGCAAAAATGTCTCTTGAAAAAAAAAATGATGGCCATGCATTCTACCAGTGCTGGGTTGGAGTGGTAGTAAAACCTATGAGCACCAATGTTGGAATGTGATGGTCCAAATCATGTTTTACCTCTCTCTCCATAGCTGTACAGCCTGAGCAAGATAGTTAGACTTTGTGCCTCAAAACTCTCAGCTAAAAAATGGGGATAATAATGGAGGCCACATCATAGCATTTTCTACTTGTTTTCTCACATGTTATCATAATCCATACAGCAAAACTATGATGTGGCCTCCATTAGTACCTTTTAAGTGCTCAAACATGTTAACTTGCATCATCGTGGTGGAATTGACCTCTTATACTTCTCTCCCTTCATTAGAGTCAGTGCCTTGAGTACTACAAATGAGTTAGATTAATTAATAGTTTCATCCAATTTAGGATCTTCATTAAGTAAAATGTAGAAGCCAATCTCATGTGACTTCTTCCTAGATAGAAGCACTTAAGAGATTTGGGGCAACTGCTATATTTTGAAATCAATGCTATTGGTAAGGGGCTAATTTTTCTCCTCTTGTTCTTGTTTTAAAATTACCCTTTGGACAGAAACAGCTGAGTTTCACCTTTAAATCCCACACTATTAATTTTCAGAAAATTGAGCAAAATAATTCCTGTGGAATTTTAGATAAACTGGATATATGCCATTTAGAGATTCAATTATAGTTTTACAGTTTGTAATTGAATTTGAACTTTCTCATAAACTTTTGTTGAGCTTTATCCAATATTATGATGTATGGTGGTAATATTAAAGATATTTTGTTAATAATACTATGAAAATACTAAGTTTGTATAATTTGGCCCAGTTTTTTTTAACATAATGAAGCCCATTGTCACCACGAATGATTAGTGTTATGTACATTGTGTAGGGTACATTGATCTTTCAAAAATTTTAATATGCAACTCATTCTGTCTCTGCATAGTGTAGTTGTACAGAAACAGAGGTTATGGAGCTTGAGAGATTTCCCCAGTGTCAAAGTACTGGTTAAGAGTAAGCTAGGACTAGAACTAGATTCTTGGTTCAGCTTTATTTCTACTGTGACATCACGTATTCATTCTTGTCTTACCACCTGGAATATATTTTTTAGTTGTACTCTAATTCTTTTAGCATTAGCTTTACTAATGTCTGGAACCTAAATATTTTCCAACGACCCAATATTAATTGGAATATATTATTGACCAGAATGCTTCCTACCATATGTTTTTCTAGGGGATTTACGCTTATGGAAAGAGTTTGAACAAAATTATCTCAGGCCCTTCCCTATTATTTTTGTTTTTGATCTTTGATAACAGAGTTTTGTATTATTCACTATCTTTTAAATGTTTATTTTCTTGGGACCAGCAGATGGCATAATGGTTATGTTGTTGGACTCCCATGTAGTCAACCACAGATCAAGTCCCAGACCTGTTGGCTTTAAACTCTCGCTGGATATGTATACATGCATGCATGCCCAAGATACTAAGAGGAGAATGAATGGGGAGGGATATCAGCATGGCCATCCACCCTGGGAGGTGATTCTTGCTTTCTGTTTCTGCCTTTGTCTCTCTGGTGAGTACATGTGCCTTATAGCAAAAATCTCTCTTAAAAATGTTCTTAAAAGTTTATTTTCTTTGTATGTGCACATATGCCTTGAGAATAAAAGGTCTTAATGTTGTGACCCTCCTCCTAGCCCTGCAGCCAGTCAGGATCATGGGTGTACCTGTGGGCATAACCTGTGTGTCGAGGTAGACTAAGGACAAGAACTCAACTTTCCTACATAGTCTCCAGTAATCCACAGCAGCACTCCTACTGCCTGAACCACTATAGCCAGGCCTTGTTATTCTCTGTTAAGATAATTTGTCCCATGGGACCAGCAGATGGTATAATGGTGACATCACTGTGCTCCCATGTAGTCAACTGTGGTTCAAGTCCTGGGCCTGGCAACTTGAAACTCACACCGGATGTATGTGCATGTGTGCTCAAAATCTTGAAGAATGGAGGAGAAGGGAATTGCAACATGGTCATCCCCCCTGGGAAGGGAGTGATTTCTTGCTTTCTGTCTCTCTGGTGAGTACATACACCCTATAACAAAAATCTCTCCCCCACAAAAAGATCTTTGTCCCATATCTCAGTGCTGTGGATAGTCAAAGACTAGCCATTTGTTCTGTCCCTCCTCCTGACACACCCCACTTGAGTATTTATTATGAGTTCAGTATTTGCTGTGCTTACCCTCTCTAATGATAATTGAGGTTATTTAGAATAATTCTCAAGGGCTAGATGATAATCATAAAACATCAGAACTAAGGCTTCTTCCTAGACCAACTAATGGGCTTCCTTTCAGATGAGGAAAGGAAAAGAGCAAGATTGCATGTGTATGGCTGCCTACTATAAACCATGCTGATTCCATGCATTCCCAAGGCATAATTAGGCATGGAGGTTGAGGGGCTATTTATATTAGCAGGCTCCCATTTGGGGATGAATGTATGTCCTGAAAAAAATTAATTCAGTAGAGTTGGTCACAACTCACTACAAATTACTTTAATAAAGCCAACACTCCACTGAGACTGGACTAATTGGAATTTTCATTGCAGAAAGGAGAAAAAAAACCCCGTGTGTGTGTGTGTGTGTGTGTGTGTGTGTGTGTATGCACAAAATTTAGAGTTTCTCTCTGTCTCTCTCTATATATATATATATATAATATATATATAATATATAATATATATGTATGTATATGCATATATATATATATATATATATATATACACACATCATTTAGTAGTGTCTTCATAGGCAGAGGACTGAATTAGGGAAGCAGAAAATGGTGATGAACTATTTCTACTTTTTCCACTTTTCCATTTTTTCCTGTTGCATTTGGGCTGATGGAGTACTACTGACCCACATCTGAGTACCAACATGGTAGGCTGCCAGTATTTGGCTAGAAATTGGGAATTGTTTGAAAGACTGCCAACTTGCCATACACCTTCAATTTATCCTTAATATTTTCTTTCAGCATCTCCCTCTCACTCTGTAGACTTGTGTAAGAGGAATTCTGAAGGAGAGAAAGTTATGAAATGTTCATTTATTCAACAAATGATTCTGAGGCTCTTCTATGTGCCAAAAACTGTCAGGTTCTGAGACTGCAATAATATGCCAATACATAGCACTACATGGTCCCTATTCTGAATGATCTTGAGTATATACATGGACAAGTAAATAAACAATTACAATACAATACAAAAGTTGTTACAGTAGCAGGAAGTACAGGTGCTAGAGAAGCAGAATATAAAAGAGCCCATTTGATGAACCATGTACTAGACTTCAAGGACAATCTCAATAATTTTTGAAAATTAAAAACGGCAAACATTTTCTCATATTATGATAAAAAAGTAAACAAGAGTAACAACCCCAGAAAATAAAAGTTCTTATTTACTTATTTTTATTTCACTTACATTATATCTTTTAGGTTCATCTAGTTTTTGTCAAATGACAAAATTTTGTTCTTTATGGCTGTTATTCCATTGAACATATATACTGTTCTTCCCCAATTTGTTCATTGCTAATTGAGTACTTACCTCGATGCCATGACTTAGCTGTTGTGAATAATGCTGTAAAAAACATGGCTATAAATTTTTTTTAAAGATGGTCTCACTATACTGCAATTCTCCTGCCTCGACATCTTGAGTAGCTAGGACTACATGTACATGCCATTGCAAGTATTCTTTAGGTTGGGCTCAGAATTAACCTGGGTCTCCCATGTGGCTTCAGCCTGTGGACTAGCAGTGTCTTTGCAGAGCACATTACCATGTTTGGGCCTTAGCAACATTTCTATTAATTCTTGAATTAAAAAAGAAATATAAACTGAAATTACAGTGTCTAAAATCTAGTAATAAAACAATTAGGGTAGCATTTTGTAAGGCCTACCTAGAAGTACTCAGGATGAGTTGTATATTTAATATTTTCATGAGTAAATAACAAAATGGACTATGGCAAATTAGAATGAAGGAATTAGTAAAAATAAAAGCAGGAATTAATGAGTTTAAAAAGTTGAAAATATGATGAAAAGTTGTTATTTAAGAATTATTAATTTAATTTTATTTATTAATATTGCCATTTTACATTTTGCTATAGGGCACATGCACTCACCAGAGAGACTGAGAGAGAGAAAGGGAAAGTGAGAAAGCAAGCTTCCATATCTGGGACTCAAACCATGGCTGGCCATGATGGAGTGCAGTACCTTAACCACCACTCCACATCCAATAGCTTTTCTTTCTTTTTTTTTTTTTTTTTGGAGAGATTTTTGCTATTGGGCGCGTGTGCTCGCCAGACAGACAAAGAGAGACAGAGAGACAGAAAGCGAGAAATCACCCCCCTGGGGGATGGCCACGCCGCAATCCCTTCTCCTCCATTCTCCTCTCTGGATCTTGGGCACGCACGCACACGCGCCTGGCGTGAGTTTAAGCCGCCGGGTCCGGGACTCGAACTGCGGTCAACTACGTGGGAATCCAGCGAAATAGCCATTGTGCTAACTGCTGGCCCCCCAATAGCTTTTCATTACTTTTTTGTTTAGTCATAATTTCTGGTTTACATTTATTCAGTATATATCTTTGTGAGCTGTAATATGTTTTTTAAAGCATGCATGCAGGTATAATAACATGCATGTGCAGTAATCAAGTAAAAGATAAATATATATCTTCAACACTGAATATGACTTTATGTTTTGCACATTTAATTGTAGTTGTACTTATTTTTTAGAAAATATATTTTAAGTTATCCATATTCTTACTCTGCTGTGGTACATCATTCCATAGTTTCCTCCCTTATTTACATGCATTTTTGTGTTCATTAAAAATTTTGTGAAGAATCTTCCACACCATGCAGCTTCTGGTATCTACCATTACTCTATTTACATGCTTTGAGCCTTTCAGAGTCAAAATAGTCTGTATATGTTAAGTGGGGACATATAGTATTTGTCTTTCATAGTCTGGTTTATTTCATTTAGCATTGTATATTCTAGGTTCATCTACTTTTTTTCAAATGAAAGTATTTTGTTCCTTATGGCTGAGTAGTATTCCATTGTGTATATATACATATTTTCCTGACTTGTTCATTGGTTACTGGACACTTACCTCGATTCCATGACTTAGCTATTGTGACTAATGCTGCAATAAACATAGATGTGCACATATCACTGTGACTGAGTGATTTCCTGTTCTTTAGGCATATTTCCAATAATGGGAGCTCCTGATCATATAGTAGTTAAATTTTCAGATTTTTGAGGACATTCCATGCTGTTTTCTGTGGTGGCTATAGTAATTTACATTCCCACTAGCAGCACACAAGTGTTCCGTTTTCTCCATAACCTTGCCAGCACTTGATATTCTTTTATTTATTTTTTTGTCATAGCCATTCTGACTGGGATTAGGTGATATTTCATTATGTTTTTGATTTTCATCTCCCTTATGATAATAGGTGTTGCATTTTTTTCTTATGCTCTTTAGCCATATGTATATCTTCCTTTGAGAGTTGTCTGTTCAGGTCAATAGCCTGTTTTTTAATTGGATTTTTTTGGGGGGTGAACTTTTTGATTCTTTATATATATTCTGGCTGTCAATCCCTTATCTGAAGTATAATTTGTAAATATTTTTATCCCATTCTGTGAGTTGTCTCTTTATTGTTTCTTTTGCTGTCTAGAAGCTTTTTAGCTAATTTAATCTCACTTATCTATTTTTGACATTATTGCCTTTCCCTTAGGGATCTCTTTGACTGGACTAAAATATAGGGTATTCATGCTAGGAAAATTCATTTTTAATGTTGTAAAGATATACAATGACTGAACATAAAAAAATAAGAAAAATAAATATATATTAAAAAAGAAATATTTACCTGTGTTTCTCTGACACTTTTGTAATTTGGGGCATTATTTTAAGTCTTTGATCCATTTTGAATTAATTACTATAAATGGTGAGATATGGGGGTCTAGTTACATTTTTCTGCAGGTGAATATCCAGTTTTCCCAGAGTCGTTTGTTGAAAAGACTATTGTTTCTTTACTGGGTTGCCTTGTGCCTGTTGTCAAAAATCAGTTGGTGGTTGACGTTGAGTTTATTTTGGAATTGTCTATACTGTTCCGTTAGCCTCTGTTTCTGCTTTTGTGCCATTGTCATGTTGTTTGGTTATTATGACTTTAAAATGTATTTTGAAGTCATATGGTGAGGTGCCTTGAACTTTACTCTTTTTGTAAAGCATTGCTTTGGTGATACAAGGTCTTTTGTGATTTCACATAAATTTTATGATTTTTTTTTCTATTTCTCTGAAGAAAATCATTGTTATTTTGATAGAATTTACATTGAATTTTTAGATCACTTAGGGTAGTTCTGAAATTTTACCTATGTTGACTCTTTCAATCCATGACAAGAGATGTTTCTCCATTTGTGTGTGTCTTTTTCAGTTTCTTTATCCAGTTTTTCACAATTTCCACAGTAGAGATCTTTTACTTCTTTGGATAGATTTATTCTTAGACTTGTTTTTTGGCTATTATGAGTGGAATTGTTTTTTTTTTTAATCATTTCTGCTTGTTTGCTCATGGCCAGAATACAAAAATGCTATATATTTTAGTATGTTGATTTTATATCCTGCTGAATTTATCTTCTCTAGGAATATTTTGGTGGATTATTTTTTTCCATGTATATAATCATGTCATATGAAAATAGGTGGCACATGGGTGATTTCACTATTTTTCTTTACAATTTGTATGTTTTTTATTTCACTCTCTTGTCTGATTGCATTGGCTACGACTTGAATAGAAGTGAAGGAACTGGACATACTTATCTTCTTCCAGTTTCGAGAGGAAAGGTTTTCAACTTTTCCCCATTGAGTACAATGTTAGCTGTCAGTTTATCATATATGGTCTGTATTATATTAAGAAATTCACCTTCTATCACTATTTTGTTGAGAGTCTTAATCATGAGGAGATGTGGTACTATATCAAATTCTTTTTCTATATCAATTGATATTATTATATAATTTTTGTCTTTCCTTCTGTAAATGTGATGTATTACATTTATTGTTTTTCATATGTTGAACCATCCTTGCATCCCTGAGATAAATCCTTCTATACTTAGTCATGGTGCATAATCTTTTTGATATATTTTTGAGTTTGGTTTCCTAGTATTTTATCAAGAATTTTTGTATATATATTTATCAGGGATGTTGGCCTGTAGTTTTCTTTTTGTTGTTGTTTTGTCTTTGTCTGCTTTTGTTATCAAGAGGATGGTGGCTTCATTGAATGAATTTGGGGAGATTACCTACATTTGAATCTTCTGGAATACTTTAAGAATCAGTGTTCATTTTTAAAGGATTTGTAGACTTCAGCAGTGAAGCCTTCTGGTCTAGACCAGCTCTATAAGAAGTTCTGAAGGGAGTACTATACCAGGAAAACTAAAGACAGACAGACAGAAATAAGAGAAAAAGAAAAAGAAAAATGGCCAACTTAATGATAAGTACAAGTCTGGAAATATCAATAATAACATTAAATGTTAATAGATTAAATTCAATCAAGAGACACAAACTGGTTGAATGGATTAACACAAACAAACAAACCAAAAATAACCCAGAAAACTATCTGGTGCCTGCAAGAAACACACCTCATGGATAAAGACATACATAGACTAAAAGTGAAAGGCTAGAAAAAGTTATTCCATGCAACTTGAAACCAAAAAAGGACTAGAGTCATGATACTGATCTCAGACAAAATAAACATTAAGACAAAAACTCTAACAAAAGACAAAGAAGGGCATTATGTAGTAATAAAAGGGCTAATTCATCAAGAAGATATAATACTTAATAAATATCTATGCACCCAACTAAGGAGCAACCAAATATGTAAAGGAAAGACTGCTAATTGTGGGGGATCTCAACAATCCATTATCTCCTTTAGACAGATAATCTAGACAAAAAATAAGCAAAGACATATAGGATCTAAATGATACCATAAGTTAAATGGACTTGAGAGACATCGATAGAAACTTCCATCCCCAAACCACTAAATATACATTTTTTTCTCATCCTGGCATGGAACATTTTCAAAGATTGACCACATGATAGGGCATAAATCCAGCCTTTACATATTCAAAGGGATAGAAACTATATCCAGCATCTTCTCTGACCATGATGAAATGAAACTTGATATCAATTTCAGGAAAAACCCTCGAAAATACACAAACACATGGAAACTAAACAGCCTACTCCTGAATGATTTCACAACTACTGAAGAAATTAAGACTGAAATCAGTAGATTCATGGAAAACAATGATAATGAATATATGAGACTCTATAAGACACAGCAACACAAGTTATAACAGGGAAGTTCATAGCAATCACTGTGCATAAGAAAAAGATGGAAAGGTGGCAAATGGATAACCTAACATCATGCCTCAGGGAAATGGAAAACAAAAACAAAATATCAACAAAAAAATTGCAAGGAGAAAAGAAATAATAAAGATTCTAGTAGAAATAATTGAAATAGAATATAAATGAACCATACAGGAAATAAATGAAAACAAAAGCTGGCTCTTTGAAAAGGTAAACAAGATTCATACAACCTTAACTAGACTAATCAAGAAGAGAGAAAGGAACCAGATAAATCAAATTCGCAATAAACCAGGCAATAGTACAACAGACACAATAGAAATACGAAACATCATTACAGGATACAGTGGCTGACTATATACCAACAAACAAGAAAACCTTGATGAGTTGGACAAATTCCTGGACACATATAATCTACCAAGTTTGAATCAGGGTGACAAAGAAAGCCTGAATAGATGCATAACAAGAAATGAGATTGAATCAGTAATAAACAATCTCCCAACAAAGAAAAAGCCAGGTCTTGATTATTTCACTTCTGGATTCTACAAAACTTTTAAAAAAGAGTTACCCCCTATTCTTTTTTCTCTTTTCTTTTTTTGAGAGGTTTTTGCTATAGGGTGCGTGCGCTTGCCAGACAGAGACAGAGAGACAGAAAGTGAGAAATCACCCCCAGGGGGGATGGCCACACCGCAATCCCTTCTCCTACGTTATCCTCTCAGGATCTTGGGCATGCATGCACACGCACCCGGTGTGAGTTGTATGCCACCGGGTCCGGGACTTAAACCGCAGTCTACTACATGGGAGTCCAGCAACATAGTCATTATGCTAACTGCTGTTCCCTTACCCCCTATTCTACTCAAATTATTTCTAAGATCCAAAAGGAAAGAATCCTCCCAAATTCACTTAGGAAGCCTTCATCACCTTCATCCCTAAAACAGATAAGGACACAACAAGAAAGAGAAACTACAGTCCAATATCTCTGATGAATATAGTTGCAAAAATTGTCAACAAGATACTAGCAAATCATATACAACAGCATATAAAAATGATTATTCATCGTGACCAGGTAGGCTTTATTCCAGGGATGCAAGGATAGTTCAACATATGCAAAACCATAAACATAATACACCTTATCAACAGAAAGAAAGATAAAAAAAATGATCATTTCAATTTACATAGAAAAAGCATTCAACAAAATACAACATTGCTTCATGACTAAGACTCTCAGCAAAATTGGCATAGAAGGGTCATTTATCAAAACAATAAAGGCCATCTATCAAAAACCTATAGCTAATATTATACTGAATGGGGAAAAGCTCAAAGCTTTTCCACTAAAAACTGGTACAAGACAAGGCTGCCCACTTTTTCCACTCCTTTTCAATATAGTGCTTGGAGTCCTAGCCAAAACAACCAGAAAAGAGAATAAAATAAAGGGCATTCAAATTGGGAAAGAAGAGTTGAAATTACCTCTATTTGCAGGTGATATGATTGTATACATAGGAGACCCAAAGGTATCCACAAAAACAAACAAACAAACAAACAAAAACTTCTGGAAGTAATAAATGAATACAGTAAAGTGGCAGAATAGAAAATAAACATCCAAAAATCTTTAGAATTTCTATATACAAACAACAACCAGACTGAGGTAGAACTGATTAAAGTAATCCCATTTACCATAGCCACAAAAAGTATAAGATTCCTAGGAATAAATCTAACCAAAGATGTTAAGACTTCTGCAAGGAAAATTATGAAAACCTAAAAAAGAAATAAACTAAACAAAGAAATAGAAAATCCCACAAAAAGTGCAAGGACACTCCATGAGAATTAATATAGTCAAAATGGCAATTTTACCCAAATTAATCTATATATTTAATGCAATCCCAGTCAAAGTACCAGAGATTATTCTTCACAGATTTAGAAAAGACAATAATAGAATGTGTCTGGAATCATAAAAGACCCTCTATTGCCAAAATAATCCTGTGCAAGAAAGGTGGAGTAAGAGGCATCTCACTTCCTGACCCCAAAATATATTACAAAGCAAAACATGGTATTGGCATCAAAGCAGATATGTGAATCAATGGAACAGAACAGAGATCCCAGAAATAAATCCCAAAACATACAGCCAACTGATTTTTGACAAAGTTTTCCAATATTTCCAGTGGGCAATGGAAAATCTCTTTAGGAAAGAGTACAGGAAAAACTAGGCATCCATTTGTAAAAAGATGATTGTAGACCCTTATTTCTCACCAGTAGGAGAAAACAACTCAATGGGAGTCAAAGATCTAAACCTAAGGCCTCAAACTATAAAACTACTAGTGGAAAACACTGGGGAAACTCTGGGTGACATCGGGGTAGGCAGAGACTTCATAAATAAGACCCCCCAAAGCACAGGCAATAATCCCAAAAGTGGACAAGTGGGATTACATCAGATTAAGAAGTTTCTGCACAGCAAAGGACACAGTAATTAGTGTGACTTGACAACCCTCAGAATGGGAGAATATTTTTGTAAACTATGCCTCAGATATGTGACTGATAACCAGAATACAGAGGAAACTGAAGCAGCTTACCTGAAAAAAAAAAAAAAAAAACTGATTAACCCAATTAAAAGATGGGAAAATGAGCTGAACAAACAACTCTAAGGAAGACATATGAACAGCAAAAAAGCATATGAAAAAAATGCTCAACATCCCTCATCATAAGGGAGATGCAAATCAAAACTACAATGAGATACCACCTAACCCCAGTCATAATGGCAAAGATGGAAAAACAAAACAAAACAAAAAACATGATAGGTGCTGTCTGGTTTGTGGTGAAAGGGGAACTCTCCTACACTGTTGGTTGGAATGTAAATTGGTCCAGCCACTATGGAGAACAATATAGAGGTTCCTCAAAGATCTACAAATAGAACTACCATATGATCCAGCAATTCCACTCATGGGTATCTACACAAAGGATAGGAGAATGTTCATTTGGAAAAGTGCTTGCACATCTATGTTTATTGTGGCATTATTCACAATTGCTGAGAAATGGAACCAACCCAAATGTCCACGAACAGATGAATGAATTGAAGAAGTGTGGCACAAATACACTATGGAATGCTACTCAGCCATAAAATACAACAAGATCCTGGTATTTAATATAAAGTGGATGAATATGAAAGATTTATTTCTCAGTGAAGCAAGCCAGACTATGAAAGAGAGATGCTGTATGTCTCCACTTAATATATACCGACTGTCCACACTCTATGGTGAAAACTGAAAGACTAGAAGACATAGAAGAATGGAAAATGGTTAGTGATACTGAAGACAGTGTGGGAAGAGGGTGGGAGAAGAGGGAGCATATGAGTAAATAAATTAAGGAGAAAAATAGACATGCAAGACATTTATGGGACACAGAAATGGATTGTTATCTATTGATGACAATGTGTATAGTATCCTGAACTGGACTGGTGTGAAGTGTATTCATGTTGGGTAAATTTACTTTACAAGCTAGTTGATGTATACTGATCGAATGTTGATAATAATGTGTATGGTAATATCTTCGACTGAACCAATATTCACGATAGAAAATTTCATTTGGTATGCTATAGTGATAAATAGTGATTGAAGGTTTAAAAAAAATGTACTGTTAACTACAATGATTACATGTAAACCAGAAATTAAATTAAAAATTCTAAAAAGAAATAGAGGTTTATTCAGCTCATGATTCAGAGGTCCAGGGTCCAGGCAGTAACTTCTGCTGAGGCTACAACATGGTAGAGGGCAGGATCTTGAACTGAGTGGCTGTTCATATGTTTCTGCTTGCTCTAGTCTTTTCCTCTATTCTAACCCCACCAGAACTCAATCATAGGGTCCCTGCCCTAATGACCTTATCACACCCAAAGGCCCCACTCTAGGATAGGACACCATACAGGGGTTAAGTTTTCACTTAACACCTTTGCAATACAACCAAATCCCAACACATGAACTTTGAGAGGACGGACTATTGGGTCATTGGGAAAGTCATGATGCATTTTTGCATAGAAAATATAGAAAACTACATCATGGCTTTTCTGATGACTCAATATTATCCAAATCATAATAGCTACGTTTTCCAGCATATAACCATATGATTTTTCTCCTTAGATAAATGAAGTGTTTTAGTAATGGATTTTTTTTCATGATCGAGAGTATACGTGTTCACATGTATGGGGAGTAGGGAGAGAGAAAAGCACCCTTAACAGGATCTCATCATGGTGCAATTGCCACCGTCCAGTCACTCAGGATTTGGGGTACCTGAGAATGGTGTGCCTGACATGGTTATAAGTTGACTTGGGAATCCACATTCAACCATATGATTTCTAGCTTTGCAGGGCACTTGGATTATTGCTGAGCTACAGTGGCTGGGCCTAGATTTTCTTACAGTAAATTACAGCATTTATTAATAAATATTACTTGGTGGTAACTCATTATTTTTTAATGCCTTGCTGACTTGTTTACTACACAGCATTTTTGCATCCATTTTCCTAAGTGAGACTTGCCTGTAGTTACCTTTTGTTTATGTGTGTAATCTCATTATTTTTGCTTTATATAATATATACATTATATATATGATATATATATGATATTTTATATATATATATATATATCATATATATAATATGTTAGAATTATTTGCATTTTCATGGTATCTATAATTCCCCTATGAACCCATATGGGCCTGGAATCTAATGAAAAACTATATAATTATCTAGTCATATGCTAAATAGATATTTGTACAATTCAATCTAAACTTTCGGTAAAAATAATAATACTAATTTAGGTTAAAGAATACGCATACAGACAGACACATACACAAGCCAAAAACCATGCTTAATGGGGAAATACTCACAGAATTAAAACTAGTATCAGAGGTAAGCAAGGGATGCCCATATTAACATTATAACATAACATTGTACTCAAGGCAGACATTAAGGCAATTAGACAAAATAACTTAATTGGAGGTATCAAAATTCGAATAATAGTAATATTATACTATTTGTGAATGATGTGACAATCTACCCAGCAAACTCAAGAAAACCAACTGAAAAAATCTACACAAATCAAGAAAACTCAGCAAGTACAAAATATACATATATAAATCACCTTTATTCATACACACTATAATGAAAAACAACTTGTTCACAACAGCAACAGAAAAGGTTATAATAGTTATGCATGGACGTATCAGGCAATGTGCAACAACACAAAATTTAGTTTGAACAAATGAAAAGACATTCTATATTCTGACATAGAAAAATTCAGCATCATGTAAGTTTTAATTTTTTTATAATTTAACTTTGTTACTATAATGTGTTCCTGATAAATATATAAAATGTTTACCTGTTGAGAGAGATGCAAATTTAGGCATTGAGCCTGTAGAAAATGTGGTCAGGGAAAACATTTTTAAAATATCTTCTTATAAATATATTACCTATTCAGAAAATTAAACATTTTCATGAATAACATGCACTTAAACCGCTAAAGTCTTAACATTTATAAAAGTTTTGTTTGGAGTCTAGAATTCTTACCAGGATAATGTCTCTGTTTTCTGTCATCATACATCCAAAATACAGTTTTAAAAGTGAGTTGGCTAAGTGAATTGTGTCACTCATCTTTCTGTACATATAACCTGAAGTTATTGTAAAAAAAAAATATGAGCCAAGCTTTCTGGAACTCTGAAATCAACAACATAAAATCATGTTGATCATGGATTTTTATTAATAGGTCTTGGTGTGTATGTTTGTGCATGTGTGTTTGTGTATATGTGGGTGTGCACATGTTTTGTTCTGTATAAATTCTAAGGAGACAGAGATATTAGAATATATAATTCAGCTTCATTTATCAGAAATGAACAAAAGGAATTATATTGACAAACTGGGAAATACTCAAGAAAATTATAAATCCCAGATATCCTGGCCATTCTATTCCATCCACCTAACTATTCCACTTTCTTATTTAAGTATGATCAGAAATTTAAAATGATAGAATGCATATATTGGCGTCACATTTATTTGAACAGAGTTGCTAGTTTTTTTAAAGAATTATTTTATTAAACTGTATTTATTATTATTACTATTATTTAACAGTTTGATCAGAGAGAGGCAGAGAGAGAGAGGGAAAGTGAGAAAGCAAGCTACCAGATCCGGGACTTGAACCATGGTCAGCCACATGGGAGTCCAGCATCTTTAACCACTACGTCGTCACCTGCCAGCACCACAATTGCTAGTTATAATAAATCATGGGCTTGACATATTAGCATTGAAAATTATTATTAATCTGAGAAAATGTGCTTAATTCTTAGCCTCTGGAAGATATCGACAAGTCTTTTTTTACTTTTAAATTAAAGTTTAATAAAAGTAATCTACTTCTTGGGACCAGCAGTTAGCATAATGGCTATGTCGCTGGACTCCCATGTAGTTGACCGTGGTTCACGTCCCGGACCCGGTAGCTTAAAACTCACACCGGGTGTGTGTGCGTGCATGCCCAAGATCCCAAGAGAATGGAAGAGAAGGGATTGCGGTGTGACCATCCCCCCGGGGGGTGATTTCTCACTTTCTGTCTCTCTGTCTCTTTCTGTCTGGCGAGCGCACGCGCCCTATAGCAAAACCTCTCCAAAAAAAAAAAAAAAAAAGGAAAAAGAAAAGTAATCTACTTACTAGAATTTATTATTTTTCTCTTGGCTTAGTTTGTCAGCTGTAGAGGTTTTCTGAAATAGATGAATATTCCTGTCTGTTTCCTTTTTAATTCAGTTTTTCTGATCGTCTAGCTTGTCTAGAAATTGACAACACTTCTTTGATCAATATGACTCATACTCTTAAAGTAAGAGTAACAAGAAGAATTAGGACTGTCAATGTATTTATTATCTCTTCATACAACTAAAATGATGGAAAAGACAGCATACTGCCAAGTTGGAAGGTCCCGTTTTATCCTTAACCATGATACGTGCTTGAACATGTAAGTGTCCTATCAATAATGCTAGTAAAGGTAAATGGAACAATTTGAGGTCTTCTCTCTTCCACAGGAGGAAAATGTTCTTTTCTCTAAGTACATAAATTGCCCTCATGAAAGCATATATTCATTCATTCATTTATTCATTTCTGTAATATATTTGAACTTCTGTAAAATACAATGTGCTCTGGAACTATGTTAGGGCTAGAGATAAAAAGGTGAATGAGACATGGTCCTGCCATCAAAGAACTTAGTCTAGTAAAAGAAAGAAATGCTAGGAGCTGTAATTCAGTCAGTCAAATTTGTATCTCTAGCAAAAACCTTTTATTAACTCCTCGCTCCTATGTCCAAAGACTACTCAATAACTCCATTTTGATGTCTGATGGACATCTATACTAACGTATTCTACCTGCAATAATGCCCCAGGTCATGTTGGCTGGTCTGCATCATTCCAATTGCTAGACAAAATGGTTTAATGACTTTCTTTCATTTAAATTCCGTATCTAATCCATCAGAAAGTCCTGTTGGCTCTACTTCAGTATATATGCAGCAGAATCTGTTTCTCGTCTTTACTGCCAACTACTGGCCCCAGTCTCCCTCATCTTTCAACTTCAGTTGCCTCTTAACTGAGATTCCTGCTCTTTCCCTTGGTCTCCCAGAGTTTATCATCAACAAAGTAGCTACAGTAACCTTTTAAAAACACAAGTCATATCATGTGGCTTCTTTATTCAAAACCATTCACGGCCCACATTTCATTTATTATACAATCTGGAGTCTTCTTGGTGATTAACAAGGACCTACATGGTCCAACCGCCATAGTTACTTTGACCTCATATACTAACTCCCCCTTCACTCTGTTCTCCAGACATGCTGTCTTTTTTGTTGCTTTCACCTTAGAGTCTTTGTACTGACTGTTCCCTCTGCTTGGAATGTTCTTTCCCAGATCTCTTCGTGTCTTTCTCTTCACTCCAAAGTCTTTGTTCAAATATCATCTTTTCAAGGAGGCTGACCCTGACCACATTATTTAAAATTGTATCTTTTCATTTATATTCTCAATCTCCCTTACACTGTGAATTCTTCCCACCCCCCCACGGTAGTTATGTCATCTAACATACCATAGAATTTGCTTATTTATTATATGTCTCCCCCTGCTGGAATGTAACCTATAAAGAGTACAGAGATCTTTATTTGTCTTTCCACTGATATTTTTTATTTTTTTAAGAATTATTTTATTTAACTTTATTCATATATTTCAATTTGACCATAGAGGAACATGGAGAGAGAGAAAGCAAGCCACCGGGTCTAGGACTCAAACTGTGGTTGGCCATGTGGGAGTCCAGTGTACTTAACCACCATGCCACTTGCCAGCCCCCTTTCCACTGATAAATATGAATAATAGTTGGCATATAGTAGATGTCCCATAAACATTTTTTAGTGAATTTGTGGCCTGGGCTGGGAAGATTTGCTACAACTCCTTTTGCAACAAATAATCAAACGATCCATTTAAATATTTAACAAATTAATCACATTACCAAATTATTTTCTATTTGTAGGTCGACAGCTCTATTTGTAGATTAACTCTATTTGTAGGTTGTTAGTATTGCATGGAATGGTAGGGCTCATTAAGGCTGCCATGTGTTAGAAATCTAGAGTTCTGGCCTGTTATACTCTTCCCCTAGCCTCAGGATCTCTTCTTTCTATGTCCTTGGTCTCTTTCTTTCTCCAAAACTCACTCTTTATAGCTAGTCCAGGTAAGCCATGCTCTAAACTGACTCTGCTCTGCCTTCCCAGAGTTTAGGAACATTTTTCTCTGGCCTTCAGTTAACTCAGCAGGAAGCAATGGCAATGAAAAACTGATCATCACTGTCATTAATTAGGAAGACAGAATAAAAACCAAGAAACCAAATATTTGCAGTAAAATCCAAAAGCTGTTAAACTATTTCATCCAACATAAATTACTTTATATCATATCTGTATTGGGTCTTCAGAAAAGTCATGACGTACTTTTCTGTTTTTCTATGCAAAAATGCATCATGAATTCTCCAATGACCCAACAGCTAGAACAAATACATTTTTGGTAGATTGGTAAATATGTTATGGTAAGCACTCTAATCTGATCATTGATTTTTGATGAATTGGGCTGCTTCTGGTTAACCATTAAAGATGCTATGAGGACCTCCTAGAGTAGGGGCCCCCATTTTTCTTTTTCAGTAAATGACCATATAGTAAATATTTTAGGTTTTGTGGATCATAGCGTCTCTGTCACAACTACTCAACTCTCCCTTTGTAGTGCAAAGGCAGATGTATGTAAATGGATATGACTATTTGCCATTAAAATATTACTTACAGAAGTACATAGTGGGTTGGATTTGGCCCATGGATCATAGCTTGTTGACCCCTGCTACAGAGGATGATGGATCCCTTATGGAGATGAAAGGGATTAGGCAAAATTCCCAATTACTGGTCTCACTAAATGCAGGGCCTTTTATTTACTCAGACTGGATTCAAATTCCAGTTATATATTCATTTACCCTAGTCCACTGGATAAAAGAGTTAGTTAACCCTTTCTGATTCTCAGTTTTTCATCTTAAAATGCCAAAAATTCTAACTCATCTCAGAGTGTTCATAAGAAACTGAGAAAATGTATATGAAACAGGCAAAATATAAACATACAGATGGCCATGATCTTCTTTTCTCCTTTTCCTCTAAGAAGGTTCCTTGTTGCTAGGGCTGCTGCCTCTGTGATGATGTCGGCTGATTCAGCTATTGGCTATGTAGAGCTGCCAAGGCGAAAGAAGCTTAAAACATAGTATATTGATTTATACTGGAAAGGATACCAGGCTACTCTAAAGAGAGAAAACTGGATTTGGGAAAGAGAAGGGGAGACAAGCAAGGAAGAAAGGAAGGAAAGAGAGTGAGCCTGAAATGAGTTTGGGAGAGATTTTTAGAAGTTTAGAAGGAACAGAATTGGGAGCAGCTTTCTCTCATGCACTGTTTTGAAGGCTGAAAGGATATGAGAAGGTACATGGAGGATTGGGAAAGAAGAGAGGGCAGTATTCTAAGAAGTGTTGCTCTGTGTTATGAATGCAATTCTCCTTTGGAGTTTTTCAACTGCAATAAAGACCAGAAACTACAATTTAATTTTATAGTATAGGACTTTGAATAAAGGCCATTTTATTGCCTGGCCAGGAGGCAGCTTAACTTTATAAGGGTCACATAAGTACAGGACTGAACATAGAGATCAATGTAGAATGAGAACTCAAAATTATGTACTCTTTATTATAGTGTTTATAGCTGATTTGGGGTGTGGGGGGGTAAGGAACAGCTTTATAGAGAGTAGACTCTTGAACTGAGTCTCAGCTCAAAATAAGTAGGTGTTTGTCTGGCAAGTAAGCAATATGACTGTGAGCTCAGGTCTGAGGTTTGGTTTCGTTACTCTTTTGTGACTTTGGACAAGTTGTTTAGTCTTTATGTGACTCAGTTTCCTGGTAATACCTAATATATTAAAGGAATCAGTCTGATAACTCAATAGGCATTTATGGGAGCAATGAAATGGAATTAAGTTTGTGTTAGTCAATGTTGTCACGTTATGAATATTTGACTTGCACTGCTGAAGCCAAATTACATGTGAGAAAAAGGAGCTCTATCATGGATGCATTAGTCATCGTCATCAAGCATTGTTTCTTTGGAGGTTGATATTCTAACTTAAGATTGTGTAATCATTGAATAAGACTTCTATACTTGGGACACAAATCTATCAACCTTAGATGGACTTTACCAGCAGAACTGTAGAAATAAAACTATGATATCTGGGGATGGGGGGTAGTGAGTGACTGAAGTAGCAAGACAAGAACAAAATTAATGCCAATCAACTTCTTGGCTCAAACCAGAGACTCAGACAATTTGGAATCAGAGCCATACCACAGCACCCAGGATGCCAGGCTTGGAAGGCTGCATCTTTCTCTCAATCCACAGAACTTTCTTGAAAAAGAGAGAAATAGAGGGAAGGGACAGAAGCAGGAGAGTGCCTAAATGGACCCTTTCAGCACACAAGAGAGGAGGGTAGATATGCTGAAGTCAAGGTGCCATGTAGAGCAGTAAATATTTTCTCTATATGCATTTGGGAGCACAGTCTTACAGATCCTAAAGTAAAAATTACTTTTACAAAAAAGGTATTGAGAAGTAGAAAAGTTGAGTCAATGATGCTAACACTCTGGATTTCTGTTAATTTTCTGCTGCCCTAAATATTGGAGTTTTTTTTCTTTTTTGCCTATGGGTAATTTATGAAGTTTCCTATAAATGCTTTAAAGCTTTGATGTTTCAAAATTTAAATAAATCTACCTCCTACAAATAATGCTGCTACAACCACCCTTGCCCTGTGTTTAGCCCTTGACCATCCCTAGCTTGTTCCCACCTCAGGGCTTTCATTCTTGCAGGATCTTTACTTAGACCCCTTCTTCTTTAGACCTTGGAGTAGCTTGCCTCTTACATCATTCGACTTCCTGCTTAAATGTTCTTTCCTCAGAGAGGTTTACTCTGATCACCTAGCTAAATAAGGTCTCCCCTCTCCTACATAGCAACCTTCCACTCTCCAACACTTCACTGTGTTTTTCCTCTTGGTACTTATTACTACCTATGCTTCTATTTTGTTTTATATGTTTATTTGCTTGTTATTCATATATCTTATTTTAAGCTCTATGAAGACAAGACAAGGGCTTTTTTTCTATCTTGGTTACTTTCCACTATATCCTCAACACCTGGAACAGTACTGGAACAGAATAGATACTCATACATGTTTGTCACATGAATGAATGCCTTGTAGAGGAGGAAATGGCTCACATTTGACTGCTTAAAAAAATTGACTTCCCAGGAGGTTTAATTGTCTGCTCAAGGTCAAAAGGCCATGGCTTACAGAGCCAGAACATGAATGTTAGTAATCTTTCTCCTGCTTTGGTTCCCCATCAACCACGAACAAGGTACTGAACAACCACTATACACTAAACACTGTACCAACGACAACTGGAAGGACACACTAAAAATAGAAAATGTAGAATTAGCATTCAAGGATCTTCTAGTCTAACATAGAACACACAGTGTATATAGCTAAAAAGGTACACATTTCACTAATATTGCTTATTCTAGAAAAGTGTGTCTCAACTGTGGAATGAAATGTGAAGCTTAACAAATATGGATCTTAAAAATAACACCCACATCAGGGCCCTGCTTTGACCAATTAAATTAGAATCTCTAGATGTGGAACCCATTTTTTTTTAAGTTCTCCCATGTGACTAAAGCACAACTAGCTTTAAAAACCACTAGTCTAGCCCAGTGCATTTCAAACTGTAGTATGCACATGAATCCCCTGCAGATCTTGTCGGATTTTGCAGATTGTGATGTAGTAAGTCTGAGATGAGGTCTGAGATCCTGCATTTCAAATGCCAGTGCTGCTAGTCTGTGAATCACACTTTGAGTAGGGAGGTATCACAATATAAGAAGTTATCTGAGTTAGCAGACAGTCTTTGTATAGTTTTGAAGGAAATATTGCAGAGAGCCACTTTACAACATAGATGGATCCATAGCATAGACCCCATGTGTAATAGTGAGGTTCCATTTGGGAAAAAAATTAAAAGACAGCAATGTCCAAATGCAAGCAACTGAGTCCAGTATAAACATAGATCATAAGTACTGAGGGAAGCAATTAAGGAAATACCCTAAGAGCTGAGAATAAGTACCAAGCCATAGAAACCTCCTCTGGATTGATTCTGGGAATGAAGCAAACCCCAAAGTGTAACTGCAGAAACCGACTTCAAATTCCTTTAGGAAACAGTGACCATGGAAGAGTCAGGTAGGGAGTTCATGCAGGACCTCTTAGTTTGGGTTATTTTCACCAAGAATAACTGAGACTTTATGTCAGAATCTGACCTAGCCATCATCTTTCCAAGTCTAGAGCATGAATTAAGTCAGGAATGGCTGAACAAAAATGAAGCAAGGCCTGTTTCAGGTGTCCTTGCCCATAATACAGCAAGGAGAATAAGAACCTACCACTATGAGGGTACTAGAGAACCTTGGTAGGCAACCAGCTCCATGCTCCACACGTGCTCCACATACACTCTATGTGTGCTCCAAACAATTGGTTTGTTTTTACCCAGCTCCTCCTCATTTAAAAAAAGAAACTTAAGGATTCTGGGATTTAACCAAGTAAGCACCTTTAGAGAATTCCCCATTGCAGGTAGTTCTACCTCAGTGAAAATATCAAGCCTGCCTTATTTGTTTCTATCTAGACAGCTTTCAGTTCCATTTTGGAAAACTCAGAAAGCCCAGGATACCATGTCTTTTAACACAAAACATATTTAAGTATCCATTATGCTGAGGGCACTGAGTCTAAATGTAAGTTCACCAGAGATGGATGCTGATTTCAAAGAGTAAAAATGCATTAGTGACAGAAACATGCCCACATGCTGTGTGTGGAAAGAAACACACAGGGAGAACAGAAACGGTGTTCTTTTCCTCCCTCAAGGACACCAGGATGACTCTCTGCCCTTACTTATGTCTGGTAATCCCCTGATTCTATTTCTGCTCAGTCAAGCAAAGCAGTGGTTAGATGACAGCCTTGGGAAAGCATGCTAAGCAAACTTAACTTGAATGTGTTCTACATTGGTGTCTTAGATGGCTCATGCTACCATAAGAAAATACCATAGATTTGATGGCTCAAACCATAGAAAATTATTTATTGACAGTTCTGGAAGCTGAAATAGTCTGATATCAGGGTGGCAGCCTGATCAGCCTCTGATGAGGGCTCTCTTCTTGGCTTGCAGGTGGCCACCTTATCACTTTGCACACATGGTGGAAGGAGAGAGAAGACAGACAGCACAGCACTCTCTCTGGTGTCTTTTCTTATAAGGGGACTAATCTCAATGAGTAGCCCACCCTCATGACTTCATCTCAACCTAATTACCTCCCAAACATCTCATGTCCAAATACTATTACACTGTAGTTAGGGTTTCATATGGGTGTGTTGGGGGGATACATTCAGTCCATAACAGATTCGTTCTTTGGAGTTCTATAATAAAACAGACCAGATATTGTGAGATACTAGAATATGGAGATAGGCTATATTTAGGCTATATATATTACAATGTGTAATTATGATATACTATCATATTAGCACAATTTTGAATCTCTCATGACTCAGATTCTTGTGTCTAAAAAAGCCCATTGCCCCCTATCCACAGGTTTGGAATTACAGTGTGGGAAAAGCTGCTTTCTGTAAGTACTTAAAAGCTCCTGCTTGAACTTCATTTGTTAGCAAATTATGTCCTTATAAAACAGTACCACTGATTTCACAAATGATAAAGTCTTGATGCTATTCAAATTCAACAGGAGTAAAGAATATATTCATGTTTATACAAAGATACCTCAGAGATGACACACTGTACAGTGGCTTCTACAAGCTGATAGTTGCCACATATTTTCTGGAATACAGGGAGCATTACTAATATCATTATGCAGGTACTAAGCAAGGAAATATTCATATTTTCCACTTTTTAATCCAAAAGCACACTGCTCTACATCAAAATTCACAAAGGATATTCTTTTGCTTTTTAATTAAGCATTGTAGCAAAAAAGCCCTCCATTTACTCTTTCCAAATTATAAGTGGGCATTGATGAAGCCCTTAAAATAAAATCCCATGTAAAAGAGCTCAAGCTTGGGATGCCCAGTTAAGCTTTCTCTAGCCTTACAAATGCAGGCAAATGTGGGCCCTTGGGCTTGGTTTCTTACTTGGAATGCAAATACATATGAGACCCTTGTACACTTGGGAAGCGTTTTGGATGGAGATAGGGAGATTGTGCTGAAAGGGCAAACTAAGAAATAGGCTGTTTTTATTGTCATCATAAGATGCAACGCACAAGCTAAATTTTCGGGGTTTTTTTGATCTATGCTAAATAGACTGCCACTAGAATTCCTTGGTGGGTGGAAAGAAGCTGGGATCCACTCATTAGGTCTCAGTGCTCAGGCTACATTAGGGAGGAGGCAGGAAGGAGTTGTTGGAAGCTCTAATGAGACAGGAGACATCCCAAAGGTGAAAGGTACGAGGAACATTCAGATGCATTTTCCCTTCCTGCCATATTTACTTGATTAACATGTCACTAAGGAACAGAAGAACAGAAGGGAACAAGAGAACAGGGATTTTGTTAATTTTTTTTTTTCGCAACAGAGCTTAATTTGCACACCATGAAGAAAAATTGATCCTTTTCTTATGTCTGCTACTCTGTTGAGAGTGCACTATGTACAAAATCAATTTCCTTGTCTCAAGTTGGTTTGCCTATTTAATTAACTTAGCAACTTAATGGAGACAAACATGATTAAAACACAGTTTGAGAAAGCTTTCAACATCATCATTTATTATATATAATATTTCATCAAAGATTTCCCTGTAGTAATTATGGTGTGTTTAGATTTTGTTTTCTTTTCACCAGTGTTTTATTAGTTCTTGAAGGTGATTAGTCAGTAGTCTTGTGATAATCAGAATCTGAAATATTCCTATCATGAATTAATATATGCAACAAAAATTACCTGGGCTGGAATATTATGTTTCATCTGAATCTATAACTCAGTGGGGATTTTTTTGGCTTATCTAGAATTCTTGCACTGAGCAGTAATTGTCAAATAACTAACTCAAAACAATGAAGAGTTTTAAAGATCAAGTTTTAGGAAAATCATATCTGCTTAACATCTTTTAGCTCTACCATTTTTAGAGCAAATCATCAAAATCCACATATCCCCGATATGAGGGGGAAAATACTGAGAAATATGTGTTTGGAATCAGATACAGCTGGCCAGAGGGAAAAATGGGGAGAAAGATGATATGTTGCATCTTGGACTTTATTTAAGTTATTTTAACCTCTGAGAATTAAAAAAAAAAAAACTTAAAGTTGCTTAATTTTTCTTCAATTATAAGATAACTTAGTCTTCTCATTCTCTAATTTTTGCTAGGTATATTATATCTGCATTGTCAGACATGAAGCCATTATGTACCATGATTTTCCCCCTGATAGACATAATTTAATTTTAGTTCTGCAGGTAAATACATATTTAATGATCACCACTAGTTCTTATACTCTTGCAGTCCATAGTATAAATATTTCTGTAGAGTGCTTATTCAGTCAACTATTTTTGAGGTTTATTTATTTATTTAGAGAGAGAGTAGGAAAAAAAGAGGCACCCCCCAAAAGGATCTCCACACCATGATCCACCTCAGTTTGAGCCAGCCTGCATCACGGGCACACACATGCATACCTGGTGAGTCTAGCCACACTACCACGGCACTACCACCTGGCTCATCATTCAACTATTGATGGACATTTGGGTTATGTTTAATTCTGGACTATAGTGAATAATTCTACTTTGAACATTCATATACAAGTCTCTGTGTGGACATACCTTTTTTGTTATGTACATTAGTTATTTTTCATTTAAATTTATTTACATTCATTCACTATACATCATTACAGCATACAAAATGAGATTTTCCATCCAGAATACACTGTATATTGACTCAATCAAGCACATCAACATACGTGTTATTGTCGACAAATAATTTTCTCATCCTCTGCCGTGTCCCACCCTCCTCCCACATTGTCTCTGGTATCCATGGTTTCTTTCTATGCCTTTTCTCCCCTACATTTTATTGTTTCACAAAAGATCTTAATTCATCTTAATAGTTTCAATAGCAAGCACAGCTGATAAATACATATCCATGAACACAAGTCTGACTTTAGGCATAAACCTCAGTGAGTAGAATAAACATTCTATAAAGTAGCACCTAGCTGGGGTTATATAGCTTACTGCAGTCATCAAATAGGTATTTTTAATGCATTTTTTTAATTTCAAGAAAAACAGTTTTCGTGTTTTTTTCTCCTGAAACTTTTTTTTAATTAATTAATTTACATTCATCCCCTAAATATCGTCACAGCATACAAAATGTGGTTTCCCATCCAGAATATACTGCATAGTGGCTTAATCATGCATGTTATTGTCAATACTTTTACATTTCTGGACATACTTTTTAATTTCTCTTGGGTAAATACCTAGGAATGGGATCATATTTCAAGACTAGCTTTAATTTTATAATATACTGCCATATTATTTTCAAATAGATGTTAACTTTTTACATTCCTACCAGAAATACATGAGGATTGTAGTTGCTTCACATTTTCAACAACATTCGAGATAATCAATCTTCTTAACTTTTTAACAATTCCAGTAGATGCATAATGGTAACTCTTTGTGCTTTTACTTTGTGTTACCTTAATGACTAATGAAATTTTCATGTACTTATTGATCATTTGTTTACCTTCTTTTGTAGTATCTGTTAGAATGTTTTGGTCTATCGTTTTACTGGGTTGTTTCTCCTGTCATTATTGAATTGTAAAAGCTCTTTTTATATTTTAGATATAAGCTTTGTGTTTAATCATATGCCTTACAAATATTTTCTCTAAGTCTAGGGCTTCATTTTTCATTTTATTAAGTGGCAATTGACCTTTAAATGTCTATTTTATTATTTTTTTTCTTTTATGGTTTGTAATTTATATGATCTACCTGAGCAAACTTTGTCTATCCTAGTGTCTCAAATATTTTCTCCAAAGTTTTCTTCTAAAAGTTTAATAATTTTGGGACCAGCAGTTAGTGTAATGACTATGTCGCTGGACTCCCATGTAGTCGACCGCAGTGGCTTAAACTCACGCCGGGCGCATGTGCGTGTGTGCCCAAGATCCCGAGAGGAGAATGGAGGAGAAGGGATTGCGATGTGGCCATCCCCTCTGGGGGGTGATTTCTCGCTTTCTGTCTCTCTGTCTCTCTCTGTGTTTCTGGCAAGCGCATGTGCCCTATAGCAAAAACCTCTCCAAAAAAAAAAAAAAAAGAAAAGTTTAATTATTTTATCTCCTATATTTAAGCATATGGTTATTTGATTTAATTTGAATATCATTTCCTCTGTGAGTCTTCCAGGAAGAGCTCATCAATCTCTCCCTTGCGCTCTCACAATTCCATATATAACACCATATGTACAGTTACCGCAGAATATTTCATTATAATTATTAAATATTCATTTTACCCATTAGACTACGAGCATCAATGTATAGTAATAAGTCTAAATAGTTTATAAATTCCAATGCCTAAAATATACCTAATATATAATAGAACATCAATATAACTTGTTAAATGAACAAATGAATAAATAAATGCAACTGTAAAATTCCTTAAATATGTTTTTTAAAGTCTATTTCTTCCATGACAGAGAGGGACACAGAGAAAGAGAGACAGGCACCCTCAACAGGGTCTTCATGCCATGATCCACACAGTCTCAGCTGACTTGGAACACAGGTATGCATGGGTGCATGCTTGACACACCCAGGGAGTACCCAGGACACAAACCCAATACCTTTCTCATGTGAGCCCAGTTGTTTTACCACCATAACACCACCTGGTCCCCCTTAAATAATTTTTACAAAGTACTTTCACATGAACATTTCATTAAACTCTCACAAGAAAGTAATGAGGCAGACACTGTGTTACTGCTATTTTTTGGAGAGTTTTTTTTTTTTTTTTTCCGCTATAGGGCGCGTGCGCTCGCCAGACAGACAGAGAGAGAGACAGAGAGACAGAAAGCGAGAAATCACCCCCCAGGGGGGATGGTCACGCTGCAATCCCTTCTCCTCCATTCTCCTCTCGGGATCTTGGGCACGCACGCACACGCGCCCGGCGTGAGTTGTAAGCCACCGGGTCCGAGACGCGAACCGTGACTGCTATTTTTATACAAGAACTGCTGGAGCCAGCCGGTAGGTAATTGTGGGTACCTGAGTGCAGGGGTGAGGATAAGAAAGAAAGACAAGAGACAAAAGATGGGGTTGGGAGGGCTACAGTCAAGACCATCCAAGACTGAAGCCCCGAGTTTATTGCTCCTCATTCTTTTATGCAGAGGGTACAAGGAAGTTCATTTGTTTATTCGAAGACCTCTTGGTAACGGTTTCCTACACAAAATCATAGGTAACTATCAAACAATAATCACGAGTACAATCACGGGTTACTGATTTATGATTATCTTATGTATAGAACACCCCGGCCTTTTCCATTCAGGTGATTGTCTCAAGCCAGCAAAGTTGGGAAGGAGTATGGCAACCAGTTCCTCAGGCCACCCTGACCTAAGTCAGGGTCAACATCACATGATGCTAGGCCAAGGAAGCACTAGCTCTGCAAGCCACCCTGACCGTTGCCAGGGTCAACGCCAAAGACGCTAGGCTTAGCAGGCCCCTGTCATGTGACAGGGCAATGCTTTGTAACTGGCTCCCTACAAAGAACTATAGGCTTTCCAAAGCCTAATAAATTACAAACTATTTAGCTTGACATCCAAAGGCATCTATGATATTTCCCTCCAGACTTTTCAGCTTTATTTTCTGTTATTCTATTTCACATATCCAATACAACAATTGAACTGGGTAATTCATAGTTTTCCACCTATGCCCTTAATTTCTGCCTCTTCAGATTCACTCAGGTTGTCTCTTCCACCTTGAAATTCTCTCCACTCCATTTCTGCCTAAGAATATCCTATGCATCTCAAAAGCCACTGCTTTTATGTACCTTTCCGTGATTGGGCCAGATAAATGACCAGGTGCAGGGAGTGCCTTAATGTGGATACAGTCTTTATGCTTACACTGCAGGGTATGCGAAAGCTCTAAACAAAGACACAACCTCCTGCTGGGCTTTACAGATAGAAAGCTGAGTGTTAGCCAGAGAAGGCTGGGAGAGAATTGTTTAGATGCTCCACATCTGCAGTCAATATAGAAAACACATGGCTTTACCTCCCCCATAAAAGAATGAGCACAGAACAGCTTCCGGCTGGGGTGATCTCCATCTGAGAGCCTGGTCCAGCTGATCCCTGCTTTTCTCTGTCTATCCTTTCTCATATACAGACCTTCCCCTCCAGGTTCCAGGTCTTTTTGCCAGCAGTCTGGGCAACCAGGTAAATGGAAATGCTCCTTTATCTATTATAACCATAGACCTCCATTTATTTTGACCATAAGTAAAATAAATGATGTTTGTCCTTTGCTTCTCACCATTTTTCTCTTGACCTGTGGCATGGTCTCCTCTATTATATAGTAGGTTCCCATTGCTCTCCTGTTAGCCCTCTCTCTAAATCGCCCTGTGCAGCCTTAGGTATCCTCAGACCAGGAGTCTTAAGAACCGGATTCCAACTCTGGCTCTATCTGGCACTGGCATTGGAGCTTGGCCCCTTTGCTGCCTCCTTTACAAAAGAGATTTAGTCCTGCCTGGCTTTACAGGCTGTTCTGGAAGTGAAATGATGCAATAAATAGGAAAATAACTTGTAAATTTTAACATGCCAAACAATATACACTTATAATCATTATTGAAATCAACCTTTAGCTTGAATCCATGCATGTCTCAATCGCACAGTGGAAGACAAATGTATTTGAGAGGAATGTTTTGAGGCAGATGTATTTCTGGCATTCCCTCAAAATGGCTCTTGATTCCTGAGTCTCCCTGTGACCAAGACAAGCCCTGAACTTGTTCCCCGTCTTGATAATTCTGCATTTTGCTTTTTGTTTAATTAGACACTTTCGGATCCCTCTGTGCATGGCCCAACATCTGTTTATGCTTCCCATGTCAGGCTCTGTACAGCTAATGTGAAGGAGAATGTTGACCTATTTCGCCTGATTTACTCAGGTTTTTGCAGTTGTGAAAACCTGGCCTGAAGTTGGCTGTCACTGTCTTTTACAAGGTCCTGGGCCACATGATGGCAGAAGGCAAATTGGGAGCTAGAGTAAACAGTCACTTTATATTTTCAACACCATTAAAGAATCATGCCTCCTTAGGCAAAGATGTGAGGTTATTGCAACTGAAATTCCTACCCTCTTTCACTAGTGGACCCTCACTGCCTTTGTTACCGCCCTCTTTGCCCCTGCTCCCAGCCAGACTGTATTACCTTCAGTCTTCTCTGTCAACACGTCCACCTGCATATACCAATTATCCTCTATCAAGCCCTCTAGTCTGGTCTGAGACCGAGTCTGGCTCTCCAAATTAAGTTTACTTTCCCAAATTCTTCTCACAGAGAGGCTCAGATTAGTTTCTTAGTGATACAAGGAGAGGCTGCAGTTAAAACCACAGCCTTGGGAGCAAGATTTTCTGAATTCAAATTCCATCTCTGCCATACTCCCTTTCTGGGGATTGCTAATTATTGAGCTTCTCCTGCCTCAATTTATAAAACTATAGAATGGGCTAGTGAGAGTCCATACCTCATTCATTGTTTGATTAAGTTAATAAATTACATTAAAGGGTTAGTTTGTTAACCACAAAAAGGATTCAGGACAGTGCCCAGTACCAAGTAAGCAGTCAATACAACTAGAGTATAGTCATTCCTCAGTATCCACGGAGGACTGGTTTACAGAATCCCTCTTACAAGCACACTTACAAATACTCAAAATGATTCAGTATTTGCATATAACCTAGAGAATTCTCTCTTATACTTCAAGTCTTCTCTAGATTACTTATAATACCTAATACTATACAAATGCTGTGTAAATATTAATAGTAGTTATACTGTATTGGTTTTCAAAATTGTATTATTTTTATTGTTTTTTAATCATTTTTTCCTGAACATATTTGATCTACCATTAGTTGATTCTGCAAATGATGAATCCATAGGTATGAGGGGGGCTGACCATATTTTATGCCTATTGTAGGAACTTGAAACAGAATCATAAAGCATATGGCTCAGACTCTTAGATGTCTATGTTCTCATCTTGTCTCTGCCACTTACTGGCCATGCAATTTAAGCCTAGGTAATTAATCCCTGTAGGCTTGAATTTCTTTATTATAGTACCCTTCACCACTTAGGGTTGTGTAAAACATTAAATAACATAGTGTGTATAAATCACTTTTAGCACAGGGCTTGATAATTAATGAGAATGCTATTGAATTGGTTATTTTAGTGCATAGATTACTGCAATTTTCCTTCTAACTATTGGGTCATTGCAAAAGTCATGACCCATTTTTACATAGAAAAATATGTCATGACTTTTCCAACAACCCAGTATTTAATTGTGGCATTATGGAATGTTGTTCAACTGTCTCTACTTATTCCAGAAGGATGGCTTTGATGGTGTGTTCTTAAAGTTAAGTTGGAAGGCATAGAAGCTATTTTTCTATAGTCTAGATTTGTGATATTTCTCAACTCACAGAGGATCAATGGAGATATTGCACAAGGAAGACAGTAAAGCATAGAAACAGGCAAACAAATGGGCAGTTTTAATTAAGCCAACAGATGAAAGCCCTTTAATTATTTTTCAAAGCATATCTGTCTCACTCTGTGGGAAAACCAGCCATCTAATAATGCACCAAGTCCAGCAAGCCCCATGTGGACTGTTCCAGAAGCTGTGGTGTGTTCTTGTTCTAGTTTTTCCTTTAGGTTAAATAAAAAGAGGCAAGATAATGAATTGAGAATCATGTTTTGTTTGGATCTATGTTCAAAGTATTTTGCTTTGAAAAATGGCTCTGCCATTTGCACATGTATTTGTGCACAGTATCTAATTATGGATCTGAAGAGAAAAAGAGCAAAAATAGAGTTTACTGTCATTTCTCCATATTTTTTCTCAGTTTTCAATCATTAACTAACTCCCATTAGAAGAAGAAACTGAGAAATATAATCCAGTAAGAATATGAAGCATGTATAGCCATTCAGGAATGGAGAATAGAGAATAAAGACATCAACTAAATGTTCACCTTTACTAGTACAAAAAAAAGGAAGAATATTTATTAGACTTCTTGACCTGTAAGTAAAGGAGTGTATGGCTTAAACAAAGGAAAGATATGCCCTCCACCCTGCCATCATCTTTTGTTTACCCAATTCAAAGAGTAGAAGCGTGGGTGGAGCAAACATGAAGTTTGTTGTTCACCTTTACCTGCCTATGCCATTAAGTCACATCAGCTGTAAAAAATCAGTATTTCTGATGAATGCCCATATAACAAACTTCTATAGGCCACAACTATATTCATACCACCATTGACATTCTTCACATGAAGAAGAAGGTTTAGTATTATGTTTTCAAAGATCAAGCAATAAACAGCATTTATTTACAACACTACTAAAGTGCTGTGATTAGTATTAGAATTTAGCACTAGAAAGGTAGAGGAAAGGCAAGTAAGAAAGAAATTGCTTTTTATCAAACTATAGAGCCAAAAGCCAATACCGAACTGAATTATCTTCTCCTGTTCATTCTTTTCTCTCAAATCAGCACTTAATTTGACTAGTAAGAATGTTTAGGGGTAGAGTAGTATGTTAAACAACTTAGAACTGCTCACTTAGGTAGGAAATAAAATTTATTGCTTGGTAGAACAAGAAGCCTTGTAGTTATTTTATATTTTGTTAAAACATACTAATTAAAAACATAAATAAAATCCATCTTCCGAAATCTTATGTCAGCAAAAGAAACACTGTAAGTTAGGATAATAAAATAAATCACCCTGGTTTGATGCCGTAGGCTTTTCCTTTTAAGATTTTTGACTGGAGGGAATGCCATATCTCTGTACTTTGCCTGTACTAGCAGGTTATAAAAACTGCATTTTTTTCCATAAAGAATTCTATATTATTTAGAAAGGTTAGAATAGTGTTTGAAATAGAGGTTTTTCAAATATCTACATTGCCCGAGTAGTTTATGAAAACCTATGACTCTCATTGTCTCTATTCCTAAACAAACAATTTTTTGATTTGACTATCCCTCTAGTCTATCTAAACTCCAGTTTTCCATCAAACAAAGCAAGAGATGTGAGCTGTGCTGAAGAGAGGGATCTGAAAAATGGAAAGAAGAGTGTCATTTTGGAGCGCTATCATGGGAAAATCTCTCTGAAAAAGAATAAAAACAATTTTAAGAAATGGAAGAGTTCTGCTGTTGGCTACAAAAGGAGAAGGGCAAGTCAAGAGTGTAGACAAAAAATTAGCAGGACTAGTGGCACTTCTAGGGAAGTAGAGCCCTGTAAGGATGGCCCACACCAGAGTGAAGGCCTGGAGAGTTCTTAGCTGGAGCTGCAGGGAGCAGAACAGGGTATTTCACTCTGTCAGCAGCTTCTTATTTTAGCTCTGTGACCCCCTCCTCATATCCTACTTGTCTTCCAAGATTTTTGGATCCACGTATATTTTTTCCAATTCATTTCTTCCATGAACAAGAGAAAGAGAGCAACCACCCCAATGGAGTCCTGATGCTGTGATCTACCCATAGCCTTCAGTCAGCCCTGACCATGGGCATGTGCATGCCTGGTGTGCTCAGGGAGGTTTCCAGATTTGAACTGGGAGCCCTCACGTGGGACTGCCTCACAGAGTGCCATGTTTTATTGCTGCGCCATCATCTGGCCTGGTTCTACATACATATTATAGCTTCCTGTAGTTCTGGAAATTATGTAATATTTTTCTCATCACTTCCCACCTTCCAGCTTTTCTTTTAATTTTGTGGTGCCTATGTTGTATATGCTTCAATCATAGATTGTGACCAAGATGTGCAATGCCAACATGTTCCCCTTTCATTGATGGAACTGTCATGGCATGCCTGGGCCTTGGCCATGCCATTACAGAAATGTGGAAGAGCTCTGTGAACTAAGGAACAAAGGAAAGCATAAAAAGCATAAAAAGAATAAATAAATAAATAAAATTAAATAACACTCCTGATATGATTCACATTTGAGGGAAAATGATTGTCACACCCTGTACCTGGTGAACTTTTATGCTCCTGCTGGCAGACTAGACGTTCTTTTATTCTGGTCCCAATTACATCCTGATAATTGCTACCAAGATGGTGTCAATTGGAACTTGGTTCTCGCGAGATGACCCCATGATCTCTAGTAACCTGAGATAATCCCTGAGTGTTTCTTGAGCCATTTAATTTTCTCTAGCCAATCATCACCAACTGCCCAGCCACTTAAAAGAACGAAATGAGATGAAACCAGGTATATTAGTTTTCTATTGCTATATAACATATTACTACAAATCTAATGATTTCAAACAACACCAATATAGTAGCTTGTTTCTGTCAATTAGAAGTCTGACACAGCATGGCTGGGTGTTCTGTTGCAGATTTCACAGTGCTGAAGTCTAGGTGTCAGTCAGCTGTGTTATCTGGACTTGGAGCCCTCTTCCAAGCTCATTCCTATGATTGGTAGAGTTTAGTGTTTTGTAGCTACAGGACTGAGGTATCTGTTTCCTGGATCACGAGCAGCCAGAGGTTTCTCTCAGTTTCTTAAGCCTTCTCACACTCCTCTTATGGCCCCTTACATCTTCAAGCCAGAGGTGAGTCTCTCTTGTGCTTCCAGTCTCTAACATCCTCTTCTGCCACCCACCAGAGAAATCTGTTTTAGGTGCTTGTGTAATTTGACCTGGCCCACCTGGATACTCTCCCTATTTTAGGGTCAACTGTACAGTATAGATGCAACATAACATAATCATGGATGTGACCTCTCATCAAATCACGGGTTCTATGTGTTGGGAGCATGAATTCTTGAAGAGAAAGGACATTTTTGGAATTCTGCCTAATATACCAGGAAAATAAGAATACAAAAAGTGATCCCAGATCTTTTTTGAGCCAAATAATTTTCCAGACTCATTTTTTTAAATCCACACAATAGAAGATTTTTTAAAAATTCTAAGCAAAATAAAAATAATTATGTGCTCTGTGGATATATAATAGCAAGAAATCCATGTATTCATAACTTGATGGATTGGGGAAAAATCATGACCAAATGCAAATCATTGCACATTCTTACATGAGCATTTATGAGAAGGTAATATATTGAAGACACTAAATGATAAAGGATATAATTCCCTTCAGAATCTAATGCTTTAGCCAAGAAAGGACAGGCAGGCGGTGCTGTTCTCTGTCCTCACTGCGCCAATGGCAAGGAGCATGATGACTGACTGATCATACCAGGTTGTGCCTTGACATGCCTCTTCCCTGAAAAATTGTTTCTGACATGCCACTGGCACATTCAAGGGGGTACAGATGAAGACTTATTTCTTCTAGTATTAGGAATAGCAGATTCTCATTAGTAGAAGGACTGCTAGGCACCCAGCCCAGGCAGATGGACTTAATGAGAGAAAAAGCCCATACCCCCCTATAAGTTACTGGCAGGGAAGAGGTTCTCTTACTTAGGCAATTTTCTGCCCTGCCACATTTAACTTGCTTTCTCTAGCCACTTGGCTGCCCTTGAATATATAACCTTTATAGGGATATACTGTAGATTGTACAAAATAATGCTTGTGGAACCCAAGTTCCTATTTTATTAAAGTGCTCCTGTGCCTTGGGCTGCATGGAAGAGAGGCAGCTCTTTTTCTCCTAAATCTTTTACTTTCTACCCAGAGCTAGGCTAAACAATTTACTAGTCATGAATATGTATAATTTGGCCTGGGCCCTCCTAACTCATACACTGATGGAGCCATTTAGGCATATGCTAGGTTCTCAAAGCCAAATGGGCCAGAAAGAACATTTACAACAGGATTCAGTGATTACCTCAGTGGTCATTTCACATAACCAATCCTGGAGATTCAGATATAATCTCCCAGTTTTTGTCTAGGTGTTCCAGTCAACATGTGAATTCTTCCTCAACTTGTTGATTAATGTTCTAGCCTTCTTTTGATTGGACAAATACAATGAAAGCCTAATCTGGCACCCAAGAATGTTATCAATAGGCAGTACTTACTGAGGGCTTGATATGTTCCAGGCATCACTGTAAAAGCTTTATGTAGGCTAATTCCAATGACTTTTACAACCATATGAAGCAAGTCCTATAAAGATACCCACTCTACAGATGAGGAATTAGAGACATGTTAATAAAACTAACATCATATGCCTTGAACCCAGACACTTTGTTTGAACCACTAAATGATTTTATTTCACTTCTGATAATACATTTTTAAAAGAGACTTTTGCCTTGGGAACCAGCAGTTAGCGTAATGGCTATGTCACTGGACTCCCACGTAGTCGACCGCGGTTCGCGTCCCGGACCCGGTGGCTTAAAACTCATGCTGGGTGCGTGTGCGTGTGTGCCCAAGATCCCGAGAGGAGAATGGAGGAGAAGGGATTGTGGCGTGACCATCCCCCCTTGGGGGTGATTTCTCGCTTTCTGTCTCTATGTCTCTCTCTCTGTCTGTCTGGCGAGTGCACGCGCCCTATAGCAGAAATCTCTCCAAAAAAATAAAAAATAAAAAAAGAGACTTTTGCCTTAGGGCACATGCACTTGCTGGAGAGAGAAAGACAGAGACAATGAGAGGGAAAGTAAGAAATCACCCCCCCCCAGGGAGGATGGCCACACCTTAATCCCTTCTCCTCTGTTCTCCCCCCCTGGGATCTTGGACATGCCTGCACATGCACCAGGTGTGGTTTTCAAGCCATTTGGTCCGGGACTCGACCCACCATCGGCCATTTGGGAGTCCAGCAACATAATTGCTATGCCATCTGCTGGCTCTGCTTCTGATAATACATTTAGGATAAATATCCTACCATATAGAATTCAGCTCTTTAAAAATATGGTCCTTTTAAAATCACTGCTTTTGAAAACACTAAGAACTTCTAAAGAGGCAAAAATTATTACTCATGACAAATCTCATTAGATTACATTACTGAAGTCACATATATTCAACATATTGAGATATTAGAATCCAAATCAAGAGTTGTTATTAGGTAATAAAAAAATGCACAAAACATTGGAGCAAGGAAGATAACTAAATGGCCACTAGGCATATGAAAAAACACTGACTCAGGATCATTAGTCATCACGGACAGACAAGTTAAAACCATAGGTTTCCACTAAACATTATCTGAATGGCTAAAATGAAAAACTCAGACAATAATGAGTGTTAGCATGGATGTGAAGCAATTCAAACCTTTATACATTGTTGGGTGAGTGTAAATGGTTTAAACCTCTTGTGAAAACTTCTCAGTATACACTGGAGTTGAGATATTCATACCCTGTGGTCCAGCAGTTGCACTCACAGATACATTCTCAAGATAAACGAGTGCCTATGCCCATCAAAAATATGTACCAAATTTTTATAGCAAATTTAATACATAATAGTCTAAAACCTAGAAGTGATGCCCACCAACAGGAGAATGAAAAACAGAAGGAAACAAATTATAGCTACCTGAACAACATGGATGTATCCCACAAGCATTGGGTTTCATGAAAAAAGCCAGTCATAAGAAATCATTGTAAAATTGCATTGCTATGAAGTTTTAAGAAGAGGCAAAATTAATCAATACTTAATAAACCAGAACAGTGCTTGAAAGGAAGTGTTGATTGTGAATGGGAAAAAGGAGAACCTTCTAGGATACTGGAAATATTCTATATCTTGATCTTAAATATATGCATATGTAAAAATTCTTAGACTGTATATATAAAGGGGCATTTATGTCATTGTAAATATTTTTACTATGATAAAAAAAATACTTGTGTCTGGGAAATGTTTTACTTGTGATAGAATAGGACACATTAGCTCTTTTTCATTTCCTTTTTATTTGCATGATATTCCTTCATAGTACAAAGCAATATATTTGTAGGTGGGGTGTTTTTATTTTGGGGGGGGGGTTGTCGTAAGATGCATGTGCTCGCCAGAGAGAAACAGAGAAAATGAAAATCACCCCAAAGTGGGGGTAGGGGATGGCTATGCCACAGTGCTCTCTCTCCCATTCTCCTCTCAGGATTTTGGGCATGTACACACATGTGCCCAGCATGATTTTGAGGCCTCTGGGTCTGGGAGTCAAACTGTGGTCAGCCAAACTGGTCAACCAAACTGGGAGTCCAGCACCTTAACCACTATGCCACAAGCAATATTTTTTTGACTACTTTTCTTTTGATGAGTGTACCTCATAATTTTAGGCATTATCCAAATGAACATGGTGAAGTCATCACAAATTTCCTTCCTATATACTGCCTGTCTCTTAGCAAAGTAATGAGAAGTTTGACTTGTTTTGTTAAACTACAAACACATATCTTGAAGGGAAGCAAACATCTAACTTTATATGCATTTAAAATGTATATCCACCTGCTGTGGTTTAGGTTGGGTGTTACTACATGATGAGGACATAAATAGGGAGAAACCATGCAATGGCACAAACAAAATTGCAAAACATTTCTCCAATTAGGAATATTGATTAGATCACCAAATATGAAAGCTCACATATGAAATGTACTTGTTCTGTACATCATTAAAAAAATGTTTCTTTACTATGAATATTTTGACATCTGTTGAAGCAGTTCTTTTATCATTATAAATATTCTGCCAAGTAATACAAGTATTTAAAAAGCTGTATGAAAACATCCACATTAAAAATAAAAAGAGCAAATAAAGTAAGCAAACAAACAGGGATCTATTTAAATAGAATTTAATTTTCCTTGGGTTTAGACAAATTTTAGTCCTTTTAGTATGGTCTTAGGCATTAGAAAAATCTGGAATCTTTCCACGCTGCAATCTCTTCTCCTCTATTCTCCTCTCGGGATCGTGGGCACCCACGCAGATTGCAGCGTGGCCATACCCCTTGGGGGGTGATTTCTCGCTTTCTGTCTCTCTGTCTGTCTGGCGAGCACATGCGCCCTATAGCAAAAAAACCTCTCAAAAAATAAAAAAAAAAAAACTTCATTAACAAAAAAAAAAAAAAAGAAAAATCTGGAATCTTACAAAGGCAGCATAAGTCTCAGAATTGCTAATGAAGGGCAGCATTGAGGTGTAGGAAAACAGAGGCACACTGGGACTGGCAGGTTGTGTGGTGGTTAAAGGCACTGGATTCCCACATAGCTGACGGCGGTTTGAGTCCCAGGCCTGGCAGCTTGCTTTCTCTCTTTTCCCCTCTCTCTCTCTCTGTCTCTGGGCAAATTTTAAAAAATAATAACAAATTAATTAAATAAATCTTTAAAAAGAAAAAGAAAAAGAGAACAGGGACACAAGGGCCCAGAACCGAAAGTTGGCTTTGATAGTTGTCCCTGGAATTCCCACACTGACACTGAAATAGGGAAGCATTGTCACTACTTAGAGAAAAAAATAATAATTGCAGAACAGGAGATTTTTTTCTAAGAATGTTAATCTTCTAATTTAACTCACTCAACAAATATGTATTGAGTACCTGCTTTATCCAAGCTCTGTGCTGTGCTAGGTACACAGTGAGTCTTTACACTTGTAGATGTATGGTCTACAGAGTTTATTTCTCAGCCTTGGGGACATTGTTCCCATTAAGAGTCTCTAGGGCAGGAAAGTTTGGATAACTCCCTAAGGAAGATTAGCAGGAATCTGAAGGGGGAGTGAGAAAGAGAACTACTACTTATGGAATACACCATGTAAGATTTTACTTATATATTATGCAAGACCTCACAGTAACCTTAAGAGGTAGCTATTATAATAACTGGCTTGTCTAACGGCACTTACGAGGAGTCAGGGATTCAGATCCAAGAAAGTCTGAACTCTGATTGAAAGCTGCCTCAGCAGTTGTTAGCATTTATTTATTTATGCCATGAATGTTTACTGAGCACCTATGTTGTGAAAGCCACTGTTACTTTTTTTTTTTTTGAAAGACATTGTTCTAAGCACACTATAGTGTTCTAATTACATATGGAACATGTATTTCAAATTCAATGTATTTCCTTAGATGTTTTACTATTAATATATTTTACATTTATGGGACTGAGAAATGGATTATTATCTGTTGATGATAACCTGTATCACACACCTGGACTGGTGTGAAGTGTATTCATGTTGGAAAATCCCCTTTACAAACTAAGTGATGTATAGTGATTGAATGTATAAAAGAAATTTAAAAAATAAAATATATTTAAAAAATTAGTCAAAACCGAATATAACACATAGGGCTTAGACATTTCTGGGAATACATAATTCCACCAAATGTTTTGGAACAGAATGATTATTTTATTGCTCACTTGTTTGCTGCTAATTGTCAAATGTATACCTCTGTAGAGGTACTGGTGTGAATGTACCTGAATTTATAGTAGCTTTTCCCGTGTTTGCAATTATATTTTTGATAACTTTATACTAGACATAAAATTATTTTCATCTGGGAGACATGACATATTTGATATTAAAAGGAAGTTCCTTGGACTCAAAAGGAATGTAGATCACTAGTTTATAATATGATAAAAAAAAACAATATGTCAGGGCCCAGCCCCAGTGGTGGCACAGGTAGTGGGGGTGCTGCTATGTAATACTCGAGCTATATGGGAAGGCTCCAGGTTCACATCCCCGGTCTACTTGAACATATGAAGCACTCCTGCAGATGCTCCCATGATCCTGGCTGGCTCCAGGGCTGTGGGGAGGAGGACTGCAGCATGATGGGGGGTGTCTCTCTCTATCTCTCTCAGGAAAATAAACTTTAAAATACAAAAATAATACCATTAGATGTAAAAAAAAATCTTTATTAGTAAATAATTACGTGTTTATTTGGATGAGATATAATATTTTGGAACTCAGCCCTCATATAAATAATAAAAAGATCAAAACCTGTTTTGTGAAAGATGTTATTTGCTCTAAAAGCAAAGAAAAATATTAAAATATCAGGTTTCTTTAAAGATATGGCAAAAGTGAGAATTATGGTTTTGAAGCTATGTGGTAGAATTTCCTCTATAATCTACTTCATCTTATATCACCACCCTCCTGGTGAACCTTTCTTTTCATAGTTCTCCAAACATCAAAGAAACCATACATAAGTAGCTTTATTAGATTTACCTACATACTGAGAATGCTGATTAGTAACCCCCTTCTACCTGAAATGCAGGGTCTGGAGTTCAAGGGAACTAGACTACTGGTTAGGAGACCTGGTACTGAGACTCTGCCCTTTCTCTAGTAAAACCTCTAGGTATTCTTTTCTTATCTAAAACAGGTTATGCTTATGCCCAAGACTTATTTTGATGGTTACGAAAACAAAGGACAATGAATATTATGTAAAAGTACGGTACTAGGGGTCTTCAAAAGTTTATGAAGGGGACCAGCAGTTAGCGTAATGGCTATGTTGCTGGACTCCCATGTAGTCGACCGTGGTTCATGTCCCGGACCTGGTGGCTTAAAACTTACGCCGGGCACGTGTGCGTGTGTGCCAAAGATCCCAAGAGGAGAATGGAGGAGAAGGGATTGCGGGGTGGCCATCCCCCCTGGGGGGTGATTTCTCGCTTTCTGTCTGTCTGGCAAGTGCATGCGCCCTATAGCAAAAACCTCTCAAAAAAAAAAAAAAGTTTATGAAGAATACATCTTATGAAAAAAAAAATCTATTTCAAAATTTTTTGCACCAAAACAAATTTATACTTTAATTCCATTTTCCTACAAACTTTGTAAAGCCCCTTCTATTATTATTAATAGAGCTAGCCTGTCACCCTGAAACTAGCATGGACATTGTATATTTTTCTTTTAATTTTTTAAAGTTTGTTGTTCCCTTGTATAGTTTTTATTTTTGTGGTTCTTATTTTCAGAGCTACATAGAAATTGACATTTATGTACTTCAATACATTCACTATTATAAATGTATCCCTTATATGAAACCCATGGGAGCAATTATGTTCTGTAATTCAGAGTTTTTCAGATTTTATTAAGGTAATACTGTAACATATACAGTTTATTGCATATTACTTACTACTAGTAGGCTTGGGGAAGACCCTGTAATCAAACGCATTAATATTTCTTTGGAAATGGTATGAATAGCCACACTAAATGGGATGTGTAGAGCCTATAATTAGCCTCCCATCAGTTCAGAACACATTTTTGCTGCCAAATGAGCTATGAAAATTCTTTCCATTTTCAAAGCTGTGGGAATTTTAGGAATGTAGATAAGGGTTTGGGACCTATACATTTTTAGAAGTAATAAATATTTATGTTTCTGCTCCTCCCACCTCAATTTTAGATAATTCTATGGTTGTTCCTACACCTTTATTGGGTGACAGCTGCTCTGTTCTCTTCATCCTGGGAGATGCTTCTTTTCTTTCTTGCTCTACCTGCCCCATGGCTCTGCACCTTTCACAAGGATGGTACTCTGTATGGCCAGATATACCCATGTAATTCTACTCCCTTAATGGCAATTGATTTGTCCAGCATGAACAGGGGACCTAAGCTAGGCTAACCAAAGCCCCTTCCTTGCCCTGCCCCCTTCCCCGATGATGGAAACAGAGTGGATTTCTGTTTCAAAGTTGATGATCCTTTCCTCTGAGAACTGGAAATTGAGCCAAAAAGAGAGAATATTTCTGTTACAGGTGCCTGGATTTTATACAACATGAACATCTTGGCCCTGCTCACAGCCAATCTACCTTGTGTAGGTAAGAGTGAGAAAGAGACTAGAACATATAAGATCCCTTGTTCAGAGACAAATAAATAGGATTCCCCAGTCCTTTCCAGCCTTTTTATATTGTACTCTTTGGAAGGAAGTTATTATGGCAAGCACCTCTCACTTAAGTACTGGGAAGTTTGCTCCACCTTCTTGAGTACAAAATATCGACATAAATTATTTGGAATTCATCCATGTGGGAGATTTTCTTATTCTTCTCTGTTGTTTTTATGCAATCATTCTATTTATGCCAGGATGAGCCCATGGATATTTATTTTATAATATAGATTATAATCCAATGCTACCTTACTTATTTGTTGCTTAAGTAGTTCCAGCTTTGATTATTGGGAACTCATTCAGTTGACTCCTGTGTCCCTTTATCATGCTCCTATCATGTTACGGTTTTTGTTTTTATTTTGTTTACCAGGAACAGTGATTCTACTTGGGCACAAAAGGGAGACTCTCTTTGCTCATAATTCAAAACGCAATGTTTGGTTCCTATGATTCGAGTATGGAATACATTCTCAAAACTCCTCCTTAGGAGTAGTTTCCAAAAGAGATAATACTAGACATGCTATCTTACATGACCTAGTTAAATTCCCATAAAGAACAAATTAATACTTCTCTGGAAGCCCTTAAAGACCATGTCAGAAATTGCCTTGCTTTCTCATATTTCGAAATCTATAATAAGTAACTCATTTTCTTCTGAATAGTGACACAGTCTTCAATCCTCATAGTTACGTTAATTTATTTGCTTATTTGGTGGCATTTACTAACAAAAGAACATTTCTACTCAAAAGCTACCACCTACGCCGTCTCACAGACACACAGGTTTTATATAACCAGATCCTGCTAATGGATGGTACCACTATTTGCTCCTAGAAAATCTTCATTAAATTATGCTGTCTCCTCTTTAATCAGCCACACGTGTATGGCTATCTTTGCTGTCTAGCTTCACTTTCTCAGCGGACATGACAGAGCTGATTTATAATTCTGTAGTTGTTTACTCTCATTGGAACTCAGAAGGTTCGTTTAAATGCTGCTTGGTGTTTTTCTTTGAAGAACTGCTCAGAAACTGTCTTTGTAGAACACTATACATTTTACAAAATGATTTCTATGGAGATACAAGTGATTCCAGAAGGATTTGAGAAGCTTTATCAGCTTTCCTGTCTTCTCAGGTTAAACTTGCCATAGGCAATTTCAACTGCTGCTGCATAATTAATAGAACACATAAGCTTTTAACTCATTTCCTAAGCTTTAGTATTCATTTTAATATTACAGTGATTTGATTTTAACCCATTTAAATTATTTATTCTTATTTCCATGCAAAAATATATTCAAACATAAAGATTAATTCACTTAATTAACCTTTAGATTAAAAAATAAAACCCCAGTACTTATCTATATGGATTTTCTCCTTGAAATAGACTGGAGAATTGCGACTTAGAAGCTGTATTTCAAGTGGCTACTAATTATGGTCAAATCTACATGATGGGGGAAATTAAAGGAGTTAACCCATGCAGAATTGCAAAATCTCTTACCAAAACCCTTGTTGGAAAATAAGGTGTTAATGTTGTAGAAGTGAACGTTTCCACGCCTTGTCAATAGATTAGTTTATAAACCATTTCTATTGGGCCTCAGTGCCTGTTTGACAAACCCAAATAGTCTGGGTTGAAGCAGATGGTTTCATTTCTTTTTTTTTTTTTTTTTTTTTTTTTCCGCTATAGGGCGCGTGCGCTCGCCAGACAGAGAGAGATATAGAGACAGAAAGTGAGAAATCACCCCCCAGGGGGGATGGTCATGCCGCATTCCCTTCTCCTCCATTCTCCTCTCGGGATCTTGGGCACGCACACACACGCGCCCAGCGTGAGTTTTAAGCCACCGGGTCCGGGACGCGAACTGCAGTCGACTACGTGGGAGTCCAGCGACATAGCCATGACGCTAATTGCTGATTCCCAATGGTTTCATTTCTTAACCCCACAAATATTTTTGCTCTGCTGCTGGGTTTCATCTCTGTGCTAGATACAGTGGAGATTCAAAGATGAATAGTTTTTAATGACTGCCCTAAAGGTGAGGATTGTCTAGTAAAGCAATAAAGAAAGGAGTAAAAATAACTACAATATGAGGCAGAGTGGGAGAAAGGACCAAAGGGAGGAGCTTAAAAGGCCTACAGGAAGAAGATATGTTTCTGCCTAGGTTGATTCAAAGGCCTTACATTTCCTTATTTTTCTATTTCTGAGTATAATCAACATTCCACTTAAACAGAACTACTTACTTCCCCCAAATCTTAAGTGCTTGCTTACTCATTTCTGTTACTCATTTCAGGTTTTCCCTTGTCATTCCTGCGTATTGTAATTCTACCTAATCTTAATACATCAACTCAAATATTGTGACCTTTATTAAATCATTCAGTGTTTTTACAAACCAAGTATTAAAATGTGAATCTCTCTTTTGTGATATCTCGTAATGTTTATTTCTGGTCATCTTTGTGATACATACATTGTCCTCTATTTGCACTTATCTGCTTCTTTCCATTATTTTGGGGGTTTGGTTTGAACATAGCTATGCTCATTTATTTACATAGTGTCTATGGCTGCCTTTGTGAAACAACTTGCAGAATTGAATGGTTGTGATAGAGACATTCTGACTTGCAAACTTAAAATATTACTGTCTGGCACATTGCAGGCAATGTTTGCTGACTCTTATACTAGATCATAAATACCTCACAAAGAAGGAACTATTTTATTATCTCTTTGACCTACTGAATGCCTAACATAGTAGGTGCACCTTGAATATTTATTGAACTGAATTGAATTGAACCTAATTAAAGTGCCCCCCAGCATCTATGGGGGTAAGCACAAACTATTAAAACAATTTTAGGAACCAGCAGTAAGCGTAATGGCTATGTCGCTGGACTCCCACGTAGTCGATCACAGTTCGTGTCCCGGACCTGGTGGCTTAAAACTCACGCCAGGCACATGTGCGTGAGTGCCCAAGATCCCAAGAGGAGAAAGGAGGAGAAGGGATTGCGGCCTGGCCATCCTCTCTGGGGGGTGATTTCTCGCTTTCTGTCTCTCTCTGTCTGTCTGGCAAGCACACGTGCCCTATAGCAAAAACCTCTCCAAAAAAACCCCCCCAAAAAACAAAAAAAACATTTTTATACGTGAAGAGGAGTTACTAGATGAGAGATAAGATCCCTTTTTGCCAAAGCAGTCCACAATGTATTATTTAAAAAAAAAAAAGTTAAGAATAATCAGTGGGACCAGCACTTGGTGTAATGGCTAAGTCGCTGGACTCCCATGTAGTTGACCACGGTTCAAGTCCTGGATCCGGTGGCTTAAACTCACGCCAAGCGCGTGTGTGAGTACCCAAGATCCCGAGAGGAGAATGGAGGAGAAGGGTTTGCGGTGTGGCCATCCCCCCTGGGGAGTTATTTCTCGCTTTCTGTCTCTATTTCTGGTGAGCCTCTGTGCCCTATAGCAAAAATCTCTCAAAAAAAAAAAAAAGAAAAAAAGAATAATCAGCAATTATAAGCCTAAATATGTTGAAATATATCACTTGGAAACAAATCTTTTGATGAAACATTTGCAGAGTGAAACTGATTTCCTCATTAAGATGTTAATATTTGTGCTCATATGAGCCAATTATTAATTCCTTTATAAAAATTATTCTGTTTTACTGTTCACACACTATGTGTTTAATAAGTGCAACCTTTATTAATTAGGACAACTGTACTCATAGCATTTATAAGATATCACTAGTTCTGATCATTATTTAAGTTACCTAAATTGTCACATTCAATTTATTTATATTCCATGTCAAATTTTAAAAAATAAATCAAGAATTCAGAACCATTGCAGTGACTTCCACTTAAGGTAAAGATGGAGCAACAGGGACCAGATTTACCCTCCATCCTGAATCAACTAAAAAAATCTGGAAATATTTTAAATTTATTTTTAAAATGCTTTCAAGGCATTGGCCACCAGGCAAAAAAGGACAGTGATCCCTGAAAGATGGGAAACACATGAGGTTTGTCCTGCTGTTGCTCTAGCCTACTATCTTGAGAGTTTCTAGATTGCAATACATATAGGAAGAATCTAAGCAGAGTACAACCAACACAGAATTAAAGCGATGGGTCTGAAGGTCTGGGGAATCCACAGAAGCTTAATTAAAGTACAGTTCACAGAGAATACCAGAATGGATAGAATTGCAGAGAAAGAGAAAGATGGATTGTATACTCCAGTGATCTGCAGAGGGTTCCTCTGGGGCATTCAGCAAACTACTGCTAAGTATATGGATGTGAGAAAAGTAACTGAGGACAGGGAAAGAACCACCAAAAATAACTAGAGGAAACAGTACTTGGAATTCTTACAGTGCTGAGAACAATGCTTGTTCTCAGAATCAGATTGGAAAACCTAATCAGTTATGGGGCATGAAATAGAGTATTCAGAAGTGTCTTTCCTATCCAAAAAATATTTATCATAAGACAAAAAGGATCAAACTTTTTCCAAGTAACTGCATCCCAGAACATCTCAATAATTTACATGGAACTTAAAAAAATGTAATCTAGCACCTAACAAGGTAAAACCCACAATACCTGGAATCTAATACCAGGCACAACGTAAAGATAAAAATAAATTAACACACACAATTGGGAGAAAAAACAATTGAAGCCAACCCAGAATTGACACAGATATTAGAATTAGCAGACAAAGACATTAAAACTCATTACAATTGTTTTCTGTATGTTCAAAAGCTAGAGAAAAGACCAAATAGGTTAACAAGAAACATGAAAGATACAAAAAAGATCCAAAATAAACTTCTGGAGATGAAAATTATGTCTGAGATGAAAATTACACTGCATTGGGATTGATAGCAGATTAGACATTGCAGAAGAAAAGATTCATGAACTTGAAAATAAGATAGTAGAAACTAAGATAAAATACATGGAGTTTTATGGTTTGAATATTTTTGTCTCCACCAAAATTCAGGTTGAAACTTAATCCCCAATGCAGCAGTATTGGGAGGTGTGCCTTTTGGGGCATTAGATACCCTTGTAGAAAGGTTTGGTAGAGGAAATTTGTCCCCCTTTGCCCCTCTGCATTCTGCCATGTAAGGACATAGCATTCAAAGAGCCATCTTGGAAACAGAAACTAGACCCTTACTAGACAACAAGTCTTCCTACACCTTGATCTTAAATATCACAGCCTCTAAAACTGTGAGAAACACATTTATGTTCTTTATAACTTACCCAGTCCATAGTATTTTGTTATAGCAGTACAAGTGGACTAAGGCAGAGAAAAAAGGTTGAAATGAGAACAGAAACTTAATGAGTTGTAGAACAATATTGGTTAGCCTAATATATATGTAATTTATGCCTCTGAAGGAGAGGATAAAGAGAGAAGCACAGAAAAATTACTTGAAAATTAATGAAGTTTTTCCAGATTTGATGAAAACCATAAATCCAAAAAAATTGGAATAATTGGGAAAAACAATGAAAAAACAAATTTAAGAAGTTTGATGAACTCCAAGCATAAGAAACATTAAGAAAACTACAGTAAGGTATATCATAATCAAATTGCTCAAAACCAGAGATAAAAATAAAATAGTTAAGGGCTAGCCAGGTGGAGTAGTGGTTGTCAGCTGGATTTCACATGAATGACTGTGTGGTTCGAGTCCCAGATCTGGCAGCCCAGAAAATACGCTGGGCATGTGTACGTTAATGCCCAAAATCCAAACAGGAAAATCGGGGGGAAAGGATTGCAGTGTGGCCATACTCCCTGGGAGGGTTATTTCTCTCACTCCTTCTCTCTCTCTTTCACATGAGTGCATGTACCCTATAGCAAAAACTAAACTCTCTCTCTCTCTCTCTCTATGTATGTATGTATATATATATATATGTATGTATATATATATATACATACATATATATATAAGTATATATATATATGTATGTATATATATATATATACATACATATATATATATATATATAAGAAAACAGTTAAAAAGACCAGAGGGAAAAAGGCACATCGTGTACACAAAGTAAAAAATAAGATGATAGCAGATTAGAGACAGTGCAAGTGAGAAAGCAATGGAGAAATATCTTAAAAGTACTGATTGGAAAAACTGTCGCTCTAGTACTTTAAACTTTATAACCAATAAAATTATCTTTCCAAAACAAATGTGAAATAAAAGACTTCAGACATACGAAGGCTGAAATAATCATCAGTAGCAGACTTGTACTATAAGAAATGTTAAAAGAAGTCCTACAGGCAAAAGAAAAATGATACCAGATGGGATTATGTGCCCATCCAATGAATGAAGTTAGTAACTACATGGGCTAATATATAAGATATTTTTCAAATTAGTATAATCATTTAAAATATAACTGCTCGGACAAAAATAGTAACAACAAATAGTGGGATTTATAGAGAAATAAAATATATGAAAATAGTTCCACAAATACTAGAAGAGAAAGAAATGTAGGCTGTCTTTGTAGGATTCTTATACTATATGAAAAGGAATATAATATTAGTGTAAGTAAGTTTTTATAAGCGTAAGATACATACAAGGATATTTCAAAAAGTTCATGGAAAATGGAATTAAAGTACACATTTATTTTGGTACATAATTTTTTGAAATCTATAGTCTTTTTGTAATATGCATTTCCATTAATATTTTCAAGACTGCTCATACTATAAACTTTAAAACAACCACAAAATAACAAAAAAAGTTATGACCGATAAGCCCACTAAGAATAGGTACAATAATAAAAAGTAAAATATCCAAGAGAAGAAAGGAAAAAAAGAAAAAGCTTATGAAGAACAAATGAGAAAAATAAAAGACAATTAGCAAAATGATAGATTTCAACCTAACTATGAGGGCTAGCTCATGGCCTGGTGTTACGGGAGCTAATCCCACACGGCTGACTGCATAGAGTCCCAGATCTAGTTGCTTGAGACATACACTGGGCACTTGTGCATGCATGCCCCAAATCCCGAAAGGATGGGGAGGTGGAGGAGAAAGGATGGTGCTGTGACCACACCCCATCGGAGTGCTTGCTCCCATTTTCTCTTTTTCTGTCTCTCTGGTGAGTGAACATGCCTTCTAGCAAATTAAAAAAAAAAAAAAAGATAAACATAACTGTATGAAAAATCACACTAAATGAAAATGGTCTAAACATCCTGATTTAAAAAACCCTAAAAAGAGTTTTCTGCCAAGGGAAGATGATCATAAACTTAGAGGATGGTGGTATCACAAAAGTGGGGCTGCCATTACTGTTTCCTGTTGATATAAACCATAGGCAATAAACTCTCCCACCACTTCCTTGGTTCAGATGGGTCCCACTCAGTCCACTGTGCTCCAGCGGTAGCCCTAATTAAGGAAGTATGATTCAGCATACAGTGGCACTACCATTTGATATCTGAGCTACAGATCAGTGCTTCTTGTCCTCATATTGCTTTGTGGAGAAGCCCCACCTTGTTTCTCACAGTCTCCCTTCCCTAGTGCTCATTTCTGAGTTACAGACACCAGGCTATGTTCTAAACATCTATTTCTTCCTATTCTGAGGTGTTGTCCTTAGGGCAAGCCTGAGAGTGCTCATTCTTTTTTCCCTTAGGATGAGTATTCTTCCAGTAGTTGACTTTGGTTCTATTTCTGCCTCCACCAGTTCTTTGCATATGAGAGAGGCAGTCTTCAAAAAGTCCATGGAAAATGTGTATTATGAACATTTTTCATGGATTTCAAAAATCTTTTGCACCAAAATAAACTGGTACTTTAATTATGATTTTTGAGATCTTTCATAATCAGTTATTAAGGTTCATTAATTCTACTTCCAAAATTAATTTCAAATCTTTTTTTTTTTGGAGAGGTTTTTCGCTATAGGGCGCGTGCGCTCGCCAGACAGAGAGAGAGAGACATAGAGACAGAAAGCGAGAAATCACCCCCCAGGGGGGATGGTCACGCCGCAATCCCTTCTCCTCCATTCTCCTCTCGGGATCTTGGGCACGCACGCACACGCGCCCGGTGTGAGTTTTAAGCCACCGGGTCCGGGACGTGAACCGCGGTCGACTACATGGGAGTCCAGCGACATAGCCATTACGCTAACTGCTGGTTCCCTAATTTCAAATCTTTATTCCCACAACCAGCACCTTAACTAAGCTATCCCTTGTTGCTGCTGTGCTTTCCCAACTAATCTGCTTGCATGCACTCTTGCCTGTCTCAAACCTTACTCCACATAGTGATCAGTGTGAGTCTTTAAAAAAGATAAATTGGGGGCCAGCAGATGGTGTAACAGATGGTGTAGTGGTTATTTCACGGGACTTCCACATGGCCAACCACAGTTTAAGTCCTGGACCCAGTGGCTTGAAACTCACAACTGATGTGTGTGCATACATGCCCAAGATCCCAGGAGAAAAAAGGATTGCAGTGTGGCCATCTTTCCTGAGGGTTGATTTCTCACTTTCCCTCTCGCTATTTCTGTCTTGCTCTCCAGCAACCGCACAAGCTATAAGGCTAAAAGCCCATAAATGAATGAATGAATGAATGCATGAATGAATGATAAATTGAATTATGTTATATCCCCATGATGAGGAGACTCACACTTCTTACCCAGTACCTTTGGGTAGGAAGTTAGTTAAACCTAACTAGCTGCATGAGGGCCAACTCATACAGTTGCCACTTCCCCTTTTGTTCTTTACATTCCAGCCACCTTGTCTTGTTATTCTCTGAAGTTTACTGGCTCATTTCAACCTCAGATTCTACAGACCAGCTGTTTCCTCCTCTGAAATCATTCTCCCTTTATCTAGGTGCCTCTTACTCAGCCTTCAAGTTCCACTCAGACTTGACTTCCCTCAGGAAATGTATTCTCTGACTCCCAGAGAAGCACTGGCTTTCTTCTTCATTATATGCTCCTATGGCACCCAGATCAACTTATTCTTTTAAAGAATTGTTTATGTATTATTATTTAATTTGCTATACGGCATGTGCACGAGAGAGAGAGAGAGAGAAAGAGAGAGAGACGAAAAGTGAGAAAGCAAGCTGCCAGGTCCAGGATTCCAACCAAGGTGGGCCATGTGGGAGTTCAGTTCCTTGACCACCATGCCACCTGCTGGTCCCACCTATTTTTTTAAGACAGACTCTGTGTGTTGTGATCCTCTTGCCTTAGCCTCCCTGAATCACTGAGATTACAGGCACATGCCAACACACCCAGCCTTTAATATGGACCAGGAATTGAATCTACACTTATGTGGCCCCAGCCTTTTGACCATGTCTTAGCAGCATGCCACTGCAGCTGGGCCCTGGAGTTTTTCTGAAATAAGCATTATCTGCTAATTCATTCTCTGCATTTGCTTCTCCAGTAGGGAAAGCTCTCTGAGGAGTGGAATCATGTCTCTTTCACTCACTTTTGTGTGCCTAGTACCAGGCATTATGGCTGGCTTTGGAAGTTCAGTATAGTATTTCATTGAATCTATGATATGAGTTGTTATAAGATGCAATATTATTCAAAACACCAAGAAAAACTCTGATTTGGCTTCAATTTTAAGATGTAATCCAAGCTCAGAGATATGAAAATATGGAAAGGTATGTCTTAGAATCCAGGATATACTGTAAATATTAAACTGAGTAAATGAACAAAGAAGCCATTTTTGTCCAGCAGGTCCAAAAACTAATCCTCCAGTATGGCTGGACATTGAGCTTATGGCCTGAACTGGCAAACTAGGATGACCCCACTACACTTGAAAGTTTAGAATGTTGTGTGTATGACTGTTATCTAATTCTTGACTATGATAATTATATTAGACTAATCCTATAACCCATATTATTTCCAAATTTGTAGAACATACTGTCCATGGCATTCCACAAAAAGAGAAATCCATGCATATGGTTTGGAACTAACAAAATCTATGGGTAAAGAGATACTGTCATCATGTGAACCAATTACAAAATGTTAATTTCTTTTTTTAGATTTCTTTTAGGTAGCATTACATAGGGCATGAAACATTACTAAGTGTCAATTTCTGTTAAATATCTCTGCCTACCTTCAGATTCTCTTCAATGACATAAAGATGTTAATTATCTTTCCATAAGAAAGGGTTATTCAGGAAGTCAGCAGGAAATAGCAGGAGGAAGCTAAAAATAAAGACAAAGGGTGGGACTGTTCCAGGGTAAATTCAGAACTAGATGGTGGATTCACTGTGATTATTCAACATTGTGAACCATAACTTAAGAATATGGAAGGAATCTCTAGTTTACCCAATCCTTCCAATCATATCAATCAACCCTTAAGCATTTAAATAGCAATGGGTACTAAGGACTTTCATTTTAGAGGTTGAAGGGAAATTAGTGATGAGATGAGATTTAGTTGATGAGATGGGTGTAGCACAGAAATAAAGGAATAGGGTTTAGGGTTCAAATAAGTTTCAATTCTGGCTTTGGAGTTTACTTATATAACCTTGGGATTCAAGTTACTTTTCTAGAAAATGGGACCAATAGTATATATCTCATAGGGTCAAGAGGATTAAATAATATATGAATAAAAAACACTTGGAAGCAGGCCTGGCACCTAGAGTCAATAAATATCAACTTTTGTTATTTTTCTTCTGAAAAAGGAGAAAGAAGAAAATGCCTAAAGTGTGTTTTCTATTTCTATTCACTAGTGGTGCAATCTGTTGCTTTTTAACTTTTTTATTGAAACGTTAAAAAATACAGGTGAGAAAACGTTATCTGCTTCCCAGCCCCTCCTGGTGCCTTCTAATCACTATGTTTCCTACTTCTCATATCCAACCATAATTCTGGTTTAAGCACCATGGAATAATCTGCCTGCTCTGCTTTTAACTTTATAGGCATAAATTCATGCAGTGCATATTCTTTTTTGATTGGTAACTTTTCCTCAATATTAGATTGGAGAGATTCATCCTTGTTATCATATGTAATTGCAGTTCCTCCATTTTTATTTCCATGTAGTATTTCATTGTATGAATAGGCTACAATCTATTTAACCATTTTATTGTTGCTGATCATCCAGTCTGCCTGTCTTCAACCTTTTAGTTGTAACTAAATGATAGGTAATATCTTATACCTGGTTGAACTCTTAACACAATCATGCCTGTAAATTGATGAAAATGAGGCTTAAAATGGCTACAGCTCATAGAGGCAATAAACTGCAACTGAGTTAAGTTAGAATATCTGCTAAGGAGGACGGTGTGTGTCAAAAACTTGAGAGTATGGAGTGAAAGCCTCAGGAATTCCAAGGTATTCTTAATATGAAAGAGAAAAGGCAATCAGGAAACACTGTCTTTTCATCAAAGCTATGAACAAAGACGTGAACTGCATACAATATAAAGTGAATGCAATATGTACAACCAAAAGACTTAGGATTTTCAGAGCCTAGAGAATAACCTATTTCACAGACAAGAGCTTTCACCTGTAATTGGCATGGTACGTGCAATGTGATGAAACAAAAATTCTTAGTTCATCCTTGGAGGATCTGAATTGACTAGTGGTTTAAATCTTGGTTCTTCACTAGCTAGAAACATGAGTGTGGCAAATTGCTTAAATTCTTAAAGTTTCAATCTCCTTACCTATTAATTGGTGACACAAAATAGTCCTTACCTCTTGTGTTTGCTGTGAGATAATCTATGCAAAGGGTTTAGCTCAGTGAGAGGCATACAGAAGGAGCTCAATAATTGTTAACTGGGAAAGGTGGTGTTGCATAGTGATTAATCACACCAACTCAGAACCATACTGCCTGGGGTCAAGGTCTAGTGCTAGTGCAAGATCTAGCTCTGTATGACGGTAAGCAAGTTACTATTTAACTGCTCTCTGCCTTAGTATCCCTATCTAGAAAATGGGGACAGTAATAGTACCTACTTCATAAAGTTGATGACATGAAGTTTAAATGAATATATATCCTGGCACATGATAAATATACTGAAAACTTTCCCCCAGAGAATAATAAAATTTATAACCACAGTTCTCAGCTCTGGGCACACCTTGGAATCATCTGGACAGCTTTTTAAAATGTTGATGTCTGGGGCCATCAGATGGCATGGTAGTTAAGGCACTGGACTCCCATGTGGTGACTGTGGTCCGAGTCCCAGATGTGGAGGTTTGAAACCCATGCCGTGCATGTGTGTGTGCGTACCCAAAATCTCAGGAGGAGATGGAGGAGAATGGATTGTGATGTAGCCATCGCCCCATGGGGGGTTATTTCTCAGTTTCTCTCTCACTGTCTGTGTCTGTCTCTTCAATGAGTGCACATGCCCTATGGCAAAAACCTTTAAAAAACTAAAAATAAAATGAACAAAATGTTGATGTCTACCTCCTACTCCCAGATGGTTTTCTTTGTGGCAGAGTCTGGGGAAAGCTTTAAAATCTCCTCAACTGATTCTAATGTGCAGCAAATGTTGAAACCCCTGCTTTAGAGATCCTTTCTTAACAAGCCAATTAAATTCAAACACTAATTCCTACTCTGATCACAAAGCATCGAGAACCATTCTAGTACTTTAATAATATCTACTCAGGACCTTTCCTCTATAGGTCACATGCAGAGTTGAATAATCCATGACTTTCTCCATAAGGAGTTATGGTGTATTAGAAGCAAGCATACACGGGCCCTGATCACTAAGCCATAAGTCGGCATGCAGTGATTGAGACAAGACACAGAGCCAAGGCAGGGAAGAGAGAGGAGCCATTTACAGTTGATGGTGCTCTATGAGGGTGTCATGTAAGAAGCAGCATACACCTCGAGTAGTTCTAGAAAAATAGAAAGTGAATTACACTTCGTTATTAGCTTTTCCATCTCTGAAAGAATCTCTGAGACCCCTTCTGCTAGCAACACAAAAATCTAAGATTCTGAGACCAGTTTGTGTGTAGTTTGGAAAATGTTTAGATATTCCAGTTTCTTTAAGGTGTAGTCACTTTTTGAGATCAAACTAAAGATCTTCACCCTCTTTTTCTGTAAAGGCTGAAAAATTGTTTGCTTTAGGAATTTCATGTATTAGGTTGTTGGGAAAGTCATGACATATTATTCTATGTTTTTCTATGTAAAAATACATAATGACTTTCCTGACAACTCAGTAGTTGCTTCATATTGGAACCCATGTCATCTCAGGTCCTAGCTGAAATCCAAAGAAATCCTTAAGTTCAAAAGTACAAATAGCCATGGGACCAGCAGTTAGCGTAATGGCTATGTCGCTGGACTCCCATGTAGTCGACCGCAGTTCGCGTCCCGAATCTGGTGGCTTAAAACTCACGCCAGGCGCGTGTGCATGCATGCCCAAGATCCTGAGAGGAGAATGGAGGAGAAGGGATTGCAGCGTGGCCATCCCCCCTGGGGGGTGATTTCTCACTTTCTGCCTCTCTGTCTCTCTCTGTCCGGTGAGCGTGTGCACCCTATAGCAAAAACCTCTCCAAAAAAAAAAAAGTACAAATAGCCTTGGGACCAGCAGTTAGCATAATGGCTATGTCGCTGAACTCCCACGTAGTTGACCGTTCTTCGAGTCGAGTCCAGACCTGGTGGCTTAAACTCATGTTGGGTGCGTGTGTGTGCGTGCCCAAGATCCTGAGAGGAGAAGGGATTGCAGCATGGCCATCCCCCCGGGGGGTGATTTTTCGCTTTCTGTCTCTGTCTCTCTCTTTTTTCTGGTGAGCGCATGTGCCCTTATAGCAAAAACCTCTCCAGAAAAAAAAAAATTTAAAAATGTACAAGTAGCCTTTAATGACTTAAAATCAGAAGAAAACAAAAACCCACATTGCTTTTTCTAGGTAAAGACAAGGAGACTCATTTTCTGGCATTTGGGCTCCCATGGAAGAGAATGAGGCTGCATCTTTGGCTCATATCTGCTATAAAGAGCCTAGATGAGGAGCCTCCTGGACACCTCAGTTCAAAGGGTGAGCTTGCATGCAAACAAACTGGGGAAACAAGAAGGGACAAAGGATGCTTGTGTCAGCATCCTGAGAAGCCTCCGGATCAGCTGTGACAGTGCTGAGGAAGCAAAGCCAATATAAAAATAGCCTGTCTGAATGACCTCTTACCTAAACCATTATTTTATTGTTACTATTGTTATTATTTCTTTGGTTAGATTACTCCATGAGAAGTATCTATCAAAGAAAATGAATATAACACTGCTTGATACTATCAGAGAAGCAAATTTTATAAAAATGTTCTTAGAATAAAATAACATACTGTACACAGCCAAGATTCTCAGTGGTAAAGAATAGTCAGTTAAGAAGACATGGGCTCCTGGTTATGTCAATTCCCTTTCATTTGCTCCATATCTTAAAGGCAGGTTAGATGGGTGGTTCTCAATGACTAAACTCTACTGATGTATATGTTCATCTGTTCATTCAATCAACAGCCATTCATGGAACATAAATCATTGACTCAATGCTAATATAAGGAGCAAGCTGGGTAAAGATCTTTGTCTTTTTGGAACTTGTAGTCAAGCTAAAGAAAACAAATAGTATACCATAAACACAATTTTAATAGAGTTTGATATAAACATAGTGTTGCTATACAAAGATAAAGTGCTGTAGGAAAACAAACAAAAATTGAAAAGTTGAGTTGTATCAGGGTATTGATGAGGGCCTAGATAAAAGTGGTAATGTCCAGAACAGGCTTTATTGAGAAGGTAAGGTTTAAATAAAGATTTGGAGAAAGTAGAGAGGTAAGCCAATTAGTATCTGGGAGCAGAGCATTGCAGGCATAGGGAACAGCCATTGCAATGGCCTAGAGGTGGCAGTATGTGCTTGGTGTATTCAGGAAACAGCAAGGACGCTGGCGTGCCTGGGGCAGCGAGCAAGGAGGTATTTCAGTGGGAATGAGGTTCAGACGCAATGGGGATCATTTTGGATGACATTGTTCACCATGGAGAAGGCACTGGCTTTTACTCCGAGTGAGATGGAAGCTATGAAAGGTCTTTGAATAAAGAGATGCTAAACAAGATTTTTCTGGCAATTGTGTTGAGAATATAATATAGTCAGCAAAATAGAATCAGGGAGATCACCCAGAGAGTGTCACAGTAACCAGGTATAGTGACAGAATTCTTAACCACTCCCCCAGTATTCCCAGTTCCTAATATGCACATTCCTGCTAGTTATTCAATCAAATGCTAATCTAGTGATTACTATGAAGGGGTTTTACAGATATAATTGAGATCTCAAATCAGTTGGCCTTAAAATATGGAGACTATTATATGAAACTGATCTAATTAATATGCCCTTTAAATCTGGAACTGGAAGAAGTCAGAGGCTTGAAATACAACAAGGATTTGATGCACCGTTGCTGACTTGAAGACGGAGGGAACTGTAGGTAAAGGAATATGTACAGCTTCTAGGGACAAGGACAGCCTCTGGCAAAGAGCCATCAGTAAGGCAATGGGGACCTTGGCTCTATAGATGCAAGAAACTGAATTCTGCCAATAAAAATGATCTTGGAAGCAGATTTCCTCCCCCACCCAACCTCCAGAGAGCACCTAGCCAGCTGACACCATGATTTCAGCATCATAGGACCTTGAGCAGAGCACCCAGTCACGTCATGTAAGACTTCTGACTTACAGAGCTGTGAGCAAATAAATGGGCTGTTTTAAGTTACAGTTGTTTGTTACATAGCAATAGAAAATTAATACATAGGCTGAGAGCTTACTAATATTTCCTACTATGACAAGGTATTTATTAGGTCATCGGAACAGTCATGACATATTTTTCTGCTTTTCTATGCAGAAATGCATCATGACTTTTCAGATGACCCAATATACTTATTTTAACTTATAAACATAATGTCCTTTCGATAGATGAATGCCTTACAATACATACACACAAACACACAACTCTCTCTGAAGAAAGAAGCATACCTAGTATATGCATAAAAGGGAAAGCCTCTCTTCGTTAGTGGGGTGTTTAAGTCAGTATGTTTATCCTCAGCATGCTCCTGCTGCTTTCTGGGCATGACATGTTTTTTAAAGAGAAGTAGCCCCTCCACAATAACCTAATTGGGACTTCTTCTGGAAAGCTGTGAAAAAAAGAATTGTCCAAAGTATTTGAGAAAGCTACCTGGAAGAGGTGAGATTATAAGAGTGATTTGAAAATTAGGGAAGAAGAATATTGCCAGACTAAATATATAGAGTATCACAGGATTACTTCACAAAAACTAGTGTTATATTGGTCATTTCCTAAAAAATACATGGCCAGCAGATGGTGTGGTGGTGAGCAACCTGGATCCCACATGGCCGACTATGGTTTGAGTCCCAGACCCAACAGCCTGAGAAACATGCTGTGTGTGTGTGTGTGTGTGTGTGTGTGTGTGTGTATGTGTATGTGTGCCCAAAATCCTGAGAGTATAAGGGACTGCATCATGATCATCCACTCTTAGGGGATGGCCTTTCTCTCTCTCTCTCTCTCTCTCTCTCTCTCTCTCTCTCTCTCTTTCTCTCTCTGGAGAGCACATGTACTCCATGGCAAAAATCTGCAAAAATAAAAAACACACACAGTAGCATTGGGAATTTGTGTTCAGAGGAAAACTCCATCTATGTACAAGAAAATTTAATACATTTCCCTTCTTCCAGGAAGTTCCTGACTGGACCATGGATCTTTTACTAAGCAGCCATAGCCCTCTGTACTCAGTTCCATCACAACCTGTATCAGTTAACTTTTACTGCGTAACAAACTACCCTAAGATTTAGTCACTTATAGTAATAGCCATTTATTCACAACTTTTTAGGTCAACAGTTTGGACTGGGCTCAGCTGAATGAATTATTTCTGTTCCACATGGTAATAGTTAGGCTCACTGATGGGTTTGCATTCTCTTGGTAGCTGATGGCCTCAACTCTGTGGTGACTATCTAGCTGTCACCTTGGTGACTGAAACCTATCCATGTGTCTCTCATTAGTCAACAGGCTAGCCTGACCTTATTCACATTGCGCTGGTCATGTGTTCCCAAGAGCAGCAAGAAAGAACCATTTCCAATAAGCAAGCATTTTTCCAGTCTCTTCTGTCATATTTTCTTTATCTCACTGGCCAAGGCAAATCACATAGCCAAGGTTACAGTCATTGTAGGAGGAAGGTGTTACCCAAGGGCATGGATAAAGGAATGGAATTATTATAGCCAGTTTTATAAAAACAAAAAACAAACCAACAAAAACTACCCCATTTCCCTTATTACATTGAGTTATAATCTATTTTATGTATATGTAAGTCTTCTGGGGAATTTTTCTTTTCTTTTTTTTTTTTTAGGTTTTGTCATAGGGTGTATGTGCTCACCAGACACACACACACACACACACACACACACACAGAGAGAGAGAGAATGAGAAATCATCCCCCTGGGAGAGATGGCCATGCTCCAATCTCTTCTCCTCCATTCTCCTCTCAGGATTTTGGGCACGTCCAAACACATGCCCAGTGCGATTTTTAAGGTGCTGGGTCTGGTACTTGAACTGCTCAGTTGGTCATGTGGGAATCCAGTGCCTTAACCATAACATCACCTGCTGGCCCCATGTCAGTCTTTTTAAGGACTAAATTTCTGTTTCTTCTTGTCTACATCCTGACACTGTGTTACATGTTCCACCATAGTTTATTTTTCTTTCACTGTCCTGGGTTTATAAATACTGAAGTCACTTAGAGTGTATGATCCAGCATTACCCATTTTAATGTAAATAGAAAGAGTTCTAAATAATATTGAACCTCAAAGTGCTATCTCTCAAAGACTTATGAGTCTCACCAGGACTTGAGCAGAACACAATCTGCATAGTTTCTCCCACTGTCAGCTTCCCTGCAAAGGCTGTTAACAACATTCTTAAACTAAAGTGCCAACGGAGCTCCAGCCCTGTCCCATGAGAATTCATACACATCATCTCGTTGCATATTTTTATCGCGCACTCACTACATCAACGACTCTTTGCTTTGCAGTGGCTCTGGAAATGCCAGAAGGGAAAGTTTATGATGTCTCCCACATATGCAGACATCTGGCTAAAGCAGGAAGTCCTGCAGATCAATTTGCCAAAGCTTAGCATTCTTACTTTGCAACCACCATATACCCAATAATTTCATAAAATACTGATTATGTACAAAAAAAAAAAAAAAAAAAAAAAACTTGTTCCTAACCTCTTTCGGAAATACCTAGGTCTAACCTAGGAAAGTCATTCAGATTAGCTGGGGAATATACCTGGTTCAAGTGGCAATCATCTTTATGTTTTAGAGCTAAAACAGATTTTTTATGTCCTTATTCCAAAACTCCTGTAGGCATCAGTCTTACTGCTGTCATAATTTCTTTTACTGTAATCCATAGTTACAAGCATTCTGGTGGAGGGTCAGGCAACACCAAACGTCGCAGGACTCTGGCCTCTTTTGTTTTAAATTCCAAGCTTGTCCTGGGTTTGGCAGCTGCTTCAAATGGTCCAGCTGGTCTTAGTTGACCAGATGGCTGAAAAGTAAAGGGGAAATTTCCTTATGTAGGAAATAGGGCAGCCCAATTAATAATGGCTAAAAACAATGCCTCCGGATGTGTGTTCCAAGGAGACAGTTATGGACCTGTCAGAGTTACTTACATACCTTGGTCTTCCCAGCTGTCCCCCTCCCAGTGCTTGTTTTCACCTCTACAGTCTCTGGGTTGCAGACACAAATGAGGACACAAGACACACACAGGAGTGGCTACAAATTATTTGGCTTTAATGACAAACATAGAATAAAGGAAAATAATTATTTTACCCCATTCGGCCATATGCAAAGCCTGCGTGATGTCTCACAGTCTTCCATTCAATTCATCCTGATATTTTTCTGTAGGTCAGAGAGATAATCATACACCCAGTCTTTAATCTGCCACTAAGGGTTTCATGCTCCAAACAGTTTGTATAGCCTTTTGGAGGTTGGCAGAGATGTATATTTAAAAACCAATTTTATAGCTTCACATGGGAAGTTACCAGTGGAACAGATATCATGCTGGCATTTTATTTTCTTATATTTAGGGAAGGGATTGAACTTCTGAAAAACAGAAATTAAAATTAAAACACACACACGCACACACACATGCACACTTTGGTTGGCAGGGAAGCAGGAAATTAACTTGGAATCAAGAAACAAGTTTCTTACTTGAAGCGTGTTAAAATTTGTGAAGCATATTGGAAACCTGCCCAGATTATCTCCTAGAAAACCTTATTTTATAAGCATAGCACAAATATTATGAGTAGAAGGTCCTCATTGCCTGGAATGACCTTTATCTCCTCCTACTTCACCTATTTAATATGCTTCATAAATTCAGGTTGGGCTCCTTCCTTCAGGCTATTTTCCTAATGAGGCTTTTTCTCTCTCTCCTTCCTGTACTTCTTCCCTCCCTCGTTTTCTCTTCTTCCCTCCCCCATTCCTCTCTTCTCCACTTAATAAGTTAGATATCTTTCTCGATTGTCCTTGTATTTCATATTGTTTAAAAATCACTGTTCCATATGTCTTCCTCTGCCAATTAGATTACAAGCTCCTATGGGTATGGTCTGTGTTTTTTCTTTGATAAATGCATGACACAGAAAAAATGTTCAACAAGTGTTAGTTGAATAAATGAATCACCATTAAAGTACACTGGGAATACCACTTAACTACATATATTTTCACTACTGTTCATCCATTCATTCACTGACTCTTTGCTGTGTACCTACTGTCAGTCAGGTGTTGTGCTAACTGGTAGATATATAAACATGGGAGAAAACAAAGTCCTTGGTCTCATAGGGATAAAAGTCTAAAATTAAGAATGTTTATTTATAAACGTAATGATAGTATGGAACTGGGATATTCCTGTTGCATCAGAATTTCTACTAATGCCTTACTCTAAAGGGAGAGTCTATACACATACATGTAAGATGCAGGGCTTTCTAAAAGTGAGAAAATGCTCTCTAGAGACCATTATATCCAATACTCTCTATTTTTTTATAGAAAGCTAGGCTTTTAAAAAGTGCCTTTATTTCTTCATAGAGAGAGAGCACAAGTGTGCATGTGTGCCCTGACAGGGTCCCCATGCTGTGATCTATCCCCAGTCTCAGCTGGCTTGGATCAGTGGCACACATATGTGTCCTGCATACTCAGGGATGGCCTAGGATGTGAACCCAGAGCCTTTCCCATGTGGGTCCAGCTGTGACACTCATATGCAACTGCTTGGTCCCCCAAAATTAGACAGTTGCAAAGAATTAATTGAAGTAATAGAATTTGTGGATAGCAACAGTGCTATCCATAATGACATCTTCCCTACCCTCTTAAAGATGGGAGAAGGTGGTTCACCCCTATTCCTATAAGAGAAAAGACTTGCATCTCCACATGTTATTATATTTGCTGAGGCACTGAAATTCAAAAAACATTGTCTCTGGATCAGAGAATAGAAGAGTTCCTAGGAGAACCTCTCATGTGTGCTCAGTAGTTTGGATTTGTATCAAGACATGAACACCAATACCTGTTTCTTGCATGGATAAATTATGAAGGCAGTAGGTTAGTTGAAATATCCAAGACAGAGTGGTGAAACTAGAAGGGTAAGCAGTTGGTTAAGTTGCATTTCCACCATTAGCAACACAAGAATGCATGAATTCTTAGTAGGCCAAATAAATATTTAGGATGAAGATAGCCAAATGTGAGTCATCTTGGAATCAAGTCAACTAGGAGGGTTGTCTGCTTGAGTAAGGGGACCCAGCAATAGGAAGTCATATGAGATATGCTGATAGGAGGCCATAGCTAAGGGGTCATTGTAAGACATCAGCCAGAGAGTACATTTGTCACCTGGCAATGATGTAGTAGGTGGGATCCTCTGGAAGTGCCATAGGACTCAAGTCAAGGTTAACTCATAAGGAAGCCTATGTACAAAAACCGAGCTAAACAATCTCATCCTCATTTAATTTTTATAAAGAGTATATAATAATGCTCTCATTATAGAAATGAGGAGACAGGCTTAGATATGTTGGAAGAGCTAAGATTTAGGTCCAGGCCTACCTGTATTTCAAATGACATCTTTGACATGTATTCTTAACTTTCCAAAATCTGCAAGAGACCTCTGGAAAAGAGGACATTCTCCAAAGAAATTCCATTCCTTTTTGGCACATGCCATATTATTATGAAATATTTAATAGTTATATTAAAACTATAATATATTTCTTTGAGACTTTTATCCATATATTCTTCTTTCTAGTCTACTCTTTTATACAGTCTCACATGGAGGAATATGACTGTCAATTTATCCATTCAATGAAGATCTTTTTTTTTTTCTTAGACATTTTTGCTATAGGGCATGTGTGCTCACCAGACACAGAGACAGGAAGCAAGAAATCACCTGGCCACATCACTCCATTCTCCTCTCTGCATTTTGGCATGTACACACACACACACACACCTGACATGAATTTTAAGCCACTGGCCCCAGGACTCGAACCACAATTAACTACATTAGGGTCCAGTGATGTAACCGTTATGCCATCCACTGGTCCCCAATGAGGATCTGTTGATCATCTAGTTTAAGTAACTGAAGTTACAAAAATGAAGTTACAAGTTTCCTCTCTATATGTAACATTCATCCCATTGAGCATCTTCCCATACTCACTCTAATCATCCCCAATTTCTTCCTTCTTCTTATTGAAAATTTTAAAGTTTCAAAGACATTTAATTTTTCTAATTTTTAGAGAGATTTTTGCTATTAGGTGTGTGCACTCACCAGAGAGACAGAGAGACATAAAGCAAGAAATCACCTCCCCAGAGGGGATGACCATGCCACAGTCTCTTCTCCTCCATTTCCCTCTAGGAATTTTGGGCGGGCACGCACCTGCGCCCGCCCAGTTCAAGCCTCCAGGTCTGGGACTCAAACTGCAGTCAGCCAGGTGAAAGTCCAGTGACATAACCATTATGCCATCTGGTAGTCACGGTTTTTCTAAATTTTAAAGATATGCATCTTTTAAAAAGTTATACATATGTTTTGTGGAACACAGACACAAACATTATACATAAACATGAGGATCATACTTGTAAAAACAGAAACCCCTAACTATCCAAGATGGTAAAACAAATGATGATGAATATATCAAATAGACTAATATTAAGTTCTTAAAAATTAGGCTCATAATAGATATGTAGTGCCATTAGGAATGGTACATAGTGTAGAACCCTATGAACGTTTGACCTCAATTTTCTGTGGGCTTACCCATGAATGCACATAGGAAAGAGACTTGAAGGAAATACACTAAAGTCTTACCGATATTGTTTTACTGGATGGTTAACATTAACCATGTTTCCTATCTTTTCTATAATAAGTACGTCTTATTTTTTGCTATAGGGCATGTGCGCTTATCAGAGAGACAGAGAGATACAGAGAGGCAGAAAACGAGAAATCACCCCCCAGGGGGGATGGCCATGCCACAATCCCTTCTCCTCCATTCTTCTCTCGGGATCCTGGGCATGCATTCACATGCGCCCAGCATTGAGTTTAAGCCACGGGTCCAGGACTCAAACCGCAGTTGACTACATGGGAGTCCAGCGACATAGCCATTACACTAACCGTTGGTCCCAGTATGTCTTATTTTTAAATTATAGTGTGCATTCATGCTCTCTGAACACTGTGTTGCAGTAGGCCCTGGAACAGCTGTACAATCAGCACAGTGGAGCATCTGGTCAGGAATTATAGTGTTTATAAATTGAAATGAGTATTTCTATGTGTGTGTGTGTATGTTGGCCGTGTATAGTTAGTTGTTTATTTTGCATGACACACTTTTCATCTCATATTGGTTTCTCACCACCATCCACATGAATCATATTTCCTTACGGTCAGTTGAGAGCCAGCCTCATTTAATAATAACCTAAGAAAAGTACATGCAGGAAGATAAGCCTGCTGGTGGCAAAAGGATAACCATTGTGAGTTCAGAACCAAATATGATTTTTGATTATACCCTCTTTTGGTGTATTTGAGTTCCTACTTGCCTCTACATGCAAATCACTAATCAGTGGCCATTTATTTAGCAATAATTTTGACCATTGAAGTAGAATCCGAATAGCTTCTTAGAATGAATAACACATTTTTTAAAATTTAAGCTCCCATTTTGAAAATAAATGACTAGTCTTTTCATAGCACTGAGCAGTTAGAGGCTAAATGTCGTATGTTTTGACATTATCTGCCCACAATTTGTCACCAATACTTTAGCTGTCTATTAAATTGTAAAATACATGTTTATGCATCCTGAGATTTAAAGACATGGCATGCAGTGATGGTAATAACTAATAACTAACCAGCAATAAGCAAATGAACCTGTTTAAGAGTGGGCACAGAGTGGATTAGAATTCTTTTTAAATTTAGGTAAAATTGATGTGTGATTGTGTAGCTGAAAAAAGTTCTTAATGTTTCTGACATCTGTATCCCAATGGAAATCTGACACAGGTACATTATTTGAGGGGAGTTTGAAAGTTTATGGAAAACTATGTTTATTTTATGAAAAAAAAATTGAAACCCATGCACAGTTTTTCAGAATATGCATTTTCCACGAATTTTTTGAAGACCCCCCACACACATAAAAAATTTTCTTTTGAATGATCAAAGAAAAAGTATAAGAAATAGCTCTGTTCTTTTCCCTTTGAGTATAAAATACCTAGCATTTATCTTTGGAAGCCTGGGACTTAATAAGCGGTATGACTATTTCCCCAGTATCCAGTCCACATCCATTACAGCCACAGACTCCTCCATGTGTCATCTTATCTTCCAAACACAGGAGATAATGTGCAACATGATCTAACATTTCTCATCATGTCAGATGCAGTACAACCAAACATAAGCTCAAGCCAGCACAGATAGAGGATTACATCTCAATTATTTTCCTGGAGCTGGGTTTTGGAGAGACTGCTCAACCAGGATGAGTGTATATACTGAATACTAAATTGAACTCACACTCCTGGAAAACTGGCTCAATGTGTTTGGTGTCAGGGAACAGCCCACATAGGCACGCTTCTGGGGTGCTGAGGCATTTCACAAGCAGCACATTTATGTTTATTTGCTTAAGTAAATATTACAAACACAGGGGACCTTACATAAAAATAGATTACACAGTCACTTATGGACTATTATTCAAGGTGCTAAAAAATCAAAAAAAAGCTGCATGTCCTTGATAGCCACCTCACGCTATTCTGTGAACCAGCCACAGTTCTTGAAATTTTCACCATCCTGTGTGACTCCACTGTTAGTTACTTCTCTAGGTAACTGTCACTTGAAAATAGTACCATATCAGCCTTTAAGGGAAATTATGGCATAGCAGAGATTCATGTATCTGATTTGTTACACCTTTATTCTTACATATTTATTTCTTATGCATGCACATTGATATAGCTTTTCTGTGTACATTTCCAGGAGCCTAATTTAAACTTTTATTACAGTAAATGACTTCACTGACCATATGAATCACAATAGCCTCACCAATAAATATTTTACAATACAGCCTAAATTGTATCAATCTTATTCCATTTCTGCAAGCTTCATGGTTCATAAACAACCAAGATCAAAAGCACTCAGGGGCTTCTTAATATTCCTGACCTGTGTTTCTGCCTCTACTCAATGCCTCTTCTCTCTCAATCTCAATTCAACTTTCTCCTTGCAGATATGATTTTGAGGGTTCCCTACATCCTAATTCTCTCAAACTCATTGTTTTGTTCTCTTACTGCCTTGGCATCTCCAACAGTGCCATAGGAAGGCAAGTAAGTATTTGTGCCTTCACAGAACTCTCCAGCCCATGGACCTTTGGTAAACCTATCGGGTCATTTCTTGTCAAGAGAAGGGATTTCTTACCTTTGGCAGAGACGCTCTGGAACCTGAACTCTGAGTGGTCATTGTTAAGACTGTGGTGATGCCCAGTGCTACCCTGGCAGGGGCTGCATCCATATTTATCCAAAAGGAGACCCAGGATAAAATAACTATCAACAGACTGGGGATGTACATCTGGATCAAATAATATCCCATCTGTCGTTCCAGATGAAACTTGACCTCGATGCAGGTAAACTTGCCTGGAAGCAGAAAATGATCATGTAAAGTCTAGTTTGAATCTATCTTTCCCATTCCAGTATTCTACTTTTTAATTTTTTAAAAGAATATTGCAGACGGATTTGGAAGATTGTACAAAATGCTCACCCTACATAACCAATTTAATTCTTCTCCAACTCTACCAGGAATGGGAATAATCACATGAGTGATCTAAAGTCACTGGACCAAAACCATACAATATATTTAATTTTTAAATTTTTTTATTACAAATCAAAAATTACAGATTTTTTTAAACAGAGAACTTTACATTCTTTTGTCTGTTAAATGTTTCTTCCCTTTGCCCTTCCTACCCACCCTCTACCATCCACCCCTCAACACCCACTCCCCTCCCTTATGGTCTCTGGTTTTGACACTCATCCTCTCTACTATCGTATCTTCAGGTCTTTCAATTTCTTCCATAGAGCGCAGACATTCAATACATATTGAATGGGGATATACAGTGTGTACCTTTTAAAGTCTGGCTCACTTCCCTTAACATTAAGCCCTCTAGATTCATCCACTTTGCATCAGACAGTAGGGTCTCATTGTCTCTTATGGATGAGTAATATTCCATAGTGTATATGTGCCATAGTTTTTCAACCCAGTCATTAGTTTTGGACACTTAGTTTTGATTGATTCTTTGGCTTAGCAATTGTAAATAATACTGTAATAAATACAGATGTGCAAGTGTCTTTCTGACAGAGTGTTTTCCTATCCCTTGGGTAAATACCATGGAGTGGGATTAGTATAATTAATTTTAAATATCTGTGTTGGGGGCCAGCAAGTGGTGTAGTAGTTAAGGCACTGGACTCCCTCATGGCTAACCATGGTTTGAGTCCTGGACCCAGCAGCTTAAAACTCATGCTGGGCACTTGTGTGTGTCTCCAAATTCCAGTATAGTGTGTGTGTGTGTGTGTGTGTACACACTATGTAACTGTTGAAACCATTCCGTTATAACTAGGAAAGTTTACCAGAGGGTGAGGGGAGGGAGTTCCAAAAGTATTTAAATAAAACTGGATTTATCTTTGTGTTATCCATAGAATATTTGCTAGCCTGTGGTTATTGCCTAGGGGATATTTAGAAGATTCCTAGAAATAGTTTACAGTGCTATTTTGTCTATAAAAAAGAATTTATATAAAGATATTAAAGCTTTTACACTAGTTTCTGCTATTATGAATGGGAGTAGGTGAAACAGATTCATGCTTTTCAAATTGTAATTCTCTTACTCTAATGAAAAACTGGAAACCACAGTTAAGATAGGCAGTTGTAAGAGACTCTTAGTGATTCCAAAGTCAGAATGCAGAGCCTGTATGCTTATGAATGACATTGTAATTTTTAAATCTTTTCTTCACTACTAACTGTGTGATTTAAGGCAACCTACTTAGCTTCTGTGTTTCTGTTTATTTATCTATAAAACAAGGATAGACTGTATGTTGTAAAATGGCTGTGATAATTAAATACGAACTATATGTAAAGTACCAGGCACAGCATACCCAGAAAATGCTCAGTAAATGTCTAAAGTTCTTAGAATTGTATGTATTTAACAAACATGGGTGTATACGTGTACAAAATTTAAATGATTTTTTTAAAAATAAACTTCAAATTGGCAGAAAATTTTCACATTTACAGTAAAAAGAAGAAAAAAATGATTTTAGCATACTATTAAGAAAGAGATGTTCCTGCCTGTTTCCACTTTTTTCCCTCTTTAGTTGGCTTGGAGTTAGAACCCCAGAAGGTAATTTGGCTTAATCCACACAAATTATGAGATAAAGTTGGGTTCTTCTTGGTCAAAAGGAACACCTTAGAGTCTGGTTTTAGTTGCTTCATAGGAAGTCACTGTTGACTGTTGGAACAAGTGTTCATGAATGATACTCCTTAACAAGTGACCTAGGCCAGTCACTGGACAAACCATCATGTCTTGATTGACCCTCCATATTCAGTTTGCATGTTATTGAAAATCAGGACATTCACAGGAAAAGTCATCAGCTTTACTGGGCAGGTAGAATCTTTCAGGCAATAACAGATGCCTGCTTGTTGCTATCACCTCAATTCTCCACTCTACCCTGTGTGTCTGTCAGCACTGTTGATAACACATGGCTTTAGAGCCAGCCGAATTCCCACCAGCTGATTTTCTTGCAAACTCCATTAGGGCCCAAGACTGGAGACCAAAGCAGCTCTATTTCTAGGTTTTAAATATGTCTATATTGTTATCCCTCTCTTCCACTAAGGCAGAGACTGCAAATTGACCTGAGGATCCCATGTCAAGGGTGGATGCGAAGCACAGACACTGTGGCGCAGCAGTAACGCAGTGTCATACAAATCTGGAAGCCACATAGCCAACCATGAATTTGGACCCTGGTTTGGCCTGGAAACATGCCAGGCATGCATGTAGGTGCCAAGGATCCTGAGGAGCTGGGGGCTGGGAAAAGGTGATCACAGTGTGATGAGACCCTGTTGAGGGCTGTGCCACTCTCACACACACTTATGCAGGCACTCTATTATTTAAAAAAAAAAAAAGAAAAAGAATGCCAGAAAGGAGCCAGAATTCAGACTTTTCTTGAACCACTAAGGAAGTCTTCTACACCTTTCCTCAGATTTATTTGACAACAGATGGTTGACAAAAGAATAGCAAAAAATTCCCAATTCTCTCTCCTTGTCTCCATGTTCTGTAGAAGCTGTCTGTTGTGTTCACTGACCTACTTCAGAAGGAACAGGAATCTTACCTGTTGAAGGGATTTTTAACCAAAAAAGATCTATATCATGTACTTCCATTACTTGGTAAATATTGCAGCAATCAAGATTATAGGATATATACCTGGAGTTGCAAATGGAAACCACTTGGGTTTATCATGCCCCAAAATACTTACCAGTGTTGTAGTGCTTTGTACAGTAACCAAGTTCCTTCTCTTCTTTCAAAATAAACTGGGGCAGGGTCAGTCCTTCAGCAACTTGCACTGGCCCATCACTTAACCACTCAAATATCAGGTCATTCATTGTATAACCAACTAGAGTAAAGAAATCATAGTGAAAAATTGAATGTGTCTTTTCAAGAAAGCTCTTAAATCTAGCCATGTAAGGAAACAAACAAGGAAATAGTCTAAAGCAGACACATGCCCAGTCAGTTCACAGCAATTTTTAATAAAAGAGGTACAATCATCACGATAACTACATGACACTGGAGCAAAATAAAGTGAAGATAGCAAGCTGTTTCTGGATGATTCTTTTTTTCTGTGTAATAAGAGAATGGAATCTATCTATAAAGTCTATTTTCTTCTGCCATATTATTCACGATTTCTGTGGAACAAACAAACGAACATAAAAATCCTTTGAAATTGTCTTTATTTGCAAAAGCTATGTCTGTGGCAATCCAATAAGAGAATCCAATTCACCAGTCAGTTTTAGTATTTCAAATGGAAATCATTCTTTTTTTTTTTTTTTTAAGAGAGCGAGAGAGATTTTTGCTATAGGGCATGTGCACTTACTGGAGAGACAGACAGAAAGGAAATCAACCCCCAGGAGGTATTGCCACACTGCAAACCCTTCTCCTCCATTCTCCTCTTGGAGTTTTGGGGGCACATGCATATGTACCTGGCATGAGTTTCAAGGTACTGGGAACGGGACTTGAACCACAGTTGGCCATGTGGGAGTCCAATGATGTAGCCATTATGCCATCTGCTGATCCCCATTCTTTTTTTTAATGAGAATGACTTTATCATGAGCCTGCCTAAAGCATTCCCATTGCAAATTGCTCTCCCCCCCGCCCCCGGGTCTACTAGCTTTACTTTCAGAAAGCTTATGTTATGATAGCAAATGGGGAAAGGTATAGACAGATAACCTAAAAGGAAGTTGCAGGATATGCTAAGTAACCATATTCATTTGTGCTAGTGTCTTGCTAATTATTAATTATAATTACTACTATGAAAAGTGTAATTGTTAATATGAAGTAAAACAGATTCCCTATTATATCATGTCCTATTGTTATATATGACTCAAACTGCTCAAGGTAAGCTTGTTATCTTTGGTTTTAGTAAATCAAAGACAACTCTTAGTTTCCAAGCTCCTGCTAACTAGGTCATTATTTAGTGCTTCTGCATCTTTCTTTACCCTAGAAATGAAGGCCACTCTTCTTTCTTATGTCACCTTTTTCTACCTTCTCTCTTTGTTTGTGATATCTGAACTCTTAAAATGAGAGTATAAAATTTTTTTAAATGAGAGTGATAAGGACAAAGGATATTATGAGGTCTGTGACTGGCCAATAACCTCAGCATGTTTTTGTTTAAGTTTATAGATTCTTATTCTTGTTTACTGCAAAGTAGTGACTCACCAAAGTAAAAATCAATGACAAATTTAATTGGAATCTACTCTGTTTCTTTGAACCACCATTTTGATTCAAAGTCAAAATATAAAAACATGGAAAGCAAAGAGTTACAGACCCCATACAGGCATTGGTGGTGCATAAAAAGAATGGCAAACCCTGACTCTTTTACTGCAACACTGAATAAAGACATCCTGGTACCTCCAGCAAACAATTTGAAGCTCACTGAATACCCCATGTCCTTGTCTGGCAAGCTTCTCAATAGCCACCACAATAATGATCCCCATTGGCCTCTCTGATGCTCCAAGCATGGAGCAGACAGCAGAGGTAAAAAGGTAAGGAAGGCAGAGGTAATACCAGTGTAGAAAAGTAAAAAGTATTCCCCACCAGTTGCATCTAAAGTTCGTGGTAATCACATTGCTGCTGCTTTGATTCTATTATTTCTAGGTTCTGCAAAGACCAAGCATATTTACTAATGGAAGTTTTTTAAGCCTTAGCTGAGACTTAGCTGACAGTTATGACTACTGTTTTACAGAGAAAATAAAGATGTAGGGCTGAGACAGTAGAGCAGTAAAGAAGACACAAAGGAGGAATCATTATGTAAGAAAATGTTTTTCTCAACTTTCTTCTCACAAGGAGGAGGAATAGGGGAAAAGACGAATTAAAGCCTATTGTAAATCAGAAATTCTTGTTTTATTCCTGATAACTTCTTAAAACAATGATGTTTCATTATTTTGTTTATTTCTGTAGGAAGTTTCAAGGGAAATCTAAGTGATTTTACATGATCAGAAAGAAATCCTGTCACTGCCTTTTTTTTTTTAATAATAGTTGATGTGTCTTTTCAGACTTACTATTTTTCTAAAACAAGAAGTTAAAAGTATTTTCCTGCTCCCGCCTCATTAAATTTCCCAACATCCCTGTAGGTCACAGTAGTGCTTATTATTTCCCACATTTTACAAACAAAGAAACTGATAGAGGAAGCCATAAAATTTTTCATGTGTCATAACTGAAAATCCCATTACCTTGGAGGCATCAGCAACTTGTGGCACATGTCAAGATTTCAGTGGCACCAGGGCTAGGGCATAAAGGGGACAAAGTAGATGGTATTTCTCTACTTCCTTCACCATGCCTCTGTGTCTCTACTGCTTATTTAAGGGAGATGCCTCTTACTCTGTCTTACTTCATTTCATCTCTCATCTCACGCCCCTCATTTTTGCGTTCTTCTCTGGCTAAGGCCCCTGTGTAATGTTCTCAAAGCAATTATCCCTTCCTGCCAGAGTTCCTTTGGGGGTGATGGTCTATATGGGCATAAGATGGGAAAAAATACAATTTTCTGATTAGAGAATGATTCCTTATAAAGGCTGAATGACTAATAATCTTAATTTTCCCAGAGGGCATTTTCATTTCAAAGCAAAGTTTATTAATAAAATCATGCTTATTTTTTGAGGAAGGCCAGGCTATTTGATATTTTACTTTGAAAGCGTGTCTATGCTGTATTAATGATAAGCATTGATGTGAGACGTGCATATGCATGTGCACACACACACACAAACACACACTTGTTTATCCTTCCATTAGGATATTTGGGGTTAGTGAATAGGTAGGGAATGAGTTGATGGGTCTTTTCTTCTTAATGAAATACAGAAAGAACCAGGTCATTGGCTAAAATAAGCAGGCAGTCATTTCCACAGTGGTGACTTACAGCTCTCCAGCTGCATTGTGCAGGTCTGGACATCCATTGGAAAGTTCTTCAAGTCCATGGGACAGGATAAGGTCAAGGTGAGTCTTGGCCAAGAAAAAGAAATGAAAAATAAGTTTTAAATCTGTGAGATCTGATTCTTGAGAAACAAACTAAAGTACGTTTGGCATTAAGCAAAGAGACATTGATTCAAATAATGAAATCTAAGATCATATTCAAGGCAGCACTTTCCATTTTCAAATTAAGAGTTGTCAGTGGTAAATTTTTAAAACATAGAATTTCACCGTAATCCATTACTTTGTGTTTCCCATCTTCCATCCTCTGACTCTACTCCATCACCACCACTACCAATGGCAATGGTTGCAAGTTTATTCTGGAATTAACAGGATAAATTACTGATTTATCCTGTTAACAGGAATAATTACTGATAAATGATGTAATAAAAACAGGTCGTTGCCCACACTGATGTCCAAAAGACCAAGGTTTCTTATAGTGTTTTAGATTATATCTTGGATAAGTGGACTTGGCATCAAGGACAAAAAATGATGTGACGAGGACAGTTGATTATGATAAATACTAGTTCTTCTTCCAGCAAATGGACAAATGACTCCACAGCATTTTTATTTACTAATCTACATGGATGGATTAACACATATTGTGGCACTCATTCCAGATGACAATTCTAGAGCAAATAGTCTCTGGGCTAGAAAAATCTACTTAAGAGTGACGATTTTTGCACAATGTTTGCCTCTCTGCACCAAGTAGGGGCTACTCTATTCCCCTTTCTCCTGTCCTTAACTCTTCTGATCTCTACCTAGTGCCAGCCAAGCCTTATATTAGGATATTCATTAAGTTACCATCTCTTTTCCACCATTTTTTTTCAGTCTTTGAGGAACGTTACACACCTTTTGCTCTTCAATTTTTCTATACCTTAGAGACTTGAATAAGGAAGTTAGAATTGAGAATCAGATCTGGCTTCCCTTCCCAGTATTGCCTCAATCTCTCTGTCCCCTAAGCAAGACCTTAAACTTACTAAACATTTGTTTCCTCATCAATCAAATAATGAGGCAGAACAAGTGATGTTGATTTGCATTTGACTCTAGTACTAGAATCCCTGTTAGTCTAAAGTGCACTGTTCATTTTATCTCAAATACCTCTTATATCTAAGGACCACTCTGACTCTGTTACATAAACTCTTTTTTGCTGTCATGCTCATTCTTACTCTCCCCTCCTGGCTTTCTTCATTTTCCTTTCTCTGCTTCAATTTACCTTCTATTGAAGTAAAAAACAAATAACAAAATTGTGGCACACTTACTTTTAAAAAAAAGAAATATTTGGGACTTTAAGTGATTTTAGACAAAGAATCCATGCTGACAATCTTCAAAGTTGTAATAATACGACAATGATTGGGAAAAGCAAGATACTAAGCAGTACAGTGTGATCTCAATTACATAAAAACATGTTTTTCATCTTGGAAATAAATACACCACTGTATTAAGAGTAGATATTTCTAGTTGGAGGGATGATTCATACTTTGTTTTTATTCTTTATTTATTCTGTATTATCTGTATTGCCAGAAGTATAGGTTATTTGAAAATGTCCATAAAAACTGTTCATAAGCTTTTTCATCTTCATGTGATTAAATATGCCTTTCTTCAAGCAGTAGCTCAAGGTAAAATTATACAATTCTATTTTATTTTGGCTGTTATTGTAATTATTATTATTTTGTTATAGAGCCAGCCAGTGGCACGATAGTTAAGACAACTGGATTCCACATGGCCAACTATACAGTTTGAGTCCTGGACCCAGTGGCTTGAAAATGACACCAAGCACATGTGCATGTGTGCTCAAAATCTTGAGAGGATAATGGAGGAGAAGGGATTGTAGTGTGGCCATCCCCCCGGGGAGATGCTTTCTCATTTTCCCTTTTTCTCTCCAGAGCATGCACATGTCCTAAACATGCACAAAAGAATTTAGTCATAAACATACATTGTTTTACCTTCACTGCTAAATAAATTGGCTAGTTTCTGTACACTGTTCTGAGAACTCAAACACTATATTTCTTTCTTTTTTAAAAAAAAGTATTATTTATTTTATTTTCTTTAATCTTCTTCTTCAATTTGACTAGAGGGAGACAGAGGGAGGGAGGGGGAAAGCAAGCTGCCAGGTCCAGGACTCGAACTGCAGTTAGCCATGTGGGAGTCCAGCACCCTAACCACCATGCCATCTACTGGTCCCAACTCTAAGTTTCTAAAGGAAAAAGAAATGGTTTTGAGTTCTAAACAACAGACTTAAGAATTATATTTCAGGAAAAATAATTTGTGTCAATTGTAGGATTCGTTTATACACATATATAGATTTTGGTTACTTTTTCCCTGCATGAAGTCTTTATTTATTTATTTTGGAAAACACAATTTTATTGAAATTAATGCTATGAACTCTTTAAAATAAGGGCAGATAAAAGAATCAAAATGAAAATCTTTTACAACAACAAAAAGTCTGAAATTAAGGGGGGCGACTCAACAGGATCAATGGGCTTAAAAATGTTGTTAAAAAGAATCTCTTTTGGTTGATTGTTTTGTTTAATTTTATTCATTATCATTATTATTTTTAATTTGCTGTAGGACATGTGCACTCACCAGGGAGAGACTGTGGGAAAGTGAGAAAGCAAGCTGCCAGGTCTGGGACTCAACCGCAGTGGACCATGTGAGAGTCTAACACCTTAACTACCAAACCACCTGCTGGCCCTCTTTTCTAGTTTTTAAAAAGGAAATATTTTCATCTTACAAAAATGTGTGTATCTGCAATTTGGCTATTGTGAATAATGCTGCAAAAGGGTACAAAGCTTCAACTCAACAGGAGAAATCATTTTTTTTCCTTTGAGATGTATTACCTAGTATAGCAAATATAATAAATAATTTACATTTCTAAGTCACAGTAAATTTCAAATGTTCCCACCAGGAAAAAAACGTATTTGAAGTGATGGATATGTTTATTTGCTTCATTTAATTATGCCACATCATCTTTATAAGTGGTAACATCACTTTGTACTCCATGAATATATATAAGTATAATTTGTAAATTTACAATTCAAAAATAAATTTTAAAAAAATGTTCATCATACGAAAATAGTCAGGTAGCATGGATAATTTCCTTAAGTGAATCAAAATCAAGAAATCTAGAAATTTCATTATGATTTTAAAAAGTTCACTTGTGAGAAATTAGAAAATAATAGTGGGAATAAATACAGGCCTAAAAGAACATGCAACACAGAATTCAACTATATATTGTTTGCTGTTGGAAACCACCCAACTTTAATATGCCTAATCAGAGGCTTGCTGAATTTGTTTCTTTTTGAACCTTCTACATTTATCCAGGAAACAGAGACCACACAATTATCTCTGCTTTTGTGGCAGATCTAACAATCCTAAATGGGCCCAGAATTTGGGAGGTCAAAGCCATTAAGAGCATGGGAAATCCCACTGAGAGAAATTCCCAACAAGAGGCTACCTCTGAATCTTGCCTTGGTGGAGAGCTCAGTGGGTATTCTCTTTCTTTTTTGTTTTTCTAATTTCCTTTCCAAGTAGGTTCTGTATTGGAACCCGATGGGTGCCAATAATAAGAAGGAGAGCTAACAGCTCCACAATTTGTTAAATCATGTCATCAGCTGAGCAAATGGAAAGAGATTGTAAAGATCTAATCAACGCCTGCATGAGTTTCAGATCCTATAATTTATGATGTCTAGTGTACCATGCAGCTGAAGGCCTGAAATCTAGGTTTACTTTACTCATTTTTTTCATTTTTTTCCCACTGAATTATACATTAAATACAGTAAAAACACACAGATTTTCAATTACAGCACAGTAACTTTTTACATCCATATCCGCCTAGTTAACAAGCATTCAGATCCAGATTTAGAACATTCCTATCACCCCAGAACATTTTCTCTGCTCTCTTCTTGGCCAGTAACCCCTCAAAGTAATTACCACCCCATTTGTTTTTGTAAAAGGCCATGATGGTGGCACGACAGTAAAACACAACTGACATTGGACTGTTGCCACCGTGAGTCCTGAGACCTTCTCAAGTACTCTGGGCACACTTGTGCTTGTGATATGGACTGGTGGAAGCTGGGGGTAGATCATCCTGTCAAGACCCCGCCAGAAGTGTTGTATCTTTGTCCCTGTTTCTGTCTGTCTGTCTCTCACTCATGGAATAAATCAATAAACTTCATTTAAGGCTTTTTTTTTTTTTTTTTGGAGAGGTTTTCGCTATAGGGCGCGTGTGCTCGCCAGACAGACAGAGAGAGACATAGAGACTGAAAGCGAGAAATCACCCCCCAGGGGGGATGGCCACGCTGCAATCCCTTCTCCTCCATTCTCCTCTCGGGATCTTGGGCACGCACGCACACGCGCCCAGCGTGAGTTTTAAGCCACCAGGTCCAGGACACGAACCGCGGTTGACTACGTGGGAGTCCAGCAACATAGTCATTACGCTAACTGCTGGTTCCCCATTTAAGGCTATTTTATGGGGCCAGCCCTGTAACACAGTGGTTAAGTCCTAGGGAGCCAGATCCCACCTGGCCTACCATGGTTCAGATCCTAGTCCAGCACCCTAAAAATTATGTCTGACATGTGCGTGTGTGTGCACTCCTGATTCTGATGGGATGGAAAAATAAAAAGGGGTGTGGTCTGACCATACTTCATCGAGGGGTGTTTTATCTCCCTCCTCTTACCTCTCCCCTCTTTCTCTGTATGATGCATGTACCCTTGGACAACTGGAAAAACAGATTTTAAAGAGAGTCTATTTAATGATTTTAAAAACGTGAGTTTTGAGTTAAAAGACAAACTTGGCATTATTTTGTACAGAGATACAGAATTACAGCAAATAAGGCTGATGTGTACTAAATGTGAGCGATTTTTGTCTCCTTTGTTCTGAATACCCACCTATTCTTGGTGACTCTTACAGAATTACGTGTTTAAATGGAAAAGTCAGTATTTTTTTTTCCAACTTGCTTAGAAACAGACTTCTCACTGAAAGACACTGAGTATAGCATGTCAGATTTCATTCTCCTCTTCTCCAGGATCTGAAATATTAAGGCCATTTGGACCTGAACGCAGTAAGCTGAGGCTGCCCCTCTTTTAATTTTTGTTTAAGAACTCATTTCCAGAAACATTATCACCCATACCCCCACTACCAATAGCCTGCTGATATATGTGCATTCAGGGCACCTCTGCTTCTGTTTGTACAAGAGAAGGAATAAGTTCCCTTATAGTGGCTCTGCTTCTTCACTGAGAGTAAGAAGGCTGAGTAAGCATTCCGATTTTAAAGGCAAAGAATAAAGCAAAGGCAGTCTCCCACAATCTCACCTTCCCTGCCCTTTCCTTCCCTTGCTCATAAAATCAGCTCTTGGGTTTATACTTCACTCAGAGTTCAAATGACTGACAGATGCACACACTATAAAGAATTTTAGTTACTTTTACATTTTTAATCAAATATTAAAAAAATAATTTGTTATTATTGCTGTCATTATTTAATTTTTACAAGAGGGAAAGAGAGGGGGAAAGGAAAAGGGAAAGTGAGAAAGCAGGCTACCAGGTCCGGGACTTGAACTGCAGTCCGTCATGTGGGAGTCCAGCACCTGCTGGTCCCTTTATCAAATATTATAATTCTTATTTTTTTATTCTTGTTTTTCTCCCCTACGTCAATGCAAGTTCCATGAAGCCTTGAGACTCTTTTTTTACCACATAAAACCGTGCCTGACACAGAGTATGTATTCAATATGGATTTTTTGAACAAATGAATGAATCAGTGTCCTAGAACACCTTTTATTCTGTGAGAATAGGAAAGGACAAGGATTTAAATGGGAGGAGACTAGTTATCAGAGCCTACAGGGTTGGTTGGTAGACTGTCAAAGGGAGCCAGCACAGCTTGCCTGGCTCCCTCTGTAAATTGCTAGCAGAGTCTCACTAGAAATAAGGTGAATCGAACTCAAAAAAAGTGAGAAAGTTTGCTCCACCTCTCCTTAAGCCTTGCTCAGGTATCTGGTTCCATGGCCAGAGCTGTTCTCACATTACTAGAAAAATGTCAATCATGTAATATTACAGTGTTATGGTAGAAGGTTCTTTGACTCATAAAGCAACTATTGGTTCATGAAGAACTCAGTATTAGAACTGGGAGTTCATTCCCACTAAGATTCTTTTTTTTTTTTTTTTTTTTTGAGAGGTTTTTCGTTATAGGGCGTGTGCGCTCGCCAGACAGACAGAGACAGAGAGACAGAAAGCGAGAAATCACCCCCCGGGGGGATGGTCACGCCGCAGTCTCTTCTCCTCCATTCTCCTCTCGGGATCTTGGGCACGCACGCACATGCGCCCGGCGTGAGTTTTAAGCCACCGGGTCCAGGACGTGAACTGCGGTCAACTACGTGGGAGTCCAGCAACATAGCCATTACACTAACTGCTGGTTCCCCCACTACGATTCTTAAAGAAAAAATACTATTTGAAGAGAAAATGAATTTTCAGGAAGAAATACACATTTTAATGAGTGATTCATCTGCCTGAAGCAAAGATTACCAATGTGCTATTTTGGGAGAGTTAATTCTAACCGTTACAATAGTCTGTCTTGTTGGAAAAGGAAGGACAAGAGGTTATTTCTATAGGAGTTCTAAGATAGTCTTAGGGATATTGACACTGTTCCTCTGTTGGAGACTACATTTAGCATACTCTATGCAGTACACTTTGAACATTGAGTTGTACATTGCTACATCAGAGCGCATAGTACCTATGGTGTTCCTTTAGAATTAAAATGCTTAGTAAGTAAAAATACAAATTGATAATGATGATGGTATTACTCATCACAATTCTCTGAATACCTGTTGTAGGGCTAATGCTGATTATTTTACAGTCACAGAATACCATCACACAAAGTAGGTAGTATTAAATCCATTTTTGAGACAAGCAAATTAAAGCTTACAGAGATCAAGCCATGTTCCCAAAGTCACAAAACCAGTCAGTGACCAAAGTTAGATTTCAACTCAACTTTAACTGACATCAAATTCTATATATTATTTCCATTCTACCACATTTCCTCCTTAGGTAAAGAATCTGTTTATATTCCTAACTTACTATCCTTCTTTATGAAGCCAGCAGAGTTAGTCATAGACATCTTAGTTACCTTATATGTGGTCAAAGATACCCTCTTCATTTTTCTTCAGACACCTGGAAGTCTCATGACTTGCCCTTTTAAAAACTTTTTCAGCTTCCCGAGGAAGCCTGGAGACCCATCGCTTACCTATAAAGAGCTATTTGATCTTGACTAAATCTCTGAGCCTCCTTCCCCAGCTACACCCCCATTCTGCCCCACATTTCTGTGATTCTAAACTGTAAATGAAGGTGGTCAGCTTGAAAATTTTCATCTTATATGTGAATTTACTCTTTTGAATATGATGAAAGATTTAAGTGTAAATAATAATACTTATACTTTCTGGAAATCTGGGCAGATAAGTGAAATATTTAAGGGTTTTGTCATCCAACATCCTAGAACATGTATTACTCTCTCCCTAATAACGTAAGAAAGGCCTTACTGTACAGTATAGATCTAGTGAATCTTTCCTACCACTTATACCTTGAAATTTCTGAATTATGTGATATTTTAGTGTTAGGGAAATTTGACAGGATGCATCAAGCCTTGGACAAGAGTGTCATCTTAACCTACCTAGAACTCAAGTGAAATTAACCTGAGGGTAAGGTAGAAGTCAAGTTAAAAGTACATGATCAATATAATCCACACATGGAGAGAAGGAAGATCAAGGGAATCAGTGAATTAAAAGATACTGGTAGGGGTACCAGCAGATGGCATAATGGTTATGTCACTGGACTCCCATGTAGTTGACCACGGTTCACTTCCCAGACCCAGAAGCTCAAAACTCATGCCAGGCAAGTATGCATGCATGCCCAAAATCCCTAGAGGAGAAGGTATTGTGGCATGGCCATCCCTGCTGGGAGTGATTTCTCTCTCTCTTTCTATCTCTGTGGCAAGCACACACACCCCATAGCAAAAATCTCTTTTTATTTTTTTGGTAGAGGTTTTTGCTATAGGGCACATGCACTTGCCAGACAGACAGAGAGATACAGAGAGACAGAAAGCAAGAAATCACCCCCCAGGGGGGATGGCCACGCCACAGTCCCTTTTCCTCTGTGCTCCTCTCAGGATCTTGGGCATGCACGCACATGTGCCCGGCGTGAGTTTTAAGCCACCAGGTCTGGGACCCGAACTGAGGTCGACTACATGAGAATCCAGCGACATAGCCATTACACTAACTGCTGGTCCCGCAAAAATCTCTCTTAAAGAAGAATTAAGACACTGCTAGGATGCTTATTTAATCACAGCATAGGTGGCTTTCAATCTCTGGTGGGCATAAACGTCATCTGAGGGGCTTGGTAGGATTTTAGATTATCAGACCTTCTGAATAAGCAATCCAGTTGGCCCTGATGCTAGTGTCCTGAAGCACACTTAAAGAAACACTACTTCAGCATGTCCCAAGGGGGTGACTTTAGTTATTATCAATGTGATTGATTTAAAAAAAAGAAGGTTTTGAAGGGAAATCAGAAAGAGGACTGAAAGTGGGGTCTACAGTTTGTCAGTAGCAATAGCACTCTCTTTGGGAAATAATTATTTTCTACTCAAAACCAATGCAGGACAATTAGCCCCAAGTAGGCTGCTAGCTGACTAGACTAGAGGTAATGAGACAAGAGGGGTTGGTCACAGGACTCAATCACAATGGAGGGGCTGGTAAATCAAGGAGGGTAAGTCAGGGTTAGTGCACTAGAAACCAAGAATATGGTAGATGTGGTTAGATACCTGGGAGAACCGTGAAGAGAGATGAGAGGACAGTTTCTAGACAAGATAGAGGAGCCAAGACCAACATACCTGTTAACACTTCTGAATGTGCAAAAGACAGAAGTAGTCCCTGAAACTCTACTCAGGGTAGTGCGGATATATCAGGGCGCTGTCTCTGATGTCTGGAAAATCAGACATGGGTAAATTTCAAAAGGGGCCAGCGAGATAGCTGCAACATGCATTGGATGAACCCCAACAAAAATTTTATGAAAACAGTACTGATCATGGACAGATTGAAGGAGAGGACTGGTTCTAGGTCTTCAATAAGGAAGGATTAGTGTTAAGCAGAACCCCACCAGGGTTGTAATTTAGTACACATATTCAGCAGTAATCGGGCAAATATTTACTGGACACATCACCAGACACTCAAAACAAGACAGTTTCTCTGTTAAAGGAGTTTGCAGTTGGACAGAATTACATCTATATTTTATTTATATGTGTGTGCATGTGTGTGTGTGTGTGGGTGGGTGTGTGTGTGTGTGTAGATAGTTGGGAATTGATTCTTCAACTTTTTAAAGTTGTTTCCAACTCTCCCAGTGAAGAAATCTTTTTTCATAATGGAAATCAAACATGTCTAAACTGAATCAAGGAAAAGGCCTTGAATCACCTGGGGACCTAGATAAGCACTCACATTGTTTAGGTAGAGCAGATAATTTATCTTTACAGACCTAGATCCTAAAGGGCCCTTTGGATCTATCAGAGAAACCTGTCTTACACTGATCGTTTGATGCTCCTAAATCAAATCCAATGTACCTACACAAGTATCTTGATCCACAGAGAAAAAGAATAATTGCTCCAAGTTTGACTAAGCAGATAAGGAATGAAATTTTCAACTCATTTCTGAAAGGTCTGTAATGGCAACTTTGGATTCACTCATAATAAAGCATAGAGAGAGTTTTGCCCACTCTACTTCTGAGCTGATTACCTGGTCTATTGGGCACATGAAGATCTGACCGCACCTGAGAAGGCTTTCCATGTAAGCAAAGCTTGTAAAATTCACAGTGTGTAAATTGTTATGAGTTGCAGAAAGATCTCAATATGTTCTTGCTCAAACACCTACCAACTTTTAGCTGCTACATATAATCAACTGATACACATTTAACTAAATGCTCCCATGACTACTAAGATGCAAAATTAGGAACAGAATAACATTTCAAGTACTTTTAGTCATTCCCTTCTGTGTATAAGTAACGACTTGATAGATTCTCATGTTCCCTCCAACATCCCCAAGGGCAAACTTCAATACTGAGAATATCAAAGGGAAGGATGAAACTATGTGGAGAGTGGGGCTCACAACAGTATGGATGGGCACCAGAGACATATCATTTTCTTCAGTTTATCTAAGGTTGAGCCTCAACCCCAGGTTGGTCCTAAAATGTGTATTCTTAGAATCTATCTTCGGGACCAGCAGTTGGCATAATGGCTATGTCGCTGGACTCCCGTGTAGTCGACTGCAGTTTGAGTCCTGGACCTGGTGGCTTAAACTCACACCAGGAGCATGTGCATGAGTGTCCAAGATCCTGAGAGAAGAATGGAGGAGAAGGGATTGTAGCATAGCTATCCCCTCTGGGGAGTGATTTCTCACTTTCTGTCTCTCTGTCTCTCTCTGTTTTTCTGGCAAGCACACATGCCCTATAGCAAAAACCTCTCCGAAAAAAAAAAAAAAAAATATATATATATATATATATACATATATATATATATATATATATATATATGTGTGTGTGTGTGTGTGTGTGTGTGTGTGTGTGTGTGGATATATATATATCTTCTTAGTTAATTCCAAAAAAAAGCACTTACACTGTTTCCCGCTGTTGACCTAGGGATGTGTAGATGAGCAGCAACACTGCTTGACTCATCAGCTGTTCTACTCTTCTCTCCTGACTAAAATCCTAGAGGCTGACTAGGAAAGTCCATGGTTACCAAACAGTAGAAAGGCATCATAGAAAATACCCATATGCATTGAGCAGTACTAGCAGGGAAGAGCAAAAATACAATATTTTCCATCTGTGTGTGGTCCCTTCAGAAAATGTGCATGCATATGGTTGGCCCATGTTAATTAAGTCCAAATATGGATTGGATTCAACTTGGAGAGCAACTGATGAATCTGCAGCTAAAACCTTCCCAAATGCTTTCATATTTCCTCAACCAAAATGTTTTGAAGGTGTTGGATAAGGAGAGGGATAAATTGAACACCACCAGAAACAAACAAAAAATTTAAGTTTACCAAAGGTAAACAATCAATACTGTTCACATTTTATTTACATTTTAAGTCACTACACATCTAAGATATATTTATAGACAAAAACATTCCTAAAACTAACATTTTAACCTGCACATTAAAATAATGGGAACTTAGAACCAGCAATTGGCATAATGGCTATGTCACTGGGCTCCATGTAGTTGACCACGGTTTGAGTCCCAGACCCAGTGGTTTAAACTCACTCTGGGCACATGTGTGTGTGTGCCCAAAATCCGGAGAGGAGAATGGAAGAGAAGGGATTGTGGCATGGCCATCTCCCCCAGGGGGTGATTTCTCAATTTCTGTCTCTCTGTCTCTCTATCTTTCTGGCGAGTGCATGCGCCCTATAGCAAAAATCTCTCTGAGAAAAAAAAATGTCCAAAGGTGACTAGAGCCTGAAGGGTACAGGCACTGAATAAGGAAGTACCCATATCTATTGATTAGGGAGGATGGAAAGAACTATCACCTCCTCTTTTTCCCCCTTTATCAACTCAGGAGTGATTAAGACATTCAATGAACATTTAGTAAGAATCTGGAATTGAGCAAAACTCCAGATCAAAGAAAGGTTGAACTTCTTATGGTCACTTAGTAAAGTGGATTTGAATCCAAGTCTTTCAGCCCCTCATAACTGACATCAGCCCCACCCTCATAGCATTCTGTCTTTAATTCTCTAGTTCACTTTTGACTGCTCAAATTTAGCAAAATATCTGTACTAAAGTTATACATCAAATGAAAATCTTTGTTTTATTGTCCTTTGGAGAACTGACCAATCAGGTACAAGATGGCCTTTCTATGAGAGTATGTCATGTGTGAAACTTCACATAATTATATATGCACTTAATTTTTCTGAAGAAAGTAAGGGGATGAATCACATTGTAGATTTGAGCTAGAAGATTTGAAGGGCTAGTCTTTTATTATACATTACCTGAATTACTTCTCTCTAAAGAGAGAAGCAGAGGTATGTTTTGTTTTGTTTTGTTTTGTTTTGTTTTTGATAGTCTCACCTTTGTAGTCTTCTGCCCCAGACTTCCAGTTAGGTAAGTTTATAGGCACCTGCTATTATGCCCAGCCTGTTCAAGTTGGCCCAGGATCCAAAATCAGGCCCCTCCCATGCAGCCTCAGCTTCACACAGTAAAGTTCTACCCCTTTCATCACCATGGCTGGTCCCTTAATTGTCTTTCAATGGCTTTGCAATGGTAAATGTATCCTTTTTAGTACTGATGTTGGTTTTTAAATTTTAAATGCCATGAGCAAGGAGAAGCTTGTCAAAAAGACTGCTACGCTTTGCAGATTGACAAATTTTTCCCATTTTAAAAAGAAGTGCATTTCCTTTGGATTATATGCTATGAGAATACACTGAAGTAATTCATGTGTCTCAGAAGAGCCACAGTGATATTATACATGTTTATTTTGGGATTAATACCATCCAGGGAGCCTTTTGAAAGCAGCAGTGTGGACCAGGCAGAAGCACATGTTGACATAAGTTGAGAAGCCTCACCAGGAACTCAGATTGTCTTTTGGCTTCCTACCATGAGAAAATACAGGTAATGTGTAATAGAAGACTAGCCCTTCAAATCTGCCAGCTCAAATCTACCATGTGATTTCTTTACCCTACATATCCAGTCAATTATTATCCCAGCCAACTAGCTTCATATAATTGTCTGAAAATATATAAACCCCTAATTTAAGAAAATAGTCTAAAATAACTTCTCATGGATGCTCCTGTTGACTGTATCAGAGGGTACAAATTATCTAGTTTGTGATTGGGAAATTTCTCAAAATATTGCTCAATAATGAGTACTCATCAATATATAAACGGTATATTGAATGTTTTAAGACTGCCTCTTAATCTACAGGTAGAATAGTCTTCCCTAATCTACCCCCAAATCAGCTTCTTTTCCTTGGGAATTGTTTATTTAGTTTATGATACAAGGGTCCAAATATTTAAAAGTAGATTGAGACAGACACTTTGCAATTCAGAATCTACTTTTGCTGACCAAAGCCCTGAGGCAAAGGAAGAACACACTCGTATTTACTCATCAGGAAAGAATTCTAAGGTTTGGGAAGGAGAGTGAGGTTATTTAGAGTTATATACTTAGAACTGGAAAGATCCTTAGATTTTGTCTAATCTCCTCATTCAATCTCATTTTTCAAGAAAACTGAGACTTGGAATGATTAACTGATGGGACTAGGGAGGTTGTTCTATGGTCCTGAAGGATACAGTTAACTAGTGGAAGAAAGTGTGGAACTCACAATGCACAATACCTTCTCAGTATTCTGTTCTCTGCACCATCAGGGTTTGCTCTGATGCATGTTAATGCAATGGAAAGTTACCTCCAAAAGAAGGAAAACCTACTGGCTGCTATAGCTAGTTCAGTCAGATAAACAGTCAAGGACAAATGATAGTGCCAGCTTCTATGTATTTCATCCCACAAGTCCCTCTTTTCCTTCAAACAAGACTAAGATCCTTACTCTGTTGTGTTTGCACCAGTACTATGCCCATAATGTGTATGTATTTATGAAGCCAACCAAGTGCTCAACAGAGCTTTCCAGCACTTTATGAGAGTATGTCGTGTACACAACACATTTTCTAGACCTTAATACTTCTACCCTCATTCGCACTGTGTTTGAGGACCCCTCTCCAAAAATATGACTGTTGCACCACTTAGCTCAGCTCCTGCTGAATCCACTGGCATATGTGCATGCCAGCACCCCTCATCCTCCCAAGCTTGCTCACCTCTAGGAAGAATGGAATCGTTGTGGTTTCCATGGTATTTCCCAGCACTTCTCTGAAGACTTGCTGCTTAATTCTGATGTGGGAGCTTATGTTACAGTCATTAATTACCACATTAAGTCAAGTCACAAAACTAATGAGGATTTGGACACAAAGTTGGAAAACAAGAATGTGATTTTGCCTGGGTTATAGGATGTAAAGATAAACATGGTCCAAATATGCAGAGAAAAGAAGTCACATCTTTTCATAACTGCCTAGAAAATATGAGTTTATGTGTCTCATGAAAATTGAGAGTATGATCATTAAAGCATCACCATTGGTAACATTCAGGCAGGTCTTAGTTCACTGTGCATTTTATTTTCAACTCTTACATCTAAATAGAGAATGTTCTTTTTTCCTAGTTCATAAAAAAAATGATTCTATAACTAAAGTTAGAATTTTTTGAAGTTCTTGCATCAGACCATAGAATGAGTCAAGGCTGAAAGGTCATGTGGTAAAAGTTAGTCTTTTATGTGTGTAGGTAGAGCTGGTCATTAGACAGGATTGTTTGGGGAGCACTGTGAAATTTCTGTCAAGAAATCTACACTCCACCTACTCTCAGTGGGCGCTTATAATCTATTATCAGAGGGAGAAGATACGTCAATCCCCAAGAGCTCTCTATTACAACTCAAGTACTACTGGGGAAGTAGAACATTGAATCATCGACACCTGGAATTGTGAATTGACTCAAAAGAAATTAACAAGCAGATTACTTCCAATGCCATAAAGGAATGTTTTGGGTCAGAAGAAGGTTGATAATGAGGCAAGAAAATGTCTTGATGATATGGGATGCTATTGTGAAGAAGTAGTCTCATAATTATTTATGGGTTGGGGGACCTTCTGCAGTTGGAGTATTGCATGAATCCCCCAGGCATCTGTTCAGCCAAATAAGACATAAAAGGCAAATTATGTTTCTTTAACAACTTCATCTCAGGCTATACTCATTGTAGAGGCTTGCAATAAGTTTAGAAGCAATGTTGGGACCAGCAGTTGGCGTTAATGTCACTGGACTCCCATGTGGTCAACTGAAGTTCAGGTCCCAGACGCAGTGGATTAAACTTACGCTGGGTGCGTGTGCGTGTGCATGTGTGCCCAAGATCCTGAGAGGAGAATGAAGGAAAAGGGATTGTGGCATGGCCATCCCCCCGCAGGGGGTGATTTCTCTCTCTCTCTCTCTGTCTGTCTGTCTATCTGTCTTTCTGGCAAGCGCACATGCCCTATAGCAAAAACCTCTCCAAAAAAAGAAAAAAAATTTAGAAGCAAGGTTTTGAACATTTAGAGGGTCATAGTCTTTTTAATAAAGATGACCCTTTTCTCTAAACATACAAACAAAAGAACTCGAAAGAGCTTAAAGACCCTAGTACACAAAATATGCATATCCTTTTAAGGAGGTTCAAGAACACTCTGGAGTTTTTGGCTAGGCAGGGAATCAAGGGGGAGAGGAACAAAATATATAAGAAACAAGAAATGGAAAATTATTTGTTAATGATAACATGTATAGTAATATCCTTGATTGAGTCAATATACAGTGTATTTTGGATAGAAAACCTCATTTTGTATACTGTAATGATATACAGTGAATGAATATAAGTAAATTTTAAAAGAAATCCTGCTCTATAGGATCACCCTCAAAGCTTATGTTCATCCCATCCTTCAGGTTTTGAGTTTGTAAAGATCTATCTTGGTCAGTTTGCTTTTTGTCTTAGAGGCTGGAAGAACAATCATCAATTTCAAGACGATGCCAAGAGCCCTAGAGTGAAAGGCAATGCCACTGTTGTGTACAACATATGTATATGTTGTATATATTCTACTAATGCTTATAAACAATTTATCTCTTTTTTAAAAATTAGATTCAGAGAGAGAATAAATTCCCCTTTAGCCCCCAGTTAGCGCTGGAGCCAGAGACTGAAGCCCAAGGGTGTTTGACTCTAAAGACCATGTCTACTCCTCTATCAGAAGTAATCAGGATAGCATTCAAAGCCATGAGGTTAAGAGTAGGGACCTCAACTTACAACAAACTGAAAATTACGAGATAAAGAACCTCTTGGTGTTGCAGTAGAACACTCTGTAAAATTCAATCAGCAGCAGAGTGTTAGTGACCAAAGCTATGTCCACTAACTCTAGTGGAACAAAATGTTTGAAAGCAAAAATAGTGAGGGAATTCCTCCATCCTGCCTAAAATGGTGGTTATTTGTTTATCATGTTAAAACATAAAGGGAAAAGTGACTGCTTTAAGTTTTAGCACTGATGATTTTAGTTATAGGACAGTACTTCAAAGAGTTTGTAGAAAAAATTGAACTAATGTACAAGTTCATTTTGGTGCAAAAATTTTGAAATCCATACATAGTTTTTTCATTATGTGTAGAATTTTGGAAGACTCTGCATAGGAAGAATTTCTACACAATGTTAGCATATATTGTTATTATTACAAGAGCCCAAGAGAAAATTTTAAATCTCCTCCTCCAAAAGTCTTTAATAATAAAATTGGTTCTTAGCCAGTTGCTTAAAGGCAGGAAGTTGACTTAATGACTTTAAAAGTTCTCTTCAGCTGTCTTTAGCCCCAGTTCCTGAGATAGTACACTCTTTCAGAAAGTACATCTGCTATAATAGCTACATATGCTACATGAAATTAACAGATAGTTCTTCCTATTTGAAAGCCAACCCTTTCACCTTGAACTTAAAGTCTTTTTAGATATTTGCACAATTGAAGACACTTTTATGTTTTCACCTTTAACGTTACCTTCATCTTCCAACAGCCCTCCCAGAAAGTTTGGTTCCAAAATGGCACATCTTTGAAACTGTTTGCATCTTTGGACTTGGGGTGTAGCAAATTGGAAATTGTTAATAATGTGGTGTAGATGATGGCAGCACTAATATAGAAATCAGGAGCTTTGATACTCGTCCTAGCATTCTTATCTACTGGCTCCATTATTTTGGCTTACCTACCTGCTGAAAGAAGTCTTTCCTCATCAGTAAAACAAGGGTGTTGGATTAAATATTTTACAAGGTGACTTCAAGTTTGTTTTGTTTGTTTGTTTTTTTAAGGAAATTCTATGCTTCTATAAAAGTCAGAATTCTGACAGAAAAAAATTCAAAAGCAATGAGAATTAAAAGAACAAAATAGACACTCCCAGCTTTCGACCCCTGGGCCAGGATCTTCAAGGGAGGACTGCCCCCAGTAGCTTCAGCCCCGGGACCCCCAAGCCAGACACCCCTCTTTCAGCCAGGTACACTTTTTTTCCCCCTTCCCCTTTCTTTTTCTGTCCCCTTACCCACGTCTTTCATTTGTAAATTTCTCTCTTCTGATTAACACACAGGAACACCCTCAGTTCCACCACACCACACTCCCAGCTTTGGACCCCTGGCGCGAAATCACGCGCCGCGCTACTGCGTGGTGCGCGACTTTTTCTTCAGTCTACGTATTATTTTCTTCCCACTTATTCAGTCCTCACTTCCTTTATCTTCACCATCCCTGGCTGTCTAGATAGGTCTAGAATTACAATTCTGAAACATTCTAGCATTTTAAGACTCTCTAGAATCCTCCATTTCACTGAAACACCTGCGAAGAAGGAGATACATTTCTTTGGACACCTGAAGAGAATACTTCTTCTTGGATTACATTACTAAACACAATTGAAGAGAGACTTTGGCTGTCTCCATTCCACATCAGAAAGGAAACACACTTGCTCCTATTCGAAGAAACATTCTCGTAAAAGGTTTTTCAAAGGGAACACATCTCCCAATGATTAGAAGTAGAAGAACCTCAGGCCTGAATAAAGCAGGAAATATGTCTCCATCAAAGAAACGCAGTAACTCCCTTCCTTTTCTTGAAAAAATAGAGGACGTTACCAAAATGTCCGAGATAGAGTTTAGAACATTCATGTTGAACAAGTACTATGAGCAGGAACAGAAAAGAGACAATGAACTACAGGAGATGAGAAAGTCCTTCAATGATATGAAGGAGGAAATGCTAAGGAAGAATAAGATGGAACTATTAGAGGGTGAAGTCTGAAATACAGGAAATCAAAAACTCTCTCGAAAGTATTAAAAGTCGATTAGACCATGCTGAAGGTCGAATCTCTTTTGTAGAAGATAAAAATTCTGACCTAGAGAAAACCACCAAAAAGATAGAGAAAATAACAAAAAAACATGAAGATAACATATGAGAATTACTTGATTCCATTAGACGTCCTAACATCCGAATAATTGGTATCCCAGAAGGTGAAGAAACTAATAAGAGCATGGAAAACCTATTCCATGAAATCTTGGAAGAAAATTTCCCAAGCATAGAGAGGCACTCAAACATCCAGACCCAAGAAATACAAAGGACACCAAATAGAATCAACCCAAGAAGATCTTCCCCAAGGCATATCATAGCCAGACTGGCTAAGACCACAGATAAAGATACTAAAACTGGCAAGAGAGAAACGACAAGTGACTTACAAAGGTCACCCCATCAGGCTAACACCAGACTTCTCAACGGAAACAATGCAAGCAAGGAAAGAATGGGAAGATGTATTGAAAGTGTTAAGAGAGAAACAATTTCAACCAAGATTATTGTATCCTGCAAGATTATCCTTCATATGGGAAAAAAAGATTAAAATCTTCTCAAACAAAACCTGAAAGAATTTGCCAGCACCAGGCCAGCTCTCCATGAAACTCTGAAGAAAGTACTGTTCCAGGAAAACTAAAGAAGTAACAGCCAGAAACAAAAGAGTAAAAGGCAACTAAGACAATGGCCAACTTAAATGCCGGGACAGATCCATTAACATCAATAATAACATTGAATGTTAATGGATTAAACTCTCCAGTCAAGAAACACAGACTGGCTGAATGGGTTAAAAAACAAAAACCCTCTATCTGTTGCCTACAGGAAACCCACTTCATGGATAAAGATATACATAGACTGAAAGTGAAGGGTTGGAAAAAGATTTTCCATGCAAATGGGAACCAAAAAAGAGCTGGAGTTGCAATACTAATCTCTGACAAAATAGGCTTTAAAACAAAAACTGTTCGAAGAGACAAAGAAGGGCACTATATTGTAGTAAAAGGATCAATCGATCAAGAAGATATAACGCTTATTAATATCTATGCGCCTAACACAGGAGCACCCAAATATGTGAAGGAAAGACTGCTAGATCTTAAAAGGGAGATAGACTGCAACACACTAATTGCTGGAGACCTCAACACTGCACTATCCCCCCGGATAGATCATCTAGACAAAAAATAGGTAAAGAGATAAAAGATCTAAACAATATCATAAATCAAATGGACTTAACAGACATCTATAGAACTTTCCATTCCAAAACCTCGAGATACACTTTTTTCTCACCACCACATGGAACATTCTCGAAGAATGACCACATCATTGGGCACAAAGCAAGCCTCTACAGATTCAAAAGCATAGAAACTATACCCAGCATCTTCACTGACCATAATGGAATTAAACTTGAGTTTAATTTCAAGAGAAATCCTCAAAAATACTCAAATACATGGAAACTTAATAACCTACTCCTGAATGATTCCACAACTACTGAAGAAATAAAGACTGAAATCAAAAGGTTCATGGAAGCCAATGACAATGAGGACACGAGTTTCCATAATCTTTGGGACACTGCTAAAGCAGTCATAAGAGGGAAGTTCATAGCAATTAGTGCACATAAGAGGAGCATGGAAAGAAGGCAAATGGATCACCTAACATCATGCCTCACAGAATTGGAAAAGCAACAGCAAAAAGATCCAAAAAACTCCAGGAGAAAGGAAATAATGAAGATACGAGCAGAAATAAATGAAATAGAAAATAAATGAACTATACAGAAAATAAATGAAAGTAAAAGCTGGTTCTTTGAAAAGATAAACAAAATTGATACACCACTAGCGAGACTTATTAAGAAGAAGAGAGAAAAGAACCAGGTGAATCAGATCTGCAATGAAGCAGGCAAAATAACAACAGACATAGTAGAAATAAAAAACATTATTAGAGGATACTATGAACATCTGTATGCCAAGAAACAAGATAATTTGTATGAGATGGACAAATTCCTGGACATGTATAATCTACCTAGATTGAGCCAGGAGGATATAGAAAGTCTGAATAGGTCCATAACAAGCTAGGAGATCAAATTGGTTATAAATAACCTCCCAACAAAGAAAAGCCCTGGCCCTGATGGATTCACCTCTGAATTCTACAAAACTTTCAAAGAAGAGTTAACCCCCATTCTGCTCAAGTTATTTCTAAATATCCAAAAGGGTGAATATCTCCCTAATTGATTCTATGAAGCCTCTATCACCCTTATCCTTAAAACAGATAAGGACAGGACAAGGAAGGAAAACTATAGACCAATATCCCTGATGAATAAAGACGTGAAGATTCTCAACAAGATACTAGCAAATCGTATACAACAACTTATAAAAAAGATTATACATCATGATCAGGTAGGCTTTATCCCAGGAATGCAAGATTGGTTCAACATATGCAAAACCATAAATGTAATACACCATATTAATAGGCAGAAAGATAAAAACCATATGGTCATATCAATTGATACAGAAAAAGCATTTGATAAGATACAACATCCCTTCATGATCAAGACTCTCAGCAAAATCGGCATAGAAGGGTCATTTCTCAACACAATAAAAGCTATCTATGAAAAGCCCATAGCGAACATCATCCTCAATGGAGAAAAGCTGAAAGCTTTTCCACTAAAAACGGGTACAAGACAAGGATGCCCACTTTCTCCACTCCTCTTCAATATAGTACTAGAAGTCTTGGCCATTGCAATCAGAAAAGAGGAAAAAATAAAAGGCATTCAAATAGGAAAAGAAGAGGTGAAACTCTATTTGCAGATGACATGATTGTATATATAGAAGACCCAATGGTTTCCATAAAAAAATTTCTGGAAGTAATACATGAATACAGTAACGTTGCAGGATACAAAATTAATATCCAGAAATCTATAGCATTTCTGTATATGAACAACAGGCAGACTGAGACAGAACTGAAAAAAGTTGTTCCATATACCATAGCCACAAAAAGTATAAGATACTTAGGGATAAATCTAACTAAAGAAGTTAAACACCTCCACAAGGAAAACTATGAGAAGATAAAAAAAGAAATTGAAAATGACACAAAAAAGTGGAAGGACATCCCATGTTCCTGGATTGGAAGAATTAATATAATCAAAATGGCAATTTTACCCAAATTAATCTACCTATTTAATGCAATGCCAATCAAAGTACCAGACACATTCTTCACAGATCTAAGAAAGACAATCATAAAGTTTGTCTGGAATCATAAAAGACCCCGTATTGCCAAAGCAGTTCTGCACAAGAAGAATGGAGTGGGCGGCATCTCACTCCCTGACCCAAAAATATACTACAAAGCTGTGGTAATCAAAACAGCATGGTACTGGCACAAGAACAGACAGGTGGACCAATGGGACAGAATAGAGTCCCCAGAAATGAATGCTCAAACATACAGCCAACTGATTTTTGACAAGGGGTACCAGTCAATTCAGTGGGAAAAGGAAAGCCTCTTCAGCAAATGGTGCTGGCAAAACTGGATCTCCACTTGCAGAAAGATGAATCTGAACCCCTACTTCTCACCTCTGACAAAAATAAAGTCAAGGTGGATCAAAGATCTAAATCTAAGACCTCAAACTATAAAACTGCTCCTGGAAAACACCGGGGAAAATCTGGGAGAGATTAGGGTAGGGAAAAACTTCTTAAATAAGACTCTCAACACACAGTCTATGATCCCTAAAATAGATAAGTGGGATTACATCAGACTAAGAAGTTTCTGCATGGCAAAAGACATAGTGATTAGTGTGAACAGACAGCCCTCAGAATGGGAAAATATTTTTGTAAGCTATGCATCAGACAAGGGACTGATAACCAGAATTCACAAGGAACTCAAGCAGCTGTTCCGGAAAAAGACAATCAATCCTATTAAAAGATGAAAGAATGAGTTGAAAAAAACCACTCTCTAAAGATGACATACGAATAGCTAAAAGGCATATGAAAAAATGCTCAACATCCCTCATTGTAAGAGAAATGCAGATCAGAACAACAATGAGATATCACCTAATCTCAGTCAGAATGTCTAAGATTAAAAAAAAAAATGATAAGTGCTGGTGGGGGTGTGGTGAAAAGGAAACTCTCTTACACTGCTGGTGGGATTGTAAATTGGTCCAACCACTGTGGAGAACAATTTGGAGATTCCTCCAAAATCTACAAATAGAACTACCATATGATCCAGCAATCCCACTCCTTGGTATCTACCCGAAGGACAGAAGAATACTTCATCGAAAAAGTGCTTGCACATCGATGTTTATTGCGGCACTTTTCACGATTGCTAAGTCATGGAAACAACCTAAATGCCCACGAACTGATGAATGGTTAGAAAAACTGTGGCACATATACTCAATGGAATACTATTCATCCATAAAAAACAACAAAACCCTGGCTTTTGAAAGGAAGTGGATGAATATGGAAGACTTACTGCTGAGTGAAGCAAGCCATGCTATGAAGGAGAGGCATTGTATGTCCCTACTTAATATATTCCGAGTGTCTGCGCGCGCTCTCTCTCTCTCTCTCTCTCTCTCTCTCTCTCTCTCTCTCTCTCTATATATATATATATATATATATATATATATATATACACACACACACATATATATTTGAAACCATATTGCTTCTGTTGTTATAGAGTTATAAAATTATACAAAATTATAAGACATATTTTGAACATTATCTTTAAAATTCAGTATTTTGAAAATTTGAAAGTTGTTTGTAAACTGTCAAGAATTATGTAGTATGAGCAAAAATTTTTTGCTATGTAAAGTAAATGTGGAAAAATGTAAAATTACATGAAAGAAAATAAAAATTAAAAAAAAGAACAAAATAAATATCAGCAATGACATTGAACACATGAGACAGACTATTCCTCTCCATAAATACCTAAAATACCTTTTTTCTTTTCTCTCTTCCACCATATCCTATGATATCCTGAGCTTTACTCCAATTCATTATATTCAATTCAACAAATATCATCTGAGCAGTAGTATAATACTCAAGGCTCACCTCATTATTCCACTGTGGATTCAAGCCCCTTTTAATCAACAAGAATTTAGAATTTGCCTCTCTCTGAAGAAACTGTACGAAGCAAAATATGTGACCTTGTTTAAAGTTTGGTCAGGGATGATCAATAATTAATGGTTTGGATAAACAAAAATCTAATAAGACACAGAGACTTAAGATAACATGTCCTAGGGAAATGAATATTAAAGAAGAAATCTGAAGAGAAATGGACAGAAATGGATTTGACACTTTTTTTTTTTTTAAATCAACATTGTGTCCTGCATCATGGAATAGAGACTTACGAACACTAAACTAGGATGTAGAATTCCTATTTAAGGGACTCATTTGAATTTTACTCAAGTCCCTCAAATATTTGAATCAGGAGGGCACACGTGGAGTTCTGGTCTATTTCCCCTTCTTTTTTTTAGACCCTCACCTTTTGGAAAACAGATATATAAAATCATGGTTGTAATCTTGCTCCTTATCAAGTCAGTGGACTGTGTATTTCTCTTTGTGTTTTGTTCAGTCAGGAAAGCCTTGGACTTTGATTTCCATGCACAGTTAGTTCTACTTCTGCTCTTACAAATCTAAGAAAAGCATGGAATCTTTCCCAGGTGAAATACTATCTGGATTTGCTTTAGGTTTCAAGAAAATGCAAATACAAAATATCACCACAGAATATTACCACTTTTAACATGGACCAGATGCATAAGTAATTAACAGTGTAAGGGAAAGGCAATTTGTGATTTTGTCTTTGGTCCTTCTAGCTCCTTCCTTCTGTCTGTCCCAACCTGTCTTCATCCTATCGAACTTCTCCTCATAGGGATCCACTATGTTCATTCTCACTATTCTTCATAGATATCAAACCTACTATCAGTAATTAATTTCATAGCATCTCTTTATAGCCTAGTATGAACTTAAGTCAATGGGTTTGCTCTTGCAGGAGTATTTGTATGGTAAACTTTAGTGTGCAGGGAAATTCCTTCCTAATGGAACTTCAACAGGCACTTTCCAGCACCCTTAAGACATCAAGGTCTATAGCATTTGTGGTCTTAAACTTGAGTTGAATGATTACAGGTATGCATATATTAGCATTAATTACTCCTTGGCCTCTAGTTAAATTGAGGCCAGTTGTTCAAAGAGGATTGTGTGGGCTGACTCCAAATTGTAGCAATAGTGGGGCCACACAATTCATTTGCCTGGTTAGAACCACTTTTATTTTCCCTGTTCTCTATTATTTAATTTACTATGTATTCACATGCCTTGTTAGACTGGAGCGTTTCCAGGGCAGGGATCACATCTTACCCAGCTCCAGATCTCTAGGTCCTGCCCAGTGTCTGGATAATTGGAAACCCTTTGGGGCAAATAATTGGACTCCTGGACTTCAAATATGTCAGCAACTTGTGTTTCCTTAAAGTGACATCCCCAGTTCCCCTTCATCAAGGATTTTTCCTGATTTCAGAGAATACCAACAAGAAAGTAGGAATTTTTACCAGCCTGCTAGTGATCGCACTCTGTCCAACTCAGAAAGATTGTTAGGGCATTTCAGAGCCTATACTTTGCCACACTTGGAAATGAGAGACAGAAGAATTGCCTCTGGATCTAGTCCGGGGACCATTATATCCTTTATGGTGCTAGAATGGAAAGGCCTTCATAGAACAGAAAGAAAACATCTACAACAGCTTGGTTTTATATCTACAGTACAGGATGCCAGGTATTTATTAAAGCTAATGCCACCCAAGGCCCGGAGGATTAACTGAAGCAGCTGATACCCTGTGCTGCTTTTTATAACTCTCCTTCCCAGCACCACGCTCTACATATGTCCTATTTCATCAGGTCACATCAACGTAGGTCGTGCCCATTACTGCATCTTACATCAAACAAATGCATCACCATGCAGAACATTCCGTGTTTCCTTAAAAATGAAGAAGGCATTGGGGAAAGTTTCCCAGTTCTTTGTGCAAGCAGTGACTTAGCCACTTTTTACAAATGAGCAGCCTCTTTCATTCCACAAGACATTGGTGCTGTCAGCCATCAGCAAGCTGTGAAATTGCCGGGTATAAGAATGGAATACACAATAGAGAACCAAATTGTATATAGAATCGCTAAATAAGGTGGTGAGTCTGCAAACTTGTGAAAACTGTTTGCAAGACTACTACTTGTCCCCTTTTTTGTTTCTGGCCACAATTTATTTTAAATGAAGAGAAAGAATTCTGTAAAGGACCTTTACAATGCTAATATTTATTCAATGTGCTAATTATACAGTACACTCATGGTCCTTTGAAATATATAAAAGTCAAAACCAAAGTATCTTGACCTGAAAGAGCTTACTATTTAAAAAGATCATTGATTGGAGCCAGCATGTGATAGGGTGGTTAAGGTGCTTGACCTCTACATGGCCAAAACCATGGTTTGAGTCCTGGACCCGTGACTTGAAACTTATGCTGGGTGTGTGCACATATATGCACATGTATGCCCAGAATTCCAGGAGAAGGGATTGTGGTGTGGCCATCCCCCCTGGGGGGTGATTTCTCACTTTCCCTCCTCCTGTGTGTGTCTCTCTCTCCAGTGATTACACCCTATGGCAAAAAAACTTAAAAAATAATTTTAAAAAATTATTCATTTTAGAATACTGATAGTCACTGTTTTATATATTGAACTTTTACCCTGTGTCAGCTACTGTTGCAACAATTTTTTATATGCTCTTCGTCAGGGGTCAGCAAACTATAGCGAGAGGACCAAATCCAGTCCACTATCTATTTTTGTAAATAAAGTTTTTTTGACGTGCAGCCACACCCAGCTGTTTGCTTATTGCATATGGTTGCTTTTGAGCCACAGTAACAAAGTTGGGTAGTTGCAACAGAGGCAATCTGACCTGCAAAGTTTAAAATACTATCCAGCCCTTTACAGAAAGTATTTTCTGATCTCTATATCATTCATTCTAACAAGAATACTCAGAGAAAAAATGGTGTTTCCATTTGCATTTAAGGAAACTGACGGCTGTAGGTTTGTGTAACTGAGCTAGTAGCAAAATTTGGATTTGAATCTAAATTTTTCTGACTCTAAATATCCATGCTATCCTCATGTACAGACACAGCCAAAATATACAGCAAGAAGAAATAAGAGTCTTACAGAGTCATGGAGAAACTGCTAGTAGAGTTCAGAAAGGTGGGGGGGGGAGACTATTTTGAGTCTGGGGTAGAAAGGATTCTAGAAAATATCAAAGCAAAAATGGATCTCAGGAATTGTCTAGCCTAAGCCCTAGGCAACAGATAAAAATTATGTGTGTAGTTAGAAGCAGAGTCAAGATTGGAACTAAGTTCCCATTCACCTAGCCCAAAGTATGCTGCCAATGGCCATGCCAAGCCCTAGAATTTTTGGGTTTTGGTGGTTAAATGTTAAAGAATGGCAGAATTATCGAATGAAAATTCATAAATTACGCTTAATAGAAATTTAACTGGGGCCAGCAGGTGGCGTGGTGGATAAGAGTGCTGGATTCCCACATGGGTGACCACAGTTCGAGTCCTGGACCTGGCGGCTTGCTTTCTGACTTTGTCTCTCTCTCTCTCTCTTTCTCTCTCTCTCACTCACTCACTCACTCTCACTCTCACTCTGTCCCTCTCTGGTTGAATTAAAATAAATAAAGTTAAATAACTATTTAAAAAAATTTAACTGAAGGGCTTGTATTCCCTTTATTGAGGCAATTCAAAGCACATTTGTGCAGGTGTTTACACAATACCATCACCCACTCACGGTCCTACCAAATACATTTATCTCATGGCAGATTACACTTATGAGACCATGGGAACTTTTGGCACTCTCCACCAATCCTAAAATTAAATGATAAATGGGAGAAAACCAAAGTGCATTATTGATATACTTCTTGCCTTGCAGAACCAGGCAGCTCTAGGCTAGCAGAGAAATGGAGATGTGAACGGGTGCAGCCAGCAGAGGCTTACCTGATACTGTAGAGCACTTTGCCATTTTTTGAAATCCGCAGCAATTTGTTGTCAGTGGTGACATCGTGGAAGTTGGCACCCTTCTCATTGGCAAAAAACAAATCTGGTTTCCAAATGGAGTCTAGCATAGATGGGTCCAAGTCCAGGGAATCATCTGGATACTCGCTGTATGCCAGCCGTGAATCATTCCACTGTTGTCTCAGAAAAATGTTCACTCGGTAGTCCTATGGAAACGCCATGCATATGAGTTGGGTATTACTCATCGGAGGCCCAGCTACATTTCTCTCTCACCCTTCTTCCTGATTTGATACAACATTGGTACCTGAGTAAACCAGGCTATACAGAGCCTGGTCAACATAAATCACTCAGTTCTATTGATATTAGAAGTAGGGACAGAAAGGAGAAAGACAGAGTACTCAACCAAACCAGAACACCAATGGAGCAGACTGACTTCACTGAATTTTTTATGTTTAAATTATTCATTCTTGGATGAAATAATAGCTCAAGCTGATTTTGCTATAGAAAAAGATAACAATGAAAGTTACAGAAGTCAGTCTGTGATAGCAGATTGTCAAATAAAACATTTTCCAAATCAGAAATGACATGATCTCTAGTCTCTTCCTGCTCAGATGCTCTGGGCAAAAGGAAACCCGCTCTACAATTGTGGTAGCAAAAGTATTATAAAACTGTGGCATGATAGGGCAAGAGTTTTTTTTTTTTTAAGTGTTCATCAATATAAACATTAAGATGCTTCATGTTGACAAAATAACTCATAGCTACTTTCTTTCAAAATTCTTAATTTTTTCGTTTTCTCTGAATGTGTTTTATTTACACTAGCCAACTTGATGCCTGATGCTTCAACCAGAGATCTTTTTCATGTTTTACCAATCTGAAAAACCTGACAGAGATTTTTCCCTTGCAGGAGCCTCAGGTATACCCATGGCATTCCAACTTGGTCCAGGAATTTCCATCTGTGCTAATAAACCAGCTTGGGGCAGTGACTGATCTCCTGGGGACTACTCAGAGGTCTTTGATTCATGGAAAGTATTCTTTCACTTGGTAATCTGGCTAGCAATTGAGGCTTCCAGTATTCCCTAGCCAAGCAAGACTATGGCTTCAGAGCTAAATAGTTTTCAACTCGTGACATTTACATGGTGATATATACTCACTCATTCTTATTCTATTTCCTTTACTTTTTTTATTCATTTGCTCCATTTCCATGTATTAGTTGGCACCTGGACTTCTGGCCATTGTTTACCTTACACTAATGGTGACTAACTTGGTTTGCCTGAGAACTTCCCAGTTTTGATCCTAAAAATCTCATATCTCGGGAACCTCTTCAGTGCCAGGCAAACAGGAATGGTACTGGATCATTATATCCAGTACCATGGATACCACCTCAGAATGGCCAGTTTTCAGAATTCCCTCAGAGCAAGGAGGAAAAAAATAAAAGACTAAGTTGTAAAGATGAGGGTGTATGAAAAAGAGCTTTACTCCAGTCCCGTCTACCTATTTACTGAACTATTCAGATCCCTATGATTTTTTTCAAATGCAGTCATCCTGATGATCTGGCTAACTGAGTATTTTGGAGGTGACAGTTTTTGGGAAGGGTACCCAAAGTAGGCTTAAAGAAGATTAATAATCAAATAGTTACTGACTTCTGAAAATCAGTCATCAAAACCCAGATAATTTGGAAAGTCTGAGTTATTAAAAGAAAATAACTGAGGCCAGCAGGTGCCATAGTGGTTAAGGCGCTGGACACCCATATGGTTGACCACATTTCGAGTCCCAGACCCAGTGGCTTGAAAATCACACCAGGAGCATGTGCACACATGCCCAAAATCATGAGAGGAGAATGGAGGAGAAGGGATTGTGGCATGGCCATGCCTCCCGGAGGATGATTTCTCAATTTCCTTCTGACAGCCTCTCTGTCTCTTTGTCTCTCTCTCTCTTTCTCGTGAGTATACACGCCCTATGACAAAAAAACTAAAAACAAAACAAAAGTAACAACAACAAAAAACTTTGAGGTTCTTCACTGTATAAGAAAAGGACTGGGACCAGTAGTTGGTGTAATGGCTATGTCACTGGACTCCCATGTAGTCGACCGCGGTTAAGGTCCCAGATGTGGTGGCTTAAACTCACGCCGGGCGCATGTATGTGTGTGCCCAAGATCCCAAGAGGAGAATGGAGGAGAAGGGATTGCAGCATGGCCACCCCGCCCCCCAGGATGTGTGTGATTTCTCGCTTTCTGTCTCTGTCTCTCTCTGTCTTTCTGGCGAGCGCACATGCCCTATAGCAAAAAAAAAAAAAAAAAAAAAAAAGGACTTTCTGACTTAGAAAAATTTAGCAGCTGGCATTTATTTGGGATTATACCAGGCCTATCTAGCAAATGCTTAGGCCCAAGAGGGCGTTGTAGTGTGGCCAGTCAGATATCTGGCCCAAATTGTTTGCTCACTGGCTCCCTTTTCTGGAATTGTCCAAAGAGACCAGGAGGCTATAACTGGATTATTATCTGTTCAGTGTCTCATTAGGAACAGGGGCTACTGGAAGCTTTGAAGTTTTGTGAGTGAATTTGTAAAAATTGAAGCAGAAGCTATTGAAAGTATAACAATTCAATTTATACGTAAGTATGCAGTCGGTTTATCAACTTTGAGATTTTCTCAGTTTCTGGAGGGAGAGAATGCAGCTTCTCCATAGTTAAACATACACTGCCCTTTGTTTCCCTAGAGTGAGAACCAGTTATCCTTAACAAAATTATTTGGGAGGAATCTGTGTGCTTGTTTCAAGAGGAAATACAAAAGAGGATCTCATTCCCTAGCCAGTTGTGGAGCTAGAGAAACTCTAAGTAAGGGAAGCAATGACAGCTGGTAACATCAATAACTGAGGTGAATGGATGAAATGCGTTAGACCACTGGGAAGCCAACAAGCTTCCCCTCTCATCAATGTAAGCCTAGGGTGGGAGAGGCCATGGGGAGCTATATATTATAGAAAGTCGTAGACAGCAAATCTACTGAGAGAACATCATTGTAATCCATCCTTGACCCTGAGAATGATTTACAGATGTATACTGAGAGACTCCTGAGAATATTACCTTAGTGACATACAATACAAAAACAATGATCTTTAAGAAAAATACCTCATTGTAGACTTTCACAGATAATATACATTTTTTTAAAAAGTCCCATTAGTTTTCTTCAGTGTTTTCTATTTTGAAATTTACATATTAAAAAATTATGAAGTAGATTCTCCTGATATTGGAATTTTAAAAGAGCACTGAATCTGTCATATCACAATAGAACCATTAAGTGTCTAAGGTTAATTTAAAATAAATTAATCTCCTTATTTATAAGCAAGGGTAAGTGTAAAACTTTGAGAAAAAAATATATTTTATGCCAAAATTAAATGTAGAGTAATTAAAAGGTGCCCATAATTTTGTTTATGATGATATACACTATTCTAAAATAAGCAACAATTGTTAAAAATCTTCAAGCGTAGAAAAGGATACCCAAGGATATAGTGAAGTAGATAGCCAGTGAAAAGATTTTCTGGAGCTATGCCTTTGTGATTCCTCTAGTTCACTGTCATTTTCAGTGTAGGGTAAAATTTGGCATGTGCAATTTATCTATGCATCATTTCTGTTTATTTACAGAAAAGTTTATTTTCTTATGATATTTCAAATCACAGGAGGATAGTTATATTGTTCTGCAGTTTTTCTTGGTCTTTATTTTTGCTTCTGAGTTTAATGAAATATTAAAGGGGAAGTAAATATTGAAAAACATGCTTAAATGTAGACTGAATTTTCTTTTGCATTGTCTTCTCTCTCTAGGGACAGATTTAATTTAAATAAATAACATACTTCCTTGTACTAAAATTTGTTCCTATGATTAACTATTAAGCATTGGATTAGGTAATAGAACATTCAAATTATAGATAGATAGATAGATAGATAGATTATATATCTATATTATCTACAGTAATATATATATCCTCTATTTTTGAGAGTTGTGTATAGATCACATAATCTTTATTATATTTATCACATAGTCTTTATTATATTTTTAACATGGGTAAAGCAGGTATGTACATTCCATATTATTGTTTTCATGTCAAATTTAGAATTTCTGAAGTTTCACTTTTTCTGATACCTCTTATTGCCTACTCCAGATTGTTTGTTTAAATTGAATTATTTTGGCACTATTATATTTAGTTTAGCATTTGTTCATAGAGGTTGCCACACTGTCTTGTACATACTCCTATTAAACCTTACCGTTACCCTCTTATTATTTTTTACATGTATGCATCATTCAGTCCATTTAGCTATACAGGCGTCAAAGACGAGAATATGCTTGATGGTTTCCCCACATTGTCTATAAAGAACTTTGGTTTTACTTCCAGCTGTGCTGTGCTCAAGTTTTCATAATCTCAAGTTTGTACCAGCTTTAATATGGGAAGTTATATATGAGTTTGAAATGATGGGGTGGGGAGGAGTTACTTTATGATGAATTCAAGCTTTAATATTGCATTGCTACTTTAGGAACCAAGGTCACCTTATTTATTGGTTTAATGGAATGCCAGACTTGTGATAGATTCTTGATTCTTCCTTAAGAAGTCAGAAATAAGAAATGTAGCTACCTGCTATCCCTGATAAGTTGGCATCTTATTACCTGCTTACGCATCTACAGAATGAAAGGGAGGCCATAGTGTCATTTCAGCAGTTACAGCACACAGCACACATTCTAATAAAGGCCAGTCTTCCTTCTTATCCGAGTTCCTCAGGAACGTGATTTTAGATCAGGGGTCAAACAACTTCTCACCCTGCAGCAGTAACCAGCAGAGTAGGTGGGATTTACCTTTTAGGGGCAGAGTTTCAGGGAGCCATAATCATATTCTGGGAATGTTCTGAGTATACACATTAAGCTCTGTTAAAGGAGGAGAAGGTCAGGATCTACTGCTGTGGCACCAGGAGCGTTCCAACACTCCCAGGTCCAAGTCACACACTCTCCACCCACATGCTTTCTGGCAGTCACTTGGAAGCTGGAAGGAGAGCTGCATGCACATGGTGTGCAAATATTCCTGGCCCTTACTGACAATAATATTCTCAAACAATGTCTTTACATCAAGAAAGAGGAAGTAGCAATTATACCCCTCATCTTGTAAATTCACTTGCCATTAGCAATTAGTGAAAAGGTGGGGGGGGGGGGGGATGGCAAAATGACATTACTAAAACAGAATGTAACCCGTCTTCACGTATCTCCCCTCCTAGTCTTCTAAGTCTTTGGGGAACTACACAAAAAATTTACTCCATGGAGTACTTGTAACACAGGGTCAACTAAAAATGACCACTAGCAGATCTCTGTGTCTCTTAGTGAAAAAAATGTGGATTTTGAGTATGTGTATCATCATAATAATCCATAAAAATACCCCTCAGAGTAACACAAATATGTTGCCCTGAGAGTACACATCTCCATCACTAACGTACCAAAGGAGTAAGAGCTGGCATTCAGTCTGTAATTAAGTTTATACTTCATGGGGATGCAGTACCAACAAAAAATTAGTGGAATTTCATGAAACCATAAGAGGGGCAAACTGCATAGCACCAAAAGGGTTCTTGAAACAGATAATCATTTGCCTCTTATTTGAAAACAAACTCACAAAACTAAATCTTTTAATAATGCTGTCAAAATCATAGAGTGAAAGCAAGGTGTGAGGAAAGAAAGGAAAATCAACATGTTTAGAAACTCAAAATTCTGATGCATTCTGAGAAAAAATTCATTCCAGAAAATACAGAGAAAACAAAAATTGTATTATCCCCAGAAAATAGCACCAATCAATGTCCTCATCACTGTGCATAAAAGCTAAGAGTTCTGATTCCAACTGAAGATGATTCAGAAAAGAATCTGGTTCTGTTTTAACTTTTTTGACCAGTTTTTCTGAGTCAAATTTTATAAAAAAAAAATACCATTTAATTCATGGATGGTAGATTCTTAAAGATTTGGTAAAGGAAGCTTTGGTTGTGATGACCATGCATGAGTGTGCAACGGACTGAATGTTTGTTTCCCCACAATCCCTATGTTGAAATACTAACCTCCAGTGCAGTGGTTTTTGGAGGTGGAGACTTTGTGAGGCAATTAGGTCAGGAGGGTAAACCCTTCATGAATGCAATTAATGACTTTATAAAAGGGAACTAGAGAATTTTCTTTTGTGAGGATGCAAGGAGAAGTGAACAGTCTGTAACCCAAATAGAGCCTTCACCAGAATTAAACCGTGTTGGCAAACCGATCTCAGACTTATAGTTTCCAGGAATGTAAGAAATTTTTGTTGTTTATAAGCCACCCAGTCTATGGTACTTTGTTATAGCAGTCAGAATTGATTAAAACAGGGTGTATCAGGTGGATTTCCAGGCAAGGATTCCAGTATCTCGGAAAATAAGTCCCTTCCTTAATCAACAATTTCTCACTTTTTTCTTTCTCATGTTCCTTTAAACATCTGAATAGCATCCATGTAAATATCGATGCCTTAGCCATGGGGTGAGCAACCTGTGGTCTGTGGGCCATATTTGGCTCTGGTCTATTTCTGTAAATAAAGTTTTTTGGAACACAGCCACACCCATTTGCTTATTATCATTTATGGCTCCTTTTATGTCAAAAGAGCAGACTTTAGTTGTGATAGAGACTTATCTGACTCGCAAGCCTTAAGTACTTACTGTCCAGGCTTTTTACAAATGTCCGCCAGTCCCTACACTTGATGATAAGAGAATTTCTTCTTTAAGTTAAGCATGAGAGAATTTCAAAACACCTTTTTTTTATAGTTTTACACCGAAACCATAATCGAAGAAAATAAAATAGAGCTTTTCAAAGCCAAATTAAGTCTGTCATTACGTTAAAACCTAAGGAGTGAAATAAAAGAAGCACAGTATACATCACTCTTCTAATCATGCAATTCAATCCATCTTAACAGAGTAGACAAGCTGTTGATGTTACCCTTGAGCAACGCTTTCCAAGTTTTCTAATCGGACGTATGACAAAGGACACTTGATAAGTGGCTAGGAAGCACCTAAGCAGCCCATTTATTAAATACCTTCAATAGCTGTTAAAGGCAGAGAAAAACAAGGATATCCTTAGCTTCCATTTTCATCTCCTTAAATGTTTAGCTTGCTCTTGCATTAATGGACATCTAAAAGGTGCACATTTACATTTTTGATTGAGAGTAAGATGCAATGAGGAGATTTAATCAAAGCAACTTAGGAGTCTAATTAATGCAATCAGCATTAGGTCGTGCAAATATTGTCATTGAATGCCATCGTGTAAAGCTGGTGACAGGGATTTGGGTTACTGGAATTCTCGTCCCTCTTTTATTAAGATAAAACCGAGAGGGGAAAGACAGAGACAGAATGCCAAGACCAAAGTTGGATTATTCTTTCCATGTTTAGTCTTTCTTATGAGTCATTTAATAACCCTATCAACACTGTCTTACTCAGGTAAAATTCTTAATGCACTACATCCTGTCAGAGCCCCAGAAGTCTAATTCCTGGACAATGTTTCTTTGGAATAATAATAAAATGGGCAGTGGAGTTGCATTCTGTCTAATTTTGCCAGTGAAAAGGACTGGTAAAGGTAAATTAATTTTTTCTAGCTTCAAGGATACCACAAAGTACATAATTTATTAAACATGGTTCTAATAGCCTAAAAGAAAAAAAAAGCATAAAGGGGGAACCCTGTTTTTTACTTCTCAATGGCATTATCCTCATTATTTCACTTTTTGAATGTTTCTAGGACATCAGCCACTACCATACCTAGTCAAATTCAACTACATTAATTTTGGTCTAATTCAACATTATGACTTTATATTTTACATGGTTATGCAAATTAGAACCAGACAATTGATTTGAGACTTAAAGTAAATCATATGGGGACCAAGAAAACATTTCACCTAAAATATAATCTCTATATTCTAGCCTAGTTCTCTGTAGGTAAGGCAAATAATAGGCTGTGTCACAGAAATATGTAACCAGTTCTAAAGAGTCTTGGTGGATTTATGATATCTGAAATCTTTTTCACATATATGAGACATGTTTACACATATTCTATGATTATCTTTTTAAAAAATTTGCTACATGGCACATGTGCTCTCTAGAGAGAGAGAGAGGGAAAGTGACAAAGCACCCCAAGGGGAATGGCCATGCTGCAATCCTTCCTCTTCTCTAGACTTTGGGAATGCACACTCATGTGTCCAGTATGTTTTCCAAGCCATCAGGTCCGAGACTTGAACCACACAGTTGGCCATGTGAGATCTAGCCACTTTAACCACCATCTCACTGGCTGGTCCAAGCTTTTAATTAACTCTGTGTTTTTTGAAAAGTCATGTATGTGATGTAATTGCTATGTATTATTGTTAAGTTTATCCCCTTGGCATACACATCTTAAAAGTAGCATTAGAGGGAGACTTGACTGTGTTAAAATTCCCTTTATTTTTAAAAGACTGACTGTAACAAGCATCTCTTAAATTTTGAGATTTATACTTATAAAACACCTTTTAGAGGTAAGCAAAGTTGGAAATTGGCACTCAGTCAATGCCCCACAAATAGGCAACAGTGCTATTCAATCCCATATCCCATTCCTTCACACGATGGCTTCAATGCTCAGTCCCACTCACCATTGTAGTTTCTGCTATTGACCCAAAGCTGTTGATAAATATGTTGCAGGTAACATTTACAGGAGGCCCTGTAAGTTGAACAATAGAAAATTTGACAGGTTGTGTTCATGGCATAATCGAGTCACGTTTTTCTCTTGCCAGTGGCATAGTAGCACTTACCATGGTAGTTTCTGTGACTGATCCAAAACTGTTGATAAAAATATTGCAAGTAACGTTTACTGGAGGACCTGCAGAATGCAATAAGAATATTGCAATAGACATTGAAGCAAAAATACAGCTCCATCAACATCTGTGCAAATGGCTAGAGATGTAAATAAAATTAAAATGATGGTGAGGTTGCAAAAAAAAAAAAATATTGCCCAGAGGTGCATAATGATCACATTCCCACTAGTATTTTGGATTATGACAGTTAAGCAATGATAACTTACCCTGAAGAGTTTTGGATTTGGAAAATATAAGCTGAGAGCTATTTAACTGAATTCATTTCCATTAGTTGCTATAAAAATAGCCTTTGGGGTGGGTGGTTTTCTTTGACCCTAGGATCATAAATGTCTTAGCCATCAACAATGGGTATCCATAGTGAGAAAATCACCTGGATTATGAGAATCTCTTGACACCTCTGAATTTACCCTACCCCTTCTTTATATCCTCTGTCCACCAATGAGAAATGATGTACAGAAATAGAGAAAATTAACTGATTTTAAGACATAACCACAAAGGGAAATGTCATTTAACGTCCATATCATTGCCTTACTAAATATGATATAATGCAAGGGTTATCGCATCCTCGATGTGCTTTGAACAGAGACCTCTCCTGAGACTTAGGGACTAACCTGACACCCGTTCTTTTCTTTTTGCCTTTAATCAATGGGCAAATGACTGTCTAATGATTCCCTGCTTCATGTTTTCCTGGGGAATATGTTTATTGCCTTTGTGGAATTTTCCCATAACGCTTTCTGAGACAAGAAAATATTACCACAAACTAGCTATTCACTCGCTGCTTTCCCCTGTGGACATGTCTCTCTTTACTTGACAGAGGTGCAACAGACCAGCACAAGCAAGACTGTAGTTGCCAAGTCAGAAGGATCTAAACAAAGGGGAGTCTGGTTCAAAGCCTCCATCAAAGGCTAATAATAAAAACACACGTTGTAGCTGCACTGAGCACTGTGTTTTTAAACTTTCCAAGTCCACATTGGGTTCTTGAAATGAAGAAAAGAAAACTTGAGGTAAAACAGCTCAGATCTTTCATAGGCAAGATCTTTAAAGAGGAAGCAAGAAGTTTTTGTGAAAGAAATACAAGTCGGGTTTTTTTAATGGTAACATAACAAATTTTTGTGTTTTTAAAAATAAGTATAGTTTTTTTTTTAAGTGTTTAAGACATGGAATCATAGGACACCCCCCGTCATATTACCAAAATAATTTCCAGCCACTGTCTTTGAAATAGTCCCGGTCTTATAGCTCATCTCTGCTTTTCTTATGGCTACGTCTGCCAGGCTGACGTTGGTTGCTTGCTACCTACGCTGCTTGATTTGGGTTTTCTATTTTGCTCACTCAAAGCAAAACAGAGCAAAACAAAACCAACTTTCTTTCTTCACCATACAATTCTATTAGGTAATAATCAATATTTTTTCTAATAATAAATCAGTTAGATAAGGTCAAGGCAAGTCATGAGAAATTGTGCATGTTTGTTTATCATTTCTTTCTCTCCGCAAAGAAATGTCTTTTTTTAGATTGTCCAGTTAAAGCCAGAAAATTTGTAAGAATTCTTACAGCCAAGATAGAAAAATGAGTGGTGAGGGAAAGAAACAGGAAAGAGAGAAATATCATTTTAACACAAGGAATTTGTAAAATGTAGGTGTTGATTGTCTTTTACTGTTATCTGTTTGACCTACCCAACTGGCCTGGAAGCATTTAGAAGGCTCGGTCATACCATCACGTGTTTTTATCCTTCACGGTAAATGGCAGTGTGAGTATACTGCTGGAACTCAAAATGTTTTCAAGCGATTATGTCTTAACATACTGTGCTAAGCACATTTCAAAAATAGGTAGTTTAATCCTCACAAAAGAGAATTTGTTTACTACTCTAATAAATATTTACTGAAGAGGAATTTTGGGGTTCGAAAGGTTAAGTAACTTGCTTAAAGTCACTTCATAGTAATTAGAAAACCCAAGACTCAGTGTTTCATCGTTCTGATTCCAAAAATCTAAACTTTAACCACTTTGTAGTACCCTCTTCCTCTCTCCCTTCAGACATGCTGTGGTATTTTACATTGGTTTGCATGGTTCTTGATCTTTTACATCTAATCTCTTCAATTTTGAACATTTTGTTTTAAGGTTTACTTGTACTTCTATATAAAAACTTGTTCTGAAAAATATGTATATATATGTAATCGGTACATGTAAATGTTCCTTGATATCCAAAGGGGGATTGGTTCTAGGACCCCATGGATACCAAAATCCACATCCCTTATATCAAGTGCAATAGCATTGTATTGGCATAACCTATACACATTTCCTTCATACTTTAATGTATTTCTAGAATACTTATAATACCTAATACAATGTAAATAGTTGTGATACTGTATTATTTAAGGAATAATAACCAAAAAAGTCTGTACAGGCACAGTATAGGTGTAATCATTATAGACCTTACTGTTATACATAGTACACGTCAAGAATGACATGACACACATTTTCAGTCTGAGGTTGATTGAATCTGTGGGTACAGAACCTGTAGATACTGAGCATATACCATTGTACATATACCAAGAAGGGCAGGATATTGAAACCTCACTGTGCAACAGTGAATGCTTTATTTCATTCTTCCATAATTAGGTGCTATCATGACCACTGTTACATAGGTGAGAAAAATGAAGGCAAAAGTGGTTCATTAATTTTCCCAAGATTGCAGAGATTATAAGAAGTAGAAATTGCCTAACTTTAAGGACTCTGTTCTTAATTACAGAGTAAAATATCTGAGGCCACTAAAATTTTCCTAATATAGACACTGTCTAAACATGGGATTTTACCTGCAAGTTCTGTGGGTTGAATAACAGAATTGTTTTTGTTTTTCACTTTTAAAAGTGATCCTGATATGTGTCAGCACAAACTTTCATCTGTGTTTTAGCCCAATAGTCTTTTTTTATTTTTGAGAGGTTTTTGCTATTGGGCATGTAAGCTCGTCAGAAAGACAGAAAGAGACAGAAGACAGAAAGCGAGAAATCACCCCCCAGGGAAGATGGTCATGCCACAATCCCTTCTCCTCCATTGTCATCTCAGGATCTTGGGCATGCACACACACGTGCCCAGCGTGAGTTTAAGCCACTGGGTCTGGGATTCAAACCAGTCGACTACATGGGAGTCCAGTGACGTAGCCATTTCCCCACCTGCTCGTCCCTAGCTCAATAGTCTTTTCAGGTGTTCTGATTGACAGGGATGTATCCTTAGATATGATCATCAGTGAAACAATGTGTTTGGTAAACTGTAGAAAGAAACAGTCAACACTATTTAATATCAAATTGTTGACTTATCAGCAAAGTGAGCTGCATGAGAATCTGGGGAAAAAGATGATCTAGATATCTGCTTTCTCTCATTTGCTTTCTTCTTTCCTTTCTTGTCTTCTCTCCTTTCCCCTCCTTTTTTCATTCCCTTTTTTTCCCTCTTATTCTTTTTTTTTTTTTTTACAATAGGGCATGTGTGCTTGAGAGAGAGAGAAATTGAGAAATTATCCCTCCCAAGGGGGATGACCACACCACAATTATCCTTCCCAAGGGAGATGACCACACCACAGTCCCTTCTCCTCCATTCTCTTTTTGGAATTTTGGGCACATACTCACATGTGCCCAGTGTGTTTTTTTTTTTTTTTTTTTTTTTTTTTTTTTTTTTGGAGAGGTTTTTGCTATAGGGCGCGTGCGCTCGCCAGACAGACAGAGAGAGACAGAGAGATAGAAAGCAGGAAATCACCCCCCAGGAGGGATGGCCACGCCGCAATCCCTTCTCCTCCATTCTCCTCTCGGGATCTTGGGCACGCACGCACACGCGCCCGGCGTGAGTTTAAGCCGCCGGGTCCGGGACTCGAACCGCGGTCGACTACGTGGGAGTCCAGCGACATAGCCATTACGCTAACTGCTGGTCCCTGCCCAGTGTGTTTTTCAAGTCATGGGGTCCAGGACTCGAACCACACAGTTAGCTACGTGGCATTCAACTACTACCACACCATTGGCTGTTCCTTCCTCCTTCCCCTTATTCTTATGAGATACAGTGATCTGGTCATGACTCAAGTATGCAATCAAAATATAAATGGAAGTCACTATAAAGTTATATGTGATTCAATGTAATATAAACAAGATTATGAAGATAATAAACATATAAATAGAAGTGAAAAATAGGTGTGTAATACTTTCAATGTGTTTGAATGAATGGCTTCCTTCCCCTCCCTCCAATACAAAGCATGACAGTCTCCATCCCATATTGATCTTCTTTGTTGTCATAGATCACTCTCTCAGAGTGTCTTCTTTTGAGTAAGGTATCTTAGTAATCCAAGAAAATGCTACTATGCTACTTGGGAGGGGTAATAGAGTTATGGATTATTGTCTGCTTATTTTGTTCTTTTGATGGGCTATATTTCCTGTTTTTTTGCACGCTTCATGATTTTCGTTGTAAACTGGATATTTGAATATGATAACATGGTAACTGTGAAAACCATATTTTCCCCTTACCCAGAGTTTTCTGGATGTTTTGATGGTTGAAGGCTATAGCAGACCATTTGCTTACTGTGTCTCAAAAACTCTTTTTGCAAAGGCTGTCATATTTTTTCTTATTTGTGGTTTCTGTATTCTATTCCTAGTTTGTTCTGTTACGGCTTTCAAAGATACTTCCTTGAACACCAAGAACTAAATAAAACAACCAACCGACCAAGTAAACGAACAAAAAACATTCCTCTTGGTCTTTGCAAATTAGCTCTGTGGTAATTTTTTCTTTCAACATTTAGCTGGGCTCGATCTGGGTCTCGGGATCAGCTCAGGGTGAAAGCTTAGGGTCTGCTCAGGTCTTTTCTGAGTGTGCATTTTGCCTTGAGAATGCAGTGGCTTTCTAAATTCATCATATACATGGCTGACTTTGAATGTCCTAATTTCCGTAAGAAATTTTCCCCTGCTTTTACTTCCAGGCTTTAGCCTATTATGTGTTTCAACTGTAATCTTTTGCCCTGGGTATCTGAAAGTTTTTAGTTTGGCTTGCAGTGTTTTTGATCAATACTAATAGATTTTCCATCCTGAGTTTCCAGCTAGGTGAAAACAGAGATGAGCACAATTATGGGCTGAATCATGTCCCCTTAAAATTCATGTGTTCTAACCCTCAGTACCTCAGAATGTTACCATATTTGGAGATAGGGTCTTTAAAGAAGTAAAGTTAAATTAGGTCATGAGGATGGGACCTAGCCTGACATGCCTAGTGTCTTTATAAAAATAAAAAATAAAAAAAGGAGAAAAAAGACACCATGAATGTGTGTGCATAGGGGAAAGACCATGTACAGACACAGTGAAAAGGCAGACATCTGCAAGCCAGGAAGAGAGACCTCAGGAGAAACCAAACCTGTCCAAACCTGGGCTTTGAACTTTTAGCCTACCGAACTGTGAGAAAGTAAATTTTCATTGTGTAAGCCACCTAATCTATGGTCTTTGGTTATGGCAGCCTTAAAAAATAATACAACTAGCACAACTAATACAACTAGTACAGTAGACATATTAGACCACACATACAAAATAATTTATTAATAAGGTTTTCTCTATTCCTTTTGGAACCAGGGACCAGGGTCTAATACTAGGAATGCAGGCCACCACTGATTCAAAACCAAAACCACTGCCACAGCAGACTGGGAATGGGGCAAGGGCAACTAAAAATACCACAAGACTTCCCTGCCATTTTGAGATTGCCTTTTTCTTGATTCAATGTTTACTTTGTTGCTTTAAATGTTTGACAGTTTTCTAGAACTCAAAGTTTGTTCTGAAAGTTTCTACTTTTAAAAATGTTTCTGTAGGGACTTAAGAGCTTTTAGCTGTCTACTCTGCCATTTTGTTGACATCTCCCACCTTCTTCTCCAAAACTTTAATATACCCATGTGAATTATGATGCTTCTGAAGAAAAACATAGTGTGCACCATGATTTCTCAAACTTATTTGATCATAATTTTTTTTAGATAGACCATGCTTTTTCATGGAACACATTTTAAATAAAGATGGCAAGCATTCTGCAAAACATAGATTTGAAAATGCAGATCCACATTATTCAATGATCAATTCAATTAAGAAATTTTTGTTGAATGGTAGATATATCACATGGTAATAACAGAACTATGAAGAAGTCTAAAGGCAATCACTGGGTTATTATAAAACCCTGTGCTTCTGGCAAGGAAGAAATGTTTTATTGAGGGCTGCAGAATAGGTGCCCGGGTTGGAGAGGCAATGGAGGGGAACAAAGAATCAGTAAAGATCAGCTTAACTGTTCCCAGTTATTTGTCTAAGACTGTGTGATGATCCCCTAGTCTACAGTTATGACTCAGGGATGTAAGTGAAAAATTCTTCTTGAATTCAGATGTGACAAACATATTAATTCTTCAGTCAGCTCTCTTGAAAACTCAGTGTTCTAGATATAAAGTCAACATTTTGTAAGGATCTTACCGTATATATTATAGGCATTGTGGGCCATAAGGTCTGTGTTACATCTACTTAACTCTGCTTTTGTGGTGGAAATAGCTGTAGACAACATGTAAACAAATGAGTGTGGCTGTGTTCCAGTAAAATTTTATTTTCAAAAACAGATATGGTAGGCCAGATTTGGCCTCTAGGCCAAATTTGCTGAGCTCTGCTCTAGAATCAGACCAGCAGGTTGGAGACAGCGGGAATTGTTATGGAATTCTGTGGTCTTCCCACAGCTGAGAGAGTAAGGATTGCCTATGGACATGGTGGAGGTGAGGACACGCATAGGGACCATCTGCAGGACTATCTACAGTGAGTTTACTGTTGTGTTCTATAGCATGCACAATGTCCACTACAGCAGAAAGATTGAATAAGAGATGATGTCCTTGGGGTCAGCTGCACTGTCGTGGGCTCAAATCCAAATCAGACCAATAGGTTTCACAAAAGTTGGGAGATAATGTGTAAGACATGGCCAGGCTAGATCATTGGGCAACAGATACTTAATACATTTGACCTGGTCATTCTTTTTAATATATTTAATATGATTCAGGCATTGCTCATAAAAATGAATCCATGATAAGAGCCTTCTATAATATATTTTGTATATTAAAAATTTATTGATAGAATAAGTTTTTATAATATATCATGGTAAAGACAATTTTATTATTCATAGTGACTATATTAAAATAAAGTTGTTTATGTATGTATATATGTATAATGTTATATATATGAGGGGACTTTAGAAAGTTGGTGGGAAAATGGGAATAAAGTACAAGTTTATTTGGATACAAAAAATTTTTGAATCTACACATTTTTTTATAATACACATTTTCTATTTACTTTTTGAAGGCCTGTTTTATTTGTATAGAACAATACTTTCTAAGTGAACAATAAATACTATTATAAAAAGCTTTATGATGCATTCTATTTAAAAATAAGCACTACCAAAGAATAGGGGATCCTGTGTAATACCAAGACAACTAGTCACTGTCAGTAAGTTTTGCCTCAGTTATTTTCCAACATCATTTTAAGGTGAAAGACCACTTAAGAGGAGAGAGAACTTTTTGTGTTACAAGAAAGAAGTGTTTTTTTTTTTCTTTCTTGTCACAAATAGACAGGAATGGAATTTTCATTTTACATTTTATTTCTTGTAAATAATTTAATGTGTCTTCAAGTACCACACAGTTGCTTTAGTGTGGAGCCCTTGGATGGAAATGGAATAAAAATATATTTGCTTGATTTATTAATTATCTTTTGGTATAATACTATTTTGTCTAGCAGAAAGATCCTTGCCTTTAGCCTAAGAGATGAAGGGGGAAATAAAACACACAGAGGAAACCAGAAGATGAGTAAGCAGTGTTTCTTACGATGGCCTCCTGTGTTGCATAGTGCTTTCATGCCCATGAAAGAGAGCACTTTGAAGGATGGGAGAATCACAAGAGAAGGGAATGACTTTCATGTTGGCATTTCTTTTATGAGGGGGGATTTGAGGCATCTAATCTGAAAGAATGGAGGAATTTACTTTAAATGTCACGATTGTAATTAGAAATGGCCACACAGCCTAACCTATTGTATTAGCTTAATTTTGAAAATTCACCATGAATGAATTATATGTCATTGATTCTTCTGCATAACACATGGTCCAATGGTTTTACCAGTCCTAGTGCACTGTATGCTGACAGCCAGTGCTGTGCAAAGGGCAAAGCATTCATAGATGGAAACAAGGTGGGTATTTACAGATTCTCATAGCCTGATGAGGTAGTCCAGCAAACCATTTGCTCTGGACCAGCCATGTTGATGAAAATGAGGAAATTACCAGACTGAGCAATTAATATGTAAGGTAGCATAAACATCAAGAACCAAATGGCAGTTTCTGTGAGACCTTCCCAATAATGGCTGCCAGTTGTCAACTGCTCTTGCACAAAGATAAATGAATGCACAGATGTGCAGACAGCTCAGAGCCATGTTAGAAGGCCTCGAAAATGCTGGCCAGTCTCTATCTTTACATGCTGTGGGCTTTTCCATGGTTAATAAGATAGGAACGATCACCTCATACAGAGTGATTACTTTTAACAGGGAAAGTAGATGCTATTAATAATTACACAGGAACATCAAGTATAAACCAGGACTATCCTGAGAAAACTTGAACTTCAAGTCATATTTTTCAAAGATGTATAAGATGTATCTGAAGCATGGTGGCTACTCATCTTTAATACTAGTTCTGATTATTACCACCTGTGGACTTTCAATAGTTTACAGAAATTCTCTGTTTTTCTGTAGAACAAGAATAGTGGTGCTGAACTTGATGGTCATCGTGAGAATTAGTAGTAATGCATAGAAAGCACATATAGCTGTTTAATGAATCGTAGTTGCTATTAATTATAATAATGGTAGTAGTATTACTATCTTTGTTTCAAGTTTATTTGATTGTCAAACTATGTCTATGCAGAAGGTACATGATCAAAACCATTTTAATATAAAGTAAACTGAAATCTTGAGATGACAGTTTGGATCTTCCAACATCCTCTATGTTAATTCTTACTGAAAAGATGCCCATCTCATCCAATTTTCTTTCTCTCTATGAACTGTTTCAGTTTGTTTATCCCTCAACTCTGCTGGAATTCTTGGCAGGACACAACCATATTTTCCAACTTTCTTTCTTCTAGGAATCATGCATAAACATTCTTCATGTCTGCAGAACCCACATAGCCACCATGGGTTTGACATGATTGCTATTCATTTCTTTGTTTAAAATGAGATTTGTCAACCCCAGGACTACTGGCAATTTGGACCAGATCATTCTTTGTTTGAAGGGTTGTTTTGTGCATTGCAGATTGTTCACCACCATCCCTGGTATTTACCTACTAGATGCCAGTAGCATCCCACCACCTATGGACTTTCTTGTAACAATAAAACATACACCCAGACGGCCAGCAGGTAGCATGGTGGTTAGGGTGCTGGACTCCCACATGGCTGACCACAGTTCAAATCCCAGACCTGGTGGCTTGCTTTCTCACTTTCTCTCTCCTCTCTCACACTCTCAGTCTCAATCTGTCCCTCTCTTGTCAAATTAAAATAAATAAATAAAGTTAAATTAAAATAATTCTAAAAAAATTGGGAAAAAATATGCCCAGACATTGCTAAATTTCCCCTGGGGGGGGGTAAAATTGCCTCCTGTTGAGAACCACTATATTATGAAAAGAAGGTAAAAATGATGGTATACATGAAAAGGTAGTTCAACATGGATCACATTTTATATAATAATTAAATGAGTTTAAGATTATTCTTCTGCTTCACCAAACAATGGCTAAAGTCATATTAAAATATTTCTTGGTCTTATGACTTTCTTACGAGAAAGTCTCATATATTTCAACAAAGAGCATGAATTTTTATAAGTATTTAAATAAGCCCAGCTGAGGTGGCATAGACAATAGAGCACGACTATGTGATTCTGGAGCCTTATGGAAAGGTTCAGGGTTTTGATACTGGGTCAACTTGGACACACCTGTGGGTACACCCATGATTCTGGTGGCCCTAAAGACATAAGAGAGGATTGCAGCATGGTGAGACCCTGTCAGGGTTGTCTGTTTGTCTCTGTCTGTCTCTTTCTCTCCATAACTAAACAAATAAGCTTTAAAACATATTTAAACATATTTTACATGAAAACTTGGCAGTATTATGGAGCTTTTCATCCTTTGTTGAGTTTGTTCATAAGAACATTAATCTTGTAGGAATTTACTAAATTCTCTGTATTTCTATGTTATAAATCTTCAGTCACTCATGAAATCAACAAATACTTATTGAGTACCCATTATGTGATTGGTATATACTTGGTTTCTACTAATTATTATTTATAAATAGATGGTGAATTGTGGAACTAAATATAAGAAAATCAGGCACTGGGAACCAGCAGTTAGTGTAATGGCTATGTCGCTGGACTCCCACATAGTCGACTGCGATTTGAGTCCCAGACCCGGTGGCTTAAACTCACACCAGGCGCGTGTGCGTGCGTGCCCAAGATCCCGAGAGGAGAATGGAGGAGAAGGGATTGTGGTGTGGACATCCCCCCTGGGGGGTGAGTTCTCGCTTTCTGTCTCTATGTCTCTCTCTGTCTGTCTGGCGAGTGCACGCGCCCTATAGCGAAAACCTCTCAAAAAAAAAAAAAAAAAAGAAAGAAAGAAAAAGAAAATCAGGCATTAAGGACAAGTCAGAAACAATTTGCTGAAAAGCCCTTGAGTTATTCTGCAAGAAATGTCAAATGAAACAAAACGTGTGTGCCAGACCGAGCATCACAGAAAGGGCATTTTCCCTAAGCCTCTTTCTAATACAAACGAACTGTTGCTATTTTGTTCATTGCAGGAGCATAGTGACCTTAAAGTGAGCAGTTTGTGTTTTGGGAGATTCAGGGCACTTTGCTTGCGATAATAAGGTTCATTTCCTATTTTAAGCATCTCAGGGACTAAATGGAACCTTCAGATTGAGAATAATTTGTAAGTGTATTTTACATATATTTCTATTATGCTGTAATAAAATAAGATGAATTGCTGGAAAACATGAAATCCTTCCTGTTTTGGATTTGGGGTGGATAATAAATAAAAATCCCTAGAAGAAGACAATTTTAAATGACATTTGGAATTAGTTTTAAAATGAAGAGACCTGAGAGTTTCTTATGAACCTAAATGACATTTCCTTTCATTTTAGGAAGTAGCAAAAATAGAATTAAAGATGACTCTCTCATGTTAATTGAATCCTCTACTACTTTGCAAAATGAATAGCAAGTTCTTCAACTTTGTCCTGACAAATCAAAAGTAGATTTTTTTGCATTAGTAATTTCTAAAGAAAGAACTAGTCTATGTGTGAGATTATAGTAATAGAATTGGTGGATGAAATCCATACGCATATACATACTTGTTTCCACGTTCAAATCTTTACATCCTTTAAAGTTAAATGATACCTACTTGATGAATTTCTTCATGATTCTCCCCATCTGAATGAATATTGTCTTTCTTGGCATTTCTATAGCCCCATGACCCTTGCCATGTGGTATTATAGTCATATATATATATATATATATATATATATATATATATATAAATCTTTTCTAATAGGCTTGGACATGGTTTGCATCTGATTTACCTTTGGCACTTAATACAGTACTGATCACATAGTAGGCATTCAATAAATGCTCAGTGAATGCTATTGATCAGAATACAAGCCTGTTTGTGTAGGGAAATATTAGTGGCATTCCAGGAATTCTCATTCAGAACAGCTTTTTATACAAGGCATTTTAACCCCATCAATTGGCCTCTTCGCTTCAGCTTCAAAGGATAGTTCTTGCAAAAGGTATTTCATTGAAATTGTCTCATCTAAGCCTATGGGGTCAGAAGTGAATTCTGTTTGTTATCTCTCCAGAGTACTCAGCAGAGAATGAGAAAATTATGACAAGAACATGACAGTCACCAATGAGAAGCATTGCAATGTGCTCCTTTAAAGCCTACACTGAGCTGCCCTGTTTGGCATGCAGTCAGGAAACTTCCTGAATATTGTTGTTCTCCCTCTCAACATCATCCTTCACCAGTACACCATGGTTTAATTAAAACATTTCATAAAGTTTGGGGCCAGAAGGACTAGGTTTAATTCCTAGCTCTGAATGTTCTATCTGTGTGACCTTGTATGGGCTACTTAATTACTCTGCGCTCCAGTTTCCTCATCTATAAAAGAAGAAATGTCTTCACCTAACTCTCAGGTTTATTCGCTGGGAGAACAAAATGAGAGAGTGCATGTGAAATGCCAGCTGTTTCTTGTCTTTTACCATCTCCTTTCCTTATCAAGGAAGGCTCTTTCTCCTAAACCTTGAGGTTTTCCCTTTATTTAACAATCATTTATACTCCTCAAGCACCACATCTCTGCCCTACATTTTATTACTCATATTTCTACTCACAGTGTTAAGAAAAAGACCTAGATTTTTAAAGTATAAAAAAGCTCTAGAAAAAAAAATCGGATCCCTCCTTATTGTAGAATTACATTATTAAATCTAACAATGATGAGTGTAAGGGGAAAATGTGCTTCATAGAAAACTATGCATTGTCTATATAGCACACCCTTCAGTGTTAGGTGACTCTAATTCTATGGAAGCTCTTTTACAGCTCTGTAAATTTTGTAACTGATAGTAATGCAAAATATCTTTTACTTATAGACATGCAGATTCTGTTCTGTTCTTTCCTATAGAGGTTCAATTGACTTCCTTCCCCCACATGGAAGAGACTAGTTTTGCCTCCATTTACACATTCATTTCAGTATTTTTGATCTATCAATATGCCTGCTTTTTGTATTTTCTTTTGAATTGGGTATACAGTCTGTCTGGTTCTCTCATCGATTAATGAGTTAAATAAAATCTTTAACATGTATTATCTTTATATTTGTGAGTCATGATTTTAACTTAATTTGGAAATTTATCTTTTATTGTGAAGTTTAAAAAGAGAAATTATTACCCTTTATAAGTCTTGGGCTCAGAGCCAAGCTTTGGAAGCTTGCAGACCTAAATAGTGTTCAAGGCCATTGCATTGCCCGGAAACCCAGCACTTTCTATTTAGCTGTCAAAAGGGATCTTAAAGCATCATGTCTGCCGACGAATAGTACCTAAACCCTCCTTTCCCTGCTCTGTTCCTCTGTGGCTTCCACAAATGGGGACTTGTTTCCTCCTTAGGCATTCTGCACCATTTCTCTGAGGGTGGAAAGGTCACTACTGTACCGTTAGGTAGGTTTTCTATGTCAGCAAGAGATCTAAAAATAGAAGCTAGCATTCCTGATATGTACTCTTCTCTACTAGCAACTAGGACAGCCACTTTTCTGCTGCAAACGGAAGCCCTGAAATCTTGGTGCTTGTTGTGTTTACCAGTGCTCCAGTTTGGCCCTCAACACTTACGTAGCATAGAACTTGCATGTTTTGTCTCATGCTAGACTATGCATCTTTGTACTTCAATTTAATTATAGGACAATCATTGGGCTCCTTCTGTATATTGAGTGATGACTTAATTTGGGCTCAAGGATTCAGGTGAAAGTAACGTATTAGGGATGTGAATTATATGCTAAACGAGAAGTGGGAAAGTGAGACAGGTAAGGAAGGCAGACCAAAAACAAAACAAAACAAAACAAACAAACAAACAAAAGGGCAAATTAGCAAATCCATTGTCCCCTGATGACAAATGAAGCTTTATCCCATGAACAACTGTGGAAGCCAGCACAGACCTATTCCCTTAAATTATTCTGTCCAAGGGAAGAAGGAGCGGGGTTATTTTGCACCAATTCCCATCAGTTGTTGAATGAGAGTACTCCCAGGGGGCACTGATTCACCTTCACTTCTGGCTTGCCACCCCCAGGGTAGACAAAAAGAAATGCAGATGCTGCCATTTGGAAGTCAAGTTGTACATTAATGTGGTAAGGAACTGGGGATAGGAGCAAGATGCTGACATTGTTGCCTTGTGAAGTTTCTGGGAATACCAAAATGTATTCAATCCTTGCAATTCAATAAACTCATAATCAGTCATGGCAGAAAGACATGAACTATACTAACTATGGTGTAATGTAATAATAATAATAAGGGACAATAGCAGAGAAGGGGAAATATATGGCTTGATTACATAGTAAGTGTATATCACTAGCCACAGCATAATCAGCAATTGAAGGCTGAACCTACATAATTGTTCAATAAAGAACAATAAAAAGTACAAGGTATATCTTCCGTTAAATTCAAAGACTACCAAATTTTGCATTGTTAGAGATTTAAAAAGTGATGGAGAAACTCCTATATCTGGATTTCTTTTTCTTCTTCTTTCTTTTTTATTTTTTTAAAGAGGTTTTTGCTATAGGGTGTGTGCGATCACCAGAAAGACAGAGAGAGAGAGAGAGAGACAGACAGATAGACAGAAAGCGAGAAATCACCCCCCAGGGTAGATGACCACGCCACAATCCCTTCTCCTCCATTCTCCTCTCGGGATCTTGGGCACACATGCACACGTGCCCAGCATGAGTTTTAAGCCACTGGGTCCAGGACTTGAACCATAGTTGACTACATGGGAGTCCAGCGACATAGCCATTATGCCAAGTGCTGGTCCCCCTATATCTGGATTTCAATCATATATTTCTACCTCCATCTCAATATGACAAGATCTCTGGTGCTAAGCTGGTTAGAGCTGTCCCTCCAAGAATGAAGAAGCCATGTCTTCCCCCCATTCATCATAGTTGAGTTCACACTGGAAGTGAAGGAGGTCATTCTCCTTCTAGATATCTTCACTTCCTGTGGGCTCATGGTAAAGGGGCAGTGGGGGACGGGGACTGGAGCAATATCACCTCAGGACCTTGAGAGGTCTATCATCTTAAGACATGAGAATCTGCATGATTTGCTAAAGAAAAAGAATGGTGTTTGTACTCACGATCCTTTTACACTGAAAATGGCCTTTTAAAGGTTTTTGTTTTGTGTGTTATAGCAGACAAAACAGAACAGCATTGTAGGAGAGAAAGTCCTTCAGTGAGAAATTACCACATTCCCTATCCGTCAAGTAGTGGAGGTTAGAAGCTCGCCAAGTCAAATGCAAGAATCTTCTAAGGGCAATCTCATCTTTTGGGATTAGCCTGGGTTGCTGCCTACTTCCTCAAACATTCACCTCCAATCATATGTGCTAGGCATTTGCAAACAAATACATTGACAGCCTGCCTAGGCCACAAAAGAAACAGTATAGTGGTTGAGTATGTGGGCTCCAGCACCAGACTGCCTAGATTAGACCAGCTGCTCTGCCTCTTAGAGCTGGGCCAGCTGTAGGGATTCTGAACAGTAGTTTCTAGATCTGAAAAAAAAAAAAAAAAAAAAAAAAAGGACTGGCAATAGTAGCACTTACCGATTTTGTGAGAGAAATGAGAGCATGCGTGTGACATAATTAACATATTGTCTGCACACTATGAGGCATACATTGCCTCTGTAAACCCAAACCAGACTGTCCTCACTCACTTTTCACCTCTTTCTTACCCTTCGGCCATTTTTAACTCTCCCTACTCAGAACTTCTAGTCTTTATGACATAATTCCATGCATAGCCACATGATTCTATAGACAAGAATTGGGTCACATTTCTCAGACCTGTTTTATTGCCTATTTCATTTGCTCAGGAAGATGATGCATTGCTTGAGAACATAGGTGGTTTATCTCTGTTTCTATAAGTTCCTGAAGTCCATGTAAGTCACGCACACATTATAAGTGCCTCTCCCAAAGACTTTACAATCAATTTATACCCTGCTACAAAGTTAATTTGATTTTGAACATAAGCAGCAAGTGCTTCTTCTGCTTAAAGAAAGACCAAGTACATTATTTCAGAGAGCAGTCTTCATAGTTCTGAAAACAAAACAAAACAAAGCAAACAAACAAACAAACAAACAAAACGCTAGCCCAGTAAGCAGCCTTCAAACCTTCCATCGTCTGTTGCTCTTGGGCTCTTCATGTATATTGGAAAGTGCTAATACAGAGAATAACATTGTAGGCTTCAGGTCACAGACTTAAAAGTTTTCTCTCCTTATGCCCAAATAATTGAAGTTGCTAAGTGAAAATATTCCCTGTCCAGGGCCAAGACAGTATACTCAATTGTGAAGCAGACTATAAGGACTCAATAAACTGTCAGAAGGAAAGACATGCTTCTGGAATATTATAGTCAACATTTTCCTTGAATATGTTTAGATACTTCACTAATTTTTACTGAAAGGAATTGTAAAAGTTATCACAAAATAACATTAGAGGCAAAATCATGTAATATGTAACCCATGAAGACAACAGGCTTTGCACCCCTTCTTTCCTCAGCCACCCATACACACCGCCAAGCCGAAGTCTATAAGGTAGTTCTAGCATATCCCAAGTGGAAAGCTTGGGTGATTGGAGAGAACTCAACTTTGCTCATTCATTTTACTATTCATCAACTATTTACAGAGGAAAAGTAATGTGTTCAAATCTAAAAATGTGAAATTGAATAATAAACAGACCCTAAAGCCAAGACACTCAAAAGGCCCTTGCAGACCTCTGACTCACAAGCCCCTAACATGGCTGTGTAATTCAGAAATGGATACAAGTCTAACTTGGGAACTTAGTGTACAACAGCACAAATCTTCAAGGCCTTTACTGTCTCATGAATAATAATGAGGGCAAATTCATCCCAGACCACCTGGGCTCAAAAGTCAGTTGTGCATCTTTTCTAGCCATATGACCATGAACAACCACATAAGCTCTCTATTCCATTTTTTTTATCAATAAAGTAGGAATAATAATACCATGCATGTACTTCCCTGTAAGGTTGTTGGGAGAATTAAATGAGTTAACATGCAAAATACTTAGAAGAATGATTGGTACATAGTAAGGACTCAATGTAGTCTAACAATGTTATAAACTATATCCGAACACCTATAGCGAAATACATGGATGAGTGCAGTGAAGAATAAGGGACTGGCTAAGAAGACAGCTGGTGGATAACTTGGACACTGAGATCATCTACTTTCCTTCATCTTTTGTCTGAGAATTGTGCATAAAACCTGCCCTGATTTTCTGGATCTTATATTTAAAATACATAAAAGGGACCAGCAGTTAGTGTAATGGCTATATCGCTGGACTCCCATGTAGTCAACCGCGGTTCAAGACCCAGACCCGGTGGCTTAAACTCACGCTGGGCCCGTGTGTGTGCGTGCCCAAGATCCTGAGAGGAGACTGGAGGAGAAGGGATTGCGGTGTGACCATCCCCCCGGGGGGTGATTTCTCGCTTTCTGTCTCTCTGTCTCTCTCTCTGTCTTTCTGGCAAGCACACACACCCTATAGCAAAAACCTCTCCTCCCCCCCAAAAAAAATAAATAATACGTAAAACATTGCTCTCCAAGCAATAGGCCCATAGCAAGTCTACTTTTTAAGGAAAAAACTCTGTTCTTATGACATATTTAAAATTGAAAAAATGCTTTCTGAAAGTGCTGGTGGTCTTCCCTTATGACACAGAGCAAGCAGGTACAAAAACATCAAGAGCCTGGTACTCATTTTCAGTTTTATGGTGACTATACCCAGGCCTAGCTCCTGTTGGTGACAGTGGTCCGTTGGTATCAGATGAAAGAGCACTGCTTCACCAAGAAAAGAGAGGCCATTAGATGTTAACTTGCCCTACCTACTTTCTCCTCCACCTATAAAACATGATCAGAGTGAGGAAATAATATTTCTCTTCTAGTTTAACAGTAATCTCTCCCTCTACCTTATGAGACTGAATCTTCTTGCCCCTTCTGGAATCCTCTTCCATCAATTACACCCTTGAACTTTCAATCTCCTTTTACTTTATTCTACAAATATACTCTTCTCATCTTCATTTTTTTTTTTGAGAGAGAGAGATTTTTGTCATAGGATGCAAGTGCTCATCAGAGAGACAGAAAGCAAGAAATCACCCCCAGAGGGGATGGCCATGTCACAATCGCTTCTCCTTCATTCTCCTCTTGGGATTTTGGGCACACACACATGCCAGGAGAGAGTTTCAAGCCACTGGGTCAGGGACTTGAACCACAGTTGACTATGTGGGAGTCCAGTGCCTCAATCACCACACCACCTGCTGGCCCCCCCCATCTTAATTTTTTTAAAAGTCTTCCCTTCTCTCAAACTGTATGCTAATATCCAACCTCCCTCTTCACCTTGACACCAGTCTTTTAAGTGAGAACTCTACATATTTACTTTCCCCTCGTTTTCTCAAATCTCACTCATTCTACAATAGCTCAGTCTGAGCTTTTGTCTCACTACTCTGGAGAAGTTGCCCTTAATGTTTAAAACTTACTCTACTGGGGCTAGCACCAGCAGGTGGTATGGTTAAGGTAATGGATCCCACACGACTCATCCCTCAGTTCCAGTCCTGGACCCAGTAGCCTAAAACACACACTTGGTGCATTTGCATGTGTGCTCAAAATCCCAAGAGGAGAATGGAGGAGAAAGTATTATAGCATGGCCATCCCCCTTGGAGGGTGACTTCTCACTTTCCCTCTCTGTCTGTCTCTCTGTAGTGAGCACATGTACCCTCTGGCAAAAAAAAAAAAAAAAAAAAAAATGCCAATCTTTTTCTGATTCTCCTCCAGATTTTCTAACCACTCTTTTCCATTTTCCTTGTTGAGTCTTTTTTCCTCTTGCTCTTTCAATATCCACACTCACGGAAATCCTACCATTATTCCTCTTTTCTTTTATTCTACACATTGTCACCGGGTACGTTAGTTAATACTATTATTATCTGATGACCCTCATTCCTGCATCTCTAGCTCTGGTATCTCTTCTTGGCTTCAGATGAACATTGTCAAGTGCAGATTAGATATCTCTATCTCAATTTGTGGCAGATACCTCAAATAAAAAATGTCCAAAGCTGAACTCATAAGCTTTCTCCCCTGGCATCTTCTTCCTCTTATATCCCCTCTCTGAGTAAAGAAAATCACTGCTCATTTGCCCAAACTGGAACTATGAGACGAATATTATCCTTTCTGGTGTACCCTTCCTACCTCATCTAATGTACTTTGACCTTATTTTGTGACTCTGGCCCTGTTTTCTAACCCCTATTGCCCTGTCTAAGTCCAAATTGTTCTCTCTTATTTATTATTGACATACTAGTCCCTCATCTTTCTAGTATATACTTTGAGAGGCATCTTCTTAGAAAACACATCTAGCCATGCCTTTTCTCTGCTTAAAACCCTTAATGGCCTCCCTGTTACCAGTGCTTAAATCCATGGCTTAATGATCTTCACTCTCTGACCTTAACTATCTCTACTCTCTAGCCTCATCTTTCATAACTTCCCCTTTCTATTTTCTCTGGGCATACTCATCTTTCTTTATCCCCAAAGTAGCCATGTTCTTTTCAGACACAGACAGTGTCCTACCTGGAATTCCTATTTACATTCATCAAACACTTTCTCATCTTTCGAGACCCAAATTTGAGCACCACCTCTGTCATGGAGCCAAGCATAACTTCTTTTTCTCCTCTGTGGACTGAGCTCTCACATACAAGGATTCATGGAATAGTTAAAAATTGTCACTATTAGTGGGTATCTTCGTTAGGCCTCCCACGCCTTTGGAAAGATTTTTGGTTCATTGCCTCATGATCAGCACCATGAAAACTACTCAGCATTTTTTTTTAATATAAAACTAGAAGATGAGGCTCAAAAGGAGAATTTTATAGGAGCCATGCTGCAGGCTTACTGTTTGGAGAGGTCATAGCTATAAGCATGAAGTGAACCCGATTATTACTTTAGCCGTCAGATCTACTGACAATTCAGGTATATCCAATATTAACAGTTAGTATTATTTGATGCCTATGGTTTTATTTACTAAATACTGTAAACATTGAAAAGGAGAGGGCCCATAGTCCAGTGAATTCTATTTGGATAATTGGATGCCACCATCCACCCTTATTGTAGTATTGGGCATGAAAATTCAAGTTTTTTTATAAATGAGATGTTGACTCTAGAATACTGGCAAAGTAGAAAGAGGTGGGATAGGACGGTTGTAGGTTAAAGTGTTGGCAAGTGAGCAATTCTCCTTTTAATCATTCTCGGTGCCTAGCACAGTGGTATACGCAGAATAAATGAGGGATATATGTCTATATGTGAATGGATCCACTCACTAAACATTAAATGTTTATTAAGCTCCTACATAAACAGGAAATTCACAAAAGCCTGAGGCTTCAAAGATACATTAGGTTCAACTTGTGGCAGAAAGAGAAACAGCTCTGGTAAAAACATATTCAATAAAGTATTACAGATCAAGAATGAACGTCCTTGTCATCATTCTCTGATGACCTACATTCCTCTCCATCCTAGGCCTTATGCACCAAGGGAGGTAATGCTTGTCTGAGTCCTGTCTGGCAGCAAAATAACTTTTCTTCCTTTTAAATAACAAAAATGGAAAACAAAATCCCCACTGTTTTATTTTTATTTATTTATTTACTTACATTTAATCACTGTGTGTTTTTACAGCATATGATGTAGGTTCTCAAGCATATATTCTTCTATTCAGGGAAATGAAGTAAGCAGTCAAATGAGATAATACATAGGAAATGACTTCGTGCATTTTAAATGAATCACAAATATTAGCAGATAATAATATTTTAGAATAATTGCCTATGTCCAAGTTTATGTTGGTAAAGATTCTGGGATTAAAGATTAGTATTATCAAGTTTTTATTCATTTGATAAATGTTTATTTGCTGCCTATGTACTGTCAGGTACTGGAAATGTAATGAAACATGAGATATACACAATCCCAGCCTCTTTGAACTGGTCTAGGATGGAAAGAGATAAGGAAGCAGCCAATCACAACATAGGCTGTAGACTGAGCATGTGCATGTAGGAGAGGATGGATTTGGTAGTGTAAGGGAGACTTTCTGGAGGAAATGATATCGAAACTGAGGTCTGAAGGATGAGTAGACAGTAGGCTGTTAGAAAGGCAGTATGGCTAAGGAAAATTCAAATGGAAGGCACCAGAAGTAAAGGCTTGAAGAGCAGGAAATGAGGCATTGAGACAGACACCAAGAGGAAGAGGCTGTGGCTAGCACCGTGGAATAAAGATGTTGAAATGGACGTGCTCCACCCAGATTCCTTGGATATTATTTACTATTTTGTGCCTCTCACATCAGTGTGTTTTTGCTGTTAGTAGCCAGAACCTGTGGTCTTTCACAGTGGACTGTCCTAGAGCTCACTTGGTCCACATGAGAAGAGATAGAAGTACCTGGGTATTCCTTCCAGCCATTATACACACCCTGAGGGCACTCTTAAACCAATAACCAATGCAGAGGGGACTATGAAAACCCAACCTGCTTCCATTCAGGACAACTCTGTGGTATAGTTTGTACTCTAGAGAAGTGGTCCCCAACCTTTTTGGCACCAGAGACTAGTTTCATAGAAGATCATTTTTCTACTGACTGGGGTGGGGGAGGGGTGGTTTAGAGATGATTCCCATGCATTACATTTATTGTGTACTTTATCATTATCACACTATAATATATAATGAAATAATTATATAGCTCACCATAATGTAATATTTGTATCCACTCCCCAGCACTAGCATCACTGCCTCAACTCCACCTCAGATCATCAGGCATTAGATTCTCATAAGGAGTTGCAACCTCGATCACTTGCATATGTAGTTCACTAGGGTTCTCGCTCCTCTGAGAATCTAACGCCACAGCTTATTGGACAGGAGGCAGAGCTCAGGCAGTAATGTGAGTGATGAGGAGCAGCTGGAAATACAGATGAAGCTTTGCTTACTTTCCTGCCACTTACCTTCTGCTGTGCAACCCAGTTCCTAACAGGCCACCAACTGGTACCAGTCTGTGACCTGGGGGTTAGGGACACCTGCTCTAGATTTCCCTTGAGGAATCAGCAGAACCCACCCTCTGTTGGGTGAGAGCACATCCTTGCTTGGCTTCCCCTTTTTTCTGATTTCTTCACCCTTTTATCTGTCTTCCCTGGTGGCTTATCCTTAATAGATGATTTGCACACAAGTTCTTCTTGAAAACCCAACCTCAGACAGATGTAATCAAAAACCTAACCATGAGGACCCTTGTAAGCTACATGCAGGTGTATGTATAGCCTTTATCCAAAAGTAATGAGAAGACTCAGGAGAGTTTCAAGAGTCATGAGAGGCCTAGAACACTAAGTATACTAGTATTTTGAGCTTTGCACTCCCTTGGGTGACAGCTCAGCTTGCTTTTTCTGTGCATTCAGATAAAGATATAGCCAATCAGGCACCCCACAGCAGCTGCACTATGAATTTTCTAAAAAAAGTACAGGAGTTTATTTCTGATCTTAGCTTTCCTTTAGGATCTATTTATTATCCACTCTATATTTCTTTGCCTTCTTTGCACCTGCCACATCACCGCTCAGAAGTCAATAACTTTTTTCAGAGGTGTCATGCTGCAATTTATATGGCATATTGCATGATGTCACTGATGGACACTTTTTGTTAATACCCTTAAATGCTTTGCTCTGTCACTGAAGCAGATAATTTATTCTGGCACCTGTATGAAAAGTTGGACACTGAGGGGTACCTACTTGAAGCTTCATGTATGCACGGTTTATCATGGTGCATACTGTTACCACATGGCTCCAGATTCTTGTGTAATAATTACATTCTTTCAAACTGTGAGAGTAAGAGGCTCCATAGTGAAGGGGTCACTCAATTATGGAAGCTTCCACTTCTCCTGAGCTCCACAAATATTCCTTTACTCATGCTACAGTGCAATTGCCTCTTCATTGGCACCTCCTAAATGAACTCAATCTATTGACAAGTAGAAATGTGGAATTTTCTCCCTGAGATAAGTGTAGTCTCTTGCTGAGGAAATCCTTTTTTAAATGGGCTTAGGATATTTGCCCCATGTCACAAATCATATACTTTGCCGAAAGCCCTTCCTGTTATAAACTTGGTGTTCATTCAGGAGATCTGTGGAACAGGAAGCTGCTTGCTAGAGTTTAAGTGGAACATTTGCTCAGAATATTTGAATAAAGAGTACAATTAAATGAGGCATATGTATATAATAAACACATGTGAGTCTTGAAAAATGTAGGTACTCAGAAAAAATAAAAGGAACACATATCCCCCCTATTTTTGGAGAGCTAGAGAAAATATGTCTGATAATAAAGGATCAGGTCAAGTATGTGACTGGTCACAGTATGACCTCTAATTCCAGGAAGTGAAATGGGATAGCCCAGAGAAAATAAATAGTGAATAGTATAGCAGACTTGTTGCTAACATGACCCCCAATTTTAGAGAGAGAACAGGTCTGGTAGCATATTTTTTCTTTTCTTTTTCTTTTCTTTTCTTTCTTTCCTTTTTTTTTTTTTTTTTTTTTTTTTTTTTTTTTTTTTTTTTTTTTTTTTTGGAGAGATTTTTGCTATAGGGTGCTTGGACTCTCCAGAAAGCGAGAAATCACCACCACCCCCCCCCCAGGGGCAATAGCCATGTTGCAATCCCTTCTCCTCCATTCTCCTCTCAGGATCTTGGGCACACACGCACACATGCCCGGCATGAGTTTAAGCCACCGCGTCCAGGACTCGAACCATGGTCAGCAACATGGGAGTCCAGCTATATAGCCATTATGCTAACTGCTGGTCTCTAGGGTGGCATTTATCTATTGAAAATCTCTAGGAAAAAGTGGAATTTGGGGGTAGGACTCCTTATCCAAAAGGTATGCCACTGGGTATGTATGACCTTTCCTTTTAAACAGGGATAATTTCCCAAATTTTTATATTTTGGGAAAACACTGTATATTTCATTTGAAAAGCAATTCTTAGAATTCTGGTGAAAGTGTTACCCTTTATTTTTTCATACTTTATCACTTCTAAAAGTAAGGATTCAGCAAAGCCAGCTTCCCCTGCCCCAGTATCTAATGCCACCATGTGCCCCTTGGAAATGGAGATGCAGCCATGGCACTATAAGCAAATGATAATAAGGACTCCAATTCAGGCACTCAGGCTAAACAAAGCAAAATCTGAAGACAGAGGAAGCAAAAATGTGTGCATGCCGGGACCAGCAGTTAGCATAATGGCTATGTCGCTGGACTCCCATGTAGTCGACTGTGGTTCAAGTCCCGGACCCAGTGGCTTAAAACTCACGCCGGGTGCGTGTGCGTGCGTGCCCAAGATCCCAAGAGGAGAATGGAGGAGAAGGGATTGCAGTGTGGCCTTCCCCCTGGGGGGTGATTTCTTGCTTTCTGTCTCTCTGTCTCTCTCTGTCTGTCTGGCGAGCACACGCACCCTATGGCAAAAACCTCTCCATAAAAAAAAATGTATGCATGCCAAATAATTTTTCTGTAGTTAATCTTCACTTAGTTCCTCTTCAAAATCCACTGTGTCTAAGACTGCTTACCCTCAATAGGCAGAAAAACTTAATCAGTTTTCCATTATCTGTGGTTGTACAGTGGAACACTAGAGCTACTAAAACCATCACTGTGGATACCTTGAAACAATGTTTCAAATAAAGGATTTGTCTGATATAAAGTGGGTAGGGGCTTCATCACCAGTGTGTCTTCATCTACTGTGCGGAATAAATGACATGGATCAGGAGCCACTGATAAGTCTAAAGTAGTTTTGCTATCTCCCCATCTCCTACTTCATTCCTTATATCTTCCTAAGAGCCTGGAGTAAGAAACAGGAAGAAAAAAATCATGTTTATTTATTTTACAAACACTCTGAGAGAAAGCGTACGGGTGGTACTAGTAATAAAGAAGTTAAATATATAAATGTAGAATTACACATCAAGAATACATGTTCTATATATATAACATCAAGATATTTTATTTATATATACATACTTTATATATAAACATATTTTATATATATAATTTCCCAATTTAATATGTATATATGTATACATGCATACATACATACATGCATACATACATATAATTTAGTGATATTTCAAAAGCCTTTCTCTTTTTTTAAGATTTTTAAAAAAGAATTATTTTTTATTTTATTTATTCATTCACTTTATTTTAATTTGACTGGAGAGAGACAGAGAGAGAGAGAGAGAGAGGGAAAGTGAGAAAGCAAGCCACCAGGTCCGGGACTCGAATCGTGGTTAGCTATGTGGGAGTGTCCAGCTCCTTAACCACCACGCAACCTGCTGGTCCCCAAAAGCCTTTCTCTTTTGGCATCCATCTCCACTGAAAACAATTTTCAGTACTTTTTCATGGGAATTTATTTATCTAAGTATATGAGACATCACTTTTAAGCACACCAAACTAGAATATATGTTTTTAAAGAATTATCTAACATTATTTATTCATTCATTCATTTTAATTTGACCAGAGAGAGACAAAGAAAGAACGAGAGAGAGAGAGAAAGTGAGAAAGCAAGCCACCAGGTCTGGGATTCGAACTGTGGTCGGCCATGAGGGAGTGTCCAGTGCCTTAACCACCATGCCACCTGTTGGTCCCAACTTAGAATATATTTTAATAATACTTAATTGGAATATATTTAAATGAAAATGTTAACCTTAAATCTACACTAGTTACTTAAGATAGATATTGCATAATCCCAAGCTTTAAATAACACTTTTAATATAAATTCAATTCTTTTTTGCATCTTTTTAATTTTAATTTTATTATTCTTGTTATTTTTTTAAAAATCATTCGATTACTATATATCATTTGACTTGTAAAGAGAATGTACCCAACATGAAATGATTCTTAGACAAGTCCAGTTGAGAATACTACACATGTTATCATCAACAGGTAATAAACAGTTTCTGTATTCCACAAATGTCATGCCTCTCTATTTGTTCTCCCTGATTTCCTTCCCTTAACTTTTCCCTTCTCTCCCCCCACTTCCATACTGTCTTCAGCATCCATAACTATTTGCACTGCTTTTGTGTCCCCCAATCTTTCCATCTCTATCATAGAGTGTGTATAGTCAGTATATATTAAGTGGAGACATACATTATCTTACTTTCATAGCATGGCTTGCTTCACTCAGCAATAAATATTCCATATTCAACCACTTTCTATCAAATGCTAGAGTCTTGTTGATTTTTATGACTGAATAGTATTTCATAGAGTATATGTGTCACACTTTTTCAATCCATTCATCTGTTCATAGTTGATTCATTTCTTTTAAGTAATGTTTATTTTGTCATAAGATCTAGAGACAGAGAGGGAGTGAGAGAGGAAGAGAGGAAGGCAAGCACCTTCACTGAGCTATGATCCACCCCACCACAGCTCCCAGCCTTCCTACCAGCATCACAGGCACATGTGCCTGACACGTACAAGTCAATAGAGAACTGAACATGTGAAGTTCCGTATGGATGCAGCACCACTGAGCCAGCCCTACATTCAAATCTTTGTTTCACGAAGCGATAGGGAAACAAAGAAATCTCAGCAAATGAATAGAAATTATATAACTATAAGATTTATCCACCTTTGAAAACTACTGAAAAAGGAGATGACAGTCCAAAAGGAAATTCTTCATATGGGTATGGAATTTTATCACATCCTGCTGAAGAAATGTCTCTAGTTTAAGGGTAAAGGTCACTTGTTTTAATGTGTATTTGTCACTCAGATTTAGCAAATGCTATAGAGCAAAACAAAAGGTGATTATTAGATGAAAGTGTTTTGCTCTCTTGATTAATTTCTTTTCAATGTTTGCTTTTTTCCTAAATGCCACTGTTTGTTTATTTATTCATGTAAATGAAGCAGGAGATAAATAGCCAGCCATAATCTTCTAACTTGTAGAGTAATTCTCTTGTGGCATCAAAATGCTAATGCCAACCATATATAACAATGAAAGCCTCATTTACTGAATGCAGGGGCCTTCTCAGTCTTATGGTTATTATCTTTTAGCAGGTCATCATATTTTACATATTTTTAGATTTCCCATTATCATTTACTTTCATGGAAAATTATTTTTTGAGATTTCTGGACTTTACCAATACTACATTTTCCAAAGTATTCCGTAAAACACCAGCTCCCCAAGATGTTACTCATAAGTATACTATGGTCAAATCAATATGGGGCAAGTTCCTATATGAAACAGCTTTTTAAATATTTGTTTATTGGTATATATATTTTCACTTTAGGTTTTCCCAAAACTTTTAATATGCTAGTGAATATTGAACCGCTCTCAAAGGAAGTTTTGCAGAATTTCCCATACTTATTTTCCACTTAAAAAATTTATATCAGAGACCATTTCCTGGGACTAGTATTTTAAGAAACTTCTTTGGCCAGATGCTGAACTAAAGAAATATGGTAGCTACTTTCCCCAGAAGTGGTCTCTGTACATGAATTTGCCACTTCCAAGCCAATTGCAAGGCAAACATTATAAATGGCTGATTTCTTTTATCCCAAGTTTCCAGGGTCTTCCCAGAGAAGAATGACCATCCTTGAAATAGTGGAATTTGAAATAAAATATGGTCAATCAAAAAAAAACATTTTGTATAGTCCCAGAGGCCATATCAACTCTGCAAGAAGACTGGATATATCTAAGCTCTTCTGTGGATCCATCAGTAAACTTGCAAAAAGATATACCAAAAGATATTAATTTATATGATCAAGACTAGGGACTAGCAAAATTAAAAGGGACATAGGAAGTCATCTTGTCTAAGTTCTTTATTTTGGAGATGACAAGAGTGAATCTCAGGGAGGTGAAGTAGCATGTTCCAAGTCATAGCTGTCAAAACCGGAGTTAAAACTCCAGGTCCCATGAGTCTCCTTTTAGACTTTTTTTCTCTTGCAGAATTTTTTTCCCTTTTATTCACAAGACAATATGGACACACAGTATCTTGGTGAAAATGGCATAGAGAAGATATCACCTACAGATACAAATCCTAGTCCTGCAGTTCTTTAGCTTCTGGGGGTAATATACTTGTGAAAATGAGTATTCGAGGCTCCTATGATCCAGAGAATATGAAGTGGTAGAGCTGGAAAGCTGTTGGGCCCAGGACATGCCTTTTTTTTTTACTGAGACTCTCAGGTGGCTCTGAAACAGGTCTTCTGAAGAATGCAGTTTGAGAAATGCACTTGGTTGGTTACGGATGTGTTTTAGTATTAAATCCTGAATTCTATGATTTGGCATACTCCATACAGAGCTCATAGTAAACCCAGAGTTAATTCAAAGGAAAAAGTAGAGTACAAGAAATATGCTATGAGCATTCTACAGTATATTTATAAATTACCCTGGATCGCATCACCTAGTTTGAGTTGGTTCAGTGTGGTCTGCCAAATATGCATGTCACTCACTTTTCAGACTTTGAGATTCAATCTAAATAAACAGATTTCCTGTTTTCTCTGTACATCTGGGGCGGGGGCAAAAAAAGCCTGTTTTTTCTATATGAAAACCTGATAAAATAAATCTCAGCTACCTTGATGGGCACATAGTGGTTCTTAGAAATCTACATCTTGAATTATTTAACTGTAAATAAGTTAGAAGATAGTTCATAGTATCGTCCATGTACCATCAGATTTTTTTTTAAGAGAGAGATTTTTGTTATAGGGTGCATGTGTTCACCGGAGACACAGAGACAGAAAGCGAGAAATCACTCCCCAAGGGGAATGGCCACACTGCATTCCCTTTCCTCCAGTCTCCTCTGGACATTTTGAGAATGCAAGTACCCGCACCTAGTGTGAGTTTTAAGCCACTGGGTCTGGATTGGAACCATGTCCAACTACATGGGAGTCCAGTGACATAACCATTACACCATCTGCTGCTCCCTACACTTGGATTTTTTTTTTTGAGAGGTTTTTGCTATAGGGTGCGTGCACTCACCAGAAAGACAGAGAGAGGCAGGTAGAGAGACAGAAAGTGAGAAATCACCCGAGGGGGGATGGCCACGCTGCAATCCCTTCTCCATTCTCCTCTCGGGATCTTGGGCATGCATGCACACGCACCCAGCATGAGTTTAAGTCACCAAGTCCAGGACTCGAACCGCAGTCGACTACATGGGAGTCCAGCGACATAGCTATTATGCTAACTGCTGGTCCCTAGAGTTGGATTTTTAAAATTAAAGAGGGATCAGCAGGTGGCATGGTGGTTGAGGCACTGGATCCCAGACAGCTAACTTTGTGGTTCAGGTCCTGGACCCAGTGGCTTGAAAACCACACCACATGCATGTGAATGCATGTCCAGAATTCTGAGAGGAGACTGTAGAAGGAATTGTGGTGCAGCCATCCTCCTTGGAGGGTGATTTCTCATTTTCTGTCTCTCTCTGTCTCTATCTCTGGTGAGCACATGCACCCTGTGGCAAACTAAAAAATAAAAAAAAAAATTGTGTGGCAAAGTGGTGGTAAGGTTTTCTTATGTCATTGAATTGCCACGGAAAATAGCTGTATTTCAGGTGTGGCAGTCAAACTAGCCAAGGAGCAGCCAACAAGCAAGTGTCCTGAGGACTTGCCGTTTCTGGGAAGTGAACACCACCCTGTTCTCCATCTTCATGCTCTTCTACCCGCCCCCCCCCCCCTCCACATCGCAACCTTCTCATCTTCTAATACTTTTCCTCTCGATGTATGTACACCAGAAAAGCAAGGAGGGGAAGAATGAGTTTTGGAAATGCTGCCGCAGAGAGAGACTTGGCATTGCATATTGTGCTCAAGCATAAGTTCCTAATACATCCCAGGGTGGGGAGTCTGGAGCGGACAAGCACACCAACACCATCAAACATGTGAAATCAGAAAAGAAAAGGTCATAATTATTTCCCTGTACTCCACAGGAAGAGCTCACTCTCTCTCCTCCTTGCTCCCTCTTGCTCCCCCATGTGCATACACCTGTCCATTGGTTGCGCTTCTTCCAGTTTTCTGTTCAGGAGACAAAGCTATCATCTTACATTATATTCCTCTTTCTTTGCTTTTGGAGGGCGCAAATCTTTTGGAATGATATATCCAAAGGATACTTATTTCTCACTTCCTTCTCCAGACTGATAAAGAAAGGTTTACTAAATTTGTCATCAGTTTTGGAAATGTCCACTCTGCCACCTGAAGTTTAAGGAGAGACTTTGCTCATAAATTGACATTCGTGCTGATTTTTTTCCACTGTCTCACCCCTATCCATCACTAAACCCTCTCTTCTCTTCTATTCTTCTCAGTAGCCTGAGAAACTGGACTTTTGGGTTTGCATCACTGGGCTCCCTTGTCCTTTGACTGCTTTTTAGACTTTGGCCCACAAAAAGTACGGAAAGCAGGAGAGTGAGGTAGGGACATTCATTCTCTGACTTGCTCCTGCTAAGATAGCACAGGGTGACTCCATTTCTCCACAGGTCCCATTAGGTGGCCTGTCTGTATAGCTGCCCTCTTTAGTTTCTGGTAACTACTCCCTTTCTTGCTTCTTGAAGTCTGCTATTGGTAGTCCTAGAATACTGCACACTTTCTTCAGGGTTTTCTTTTTTCCTAAACTCTGTCATACCCAATTGGAGTGTGCCAGCACTCCTGTAATGATTCTGGATGATACAGCATTTAACTTACAAATTATATACACCAGTTTTTATTGAAGCAAGATGGTAGTAGTGATAACTGACATTTAAAAGCTTAAATTTCTGTTTACCACTGTACATACTTAGCACCTAACATGTCCTCTAGCACATGGTAACTACCTACTGATTATTTAGGAAATGAACGAAAAAATAAACTGTTCGTTTAGAGTCAAATATAAAGATATAAAACCTATACGCGTAACTTCTTTGTGCCCATATAACACTCACTTGTCCAAGTTTATTCTGTTCCATCGATAATGCACAGATGAATTTGTACTTTTTCCCTTTAGAAGATATGTCCCACCACCATCAGAAAAAAAAAAATTAGAAAATAAGTCTTGGAGCTAGGTGGTGGTGGTGCAGCAGTGATGCAACTGGACCCACATGCCAAAGGTCCTAGGCCCATGTACCAGGACCTCCCTGAGTGTACTCTGCATGCGTATGTATGCCTGTGGTCCAGGCCGGCTGAGACTAGGGGTGGATCGCAATGTGGGGGCCCTATTGGGTGTTTCTCTCTCTTTCTCAGAATAGAGGGATAAACTTAAAACAAATGAAAAAAGAAGTCCCATTTATATACATGATAATTTGATAATTGCCTATGAACCTTCCCTGTTTTTACTCATCTAGGATTTCTTTTGTCCTCTTGGATGAATATATTCATAAAAGAGAGCTATGGTTTAGAGTACTCATGTTCACAATGGAATGGCGGGTACAAAAACCACAGTGTCATTCAGGAGGAGGGTCCAGCTTCTTTCTTGTATTTGCTCATGACCACTTTGGTTGACTAGCTAGACAAGACTCCGAGAGGGGTAACTTAGTGGCTTTGTTCATAAATGTCTTGTACACTTCATAATACCACTTAGGGATCTATGCGTCTTGCTCATATCCTTTCTTTAGTGACTTTCATATGGCTGAAAATGTCTGCAATCAGTTGCAAGTGTCCAGAGCAATCCTCTCAGAAAAGAAGTCAATGAGCAAATGCTGCATGCCATAGTCAGGACTCCAAGGGGAACCCAGAATGCTTCCCAAGACCTTGTTATGAGGCTTGATCAGATATGTTTTCATTTCTAAAACCTATTACAAAAGTATTTAATCCAACACACCAACAATAATATCCAACACCATCAAGAACAAACTAACAACTACTTTTACTCACACTAAACTTAACTGCCCCAACTGGACACATTATATTACCCAGTCATTAAGAGCCAAGATACCCTAATATTGACACCATCTTTTTTTAATGGAATCAGAAAAAAAGAACTGAGTTGTTCTTCAGGATAAGGAGGCTCTTTCATTAATGAAAATTAAGATATGGGGTCACCCAGAATCAGCCAAGGAACAATGTAATACATCCTCAAAGATTAAATTATGGGCTTCTATTTCCAGTGCTCTTAACCTGCCACGTTGTACAGACCAAATGTGTTCTTTAAAATACTCATTCTAAAATAGGAAATCAATTCAGTACTTTTGTGCAGTGAATCTTGCCACTACAGTAAGTGGACAAGAAACTACATCAGAAATGACAGTCATATTATCTTCAGTTAAATTTAGGGACCTCCTTTCTATGGTCAGGTGAAATTTATTCTATGTCTTTTACTTGGCTTATTTTTTAAAAAATAGTTAAATAAAATACTGAGATTAAATTAAATGGATTAAGAATTCCTTCCCACAAAAGACTCCTTCTTTGTTTCATATTTAGGAATATAAAATAGCCCTTTCAGGCTGGAAACTTCCCACTGAACTAATCAAAGGGAAACCAGATGAGAAACATGGCATCTACTATACATTATGATTATTCTAGTAGGACCGTAAGATGCTAGAATTTCTTCAGTTTGTTTCTTTTCATGTAAAAAAAAATCAACAACTTTGGGGAGTCAATCACTATGAAGCATAAGCTTTGAGAGTATATAGTAAATACTGGCTATGTAGGAGAAATGAGGAAATGATACAAATAACTCAAATTATTTGTAATAATCTTAGTAGCTGAAAACAAATCATTCACATGCATGATCTCATTTGATCCTTAGAACAACCCAAATGGGGTAAATAAAGGCAGAATAAACCTGAGGCATGGATAGATAAAGGCACCTTTTCTCAGAAGTGGCTGAACCCAGACATGAACCTGGGTGTTCTGGATCCAAGTCTGGGGCTCTTTCCACTATGCACCCTTGTCGCCATGGAATGGAAGACATATTAATGACCTTACTGGAATATGCTTTGCCAGAGTGCATTAAAATGCAGTAGATTCCACCTTATTGATGCTACCTCAAATCCCTGATAAGCACCTGGGGGCCCATAGTAGAAACCTAGTATAAACAAAGGTGTTTGTTGGTGTCCATATAACACAGAGAAGCTAAAATAGATTGTGACACAACTGGTAGGTTTAGAAAGTTCAAAAATCTTTATCAACATCATCCCTGAACTGAACTGTTATTTCTGTTGGTTACTCCCAGCCTTTCCTTTCAATAACTTCTTTTTCCTCTTAGTTTATCTCCTATTGTCTTATTCTGAAATACCTAGGGCCTTCATGTTCTCCCATAACTCCAGACTAAAACCAAATACTCTCATTTAAAGTATGGAATAAGTGATTAATTAAGCTTATTGTTATTTTCATCATGTGATTTTTATGAGAAGAAATCTTTACCCTAGGGATAGAGGCAACAGCACTGTAATTTTAGCCATTATAGTAGCAAACTAGGTTAAAGAAAGAAACTGAGAAGGGAATTTCAAGCAGGTTTTTTGGATACTATTGCAGTCGAGCCACATGCATGTTACTGCACTCACAGTAACAGTTATACTGACTCTAACCTGCACCCATGGACCATGCTACCCAAGAGGCGTACTCCCTTGGACTTTACCTCTCTATTAGTACTTAACATTTCATTTCCCTTTTGAACTGAAAATACATGTCATGATCAAATTCAAGGGATATGAAGAAAAGAGTAATTTTTCTCCCTTTCCCTGTTTCCTAGGCATATAGTCTCCTTTCTCAGAGGCAACCAGTGTTTCCATTCTCCTGTGTATCTTCAGAAATGCTCTATTGCATACACAAACATAGTATATGTATGTATACAGACAAACTATGTAAAAATATTTCCCCATAGTATATGTACTTTGGAAGGTAGATATATAAACATATTGTCTATATTTTTCAAGGTAATTTTATTATAATTCATCCTAAAATAAATCCATTCTTCCTTTCAGTGATAATTTGTCTTCTTTTTTCTATTATGACTTAGTTGTTCTCTAGTTTCTTCAGTGAAATTTCCCCACTGATAGCTGTAGCCTATGTGTTCAGCCAAGAACAAACTACTTTTCCCTAATGGGAGTGTCAACCATGTTGTAATTGGACTTAGTTCTAGGCCAGTTGAAATGGCTGTGGTTTTCATAATTAAAAAATAATGTCTCAAGAAATCATATGCTGTATTTATATCCTTAAACACTTTTTACAGTTGACACTTCTGCCTCGTACTTGAGATTTATGAACACCTGGAAACCCATTTTTTCTGTAGTCTTCCTAACAACCTCTCTCTTATATGAGGAATTTTCAAACAGTCGATGGAACATGCATAGCATGAAAAAACTATACATACATTTCAGAAAAAATTGCACCAAAATAAACTCATACTTTAATTCAACTTTTCCACAGACTTTTAAAAAGTCCCTTTTAAGTATGGGCTTAGTTCCACTAGGGCTTTTTTCATCTCCTCAGTTAAGGGATGATTTACTTCAAGCCTGTTGATTAATTAAAGGAGGCCTAGAATTAAGGGAGAATAGGAATTCTTCTGTGATGAAGATAGCTCCTCAATGGCTAGCCCAGATAATTTCATAATCATTGCCAAAGTAATTTGTAATTGAGCCAGTTAATTTCTGTAGTTCTAATAGAACACAACCTCAGCATGACTGTGACTTCGCCTTTTCAGGTTCCTGAAGGCTTCTGCTTCTTTCTACACTCTACATTAATGCTTCTGATACTTGGAAGCATTCAGCTCCTCTTCTTCATGATCCATAGTAATGTCTGATGTCAATGTCTACCAGGGTGATCAAAGACATAATCATGTTTGGAGCTATATTAGCATTGAGATAAAGCACCCTTTCCAAATGTCCCCGCTAGACATTTGTGCCCAAGAACCCCCTACAGGGGTTGGTATGCACAGCATTTGAACTTGAGCTCCATTGGGCTAGAGACGTGAGAATTTATAAGGGGCAAAACCTGAATATTTCTGGTTTCTTGGTAGTAAAACTAGTTCTGCTTATATCTGAAACACCTCTTGAGTAGAAACTCCTTGGAAATTTCAGGAAACCATATTTCATGCAAATGTAGGTTTTAATGTCCCACATCACACCTTCAAATGTAGGTTTCTTGATGTGGAAAAAAAATTAGTGTGCAGGGCACGCACAAAGAAGTGGACTGAATAATTATCTCTTGGCATTATCTATTCCAGATCCTATCCCCAAAAGAATGTTATGATGAAATCTATTTATTCATGTTGGAAGGAAACTCAGGATATAACTCTAGGTTAATTTTGTTTTCAAAGAAAATTTCATTAAAATAGATAAAGGCTTTGTTTCAAAAAGAGAGAAACAGAACTAATGCATTTTGCCCAGGTTTGAGCATTTCATTAAGAGCTTAATGTTTAAAGTGACATTTTCCAGATACAATAATGCTGACAAAAGAATATCTGATAGGACGATGGAATAACACCATGATAAACCAACTGAAAATGAGATAAATCACCCATGTGGGGAAAGAGTCTCTTCTGTTGATATAGAATCAACATTTACCCTGTTTCAGAGTCAGGTAATTGTGCAAGGACATAGCCTGTGTTTTCATCTGAGCTGAGGATTTTGAAAATTTATGTTTTCACAAGATCTGACCCAGGTCTCTATGGATCTTATAGATGGAATTCAATTGGCAACTCTGACTCATGGCTTTGCTTATACGCTTGTGCTTCAGCACGTCAGAAAAGCTTTTTTTTTCCCTGTGGTTTCTAAGAATGTCTTTCAATTACAGAACCTAAGTCTGAATCATTTCTGGTTCCCTTTTCTAGTTTACATTTATCTTCTTTCTTGTATATATGCCCATTATGACATCTTTCAGAGTCTATCAGGGATATGGAATAGATATGCAATATTTTACTGACTTGAAAGTATGCAGGAAAAATTCTTCCCAATAAGAAAAATTAGACACATGCATTTCTCTTTCCCTTACCAATGTATGGCAGCAAGGAAAACAGAAAAGCATGCAAATATTTCATAAAATTTCTAGAATTTACCTCAATAGCCTATATCTGGCTGTCACTTTTATTCTTATTGTCAATTTTGCTTTCATTTTCTTATTAATCACTGTATTGTCATTATCATCATCATGTTTATTGTTATCATAGCCAATTTGCTTTCCAGTATTTACGGGGAGCTTGTCACTATCTAAATACAATCACATTTCCTAATCACTCTTCATTTCTATCTACTATGTAAAATTCTTCATTGATACATTGCTAATCAACTATTGTTTAAGTACTGTCATGTTCTTTCTAGCCTCCCCAATGTTACAAGTTCCCTATTATCTCTGTCTTTTAATTCCCTTTCTCCAGCTCATCTAAGATCATCTTTGCTTGCTACTGTGACTACTGGTTAGTCCCTCAAAAGTTCCCACCCTCAACTTCTTCTACAACAAACTGGAAGCACTTAGCTTTATAACTGATCTGCAGTTTTCTCTCTCTCGTGGTCCTTATTTCCTCATTCTGGAGAGAAGGATGTCTTCTTTTCCCTATAGCAGCAATATTTTATGTTTCTGTAAGTAAAATAAGGCATCTCCCTGCTCTCTCAGATAGAGTGTGGGAGTGGGGTTGATAGTGTATACACACATGCACACACACACACAAAGTCCATATTAGACATATAGAGTTTAATGGGAAAATCAAGGAGGGAGAAATTATTTTAGTCTAAAATAATGAGAATATTTTACAAAGAGAAAAAGCCCAGCTTCTCAGAATAAAGAGAACTTTAGGAGATATCAGATAATTGATCTGATATGAATGGCCTATATAAATAAAGTTTAGGAAAGAACATCAGTGTTTATTGAAGTAGAGAGTTAAAGAGAGGGAGACAAAATTCAGTGAAATTCATTAATATTACAGTCTTAAATTAAATTCACTTCATTTCTCTTTTGTAAGTCATTAAAATATCCTGTACTTATGCATTCAGGTAGTGGAGAGACCACAAAAATAGGCCATTTCTTCTAGACTTGACATTCTCCTCACTCATTTATCTTTTAAAACCATGATAAATGTCCTAACATCCCCAGAAGAACCAGAAAAAAAAAAATGTGTGGAAATGATGGCTTATCCACGGTCACACAAAGCAGCAACAAAATCATGGGTATTTGTTTTATTCCCCTTTTCATTTTGCTGCCCTTTTGAGAAATTATTCCTAGATAGGTATGAGTAGTAACCATTATCAAGTAAGACGCTCATAAACTTGAAGCAATTTTCCACGTCTGGACCTCCTCTATGAAGTTTTCCATTAACAGCTTAATAGGAAATTATCTCTCCATTTGTGGAAATTGTATAGAATTTAATCTATACTTCTTAATGGCACTTAACTATTTCTCTCTAAACTATAGGTATTCATGTAACATCTTCTTGCCTCCCCACTGAAGTTTTTGGTAATAACACCCAAGCCTGTGTTATCTCTCTGCTGTTCAAAGCACTCAACCATTAGTATTTTGCATATAGTTCTGATTCATAAAAGAAGTTGTTGAATGGCTAAGTAAATAAATACATGAATTTCTTTGTTTGATTTTATTTCAGCTATTGACTTCCAAATCAATGACCACAAAATTAATAGGAAATGGGATGGACATAAAGTTTGGTTTTTGTTTGTTTGGTTTTTTTTGTTGTTGTTGTTGTTTTAGGAAAATTGAGCTCTGAACTTAGTTCACCTGTCTCTTGGGAATCTTCCATAAATCAAAAGCACTTATTTTGCTGAAATCCTGACATATTCTTTATGAAATGTGCCCATAGCTGGGTATATTCAGAGGTATAGCATTCAGGAAAGAAATTAATTTAAATTTTAGGTTTTATGCTTATATTTGCCAATAATAAAAATTGGTCAAAACTCAAGGAAAGCAATGCTAATAAGCAAAAACCCAAAGCAATGCATGAATTTCTACATACCATCTAGAATATTATAGGTTTACCCTTTTAGAAAATGTAAATATGGCATAATTTATCATATTAAATTCACTTATAAAAGATAATTGTCATTTAAACATGTATTTAAAAAATAAACCGTCAGAATAATTCAATTATTGATAGCTGGTTCTTTCTTACTACAATTTTTCTGACAATAAACATAAACCAGATAGAAGACAAAAAATATAATTTTGGCAGACTATTAACCACATTTTTGTAATGTTAAGCAAACAAAAACACAAAATCCTTGGTGTATATCTAATTGAACAAAGAAAATAGCCACCATCTTTGACATGCGCACTTTAGAATTATATGATCGTCTTCATTCATTTCAGATAATTCCAAACAAAAATTAGAATGTTTAAGCAAGAGAGAACCAAATATTAAGAGGGAACTAAGTAATTCTGGTATTAAATTTGAGCCTCTTCTCACAAAGTCTAAAGTTAGAGGGCTGGAAGTGTGTAAAATAGCATGCTTTATATGGAGATTTAAACTTTACTTTGATATAGATTTTTAAAACCAAAATCAAAGATTTTAGTGTAACCATTGATACTCGCATGTGTCTTAGGAGACGTTTATGCAAGTCACGTCCATCATTTGTTCTTGTATTTACTCCCAGCCACACTCTCAGTTAAGAGAAGTTAGGGACAGGAGAAATACTCTCTGGATGCTAGTTTGTTTGTGGAATAGAACAAAAACAAGAAAAGTTTTCAAATGTGACAAGCAACAAGTAAAATTTAAGATATTTAGATCAGTGAATCTAAACAACAGACTGCCAAAATGAAATGAATATTATGCTTCTCATTTCTATTTTGTAATAAAAAGCCCTGAAAACATTTTTCAGAGTAAACTATCCAAACATCTAGAAATTTTCTCAAAGTCTCAATGTCAATTTAAGTGAAACCTACCTTTAAAATTTGGCCTGATTCTTGCATCATATCCTGATGTTCTTCCCATTAATTTGTCCAAGAAATCTGAAGGAGATAGGGTCTGCGAAGGTTGTTTTCCAGACCTGGAGTCATGGTCTTTGCAGAAAGCAGTCCTAAACACATCATTAAGTCTTTTAGCAACAATATCACTCATCCTTGAGAATTAATGTTTACAGAATGTCTGACATCACGTTTTGATAAAGATATGTGATATGTTAGTAAAAACAAAAGTAGAAAAACTCAAACTCTTTGGTCAACTTCTCTGCTCATGCATGGTCTACAGGTAGTTTTAAATGGAAAGAACTACAAATCCTGATTAATCATATGATGTTTGAGAGGAGATAATGTGTATAGTTTTAAGTTGTAGATTTTATGGATATATAGTTAAAGCTATTTCTTTCCAAAGTTATCAGAGAAGGTGATAATTTGTATATTCATTGTGATTGTCTTAAAGTCATTTAAGTCTTCATGACTTAAAAGAATTGTTTTAGTATTTCAGCCCTAAATATGTCTTGTGCCTTTTATAAGAAATACATAAGACAGGCAGAACAAAGTAAACAGTGTAATAAATTACTCCATTGCTTATTTTCTCACCTACTAGATTCTATCCCAGTTATCAGCTATTAATAGATTTGAATGATATCTGAAAGAAAAACTTCACTTGGAAATTTGACTTCATTTTTAAATAGGTCAACAATGAACATGTCTGTTACTTCTATTATTTTGTCAGTTGTTATTTATAGATGAGTATTTAAATTCTTGACTCTCCAATAAAGAATTAATGAAACAACACTTCTAAAGCATTTTATCAAAATTCCTAAAAGTTGATTGAAAAATTTCTCAGATTTAATTTTTTTTTGGTTAGAAGTAATGAAGACCTTATAGCAGATTTGTAGCAAAATAAGGTCTTGCATATTATATAGTGGTTGCCTGAATACTGATATCATCACTAAAGTATATATTTTAAAAGCTTTGTTTTCACTAATTTAACAAATTGTCTTGCTAATTTTGTCACTAAGAAAAAACTACATTCTCACCAGGTTGCCAAAGAAGAGGCATTAGTGCAGACATGAGATAGACATTTAGTAGGAGTTAAGATTTGATATGATCATTCATAAATACTTACATTCCCATATGCAGATTCATCTGATTAATCAAGTACTATTTAATTATGATGGTGGTGGTGGTGAGGATGATGATGATGATGATGATGATTCTAGGAAAACTCAGCCTACATTTTTTCTTAATCATAGTAGGAGGTGCGAACCTGAAAGGAACATAGTGGGTTTTCCCAGTATTCATAGCATTATTGCTATGTGTTCCATTTCTCTTGGTTCTGTGAAAAAATACCATAAAATTTGGTGAAAATTAAATGAAGAGTTCTACACTTTGCTGTAAGAGCATCTCCTATCTCTAGTTCATCTTAGACCCTCTGCCATTAGATGACTATTTTATTTACTGGTAATAATTTGATATTTTAAATTATCAATTGATTTGACAACTTGTAAATTATGTTAAAAACTGCAAACATGCAAGTAAGGATTTCTCACTTATGTTTATTATGCATAATCCATTTCTCATACATATAGACACACAAAAAATGTCAGATTAATTAAATTTTGGTAGACAATCAATTTCCAAATAGACTGAGCAATACAATATAGTGGTAAAAAGAGAATTTTGATGTTTCAAGAAAATTCCTGAATTGTTGTCCTCATAGTGTTATTTTAGTTGCCGAAATATAATAAAAGTCCCAAGTTGGCTGAGAATTAGGGTTTGTTTCTATTTTATAGAAAATGAGCATGCTTCTGGCAAATTAATTCAATCAATTCCACTGTATAATAAACATTGCACCCAATAATCCCCTTCAATCACTTTCAGAATAATTTGACACCAAAAATATCACCTTTTTGTAGAAATAGAAAAAGCATGCAACTCGTCAGACTATCTCAATAGCACACTGGCTGTGAAAATGTGTGTCGAAACGCATAGAGTGGAGCTATGTATCATAAAACTTGCTTTTGTGAAAATTTACCACCCTTCCACCATAATTAAGCTTTTAAAATGAACAAAAGAAATCTAACTCTTCTCTATTAAATTAAAATAATATGGTCCAGGGTGCAGAAAAACAAATAACAATTGCATGACACGTTCTCTTTCAAACAGTTTTCATGTGAAACATATCAGCATGCAAAGTCGTTTCACCTACCTGAAGTGGTTTGTCTCTAAGAAAAATGCAAACAAGGCTGTCAAAATGTTCACTAGCTGCCGGTTCATTCCTGTTTCTGTGATGCTTGTGGAAAATATCCCGAAATAATTCCAGAAAGAAGCTAGGACAAAGTATCTATTTATTGTCCAGATTCGAAATCTGGCAGGGATCTAGTTTCCTTGAAAATCAAAAAGAGATTTGGGTTTGTACAGTTTGCTGAGAAAAAACAAAAAGTGCCAGTCCTGGGCATCATGGTCAGGTCAAACCGAGGCTCAGGACCATCAGTTAACCCAGGAAAGACAAAGCCTCAGAACTGATGAATCCCCCAGCTGCTTTTCCTGAATAATGAAAATGCTGCTACCTTAATCGCATCACCATGCGAAGGGGGCAGGTGACAATGCCATGCTGGAAGTCGGGTTGCTGTGGCTTTTGTTTTATATCCCTTTTTAGAAAAGCCCTTTCCTCTAGAAAATGTTCTTTTTAAAAGAAGTTGTAAATGAGGGAGAAGAAAGGACTCTGTGCGCTGGAGTAGGTGGGGAGAAGAGGGGGAATTGCTGAGATCCTGTGCTGGAATGAGGGCTACCGAGAGACGGAGACGTGATCTTACCCAGCCTATAAATTTCAGCACTCGGACAGCTCCTAGCTCTGAAGTGCGCATGTTTCCTTTTTCTGTCGCTTGGGGCGGGGGTCGGGGAGAGTCGTTCAAGAGGGGTCGTGCCTACAGTTCAAAAGCAAAGAGTAACTGGCCGTTCAGCGAGGGGGAACTGAAAGGGGCGAGACGAAGGCAAGCAGAGAGCAGAGGTCAGGGGGAGAGGGCAAGGGAGGCTGGGGTCTGAGCTTCTGGAAATGCTTATCTGTCAGTGTGGGCGGGATGAGAGTTTAAAGCAGGAAAGAGAAGGAAATAAGGTTTAGGCATGGGAAAAGGAAATTGAGGGAAACAGAAACAGGATTCAGAGTACTGAAATTATAATAGGGGTGTGGGTAGTCCACTCCATGTCAGTGAAAGCTGGAGGCAAAAGAGGAGTCCTGTGCTGAAGAGGAGAAGACATTCCCTTGGCATTGAGAAGCTCGTGTAGGGAAAGGTTCGTGAGGATCAATAATTTAATTTAGAAGCCCTTTATGCCTTCTTTGCCTCTCGAGTATTTTCATTTGATTTTAGCCGCCCGCTCCCAAAGGATCTCTACCTCTCTACTCGGGAAAGCTCGTTCCACTGCTCAAAATCCTCAGGCATCCTCTTTAAGTCACTGATTTGTAGAGAAAGAAAAAAAAAGAGAGAGAGAGAGACAGTACGCCAGCAGGGGGCAGTAGCAATCTTTTCCTGCCCCGGTTAAAGGTTAGAACAGGGCTCCATGTTAGAAATGGAGCAAGGAAAAGTGAGACTGGGGGGTTAATTTCATTTCCCATTCCAGATGTTAACCGCCTGGAAGGGCCATGTAACAAAGTGTAAATGTTCTTCTCCTAATTGGCTAAAGAAAAGGAAAATAGTGAAAGTTTATAAAATCAGTACAAAAGCATGACAGGTAACCCAGATATCTCAAATTCATAAATATTATTAATAGAAATAGCAGAAAGGGTAGATAAATCAATGCAAGTAATTATGAACATCTGTCAAGGAGGAATAACACCTGTATGTCTTATCATAAATGAGGTGAGTATCGTGCTCTTCGTCAGCAAAATATAACTTGTTAGTCACCTTGACACTCCACAGCTGGTCTTAATTTTAAAATGAAATTATATGACTTATTTTTAGTCCATAAATAACTAACTTTCCCGTAGATAAATGGAGATATGTCATATCAGAATACAGAAGAATTCTATGTTTTTAAAAGTAGATTCTGAGAAAAAATATTGCAAGTTCTTTTTGCCTTTTAATATTACTATAAATTGTCTAAAGATCTTGTTGGAATGCAGATTCTGATCCAGTAGGTCTAGGGTGCTGCCTGAGATTCAGTATTTCTAGTACATTCTTGGCTGAAGTTGATGCTTTTTGAGCAGTAAAGGCTTATTTTTCCCTTTCATCAGATTTCTAGCCCACCAAGACAATGAGGATACGAGAACCTCTTTTTAGATGAAGTGAAGCAGTACCCTGGTATTCTGCTTACATACAAGATCAGTTCTTCCAATGTGTTTCCTTAACTCTCAAGGGCTAGAAAAAGTGATTCAATTTTAAAAGAAAACAGTATGGTCCAGTGTGAGACATCTCTGGACTGCAGCTTTGAATGTATTCACTTCCAGATTCATCCACATGGAAACTCTAGACCCGATATTTCCCCTATAGTCCTGACCCAAAAAATCAATTCCTGGAAATGTATGTCTTCAAGTGGTACTATAGGGAAAAATGAGACAAGATTTTTTAATATGTGAGTTCAAGATTTTTTTATAAAAGAAAATATGGGGGACCAGCAGGTAGAGTAATGATTATGTCACTGGAATCCCACTTGGTCAACCACAGTTCAAGTCCCAGATCTGTCGGCTTAAACTCACACCAGGTGTGTGTGCATGCAAGCCCAAAATCCCAAGAGGAAAATGAAGGAGAAGGGATTGCAGGTGGCCATCCCCCCTGGGAGGTGATTTCTCGCTTTCTGTTTCTCTCTTTATCTCTGTCTATCCAGCGAGTACACACGCACTATGGCAAAAATTTCTCTTGAAAAAAAAAAGAAAATATGGTTAATAAAGTAGAAGAGAATGATTTGTCTCAAATTTGTTTAAGGATGTAATGAGGAAAGTAATACAATGTTTGCACATCATTTTTTTTTTCAATAACAGAGTTGTTTTATCAATCAAGAGTAGGATGAACAGGGAAATCTGACAGAGATTCTGGCCAGCAACATGAAATCAGAGCATTATATTATTTTCAATTTGGAAGGGGCTTTAGAGAGGATCTAGTGTAACCTCCTCATTTTACGTTTTTAGCTCTCTTCAATTCAGATTCTGGCCCTGTCAGTCTGCAAAAACAGCTCTCACTAAAAATTCCAATGAATTCTTTGTAACGAAGGCCAAAGGAAGTTTTTCTGTTCTCATATTACTTGAAACTTTCATGGTACCTAATATCATCAGCCTCTTCTTCCTTCTTCAAGCACTTTCCCCTCTTGACCCTGTGACACAGTATGCTCCCAGTTTGCCTCTTATTCTATCTTCTTGACAGCCATATCCTCCTCTACCTGGCCTATAAAGTTGAATTTCCTACAGGCTGTATTCTAGGCCCTCTCCTTCTTATATTATACTCTCTTAGACAGTATTATAAATTCCATTATCCTTTTATGTAGATGGCACACAAATGTATATTTCTACCCAGACCTCTATATCCAACTGCCTCCTAAACAATTCCTGTTGGATGTCTCAAAGTTCTTCAAACTTCTCATGTTAAAACTAAACTTTTTATAGTTCCTCCAAACTCTGCTTCTATTCTATTGTATCTTTTTCACTATTACCAATCAAGGCCAAGACATCATTTTTAAGACCTCCTCTCTCATCTACCATTTCCAGTTCTTTGCCAAGTCCTATCGATTTATCTCCCAAATATTTCTCAAGTCTGACCAATTTTCCCCATCTCAACCTTCATGATCCCAGTTAGATATTCTTCTCTCTTAATAGTACTGCTGCAATAGCAGCCTTACTAGTCTATCTAGACTGACAGATGGCCTTTTTTTTTTTAACCTTATTTTGTGTTCTGCAGCCAGAATGATTATTCAAAATCAGAATCTTTTTAAATTACAACCCCTGTTTAACACTAGGGCTCTCCATATATCTTTGGGTAGAACAAGGAAACAACTGAACATGCCCTAAATTTCCACATGTTCTGGCCCATGCCTACATTGTTATTCATCTCATCCCCTATTTACCTCATGCCTTCCCCTCTGGCCATATCAGTCATTTTCAGTCCCTCATGCTTATCCCATGAAGGGATTAGCGATACAGGAAGCATGTACTACTTGCTCAGGCCTCCCATCTTTTTCTGGCTAATAACAGTTTATTTGTCAAATTTCTGCTCAGGTAGTATTTCCTCAAGAAGGCCTTCCCCTACCTGTAGGTCTCTGTCAACCCTCGCTGTCACAGGCTCTCTTAGTACTCTGAGACTCTGATTTAAGGAGCTCATCACCATTGCATATGCACGTGTATATGACTGTTTGCTTAGATGATGAGCTTTGTAATGAACAGGAACAGCAGATGTTTTGGTCCATCATTGAATACTCATACGTTCAATGATAATGACAATAATCACAATGGCATTTATGGTAACTAAGATATAATTTTACATATATACCCAGAGTGCTGCTTAAACAAAATAACATAAGTAAATATGTGTAGTTCACAAATGGTTCTGTCCAAAAATAACTTATTAGGGAGTTAAAAAGTTAACTGTGATTATTTAGAAAAAAAAAAAAAACTAAATTCAATGGCTCAGCAGTCTACAGCATGAAATAAATATGATATAGGAGACTGTGAATCTGATGTCTTTCAATCAAGTTCTACCTCTGACACTCATTGGTTTTGTAACTTGGAACAAGTCCTTTAATCTTTCTGAGCTTCATTTTCATAATATGTAAGATATATATGTGTGTGTGTATATATATATATATATATATATATATATATATATATATATATTTCATAAAATATTTATATATTTAATACTCTCGAAAGTCACATGACAGGGCCAGCAGGTGGCCTGGTGGTTAAGGCACGGGGCTTCCACATGGCCAAAAGTGGTTTGAGTCCCAGACCCGATGACTTGAAACTCACGCCAGGCATGTGTGTGTGCGTGCCCAAAATCCCAAGAGGAGACTGGAGGAGAAGGGATTGTGGCATGGCCATTGCCCCCGGGGGAGGTGACTTCTCACTTTCTCTCTCTCTCTCTCTCTCTCTCTCTCTTTCTCTTTCTCTCTCATGCTTCCAAGTATACAAGCCCTTTGGCAAAAACCTAAACAAAAATTTTTTTAAGTCACATGAAATTACCGCAGAGAGTTGTTTTAGGCTCTTAATCTCAGTTCTTAGCATCTACTTACTGCTAAAATTTATGTTTTAACTTTGTTGCATGGACAATTCCACTTCCAGGGACAATAACTTTCAGGGGCTTTACAAAGACCTTATTTGCAATACAGTGGGATCCTCAAGTCATATCCTCCTATTCTTCTAACTCATCAAATTACAACTGATTCAGGCATGTGGCACCCTCATTTTGTACTTTTAAGAGAAATGAAAAGGTTCTGATCTATCCTATGAGGTCATAAGAATCAACTTATTATCATAAAGAACAATATTTGGTCTATATACACTACATATTAAAAATGTTTAAACAGATATAAACAAATGGAAGCATTTCTTATGGGCATTAGTATCATTTACTGATATTGACAAGCCTTGAGAACATCTAATGTATAATACTTGCAGTTTTCAACATATCCATAGTATCGGGCAGAGCAATAACTGATGTACATATTTTTTTCCAATAAGGAATCTGAAGTTCATGTAAATTGATCAATTTTCTCAAGTCTACATGATTGAGCCATAAAGTCATACTTTCTATATTTACTACCCAAGTGAACAGAGTTATTTCTTCTCATGTGTGACTGATATAATTTTCAAGTCACTGGAAACCTGCTATATACCCCAAAGTCTTTATATTAACTATGTTTTTAATTCCATTGTGGTAAATGTCCTTTCTTAATGGCATTTTGGTCACCATTATAGTAAGGTGCACACACACACACAATGTGATGAATGGAAAGTCCATATTAAGAGTCTCAAAGTCGATATTTTCAAGGAAAGTGTCCAAAGATGTCTAAGATACTAATAGCCTGCATCAGCACTCCTAGTTAATACAGAAAGATGGTTCTCAAATATGGGCATTCTTCCCTCATCTTGAAAAGATAAAGAAGAGGTTAGGAGAAGACCTATTAATCTGTAATTGACACCCACAAAATAGAGGTTTGAGGCAAATTACAGAGGGTGAGAAGTTGTTTTTACCAAATCTTTTATTGCTAGGCGTTTTTTTCTCACAAAGAACAAAAAAAGGCAGATTTCAATTTGTTTTTTAAAAAAATGCACCTTCTGAATTTTAGGATAGATTCACCTGCCTCTAACAGACACTCATTTCACTCAAGGGTCCTAGTTAGGCTCTTGGTTTGAATGAATTTCTAGGTGAGAAAACCCTCTGAGATGAAGAAGCATAATCATTATGTTATTTTTTAAACATGTGACTTGTGTGATCAGTATTAATGTTTGCCATTCCTAAACTATGTGTACTATCTCAGGGTTCAGTTAAAGAGTCTGTTTCTCAAAAAGAGATCTGTGAGCTACCACTGCAGAGTCCACAGTGGATCTTCACTTCTGTGACCATTCACTGGCCACACATCCTGTACCTCCTTGCAATAGTTCTATTGGAGATGAAAGGCATACTATAGAGCCCACTCCTGGATTGGATAAATTGCTAGGAGAACAGGAATAAAAAAAAAAAGAAAGGTGAAAAATGAAGCATCATTTCTACATGTTGGTTTGCATGGGGTGCTATAAGCATTAATGCTAATGAATTTAAAGTTGCTTTCAATGGGTCACATTGTTCACAAAACAAGACTGCTTAAAGAGCTGATGTTGGGACCAGCAGACGGCATAATGGCTACGTCGCCGGACTCCCATGTAGCCGACCAGTGCGAGTCTCGGACCCAGTGGCTTGAAACTCACGCCATGTGCATGTGTGTGCGTGCCCAAAATCCTGAGACAAGAAGTGGGGAGAAGGGATTGCGGCGTGGCCATCCCGGACCCTGGGGGGATGATTTCTCGCTTTCTGTCTCTCTCTGTCTTTCTGACGAGCGCAAGTGCCCTATAGCAGAAGCCTCTAAAAAAAAAAAAAAAAAAAAGAGCTAATGTCACTCTGCATGTATTCTCCCTCATTTTCAGAAATCTAGTTTGTTTCTCTCCTCTTTATTTTGTGGAATGCATAAGGATGTCCAGCACACAGAGAAGCAAACCGCAAGATCACGAACCCTAGATGTGAAATCACTGCTCTTCCAGGCTTCGTGTAGGCAGTTGGCTATCTGTCCACAGCATTTCTGGATTAAATTACCTGGAAGTCAGAAAAATTATTTTAGGACTGGAACTCTTCTGCTTGTTAGTGTTCAGTGTTCATAGACCACAAATGCGTCCAGAGCTTGATATGATTTCTATTTCCAGTGATGATTCATGGCAACCGATTGCTTCTCTGTTGGCTGTGAGAAATACAGCATTTCTTTTCATAAACATTGAGAGGACAAACAATAATTTGGAGGATAAATCAAATGTAATTCCACTCGAATGCATTAGAAAGGTTTGCCCTTTGCTACAATTCTAAAGATGAAAATAATGAACGAATAACAATAAGATTGTTTCAGTATGATTGTCTTGGAATCTTCTAGGTTTTGTTCTGCCACTGATGTGAAAACTGCCTTCACATCACCTTCATTATCATGGTGCCCTTGCTGAAAATCTTTCCTGAGGAGTTCTCAGATTTTAAACTTTTTTTCAAAGAAGCTAATCTATTTTTTCTTTCTATGAGCAAGAGAGACAAATGGTGCGGGGAGTGGTGCTCACTTCAGCATACTGCCAACAGGTCTGAATGCTGCAATACACCCCAGCTTCAGCCAGCCCCAGAACATGGGCACACACATACCTGGCATATCCAGGGAGGTCTCCAGGTGAGAACCCAGAACTCTCCCACAGGGGTCAGGCTTCTAAGTTACCACTGTGCCACTATTTGGCCCTTCCAGATTTTAAACTTTTGTTACTAACTTCATTCATGTCTACCTCCACCCCATAAAATGCCTCTTCTGGGTAGCTTTGGATTCACAGAATTCTGAAAAGAAGCAGATTTTGGAAAAAGTTAATTATTTGGACATAGACTATAGAAATGGTTTTGTATTTGTGAGTAAGCTAGCTCTTGGTGGTTGCTGTAGCATTACATTCATTACAGTCAGTAATGACATGTTTATTATTATCATGAAGCATAATATAGACACTAACACGTTAATACATGTGTAGCCAGCAATCTTGCCAAGTCAGCCAGTCACATCAAGCATTTATTATGTGCAAAGTGCTGTGTATTTTCTTTGAAGATGAGGCAAAGTAATACAAGACATTATTTCTGTTATCTAGACACTTACAATCTATATGTAAAATTAAGAAATAAATATGGTAAGAAAGAAGTGGGGATCTAGAGCAGGGTATTATCTGGGGAGATCACTTACTGACACCTGAGAAGTTTCAAAGTGTATAATTCACCTATGTATTCTTCATAGTCTAAATTCTTGTTCATAACTTGACAGGTTCATAACGTTAATTTTATTGGTGCCTCAAATATGTTACTAATCAGGGGTATAACATAGTATCTAAGTGGCCGTTGTAGGCCTAGGCAGTGTATAAATTTCCTGGATACAGGCTGCCTGAGAAAGTGTTATCATACAAGGAATCTCAAAAAGTTCATAAAAAATGTATATTATATGGGTAGCCATGGAGTACAGTGGTTAAGCACTGTGCGTGGAAAGCCAGATATCACGTGGCTGACCATGGTTCAAGCCCTGGCCCTGGAAGCTTGAGAGACATATCAGGTGTATACGTATGCATGCCCAGAATCCTGCCCGGAAGGAGAAATGGAAGGAAGGGGGCTGTGGCATAACCTTGCCCCATTGAGGGTCTCTCTCTCTTCTCTCTTCTCTCTTCTCTCTTCTCTCTTCTCTCTTTCTCTCTCTCTCTCTCTCTCTTTCTTTCTCTCTCTTTCTTTCTCTCTCTCTGATGAGTACACATACCAGGTGACAGTTAAGAAAAAAATGTATTTTTTAAAAAACTGTACATTTTAAAACTGTTTTGTACCAGAATTAATTCATGCTTAAATTCTATTTTTTCCACGAACTTTCTGAAGTCCCCTCATACACATGACATTAGAATACTGGGATCTGATTGAATGACCAAAATGTGAAAAAGCGGAGTGGAGCCTGTATCAGACAAACTGATGGTATCATCCCCAACTTCATAATACTCATTCAAGAAATCAAGTATTTATATCATCTGTGTCCATTATTATTTCTTAAATTGGGATTTGATTTCTCTCTCAGAATTCTTTTTTTTATGCTCCAATTCTGATAAGCCCCATTGCTAATTGACATATTCACTACATTTTGAAAATTGATATTTGAACTATTACCTACTTATAAAAAACTTATGTGGGGGGCCAGCTGGTGGCATGGTGGTTGGGATGCTGGATCCCCACATGGCTGACTGTTGTTTGAGTCCTCGATCTGATGGCTTACTTTCTCACTTTCTCTCTCTCTGTCTCTCTCTGGTGCATACATATTCCCTATAGCAATCTTGAAAATAATAATTAATTTTAAAAAAAGGTATGTGGAACATATATAAATTACACACACACACACACACACACACATACACACAATAAAATCAATTTCTTTGTAACCACAGATAATGTAGAACACACAAAATCACCAACACCTTCAGAGTCTCCCAAATGCTAATTAATTATCCTATCTCTTGTGTTAGATTCTATCCTGAATATTTTCTAATCATTTCCCTTCTTTACTTTTATGGCTTTAACATACATGTGGACACACAAATATTGTTTAGTTTCTCATGTTTTAAACTGTACTTAAATAGAATGAGATTGTATTGTTCTGTGACTTGCTTTGTTTGGTCACTATGATGCTATGTTGCATAGCAAGAATTCACTCACTGTCTTGCTATACTGCTTCCTTCTGTGAGCATTTCAATATTTATGTGTTCCACTATGGATGGGGTTTTGGATTCTGTCCAGTTTTTAAATTTTTTTGGCTATGGTAAATAATGCTGCATAATATTCTTGTACATTTCTTCTGTACATGTGCAGTTTCTCTGGGTGCATATTTCAAGGAAGAATTAGTGGGTCCTAAGATATGTACAGAATGAATAAGAAATACCTGAGTCAAAAATAAACAATAGAAATAAGAAGTATAATAGTTAACATTTAGAAGTCAATGAACTATTTAAATGTCATATTAGATATAATTTGCAAGGTAACTGTTGAACTGGAAAATAGACTAAAAGTATTATCCAGAAAATAGCACACAGAGACAAAGAATTTTAAAACATTAAAGGGGATTAAGAAACATGTGGGATAGAGGGAGAAGATCTAACACATGTCAAGTAGGAGTTTTGAAAAATAATAGATTTCAGGAGAGGTGATTTTTGAAGAGCTAAATAGCTGAAATTTTTCAGAATTGATAGAAAAATGATCAGTATCAGGAATTCCAATGAAATTCAGACAGAATAAAAGATTTCAGTACTACATTGAAATTAAAAACCTAAAGACTAAGAATTAAAGACCTTTGGGCCAGCAGGTGGCATGATGGTTTAGGCACTCCAGACTCCCACATGGTTGACCCCATGGTAACAACCTAAAAAAAAAAAAAGAAACTTCAAGAAAGGAATAAAAGGGGACCAGCAGTTAGCATAATGGCGATGTCACTGGACTCCCACGTAGTCGACCACGGTTCAAGTCCTGGACCTGGTGGCTTAAAACTCACGCTGGGCGCGTGTGCGTGCGTGCCTAAGATCCCGAGAGGAGAATGGAGGAAAAGGGATTGCAGCGTGGCCATCCCCCCTGGGGGGTGATTTCTTGGTTTCTGTCTCTATGTCTCTGTCTGTCTGGTGAGCGCACAAGCCCTATCGCAAAAACCTCTCCAAAAAAAAAAAAAAAAAAAAAGGGAGAGAACAGAATTAAAGAAAAAACTTGGAGCAAAAGGCGATTTCAGTAAAAAGGAAAATGTCTCTAGAAGAGAGGTATAAGATGCAAGAGAAAGTGGTGAACTAGAAAATTGTTATACAAATGCGTAAATATAAATAATTATTACCAGTATATATTAATTTCAGACAAAAGTTTAAAAGAAAAAAAAAAAAACCTTACTAGGGAGAGACAAGAATCATATCCAGATCAACCTGACCAAACTTATACACCACACTGGAAAAAAGCAGGAAGGAAAAAAATGAAAGATAAAGATGAGCAGAAAGAAAAAGAGAGAGTAAAGGGCTATGAGAGCGCCCTGAGAACTTTTTTTTAAAATTTGCCAGAGGATGCACTTGCTCCCAGGAGAGAGGGAGGCAGAGAGACCTCCTCATGGGAAATGGTCACAACACAATCAGTCCTCCTAGATCTCCCTGCTTTGGGTACTTGGGGCTTGCACACCTGTACTGAACTTGGTTTTCAAGTCTGGGACTTGAACCTCACAGTTGGTCATGTGAGATCCCGCCGCCTTAACCACCAGGCTACCAGCTGGCCCCTGAGAAGTTTTTAAATGCTGAAAAATGTTGAACAGGATTAATATTAACAGCTGGAGTATCAAAAAGTCTTTCACTCTCTTTCCCCCTGACTGTAGACCTCTGCTGCTTTAAAAAGATGTTGCCCAATAGTTAGAGAAACAGGTTCTCAGAAACCAAAATGCTGCAATTATTTCACTTCATATTAAAAGGTTAAAAAACAATTTATTATCTTAAAGAACATAAACTCCATTTTCTAAAATATGCCAAGGCAGCATATCTCTTTTTTGAAGAAAGCCATCTTAGGGTTATAGGTATATGTATGATATACAAATCTTGAGAATGCTTATCAATTCTTGTTGGGCCAGGAAGAAAAGAAATGGGTTAAATCTCCCTCAGTGGAGCTTAAAAATAGTGTGTGTCTTTCATAAACTCGCTTACCCCCTCTGATCTATATAGCTATAGCACATGTTATTAACTGAGAATTTAGAGGATGTATATTCAAATTCTACCTGCCCTGCTTACTAGCTCTGATTTTAGTCAAATTAACCTGGCTCCCTGAGCTCCAATTTACCCTTGGTAGGACGGGAGATAAAGTTACTTTCTTGTTCATCACCACCGGTTGCAGCAAGGATCCAGTGACTTGGGTTGTATGGTTATAGAAACTTCAAGGACTCCAATAAATGAAGTTGTTGTTCTTGAATAATGCTTTCATTATCACAATCGCATGAGGCTATTTACATAATAGCCTCCTTAATTATTTCCTTAATTCTAAGGAGATGATTATAATTTGTATTCAACATTTTGCGTTAATTTTGTACAAGAGGAAAAATGAAAAATTTTTCAGTGATGATGAATTGTACATGTAAAATATATATGGGCAAAGCAAGCAAAATCCTTTTCTTTTTCAGATGGGCAATTATTATAGGTGCCTATGGAAAGAAAACCTAATTTAACTTTTAAGTTACCAATTTTAATAATTCTAATTATGCTTAATAATCATGCCAAGTGACTCAGATAAATTGCTAAGTAGGATCAGAGGCAAGAATTCTATTGACACAAAGGAAAGACCTTGTCAGAGAAAAAAACTTCCAAAAAAAAACTAGAGATGATTGACTATAACCATAAGACTGAGTCTGTGGAAAATAATGAGTTGTGTTTGCTTCTTGACCAACACACCAAAAATGTAATCAACTGAAAAATAGAAACAATTGAGTAACCATTTATCTTTTTCCTTTTAAGGAAAACTATTTTTGGTACAATTTTGCAATCCTTAAATATAAGGCCAAATGACATTATAAAACTATATCAGGTTTTAACTTAATATTAGACAAATCTAGTTATACAGGCTTCTACCATATAATTAGAAAAAGAAGCTTTTCTATTTATTATATGGTGCCATAAATAAAAGAATTAATGTAATTCTCAATGTCATGTCTATAAAGTTGCATTGATACAAATAAGAATGAATGAGTATGAATGACAAATAATTTGGGGGGGGGGGTCTCCAAAAGCCACTTAAATATTAAAAGGATGTCATGACTACTCTTCTGTTACATAAAGTTTGAAAACTGTGGACTTCAGACCTCTTGTTTCTGTTGTGTTGAATAGACCCATTACCCCTAAGATTATATCCTTTATTCATGGAGTTCCAGCTCTTTGTATCAGGACAGCATACTCCTTCCACTTGCTGGTTCTGATGGTCTGTTTTCTTCCTAGTGTCTTCCCACCAAGGGCCTGAGGGTCTCCGGCATTCTATTTCCCCTGTTTGTTCCTCCAGATTCTCTACTCTTTACCCTATTATATGCCTCTGGAGGATGATGTTAATTAGGCTTCACTGACATCTGGCTTCCAGTTGAGTTCAGCTAATAGGAGGTACCAGCAGGAGAGCTGAGAAGAAAAGATAAGTTGGGGTATTTATTCCACCAGCTCCCTCCCAGCTGAGCAGAAATTTGGTAGTAGCTTTGTTCTTCTGTTGAAGGCCATAGTTTCTAGAAGGGACTCTCTTCTACAGCTACAACTCTTTCTAGTTTCTAGTAATGACTTTTCACTCTTGCAATTTCGGGCCTTGGATGATAACAGCTCCCTGCTGTTCTTAGGCCTTGGTGTTTTACCATCCCTAGTTGGCTTTCCTTAATTATATCCACAAACCTTTGTGAATAGTGCCTTTAGCTTATCTTCTCAAATAAAGCCATGTGAATGCACCCTCTATTTCCAGTCAGGGCCCTTCCCTATATAAGCTTTCCATTGCCTACAGACCATGTTCAAACTCTTTCCTCTGACCTTCAACTTCCTTTGCTATTCTTCTTCAACTTTCTGTTTTGTGATCTGTAAGCCAAAATTCCTTTCCCTTCTTCTATGTCACCTTTACCATATGTTTTCTTTGTTCTGGTTATTATGACTGAACTTTATTTTAAACACACATATAATAATTTACTTAGGTGTAACACATATTTCACCTAAAGATGACACAGAAATCAGTTCTTTACACTTTTCATAGCTATTATGCCAGGAAGAGGAACTACTTAGGAGCTGGATTTGACATTTTAATTCATTACTTCTTGATTTGCTTTTTCTCCTTTCCAGTCTTTCTTAATTTCTTTCAGTTTAACTCATGCTTTCATCCCCATTTTTCTCCTGACTCCAATTCTTACAACCCTTTAAGTCCCAACTCCTCCTTTAAAAAGTCACTAAATGAGATTATTGATAACAAATCAAAGAACTTTGGGTTTACAGGTTCAAAAGTCCCTTGCTCCCTCAATTTAACAAAGCATAAATCTTCCACACTTCTGGGCACAATACAGAGCTTATCTCATTTTTTTTTGGTAGAGGCTAATCAAAGAAAGGAGGTCAGTTTACTTTGAAAGTGCTACCATGTTTACTTAAACTGAACACTGTTGTTAGTTCTGTTACTGTATTTAAAATATTCCAATAAAGTAGGTGCAGGGGTAATATAGGACATCAGGCTGTTGGAACAAGGAAAGTAAAGATAAGACTAAAATGGATTTTTAGAATCCCATCCTACTTTGGCTTTATACTTCAATCATTTATAGTCATGTCTCCTTTTGTACCCCCCCAGGGCTAGCTTGGGTTCTTTAAGACAAGACCAGAACACATTCCATAGATGAAGATAGAGAGAGGGAAGACTTCTTTGTGCATAGTAAAAGTATCCAGTTTTGTTTCCCTGGCAATGCATTTAAGAGACCCAACCATACATCACTCTCTAAAGAGTGAGAAAAGGGATAACATAGTATCTGTGAGATCTGAGAAGTAGGTAACCCATATCAATCATTCTGGGACCACTGTCTTTGTGGAGGGCATGGTATTTGTTTCTGGTGCCATCTCTACAGCAGGCTGTAGTACAGTGAATATGAACTCTGGAGTTGAACAGTTTCACGTTTGAATCCTGGTTCAGTATTTGGTAGAACCAAGCATCTTGGACTAAATCCATGATGGAACTAGGGTTCTAGATTTGTTCTAGATTTGGTGACCTTGAAATCCTTTTATTTATTCAACAAATATTTTATCAAGTGCTTACTATTTTACAAGCCCTATCGTAGGAATGGGTGGTATTAAAAATGGAAGTAATGTGAAGTCACTGTTCTCAGAGTTTACCATGACTTTGCAGGCTGGCCTTCTCGCCAGCCATCAGTTGACCCTAAAAGGGCTCGATGGCACACTGCCTCTCATGTGTCCATGGGTAATCATGCAAAATGCACTAATTAAATGTCTCCATAATGACTGTGTGATTCAGGAATGGCCCAGTGCCAGTGCCTTGAAAATCCTGTGCTCCAAATACCATTCTTGTCCTGAAGCTAATGGATAAAGTGACCACAGCATACACTTAGAATTGATTGTTTTCTTTAGATTTAATCAAGCACTCCTCTCCTCCTCCTCTGAAAATGTTAATGCTTTCTTTCTACTACAGCCACTATACCTTAACATGAAAAGAATTAAATTTTACCCTCTGACTTTTAATTATCCCCTGACAGCTCTGAGAAATGGCATGAGTAACACAAATCAGAAATGCCAGTAGGGTTTGGAATGCATCCCGTGTGCTGTTGAAACAGATTTTCTGAGTTATGTTTTGAACAAGTGTTAATATTATTTTGTGTTTCCTTAACAGACACCAACAGATGAGCAAAAAAAAAAGAGAAGTCCTTCACGAATGTAACGTGGAAGAGTAGAACCTTCCAGGACTGACAATACCATGAAGGTAATTGCCCAGCAGAAAAGGGAAAAGTCATTAAATATTTCATAAGAATGTCTTTCCAGGTAATATATGCTATGGTGTATATCAAACATTTCCTCAATTGAGGTTCTTGGTCCTGTCTATGTCATTGCTTCTCAAAGTGTCTTTAGGGAAAAGACTGTTTGTTTTTTTTTTTAAGACAATTTTCTATATCCAGTTTCTAAGCATTCCTAAGTGCTAACTCTCAATTTCTGTAATTATGGTTTTTTTTTTTTTGAGAGGTTTTTGCTATAGGGCGCATGTGCTTGCCAGACAGAGAGAGAGAGACAGAGAGACAGAAAGCGAGAAATCACCCCCCCAGGGGGGATGGCCACGCCACAATCCCTTCTCCTCCATTCTCTTCTCGAGATCTTGGGCACGCATGCACACGCGCCCAGCGTGAGTTTTAAGCCACCGGGTCCGGGACTCGAACCGCAGTTGACTATGTGGGAGTCCAGCGACATAGCCATTACACTAACTGCTGATCCCCTGTAATTATGTTTTTAATCAGATCAATAACAAACAATCAGTAGAGGTTCAAGAACCAAATTTTGAGTAGCTCTGCTCTATATAAATAATGAGCACCTTTTAAGGGGCATATGGGATGCTAAACATTTTATAAAGGTCATAATTTAATCTTTACAACAATCCTATGAGACAATTTCTTCCCATTTTACAGATGAAAAAGTGAGGCTTAGAGAGTTTAGGTACTTTTCTGAGTGTCACAAAATTAGTCAAAGATAAAACATTTTATCCCAACTCAAATTAGGATCAGCAAGTAGCAAGGTAGGGTAGTTTAAAATAGATATTACAGAGTCATTATTTCACACTGCTTTCTCTTTTTTTCCTTTTTAAATATATTTTTATTGTTATTTATATATTAAATCACTATCCATCATTTAGATTGTGAAGAGACTTTACCCAGCATGATATACACCTCAGTCCATCCCAGTTGAGATCACCATACATATCCTTGTCAACAGAAGTTAACCTTATCTGTGTCCCACAAGTGTCTTACCTCTCCATTCCCCCCCCCAAATTTCCTACGATCTTCCCCCTCACACTCTTTCCACTTTGTCTCTAGTGTCTAGTACAATTTCTAAGAAGGCAAAATCTTAACCAAAAAACAGAATACCTGTTAACATATTTCCTTTATAAGGCCAAATCCTGTAATAATGGCCATGTTTTGCATATGAAATTTTGTAGTCATCAATATTAAATAAATTTGTTTGAACAGCAACAAAAATGTACAGAGTTTTCAACAGAATGACATCATATAGAATCAGATCTGATAGTTTAAGCCCACAAATCAATACCAGAAGCTAAAGACCTGGAGAACATGGTCAGGCATAGGTCAGATTCAAGGTAAATGAAAATAAGAATGATTGAAATTAGGTTGGTTGCTGGACCATGGTGTATACCTTGTGAGCAACTATCCAATAAAGGGTTTTGCTTTTGTGCCCTTCCCTTTTAAGGCAACCAAACATATTCTAATTAAGAGTTGTCACCTGATTCTTCTATCAACTTCTCATGTATTATCTGGGGCTCACTATGCCTCAGTAGTTCTGGTCCTTTTAAGGGGATAGGGTCACCAATATATATCTATAAAGCTTTATTTTACCTGGCAAAGGAAGTGATATGTCCTTTGGCAAGATTTGAGGCTCAACTTCGAGGTCTTCTTATCTGCAGGGAGACCAAATGGTGTATTGCCTATGATCATCAAATCTAAAGACTTGGCTCATCTTTATCAGAACATCCTCTTCACAGGAAGCACATCCTCTTAGGCCAACAGTAGTCTAAGAATGAGTGGCCTAGAGGGTGAATGATCAGCCCCTAAAACTGGAAGATGGGCACAACCTGATTACTAAGCTATTTTCAGGGAGAGAAGAGGACTTTGGCCAGGGAATTAGCTTATAGAGAGACCCACTTGCAACAGCACAACATCCCAGGGCTGGATCAGTCCCTTAAAAGGAGGATATATGAATTCTAATAAGGGAAACTCATATTGGAAGCCAAGGTAGGGGGACAAATGCAGAGTGGAAAATGACGTAAGATAAACTGAAAATGTGTACTGGAAAGCAAGGATGCAAGGCAAAAGGGAAGAACCAAGAAAAAGACACTGAGGAGGGGAAGGCAAGTGGATCAAATGCAATAGATGGGGCAAAAGCATGCCCAAGTCCCAGGGTTTGGTGCAGATCAGGTAAATAATAAATTCAAATTGTAGAAAATTTAGAAACACTCAAAGACACACTCATACTGACATAGGACATGAAATCCATCACCCATGTTTATACCACCCAGAATGATCATTCAAGCATATTTTCTATGTATTATTTGACTTTGAGGGTGAGCAAAGTCTGGCCAACTTGTTCCCTGACTCTGTTCTGAGTAGTGTGGATATTGGAGGAGAGGGAGATATTAAGGTAGCAACTCTGAAAATAGGGATAGTTATTTCAATTCTGGAAAATAGGGGTAATGTTGCAGATTGTTGAAGATCATAGGACTTCTGACCCAGAGAGAACTTGAAGGTCATTCAGTTGGTGGTTTGAAAATTACGTTCTTTAGAACCATATAGGTCAAGCACAGATGCTTCCAGGATTTCTGGGGGCAGAACTGAGTATACAGCCAAATGGTCAGGGTTATAGGTCTCCCAAGCTGGCTTCAATCCAGCGGCTCTGCTTTATCTAGTTTATATATTCCTTCTTGGTAAGATTTCAATTTAAGAAAATGTTCTGCTGCTTTTGAAAGAGGAAAATGAAAAAAATGAAAAGGTGTTGCTCAGATCCCAAGTAATCATTTTGTAGATAAGGAAACTGAAATCCCAAGAGATTAAAGGCCATTCAGAAGACCCCATGGCCAGGGTGTTAGCTATAAGGTACATTCTTGATTTCTTATTCCTTCTCTCACATACCCCTCAAATGGGCTGTATCCTCATATATTCTTTATAATAGGCCTCTTCTTACTCATAAAATATCAAATCTTATCTCAGGAGTTTTGAGAAATAGGATAATCACCTGTCCCTGTTTTCTCAGGACAGACAGGTTCCCTTTGGGTGCAGGACTTTGAGAGCTGAAGCCAAGAAAGTCGTGGACAAACCAGGGTGGTTGGTCATACTATTAGGAAGCCCCAAATTCTCGGATTTTTCCTTATTAGCAGCACTGTTTTGTTGCTGGGTAAGTTTCTTTCTCACTTTAGATTTCTGACTCAAAATCCTTCAGCCTTTGGAGCCCAGTATTTAAGCCTGGCTTCTTAGTTTCTGCCTCCTGATTCCATGGTTTCTGACTTATTCTTTCTAATTCTTTCTCTCTGTCATGGGCAACACCCTCTATCCAAACTTGATTTTTTTTTTCCTTCGGGATCTGATTGCAAATAGTCTTCGAAGATGTCACTGAGTGTCATATGCTGTCCATGTGAATTACAGTAACTACTGGCTACATTACATTAGCAGTTCTGCCCAACTTACTGTGCAGTCTGAAGCATCTAGACTCAAATTCAGACTTTTGTCAGAGCTCTCTCCACCATCGTTTCTTGTCATTGCTAACAGTTTTGGAAAACGTAACTTGGCTGCTAGAGGTTAGTTCTATTATATGTTCCATGCAGCTCATGTTCCACCCTAATAGATTAGCAGGGGATGATTTGTTTATTTATCTTTATTATTTCTTTATGTTGGATTTATTTTAATTTCATCATGTGCATGTGTGTGTGAGAGAGAACAAGAGAGAGGGAAGGAACCGTCTTTGACAGGCTCTCATCACACCTTCCCCGGTCCTCCAGCAGCTCAGGATCTTAGGTTCCTGCGTGTGTACCTGGCACCTTCTCAGGCAGACCCAGGGATCCACACCTGTTGCTGGCCATGTGTCTTCCAGCACTGCAGTTCAGTATGCTACGGACTGCACCACAAAACTGGGCCAAGAATAATTTTTTTAAACTCCATTTGTCAAGCACAGTCTCTTTGAACCACTGCTGATCAGTATATCTAAATTATTCTCAAAATTTCGTTTTATCTTAAGAAGACATGCTGCATATCATTCAAAGAGGGTTTTGTTAAGTAACAAAAGTATGACATCTTAACATTATATTTGATAAGAATTCTGCCAGGCTGCTTCTGTTACTTCATTCAGCATTTGGCCTGTGGAGAGAGCCTGGTGGCCTTTGCTCTGCTCATCTGCCCACTCAAATCTTTTCTAGTCTTACTTTGTAGATTCTGATCTGAACTGGTTTTCAGAGTCCCAGACATGTTCTTTTCCAAAAAAAAAAAATTGGCTCACCTCTTTGTCTCTGCTGCTCCCTCCAGCCATAGTGATGGCACTCAGAAGTGAGTGCTTAAAAGATGTGATTAGAGACACAAAATGGCATTGAAATTCCCACCACAGAGCATTCGAGTTCAGCTATCATGTGAAAGATAAACACTGAGTTACATTTTTTGCCTCTTGCTTTTGTTTCTTTGAAGGAAAAAGCGTCACTTTCCTTCCTTCCACATTTGTGGGCAAGAGATATCAGTGATGTTATAAACACTGTGGGGAAGAAATTATGTTCATTAGCATATTTCCTATAGTAGTTATATCGGTGGAAGAAAGACCAGAGGGGGAAATGTCCTCCAGTTTTGAAACAGAATTTAGAATTGTAGTTTATGGTACGTTTTCTTGTGACTCATGGGATACCGACATCATTTTCTATGAATGATAAAACTGAAACACAAAAAGATCAGAGTGGCGGTTCTCCACTCTGGATGTACATTTAATCCACCTGGGAATGTTAGAAATAGAATGCCTGTATATCCTGGTTATCAGTCCCTCATCTGAGGCATAGTTTGCAAATATATTCTCCCATTCTAAGGGTTATTGACTCACTCTGTTGTTTCTTTTGCTGTGTAGCAGTTTTAAAATCTGATGTAATCCCACTTGTCTATTTTGGGGATTATTACCTGTGCTTTGAGAGTCTTATTTAAGAAGTCTTTGCCTACTCTAATGTTTCTGAGTTTTCCAAGTTTTTTTTTTTCCTACTAGTTTTATAGTTTAAGGTTTTAGGTTTGGACCTTTGATCCACTTTGAGTTGATTTTTGTTAATGGTGAGAGATAGGGGTCCAGTTTCATCTTCCTGCATGCGGATACCCAGTTTTTCCAGCACCATTTGCTAAAGAGATTTTCTTTTCTCCACTGGATTTACTGGTACCCTTAATCAAAAATCAATTGACTATACATTTGGGTATTTATTTCTGGAGTCTCTATTCTGTTCCATTGGTCTACATGCCTGTTTTTGTGCCAGTACCATGCTATTTTGATTATCACAGCTTTGTAATTTATTTTTGGGTCAGAGTGAGATGCCTCCTACTCCACTCTTGTGCAGGATTGCTTTGGCAATACAAGGTCTTTTATGATTCCAAATTCTGTGATTGTCTTTTCTATATCTGTGAATAATGTATCTGGTAATTTGGGATTGTACTAAATATGCAGATGAATTTGAGTAGAATTGCCATTTTGATTATATTCTTCCAATCCAGGAACATGGTATGTCCTTCCACTTTTTTGTGTCATTTTCAATTTCTTTTTTTAGATATTCATAGTTTTCCTAGTAGAGGTCTTTGACTTCTTTGGTTAGGTTTATTCCTAGGTATCTCATACTTTTTCTGGTTATTGTAAATGATGTTGCTTTCTTCAATTCTACCTCAGTCTGCTTATTGTTGGTGTATAGATATGCTATAGATTTTGTATGTTGATTTTGTATCTTGATACTTTGCTGTATTCATTTATCACTTCCAGGAGGTTTTTTCTGTGGATTTTTTTGGGTTTTCTATGTATTTAATTATATCATCTGGGAACAAAAATGGGCAAGTGAACTGAACCAACAACTCTTTAAGGAGGACATATGAATGGCCAAACAGCATATAAAAAAAAAATGCTCAACATCTCTTAGCATAAGGAAGATGCAAATCAAAACCTCAATGAGATACCACCTAACCTCAGTCAGAATGGCAAAGATTGAAAATTAAAAAATGAGGGACCAGCAGTTATCGTAATGGCTATGTCGTTGGGCTCCCATGTAGTCGACCGCAGTTCGAGTCCCGGACCCAGTGGCTTAAACTCACGCTGGGCACATGTGTGTGCGTGCCCAAGATCCTGAGAGGAGAATGGAGGAGAAGGGATTGCGGCATGGCCATCCCCCCTGGGGGGTGATTTCTCGCTTTCTGTCTCTCTCTGTCTTTCTGGCGAGCACACACACCCTATTGCAAAAACCTCAAGAAAGAAAGAAAATCAAAGTTTGAGTTCTGTCTGTCATGATATTGCTCTGCTAAAATTTTATTTCTTGGCACGTGCCCTATAGCAAAAAAAAAAAAAAAAAAAAAAAAAAAAATCTTCAAAGAAAGAAAGAAAGAAAGAAAGAAAAGTGCTCACAAGGTTGTGGTAAAAAAGGAACCCTCCTACACTGTTGGTGGGAATGTAAATTAGTATAACCACTTTGGAGAATAAAATGGAGGTTCCTAAAATACCTACAATAGAACTACCATATGATCCAGCAATTCCACTCCTGAGTATCTACCCAAAGGACAGGAAAATGCTCAGCTGGAAAAACACTTACACATCCATGTTTATTGCAGCATTATTCACAATTGCTAAGACATGGAACCAACCCAGATGTTCATGAACAGATGAATGGACTGAAAAAGTGCAGAACATACACACTATAGAATACCACTCAGCCATAAAAGACAGTGAGACCCTGGCACTTGATAGAAAGTGGGAAAATATGGAAGATTTACTGCTAAGCGAAGCAAGCTGGGCTATGAAAGAGAGAGCATTGTATGTTCCCATTCAATATATATTGAATGTCAGCACTCTGTGGCAGAAGCTGAAAGCCTGGAAGATATAAAAGCATGAGAACGATGGTGATACTGGAGACAGTGGGGGAGCAAGGTGGGAAATGGGAGAGAGCGAGAGAGAGGGAATCGAATGGAAGAAGAAAGAAGCAAAATGTTTAAGGGGCCCAAGATGGAAAGAAATTTGTTGATTATAATATATATGGTAATATCTATGACTGGGCCAATACGGAGTGTATTCATGATGGGAAAATTCATTGGGATGCTGTAATGACACGTAGTGATTGAATGTAAAAAGTAAATTAATTAAGAATAATAATAATGAAAAGATATTCATAGGTTAAGTGTTTGAACTGTAAAAGCTTACAAAACATTTAAAAGTTCATGAAAATTCATATTGTGAAAAAGGATACATAGATTTCAATTTTTTCCTCCAAATAAAGTTGCGCTTGTAAAAAAAAAAAATTAGATTGCCTGGACACCACCCTCAAAGCCAAACTGACTGGTCAGGTATAGAACCTCGCACTGATTTTTTTAAAAGCTCACCAGGTGGTTCTCATGCAGCCAATATTCAGAATCTCTGTTTTAAAATTCAGTGGCATAATGGGGAGTAGAACAAGGTCCTCTGAGTCCAGAACTGAAATACGCACACTGCCTTCATGCTGCCATCTTGCAGAATGCTGGCTGTTGGCCTCAAAGAGATCAGAAAGGTGAACCACAGGCACACTAAAGAGGAAAAGTATTGCAGCCAGAGATGATTTGTGTAAAAGGTAGAATATTAGTCCCATTTCGTCCAGTGCAAGCATTTCCCAGGAGACGGAGGACACACACGCACATGCTGACTTACTCATGTGGACTTCACTAGGGTCTTCCCTAATTGTGGTACCTTCTGGAAAGAGAAACTAATCATTCAGCAAGCCAGTGAGAGAAGAGCTCCTTCAGGAGACATATGCTTTGAATCCTCTTCCTCCCCAGAGGATCCAAGGAGTCATAACTTACTGATAGGTCCTTAAGTCCACAGGTCACTCCTTAAGGCCCTTTTCTGTCACCTCACCACCCTGTTCCCTGCTAGAGAGTCAGCATTACTGAAGAAATGGACTCTACAGCGTGCCCTAGAACCTAACACAGTGCTTGACATATAGTCAATCCTCATTATTCAAGGATTCTATATTTGTGAATTCGCATATTCGGTGAAATTTACTTGTAACCTCTCAACATTAATATGGTGCTTTTCTGGTCATTCACAGTCAGATGTAGAGTAATAAAAAATTACAGTCTCCTGCATGCATGCTCCCAGCAGAGGTGGAATAAGGTGACACTACCATCTTGTTCTAGCTCTCGGACTGTAAACAGATGTCCTTTATGTGGCCTATTCAGTGCAATGATTTTTGCATTTTTGTGCTTTTTGTTGGCAGTTACATTGTTTTAATGGCTCCCTAGAGTAGTATTGCAGTGCTCTCTAGTGCACCAAAGTGTAAGAAAGCCTTACTGAGAAAATACATGTATTATATAAGTTTCTTTCAGGCATGAGTAATAGTGCTATTAGCTGTGAGTTCAATGTTAATCAACAATATATGAGGGGACATCGAAAAGCTTGTGGAAAAATCGAATTAAAGTGCAAGTTTATTTTGGTGCAAAAAAATTAAAATCCATGCACAAGATTTTCATAATACAAATTTCCATAAACTTTCTGAAGATCCCTTGTATGTTAAATAGGTATCTTTAAACAGAAACCTACATAAAACACATGTATGAAAAAAAAACATGTACATATTGATCAGTGGATAAATATTGTGACCAGAGGCTCACAGGAACCTAATTCTGTATTTCTTCTAGGAATAATGCTTCAGTATTTGAAAATTCAGTATTGGGACCAGCAGTTAGCGTAATGGCTATGTCGCTGGACTCCCACGTAGTCGACCGCGGTTCAAGTCCTGGACCCGGTGGCTTAAACTCACGCTGGGCGCGTGTGCATGCGTGCCCAAGATCCCGAGAAGAGAATGGAGGAGAAGGGATTGTGGCGTGGCCATGCCCCCTGGGGGGTGATTTCTTGCTTTCTATCTCTCTGTCTCTCTCTGGCGAGCGCACACGCCCTATAGCGAAAACCTCTCAAAAAAAAAATTCAGTATTAATGGTGGTGTTACAGAACATAACCACCACAAGTAATGAAAATTGACTGTGTATGGTAAATGCTCAATAAATATGGGTTAAGCGAATGGCAACTGAATAAAAAACCTCACATCTGCCTATGTTTATGTATACACATTTTTATGCGTGTTTATGTTGGATTCTATGTTGATGTTGGGACCTCAAAGATGCCAATAATAGTTTACCTTTATTGAATGCTAACCATGAACCAGGTATTCTACGTATCTATTTTTATTCACTCTTCTCAGCAGTCCTATGAGGCAGACACTTACATTTCTCATTTATAAGGTAACTAAGACCCAAACAAAAAAAAAAAACTTTCTCAAGTCCCTCAGCTGGAAAGGAGTGAATACATGTTTGATCCTGACACCTGGGCTGCTGTTATAGGCTGAACTGTCCCCCACCCCATTCATATGCTGAAGTGAAACCCCAACCCCACTACCTCAGAATGTGATGGTATTTAGTAACGCGGTTTCTAAATAAGTAATTCAGTAATTGAATGAAATAATTGGAATAGACCTTAGTCCAATCTGACTGGGTTCTTATAAGAAGAGATTAGATCACAGACACACGCACTGTGTGACCGTGTGAGGACACAGGGAAAAGATGGCATCTAGAAGCAATGGAGAGAGGCTTCAGGAAGAACCAATCCTGCCATACCTTGATCTGCCTTCTATCCTCGATGGTGTGAAGAAAAACAGTTCTGTTGTTTAAGGACTGTGGTCCTTTGCTATGGCAGACTGAGCAAACTAATAGGACTGTACTTGCAATGCCTTGCTGATAAATAAGACATGGCATCAGCCTTCAAATCTCTCAGAGTCTAGCCACCAGAGACAGTTTTCTCCAGGGGGGAAGCAGTATAATTACAAAAGAGGCTATGACTAAATCTGGAATTCTGGAACTGCCTGGAGAGGATAGAGCAAGTGAAAAAAGTGCTAGATTTGGGGCCAAAGCCAAGCGGAGCATAAAGGTGGCCACACCAGAACAAAGCACCGGGAGGGGTGCCAAATTACAGAATTACAAGCAAAGCAGGGGAGAGTTGTGCTGGATGAAAAACAAGCCAAACTATCTAGCCAAGAAGGAGGGCAATGTCACAAAGGCAAATGTTTAAAAAACAAAGCCCAAAGGCACAAGACGACAGGAAAGGGATCATGAGGACTGCCTTCTGGATCCCTAGCACTCCTGAGACCCCAATGGTTATAACACATAGCATTAAAAAGCTTAAATCCACTTCTTCTTCTTCATGTTCCTTTATCTGGATGAAAAATACAGGGCTGAAATAGAATTCAGACATCCTCACCAAAAATCTGGTTGAGTAATACACAGGTTGATCAAAACTGCAGATGCTGAGAGGAAACTTCTGGAAGATAGTGGTGTTTAGTTTTAATAGCAGGTAGCATACATCCTTATTTTTTTTAACCTTCGCAAGAGCATTCTTAGAAATTTTTACATACTTTGTTTTATTTTGTACTTTTTTTCCAGAGAGAGGATTTTGCTATAGGGCACGTGCACTCACCATTGAGAGAGAGAGAGAGAGAGAGAGAGAGAGAGAGAGAGAATGAGAAATCACCTCCTTGGGGCGGGAGGATGGCGATGCTGCAATCCCTTCTCCTCCAGTCTCACAGGATTTTGGGCACTCATGCACATGCGCCCAGCATTGAACTGCAGTCAATCATGTGGGAGTACAACAATGTAACCATCACACCATCTGCTGATACATTTTGAAATTAAATGTATATATGAGAGGTCTTTAGAAAGTTCATGGAAATGTGTATTATGAAAAAACTATGCCTAGATAGCAAAAGATTTGCACCAAAATAAATGCATACATTTTTTCATGAAATTTTCAAAGTACTCTTGCATTTATTTGGAATGGATTATCATTTGTATTATGTTAACACATTCCATCAAGGGGCATGGTGTGTCTCTATTCATGTTTGTTCTGTAATAAAATGTATGACTTTCTTAGGGCCAACAGATGATGTGGTGGTTGGGGTGCTGGATTCCTACTTGGCCAACTGTGTTTCAAGTCCCAGACCCAGTAGCTTGAAAATCACAATAAATAAATTAATGTTTAAAAAGTAAATAAAATTGTAACTCTCTCAAATTATACACTTGTTAAAACTTTTCCCTATGTATTTTGTAGTGTTTATCTCTATTGCTTATTAAGAGTATGTGTGTTTTCCATTTCCATTTTTATTTAGTTTCTACTAATAAATCAGTTGGTTTTAAAAATATATTTTCTAGGAGCCAGCACTTTACTAAATTATTTTGCTTTTAATCCTATAATTTACTTTTAATTGAAGTTGTTATTTTTTTTAGGAAACCATGGAGCCATTTATGAATTAGGATAATATGATTCTTCCCAATATTTATTTAACTTCTTTTTAAGAATTATCACATTAACTAGAACTCTGAAGAAATTAAAACAACAATATCTCTTCCTTGAGAGGGTACGGTCCATTGGTCAGTGTTCACTATACATTAGAGTTGTAACTGTCCCCACAGGTACTCTAACATGTGATGCGTAATCCCTCTTGCTGTCCGCCCTATTTCAGGATTGAATGCCTCCCCAAGCAGAGCCACATAGAAGCAAAAGGATTTTAAGGAACACATTTTAACAGTCATTCTGTCTAGCTCTGAAATCAATGGGGGCTGAAGTGTATGGGTGAAATATAGCTCAGAGATCAATTATCCCACAAGTTTTATTTTTTTTATTTTTTGGAGATGGACACATTTTTTGGGGTAACATTTAATCACTGTATATCATTACAACATATAAAATGACTTTTCCCAGCATGAATATGCTTCATATTGGTCCAATTAATAATTGTGACATTTTTTGAAAACTAAGAAAGGTCCAACTTTTTACTTGCTAGGTCTGGTCCAGATGCCCCTTGTTGAACAGAGTGAGGTGAAAATGCTCCCAATAGTGTGTCATATGCCTGGCTGGGAAGAGAGTGGCTTGCTCTGCCACTCCATCACTTTGTGGTCAAAGGCTGTACTGTAGGCCAGTGGATTAGCTGTTTTTGAAAAGCCCAGGACCACATTTTGTGCTTTTCTCTGTTAAGGGCAAAACATACTTCACTTAAGTAAGCCCATGTAGATTCCCACACCGAGGATTATAAAAGACTGCACAGAGCTCTTTTCCTCTTGCTCTTACAAAGAATTCCTTCCTATATCTTAGGAATAAGTAGCTGGAGTAAAGTGTTCCTTCTACCATCACCTTTTTGCTCTCTCATTTTGAAATCACCGTGAAAGCTCAAAGAAGCTAAACTCAAGTTGTCCTGGTCATCAGATGGTTTCTTTCCTCTATCTTGACTCCTCTTCATCTTCTTTAAGGTCCCCTTCCCATATGGTATGAGTATTTGTTTGAGTATCTTGGGGTCTAAGCTCTGTAGAACAAGCAGCCTGTACTCTAGTTTTCCTCCTCTGTGCTCTAAGATGCAGAACGGTCGGATCATGAGATGGTTTATATGTTTCACCAGAATGAGAAACACAAAACACTGCTTGCTCTGTCCTGGAAACAGGAACATGTGACCACATCAGCCAGATCAAGAGTTTGGCATGTTCCTAAATATATTTTGCAGTCTCCTGTTATCTCAGCAGGTGCAAAAACTTTAGCAAATGCTTACTCACCCCTTTGGTGCCTTCTTTCCTGATAAATGTATGGAGGATCAGCCAGTCTAGGCTGCATTCTTCTGAGACTGCGAGTCCCTGGCCTACCTGTTAAAGATCATTACTTGTCTTGCACATTTTATCTCACTCATGTTTCCATAGGTCCTACATTTTGGCTGTGCTGGACGCTGCACTAAGACACCTGTAATAATTATCAGACTAAAGTTAACCCAGTCTGCAGATGTATAGTATTTGGTAGCCGTTCAAAGCTTTTTGTTGTTTTTCCCCACCAATCTCAGCTACAATGGCATAGTACTAGACTAAATTTAATGTGTCAGCAATGAAAAGGTTTTGCCTCAGTTTTCTAGGACTTTGGTGCTCTGGTATTTTGAACCAACCAGGTTGTGATAATTCAAGTTGCCTGGTAACCAACTGAAGACCAGCACCCACATGGAACCAAAAGAAGTCCCATTCTTTAAGAAAGAGCAATAGCCAAGGAACCAACAAATCTAGGACCCCCTTCCAGCTATAGCCTCACTGATATGGCTTTTGTTAAGCTGTTCAAATCCTTCATCTGTAAAATGGGTCTGATGTTTGACAGCAGGTCCCTCTGGCATGTACTGTGAGGATTAATAAAGAATCCAGAAGACAGTTAGAACCTTTCAGAATAAAAACACTTGGAAAATATGATAGATTTATAATCATTTAGCACTATCATGAAGATAATGTTGGAAAGCTAGATCAGCTAAATTGCCAATTTTCAAGACTTAAAGACAAATAATAGTAATATTAGTCTATTTACTTCATAGTTGAGATGACTGTGTTTATATAATTAACTCAAGGACAGAATGTGGTGTCAAAGACATTGAAAACTGAGGGAAAACATATTATGGCATTAAAAACAATCTGAGTTATGTCTGAGATGAATCCACAGATGTGGGGATTTACTCAGCACTAATTTGGTTCATCTTTCTCACAGAAGTCTGTCAGTTCTAAAAATAGGAACTTAGGATACAAGGTGAGACCTTAACTTGGTGGATAGCCTGAGGAACAGAATACAAGACTGATTTCTTTTGGGAGCAGTCACCTGTTTTTGTCAATATGGAATTTGGGGTGCACCCAAGCCAACTTGTCTTACTGAGGATTCAAGTCCCCCTCCTACACTTGCAGTCTGTGCATTCACTTTTTTTCTCACCATTACCTCCTGCAGACCTCAAATTTCATCCATGTTGCTTTATTTCTTTTCCCTCCCCACCCCCAGACACAGTGAACTCTTCTTATCTACAAACATTGGTGCACAATCTTCTGCCTTAAAACAATTTTTTTGCATAGTTCTCATAGATGATCTAGTGGGTCATCTGAAAAGTTGAGATGCATTTTTGCATAGAAAAACATAGCAAAATAGACCATGACTTTTCCGATGAACTAATAAAACTATCCTAAAAACCCCCAGCTCAAGTACTTCTTTGTAAAGTGGATGACTTTATTTTCAGTGCTCGTAAAGTTCCTGAGATATCATCAGGAATAAGGAAGAACTGATCCTTTCTGTTCTTCCTTATTCCTGATGATATCTCAGGAACTTTTAAGGTAAACTACTTCATTTCTCTCAATCTTAGATTCTCTCCTATAAAACAGATAAGAATAGGGGCCAGCAGGTGGCATGGTGGTTAAGGAACTGGACCTCCACATGGCTGACCATGGTTTGAATTCCAGACCCAAAGACTTGAAAGTCAGGCCAGACATGTATGCATGTGTACCCAAAATACTGAGAAGAGAGGAGAGGAGAAGAGATTACAGCATGGCCATCCCCTCTGGGAGGTGACTTCTTACTATTCCTCTTTCTGTCTGTCTCTATCTCACTCTAGCAAGTGCATACACCCTATGACAAAATAAATTCAAAAGGAAAAATAATAATATACTCAAAGATTGCTGAGAAGATTAAATAAGAATATATGTGTAATATATATATACACATTTCTATATATTTCTTATATAAATACATGTGTAAATTTATATATGTATAATATGTGTGCATATATATGTATATGTACTGTACAGACACATGTATAGTGCATCAGAATATGTCCATAACGGGAGAAGAGAAGAGTGTGGAGAAGGATAGCAAGAGAACAAATAGAGAGGCATGACATTAGTAGGATTCAGATATGGTTTATTATCTGTTGATGATGACGTGTGTAATATCCTCAACTGGACAGGTATGAGAAGTATTTCATGTTGGGTAAAGTCTTCTTACAAGCAAAAGGATAAATAGTGATTGAATACTTAAAAAATAATTGGAATAATAATAATAATCTGGAAAAAAATGAAAAGCTATTGGATGATGATGATGGGGGGATTTTAATGTCTTTGCATTGACTGATATGAATGATATTCCTTCTGGAAAAAGAAATGTAATACACTATAAAGTTATATGTGTTTCAATGTAATATAAACAAGATTATGATCATAAAAAATTTGAAAATATATAAATAAGCTATAAATGCATATATATGTTATATATGTGTGTGTGTGTATATATATATGTAAAAATGTGTACTCTAGGAAATACAAAGAAAAAAGAGAAGCCCTATTACGGACAGAACTATGAGTCATGTTGACTGCAAGCTAGAGGAAAAAGAATGGAAGTGTCAACAAACTGTAAGATTCCAATGTTTTACATTCTCTGAACAAATACTCAGATATCTTCAAAACTATATGATAACCCTTTACCAATAATTTGCATATTTTGTGAATCTATGTCTCATTTCATAGTTTATATATATATATATAACAATATTTTATGAGGCTGGGAAAAAAAGAATATGCCCCAAAATACACATATATACTTAAAATGGGCCAGAAATCTGGTAAGTACTCAGTGCTCAATAAACTTGTAATTGATGGATTTCCTTCTCTCTCACCTCACCCCAGCCCCTTTACTAGCTCTCATACCAATCTTGGCAGCTTTTCTAGAGACTAGAGTAGGGCCCTGTATCACGTTACAAAATAGATGTGTTCCTTTGGAAGAGATTTTAAACCAGATTAAAAAGTAAAAGATAGTGTCCATTATAATTTAATTATAATTTTATAATTTTCTGTGATGTTTGGAGAATCCAGGTACTATGTATGCTCCTCCCTCCCATGCTAAGATCATTTGTTAATCATATGTGCAAAAAACATGATTTTCAAATAATGCAAAGAAGCCTGCTTTTTAAAAGTATGCCTTGTCCTTTCTTAAGAGGACATGAGTTGACTGTCTTATATTGAATATGTTTTTCAAGTGGCGTTCAGCTAATGCAAGAAAAAACATCAAAAGCCACAATCCTGGAAAGAGAAACCACCTTACACTGAAAACTCTCAAGGGCTACTGGGCCATTTGTGCTTTCTCTCTGGGCATTAGGAAACTCATTGTGCAGAGACATGTGATTGCCTTGGCTGAGTCCGATCCACCAGCAAGGACTCGGAAAGACATTCATTTAATCACTTGTCCTGAAGCCGCTGCTGAAATTGCAGCCAGCTGAAGTGACACAGGAAACCAAGTCCCTGCACTTAACGTGGGAGATGAAAGGAGGAATCACACAGAGAGTTGATTAAAGGCCAGGTACTGCGGTGTCCCTCACCCTCAGAAATGCAGGCAATTTCTAAATGCTGCCCTGACCCTCATTAGTTTACTTCAAATACAAGAATTACCAGAAATTCCACCCAGTTTCTTCATAAAACTCATCTGGGTGCTTCTGCGGGGGCAGGTGATTTCCAAAATTCAATAACTCCAATGACATGGGCATTGAAAACTTGCTTTTTTTTTTTTTTTTTTTTTTTTTTTTTTTCTTTTTTTGGAGAGGTTTTTCCTATAGGGCGCGTGCGCTCGCCAGACAGACAGAGAGAGACAGAGAGATAGAAAGCAGGAAATCACCCCCCAGGGGGGATGGCCACGCCGCAATCCCTTCTCCTCCATTCTCCTCTCGGGATCTTGGGCATGCACGCACACGCGCCCGGCGTGAGTTTAAGCCGCCGGGTCCGGGACTCGAACCACGGTCGACTACGTGGGAGTCCAGCGACTTAGCCATTACGCTAACTGCTGGTCCCAAAACTTGCTTTTTTTTAAAAAAAGACAAGTCTCTCTTCCACTTCTGTTCTATTGGGCTGTTGGGAAAAATGACACATTTTTGCAAAGAAAAACATAAAGAAATATGTCATGACTTTCCCGATGACCTAATAGTTCAACCAGGACTTTCTCAGATTTAGCTATCCAAATCCTTGTTCTGGGAAAACTCTAAATCCCAGGAAAACATAGAACAGCTGTCTTAGAAATACAGCTGGGAGCCAGCTGGTGGTGTGGTTTAGGCAGCTGGATCCCACATAGCCAACTGCAGTTTGAGTCCCGGACCTGGTGGGCTGAAAATCATGTTGGGCACCAGTGTGTGCAGGCCCGAAATCCCAAGAGGAAAATGGAGGAGAAGGGATTACAGTGTGGCCATCCCCACAGGAGGGTGATTTTTCACTTTCTCTCTGTCTCTGTCTGTCTCTGGCAAGCACAAGCACTGTATAGCAGAAAAGCAAAAAATAAAAAAGAAATATAGCTGGGAGTGGGGACTCTCACAGGACTATCAACTTCTTTAAATAGGACAGAACTTACATTCATCTACTTGGAAAAAGCCAGAAAAAAAAATCTTTTCTGGTCAACCCACAATCGTAGTGCCATCAGATATATACCCCTTCTTCTCCAATTCAATATTTACAATTTGAGGCAGAAATCCTTTTGCAACACTGACAAAAATTGTGGACACTGTTCCTAGAAAGATCTATGTATATCTGTACAATACCAAAATATAAATAAAGCAAGTGTACTATCAAAAGGTTACAGCTTGATCCATTTTTACAAACTGAACATATCCACATCAATAGCACCCAGGTCAAAATTAGAATATTACCAGCACCTCAGCAGTACCTCTCTTTCCCTCCTAGTCACTAGCCTGTGATGGGTGAATGCTACTCTGACTTCTTTAAGTCTACTTATTAATTTCTTCCATGAGAGAAAGACCCCCAAACTGCTTTCACTTTGTGATCCACTCCCAGCCGCAGTCAGCCAGGATCACGGGCACGCACCGCACCCACATGTACAGGAAGACCTCAGGATGCCAGCCTTTCTCATGTGACATCAGCATCACAAAGTATAGTGCTACTTCTGTGCCACAGTGGCTGGCTACTGCCCCAACTTCTAAGACCTTAGTTTAGTTTTGCCTGCTTTTGAATTTCATATAAATGAATTATATAGTATGAACATACACGTTCATGTTTAGCTTCTTAACGTCAACATTAGTTTGTGAGTGTAAGACATGCTATTGTGTGTAGTTGCAGTTTATTATTAATAGTTCCCGTGTATATTACATTGTTTGAATATAGCACCTTTTATTTATCCATTCTGTTATTGACAGACATTTGGGTAGTTTATAGATTTTAGCTACTGTGAGTAGTATTGCTATGAACATTTCCATGCACGTCTTTTAGTTAATAAATACATGTATTTCTGTTAGATATAAACCAAGTAATAGAATGGCTGGGTCCTAGAATATGCATGTATATATATTTTTTTTCAGCCTTGGCAGATATCATTTTTCTTTAATTTCTTTTGAAATTTACATACAGTAAAATTCACTTTTGTTTGAGTATAATGTTCTCTATTGTAGCCTTTTTTAGACTTTTTAATTTAGCACAGATTTGAAATTCATTCATGCTGTTTACATATCCTTAGTTCATTCGCTTTTATTACTGAATAGTATTTCATTGCAAAGATGAATAAAAATTTGTTAATTTATCTGTTGAAAGACCTTTTTTCTGCATTAAGTCTTCTTTAAATATTGGCATTCAGATTTTTGTGTAAATAATGCTTTCATTTCTCTAGGTGCTATGGTTTGACATTCTCCCCTCCCCCCAGAATTTCTATGTAAGAACATAAGACCCAATGGATTTGTATTAAGTCATGGAGCCTTTAGGAGGTAATTAAGTCGTGACAGTTCTGCCCTCATGAATGGGATTAATATCCTTATAAAATTACTCGAGGGAACTAACTAGACCCTTTTGCCCTTTCTACCCTTTTGTCATGTGAGGACAGAGTGTTAGTCTTCTCCAGAAGACAGAGAGAGAAGGAGAAGGTACCAGCTAGGAAGCAGAGACACCAGACCTTCCAGTGCTTTGATCTTGAATGTCCAGCCTCCGTAACTGAGAAATAAATTTTTGTTCTTTATAAATTATGCAATCTCAAGTATTTTGGTAGTAGCTAAGACACTAAGATAATTACTTAGAAATATTAGTTACTTGGTATTTGTTTCACTTGATAAAAAAAAAGAAAATACAAAATGGCTTTCCAGAGTGACTGCACTGTTTTGAGTCCCCATCAGTAAGGCGTGCAATTTGTGATCTCCAGCTGCTCTGCAAACTTACCAGCACTTATAACACATGTTTTAATAAGGCATTCTGATAATTATGTAATGATATCTTATTGTGGTTTTAATTTACACTTCCCTAATAGCTATCGATGTCAAATATACTTCCATTTGTCTACCATCCTTGGATAGTAACTTTATGTGCTCTGTCTAGGGGTTTTAGTTGTAACTAGCAGGAAGAGAGGGTGAAGTGTGCTTATTTCCCCTCAGCCTCCAAAAGTCCTTGATACATTTTGAATTGAATATTAGTATATTTCTTAGAGAATGTGCTTTCTGTTGGTCTTATAGACCAACAACAGACCAAATAAATGGAGCATTAATAGCACAAGGACACCAGATGATATGTATGCATCTCAATAATACTCAAGAAGACTTCATCCCCCTTTGAATCATGGTTTGTTGAGAGCCTGCTGTTGTGTAAGATAAGTTCCTACAAAAGTCAAGTGGGCAAAGGAATTGCTGTAAGTTAGTTGAAAATCTACCCTACACCTATTTTCTGATTTTCAGTCCATTTTGCTTCTCATGGGACAAGTTCACCCATTTGCTTTGGCTTGTGATATTTTAAACTGCTGTCATAGGAGGTAATTGTATTTGCTTGGGTACTTCCTCCCTTTTCCACAATTCTACTGCAATGACCTTAAGTCTGAATTGACCCAGTAGTTATCAAGGGAAGTAAATGGGCTTTCCTTTGAGTACACGTGCTTCCTTACAGTGCACAAACTCTGCCTTCACAACAGAATTGATAGGCATGGGTCATGATGATAAGCTATGACAACATCTTTGTCAAATTGGAGCTGTTCTCAAAACATGAAATTTATGGTATAGCCAGAGCTTAAGTCTTAGGATGCTCAAATCTTGACATCCATTCTCACTTATTAGGCAGGATTATTTGAGCTCACACACAATCCTCTGGGAGACTGTCAGGTGTTTTTAAATGGTTCCATTAACTCACCCAGGCTATTAGAAGAGCACTAGTCAAAGCGTGGCCTGCATACCTGCAGTGTTAGTAACACCTGAGAGCTTGTTAGAAATTCTGATGCCCAGGCAATTCCTTGGGAATCAGATTTCTGGGCCTTAGTATAGAAATCTGTGCTTAAGAATCTTTCCAAGGAATTCTTATGCATTCTGAAATTTAAGAACCACCAATTAGTAATTTGTACTTATCACAAAGCAGTGAAGCAAGTCAGACTATGAAGGAGAGATATTATATGTCTCCACTTAATATATACCAACTGTCTGCACTCTGACTGAAATTGAATGACTAGAGGATATAGAAACATAGAAGATGGTTATAAATACCTGATACAGTGTGGGAAGAGGGTGGGTGAAGGAGGAGAGTCTGAGGAGGGACATTGGGAATAGAAATGGAGGGGGGGACATTTATGGGACAGAGAGATGGGTTGTTGTCTGTTGAGGATGATATGTATAGTATTCCCAACTGGATTGGTGAGAAATGTATACATGTTGGAATATTCACTTTGTAAATTAAGTCACATATGTGATTGAATGTATAAAAGAAATTGAAATTAAAACATATTTTGTTTTTGTTTTTGTTTTTGGAGAGATTTTCACTATAGGGCGCGTGCGCTCGTCAGACAGACAGAGAGAGACATAGAGACAGAAAGCGAGAAATCACCCCCCAGGGGGGATGGTCACGCTGCAATCCCTTCTCCTCCATTCTCCTCTCAGGATCTTGGGAACGCACGCACATGTGCCCGGCGTGAGTTTTAAGCCACCAGGTCCGGGACGCAAACCGCGGTCGACTATGTGGGAGTCCAGCGACATAGCCATTACGCTAACTGCTGGTTCCCTAAAACATATATTTAAAAAAAAGATTGGGAAGAAAAAAATGAGATGCTTCTCCCAATACTTTCAAATTTTCACTGAGTGCTGATTTATTATTCTTTTAGGACCAGACCCCCCAGGAAATGTACAAAAGGAAGAACCAAAATGGCTTTAGTAATAGCCAACTTGCAGGAGAATATGTAGCCCTATTTGTGTAATCATAGGCAGTAAAATAATATTATGAAATATAGGTAAAAATAAAACTCTATTTTGAGCTATTGAACTAGAAATGCACACAATAAAGGAACTAAATGAAATCTTATTTTCCTTATGATTAATTTTTAAAATAATATTTGAAAAGCATTAATAAAAAACAAAGCTGTTTGTACTGTGTTTCCCTTCCGAAAAGTATTATTTTCTTGGGGGCCAGCAGGTGGTGTGGTGGTTAAGGGCGCTGGACTCCCACATGGCTGGCTGACTGTGCTTTGAGTTTGGGATCTGGAGGCTTGTTTTTCGCTTTCCCTTCTCTCTCTCTCTTTCTCTATCTGCTCAAATTGAAAAATAATAACAAGAGATGAATAAATAAATAATTCTTTAAAAATAAAAGAGATACTATTTTCTGACCATCACACCAGAGTTAAGTGAGCAAATTTTATGGTAATTCTAACTATAATCTCATACTTGAGCCTATAGGAATTCTGAGACCGTAAATCAGGTTGACACACACTGGCAAAAAAAGACAGAAGCCATCTTCTAAATTGGTCTTGAATTGGTCAGATGCTGTTAATAAATATTTATCAGGTACTTATTATGTGTGGAATATTTGCTGTGTGCTGAAACCAGTTGTCCCTATACAGATTTGTAAGTCTGATAAGCTAGTCTTATAAAATGGCCACCATAACCTATGGAGGCAATAGAAGATGCTGAAATTTTCTTTTTTCCCTATGTACTCTTTTCTCACTTCTCTTGAATCTCTTCACCTCTCATCAAGGTGTATTTTCTTACTGCTACTGCTGATTAACAGGATTGTTATTTTTCATTTCATCTAGTCAAAATGCTCTGATTCACTCTCCCCCACTCCTGGTTATTAACAAGAACATGAATTTTGCAAGCTGATGAACTGAAATCTGAGGTGCAAACTGTGGGATGGAACTGAGCTAACAGAGCTCATTATACAGAAGGAATTTTTTGGGGGGGAGAATTATCTGTCCCTGCTGTTCAAACTTTAGGCAAAAGATACATATCAGATTGTGTTTTAAATTGTTCTCCAATTAATTATGAAAAAATTAATTAGAAGTGAATTAGTCATTGCTTCTTATTTCTTGATCTTGGGACTGGAGCCTGGATGCATCACCAGTTTTAGTCTTCCCTTCTGTCTCCTTACCCACCACTGACTTCAATCACAGCTTTCTGAAGAACAAATAATGTTGGCAATTTAACCAGAGTGGTGGAGGTATTTGGCACATTGCATACATGGCCTTTGGAGGAATCATGGCTCACTAACCATCCTCCTACAGCTTGAATCACAGGCTTGAGATGAGGTGGAAGGTAGTTTGAAAGGAGAGGATGCTGGCTGATGGGTTAGCTGGGCATGCCCTCCTCCCCCAGGAACACCTAAGGCAGTCAAAATCAGCACAAGGGAATGCTTGCATGAGAGACTAGCTGACTAGATGCCTGGGATTGCTTGACTTCTCTTCATGCTTCCTTTAGGTTTTATTATTTCCTTATGTTTGGAAAGAAATTATGACATTACAGGATTGTTTCAATAAGAGGAAAAGAACTATTACTTTACATGAGTAGAAGAGTTTTTCTTTAAATTTGAATGAGCTTTCTTCGTTTTCTTTTGTTAACTAGCCAGGTATCTGTCCCAGGTTCTGCTCCAGCAATGTTCTAATGTTGTCATTGATCCATGGTGACTCAAGTTACTCAACGATTTATAGTCTGTTTTGATGCATTAATTCATAATGGGTGAAAGTCCAACTCTGCATGGTTTAGTCTAAGGTTTACAAATACTTCTGAGTTTGAGACCCTTTTTATACTGTCAGAAAAAATCCCCAAGTCCCCATATACTTTTACCTATATTTCTAGTATTTGTTGATTAAGAAAATATTTGTACCAGGACAAAGAATGACTATAGACTCAAAAACAATTTGAAATGAACTTGTATTTGATTCATTAAAATACCTACAGACATGGGACCAGCAGTTGGCGTAATGGCTATGTCGCTGGACTCCCACCTAGTCAACCGCGGTTCGCGTACCAGACCCGGTGGCTTAAAACTCACGCTGGGCGTGTGTCCGTGTGTGCCCAAGATCCCGAGAAGAAAATGTAGGAGAAGGGATTATGGCGTGGCCATCCCCCCTGGGGGGTGATTTCTCACTTTCTGTCTCTCTGTCTCTCTCTTGTCTGTCTGGTGAGTGCACGCGCCCTATAGCAAAACCTCTCAAAAAAAAGAATACCTGCAGACATTTGAAACTAGTTTTCATACATAGAAAGACCTATTTTTACTCATTATGCAACCAACACTTGGTGAACATAGGAATTAAAAGTCCTGTTTGCACAGCATTTAGAGTTCCGGAGTGTCCATAATGCACAGACTTAAAACCAGTCACTTGGACAATGAATGCTATCAAATAAACAAATTAATAAATAAAATAATAATTGAGGAAAAAAACAAACCTGAACTTATTAGTACAACACAAGAAAGAAAATCTCTTTGTTCAGATTGAAATTATAATTGCTTTGGTTGGTAAATAGGAAATTACTTTGTGATAATTCTTGTTATTACATGAACATCAGTGATAAATTTGGGGTGCTTACTGCATTTTTTTATGGATCTCATTCTAGAAGACCATTACCCACTTATGCAGCCTATGTTGAAGGTCATATAGCTTTGGAAATGTTCATACACTGAACATTTTTAGCAGATGAAATTCTGCTCACAACCACTTTGGCACAAGAAACTGAACATATATGCATGGAAACAGTATTTGACTTTCTGGAGCCAAAGAATAATCAGGCTCATGCTGGCACTTGATGAGTTAAGTGAGCTAAAATGTGAAGTCTGACAAATTTCTTAATGGCATTTCCTTTAACCAAGAGGATCAACAAAATCTGTAGGAAGTAAATCTTTGCTTCATTTCCTGCTGTTATTGACAGATATATGGCAACTTTCTTTATTTATAACAAAAAGCCAATGACTTGCTTGCTTTTTTGAAAAGTGGATAAAAAAATATAATCTGTTGGCCAGCCTGTGGCATGGTGATTAAGGCAGCTGGCTCCTACATGGCCAACTGCACAGTTTGAGTTTCAGACCTGGTTGCTTAAAAAACATGCTGGGCAAATGTGCATGTGTGCCCAAAATTCTGAAAGGAAGGAGAAATAGAGGAGAAAGGATTGTGGCATGACCATTTCTCATGGAGATGCTTTCTCACTTTGATCCCTTCATATCCTACTCCACCCTCAGAAGTAACTACTATCTTGAATTTTGCATTTGCCATTCTTTGTTGTTGTTATATATTTTGACAAAATTTATATGCATTTCTAAACAAAATTTTATTTTTCTGTACATGTTCTTAGATATCTGATAAGTAGAATTATACATATGTATTCTTTGGTGAGAACACAAGATAATGCCAACTTGTTTCCAAAGTAGTCATACTAATATCCTCTGAAAGTTTGGGAAGTGTTTGGTTCTCCTCATATTGGCAATAAGCATCTTTGTCAGATTTTTAAATTTTTGATTCTGTTAGGCATAAAATGTTATTTCATTGGATCCTTAATTCCCATACTCGGATTATTTATAAGATCAGATATCTTTTTATTCATATAGTTATTTTGAAATTCCTGCTTTCCTTTGTTTCACTGATTTGTGAAATTTTTAAAAATATATTCTGCAAAGGACAGGAGAATGCTCAATTGGAAAAGCACTTGCACGTCAATGTTTATTGCAGCATTATTCACAATTGCTAAGACATGGAACCATCCTGAATGTCCATGAACAGATGAATGGATTGAAAAAGTATGGCATATATATTATATAGAATACTATTGAGCCATAAAAAATAACAAGACCCTGGCATTTGATAGAAAGTGGTCAGATATGGAAGACTTATTGCTGAGTGAAGCAAGCCAGGATGTGAAAGAAAGATATTGTATGTCTCCACTTAATATAGGCCAACTGTCCACACTCTATGGTAGAGACTGAAAGGTTGCAGGGCATAAAAGCAGTGAAAATAGTTGTGGATGCTGGAGACGGTGTGGAAAGGGAATAGGTGAAGGGAAGAGTATATGGAAGGAGATCAGGGAGAAAAAATAGAGAGGCATGACATTTGTGGGACACAGAAATGGATTATTACCTATTGATGATAACGAGAATAGTATTCTCAACTGGACTGGTCTGAGTTGTATTTCATGCTGGGTACATTCTCTTTACAAACAAAATGATTTATGGCAATCAAATGTTAAAAAAATATAAGAATAATAATAAAAATTTTTTTTTTTTGGAGAGGTTTTTGCTATAGGGCGCGTGCGCTCGCCAGACAGACAGAGAGAGACAGAGAGATAGAAAGCAGGAAATCACCCCCCAGGGGGGATGGCCACGCCGCAATCCCCTCTCCTCCATTCTCCTCTCGGGATCTTGGGCACGCACGCACACGCGCCCGGCGTGAGTTTAAGCCGCCGGGTCCAGGACTCGAACCACGGTCGACTACGTGGGAGTCCAGCGACATAGCCATTACACTAACTGCTGGTCCCAGAATAATAATAAAATTTAAAAATAAAAATATATTCTGGATATTAATCCCTTGCCAGTTATATGTACTGCAAATATTTTTCCCACTTATCATTGGGTTTTTGTTTTTGTTTTTACTTTTCATAGTCTATTTGTTGAACAGGAATTCATAATTTTAATTTACTTAAATTTAGCATGTATTTCTTTTACTTGTGCATTTGTCAACTTTTAAAAGAAATCTTCCTTACTCAGAGGTTTTAGAGCTATTCTCCTGTATTTTCTTCTTTAAGTTTTAGTTTTACTTTTTTAACTTTTAGTCCTTTATACATCTGTAATCAATTTTTGTGTAGGATATAAAATGAGGCTACAAGTTCATTTCTTTCTATAGCAATAACTATTCATCTAGTATTTATTATTGAATAAATGTGTTATTTACTTACTCATCTCTCATGCCAACTCTTATATATGTGGGCACAATTCCAAACTCTCTCTTTTGTTTCCTTAGTCTGTCTAATCCTGAGACAATTCCACAACATCTTAATTATAATATTGGAAGAAAGGAGCCATACACAAAAGAATAACTAATTTATGCTTCCATCTATGCTCCATATTCTCCCCAATGGGGCAGGGAGACATGCAGGAGACCAAGTCAGAGAGGTGCTGGGGGTCGGAGGAGGGAACAGACCATGGAGTAAGATGGAAGCCACTTGAAAGGCTTTGCAGCAGAGGAGCAGCATGACCTGACATATCTTTAAAATAAAAAATTAAAAATACAGCAAATAAACATTTGTGAGGCAAGAGTGGGAGCAGGGAGACCATTATTAGACCAGAGGAATAATGTGGTCTAATAATGGTCTCTCAGTAATAATAATAAGATGGCAGATGGGACCAGAATGGTGTCAGCAGAGGGGGTGCTATGTGCTCATATTATGAAGATAAGGATGATCATATTTGCTGATGAATCTATTGTGAAGTGTAAGAAAAGAGAGGCATCAAAAAAGAGGGGCTGGGAACCAGCAGTTAGCATAATGGCTATGTCGCTGGACTCCCACGTAGTCGACCACGGTTCGCGTCCCGGACCCGGTGGCTTAAAACTCACGCCAGGCGCGTGTGCGTGCGTGCCCAAGATCCCGAGAGGAGAATGGAGGAGAAGGGATTGCAGCGTGACCATCCCTCCTGGGGGGTGATTTCTCGCTTTCTGTCTCTCTGTCTCTCTCTGTCTGTCTGGTGAGCGCACGCACCCTATAGCGAAAACCTCTCCAAAAAAAAAAGAGGGGCTGGTCCCATGCTTGGTGGTTAAATACTGTCCACAGGGAGCCAGATCCCACATGGCTGACAGCAGGAATTCAGCTCCAGAAACTTGAAAAGCATGTTAGGTGCATGTGCATGTGTGCCCAATATCCTGACAGGATAGAGAAATGGAGGAAAAAGGATTATGGCATGACCATACTCCATGGAGAGGAGGGGTTCTCTCTTGCTCTCTCACTCACTTTCTCTCTCTCTCTCTCTCTCTCTCTCTCTCTCTCTCTCTCTCTCTCTGCCAAAAAAGTACCCTCTGACAATAAAACTGAAAGAAGAGAGGTATCAAGAATAACAAATTAAGATAAGCCTGGGGACATTATGCTAAGTGAAATAAGTCAGACAGAGAAAGACAAATTCTGCACAATCTCACTCCTATGCAGAATCTTAAAAAAAAAAAAAAAGTTGAATACATAGAAACAGAACAGTGGTAACTAGGAGAGAGGGTAGAGCGAGTGGTGGAAATGGGAGATGTGAGTCACAGACTCAAACTTGCAGTTCTCTAGGATGAATGAGTCTGGAGATCTAACGAACACCGGGACTAAATAATGTCATATTGCACACTGGACATTTGCCAAGAGAGCAGATTTTAAATACCGTTATCACACACACACAAGGATTATTTTAGGTCAGCCAGTAGCATGGTGGTTAAGGCACTGGATCCCACATGGCCAACTCTATGGTTTGAGTCCCAGACCTGGCAGCTTGAGAAACACACCAGGTGTGTATTTGTGCATGCCCAATATCTTGAAGTGAGGGATAAATAGAGGAGAAAGGATTGTAGTGTGACCATCTCCCTTGGAGGGTGCTTTTTCACTTTTCCTCTTTTTTATTCTCTTTCCAGCAGCAATTTTTCTTTTTTAAGAAAGGGTTATTGGGGCCAGTGGATGGCATAATGGTTACATTGCTGGACTCCCATGTAGTCAACCACAGTTCCAGTCCCGCACCCGGAGGCTTTAAAATTCATGCTAGGCGCATGTGCATGCATGCCCAAAATCCCGAGAAGAAATTGGAGAAGGGATTGCAGCATGGCCATTCCCCTTGGGAGAGGAGGAGGTGATTCCTCACTTTGTCTCTCTGTCTCCCCAGCGAGTGCATGTGCCCTATAGCAAAGAAAAAAAAGAAAAAACTCTCACAAAAAAAGAAAGGGTTATTAACTGAAATGATGCATATGTTTATTTCCGTGATTATAATAACCATTTCACTACGCACAAGTCTCTCAAAACATCATGTTATATGACTTAAACATGTAATTTAAAAAGTGAATGATACCTTAAGGTTTTTGGCTGAGCAACTGTAAGGATGTATTATCACAGTGAAAAGTATATGTATATTGTATATGTAACATTCACTTATATGAAATATATATAAGTTACACACATACACATAGTGCCTAGTACAGGATTGGAACATGGTATGTGCGTATGTTTACTAAATAGCCCACTTCTCTCCCTCTTGGGGCACAGATGTAGAGATAACCTAATTTAGACTTTAATATGCTATAGTTCCTTAAAGCTAGAGATTACCTCTTAGTCAAGTAGTGATTCTGGGTGATATTTGTCTGATAATGAAATGGAGATGGTATGTGAAAGAGTGACATTGACAGCCTTGATTTTTAGGTGACAGGGAGGGATGCCCATCTTGGGAAATAACCAGGCAGCAATGTGACTTCCAAGAGGACAGTATTTTTAAGACCAAGTGCTATTTTAGCATGAGCCTAAGGGTGAACATTTACAGTAGAAAGCTTTGAGATTTCTGTGTTATCTATGTATAAATAGAATATTTGAGCCCCTTGGAAGAAAGCTTAGGTATTTACTAAAATGAACATTATTCTCTGCTATTACTGACCACTGAAATGCTTCCCAAATGCTGTTCTAATTTTATCAGCACTTAAGATGGATGGCTTGATGACCTTACTGACTGTGTGCCTTTCAGAGATGACAGACCCCATCACCAACATGACATAATGTCTCTCTGCAGTACTGAGCACTTGGTATTCAAGTTCACATTATAAACACCAAATTAATCTCTGTGTTGGTTATGAAAGCTATGCTTTCTCCTTTTTTGGGGTTTATAATGGATGTCTAGCCTAAAGACTTTGCCAAGAACTATATCCCTATATGCTACTCACCTTTCCTTATCCAGCATCATTCATATACCTAAGGACTCATAATATTATACCCAAATTCTACTATCCATCCAGTTGGGTTAATTTCTAATGTAAAGTCAGTATTTCTGACTTGGTGTTCTTTTTTTTTTTTTTTTTTTTTTGGAGAGATTTTCGCTATAGGGTGCATGCGCTCGCCAGACAGAGAGAGACATAGAGACAGAAAGTGAGAAATCACCCCCCAGGGGGGATGGTCACACCGCAATCCCTTCTCCTCTATTCTCCTCTCGGGATCTTGGGCACGTACGCACACGCGCCCGGTGTGAGTTTTAAGCCACTGGGTCCGGGACGCGAACCGCGGTCAACTACGTGGGAGTCCAGCGACATAGCCATTACGCTAACTGCTGGTTCCCTGACTTGGTGTTCTTTTAAGATCCCCAACATTACACACTCACTAGACTGAATAAAACCCTTCCTCAAGGCAATACAAAGCACAAAAGAGCTGCTTTCTTATGATTTGAAGATCCTTTTCCATTTGCATCATTATTTGAATAGAGAGCTATTTTTATGTTGTGACTCCACTTTCAAGAATTATAAAAGTAGTGCAAGATGAACCAAGGCCCAAAAGAAGAGGTCTTTCTTGTCACCTACACATTTTTTAGTTTTTTACATTTAATTACTGTACATCTTTACAGCATACAAAATGAACTTTCCCACCATGAATATACTGCATATTAGTCCAAAGATATTACCATGCACATTATCATCAACAGATAATTTTCCATTTCTGTGTTCAATAAATGTTTTGCTTTTATTCCCTTTGATTCCTTTCCTCTCACCCCCATTGTCCACCCTCCTCCCACACTGTCTCTGGTGTCCACAATTCCTCCCCATGCTTTTACACCTTCTAATCTTTCCATTTCTGCCACAGAATGAAGACACTTGATATATATTAAGTGGGGGCATACAATGCCTCTCTTTCATAGTGTGACTTGATTCACTTAGCATTAAATCTTCTATATGCCTTCACTTTCTGTCAAATGCCAGGGTCTCATTTTTTATGGCTGAGTAGTATTCCGAAGAGTATATGTGCCACACTTTTTCAATTCATTCATCTGTTCTTGAACATTTGGGTTGATTCCATGTCTGAGCTATTGTGAATGATGTTTACACTTCTTTAAAAACACAGTAAGACATTATTGAGTTCTAACATTAAAAAGCAATTGTGCCAGGTACCTGCCATTAAGGACTTCATTATTCTGGAGAGACAGAGTTAGAAGCCAATGGTTTTAGATATGACCAATGTCCAACAATCACTTCCAGGAGATTCTTTAGTTGTGAGTAAGAGATGAAGCCTGGCAGCCAGCAGGTGGCATGGTGGTTAAGGCCCTGGACTCACACATGACCAACTGCAGTTCAAATCCCAGACCTGGTGGTTTGCTTTCTCGCTTTCTCTCTTTTTCTCTCTCTCGCTCTCTCTCTCTCTCTCTGCTTTATAGAAAATTAAAGAATAATAATAGGTAAGACTAAAATAATTCTTTAAAAGAGAGAGAGATGACGCCTGTAGTCAGATCATGTAGGTTAACATTTGTAACATTTATTATAGAGTTTTGAATGTATTACATGTAGCATCTCATTTAACTTTTTAAAGTTTACTTCATTTCTTGAAGTGGAGAAGAGAGAGAAGCACCCTCAACTGGGTCCTCTCACACCATAGTCTCTCTTACTACCCCTAGCCTTCCAATCAGCCAGAATGTGTTCATGCTGACTGGGAATCAACCTCAGACCTTCCACATGGCTTCCAGCATTTTAGAGTGCCACCCTACTGCCTGTGTCACAGAGGCTGGGCTACATTTAATCTCTACTATGGTCCTATTAAGATATTTCTTTATCACCATTTTGCAGGTAAGGAAATTGAGGTATAGTCAGGTTAAATGACTTTCCCATGTCACACAGATAGCAAGTTGTGCAGCCAGCATCTAGAAAAATCCAGGCCAGGCCATTCTTCTCCAAAATCTGAAACAACACCTGCATAGTTCTGCCATTCTGATATTTAAGTGGGAAAATAGGCTCTCCTGCTTACCATAGTAGCAAAGAGTGAACAAGAGAAAGCCTTTCATTCTGTGCCCTGGTCTTTCTGTACACCACAAATTTGTAGAGTGGAAGCCTTCTTAACTAATCAGGTACTAGTAAAAGGGTCTTGAAATCATGTTCATATATCACTTTATTGCTCCACATTGGAAGAGGGATACCCCTCAGTCTAGCAAATGTTTACTGGCTGCTTCAAACTGTAAATGCATTATCTTAAGAAGAATATAAAATCAACATTTTGAATTGCTAACTCTACAATAGAAAATAACTGGATGAACAGCATATTAGATATTAATAGTATATATTTAGCTCTCAAACACTTAGTTTGTTCCCCTATAAAAGGGAAATAATAGTAATGTCTACCTTACAGGGTCTTTGTGAGAATTAAATGAGCTACAAAGAGTAAAATGCTTAACTCTAGGCCTGGCACGTAAAAAATAATACTCTATGATGACAATGGCATTGATGAGATGATGATAATGATCTGTTATTGACATACTCAACCTCAGGATCTTAATTTTAGGACAACTAGCCAAGATGTTCTGTATTTTATACTTACAACAGTTATAAACATTCATACATCAGTGAACTTTTCTGTGGTCTACTCCTAGCTTTTACATGCTATGTCTCTCATATTTTAAAGACCTCATGAGAACATTTGAAAGAAAAAAATATATATCAATTGCCCAACAAGCAGTGTTGACTTGATCGAAGTTGTATAAGAAGATTTTTGCTTAGATGCAACTTTCCCCACCCTCCACTCCCTGCATTGCTTAAGTATTTGAATTTACAGAACATGGTTCTAAACAATCCTGTGAACAGATTAGAGCATTCCAGAGATGAAAGACGTAGTGCGATAATGTTGTCTGTAAATGGGATATCTAATTCATTATGCATACTATACATATGTCTACTTCTGATACAGAGTCTACTCTAACTAGGAACAATGAGTTTTTAGTAAAAAATTCCTTGAGCATTCTTATCTAAATTAATGTATGATTGTGTTCACTAAGCACACACATTCTTTGTGGTCAATGATGAGACATTAAGGAAGGCTTCTATGGATTCTGGAATTTCATTCACTATCATAGGAAGTTTACTCTCAGTTTTTAGAATACAAATTGGGAGTTAAAGCATATTTTTTAAAAAATCTGGAATGTATAATTAAACCAAATGGTTAGTCCTACTTGCTATTGTGTATATATATAAGCATGTTAATTGTATTCAAGTCTATAAAATAAAAACATTTAGTTGATTTTTTTTCTTTCAACTTTCCAAAGCAATATTTACAGTGCAATTTTTGATGTGAGAGTGGGCTAAACACACATTTATAAATAGGACTAAATTTGGAAGAAATTTATTGATTTGGAAGAAAATTTCACCACCACTGGGGTGGCGCATACACAAATGTGTATCTTGTTTGTATGCCCATGTATCATGATCACTGTCCAGGCTCTGAAGTGATAAGGGTGTTTTTATGAATCTCATGGAATTAATTTACAGTTACACTGTGAAGGGAAATCTGTCCAGATCAACATATAATAGGCTTATTAGAATATCTAGTGAAGAGAAGTAATAAAGCTCTCATTTTAGTAATGACAATTGGGTGATTTTCTATTTTTCATTCTTTCTTTCTGCACAGACCTCACTTCCCCTCCCAGTAAACATCCATTGTTAAAATGTGAAAGAGCTCAAGGGACTGGCAGCTGGATTTCCACTCTAAATCGCCAGCTTGTATGCAGTGCCAGCTGTCAGTATCAAGTGCTCATCCTCGTCTCATGGCTTGCCTTTACTTCAATGAGATAAACCATCAGATGCAGGCCCAATTTTGACTTATCCCTGACTTTGGGGTGTGTATTAAATACCAAGGGCTTAGTGAAGGCTGGGAGAAGCCACCTGGGTGTTAATTAGGCCAGTAGGTGAAAAGTGGAATCCAGCAATATCAGAAATAAAGCCAGAAGACCCATTGAAAACTAGTCTGGAAACAAACAGATAAAACGTCCTGGGTCTACAAGATTAAATCTGATTCAGTTAAAGGTTTTAAATAATGATTTCTCAATGATAGTGTGAAACTGGGAGTGATCTCTGTCTCTGATATTCAGCACTCAGCCCATTTACCTCTAAACATCCAATAAATCTCTGGAGGATAAATGAAAGAATGAATGTGAATGTTCAAAGTCCAGTCTCGTGTTCCATTCTTCACTTGCCTCTGTTTTTCCATATGTCTACCTCTGTATTCTCTCACTCTGGTATCTCCCTTTCTTTCCTTGTCCTTCTTCTACCTGCAACCTTCCTCTCCCTCTCCTAATATTTTCTACTTCCTCACCCATGCGACAGGAAACATGGCCATATCTTGACTATTAAATTATCATCTCTCTTCCAAGGACAAACCCAGATAGAATCACATTTTATTAGTACTAATTCCAAATCTGTGCCCCATCTTCCTGCTAAAGTATTGGAGCCAACTTAAAATAAAAATGTATAAACACAAACACAGGCTAGTTATTAATAAAGAAATTTAAATATAGTAGGTGCTCAATAAATGCTTGTCAAATCTACAGGAATACAAACATTTTGGTAGATAATATGTAACATTGTATGTACATGGAAATACAAATATAATATCATCTGCATAAGCTTTTTCACCCCTTGGCAATAGAAACAGGGCTATTTCAAATGTCTCTACATAAACACATAGATTTCACTAAGGATTCTGATCAAGGTAAGAGATAGAGAGTAGTTCAGAGAAGGCCTTTATCCTACGTAGACTCCTTTGGCTGCATATAACAGAAATGGACTCAAGCAGATCCAGACTAGTATAAGCAAAATGCCACCACTTATTAATAATATGGGCCTAAAGTCCTTGAGGATGGATTAGAAAGAGGGTTTAGGGTACCATCTGTACTATTTTTCATCTCTTATTGCTCTTCAAGTCTTTATTTCTCTATCTTATGTTATCTGTAGGTTTCTGTATCCCTCGCCTCCTTCTGGGCTTTTCTGCTGTCCTGTCCATATAGTGAAAAATAGGATCACATTACTACTGATGGATTTATATTGCTTTCTTTTAATTTATCAGTCCCTATAGAAACTAGAATATCAATCTCAATTCCAATTTTTCAGGGAAGGTCCTACATTTTGTCCAGTCTGGGTCACCAGTTCAATCTGGACCAATATACCGTGCATGGGAAGGCAAGGCTGTATCACAGAAAATGGTTGCCAGGCTCTTGAGTGAGTATCTGATGTGTATGTAGTGCTGTTCAGTTAAATAAGAATCATGGGCTCTTACTTTCAGATGATTGTGTGGAAAGGTTAAATAAACATTTTTTGAAAATTAAAGAACTCAGTTTATATTCTAACTTCAGGAAAAAAATTATCCCACCTTTAAATGGAAATGGGCCCCAGATAGACGTGCGGATAGGTTTGTGTTTTTCTCATAAAAGAACTTAAAGTCTGATCAAAGTCCTGGATGAAAACTCAAGGATCCTACTCTACTCCCCAGATAAACAAACCATAGGATATAGGAGAGATCATTTTGACCTGGCAAATTTTAAAGGGTCATGTTAGACTGCCATGACCACATTCTAGCCCTGAGGAATCAGCCTGTGCTGACATCAGAGTAGCTAATTATCTTTAATCTTTAAAGCATTCAAGGTGTTAATCAGTTTATAATGACCAAGAGAGGATGGTGGCCTACCGCGGAGTCAGAATATAGAATTATCAGGACAGGAATGAGTCCCCTAGCTCATGAATTAAAATATTTAAAGTTGGTCCATTCATAACATTTTTAACATACTGGGTCATAGGAAAAGTCATGCCTTTTTTTTTTTAAGAGATTTTTGCTATAGGGTGTGTGTGCTCGCTGGAAAGACAGAGGGACAGAAAGCAAGAAATTACCCCCCAGGGGAGATGGTCACACCACAATCTTGTCTCCTCCACTCTCCTCTCAGGATCTTGGGCATGCATGCATACGCATGAGTTTTAAGCCACTGGGTCTGGGACTCAGACCACGTTTGATTTTGTGGAAGTCCAGTGACATAACCATTACACCATCTGCTGGCCTCCATGACATGTTTTTTCTATGCAAAAATGCATCATGACTTTTCTGACCACCCAGTAGAATTTCAAGAGGTCTAGATTTAACTCTGTATCTTCTTTCCTCTTTCTTCACAAACTGGATAGAATGACTAAAACAAAAGTCACATTTATGCACTGGGAGGAGAGAAGGCTATATAATAACTTGCTGTGTTGTCTAATTCCCACCATACATATAAAATTCCCAGAAATGTTTTTTACTCTCTGCTTGTTGTAGAGAATTTTCAAATAGCATAAAGCACAATGATACACATTTCTTAATTTCCCCAAGTCAGTAGACTCTAGCTGAGACCTTGCAGACCCTTGAAGGATTAATATTGATAGTATCAGAATGACATCCTTGAGGAACTTATCTGGTATCTCTGAAATGACAAGAATCAAACCTTACAGCACAGCCATTGCTAGACTGGAACTTAAGCTACCTTTACTGTTTTCTGAAGAAATGGAGGAACAAAAAGAACAGCCTTAGCATCGTCGTCAGGAAACATGCCAGGAAGACAATGGTTGGCGTGCACTTGGCAGTCTTTAGGGAAACACCAGCTGAATCCAATATGTTCATTACACAATGCAAGCTAAGGCTGAGCTGGTGGAAGACCAGCAGAAGCAAATATAGTTGGAAAGCAATCATAAAAAAAAATCAGGAAATAGAGCAAATGTGGTCAGAAATAAGTAATAGAAATCAATTGGGAAATCTAGGGATTGCTTTGTGCTTGTGGACCAAATAAGGGAGCCGGGAATGAATAGGGCAGTGGTAGTCAAAGGGTAGTCCCCAGAGCAGAAGCATCAATCTGGGCACTTGTTAGAAATGGCATTGTTCAGCTTTGCCCAGACCTGCGGAATCGGAAACTAGGGGTGGGGCTCAGAAAGCTGTGTTTTAACAGGTGTTCCAGGTGATTCTGAGAACACGGATGGATATCAAAAGATATTAAGTATGGGGGAGAGGCATTTATATATTCACCATGTATAGATAGGAGACAACCAAAAAATGTTCAACTAAAGGTGCTTTGAGCATATTCCCTAGAATTCTGTCTTTTTTTTGTGTGTGTGAGATGTTTTTTATTTTTTATTTATTTTTTTTTTTTTTGCTATAGGACGCGTACGCTCGCCAGACAGACAGAGAGACAGAAAGCAAGAAATCACCCCCTAGGGGGGATGACCACACCGCAATCCCTTCTCCTCCATTTCCTCTTGGGATCTTGGGCAGCACGGGCACGCACCTGGCGTGAGTTTTAAGCCACCAGGTCCAGGACGCGAACCACGGTCGACTACATGGGAGTCCAGCAACATAGCCATTACGTTAATTGCTGGCCCCTAGAATTGTGTCTTTTAAACTCTAGGTCATGACTTACTACCAAGTCATGCAATACAACAGAACCACTGATCAGCTTTCTTTCTTTTTTTTTTTTTTGGAGAGGTTTTTGCTATAGGGCGCGTGCGCTCGCCAGACAGACAGAGAGAGAGAGACAGAAAGCAAGAAACCACCGGGTCCAGGATGCGAACCGCGGTCGACTACATGGGAGTCCAGCAACATAGCCATTACGCTAACTGCTGGTCCCCCACTGATCAGCTTTTAGAAAGCTTAAGTACATTAGAAACTGTTATACTTGAAGTATTTGCTTTTCAAAATTTTTATCTTTTTGTCTTCTGTCTTTGTATGTGAATGTGTATATATGTTTGAAATGTAAAAAATATTCATTACTGGGCTAGCAGGTAGCATGGTGGTGAAGGTGCTGGACTCCCACATGGCCAACAGCAGTTCAAGCCCCAGACTTGGCAGCTTGCTTTCTCTCCCTCTCTTGTTCTCTGGTGATCACATGTGCCCTCTAGTAAATTAAAAATAATAACAATAAATAAAATTTTTAAAAGTATTTATTACCTTAGAGATAAAAAAAAAAATTGCAAATACTACTTCTCTAAGGCAATGATTCTTAGACTTTAATGTACATAAGTACTTGTGTATGTACAAGATAAATTTCTAGGCCTTAAGCAGAGATTCTGGTATACTGGACCTGAGGTGAGACTCAGGAATCTGAATTTTAACAAGCTGTCAAGGTGATTCTAACTTAGGTGGTCTACAGATCCATGTTTCTAGGACAGAGACTATAACATAGTAATGACAAAAATTTAGCAAGTCAAATTAAATATGTTTGAGCCTAAATTACAGACTATGCTAAAGGTGTGGAGTTTACAGGGTCAAATTGGACATGAATCCTCCCCTCAAGAAATGTTAACCATTTTAAAAAGAAGCCTTTATTATTGGGCCTCCCCAATTCAGAGCATGTGCCAAAGAAACAAAGGGTCTATCCCTGGGGATTTTATTTGCCCCTTACAACCTAGTTAGTAAGGCAAAGCATATACTGGTACAGGCGGTCTCTGCCAGCACATACAATGCCTTTGTGAGTAGTAGAAAGAGGAATCCATTCTGGGCAAATGAATTCGGAAGACACACCTACTAATGGTGGACCATCAGAAAAAAGTGGTGCCCCTTCCCCCTCACTGATGTAACCTCAGGCCATTGCCATGTTTTGTATAGCAAGTTACAACAAGGGCCACGAATTCTTCCCTATCCTTACTCTTTGCAGCTGCCCTCCCACACTAATTCTGGACTGTCCTTCAGACTTGATTTGTCCAGTAGGCCCTCCAAAACATGATGTAAGCAGATACTTTAAAATATGCTCAGTTCATGCTTGGAAAAACCATTTTGTATGCTGTATAGATGTACACTGATTAAATGTAAATTAAAAATATATATATAGACACAAAAGAAAAGGGCTTATACATTGGAACTTGCCTTCTTGTTGCTCTCAATGACCTTTGTTGCCATGCAAACATGCCCAGACTTACCAGATGGATGACAGACTCAATAAGAGAGAGGCTCCAGTCATCTCAGCCATTCCAGCTGAAGCCTTCCTAAACCAGCCAGGTCTATCCCGCCTGCCAGCTGAGTCCAGATGTAAAAACAAGCCAGCCAAGTTCAATTGAGCCTACCAAGCCCAAAGAAATCACCCAGCAAAACCCAATCTAGATTGCCAATCCATAAAACTCATGAGAAAAAATAATGATCATTTTCATTAAGCCACTACATCTTAAACTGTTTGGGTATTTAGTGAAAAATAATGACCCACTCAGCCAGTGAGCTCTTGTTATATTTCACTCCCTAGTTTAGCCCCCTAAGCCCAACAAGACACAAGCCGTATCATTACACAAGGCAGCCCAAGGTGCAAATTACCTCAAGCCTGACTAAGGTGTAGAGGCTGCAGAATAACCAACAATAAACCTCTGTTGGGTAGACTGGTTGGATTTTGATTATCTGACGGTACACAAGAGACTAAAATGATTTAAGAGGAGCCTGATAAGTTGGGAAATTGGATGGTCTTACAATGAGATTAGACTCAGTCGATGCATAATCATGCAGAAAGACAAAAATTCCAGACTGACTGTTGTAATCAAGGTGGTCACTGTACACACATGCCTTTTAGGCCTAAGAACTGCTTTGGACCATTTTTGTTAAGAAAATCATGCATATTGGGACAGGAATACTACTATATTATTTTAATATTTCATTATCAACTTGATTCCCTGTGCAAAACCTTCCTGAAAAGGTTTCCCTATGTAATAGAGCTGTGAGAAACAGCCAGACAAGCTCTGGTCTCAATTTCTCACCGTTTTCCACTCCTTACCATGCCATTAAATGTGAAGGGGAAAAAAAATTTGAAATCTTGCATATTTTCTTCATTTTGGAAAGTTTACGTTTTTCTTTTAAGCCTGTAAGTCTCCTTTCACGATTATCAAAAAATACTGCATTGATCTGTGTACAGAAATAAGGCCTGAGTGGGCTAGTTTGTCATTCTAAAGTGGGAACCAACAACTGTTGAATGAAAGATGAGCTGGATGCATAGGAGATGACAAGACACATAGATGCTCACAGCACAAGGGCAGCATCTTATACACTTAACAGGGAAGAAAGGAAACCTGGAGGAAAATGGACAGCAGTCAGCAATGCTGGTCTTCTCTAATTGCCTCCATGAGTAGGCCACAGCTGGGATGCGAAAGCACCAGAAGAAAGTACAGTAATTTATGTGTATTAATGTGTGCACTTTCATCTGTGGAAAAGGTTCAGAAGCTTTCATCAGATTCCTAAAGGGATCATTTTCCTCTCTACCTTCTCAATAAGATCAAGAATCACTACAGTAATAGAGTCTTAATTCATGAGCATCTCAATTCAGTAGAAACTGGTTTGATTTTCTTTTTAAACCAGATCCTGACTGTCCTTTATCCATAAGTACTTTGCACTCCAGCTGTAATGTAGGTTTTTTCTTTCTCTTAACTATAATGAAGTTATATTTCTGTTCCCATAGGGAAGAAAACAATATTCCAGTGGTTACTTTGGAAAACCTTGGCAAGCAAACGGTCAAGCTAGGAAGGACAATTCTTGTCCTCAGTCTTCTCTCTAATTTCCCTGCAGCCTACTTTTTTATTTCTTTATGTGATCCTTTCACCTCTTAAAACATTTCTTTTTTCTGACTCTAAGACACACTTGATTTTCTATACCTCTATCCATGGTCTAAATTAATTTCTCTGAACCATTCCTATGACCCACTTCAGCTACCAGAATTCTGCTCTCTGTCTTCTTGTGAGTGTTTACTAGAGCCAAGATACTCTGTAGATTAACCTTCCCCTCAACATCTTCTAACACACATGCTGTTTTGAAGGTCTTCAAGTTTGAGATGTGATGGTACAGAGTGAAACAGTCTCCTTCTCCACCTGAATCTCTGTGAGTTTAGAACTGTGTCGGGGAACCAGCAGTTAGCATAATGGCTATGTCGCTGGATTCCCACATAGTCGACTGTGGTTCGCGTCCCGGACCCGGTGGCTTAAACTCACGCCAGGCGCGTGTGAGTGCGTGTCCAAGATCCCGAGAGGAGAATGGAGGAGAAGGGATTGTGGCGTGACCATCCCCCCTGGGGAGTGATTTCTCGCTTTCTGTCTCTATGTCTTTCTCTGTCTGGAGAGCACACGCGCCCTGTAGCAAAAATCTCTACCAAAAAAAAAAAAAAAAAAAAAAGAACAGTGTCTACTTACCTGATAACCCAATACGCCCAGCAGCCCTTCATAAAAGAGATGCTATGTAGGATTGTCAAAGCTTTCTCCTCTTGCCATCTCCAATGCGTTTGTAAAGAACTTGGAAGCAGGGAATGATGAAAGTCTTCATGAATATCCCTCAGCTACATATTTGCCAGCCAGGCTCCTTAGCTAAAAGGAAGCAGAAGCCAGCCATTACTAAACTTTATTTCAGAAGACAACTAATTTACAAGCATAGGCAACTTATTTTAACAGTGAATTTGGTCTGGTCAATTCCGGGGAAAGCTCAGGTTAGATGAGGTAAGATCTGTCCACTCTTTTTTTTATTTATTTTTTGAGAGGTTTTTGCTATAGGGCACGTGCGCTCTCCAGAAAGACAGAGACAGACAGAGAGACAGAAAGCGAGAAATCACCCCCCAAGGAGGATGGCCACGCCGCAATCCCTTCTCCATTCTCCTCTCAGGATCTTGGGCATGCACACACATGCTCCTGGCATGAGTTTAAGCCACCGGGACTCGAACTGCGGTCAACTACATGGGAGTCCAGCGACATAGCCATTACGCTAACTGCTGGTCCCAGATCTGTCCACTCTTGAGCGGACAGATTAAAGAGGGATTTTGTTGTTATTTATTTATTTTTAGTTTGCCAGAGGGTACATATACTTGCCAGAGAGAGAGAGAGAGAGAGGAGAAATCTTCCCCCATGTGGAATAATCACAATCAATCCCTTCTTATCTATCTCTTCCTCCTTTCAGGACTTTGGCCACACATACACATGTGCCTGGCATATTTTTCAAGCCACTGGGTCCAGGATTCAATTTGTGTAGTCAGTAAAGTGGGATCCAGCTCCTTTAACCGCCAGGCCATGGGCTGGCTCAAGAGAGATTTATTTGTTGGCTTTCATTGTTTCTCTTTTTAGAACAAACAAAACCACATCACAAAAGAGATTGGGCCACTGGATAAAGGAGAAAAAAGAATCCATACCTCTACTCCTGACCTATCATTCTTACACAACAAAAATTAAGATGTTACCATGTTTTAATTCCACAATGAATCTATCTACTCTTTCTTTCTTTATGTATAAAACCTAGCTATCTCAATCTTTGGTGGTCCCTAGGTGATTCCATTCTGGAGACTTCTACAGTAGTTCATGATTCTTCCACAGAATTTCAAATTAGCTGAAACATGTGAGAAAACATCTTCCGACAAAACCAAATTAGTCTATGGGATAAAATTTACTGAGATCCCTCACTAATTAGCTGGGCAGCTTAGACCATCTATACATATCAGTTTGTTCCTCTATAAAATGAAGATGGTGACGATTATTAGCACTGTTGAAGAATTAAATAAGACTATCCTTTAAACATATTGCAGAATTCCTGGGTACATAGTAAGTGTTCAGTAAATACTGGCTGTTATTAGCAATAGCCTAACCCAGCATTTGTTGGTTTGTTTCCTGCATAATGTTTATATCCTCCAGACTGAGAGCACATATCCTTTGAGTCAAAAGAAGAAAGAGGAATGTAATCACATTATGATCTGTAGTTGCCCTGGCTGGTTCCAAAATGAGAATAGAGTTCCTCTATTATACTTTCAGCCTTATGTTTGCTCAAGATACCACATCAGTTGAAGGTGCCCTTGTGAGCCTACTCAGTTCTGCTATGCTTTACTATCACCATCAATCAGGGCAACACATGTTAATTAAGTACTTTACTGTTTTTGTACATGATTTATTAGATCTCTTCTCATTAATGTGTTTGATCAAAAAGAAAAGTAATTAAGTGGGGAACCGTGGTGGTAACACAAACTTGGCATCAATTATTAAAAATAAAAGTTGTTAGGATGAGAGCTGATTATTTGTCCATAAGCCATCTGGGGGTCTCAGCTGATGCAAGCCATCTGAACTATTACTACCTCTTCTTCTTAGATGTACTGTTTGTTTTTTAAGAGTGCTAAAGGGAAATATAATTTGATATTTAAAATCAAAATACCAGCAACTGACAAAGAAAGACTGGAATTGCACAATCTTCTTTTTATCCCTTAATCATAGAAAGTCAATAAAACTCTTCCAGTCAAAACCCTGTGATTTGTCCCTTAAATATCAGTAACATGACTTTTTGTAAGATAGGATTTTCAGAAAATAATGATTTTACAATTTTAAGGGGGAAACAGCCCATTTTAACTTAAAAAAAAGAGAGAGAGAGAGAGAGAGAGAGAGAGAGAGAGAACACATTATTTCTTCCTTGAATAGCTAGTTTTTTTAATGAAAGGATTTATAAAACGTTGTAAGGCAACCCCAGAGGTCATTTTATGTATCCCTCATTTTTCTAGGCAGGGTTATAAACAAAACCTCCTAGAATTTGTCCTAGCCTTTTCAATAAAAGCACCCAATATGAAGACTATTATTCAGGTATTACGATTAATCCTGCTATTCTGATGAATTTATAAAACGAAGGTCACCATCACCTACCCTCAGAGATATTAAGATGCTGTTGCTTTTCAATATCTTAAGGCCAATGAGTTTTAATTCTTGGAATCAATTTAAAGACATTTAGGCAGTCATCATAAATCATGTCTGAAACAAGGTAAGGTATAAATATACAAGTAAATTGGATACCACTGCCAGGGAATATTTAGGCAGGATAAGAGTTCACCCCTGGAATATTGTAATAAGAATGATGTATATGGCTATAATGATGAAGCCAATTTTTTGCCTTGAAGTTTATTACTATTTCATTTTAAGGATATGTTTTACCTTCAATATCCCACCTTATGTTAGAAAAAGTTTGTATATAAAGGTCTTCATTTAAAAAAAATGAGACAAATGGGAGAGTGGCATGGCCATATACAAAGTGGAACACAGCATCTGCTAAACAGGATATAAAATTCTTGATTTCAGATGAAAACAATGAATTTAGGAAACACTTTGATTTCTATGAAAATATTATTATGACTGTCTTAGTCATTGTAAATTTTATATACTGTATGTTTCAAACTCTACAACAAAATTGTATTGACTGAATTAGATTGAGGTTATGTTTTTAAACAGGTTTTATCAAGTTAAAATAGCAACAAATTAGGTCCAACAGTGGCATGGTGGTTAAGGCACTGGACTCCCACATGGCTGACCATGGTTCGAGTCTCGGACCTGGCAGCTTAAAAATCACACCAGGTACATGTGTATGTGTGCCCAAAATCCCAAGAGGAGACTGGAGGAGAAGGAGTTGCAACATGGCCGTTCCCCCTAAGTGATGACTTCTCACATTCCTTCTCTCTGTCTCTCTTCAGTGAGCGCACTCGCCTTATGGCACAAACAAACAAACAAAAGTCAAAAATTAAAAATAATGTTAGTTTCACTATTTTTAAGCTTTTTATATAGGTAGACTTCTGAATCTTCCTGATTTAAGTTTCACAGTAGGGTGATATTTTTTCTAAACACTGGAAATAACCTTCAAAATCATCTACATTTTCCTGGGACCACAAGATAGCATAATAGTTACATTGCTGAACTCCCATGTGGTCAACCACAGTTTGAGTACCATACCTGGCAGCTTCAAACTCATGCAAGGTGCATGTGCATGCATGCCCAAAATCCCAAGAGGAGAATGGGAGAGAAGGGATTGCAGGGTGGCCATCCCCCCTGTGGGATGATTTCTTGCTTTATGTCTGTCTGTCTGTCTCTCTCTCTGTGTGTGTGTGTGTGTGTGTGTGTGTCTGTCTCTGTATCTCTGGCAAGCACATGTACTCTGTAGCAAAAATCTCAAAAAAATAATAATCTACATTTCCCAAAGTAAGTTCCATGGAACATTAATTCTGTGAGATGGTATTATAAAAAGGGATTTTTACATCAGTTAAGTTTCGAAAATGCTGATCTCCATCTTCAGAGGCCCCAACCAAACAATACAAGAAGCTTGTCACTAATGAAACCTATTTTTTTTCTTTTTCTTTTTTTTTCTTTTTTTGGAGAGGTTTTCGCTATAGGGCGCATGCGCTCGCCAGACAGACAGAGAGAGACATAGAAACAGAAAGCGAGAAATCACCCCCCAGGGGGGATGGTCACACTGCAATCCCTTCTCCTCCATTCTCCTCTCGGGATCTTGGGCATACATGCACACGCGCCTGGCCTGAGTTTTAAGCCGCCGGGTCCGGGACGCGAACCGCAGTCGACTACGTAGGAGTCCAGCGACATAACCATTACGCTAACTGCTGGTCCCTAATGAAACCTATTTAACCAAATATCTGCCTACCTCATTTGACCATAGACAACATTTTTCCACATAAGTACAATTAAAATCCTGTCACACTTTGGAAATTGCTAATCTAGGCCAATCCTCTAAAGAAAGAAACTTGTTCAGAGAGCCATTACCCAAGATTCAACATTTAATCAAATAACAGCATTAGCACTGGAACTCAGATATTCCGACTCTGCCAAATGCTCATTTTTATTATATGGAAATGTTCAAGATGAAGAGGGGCCATTTTTTTTTTTTCTGCCCATGTCCATTGAAAGGGTTTTTTCCCTCATTTCAAGTAAATAGTAGGGAGATCCCTTTGGACCCATTTTTCCAAGAGTCAAGACAATCTAACAGTGATGTACCCTCATGTCTACAAACATTTGGATAATTATGAATGAGCTTGAGTAATTCGAACACCAACCCACTTAATTAAAAAGAAAAATCTGCCTCACCATTTGCTGTTCTCATTCCTGCTAGTTTGAAATGCTCCTTTCTTCTCCCCAATAACCTTGAGGTAAAGGATTTTTTTTTTCTTTAAACACTAATGCCTCTTGAAGGCCATTTATGTCACACTTCAGGAGTCTTTTCTCATTACCTGAGGAACCATGAGAGAGTGAAAAATCTCTATTCATTTGGGAACTGAAATGGAATATGTGTTCAGAACATTTAGTGCTTATCTCTGCTAGTTCTAGTTGCTTATTGTACACAGTTTTAATGATCAGATGTACAGACCTATAACTTCACCCCATCTTCAATTTGCAGTATTTTGCCCAGTGGTAGTAAATTATTTATTGTTCACTTATTAAACCAATTAGATATTCTCCAAAAATCCAGACGTTCCCATATTGCCTTTATTTCCTTTTTATCTTCTCTTTTTCCCTTATTTTTCTTCCTTTTTAATATTTGAAGATCTTTAAAAAATAGTATTCTGTGACAGTATCATTCTCCTCCTCATACTGTGGTCTGTGGACATCTCTTAGGGAGTTGTTTAGAAATGCAGGATCTTGGGCCCAACAGGTGACATGGTGGTTAAGGTACTGGATTCCCACATGGCGGACTATGATTCAAGTCCCAGACCTAGCAGCTTGAAAATATGGCAGGCATTGCGTGCATGCCCAAAATTCCAAGAGGAGAATGGAGGAGAGGAAATTGTGGCACGGCCATTCCCTCCTGAGGGGTGATTTCTTGCTTTCCCTCTCTGTCTCTCTCTAGCAAGCGCACTCACTCTATGGCAGAAAAAGAAAACCAAGAAAGAAAAAGGAAAAGAAAGGAAAGGAAAGGAAAGGAAAGGAAAGGAAAGGAAAGGAAAGGAAAGGAAAGGAAAGGAAAAAAAATTTTAAAAAGAGAGAAAAGAAAAGAAAAAAGAAGGAGAAATGCAGAATCTCAGATCCCACCCAACCCAACTGAGTCAGACTCTGCATTTAAACATGATCCCCACAGGATTTGTACACACATTGGTATTGGGTACGATACAAAGGATGAATTTAATTTATGAGGCAGAAGCTATGGAGAATTACATTTATCTGCCAACCCCTTCTGAACTCAAGATTGCTTTTGGGTTCTGAGATGTAAACCAAAGCTAATAAATTAGGTGTGCAAGGTTTTGATTTTGTGAAATAGAAACAAACCCGTAGACTTTCTGAAATGCTTCGAATCACGTGACTAATTTTGTCAATTTGACTCTGATACTAGATAAGCTAACAGCAGTCTTTCCCTCTAGGAAGTGACGACTGAAGCTGGGCAGTGCGGGGCAGCATCAACCAGAGCTAGAGAGAGGTATGGAGAGAATAAATGTAACCTGTTCATTTCGCCATATAGAATCATCCCGGTGAGGCATTAGCATGCGCAACACAGATGTAATCAGTCCCTGGCTTTAGTCTATCTGGGTATTTCCACTCTGTGATTTCCCTGTAGCTATCTTCTTGGGACTAATAGGGAAAAGGGAATCAAGTCTTTAACGCTTCCTTGATTTAAACAAAAACAATAAAAAAGACTGTGACTTTCCTCAGGATAGAAAGAGGTGGTGTGTGTGACTGTGTACTAATCTTATTTGATAGGGCTGCGATTGATTTCTTTTTCCATGCATTTTGAAGTGCTGTATCTTAGCAGTAGCTTTCTCTAAGGAGCTTTATGCAAGCAGCTCATTACACAACAAAAAATCCCTGTGAGGTAAGGGGATCAATATTTATTATGCTCAGTCTTATAGTTGGTGGAGACAATACATGGAGAGAGCCAAACATAGTGAGTTGAATTTCAGACTACTAGCTCTTAGCTAAATACCGTGTGTAGTCGTGTCCCCAGACTTCATTTTCAGAATTAAGGAAAAGCAACTGATTAGTTTCATTAGGTTTTCTATTAAGTAGTCCTAACCATCCTTCTAGTTTATAATAGGGAGGCAGATGGATGCCAAGAAGCCATAAAGATGTATCATAGTCAACACCAATTTCAAGACTGATGAAGTAGCTGGCTCCACACAGGCTAACACCCTGATGTTACTTGTTAATTTATTTTTCACCTGTTGAGCTGTGGTTAGTGGACATCCATGGACTCTGAAGTCTGCACTTATTGTTGACATTCTGAATTTCCCTGCTAATTGATTATGCCTTAACCACAGATTTTTAATGAAAATCACAATCTAGAATTAAACACCCAAATCAAAAGGCAAGCAAATTTGAGGCAGAATTAGGTGCAGGTTGCCTTATGTGGAAGAAAATCTGGATGCAAAGTCTGGAATAAACTAAAAATAATTGATATGTTTCTCAAGGGCAAGTACTTAGGCCCATTTGTATTTGAAACCCATGGTTATACATCTCACTAGAAATGTCCAAGGGTCTATTAGGGCTGAACAAAATTGTGATAAGGTAAAAATAGAGAATATGATATGTCTTTTGTAGGGCATATTTATACTTTATCTGAGGCTTCCAAAGTCTTAATCTAAAGAAGTGATTAACTACTAGGATTCTGTGTTATTATGATCAAGAAATGATGAAGAATTCTAGGCAAAGAGGCCTTTGGTTTCCTTCAATATAAACCATCAGACAACTGCCTGCTCTGTGTTTAGAGCAAACATTTCTGAAAGTAAAGGGTACTTAAGAGACTGAGATCCACACCTAGGGCAAAAAGGAAATCAGTTTATCTACATCAAGACACTTTTTGATACAAAAGCTGGTAGAAAGAACACAAGTGTTTATAAATTACACTTACATGTCAATAGCTTTGAAAATCTATGTTATTGAAATATTGTTCTAAAAAATAGAAATTACTAGATCTGATCCATGTAGAATTTTAAAAAACTGAATAGAGGGACCAGCAGATGCCATAACGGTTACATCACTGAACTCCCATGTGGTTGACTGCAGTTCAAGTCACAGACCCCATGGCTTAAAACTCACACTGGCGCATGTGCATGCACGTCCAAAATCCCGAGAGGAGACTGGAGGAGAAGAGATTATTGGCTAGCCATCCCACCCAAGGGGTGATTTCTCACTTTCTGTCTCTCTCTATCTCTCTGGCGAGCGCACACTCCCTATAGCAAAAAACTTTCTTAAAAAAAAACGAATAGACCATAAAATAAATTTATGAATACAGCACAAAAATTAACAAATTGAACATTAAAGTAGATTTTAAAAGAATATACACCTGGGACCAGCAGGTGGCATAGTCATTAAGGCACTGGACTGCCACATAGTTGACCATGGTTTGAGTTCCAGATGGAACTCTGGTGGCTTGAAACTTACACTGGGTATGTGTGCATGCATACCCAAAATCCTGAGAAGAAAAGGGAGGAGAAGGGATTGCAGCATGGCCATCCCTGCTGGGGGTGATTTCTCACTTTCTGTCTCTCTATCTCTGTCTCTTTGGCAAGCACATATACCCTATAGCAAAAATATCTTTCTCTGAAAAAAATAATATGTGTGTGTATATATATATCATACTCAAGAAACGTAAGGATAATTCAACATCAGAAAACAATTTACATAATTTAAGACTAAAATAGCTACATAAACATCTCAATAGTTTCATGTGCTAAAATCAAGCACAAATTTATGATAAAATTATTAGTAAATGATAAATAGAAAAGAATATCTTTAACTTGAGATGGCATATACATCAGAAACCAAGATAAAACTTACTAAATAGTAAAATATAGCCATTTTGCAAAAACAGGATCAAGATAATGATCCCCATCATCAAACTACTTTTCCACCTCTACTTGGGTAATAAGAAACATTCATTCAATTCTCAAAATCTTTGTTAAAAACAAACCTCTCTTTTCATCGATGAATCGGATTTTTAAAGCCTTAATCCAATTTTTACTGCCCCCCAATTTTCCAGATAATTAGTTACACTATCATATTGCTCATTAACTAAAGATAATTTTTCTTTCACCTTTTATAGGCATACAATATCATTGTCCTCTGTGGTTTTGGGGATTTCTCTAAAATCATACTGACACTCTGGTTCTATCTTGTCTTGACAGGTAGACTATAATTATCTTCTCTGTGTCAAATAAATCAAACAGAAGAGTTGAAAAACCTAACCTTATCCTCTCCTATTGCTTTCTACCTTCCGTAGTTTCAGAAATAGCAATACCCTTTATTTTACAAAGCAGGTTCTGTATCTTTGATATACCATTCTCTCGCTCATTAGTACTAGAGGTATGATAGTGGCTGCTTTAGAAGCAACGCTCCTAACACCACAGCAACAGGAATGACAGATCACTGTTCATCCTAAACAGAAGAAATAAAGATATATTCTTCTTTAAAAAATTATTTAAAATTTTTTATTTATTATTATTATTATTATTTAATTTTTGCTGTAGGGCATATATCCTCACCAGAGGGAGAGAGGAAAAGAGAGAGAGAGAAAGTGAGAAAGCAAGCCACCAGGTCTTGGACTTGAACCATAGCCAGCCATGAGGTAGACAGCACCTGCTGGCCCCTAGAGATACATTCATTTTTTAAAAAAGATAATTATTTATTTAATTTTATTTATGCATTCATTTATTTTAATTTGACCAGAGAGAGAGAGAGAGAAAGGGAAAATGACAAAGCAAGCCACCAGGTTCAGGACTCAAACCGTGTTCAACCATGTGAGAGTGTTCAGCGCCTTAACAACCGTGCTACCTGCTGGCCCCAAAGATATATTCTTAACTATGATGAAGTAAAGGAAGAACAAATACATTAGGCTCAATATTTATTTGGACAATGTCTATGGAATTCTAATTAGAAACATACTAATTAGGTGGACCAGCAGTTAGCATAATAGCTATGTCGCTGGACTCCCATGTAGTCGACCACGGTTCGCATCCCAGACACGGTGACTTAAAACTCAAGCCGGGCACGTGTGCGTGCTTGCCCAAGATCCCTAGAGGAGAATGGAGGAGAAGGGATTGAAGCGTGGCCATCCCCCTTGGGGGTGAGTTCTCGCTTTCTGTCTCTCTGTCTCTCTCTGTCTGTCTGGCGAGCGCACGTGCCCTATAGCAAAAACCTCTCAAAAAAAAAAAAAAGAGAAACATATTAATTAGGGATGTTGAATAAATAAAACTTGGAATAAGAACAACTTTGAAAACTTGAGACAATCTTAATTTTTATTTCATTCTTTGGTTCTATGAACTACAATATATTGGAGATGAATTATCAAGTTATACTCTAATAAATGATGAACTTATTTCAAGTACTATATTTGTATTGATAGTGACAGATGATGTTTCCTTAGCCTAATGAAGTATGTGTAGTTAGGAGGGACAGTGACATTTGCAAAAGAAAAGTGGTAAAGCAGGTGAGGATCACATAACAATGTCAGTAGTGACATTGGGAAATTATTAGTAAGGGTGAACATACATTTTTGTGCCTTGATGTCATACAATTTTGAGAAAATGAAACAAAATTTACAATGGACTTGAGCATGAAAAAGAAAATAACAGATCTAATCTACTGGAAGACTACAAATCAACCATTAGTGTTCTCAAAGTATGTAGCTCTAAATTCACTTTTTCAAGTTTTTCTTTCAAAGTAATTGTAGATGTTCATACAGTTGTAAGAAATAACACAGAGGGAACCAGCAGTTAGCGTAATGGCTATGTCGCTGGACTCCTACGTAGTCAACCGCGGTTCGCGTCCCGGACCCGGTGACTTAAAACTCACGCTGGGCGCATATGCATGCATGCCCAAGATCCCAAGAGGAGAATGGAGGAGAAGGGATTGCGGCGTGGCCATCCCCCCGGGGGGTGATTTCTCGCTTTCTGTCTCTCTGTCTCTCTCTGTCTGTCTGGCAAGCGCACGTGCCCAAAAACCTCTCCAAAAAAAAAAAAAAAAGAAAAAAGAAAAGAAATAACACAAAGAGGTCCTGTGTACCATTTACCGAGTTTTACTCAAAACATTTTTGGAACTGTAGTACAAATATCACAATCAGGCTATTAACATTGATACTATTTAGGGGCCAGCAGGTGGCTTGGTGGTTAGAGGCTCTTGACTCCCACATGGCTAACCATAGTTAGAGTCCCAGACCTGGTGGCTTGCATTCTCACTTTCCCTCTCTCCCTCTCTCTCTCTGTCTCTACCTGGTCAAATTAAAATATTAATAATAATTATTATTATTAATAAATAAATTTTAACAAAAAATATTGATACAATCTACTGAACCCATTAAGATTCACCTAGTTTTACTTGTGCTCGTGTGTGTGTGTGTGTGTGTGTGTGTGTGTGTGTCCATGTGTTTAATTCTATACAAGTGTATCACATGGGTATGTTTGTGTATCTGCTTTGGCTAGATTTTTCTATTTTAACCCATGATTTTTCTAGAACTTCCATTTTTAACATCTATTACATTTTTTTCTGCTTCTATAAAATAAATAAATACATAAATAAATTAAAGAAAAAACACACACAAAAATACATTTTAAAAAGGGGAGAACTCTCTTGCACTGCTGTTAGGAATATAAATTAGTACAACCACTGTGGAGAACAATATGGAGATTCCTTGAAAATCTACAAAGATTTGATCACATAAACATGGAGAATAAGTAGGTGATGTCAGAGATTAAGAAGGACGGTGTAGAGATAGGGAGAACTTGCTTAACGGGTAAGAGTGTAGGTATTTGTATTTGCGTATTGAAAAATGACACTGTACCCCATAAATATGTACAACTACTATATGTCAATCAAAGGGCAAAACAAAACAAAACAGTGATTCTGCTAAATAAAAATGTTAGGAGGCCACTATTTTTGACTAACCCCTGTCGTAGGCCAGAAATACCAGGACAAAATTGATTCACTCACCCTAAAATGTCACATCATCAAACTGAAATTTTAAGGAAGCTAATAGTTCCCAAAATAGATTAGTTTTTCCTGAAAACAAGAGATTTTAGTCTACCTGAGTCAATGCTATAAGGAAATAAAGCTTATGCATTTTTGTGGTTTTCTTAGGAATATACATGTGAAATTGCTCTAGATATGACTTAAACTCATTGCATTTTTTAAAAATTTCTTGTTGCCCAAATGCATTCTCCCTTTACCCTCCAGACTCACTGTCTCTACATTTTAAGATAAGGCAAAGTGACTCCAAGTGACCAAGAGGTGGCCTCCTGCACAGAATTTAGCTAGTCACTGATGTACAAGACTCCTTGTTACTCCCTCCGCCTATTCACAACTTTTGCCTTTAAGATCACCCTGAAATCTTTAACCCTTTGGCATCCATTACCCAGGACAACTAGGATTTCGTGATGTCTGAGAGATAGTCCTAACTCTGGACAAAACTCTCTTGCTTTACTTGCTTTGCCTCAGCCTTCTTTGTTTAGGTTGACATTTCCTATAAACTTTCAGACATAAGATGGCTTATTGGCTTATTGATGTTTGAGTCACCCATTGGAATAGGTTCACTTTTAGAAATCCTAAATATTTGGATTCTTACTTTAAAAATAAAGTTCAATACTACCAGAAGTATTTACTGTTTGTTCCAGATACAACCTAATAATAGGATATTTGAAAGCATTTTTGGAGCACCTAAAACAAATGTCCTATATTTTTCCTGTCATTACTCTATAAATCAAATAAAATACTGAAATTTAATAATTTTTTTTAGGTTTTTGCTGTAGGGCAGGTGCACTTGCCAGAGAGAGACAATGAGAGGGAAAGTGAGAAATAACCCCCCTGGGGGGGATGACCATGCTGCAATCCCTTCTCCTCTATTCTCCTTCCAGGATTTTGGACACTCACGCACACGCACCTGGAGTGATTTTTAAGCTACCAATTTCAGGACGTGAGCTGCAGTTGGCCATGCAGTTCAGTGTCTTAACCACCGTGCCAGCAGTTGGCCCCTAAATGGTTTCTTATCAAAGGTTGACTATGACCTGATGACACATTTCCCACTGCCCCATTATCTGGCCAGGTATGTCCACTCACAGTGAAATTTTGGAGTTCACTTGTACCCTTATTCTGGTGTAGCCATATTCTACTGTTAACTCAGCTTTTCTGTTTTGGTTATATGGAGTTCCTCAATGTTCATGTATTCTGAGACTGAAGCCCTGAAGTTGAAGATAGCCTGCGACACAATAAACTCTTGTAGTAGCCTGTTATATCCTCACGTGGAACAGAAAGCATGCATGCCATGTAAAGAAAAGGGGTCGGGGTGGGGTAGAGAGATCAAGTACCTACAGTCTCCGGTGAAAGGAAAATACCTGTAGAAAGGTGAATTACCCAAACGGTCACAGCAGGCCCTCTAGTTTGCCCAGCTACTGAAAGAGTTTATTGTGTTGTTTTGTTTTGCCAGAGAGTACATGTGCTCTCCAGTAAGAGGGAGAAAAAAAGTACCCCCAGTGAGACATGGCTACACCACAATCCCTTTTTCTTCATTTCTCCATCCCATCAAGATTTTAGGCAAGCTTGGACACATACTTGAAGTGTTTTTCCAATCAACAGATCCGGGATTTGAACCACAGTCAACCATGTGGGATTCAGCTCCCTATGCACAGCACTTTACCACTGTGCTGTAGCACTGGTCCTACTTTAGGGCTGGTCCTGGAAAGTGATTTTATTGCAGATATTTTCATATATAATGTTACTGAAATCAATCCCCCCATGATGAAAGCATATTCATATATTGCAAAACTATTCAGGGGCCACATAGCAAAACTGGAGCCACATGGAAAAGGGCATGGGTTCACGTGTTGGGACCTTGCTGAGAGCTCTAGATGTGGATATACATACTCTTGATCTGGGTCAGTTAATAATAGGGGTAGTTGATCCCATGAAGACCTGTTGGAGTACCTGTCTGTTCATCCATCTCTCTCTCTCTCTCTCTCTCTCTCTCTCTCTCTCTCTCTCTGAAGAAATAAACAAATACATAAACAAAAAAAATCAAGCAACAACCTAGACAATTTCATGTTACTCTCTTCTTTAGTTCCTGGGGAGCTATTTTAACCTATGATTCTTCTAGGACTTTCCTTTTTAACTTCTGTTTCATTTTCTCTGCTTTTAACTGCAGTGTACATGAATATACTTTTCATCCAGAGTTTTTTAACCAGGACATTGTTTATTTGCTGTTGGAGAGCAAGCTGCTCTGTGATTGGAGGGTGTCAACCACACCCTTGATCTTTACTTACTAGGTACCCCACCCCCTCCTTGCCACCTTTGTGACAACCAAGACTGTCTTTAGACATTGCTAAATGTCCTCAGGAGGTGATATCTTCCCTGCTTGAGAATCATTGTAACCCATTACGACATTCCAAACCTAAGAAAAACAAGATCACTAATCCTCATTTATGTCTCTGGAATCTTTCTCCTTTTTTTTTTGATATTAAAAACTTTTTGTAACACCCCACTCTTCTCTTTTCCAACCAAACTCCTCAATTCATCACCCAAAATCCTAAGATTACAAGTCCACTATGATGATTTACTGGACTATGATGATTTACTGGACTAAGACCAAAGTGGAATTGTTTTCATGCAATCTTGTTCAGGCTATTAACTTTCAAATTGTCTCCATCAGCTATGAATGTGCCTGTCCTAACTTGTTTGCTAGATGCTAGTCCCAAGAAGGAGCAGATTCAGAATATTTACAAGTTGAGAAAGGAGAAGAAAACCTGAAGAATAGGCTTTTTAAAGGGGGGTTGATGGAGCCAGCAGATGGAATAATGGTTACATTGCTAGACTCCCACATGGTCAACTGTGGTTCGAGTCCCAGGCCCAGCAGCTTCAAACTCACACAGGGTGCGTGCATGTGCATGCCCAGTATCCTGAGAAGAGACTGGAGAAGGGATTGTGGAGTGGCCATCCTTCCTGGGGGTGATTTCTCATTTCTGCCTCTCTGTCTCTCTGGCAAGCATACACGCCCCAGAGCTAAAATTCTCTGTAAAAAAAAAAATTAATAATAAGTAAAAGGGGATTGAGGCAGATTAGAAAGAATCCAGGTTAAAACAGATAATGCTACAAGTTGGGGAAAACTATAATTCCATAGCTATACCTGCAGAATCTTACCTCTAAGCACAAAACTCTGCACATCACTTTAGGTATATGTTAAAACATTAATTGCACCACTTGTCAGGCTATTAAAATACTTCTCATCTTTTTTTTCTTTTTCTTTTTCTTTTTGAGAGGTTTTTGCTGTAGGGCATGTGCGCTCACCAGAAAGAGAGAGACAGAGAGACAGAAAGTGAGAAATCACTGCCCAGGGGGATGACCACGCCGCAATCCCTTCTCCTCCATTCTCTTGGGATCTTGGGTATGCACGCACACGTGCCTGGTGTGAGTTTAAGCCACCGGGTCTGGGACTCGAACCACGGTCAGCAACATGGGAGTCCAGCGACATAGCCATTACGCTAATTGCTGGTCACCCTAGAAGATTTCTTAAAACAGAGATTGAGGGGCCGGCAGGTGGCATGGTAGTTGGGGTGCTGGACTCCCACATGGCCAACTGCAGTTCAAGTCCCAGATATGGTGGCTTTCTCTCTCTCTCTCTCTCTCTCTCTCTCTCTCTCTCTCTCTCTCTCATCAAATTAAAAAACAACAACAAAAACTATTAGTAATAAATAAAATTATTCTTTAAAACCAAACAAACAAACGTGGATTGATAGGTCCTACCTAGACATTGTTTTGGTGGGTTGAGGGTAGAGCCCGAGAATAAGCATAGCTAACAGGTTTCTAGGTCATGTTGATGCCAGTGGTATAAATACCACACTTTAAGAACTTCTAGTCTGGCTGGCTTATGTTGACAGCATGGGCTTACTACCCTCAGGGTTCTAATACAGAGCCTTTAACCAGCCCTGCTGCCCTGCTATGGGAAGCTATCGGAGAATGAACTTGTATAATGGGAACAAACTGGGCGGCACCTCCTCTTTGCCAAGAGAAGTGTAGAATTTCCCCCATGAACATGGGCTCTGGCCCTCTTTGAATGACTTTAACTCAACATTTAGTGGTGCATTCATATTCACCCTTCTATTTGTAAAATGTTTTGCACACAGTAAGTGGGGGACACTTGATGAGTGCTCATTACATTTTTAAATGCATGAATGAACTTCATATACTTGCACATTCCTTGCATAGAGTAGTTCCCAATAAAAGTTTGTTGGTCTTGTTGCTCCTGCTAATAATGATGGCATAATATCCTTCTCAATCTGATGCTAAACCAAGTGTTACATATGGAAGATGAGAAGCTGTTTAGAGGAATGAATGATCAATTCTGAGGAGATAAAGGTCTAGAAAGCTAGTCTAGGCTTCAAATACTGCTCATAAGCTGGTACATAGCTAGGTAAGTAGATAGATAGAAAGACAGATAGATAGATAGAGATCTAACCACTCCTGCTCACGAATTCTGTGGTGGTAGATTTCTAAGATGATTCCAAGAATATCCACCTCCTGGTATTCATTCCCATGTGCCAGGAGGCATAAAACATATGTTCAGAAAATATACACTCACTACACATGCACAGAAATCACTCATTCATTTATTTACTTAACATTAATTGTTATACACAAAGTGTTGTGCCCCAGATAGATATATAATGATCAATCCTGCCCTATCGATCTACAGTAAAGAAAATTAGGCAATTGAAAGAGAAGACATGTTAAAGTCTTCTTTGCATGACAGACAAATTCCATTTTCCAAATGCATTAAATGCTTTAGTAGATTAATGTACAGTGTGAATGCTATTGGTGACCAGAGGATAGACATTTTTTAAATGTGGGGCCAACAGGTGGTATGGTAGTTAAGGCACTAGATTCCCACATAGCTGACCATAGTTCTAGTCCTGGACCCAGTGGCTTGGAAACAAACAAACAAACAAAAAATCCAAACAAATAAATAGATGGATAGATAGATGTTAAAATTAAAAAAAAAAAAGAATTTGAAAAATCCAACAGTGGGAAGCATTAGGGAGGCTTCCAGAAACAGGGAAGACTTTTGCTAAATCTTGAAAGGCTATAAAGTTAACCTACAAATGAATGAGGTACACAGACAAGGGCACAGAGCCGTGGCACTGATGAAATATGGACTGGATTCATATAAGACAAAGGAATTCTTGGGACAACATAAAAACACCTGCTAATTTATGTTATTTCATTGAAACATAATTTGATTACACATTGGTAGTTAGCAAATTCATAAGGTTTAAGAACTCAGAAGATTTCTTTTTTCTTCTTCTTCATCTTTTGGAGAGGTTTTTGCTATAGGATGCGTGCAGAAAGACAGAGAGAGACAGAGAGACAGAAAGCGAGAAATCACCCCCCACCTGAGATGGCTACGCCACAATTTCTTCTCCTCCATTCTCCTCTCGGGACCTTGGGCATGCACACACACACCCCCAGTGTGAGTTTAAGCCGCCGGGTTTGGGACTCGAACTACAGTTTACTACATGGGAGTCCAGCGACAGAGCCACTACGCTAACTGCTGGTCCCAGAACTCAGAAGGTTTCTCTGCTATGATAATTTGGGTTATTCTTAAAATATATTCACTTGGTCCACCCCCAGTTTTGTGGATGGAGTATACTTGCCCATAACTTGATTCTGGGTTTGTCTGTCAACTTGAATTGATCAAGTGGAATGTCAGGGGACACGGGGTTTGAAAAGCACTTGAGACATTGAGCTTTCTCATTTGCACCTCTGCTCTCCCTGTGGGAAGCACCTGCTCTGCCCACCTTACTGCTCTTGGGAGGAATATGAGAAGAACAAAAAGTAGAGCCTCCTCACCCCAGTCTTCCTAGATCAGTCTTTTCCTAGCTGATCTTCAAACTTGTGAGCTTAATATTGTATACCTCTGAGATTATGAAGTTGTTTGGTAGTAGAAATAGTGTCAAAATCACAGATATACCCATTACAAATATTTCCTGATACAGTGTGTGCAATTTCCAACATAATTAACATTTCTTAAATGAGTCGCTCATCACAATTTGTATCATGTTACTATATGGTGCATGAATTTTGACTGAAGAAATGTGGGATTTGGCTTACATGAAGATTCCCAGACATAGAAAAGTAATGATGAAGTTCCTGGACTTCTGGTGATAGAAAAATAAGAGGAAAAAAAAAATGAAAGGAATGGAGAGTGGGATTTTTCACATTCTTCACAAATTTTTCCAGGATATAACTGGTACTCAAACAAATTCTTGGTTTGGAGGAGAAACAGGATTTATTTAGGATCTTTTAAAAGTTCTATCGTGCTTCTCCAGATATACTGTATTCAGGGACTGGAAGACTGTCCAAATCAATCTAGGGATTTGATGCTATTTCAATCATTTTGGAAATACTCAAACTGATTATAAATTTACATACAAGGCCATTTCCATAGTCCATTGTTAAGGGAGTGGAATCTTACATGACCAACCACACACTTCAAGTCCCAGCCCTAGTGGCTTGAAAAACACTCTGGGTGCATACATGTTCTAAATCCCAACAGGATGGAGAAATGGAGGAGAAGGGATTGGGACATGACTATGCTCCAATGGGGAGTGCTTTCATCCTCTCTCTCTCTCTCTCTGTCTGGTGAATATACATTGCCATCTGGCAATTTAAAAAAATAAAATAAAATTTATATGGAAATGCAGAGGCTGAGAATCACCATGGAAATCTTGAAGAAGCACAGCACTATAGGATATTGCCAGATATCAAGACTGATATAAAGTTAAAGCAATCAAGTCTATGTAGTACTGGTGCAAGGATAGACAGATAGACTAATGTAACAGAAGAGTCCAGAAACAGACCCACCTATACACAGTCACATGATTTATGACCAAATTTACTCTGCAGTGCATGGGGAAATGGTGATATTTTCCATCAATAGTCTTGGATTATTTAAAATATCCAGATGGGAAAAAAAGATAAATCTTGAACCCCCACCCCTATACCAACACAAAAATCAATTTTAGATATATAGTAGACATAAATGTAAAAGTAGGAACAAAGAATAAAACATAAGATACCATTTTCATGACTTATAAATAGACAAATGCTCGTGAACCAGACCAAAAAGAACACAAATGATAAATTGGACTAATTTTTTAAATATATTTTATTATATTATATATTTCAATTACTACACATCATTTAGATTGTAGAGAGAATTTACACAACCTGAAATATACCTCAGACCAGGACAATTTGGACTAATTATAATTCCCCAGTCCTGAAGTGATGCTACCAGTATCATTTTTGGCATTTGGGGTGAGGGAATCTTGTGTTAACATAGACCAGAAGGTATTAGTCCATTTATGGAATAGACACTAAAATGTATTATTCCCACCCCAAGCCTCATTTATTAAAATATATTCACTTACTCCTCCAAGATCCCCAATATCTAATAGAAAAGATGAGAGCTTCTCTTATTAGTAATGTGGATAGTTGGATAGTGAATGTAGAATGAATGGAGTTGTCATTCTAATATAGATTTTATTCACTGGTATTAGAATTAATATTAGGGAGCAATTCTAAAGAGGTCATTTTCTCCAATATAATTTTTCCAATATTAGTATGTTCACCACAGAGAGACATACGGCACAAAGACATAATGCTTCCTTACTTTCCCCCTCTGCAGTATTGCAATTAAAGGCCTACATATAAATAGCAAGTTTCCCTAGTACATTGTGATATTCTACAGGTTGCTGGCTACTTGAGTAACTAGTGTTGCCGAATCTCAAGTGTTAGGAGCCCCACTAAATGGAGATCACTTTAGAATGAAAATAAGACAGATAATCACATGATAATCTGAGTCAAGGGAAAAAATTAATCCTGTATAGCAATGCTTAATAAGCACCCATCACATAAAATAAGGTAAACACATTCAGTTTCAGTCATTTCAGAAGCTTAGAGCTTCTGTGAAAAGAGAGACTCAATAAGGCAAGAGAAGCATGGAAATGAGCCAGGGATAGGGCAGTCTGAGCAGTAGCCCCACCTTCTCTGTCTGCCTTGTGATGTTCACAGACACACAGGTGGCAGACCTCACCTGAAGTGGCCCAGAGGTTGCCAACAAAAGGCTGCTCCTGAGTAAATGAAACTGTGAGCTATTTTTTCCCCTGCAGATGTGTGTCAGGATGGATTTGTGTCCCAAAGGAAGGAGTTAAAGCTTCAGCACTGAAATCATTCCATTGAGAGACGTCAGCACACCCCATAGAGAAGCCTCCCTCCCTAACAGGCACACTCACTGCCATCACGTAGCCTGTCTGATTCCAAAGGAGGCCTGGTAGAATAGGAAAGCTCTGATTGCAAAGGTGTGTGTGTGTGTGTGTGTGTGTGTGTATTGCCATATAATTAAAAGTACACACACACATTATTCTGTTACTTAGAACAGAATGGCAGGTGTTCTACAGCCTATTGCAAGGGAGTACTCATACGCAACAGTATTGAGCTACATAATTACGCAACAGTATTGAGCTACATAATTACAAGCTGCCTACAAGGATTGCTCTTTTGTCTCTTTGGAAAAGGAGACATAATATCTGCTGGGAGAAAAACAAAAGCAATGTATACTATCAATATTAGAGAACTATTGACAAAAGATGATTTCTGGGACCAGCAGTTAGCGTAATGGCTATGTCGCTGGACTCCCACGAAATTGACCGTGGTTCGAGTCCCAGACCCGTTGGCTTAAACTCATGCCGGGCGTGTATGTATGCATGCCCAAAATCTCGGGAGGAGAATGGAGGAGAAGGGATTGCAGTGTGGCCATCCCCTCTGGGGGGTGATTTCTCACTTTCTGTCTCTCTGTCTCTCTCTGTCTGTCTGGTGAGCACATGTGGCCATCCCCTCTGGGGGGTGATTTCTCACTTTCTGTCTCTCTCTGTCTGTCTGGTGAGCACATGCGCCCTATAGCAAAAAACTCTCCAAAAAAAAAAAAGAAAAAAAAAGATAATTTCTTCCAAATATGATTTCTCCCCAAATTTAGCTGCTACCAGTGACAGATGCCATAAAATGACAGCTTCTCTGCTGTCCATGTTACTCACTCAGACCTTGGATTAAGTTAGTTCACCCCTTCTGGGCTTTTTTTGTACCTGAAAAAATGAACTTTATATGTTAATTTTTTTGTGTTTATTTCCTGTTTCAAGGTCTCCAGACAGTAAAGAATCTATGAACATTTTGAACTTGGCCGATTACTTTCTGTTCTGCCCACTCACTGTATTATGCAATAGCATACTAATACCCAAATGTACTTAACCTTGGTAAAGACTAATTAATTGACTTTAAAATAACTTCAACTTTTATTTAAAAAGTATACAAGTACAAAATATTTGTGGCCATTACTAAGAGAGCTTTGATGATTTATTTCTGAGAAGCAGGAACCAAAAGAATTTTCATTAACAAATGAACTGCTTCTTAATCTGAAAATGACTTTTCCCTTTAATAAAAGAAAGATCAGCCATTCATATGGGATTCATACATAACTGGCTATGTGTTGAACACACTAAATAGGCTTATAATATTAATCATCTATTAGTGATTTTAGCACAATTAAGAGCGCATGTCACCTCCCTTTCCCTTTAAGCACCTCTCACAAACTCCACTTCCAAATGGATTCACAAAAAGGGAAAAAGACAATTTGTCAGTTCTGAAATGTTTCGTAACACAGATAGTCTTGGGAAACAAAGACTGTAGAAAGCTAACATGTCAATCTGTACGTCTGGACGACAACCGTGCAATGGATTTAGCAAAACACATTAAGATTCCGGTATTGCCTGTGGTAAGAAGACGTGAGCAGAAAGTGCCTTCTTGCTTTGTCTGATCTGTCTAAGTTGTAGTGGGCATCAGGCTCGCGGTCTCCCTTCCCAGTCACTCTCTCCTCCCCCCTCCTCCCCTTGATTAAATGAAGTTGGCTACACTCTGATGGGCCGTGGAGATTAATTCTGGATATGTGCAGAATCCACCTGGCAAACCCGATAAAGGCAGCTTCCAAGAGTGGAGATGGAACAAAGGCATGAATAATAACATAGGGGGATTTACAAAGGACACAAATATGGGCCGCCGTTTGATAGTGACAGTAATTACTTAAGTAAATGTCAAAATGCTTGAAAGAGACAAGAGGAAGACAAGTCATGAATATTTAAAGCTGAAACATGCCCTTCTATTGATGTGCCATTTGGAAAGAGATCCTTCTCACGTTAGCTCAGGTAGTGTGTTTGGACGCGGTGTACAGCCTATCTGTCTTTATAATGGGCAAACTGAATTAGAATTGAGACAAGCCCGTATGCATTTTATTCAGTCCCTTAGTGCCTCTGTACTCAAAGTACTCTCTGTGGACAAGCAGAATCTCAGACCCACACCCAGCCCTACTGAATCAAAGCCTGCATTTTAACAAGATCCCCTGGTGATCTGTGTGTGTTAGACTTTGAGATGTCCAGTCTCAGAACATTTTTAAATGGCTTTTTTTTTTTTTTTCAGTGATGAGTTGTTCCAATCTTTTGTACTTAGAACGCCTTGCCGGATAGTAAAAAGGTTGGAGTTGCCTGAGAAAACATAACTATTAATACCTTGCCAGGGCCAGCAGCAGTGGCACAGCCGTAAAGCAACACTCCATGACGCTGAAGCTGGAGAAGGGCCTGACTTCACATCTCAGGGTCTGTTTTCCTGTGCATGCCGGGCACGTGTGTGCCCATGATCTGGGCTGGCTGAGGCTGGGTGTAGATAGCAGTTTGAGGTCCCTGTTAGGGGTGTCTCTTCATCTCGCAGAAAAGAAATAAACCTTAAAAAAAATAATATGATAATTTGCTAACCTACTTGGTTCTGTTAAAGAATGTGTAGAGTCCCTGAACTGTCCCATCATGGTATTTCATAGGAGACCCCCTCGAGAGTACGTGATCATCCCACAGAGGTTCACAAATTAGGTTCAAGAAGAAAAGGCTACCAGCTATTAGAGCATTAAGTATAAAATTCCTGCTACAAAAACACAGGCCCCTATCTCTTTATTTTCTTTATTTTTTTTTACTTTTTTTTTAGAGAGGTGTTTGCTATAGGGTGCATGCGCTCACCAGGAAGACAGAGAGAGACAGAGACAGAAAGCAAGAAATCACCCCCCAGGGGAGACAGCCATGTTTCAATTCTTTCTCCTCCATTCTCCTCTCGTGGGATCTTGGACACGCATGCACATGCACCCAGCATGAGTTTAGGCCACTGGGTCTGGGACTTGAACCATAGTCAAATACATGGGAGTCCAGTGATGTAGCCATTACACCATCTACTGGTCCCTATTTTCTTAAAACATTTCTGTAGCATTTTCTTAGAAGAAATTTAGATCCCAGGTACTGATAGGGAAGATTATCAAAATATTTATAACCTCAAGCAAGAGGGTGAAGCAAGCCAGTAAGAAAAGTGCAATATGCTCAGTATCATTGACTATTAGACCTGGCAATTACTTTAGAAATAAACTAGCATGCCACCCCCACCCCCTAATTCTACCATGCAGAAAGTAAAGCCCCACGTGGTGAAATGGCAAGTTCAAGATCTCACAAATAATTAATGATAGAACTAGAATTATAGGCCAGTCTCCAAAATCAAATCACTGTTTCTCAGCTCAACACACATGTGTGTGATTTGTGTGATGACTGAGTCGTGCAAGTGCAAAAAGCCCTCAGCTTTTCCTGTCTCCAGTTGCATCATCCAGTGCATTTAACAATGCCTTTACCTGCTCATTTGGAAACTGTTATTTTTAAATGAATTTCAAAAGCAGTGCCCAAAAATAAAAAGGGGGTGTAGCCCTTAAAAAAATAGAACTGTTTCAAAAGGAGCCAGGTGCCTGTTTGAGTGGTTAATGGATAATCTTAAGCATCTTATTGAAGTTAGCATTTATAACAATTACATGTACCAATGAAGCTTTCTTGAAGAAAAGAAGAGGTGGTTTGAGTAAATTACTTTCTCATCTTGAGACCTGGAAAGTCACAATGAGGCCTGTTATTTTTCTCCCTGCCTTTGCAAAATGGAAAAGAGGACATGAGGAAGTTAGAAGGGTGAGCAAATCCTCTCCCCTGAGCAGAAGAGTGTATGTACCGAATACTCAGCTAGCAAAGAGCGATGAGAAAGTCACTGTGCTGCTTCAAACCCTCAGAAGAAACACTAACTGTAAGAAAAGGCTCCAAAGATATACTACAATTAAATTTAAGCAAGAAGTTATAAAATGAAATAGAAAAAAAAAGAAGAGGCTCATAGTACATTGCTTGATTCAGCTTCAGATGATAAACAGGAGTTTAATTAAACAAGATTATAGTTAAGTTTGGTGTTAAATTGGGTATTGCTTTTCCCTAATCATCAATGAATATTTCATTACTATGTTCTATTCCCTTAAAATATTTTATGTTTTTAATTGAATAAAGTAAGTAAATTATATGCTAATCTCTAACATCAGTTATCATCAACAAAAGTAAGCCCTAAGCACATCAGCAAGGAACTATTTTTATGCTTTTTGGTGGTACTTACCTAAAATACTGCACAAAGAAATAGGTAACTGCCTAAAGATTAGACATACATTTTTTGGGGGGGTAAAGGATATTAAAATGAAACTCTCTTTCCCTCAGTTTTCTTTGAGATACTAGAGAACAAAACAATCAGTGACAAAAATGCTCACATTCCAGATCAAAGAAGACCGGTTTGCAGGACGTAAACGGGGAAGCTAGAAAACTCAATGAGTCTTCTCCCAGAGATCTTTGTCCCTCAGGTACTGCTGTTTCACTTTTGGCTTGGTTTTCCATAAGCAAATCCATCACTAATGGAAATGGAACACATAACCTAGTCGGTCTTAATCAGCTGTGTACATCAGAATTGACTATGGAGTTATTTGATTGTTTTGTGTAGGGAGTCAATCATCTAGTTTTTGAGAAAGTGCCCAAATAGCTCTGAAATAGACTCTAGTAGTGATTCATTGCCTTAATCCAATAGAATGCCACTGCAATTGTGGCTTCTCTGGTAATAAGAAAGGGAGAGAATGTTTTCAGGGCATTCCTCAACTCACATGTTGTTGTCTACCACCTTTATCAAATGAACAAGGTGTTGTAGTAGATTATTAAATAATGCCTCACCCCATCCCCCAATGAATCACATCTCCCTGAAATCTTGCCCTGTGTAGTCCTTTCTCATGTGGACTCTAGACGTGACTGTGTGTCTTACTTTGGCCAATAGTACATCAGCAAGTGTGATTCAAGCAGAGGTTTGATACATACTCATGCACTGGAGTTTGCTCTCCAAGAACCCTTAGACCATAGTGTAGAGAAGCTGCCACAAAATTCCACATGAAGAGAGAGGCCCACCCGTGCAAGGAGAGCCAGCAGCTGACTGCAGTAAGCCCATGTGACAGCAGTAGCACTGCCACCAATCAGCCCACAAAGTTGTGAGGAGGAATAAACCTTTGTTGTTGTAAGACACTATATTTTGGGATGGTTTGTTACGTAGCAAAAGATAACTGAAACACAATATAGGGAATTTGTTCACTGTATCCTTTCTAAAAAGCAGCTAATCCACAAATAAGTGAAGATGTAAGGTTTTTTTAAAAAATAATTGTTTCGTTTAACTTTCTTTCTTTCTTTATTTATTTATTTATTTATTTATTTATTTTAATTTGACCAGAGAGGGACAGAGAGAGAAAGAGAGAGAGAAAGGGAAAGTGAGAAAGCAAGCCAGCAGGTCCAGAACTCGAACCAGGATCAGCCATGTGGGAGTCCAGCGCCCTTAACCTCTATGCCACCTGCCGGCCCAAGATGTAAATTTTAAAAGTGATCTTAGTGAAGAAAAGTAAGATATATGAACAATGAGTAAATTTGTAACTTGGCATAATGATTTTCCAAAGAGTTAAAAAAAATACATGCATATCTCTCTCTCTCTCTCACACACACACACACACACACAAGCACACACACACACAATCTTTTCATTAATGGGATTTTTCTTAGTTTCAACACTTTGATGCCTATACAAGTCTCTGACTGACTTCCAAGCCTTTATAAGATCACACAATATTTTCATCTTGAATGTTTTTAGTTTAAATGTGTCCCTAAATATCATTTAATGTGTGTGTAAGTATGTGTAAGCACGCATACATCTAAAGAGATCAAGTTATTAATAAGACCACTTAACTAATTAGCAGCAGAACTGTTTAAATATCAAGTCTAATTTTTTAAAGTTCATTTATTTTTTCCATGAGTGAGTGAGGCGGGGGCACTCCCACCAGGGTCTTCATGCCATGATCCACCCACAGCCATAGCCAGTTCTGGATCATGGACACATGCGTGGCTGGCACATTCAGAGAGCACTCTGGGTGCAAAACCAGAACCTTCCCTGAGGGTCAGCCTTGCCAAGCACTGCAACTTCTGCTTGTTCATTTTACTTGATGAAATTTAACTTGATATTATTTTGTAATTAAGCAAATAGAAATATGTTGTGAAAATGTAGTGTTCCCAAAAGGTTTCATTTGAAAAACAATAAGCTCTCTAGTTCTCTGAGAATTAAATATTTTTCCCATAATGGATACATTGATGGAATATTTTAGAAGCTGCTTCTAATGATCTCTTATCATCATCATGGGGAAGAAAAGAATCCCATGTGGAGAAGCACTGGAATTGTGAGCTTTGCCTTGATGAGTTATTGCACAATGCATGTATATAGGGAAGGGAAGTAAAGACTTGAACCAACTAGATAATCTATGTGCAACACCATGTAGAGATTATTCCAAATTATAAGTCACTGCTTACTAAATATTCAAATTTGTGCCTCGTAACTAAGAGGAATTAGTGGTTTTACACCCAAAAATTCCGATGTAATTGGACTTGGGTATGACATAGGCATCAGGGTTTTTGTTGTTTTTGCAAGTCCCAAGAGCCAGCCTCATAGTGCAGCAGTTACTCGCTGGATCCCACATGACTGACAGCAGCTTGAATCCCAGCCCTGGCAGCTTGAAACACTCCTGATACATGTACGTGCGTGTGTGCCCCAAATCCTGATGGGATAGAGAAATGGAGGAAAAGGGTTTGCGGCATGACCACACCCCACTGGGGTGTCTTTTCTCTCTTTTTATCTGTCTCTGGTGAGTTCACACATCCTTTGGCAACTGGAAGAGAAAGAAAGAAAAAAAAACCACTCACCCAAGCTTTTTTTCATAAAGTAGGGCAATATTTTTGTGATTATACTAGTATGCTGGATACTGAACTCAAGAGATCTTCCATTTGCTTATTATCATGACTAAGGTTGGCAGTTTTTCTACATCTATTTTATATTTCTTTGAGCCTTGAGAACACACAAGGCAGTATAGTAATAGTCTTTTTTCTATTAAGAATGTCTTTTTATTAGGTCGTCAGGAAAGTCATGTTGTATTTTCCTATGTTTTCCTATGCAAGAATGTGTCATGACTTTCCCGATGACTCAATAGTAATGTCAGATCATATTTGTAAGTCAGTAGGTTTAATATTTCATGACCTATCTTAAATACTAGCCATATCACAAAGCTGTCCAGATGGTCTCACTCTTAATTTTGTTTTGTATAATGCCTTCAGTGTTATCTTTAAAAAACAAACAAAACATTGTATTGTGATTGCCTTTCTCACAAATGAGTAGTAGCTGTCCATTTATTAAGAATGTTGCAAAATTCTTAGTCCACTGTTTATGAAAGACATACTATTCTAAAACCGAATTCCAGTAGCTCAGCACGCCAGTCTCTCATGCTGTTATTCCTAGACTATGTACTGCACTTCCACATTCATGGCTTTGCCAAGATTTCCTGTCTTTTCTCTATCCTTTTTCTCATTATTCAAAGCCCTAGGCGAATGCCACCAACTCCAAAAAAAATCTCTTGCCTTAATCAGAAGGAATAGTTCTTTTCCTACCTTCACTGTGCTGATTTGCACCACAATCAGCATTTGTTGCACTACAATTTTCATTACAGGTGTTTCTGTTTGCCTTGCTCACTAGAAGATTATAACAACAGAAAAAAGGACAGCAACAATGAAAAAGAATGCTTATTGATGACTTTTTTTTTGCCAACTACTAAGCTAAGCATTTTTCATTTTTCATACTTTTTTTCTCACAGCAACCCTGTAATAGAGGTTTTCATTAATTCCATTTTACAGTTATAAAACCTGAGGCTTAGAGAGTTTACATAGCCACTCTGCTATCCTACTTATAATCAGGGACAGTATCCAAGTCCATCACCATCTCCCAAGATTTAGGATCATTCCTACACATGGGAACTCCAAACAGTTTATTAAATTGTACATTTTGAAAGAGATAAAATATATCCAGTGGGAATGTAAAACATAACTTTTTCCCACAGACAAATTTAGTATGTGTCTTGTTCTTCAAGGGACATTCTGAGTTACTTTGGTTGGCATGGGAATGGCAAATGGACAGGTATTCAATAAAGTTATATAAGGGACACAACGAAATATTATGTGTAGGGGGCAGTGGGAGTGGCTGTTAGATGGGTTTATATAAATTCCTTTTTCCCACAGGACATATTTTGATAGGCATTTAGTTAAACAAGCTGATAGATCATTTGTATTTGTGAAGAACTAACAGTGGGGTCAGCCTCTGTTTAGTAAACTCAATTATCTGTGTTTGATATTACTCCCATGAATACAATAAAATGACCCTAATTGGAATTACTAGAACTTCTGCACTGGCATTAAAAACATGTTGAACATACATAATATCTATCATCACTCTGAGAGAATTAAATTTGGAAGGGAAAATTTACTAGATACAGGACAGATAGTGGACCCTTGTGCAGGTAGAGTTCAAATAGTTCGTCTGTCGTTTCTAGTCATGACAATGAACCATGACATCTATTAGTGCCGGATGTGTTAGTTTAGGATCTGAGGTATAATTACTATTGAACATTTCCATGAGGGAAAAAGGAGGACGTTAGAATAAGTTTCAGGGGGAAAAATGATCTCAAATGGAGCTGTGTAATCTATTCATGATAAACAACCACCTGAAAATATGGACAGATATTTATTTTTTAAGGTTTTTGCCATAGGATGCATGCACTCACTCATCAGAGAAATAGAGAAACAGTGAGAGAGAAAGTAAAAAATCACCCTCCAGGAGGGATGGCCACACCACAGTCCCTTCTCCTCCATCTTCCTGGGATTTTGGGCATGCACGCACACGCACCCAGTATGAAGCTCAAGCGCCAGGTCTGGACTTGAAACACCACTGGTCATGTGGGAGTCCAATGCCTTAACCACCATGCCACCTGCTGGCCCCCAGACATTTACTTTTATGACTCCTTAGCATCTGGCAGCTAAATTATCCTAAAGCATAGACAGAAACTCTCTACATCAATGCTGTCCAATGGAGTAACCCCGAGCCATATGTGACTGTCGAGTATCTGGAATGTACTTAGCCTGAACAGAAATGTGTTGCCAAATTAAAATGCCAGATTTTGAACCTTGTATGAGAAAACAGGGTAAAATAGCTCTTTGATAATTTTATGTTGATTATACATTGAAATATTGTAATATTTTGGCTATATTGGATAAATGAAAATATCAGTAAAATTGGGCTGGCCTTGGGAACAGCAGTTGGCATAATGTCTATGTCACTGGACTCCTATGGTTCGAGTCCCAGACCCGGTGACTAAAACTCACGCTGGGCACGTGTGTGTGCGTGCCCAAGGTCCCGAGAGGAGAATGGAGGAGAAGGAATTGTGGCATGGCCATCCCCCCAGGGGGTGATTTCTCACTTTCTGTCTCTCTGTCTCTCTCTGTCTTTCTGGCAAGCGCATGCGCCCTATAGCAAAAACCTCTCAAAAAAAAAAAAAAAGTTGGGCTGGCCTTGTGGCCTAGTGGTTAAGGGAGCCAGTTCCCATATGACTGACCATGCAGTTCAAATTCCTGACCTGGTGGCTTGAAAATCATGCCAGGCACATGTGTGTACATGCCAAAACTACCAAGGGGATGAAGAAATGGAAGAGAAAGGATTGGGGTATGACCACACCCCATGGGGGCACTTTTTCTCTCTCCCCCTCTCTTTCTCTCTCTCTGGCAAGCATATACACCTGCTAACAAATCAAATGTGTGTGTGTGTGTGTTCGTATGTTATTATATATATATATATATATATATATATATATATGTGTGTGTCATATATATAAATAATTAAAATTATTTTAGGTTTTTTTCTTTTTTTTACCTTTTTTTTCATGTGGGTTTTAGAAAGTTTCAATTTTCTTAAGGGGTTCACACTATATTTCTGTTGAATGGCTGTGGTCTAGATAAAAGGACCCGACTCAGTATCATATTGCCAAGATAGTTTTTTTCTGAAACTTTTTTTAATTAATTAATTTACATTCATTCCCTAAGCATCATCACAGCATACAAAATGTGATTTCCCATCCAGAATATTATGCATATTGGCTTAATCATGCATGTTATCATCAATAATTTTCCATTTCTAGTTTCATATATATATATATGAAAGTATATGTATGTATGTGTATATATTTATTTATATATATTTATGCCTATTTCTGACCCTCTGCCCTTTCCCACCCTCCTCCCATACTATCTTTGATGTCTACAGTTTTCCATTCCCTCCCCCACATTTTATTGATCACACAATTTCTTAAATAAAATCTAACTACTTTCAATAGCAAGTTCAGCTGGCAATTTCAAGAAAAGTAGCTTTAACTTTAATAAATCAAAGAAATGCTAAGAAACTTTGCTTAAAACTTAAAACCAGGACACAGGTTAGGATTCTGTTCAAATAGCAGGTACATGAACCTATTGACAGCTCAAGACAGGACAAAAATCCTTAAAACCAGGTTTTAATCCTGGTTTTCCCACATACTAGCTAGGTGTCCCTGGCAAATTATCTTCCCTGTGACTCCAGTCATTCCTCTCTTAAATAGTAATAGTAACACAACAACCTCGTAAGGCTTCCGGGAGGGTGAAATAAGATTGTATATATAAACTCTGCCACTCTGGGTATGGCTCATGGTGAAAGCTCATTAAAGGCTAAGAATTTTGAAAGCTTTCCCGAATATCTTCAACACTGATGGTCTCCCTGGGAAAAGTCCTTCAGGAGTTTCCCTTTGCCCACAAGACTCTAAGCACTCCAGCATGGCCAACAGGAAGGACCTAGAGAAGGTCTCCAGTCTCCCTTTCTGTAATACCATGCTCTGTCTTGAAATTAACCTCCTGTGTTCCAGTGCCCTAAACACAGAACGTTCTCAGTGGCTTTTGCAGTTTTGGCATTGTTAGCTTGTTACTTCATGAGTCTTTTTTCTATCCTCTTTCTCTGCCTGAAAAACTCCTTTCTAACACCTGTGGAAGGGCCTTTTCCTTTGTAAAGTCACCCAGATTCTTGCTCTCACATAGCAATCTTGAAAAGTTTCTCACCGCTCAAATGTAACCTGTGCATGTGTCTGTTACTGCAAATGTCAAATTACATTGTAGTTAGGGGGTTAGTTGTCAGTCTCTCTCACTCTACTGTGATATTCTTAAAGGTAACAGCCACATTTTTCTTTGGCGTATGCCCAACACCTGGAACAGTTTTTGGCTCACGATAAATGTGCAGCACAATTTGCTGAACCCTGGATGCAATCTTGACCTGATCTATTGGTGGAGCAAGTCATTCTCTGCTGGTAGGATCTGTACATTCCTGAAATTTCTGTTCCCCAAACATCCCATTTTGTGATTTCCAGCTATCATACTTCTCTGAGACTAATCCTAACCAATACAATTTGAACAGAAGTATTGTGTCATCTCTAGTCCAAGAAAAAAAACGAGCAGAGTACCTATTCTTTCTCCAGGTCAATTGATACCACATGACCCAAATTCTGCACACAGCTAGAAAGTCCACACAGCTAGAAGAAAAGGACTCCAAAATGTCAGAGTTGCAAAATAAAAGTTACCAGTCCCTGGGTCAGCACTTGGGAAAATGGGCAAAGCCCCCAATCTACATTAGACTGTGCTTTACATGAGATGTCTGCCTTTCCTACGTCAAGCCTCTGAAATGTGAAGGCCTATTGCTACATCAGAGCTTTACAAATCCTAACTAATAAACCCACTGTTGTAAATAGGATTGAAAAAAATTCACCCCCCCCCCCCCATGATTTTTTCTTCATTGCAAATGCTCCTGGGAAGAGGAGTAACACATAAAACCAGTCCATTCTAATTATCACAGATTTTCCTCCCTTCCAGAGAAATCTAAGAAATGGAAGCTGTCTTAGAATGTTAGGGACTAAAGAGGAGCTTTCCGGGGTGGGGGGGTGGGGGGGTGGGGGGGGACATGGAAAGTGGCAGATCCAGGATGCAGGACGCCAGAGACAGTCTTCACCTCATTCAAGGGTTTAAGATTTTACCAAAGGGAAAGAAGTCATAAGCCAAAAGGAATTAACATGCACGTACCAAACTCACTCAGATGCATGGTACTGCTTCCCTCTGTTTCTGTGTCACTTTATGCTAGATAGAGCTGAGCAGTATAAATAGAAAAGACTGGTGCCTTTATGTCTAATAGCAGAATTCAGTTTTGCTTCCTTTTGGCCTCTTGATAAAGCTAAAAGATAAAGTCCTTCTTAGAAAGCTTTTATGTTGGAACTGTTAGGCTGTTCTGCTCTCAAATGTCATCAATACTCTTTCAGGTATGAAAACTAATTTTAGCAAAAAGCCCCAGGCATTTACTGTTGTTGGTCTGATAATGGATATCAATTTTTTTAAACTGAAAACAACTAGCAGCCTCTTAAACAAAAACAAAAACAAACAAACAAAAACATAAAACAAGCAGATTTTCCTCCAAAAAACGATGGGCTCTCTGCTATTAAGACTGTCTATAGCTGTGTCTTTTGTTATAAACGATTAGGGTTATATCTGAACCATACAATGATATTATCCTTCCTCTGTGACTTCCCACATTCACCAAGTCGTTTGATCTTCTGACCAGAGGATAGTGTAACAATAAAGCCAAATGTAGGTTTATATTTTGATTCCAACAAGTCATATTGACCTATGTGTATGTACACTTACGTTTACCCACTGTCTTCATTTTCCATGTCTTTCTATTCTTTGCAAACTCTTTTCCCAATATGGTTGGGTAATAAAGAATTAGTCTTTATCCAAAGATAAGGTCTGGTCTTTGCCCTATTTCTAGCAGGTAATCTCTGGGCTCTTGTAATGCTATACTTGAAAGGAGTGTCTTTGTTCGCCTGGCACCTTGAATCATACCAATAATTTAATAAAGTGATATAGGTAGGGTCTGGCCATACCTGTGTACTCTTAAGGTGGGGTCTAACCATGCCAGAAAGGTCAACAATGTGAATTAGGGTGCAGAATTTGGGTCATGTGGTATCAACTGACCTGGAGCTTGAGATCAAACAGATGGGCAATTAATCAATCATGCCCACAAAATGGAGACCCAATAAAAGCCTTGAACATTGGGACTTCAGTGAGCTTCTCTAATTTGGCAATGCTCTATACACATGGTCATACATTGGTACCTGGAGAATAGTGTGTCCTGACTCCACAGGGAAAGGACCATGAATGCTTCACATTTGGAACCCTCCTAGATTCTGCCTCATGCCCTTCTTCCCTAGGCCACTTTTAGTCTGAACCCATTCCCCAGAGTGGACCATAATTTTAAGTATAATGACTCTCAGTAGGCTCTATGACTTGTTCTAGAAAATTATCAAAAGTAAGGGTAGTCTGGGAAACTCCTCGAACTTGCAATTGGTGTGAGAAGTAACTTCATAGTTTCTCCTAAACTCTTTGCTGTGGTCATTGTAATTGGCAAAGGATTTGAAGGTAGAAAATCCAGGCTCAAAAGCAGGCACTGTGCCTTGTCAGCTGTGTACTTGGGTAATTTGGGTTGTCACAAAAGTCATGATGCATTTCTCTTAATTATTTTACTTCACTTTATTCATTTATTTTAGTTTGACCAGAGGGGGACAGAGAGAGAGGGAGCGGGAGAAAGCAAGAACGCAAGCTGCCAGGTCCAGGACTTGAACCACGGTTGTTCATGTGGGATTCCAGTGCTCTTAACCACCATGCCACCTGCTGGCCCCAATGTATTTGTTTTGTTTTTCTATGCAGAAATGCATCATGACTTTTGTAAAAATCCAATATTTACTATTTTTATGCCTTGGTGCTTCTATGAAATGGAAATAATACCATCTACCTGCAAGAGGACTACTGCAAAAATTAAATAAGGTAGTGTAAATAGAATATTTAAAATTATAGAGTTTTATATAAATGTTGATTATACAAATGTTTCCTTGTTCCCTTTGAAATTATTCCATATGAAACCATGCTCCCTATATTCTTAGTTTGTCATTGCTCTAAATTATTTTTTTCTAAACAGAAGCTGTTCTCAAATTATTTGTGTTATTGGAAATAGCTCTAATCTCATGTTATTTCAAACTTCTAATGCACTTAGGATAAAAGAATATTAATCACGTACTATAAAGATAGGCACAAAACCCCAGATATGGTAAAATGAATAATTCAGTAAAATTGGTTATTCAGATTACAGGCATTAGAAGGAAACTATATAGCTGTTAATAATAACATCTTAAAGATTTTAAAATCTTTTCAAATCAACATTTTTCCTCATCCTAATATTTTTCTAAAATTGCCAGAATATTTTATATCACCTATTTTTGCAGCAACCTGAACCCGAAAAGGAGTATATGACTCAGTTTCATTTAGTTATTCATCAAGTAGTTGTTGGGCAGTAACCACCTGTTAAGCAATGCACAATTGTAGGTGTACTACTGCACAGTGACAAACAGATGAAATCCTTGCTCTGGGGAAGCTTATATTTTACAGATTCTGGTTGCCTAAATTTGCCATGTAGCTAGATATCATAGAAGTGTCTGAGACAGGACTTGAATATGGCCATTCTGAAAACTGGTGAATTTTCTTTTCTGTCATTCAGCTTTAAAGTATGGTTAAAATAGACTATACCTCACACATGTTGGTTAGACCATATCTTTTATTTGTCATTTAACTTACAAAATGTAAAAATACCTTTTAGGATGACTTCTCACAAGAAGCAAGTAAAAAAATAAAATAAAATAATGAATATCTTCACAAATCCCATCAGATAGTAAATGAGAAATACAGGTTTTGAAACTAAGGGAAACACCTTTGGAATTGTTTGTAGTTCCAAATTAATAAAAATATGTCTACCTTTTCAGAATTAGAAAATTCATCTGAAAAAAAGGAGAAAGAAGAAATAAATATGGACTATTGCTCATTTGGAACATATTGCTCATTAGAAACTTAGGAATTTATGCAGGAGGGTGAGAGGGAAGGAATCAAGGAGAAAAAGAAGGAAGCAAAATATTTAAGAGACACAAAAGTGGAAAATTATATGCTGATGATAATGTGTATGGTAACAACTTTGACTTGACTAATACACAATGTATTAATGCTGGGAAAACTCATTTTGTATGCTGTAATGATATACAGTGATAAATGTAAAATGATAATAACAATAAATAAATATTAAAAAGAGCTACCTAAAACACTTAAAATCTTAGACTTTAAAAAATAAGTAAATAAATAAATAAACCATTTATTAATTTATCACATGGTATCATGTGAGATTTATGTGGATATAATTAAGAAGATTTTGTCCTCTGACATCAATAACATTATAGTCTAGCCAAAGATGTATATTTTCCCACGTTATACATTCTTTTCTCTTTCTAAAAGAGATTTGCTGACTTCTACCAAAGTCATATATTAAAAAGTAATTAAAGTTAATTCATCCATTCGATAATCATTTATGAAGGAAGCATCTGTTATGTGCCAAGAGTGGTGCTGGGTATAGGACTGCAGCAGTGTATGAATTAGGAGTCGTCTCTACCTTCCTGAGTCTTACTGCATTAACTGGCAATACAGAAAACACCCTGTAAAGGGAAAATATCGTAGATTGGGTGGAGGTCGAGGAGAGATGGGTATGGGGACACAGGTATGGAGAGAGAGCAGTAAATGTAAGGGCATGGAGGCACTGGTGCATTCAAGACAGCTAAGGAAGGCTGAGCAGAGTGGGTAAAAGGGAATGCTGAGGTAGAGCGGGCAGGCTGCAGTCAGACCATGGGAGGCTTCATAAGCTGAGTTAAGACATTTGGCCTTTGTTATAAGAGATTTAGGAAGCATCAAAGGGTGAAGGGTTTTAAGGAAGGAGTGATATGGCCATATTTGTGATTGTGTACTGGAGGGAATTAAATGTTTATGGAAGGGACCAGTTAGCAGGCCATGACAGTGGTCCCAGTCACCAAAAAAGAAAAAAAATCATGGCCTGATCCTGAGTGGTTGTGTCTACAGAGAGAAGATAAACTTTAGAGTTAGGTGAGTGGAAAAATACACAGGATTTGGAAATCAATTGAACATGGAGTGTGGCCTGTTCAGCTGGGTAGATTGTCATTCATTTATAGAAAGACGAAACACCAGAAGAAGAGAAATTGTGTGTGTGGTCAGAATTTGATGACTTAGTTTTATATTTAAATTTGAGTCTTCTACGGAGAGGCAGGGAGATGTTTAAATGTCTTACGGTAATATGCTAAATTATACCTTACATGAAAGGCATTAAAATTTTTTCAAGCTACACAAAGAAAGTACTATATCCATTAAACAAACTGCTCCATATGCCTTCATCACTTGAATGATTTGCCCTCTACCCTTTTGTATTTCCACTCTCTCCCTTGCATCTCTTCTCCTGCCATAAAGACATACCCAGGAAGATGAAAGACACACATATCAGATCTAAGTTGCCCCATTTACCCACTCCATAGCAGCCCAAATCAACCAGCGGTGAGCAGTAGTCACCTATGTGAGTGAGGCCAGCCAAGAACAGCAGAGCCACCTCAACCAACCACTCTAGATGTGTAAAAAATGGAAGTTTGTTGAGAGGCTTATATTATGGTAAACTGGTAAAAAAAAAAAAAAAAAAAAAAAAAAAAAAAAAAAAAAAAAAAAAAAAAAAAAACTATGTTGAAATTACTTATCTCAGTATGTGCCAGTCCATCTTTTCAAAAACCTATTAATAATGTTAGAAAACACAATCAAATTGATATTAAGAAATCAAAGGCATTTATAAACTTAACTCCAAGAGTTCAAGTAGAATAATTTCTATGTATTGTTTGAATTCTACAAGGGCCAACTCATAAAACAAACACATTTGGACTATGACACATTTTATTTGCAGTTCTATAATCATATTACATTTAAATATCCCCAAATCTCTGTACAAGTAATTCCCCAGCAATATCTGAGATATTTCAATCCCTACTATATAGAGATAGATAGATATAATATATGTATATAGATAGATATACACATGTGTATATATATCTATCTATATATATACATTTAAATTAAGTTGTAGTTATAGAACATTCTGATACAATTACCCTACATTTAGTAGGGATCTTAGCCCCTCTAATGTTTAATTCTATACAGACATGCAACTATAAATGGAATAGTCGCTTTTTTCTACATAATTGTGACTAGAGTAGAATAAATTCCCTGAATGTTATATTTATTTTTGCCCAAATCTAAACAGGCCAATTGCATGTTGGGATTCCCACTTGGATCAAGAAGAGGCTAGTAATTTATTTTTAAAATAATTATTTATTTAAAATAATTGTTATTTTTTTTAGTTTTGCTATAGGGCATGTGTATTCTCCAGAGAGAGACCAGGGATATGGAGGGTGAGAGAGCAAGCTGCCAGGTCTGGGACTTGAACTGCAGTCAGTCATGTGGGAGTCCAGCATCTGAACCACCATACTACCTTTTGACCTGGGGCTAGTAATTTATTTTTTAACAACTGAGTAACAACTAGGTAGTCCTTGTGGTTCAGGCCTTATGATCCTCAATAATTTAACTGTTTTGGATGCTACTTCCTGGGGGGGCGGGGGGGGGGAGCTGGTGAGGGATTCTCATCATGTTTACTTAGTACCTGCATTCAGGTAGGGGCAACACCAATACTCCGAATTCCCTGTGGCATTATTTCTACTCATGAACGTATCTCTGCTGGAAGCAGGTATCTCTATCTTCAGTCTATCTTGCAGAAGGGCTCGATCTGCCTTCCCTTTGCAGGATCCAAGGTTCTCATTTTTTTTAATTTGAGCTGTATTTTCCCCTGCTTGCCCTCCCTTATCTCTCTCAGGACTCTTAATTTGCCTAAAGAGGCTAGAAAATGTCTTTTCTTTCTGAGTATATTTAAATAAAATCTCATTTAGCTAAATTTCCTCTTGGGGAACTTCCTAATGTTGAATCACATTTCATTGCAAAGGTGGGAAAGTGGAGGGAAACGCATGCCCAGCTCCCCCATATACTTTCTTACAGTTTCAAGTCAAAATTCTAAAGGTTCTAGACCAGAAAAAAATAGTGGATCTTTGTCCAAGATTTGAGAAGATCTGGGCTTCGTGCCAGTGTTTCCTTCTTTGTCTTAGTTGGCTCTATCCCAAAAAGGTCATCTTTTTCTCAAACAAAATTTAATTTGCAAATATCAGTTACTTAACACTTTCATTTCACTGTCTTGAGAAAATTTCAAATCAGTATGTTTAGGAGTTATGGCTCACCCTGGATATAATTATGAATATCGTTTGCAACTTCTTAGACATTCTTAATACTATATTTTACTAGGTATGCACATTTCTTGGGCAGAATTTTTAAAATTGCTTTATCTTAAACTTAACCATTAGCAATTTCATATCTCAAATACTTTCAATTTTCCCCTTAATATGTATCTAGGTCACATGGAAAATTATTTCTGAGATCCAAATTTCTGGATGCCATTATAACTCTTTTTAAGATGCCACATATTTTTCAGAAGAGGAGTTAGAGTAGTTTCTACATGCAATGAATTTATTATATCTTAAAGCAATCATGAGATTTTCTATTATTTTTTCCCCTGCCTCACTGGTCTAGTGAGAATAAGCAAATCTCATCTCCTTTCTTCTCTTCTCACAGGTAAACCCAATTCTGCCTAGTAAGTAGATTCTCATCCATCTGCAGGCTCCTCGTTTGGGAGGTACTTCCCTGATTTGAGATGTTGACATTCCTGATAAATCTATCAAAGCATCAGTATCATTATTTCAGTGTCAGTTGTCCTTAACAGCAAGACACTGAACTGGGTCAGATGGCTCACTGTTTCAATTCTTGCTGGAAATGACAAACATGTCTAGAACCAAGGGGGGGAAATCAAGAAATTGTATTTTCGCCAAATTTGGGATTGAAGTTCATTTTCAATCCACAGTGAAAAAGACCTCAAAGTTAAGAGGGTGGTAAACTCCCTCCCCTGGAATAATTCCTTCTTCATTACCCACTGTAGAAGTCTTTGTTCTCTTGCCAATGGTGGTCAAATCATCAAACCAGCCTTCTGGTATCAGCATACCTTAGTGTAGCATCTTTCCTCAACAACTTTGAACATTAGGATCTCTGGCCTTTGCGCCAATTCTACTTCTTAAGACAATTGTTATTAATGCTATAAAGGGACAATAACCAGAGTAATGGAAAGACACCAACAAATCCAGTTAAATGATATAAAGCTGATTTTATAGAGAAGGATATAAAGATGTATCAGGGGTCTTCAAAGTTTACGAAACGTGTATAATAAAAGAACTATGCATGGATTTCAAAACTTTTTCACTCCGAAGTGAACTCATACATTAATTCTATGCTTCCACAAACTGTTAAAAATTGTAAAAATTAACAATAAAAAGTCCAGTTATACTAAAAAGAACTGTAATTTATGATTTACACGTAATGATTATACATCTTTTTAGGGTACAGTATGATTTTTTAAAGTATGTATGCAGGATGCTCACAGGTGGTATGAAGTATGTATGCAGGACTCCCACAGGTGGCATTGTGGTTAAGGTGCTGGACTCCTATAGGGCTGACCATGGTTCGAGTCCCAGACCTAGAGACTTGCTTTCTCACTTTCCCTTTCTCTGTGTGTGTCTCTATCTGGTCAAATTTAAGAAATAATAATAATAACAAATAGAATTAAATAATTCTTTTTCAAAAAAGATGTCTATCTGCAGTATGTAATAAACAAATTGAGGATATATAAACATATTTACCACCTTCAACTTTTAATATTACATTATGTTGTGTACATTTGAAATTTGCTCTATTGATAATTTTGGAAGTATATATTGAATTGTCAATGATATTCTTTACTGTGAAATACAGTTCTAAAGAAAATCAAAGTGATTAAAATCAGACAACAAATAGTCTTCTAAATGAATGAGGATGAACTTTTGAAAACAAAGGTAATCTTACCATAGCAAATGAAGAAATATATTTGTAATTTTCATATACAGGGTTGTTGAAGATAAGAGTTTATAATTTGAAAAGATCTGTGGTATCAATCATTGGTTCAGTTAGAGATAGGTAAAATTGTATGTAACAATAGCTCATTAGGAAGAGATAGAAAAAGAGAATTTTTGTAAAATCATAGTACATTTTTTATATCACAATAGAATGGGGTAATTAGTTTGTAGGATTATGTAGCTAGAGGTTAATGAAGTTTCATTTGGTGATTTCAATTTTTCCTGAAAAATAGGATGCATGAACACTTGCAACTGAGGGGAAGGATTTGATGGCTTGAGAAGAATGGGGGTTTAAAATAGTCATTTAGAGGGATCAGCAGTTAGCGTAATGGCTATGTCGCTGGACTCCCATGTAGTCGACCGCGGTTTGCGTCCTGGGTCCGGTGGCTTAAACTCACGCCGGACGCGTGTGCATGCGTGCCCAAGATCCCAAGAGGAAAGTGGAGGAGAAAGGATTGCAGCGTGCCACCCCCCCCCCCCGGGAGGGTGATTTCTTGCTTTCTGTCTCTCTGTCTCTCTCTGTCTGGCGAGCGCATGCGCCCTATAGCAAAAACTTCTAAAAAAAATTTTTAAAAATATAGTAATTTAGAGTACAGAGCTGACTTAGGAACTTATGATAACTGACAGGAGATAGGCTGGCCCTTATCTTTCTTAGTGCGATATGTCCCCAGTCTGTACCACCATCTTTTTCTCATAGCCCTCAGCCTCCTACATGATAACATGGATGGAATAAGCCACTTTAACTAGGGCTTGGGTAGAAAAATGGAGGAGAAGGTCAGTAGAGTAAGAGAGAGAGTGAAGAACTAAAGCATGGGGAAAAAGAGAAGGAAGTAATACAGGATAGACTTAAAGGAAGAACATAGGATTAGAAAATCAAGATCAAGAAGGAAGTAGCCTTCATGCTCACAATGAGAATTAATATAAGTTTAATGTTTTAGCATCGAATTTGCCTATAAAATTTCTGGAAACATGAGAAAAAATGAAATAGGCACTAAGTTATAAGACTATCATTTCAAAAAGGATGAATCATACTTTTTTTTAAGAGAGATTTTTGCTATAGGGCACATGAGCTCACCAGAAAGACAGAGAAAGGCAGAGGGACAGAAAACGAGAAATCACCCCCACCCTCCGGGGGCAATGGCCATGCCACAATCCCTTATCTTCCATTCTCCTCTCAGGATCTTGGGCACGCACACACACTCACCTGATGTGAGTTTAAGCCAACAGGTCCGGGACTCAAACTGTGGTCAACCACATGGAAGTCCAGCGATGCAACCATTACACCATTTGATGGTCCCTCTACTTCTTTTCTTAAAAAATCAGAGTGTGCATGTGGTTGCCAGAGAGAGACAAAAAGAGGGAGAGGGAGAAAGCATCCCCACAATGGGGCATGGTCATGCTGCAATCCTGTTTCCTCCATTTCTCCATCATGTTGGAATTTGAGGCGTGGACATACATGTACTTGGCATGTTTTTCAAGCTGTCAGAGCTAGAATTCAAGCCATACAGTGGCCATGTGAGATCTGGCTCCTTTGACCACCAGACCATGGGGCCAGCCTCATACTTGTTTTATCAAAGGAAAAAATGTGCTTAGCAAAATAGGAGAGGCATCTACTCTTAACAATAGCTGCCTAATGCTGCCTAGGTGTTCTGTTCAGGTGTTAGAGTACATTGCTCCTGTGACATAAGGGACACTGTCACTCTGTGGCAAAGGCCATGTGCTGAAAGATGGGGAAAGTGATGAAGAACAGAGTGATACCCAACTGGAAGATATGGCAGGTCTGCCTCACATGACAGTAACTAGGTTGGGTATCCTTCTTTTCTGTTGTTTCAGTTTAGAATCATTACAGTAATTCCTAAAGATAAATTCAGTAATACACGTTTTTAAAGCTTTTTAAAATTTTCAAAAGAATCATTGTATTGGGACCAGCAGTTAGCGTAATGGCTATGTCGCTGGACTCCCATGTAGTCGACCGCAGTTCACGTCCCGGACCCGGTGGCTTAAAACTCACGCTGGGCGCATGTGCGTGTGTGCCCACAATCCCGAGAGGAGAACGGAGGAGAAGGGATTGTGGCGTGGCCATCCCCCCTGGGGGGTGATTTCTCACTTTCTGTTTCTCTGTCTCTCTCTCTGTCTGGTGAGCGCATGCGCCCTATAGCAAAAACCTCTCCAAAAAAAAAAAAAAGAATTATTGTATTTAGATTTATTTATTTATTTACTTATTTTAATTTGACCAGAGAGAGGCAGAGCAAGAGGGAGTGAGAGAGAGAAAGTGAAAAAGCAAGCCACCAGATCTGAGACTCAAACTGCAATTGGCCACGTGGGAGTCCAGCACCTTTAACTACCACGCCACCTGCTGGCCCCTATACTTTTAAAAAACTTTATGGAGATATTTATATATCATATAGGTCACTCATCTAAAGCATAAAATTTAATTGTTCTCAGTATATTTGCAGCATCGTGTAGTCACCATGACAATCTAAGTTTAGAATATTTTCATTACCCCAGAAAGAAACCCCATACCCATTCACAGTAACTTCCTATTTTCTCCAACACCCTCAGCCCTAGGCAACCATTAATCTTTTTATATCTTTGGATCTGGTTATTTTGGATGTTTTATATAAATGGAATCATATACTATGTAGTCTTTCATGACTGGGTTCTTTTAATTAGCATAATGTTTTATGGTTCACACAAATTGTAGCATGCATTGGTTCTTATTTTCTTTTTATTGATGAGCAATATTCCATTATAGATCACATTTTATTATTGATTCATCAGATGATGGACAATTGAGTTCTCTTTTCTGGCTATTTTGAATTATGGTGCTGTGGACGTTTGTGTACATGTGTGGATATGTTTTTAATTCTCAGGTGTATATTTAGATGTAGAATTTCTGAGTCATGGTAACTCTAGATTTACCTTTTTAAAGTTTATCTTTTTTGTGCGTGGGAGGGAGATATGGCACTCCCAACAGAGTCTTTATGTAGGGATCCACCTCGAGTTTCAGCCAGCCTCGGATCATGGGCAAACATGTATCATAAACAAGGAGGTCTCTGTTCTTGAGACAGGAACCTTTCCTTGTGGGATTGCCTCCCAGAGTGTTGTGCTTTACCACTGTACCACCATCTGTGGTACAGTGTAAAAACACAGTGGCCCCATCTGTGTTTAACATTTTGAGGAACTGTCAAACTGTTTTCCAAAGCAGCTGTACCATTTTACATTCCCATAAGCAACATATGAAGATTCCAATTTCTCTATATCCCCTTCAACACTTGGATTTTTTGGTTTTTGGTTTTGTTTTGTTTTGTTTTGTTTTGTTTTGTTTTGTTTTTGCTTTAGGGCACATGTACTCACTAGAGAGACAGAAAGACAGAAAGCGAGAAATCACCCCCTCAGGGGGAATGGCCACACCACAATCCCTTCTCCTCCATTCTCCTCTCAGGATTTTGGTTAGGCACACACATGTGCCCAGCATGAGTTTTAAGCCACCAGGTCACCAGGTCTGGGACTCAAACCACAGTCAACTACGTGGGAGTTCAGCAACATAACCATTACACCATCTGCTTGTCCTAGTTTTTTGTGGTTTTTGTTTTGTTTTATATATTTTTATTTTATAATTTCTTATTTACATTTAATTGTACGTTACTATAGGGTACAATATGATTTTAAAAGCATGCGTGCAGTGTGCAATAATCAAATCTAGGATATTGCCATATATCATAGCCATCTTGTTGAGTATGAAGGGGGTATCTCATTGTGGTTTTGATTCTGCAATACAATTTTAAAGTTTGTATCACTTAAAATCTAGGATGCAGGGCATTGAAATTGACCCAAAATCTAATACATAGAACCTCTTTAACTTTGTGTGATAATTAGTACAACTCACTTTTGATTCTTCTCTTTTCCAAGCCCTAAATCAATTTGTGTTTCTTGAATGGCTTCTGCTTAAGTGGGGTCAAGTGACTAGCTTTGTCCAATGAGTCATGAATAAAAGTAACGCTGTCACTTCTATGCTAAAGCATTTAATTAATGGTGTGAGACTCTCTAGAACTATTTGTCTGCCTTGAAAACCAACAATTATCAAGATAGTGGCAGCTTTCATAGCCTGAGTTTGGGGATGAGGAGGCATTTAGCAAAACTGACTTGTGATTTATAAGCTATGGGAGTGAGAAACAAACATTTGCTACCAAGAGGTGGTGGCTGTTTGTTACTGCAGCATAGCTGGTAGTATCCTGACTGGTAAAATTGTCTTCACTATGAATTATGTGCTACTTGAGTTCAACAGTTCAATAGTTCAACAAAAATAACTTAAGCCTTAGCTGCCTCCTCTATAACATGGATGTCATAATGTATTTCATACAGTTGCTTGAAGTTAAGCAACACAATGCATTGTTCACTAATGCTTAGTACAATACATGGTACATAGCAGCTTCTTTTTTGTTTGTCTTAAGCCAGAGGGTGTATGCACTCACCAGAGAGAGATGGGGGGAGCATTCCCCCATTGGGGTGTGGCCATTCTGCAATCCCTTTTCCTCCATTTCTCCTCTCTTCAGCATTTGGGACATGCACACACATACACTTAGCATGCTTTTCAAGCCACTAGGGCTGGGATTCAAACAGTGCAGTTGGCCATGTGAGATCTGGCTCCCTCAACCAGTAGGCCATAGGACTAGCCTACATAGCAGGTTTTTTTTTTTTCTTTTTTTTTGGGGGGGGAAGGTTTTTGCCATAGGGTACGTGCGCTCACCAGACAGACAGACAGAGACAGAGAGACAGAAAGCGAGAAATCACCCCCCAGGGGGGATGGCCACGCCACAATCCCTTCTCCTCCATTCTCCTTTTGGGATCTTGGGCACGCACGCACACGAGCCCGGCGTGAGTTTTAAGCCACCGGGTCCGGGACTTGAACCGTGGTCAACTACATGGGAGTCCAGCAACATAGCCATTAGGCTAACTGGTGGTCCCCATAGCAGGTTCTTAGGAAATTATTTTTAATAGAAGGGCAATGAATTGAGGACTATAATGCTGAAGTTAACTTTGTGCAAAAAGTGATAAGCTAGACTTTGAAAAACTAATCCACAAAAACAGAGAAGCAGGGAGAAAAATAATGGCTATTCTTCAGGTAGTTAGTTTGGGTTACACAGCAGCCCTACCTAGAAAACATCCTGTTCATGTATAACTGCATCACATCATTGCAGGGTGAGGTACCTTCTTTTGGATTTTCTTCCCAGAAGAGAATAAATGACCACAGTACTCTGACTCATTTCACAGAATAAGGAACTCACAATCAGGAATGTGATTACATTAAAAACATGCTGGAAAGGGATTTTATGAATTCAAAATTACAAATCACTCTTCAGAATGACAGGCAGAAGGGGAAATGCCAAAACAAGTTCCCTTGAGAACATTTAGAACCAATGTATTTTTCCTTTATTTACATACTTTCCTTGAGACTTAATGAGGCAGGGACCTGTTTTAGCCTGGCAAAAGACAATCAACAGAATTCATTAACACCATGCAAATGTTTCTGTACATGGTGAGCGGATGTGGAATTCAATAAAACAGAAGTCATTACCATACATTGAGCAATGGAGATCAGGAACTCTATTTCCTTTTTCTTGACTTCATCTCTACTTTCTTCTCTTAGGTGCTTCACTGTTCCTCCTGGTTCTTTAGCTAACTTGTTTTCCTCCTCTACACCTTAAATATTGGTATTCTACAGGTCAAGCATCAGCCTTATTCTCTCCTCATGCTACAAAAGCTCCATCAAAGTTCTCATTCTCTGTCATGGTTCTACCTGCTTATGGTGGATAAGTTCTTGAAGATCTTGTTTTTGAGTGCACATTTGCATCTGCCAGATGTCCTACAATATTTATCATGTCTTGTTACTTCTATCTGAAACATTATTCTTTTATCTTCACCAGTCTAACTCCTTCAGATCTCCTAAATTTGACTTCTTCATAAAAGACCCCATATTGCCAAAGCAATCCTATGCAAGAAGAGTGGAATAGGAGGCATCTCAAGATGGTGTTTCTTGAGACTAAGACTATATCAGGTCTACCTGTGTGCAATATCCAAACATCCTACTATTTTACCTTAAGCAATTCAGAGCCTATTGTTTTAAATTATACGTTTGTGGAATTATTTCATTTTTTTCTCTTCCACATTAGACTCTTTACTCTGTGAAAACTAGCAAGGATCAGTTTTGGTTTCCATCATATCCCCAGTTTCTAGCATATGGTAAGCATTCAGTAAAAATCCATTGAATAGATGAATAAATGATTCAAGCTGAACTTAGAATACTCCCCACCCTCTGCTCCTGTACCTATATTCCTGAACATAAGTGCATTCCCAAGTCACCCCCTTATCACAGCTAGAATCAGAGAGCCGTTCTATATCCTATCATCTCCCACACTCCCCCATGTCTAACACTCCTCTTTAATATTTCAAGAATCCACCTCTCCTCTCTCTTTCCCTGCTATTACTGCTTTGTTTAGGTTCTTATCATTTCTCCTGAATTTATTATCATCTGCTAATCCATTGCCATCACTGCAGGCCATTTTCTTAAAATGCAAATTTTACCATTTTACTCTGATGCTTAAAACCCTTCAAAATCCCTATCGCTTTGAAGATAAAACCCAGATTCTTAAACCTGATCTGCTAAATGCTCCACAATCTGACAATCTAGTCTCAATATTCTTTGCCTTACCTCTTTTCATCCTTCCCATCCCCTCTGATCATCCAGAACTCATGGTTCTCAAACCTCCTTCTTGCCTTTTCACTGATTCTCCTTGCCTAGGATGCTCTTTTACAGAGATTCTCTAGCTACCCAATTCTTAGCCCTCCAAAATAAAGCTTAGAGTCCCCCTCCTCTGAGAAATCCTTCCAAGATCTCTCAGACAAAATATATTGCATGCTCCTTTAAACTTCCCTGACACTTTGCAAGAGGCTTAATTATAACCCCAGTGCCTTCAGTGATAATTATTATTGTTATTTGTCCTGAAAGCCTTCATTAACCTGCAAACTCCTGTAGGCAGGGTCCAGCTCTTACTCACCTCTAAATATACTGTAATTCTAGCTCCATATTTACAAATCATTTCTCTGATAATAGACTTGTATCCAGGATATATAAAGAACTCTTAAACTCAATAAAAGGTACAACTATATCCCAATATAAAATGGGACAAAAGATCAAACAGACTCTTCATCAAAGAATATATATATTGGGACCAGCAAGTGGCATACTGGTTACGGTACTGGACTCTCACATGGGAGACTGCAGTTTGAACCCCAGACCTGGCAACTTGATAATCACACCAGGTATGTGTGCAAGAGTTCCCAAAATCCCAGGAGGTGAATGAAAGAGAAGTGATTGTGGTGTGGCCAAAATCCCAGGAGGTGAATGAAAGAGAAGTGATTGTGGTGTGGCCATCCCCCCTGGGGATGATTTCTCATTCCCTCTCACTGTCTCTGTTTCTCTCCAGCGAGAACACATGCCCTATGGCAAAAACCTTGGGAAAAAAAAGAATGTATATATTTAACAAATAAATAATAAAAAGCTGTTCAATATGATTAGTCATTAGGGAAATAAAAATTAAGACCACGATATTACCACACACTTATTCACAGACCTAAAATAATAAACACTAAACTTACCAAGTGTTGTCAAGAATATATCTAGAGAACAGTTTAGTGATATCTTAATAAGTTAAACAAACATTTACCAGATGAGATGGTCATTCTACTCCCACATATTTACCCAATAGAGAAGAAAGCATATGCCTATCCAAAGACTTTCATAGAAGTTTTATTTGTAACAGCCCAAAATCAGAATCAACCTAAATATCTATCAACAGGTTCATGGATAGATTACTGGTGAGTTACCAAAAAGAAAAAAAAAAGGAATATTACTCAGTAATATAAAGAATAAACCCACAATAATATGGATGAATCTCAAAATAATTGTGCTGCGTGAAAGAAGTCAGTCCAAAAAAAGTACATACTATTTTACTTCATTGATATAAAATTCTATAAATTGTCTACTAATCCACAGTGACAGAAGGTATATCAGTTTATTCCTAGAGAATGGGGGTTGGGAAAGGAGGGAGAGATTACAAAAGGTCACAGGGAACTCTTGGGGTGATGGATATATTCATTATTTTGATTGTGGTAATGGTTTCACTGGTGAATACATATGTCAAAATTTGAATTCTACCCCTTAAATATATGACATTTATTATGTCCATTTATCTCAATAAATGTGTTCTTCAAATACCACCTTAGTTTTTAGGTGGTAAAATATCACCTAAAATACCACCTTAGTTTTGGTTGTCAGATACCACCTTGACAACCATGTTGTCAAGGATTAATTTTTCTAATTACAGTATTCTCCTTCACCATAATTTTTCGCTCATTTTACAGACTCACTGAAGCCTACATTCACTTGCACACAAGATACGCACATGTCCATCCACCTAGGCAAAAGAACATTTGGCTAACTTCTCTTACCTCATGCACATTCTGCCTTTCATCCTGCTAGAGGGGAATATAACAATTCTTTTTGGTTACTCTCATTATCTTCTTTACGGTGTCTTGTGTATGACTAGCACCTGGCATAGTGCTTTACAAGTGTTTATCAGCAATGCATGGATAGACTCAGGGAGGTCATAAATCCCTGCATGGAATGCTTTCCCAGATGATTAAAATGAACCTAACCTAGAGTTAGGTCAAGAGGCCAGCTTTAATCCCACATATACAAATGAGCAGTGTTTTTCAGCTACAGGATAATGAGCTTATAAATGAGTGAATGTTGATGATGTGGCTGCAGTTGAGACTGGAGTAAGTGCCTTAAGAAAGTAAAATGGTACTGTCATTAGCAGATGAGAAGATGAGGAAGCCTAGAAAGGAAGGATGAAGTGTAGGGCAGAAACATTTCTGAGAGGAGAAAGTAATACATCAAGCCAGAGGTAAAAAAAATTACCTTTTTCCACTAAATTGGCTGAGAAGAAAACTTCCTTTAATTATATATCTAATAGCCTCTGGCTACCTAAAATGTGGATCCTGGACAACCAGAATCCTGGGCCCAAACTTAGGGTCCAAACTTCCTAAATCAGAATCAGTATTTTAACAAGATTCCCAAGTGATTTTTATACATATTTGATTCAATAAATGCCTATATAACCCTAATATATCCTGTATAAAACAAGGATTATCAGTCCCATTATTCATTTGAGAAAATGAGAACAGGGAAGTAAAATGACTTGACAAGGATCAGTAACTACAAAGGGCAAGAATTAAGATTTTAAGGTAGTCCCCATAGTTCTAAATGTGAAGCACTTCTCCCTTCCACCATGCTTTTCTCTTCTTCTTCTTTTTTTTTTTTTTTTTTTTTTTTTTTTGGAGAGGTTTTTGCTATAGGGCACGTGCGCTTGCCAGACGGACAGAGAGATAGAAAGCGAGAAATCACCCCCCAGGGGGGATAGCCACGCGCAATCCCTTCTCCTCCATTCTCCTCTCAGGATCTTGGGCACACACATGCACACGCACGCGGCGTGAGTTTTAAGCTACCGGGTCCAGGACGCGAACCGCGGTCGACTACGTGGGAGTCCAGCGACATAGCCATTACGCTAACTGCTGGTCCCCACCACCATGCTTTTCTATATATGAAATGTCAATAGTTCTGGCCATAACCTTCCAACCTCATCCATTTACTGGTTGCTGACACTTAAACTCTTACTCTCAGACATATATGACTTACATTAAACATTGCCCATCGCTCAAAATATTTTAAGCACCAATATCCCTGGGGAGAGTGACTTAATAGATCTCTTAAACCTTAGCATTTCAGACTTGGACCAGATTGTTGCCTTTACCCGTCGATAGGAGGAACAAGGCAGTTTGAGGTCCACATTGCACTTTGGGGTGAGAGAGAACAAGAGACAGGCATCCTCCACAGGATCTTCATGCCATGATCCTACCTCAAGCCCTACAGCCAGTCAGGATCATGGCATGCCCAGTATGTTGAAGCAGACCCAGGACACCAACCCAGAGCCTTCCCACATGGTCTTCAGTATCATACTGCCTGTGCCATCATGACTAGGCCTCTAGACTTTTCTTATAACCAGGCCTTGACTAGTCTCCATCTTCTTGTCTTCTGTTACAGGTTCTCAACAAATATAGGTGAATCATTATTAGTTTGAGCTAAATTCTAAAGAGTATAACGTCTTAGTGTTGATGTTACTATAATTTTTTATAAATTATTTATTAAAGAAAGAATAAAACTGTTACTACTATCTTCCAAAATTCAATATAAATGATTTTTTAATAATTCAAATGTTGGATTATTCATATCCACTTGACCTTCTCCAGTAGCAGAAATCTTTGAGAGTTGGTGGTTTGCAGGTATTTGAAGAAGCCATTATGTAAATGAAAACATCATGTGCACTCAGATATTTGTTTTAGTCATTATGGCAGACACAAAAAAGCTTAATGTATCCTTTCAAAAAATTTACCTTTTTTTTTTTTAAGGAAAATGAGCTATATGTATGTTTCTCATTTAATAACAGTGAAATGTTCAAAAGTCTCAATCACAATCTAATATCAATAGCAATTCAGAGAAGGAACACAATATCTCATTGGAGTAAGTGATCTAGAGAGGTCTGGTGAAGCAGATGGATTTTAAGCAACAGTTTAAAGGATTAGTAGAATTAAATTAAGGAGCAATGAAATGGAGAGCATATAGGATTGGGTAGAACTACCTGGAAGATTAAATAATCTGTTCTAGAAAATGTCTTTATGCAGAAACAAACTAGCATTATTATTGGGCTTAGTCTGGAGTTGAGCCTTGAGTGAACGGAGAATATTGGTGACTCATTTTGAACTTTGTGACCCCTAGCCTAAGGGGAAGCATCATTAAATGGGACTGGAATTGTTGCCAAATTCTTCTGGTAGTATAGTTTAACATTTCAGAGGAAGCAACAGCTATTATTGTCTGCTTAGCAGGCTCTCCTGGGGTCATTGTGGGACTAGGTTTCAGGGTACATCAGATGAAATATCAGCTTTGGATAAACACTACCTGCCATCACCTAGTCTCACTCCACTAGGTCCCTGAAGGGTTTTTCCTTTATGGCTTAAAAGTGAAACATGTAGGCAGAAATATGAAGCGGTGGATCAAGCTCGATGTCTCTTCAGGGACACTGCTTGGAGCTGCCCTCTAGAGGAACCAAGAGGAGCCACCATTATTGCTGTTAGAGCAGCTTAATAATGCAAGAGCCCTTATAGAAGGGGAGGGGGGGAGATTATGGAGCACCTACCATGTGGGAGATAGATGGTGTATGTGTGTGTGTGTGTGTGTGTGTGTGTGTGTACACAATCATGTTAAATCTCTTTAAAAATCTCTGAGATGGGGACCAGCAGTTGGCGTAATGGCTGTGTTGCTGAACTCCCATGTAGTTGACCGTGGTTCGAGACCCGGAACTGGTGGCTTAAAATCATGCTGGGTGCATGTGCATGCATGCCCAAGATCCCAAGAGGAGAATGGAGGAGAAGGGATTGTGGCGTGGCCATCTCCCCTGGAGGGTGATTTCTGGCTTTCTGTCTCTCTGTCTCTCTCTGTCTTCCTGGCGAGCACATGCGCCCTATAGCAAAATCCTCTCCAAAAAAAATAATAAATCTCTGAGATGATGTTTAATTTTACAGATGAAGAGAAGCCTCAATAAGTTAACCAGTAGCCTTGCCAATATAAGATTTAATATTAATGGGGTCAGCAGGTGGCATGGTGGTTAAAAGCACTGGATTCCCACATGGCTAACTGCGGTTCAAGTTCTGGACCTGACAGCTTGTTTTCTCACTTTTCCTCTCTCTCTCTCTCTCTCTCTCTCTCTCTCTCTCTCTCTCTCTCTCTCTCTCTTTCATCAAATTAAAAAATAATAATAACCAATGGAATTAAATAAATGATTCTTCTATGAAAAGATTTCATATTAGTAACATAACCACTCTATTCTTAATTAATAAATTGACTCATCGAGAGAGGAAAGAGTAATATTTACATTGTGGAATAACTAAAGGAAACTAACATGCATTACCTCACATAGTTATCATTTTTGTGGTGAAAACACTAACATTATGTTATACACAATAATACATACACTTTTGTTAATTTAAAAATAAAATAGTTTTATGGGATCAGCAGATGGAGTAATGGTTACATCATTGGACTCCCACATAGTTGAACGTGGTTCAAGTCCCAGACCCAGCGGCTTCAAACTTACACTGGGTGCATGCCCAAAATCCCGAGAGGAGAATAGAGGAGAAGTGATTGTGGTGTGGCCCTCCCTTCTCGGGGTGGGTGGTGATTTCTTGCTTTCTGTCTCTCTGTCACTCTCTCTGTCTCTCTGCTGAGCACATGAGCCCTGTAACAAAATTTTCTCTATAAAAAAATAATAAAATAAAATAATAAAAAATTGTTTCAAAATGAAAGAAAAGAGATGAGAGATCTCAGGAAGGTCATCTGCCTCTCTCTGGGCATAGCCAATGTACTCGAGACTCCAGAACTTGATAGAAGAGAAAAAGACAACACAAGTCTGAGACCTGACAGTAATTGAAGTATTAGAAGAAAGAAACCTTAAGGGAACCCCAAATCTAGAAGGATAGAGAGCTTGATTAAGTACAGCTTCACAAGAACACCCTCAGTCTTCACAACAATATGAATCATAGCTCACCCCAGAAGACAGTGAGAAATGTCCTCTATTATTGCTGAAATATCAGAGGGAAGGCTACCCATGGGGAGACTACATAGGAAGGGTTAGTTGAGCCTTTCAGCCAAAGAGAAAAAAACTCTGACAGTAAACGGCCTTCAAATTCCCAGTGCAAGACGTAGCTTTACAAAGAGAATCCCATATATGAACTTAGTAGAAACACATTGCATAGTATTCAGAAAGCATACTTAAATGGTTCTTCTCCTAAATGAATTATATATGTGACTGACAAGAGAACAACGCCATGAAGGAAGGAAGGAAAGAAGGAAAGAAGGAAGGGAGGAAAAGAGGTCACTTCCTCATCTGTTTTAGAATAAAGGCCAGGATTTTATTTTATCCAAGTAGTAAGTGATACTGTGCATATCAAAGGTCTAGGACAATCTCTATCTCATTACCTGCTTTTAAAGATTACCCCAATGAGACCTGAAACTCACCCACTGGTGCTACATTTTACTCTTTAGTTCTGTTCACAACATGGGAACATGATTGGAAAGCATATGCTGGAGCTAATTTGCAATTATGTCTAAATTGTTTGAGTATGTTTTCTTATTTAAATGTTTTCTGACAACAAGACAGCGATAAGAAACATTGCACACCTATCTGGAACAGCAACTAGGTTCATACTAGAATTTACAAGCCATCCCATGATCCCCATTTTTAAGAGAAGTGACCATCTTTTCCTTCTTAATGGAAAGAAGGGACCTCTCACAGGAATACATATTTATTATGTAAAAAGTATACCTATTTGATATAATCTTTTTAAAAGATAATTTTACCCATCATTATTATTTTCTTTTTAAAAAATTTGAACAGTGAGAGACAGGAGTGAGGGGAGTGAGAAAGCAAGCCACCAGGTCTGGGACTATGTGGTTCTCTATGTGGGAGCCCAGAACCTTAACCACCGTGCCTCCTGCCAGCCTCATATTTGCGTGTCATTTGCGTGTCATCCTTGCGCAGGGGCCATGCTAATCTTCTCTGTATCGTTCCAATTTTAGTGTATGTGCTGCCGAAGCGAGCACAGCCTCATATTTGATATAATCTTTGGCTTATACCTTTTGTCTCAGAAAGGAGAAGGGAAAAAAAAGGAAAGTAAAAAAGTTCAGATAGAAAATTCAATGCAATGTCAAGACACTAGAAAATGAAGAAATTAATCTGAGAATGTTTAAAACAACAATGATGGAAATATTTTCTTTTAAATAATTTCAGACTTACAGAAGAGTTGCAAAGATATTGGGCATCAGAAAAGTCATGACGCATTTTTTGTTTTCCGACAACTCAATAGTACATAAAGTTCCTGAATATTCCTCACCTGGCTTCCCTAATGTTAGCATCTTTTTTTAAAGATTTATTTATTTATTTATTCATTCATTCCATTTATTTATTTATTTCCATTTGTTGTTGTTGTTGTTGTTATTATTATTGTTATTGTTATTTAATTTGACCAGATAGAGATAGAGAGAAAGAAAAAGGGAAAGCGAGAAAGCAAGCCACCAGGTCTGAGACTCGAACCACAGTCAGCCATGTGGGAATCCAGAGACTTAAACAACCACACCACCTGCCGGCCCCCTAAAGTTAGCATCTTACATGAGCATATGAGAAAGCTTGCAATGCTAAGTTGGCCTGAAGCCTTTGAATCAGTTGGTTATAAAGCAAAAGTCTTCATAAAATAGAACAGTGAGATTAAGGACAAATATAATCTGAAATTTTTGAAAGAACATAATCAATATTTATAAAATTTAACTTTCAGTAACACAGTTTTATTATAACTTACCCTTTTAGATGATCAATAGACAGTTATGTTTTCTGAAAAAAAGGAAAAATCTCTTCATTTTGGTTAAATCCTAACATAGCATAAGCTATAGATTATTAGCCAGACATGCCCACTTTATAACAGCAACACAGCCAAATGAACGCAGCAGGTTTGCTACTTCTTTTGGATAGTGAAGTATCTCTTAAAACTGTAAGTCTGAAAGTCTGAAAAAATAAATATTTATTGAAATTTAAGCCAACATTTAAAGGCTGATTCACTGAAGCATTTCTTTCAATTATTTAATTAGATCATTTTCTTCCCTGATAGAAAAAGTGAAGGTGATAATGCATGAAAGGTGCATAGACTGGAAGGTCAGAATGTCAAGGTCAAAACTTGACTGAGGGAAGTTTCTTGGCCCCGTAATCTTCAATCATTTCCTTCCTATCTCTTAAACATAACCCTCCCTGGTAATTCTGAGCCATAATGACTTTGGAGTTTGTATGTTATATTTCCAAAAGGTGATAATGGTACTTTATGCAGGTAGCATTAGACTTGGCTTCCCTTTAATTGACTTCCCTGACAAATTTGACAGACTAGGCATTGTAATGTAGGATATCAACTATCTTGTGCTTCCCAGTGATGGTCATGTCAGTAGCTAACTGCAGGGAGGGCTTGGTTGTATACCTTTACTAGTTTTCCTATAACTGGATTACATTGTGTATAATGTACATTTTTTTTGAGAGGTTTTCACTATAGGGCGCGTGCACTCGCCACACAGACAGAGAAACATAGAGACAGAAAGCGAGAAATCACCCCTCAGGGGGGATGGTCACGCCGCAATCCCTTCTCCTCCATTCTCCTCTTGGGATCTTGGGCACGCACGCACACGCGCCCGGCGTGAGTTCTAAGACACTGGGTCCGGGACGCAAACCTCAGTAGACTACGTGGGAGTCCAGCGACATAGCCATTACGCTAACTGCTGGTTCCCATAATGTACATTTTTGCAGCATTCTGTTGTAGTTTCAGTTTCCCCCAAGCAGAGTGTGAAGCAAAGATTTGTATGTGGAAATGATCCTAAGAAGCAAGAATAAGGAAGTAGCAGGGAGACAGGGAGGAAGAAAACCAATCTAACAATGAGCTGCCCAAATTACTCCCATAGGCAGTGAAGTTTGATTGCATTGGGATCTTTTCTGAGAAACATAAATGCCTCCAAGTTTGTCCACCTATGTTTAGAAGGTTGCTCCCTGGGATGTTGACTTTCCTGAATTAATGACCCATATTGGCACCATAAGGTCAGAAAATACCGTAAGAAAAATAAAGATATGAATGTTCACTTGGGTGAAGCAGCATGAACAGTGGTAACTGGGCTTGTAAAGAACTGTCCGCTTCAGGCCGGCAGGTGGCGTGATGGTTGGGTGTGCTGGCTTCCCATGTGGCCGAACACAGTTTGAGTCCCAGACCTGACAGCTTGCTTTCTTGCTTTCCCTTTCTCTCTCTGTCTGTCTCTGGTCAAATTAAAAATAATGATGGAACCAGCAGTTAGCGTAATGGCTATGTCGCTGGACTCCCACGTAGTCGACCGCGGTTCGCGTCTCGGACCCGGTGGCTTACAACTCACGCCGGGCGCGTGTGCGTGCGTGCCCAAGATCCCGAGAGGAGAATGGAGGAGAAGGGATTGCGGCGTGACCATCCCCCCTGGGGGGTGATTTCTCACTTTCTGTCTCTATGTCTCTCTCTGTCTGTCTGGCGAGCGCACACGCCCTATAGCGAAAAACCTCTCCAAAAAAAAAAAAAATGATAACAAATGGAATTAAATAAATCTTAAAAAAAAAAAAAAAGGAACTGCCCACTTCACTCAGCTGGAAGTGAAATCAGAAGTGGGCTGAGAGGATATGATGCAGACATCTCTTACCTACAGGACCCTAGCCTACAAATGTTTTTGGAACCAAGGCCTTCTAGGGAAAATGGCTCTAAGGATTGAGCCTCTCAGACAAGGAAAAGCTTTATTTTTCTTAACCTTTGATTTTGGATAAAAATCTTGTTCCCATCATTAAAAGAAGGTTCAATAAGGCATTGTCTTAAACAGCTATTCTCTGAATATTTCCATTTGAGGAATAAATGGTAAATAAACTTCTCTGGTCAGGACCACATGGTTGAGAGGAACCGAAATATATTTTTGCTCTGGTTTAACAGTGTTTATCATGCACAGTAATGATGACCCAAATGATGACAGATGAAGATGGTCAGTCCATGCTTTTGCACTTCTATTACCAGTAGCCATTTCTCTTTCTCTTCTCTCTTCACTATCTGCCCTTATCCCTTCCCTCTGAATTTCTCATTAGTATTTATTGATGATTTTTTAAACATTCTTTTAAAATAACCAGATGACTAAGTCTTAGCCTACCTATGGGACATCCCAGATTAAAAGAAAAAAAGAAAAATCATGATAACCATTACTAAGGGGGCAAGTAGAATCTTAATCAGGAAAACCTTGAACAATCCTGATGATGGTTTGAATAAATGTAAGAAAGGAGTGACCAGGTTTGGATCTGTTAATAGCAGGGAGGGGTAGAAAGGTCCAGGGTATCAGAAAAACAACTGTAGGGTGAAGCTGCTGCTTTCGGCATTACATTTACAGAAGTCCAAACGTTGCCCAAGCCTACCAGAGGCACGTGATAACAATCCATCATTCAAAAAGCAACCCATTGAAGAGGCATCACATTTGGCCTATGGCCTATGGGAAGACTGTGTTCTCCAGCATTTCATTTTAGCCTCCTGGGTTACATGGAACAGTTTCCAATGGAGACTCAGCTACAAGACTGGGTCTGCTCCCCTCTCTTTCCAAAAATGATTCACTCTCCAATTTGTTTGAGTCTAATTCCTGTATAAAGGAATGCGTGGTCTTCCCAAACAATGTGAAAATGTGTTAAAAATTTAAATATATGCCTTTGGGATTTTCTTTTTTAAGTAGTAATGGATAAAATAAGCTTGCATTCTACTGGCTGTTTTCATGAAAATTCAGAACAGCGCTTTCTCTCATCTACTCCTACCTCTCCCCAGGGATTCTCCCTTTGATATCTAGCTTTTCACTAATAAAATACATTAGCTAGTATGGTATTCTCAAAGGCTATTTATAAAGCTCCAGCATGCCAATAAAAACCTATACCCACCAGCTTCGTTGTGATACATTGTAAAAGAGGTACTAGTTGAAGGCTTCAACTGGTTCTATAACCAGTTGCTCCTTTACTTCAGGGGAAAGATCCAATGAACCTGAATTCCTTACGAAAGCTTGAAAATGGACTCGATAGCTAGCTTTACTCATTACATTCACCTAAAGGGCAAGTATTAACCATAAGCAACAATTCTAACCTGAAACATGATAGCCTAAGGTGCATTGCCAGTGAAAATTACAATTACAGGGCCGGCCTGTGGTGTGGTAGTGTAGGCAGTTGCATCCCACATGGCTGACTGCACGGTTCCAGTCTCAGGCCCACCAACTTGAGAAACACGCCTGGCTCATGTGTGTGCACGCCCCACATCCTGATAGGTTAAAGAAATGGAGAAGGGATTGTGGCATGACTATTCCCCATAGGGGGTGCTTTCTCACTCTTACTCTCTCTCTCTTACTCTCCCTCCCTCCCTGCTACCCTCCCTTCCTCTCCCTCTCCCCCTCCCTCCCTCTCTCTCTCTCTCTCTCTCCCTCCCCTCTCTCTCTCCAGTGAGCACACAGACCTTCTGGCAAATTAACAAGAAAAAAGAAGAAAGAACAGAATTATAGCCTCTAGGAGTCGAAAGAAACTCAAACTACTGTAAATGAATCTAACCAAGTTAATTATAGCCACACACGGCAGAATGATGTTCTGGTCAATAGTGGGCCATATTATACAAGTGGTAACCATCTTAATGTCACAGAGCAATGCATTACTCATGTGATTGCCATGATGCTGATGTAAACAAATCTACTACGCTGCCAGTTATATAAAGGTATAGCATAAACAATTATGTATACTACATAATATTGGGTTGTCAGAAAAATCATGGTGCATTTTTGTATAGAAAACTAGAAAAATTATGTCATGACTTTACTGACAACCCAATACTTGATAATGATCATTAACAACAGCTGTTACTGGTTTATGTACTTACTATACTATAGTTTTTATTATTTTAGAGTTTACTCTTGTTTATTTAAAAAAAAAAAAAAAGTTTACTGTAGGGCTAGACAGTTGTGTGGTTGTTAAGGCAGGTGGATCCCACATGGCCGACTGCATGACTGGAATCCCAGACCCAGAACCTTGGCAAACATGCTGGGCACATGTGCGTAGGTGCCCAAAATCCTGAGAGGAGAATGGAGGAGAAGGGATTACGGTATGACCATTCCTCCTGGGAGTGCTTCTCTGGTGAGCGCATGCACCCTTTGGCAAATTAATGAAACAAAATGTTTACTGTAAAGCAGTATGCTTTGTTATGCTGGCAGTCACCTCATTCATCTCATGTTCACTCTACCTCTCATTTGCATCATTTTCTCTTGTGTTTGATTCAACCTTATATTATTCCATTTATCATGGCAGCAAAACACAATAAAAATATACTGCTGATGTTGCCAGGGAGAGGCCAGATGATTGACTGGAAATGAAATTACAAGTGATTAAGGACCATGAAGGTAGAAAATCACTGATGGTTATTGCTTGCCATTTAGGCATGTCCCATTCCACCATGGTTATTGTACAATCTCAAAGAACAAGAACAAAGTGAACAAAGTGACAGAATCTTTTAAGGAATCTGCTTCACTGACAGTAATAACACTAACAAAAATTGGAGAAAGGCCAGTATCAGATATGGAAAAACGTAATGACCTGAATTTAAGACCAGACACAGAACTATCCCTGTCAGCACCATGACAACCGTGGTCAAAGCAAAAATTTTGTGACATTGAAAGAAAAGGCTGGATCCGACTATGATGTCGAACTTACAGCTAGCTCTGAGCAGTTTAAACAATTCAAAAAATATTATTGATTATATAATGTGAAAATGAGTGGCAAGGCTGATGTGAAACCAGATGAAAAATTTTTGGAAACCCTTGGTAACTGACTGTAGAAAAAAATTACTTGCTAAAACAAATCTTCAGTAGTGGGGCCAGCAGGTGGCATGGTGGTTATGGTGCTAGATACTCCCACATGTTTGACCACAGTTCAAGTCCTGGACCTGGTGGCTTGCTTTCTCACTTTCTTTCTCTCTGTGTCTCTCTCTGGTCTAATTAAAATAAATGAATGAATAAATAAAATTAAATAATTTTTTAAATCTTCAGTAATATGCTATACCATCTAGGTTAGTGTGAGTATACTCTATGGTGCTTGTACACTGATGAAATAGCCTAACAATGCATTTTTCAGAATATATCCCCATCATTAAGCAATGAATTACTGTACATAAACTTTACTGGGCTAAACCTAGAAGTTTATAGATGAGGAAGAGAAGATGTACCATCAGACATGCAAAAACTTAGGGAATTCTGCAATAGGGAAACTTAATGACTTCAAGCAAAAATATGGAGTTATTTTGTTTCCCCCAAAAGAATTTCTCTTTGAAAAAGTAGCCTATACAAATCACTGAATTCCCTATTATACAAACTGCTCCAATAGATCTCTCATATGGTGAGGTCAGTAAAAAGTTTGTGTGTATTGTCCTTTTAGATATTTCTCCTTGCTCAAGTGGACAGAAGGGATGTGAAATTAATGTATACTGTTTAAGAAGTAGTTTTCCTACTTGCCTACCCTATTTATTATTATTCTTTTTTTAGGTTTTTGCCATAGGGTAGTTGTGCTCACCAGAGAGACAGAAAGAGAGAGAGAGGGAAAATGAGAAATCACCCCCAGGTGGGATGGCCATATCACAACCCCTTCTCTTTCATTCTCCTCTCAAGATTTTGGGCATGTGTGCACGCACACCTGGCATGATTTTTGAGCTGACAGGTCCAGGAGTCAAACTGCAGTTGGCCATGTGACAATCCAGTGCTTTAACCACCACGCCACCTGCTGGCTCCACCCACCCCTCTTTATTAGCCCATTTTTGAATAATCAGTGCTTCTGCATGAACAAGAAGGGTATGTATACTAATGATTTGGCTTCTGGACATAGGTAAGTGGAGAATGTAGCATTGTTTGATTGGCTAACATGTAGTGTTAGGAGAATAGAAAGATGGATCAAAAATTGACAGGCTTATTGGCAGTAAAACAGTGACTATGGGGCCAGCCCATTAGTGCAATGATAACACAATACTCTGCAATGCTGAGACCATATGGAAAGGTCTTGGGTTCAATCTTCAAGTCTCCCTGTGTGTAACAGGCATGCATGCACGTGCTCATGGTCCTCACTGGTTCATCTAGGAGTTGGATCATGGCATGAGGACTCTGTTGGGGATGCCTCCCCTCTGTGTCTCACTCTCTCATGGAAGAAATAAAGGGGTGTTTTTTAAGTGACTATAATACTAATTTGTGGTAGTATTATAAATATTTGGTTCTACAGAAATGACCCCATGCTCCTTTCGCAGTTTGTTTCTGGATGATGTATCATTTCGTTCTCTTCTTGAAGCTGGTTTTCACTTAAGATAGCCACTAAAATGCCTACTTATAGTATTTTTCAAAAACTAATGCACATGCACATGCTTTTTGGACACAAATTTTATTATCTTGACTATTCATGAGTGTGCTGTTGAGTATCTGTGTGCCTGTGCTCATTTGTGTTAGAATGTATGCATCTTTCCATTTCCTGGAATGCAACTTTATTTCTACTAGTTAAAGTAATCAAGTGACCGAATTCTAGTAAAGTGCAACTCTGTTTTTATCTTACTGTATTGTACTCATTTGAGACAATTTTGTTTTAGTGTATGAATTTTTGTGACTTAGTAGTAACTAGTGCTTTATAATGTTTATATTTATTTTGAAAATTTCAGTCACATAAAAAGGTATTAAGATAACATAACAAACACTCAGTTGAAGAATGAAAGGTCCCTGTTCATGCTTCTTAGATCAAACTTCACACCTCTCTATAGTTAGATCCAGCCTAGAAGTTGGTGGATTTCTTTGGAGTTTTATTATTTATGTCTGCTTCCTTGAATATTACCTAATGTCTTAATTTTTTTTATAAATGGCATACTCTTCGTCTGCCTCTGAGCCATCTTTCCCTTTTCAGTATTAAATTTAGATTTTCATCCATATGGATAGCTAGAGCTCTGGGCCAGTGGATTTTTCACTGCTATATATTATTTGATTGGACAACTAAGCAACAATTAAACATTCCCTTGATGATTGACATGAGAGTTCTTCCTAAGTTTTGCTATCACAACATTGCTTCTAATAGTGGTATTGTATTTGTGACTACAGTGCATGTGTATCCAGACTATAGACCCAGGAGTAGAATTTCTGGGTAATAAGAAAGGTATAAGATTGATAGGTATTGCCACATTTATCAATAAGGCTTTATAAAAATTTATATTCTTAACATCGGTATATCCCCACCATAACTATTGTGAACAGGTTTTACTTTGCATTTTTTGATTACTAATAAATTTGAGAAAACTTTATACATGTACATATGTGTATATATGTGTGTGTGCATATATACATGTGTATATACATATGTATATATGCACACACACATGTATCACATCTGTATTTTCTATCTGAGACTTATTTGTTTCTATCTTCTCCCCATTTTCCTATGGTGTCATTTTTCTTCACGAGTAATTCATATGGGAGCAGGGAATTCAAGTGGGCCACTTGCCTATGGTGTAGGCTTGCCAGTTCTGCTTAAGTTTGAGGGTAGAACAAACTGTGTAAATGCAAGGTGATGATTTGCTGCTACTAGAGGCTAAGCAAGAAAGCTGCCCAGACTCCAGACCCTTCTCTGATGAGAAGAAAAGCCATCTGCCATGGGGTGGAAGTAAGGGGTCAGCGTATATGAGGAGTCTTCACAAAGTTCACAGAAAATGCATATTATGAAAAAATTATGTATAGATATCAAAATTTTTTGCACTAAAATTAATTTGTAATTTAATCCCATTTTCCATGAACTCTTAATGTCCTCTTTATATGTCCTCTTGGCAGCAATCATGACAGCAAAATTTCCCTAGGATGATGCCTTGAATGTTATTTGAACCATAGCCTTATCTTTTAAATATTACATGGTCTCTGATAGGGATTTCCTTTTATTTTCTTGCATTATTATTTGTTTTAGAGAGAGATTTTTGCTATAGGGCATGTGGACTCACCAGAGAGACAGAAAGTGAGAAATCACCCCCAAGGGGGGATGGCCACATCACAATCCCCTCTCCTCCATTCTACTTCCAGGATATGGGGCACGCATGCACACGTGCCTGGTTTGAGTTTTAAGTTGCCTAGTCGGGACTCAAACTGTGGTCCACTACGTGGGAGTCCAGCAACACAACCATTACGCCATCTGCTTGTCACCCTCTGATAGATAATTTTTTAAAATAACATCCCGACCCAACTGCTTAGTTCTCTGAGTATACAGAGAGGAAATTGGAGAGAACATGCAAGTAGTAATTTTTAACATATCGAGTTGAATGAGATATAATCAAGCAACATATAAACAGCTCTGTAGTTGGAAAAGAGAGTTCACGCAAGAAAAGTAAGCTTCAGAAAAATGTTCGAGGCACAGCTGCAATGCCACAGGCAGTAGGGGCACTTCTGTGTAATGCTGAAAGTCATGTGGGAAGGCTCTGGGTTCACTTCTTGGGTCTGTCTGAACATGTGTGTGCACCAAAGGTGTGCCTGTGATCCTGGCTGGCTCCAGGGCTGGGGAAAGGATCATGGCATGAAAACCTTGTTAGGAGCGCCTCTCTCTCTCTCTCTCTCTTTCTCTCACTCAATAAACAAATAAAAGTTAAAATTTTTAAAGAAAAGTAAAGATAACTTGTTGTGAAAGTACATGTTACTTACCATATTCTGTGACTTACCTAAGGACCTCTTCCCATACCACCCCTTCACTCTCTGCCTCTAGGGTACTTTAACCAGACAATCCAGCTTAGTAGAACAGTGTCTAAAGTGAGAGTAAGTAATGCTGAGTTTAGTCTGAATAGCTTACCTATGAATAAAGAGCAGAAATAGTGCTACTTTGGCCACTCAGAGTCATTTTTATAACTTATTTTTTTGTTCTTAGCTATGTTTCTGATAGGTGACAACTTGGAAACTGAAAAACATGAGAGTTTTTTTTCTTTGTATAAATGTCAGTAGACTCTAACAGTTTAATCTCCAAAAATAAGCATTAGTCTAGAAAAGTACTAGAGAAAGATTTTTCCCCCGCCCCAACAAGCCAAGGGCGGTGGATATATTAAGGCTGTTATTATTATTATTTTTTTACAAATTCAAAGAGAAAAATAAATAGGTTCGTATCTAGATGTTTTACTGTATATGGCCTTAAAATTTACATTCCAAAGTGATGTGGCATGATGCACATTACAATTTATCAATGACTTATAATACCCAAATTATAATTATGCATAAAGATTTGAATCTCAGAATATCTGTCCAGTAAAATATATTTAAAAGGCAGCTAGGTCATGTGGGTAGTTTTAAATGACTATATCAACCAAGATTTAGCCAGATGCTAGTACTAATAATATGTGTCTGGTTACAGGGTCAGTTCTCACGTTAGGAAGAAGAAAATGCCATCTTACGTTAGTCCTACCCCCGTTTCTCTTTGTAAAATTTATTTTGTCTTTTCTGTCTTTCTTTTGAAGTTATCTGTATCTTCAGGCTGTCCCAAATCTTCCACCTCTTCCCCATCAAAGTTTTGAATCATTCATTGAAGCTGAGATAATATGAAAGTGGTCTGAACTAATTCGCACTAACATGAGAATCATTCCTTAATCTTTCTAAAGGAATTCAAATTCTTAAAACATAGCTTTGATAACCTAATTGAATCTTCATTATCATTCTTCAGGCACATTACCTGAGTAGAAAATTCAGTCAATTTTTGGCAAGATATTTAGAGTGAAGGGAAAATACTTAGAGTCATCACTACCTTGGAAATTGCTTCTCATAATCTATTCCCTCACACTAATAGAGACTTTAAAAATTCTCTAACAACATCTATTTCCCATACAGTAGTAGCTGTATTTACAGAGAGCTTTTAAATGGGCATAGTTTTGTATCAAAGACTAGCACATTAGTGCTTCTTCTAGAAGATAAAAGATAATTGCTTTTGAAATGGTTGTATTTTGTTTATTTTTATCTTTTGCAATTAATCTTTTGGCTTTATTTTTTTAATCTTCCTGATGGACTTGATGAGGAAGGATAATTAGTAGATTCTTAAAAGAAAAAACCTCATTCTCTGTGCTCCCTCTCATTCTGTTTCAAATAAATAAGTAGGAAGGATGAAAGTAAAGAAGCAAAGACAACCTACATATTAGAAGTAATTATTTATCCTGAATCTTGAAAGCTTTAAAAAGAGGCTTCCTGGGACCAGCAGGTGTCATGGTGGTTGAGGTGCTGGATCTCATATAGCAGACTCCACAGTTCGGGTCCTGGACCTGGCGGCTTGAAAAACACACTGTGTGCATTCATGCCCAGAATCCCAAGAGGAGAATGGAGGAGAAGGAATTGTGGTATGGCCATGCCTCCAGGGAGTGATTTCTCACTTTCCTTCCCTCTCTCTCTCTCTTTGTCTCTCTCTGGCGAGTACATGAGCCCTATGCCAAATCTTAAAAAAAAAAAAAAAAAAAAAAAAAAAGAAAGAAAGAAAAAAGAAAAGAAAAGAAAAGAAAAGAAAAGCTTGTTTCTGTGTCCTGCAGTAAAAGTGAATATTAGCATAAAAGCATTTATCTGGAAAAGCAGTGAAAGATTAACCTTCAAGTTAGAAAAAAAAATAGAATCAAGTATCATATGGTCATAAAAACATACTGGGCAAAATTACAAATTCTGGTCTTCTAGTCAATGAACATCTGATTCTTGAAATAAATAGTTTTAGTGATAGCAATGGGAGCAGTATCTTGACACGATGGTTGTGAAATCTAAATTATATTATTGATTCGTAGTCTGGCGATTCTATGCTTATTCTGTGATAGATGACAAGGTGACTTGCTCTTTGACAACAAGGCTAAGCCTTCTCTAAGTCCTGCTGGAGATCACTGATCCAAAAGAAATAGAAAATTATTCTTGTTCACCTTTTAAAGATTCCTTTGTCTCACCCACACATTCTCATTGATTGAATCCTATTATTACGCTTGCACCACGGTCCTGTAAACCTGCTTCTCTTTCTGCCTTCTGGTCTGCTTGGCTCTGGGACTTCATAGAATGAGGCCCAATTGAAAGGGGGATGTGACTTTCTCCTTCACTTTTGCCTTTACTTCTCAAAAAGCAGAATTATCCCAATAAACCACCTATTTTTTAAATGAGAAACTTTTCCTTTAAGGTGCTGTCCTCTTCTTAAAACTCACGGCAGCAATCTGATGTTAAGGAAAGGTTTAGTCAGTGAACCCCATTCATAAATGGAGTATTTAAATCGTTCACTTATTTGTTTACAGCAATTTATTAAGCCCCTCGTGTATGCCACTAGATTAATTGCTAGGGCAAAAGTAGTGAACAAGATAACTAAAGTCACTTCTTATGAAATTTAACACCAAGTCAGAAAGATTTTTAATCATAATCACAAACTGAGGAGTTCATAAAGTAGGAGGTACACATATGCCATCAGAGTGTACATAGGGATATCCCAAAGGTCTTTTGGAAGAAATTTTATTTAAGCAGAAGCCAGACAATTTAGTAAGAATTGGAAATGTTAAAAGTAGAGAGAAGTTATACAGAAAGAATAGCTTATATGAATACACTGAGCTGAGAGAATATTATCTATTTGCAGAAGAACAGCCTGTTATAGCCAATATGTAGAGGATGAGGTCGTGAGTGCTAAGGGGTGAAGCTTTAGAGATAGGCATACTTCACAACATAGGCCACCATGTAGTCATGCCAAAGATTTGATCTTTTTCCTAAGGGTCTGACGTGTTTTTAAGTTGTAGAGTGACATTTGTACTTCAAAATTATCTCCCTGGCTGGATTATAAAAATAGATCTGAGAACTGCAAGACTGGATGCAAGAAATCCAGTTATGAAGTTATTACAAACCTCTGGTTCCAGCAACATGGCAGACTGAAAAGAAAAAAAACAACTTGCTAAAAATATCTAAGCATTCTGAAATGAAAAAATAGTTTAAGTATGTGTGATCATAAGAAAGACAGATGACATAAATGAAGAAAGAGCTAAAATCTCAGAAGCTAGCAAGTGGGTCAGACCTATAGCTGCTTGAGGGAGTTTATATGAGTTATTTGCAAGGTTGGTTTTTAATGTCTAAGTAGGGATAAAGGTGTTGTCCTGAGCCTGAATAAGGTGTGAACTTGGAACTAAGATCCCAAAGGGCTTCAACCTCACTGAAAAGGTGAAACAGGTAAAGATCCACCTATCAGCAGGACAGAAGAAGAAACTTTGTTTTAGTCTTTTTTAAGCTGATCTTAAGAAGGGTTACACTCATCTGAAAGTTTTAACCTCTAAGCCTTCACCTCACACAGGTTTGGGGTTCATATTTATACTACCAATGTAGACCAAGAACACCCAAGAAATGAAACACAAAATTCATCTGTAAAAATGTTCTCATAACCCATACCACAAGGAATACTTATGGAAGAACAAAGCCTGTTAAAAACAGTCTCTGGGGTTAGGAGGTAGTTAAGGTGCTGGAATCTCACATGTCCAACCACCAGAGAGAGAGAGAGAGAGAGAAGCACCTTCCACAGGGTCTGGTCATGCCACTATCCTCCCTTCCAGTCCCTACAGGCCAGCAGATCCTGGAAATGTGTGTTTCAGGCCAGTTGGACTGGGGAGTGTAACCACAGTCACCGGCATGAGAGGGGGAGAGAGCTCACCCGCCCCAGGATCTGGCCTCTTCTGTATAGTGTATCACTGTTGTACTATGGAACCAGTCCTATTCCTTCTTTGATGTTATTTCTATCTACTCATTTCATAGTCCCTTCCATAATATCACAGGTGGCATGGTGGTTAAGGCACTGGACACCCACACAATCAATCATGGTTCAAGTCTTTTGCAGCTTGAAAATCATGCCAGGTGTGTGTGTGCGCATGCCCAGAATCCCAGGAGGATAATGGAGGAAAAGGGACTGTGGAATTGTTATCCCCAGAGTGATTTCTCACTTTCCCTCTCACCTTCTTTCTGTCTCTTTCAAGCAAGCACAAGCAACCTATGGCAAAAACCTTAAAAAGGAAAACTTAATGAAAATAGAAGGTAAAATATGCAAGACTGACATGCCCAATAGGAATATCTGAAATAGATATACAGAAATTGAGAGAAATAATATGAGAAAACGGCACTGACTCTTTAATTGGTGAAAAGCATTAATACTCAAATTCAAGATCCCTGTTCCCCAGGCTCTAAGAAGGATAAATACAATTAAATTTGTATCTAGATATAGCACTGTGAAACTGTAGAAAACCAAAGATACTGATAACATCTTGAAATCAACCAGATATAAATGATCCCTGAAATTTAAAAAATGATAATCTGTCACCAGACTCTCACCAGAACCAATGAAAGCCACACAACAACTGAGAGAAAATAACTGCCAACTTAGTCAGTTGTTCATTCTTGAGCTTTTACTTAGAAATGATACATTTTTAAGAAGAATTCCCATAAAGAGGAAGTTGAACACAGGGCTAGTCCCATAGTGTAGCAGTTACGCGCTGGACAGAGAGAGCCAGATCCCACATGACCAACTACCAAGCCCTGGGTGGCTAGAAAAACATCCCAAGCACATGCATGCACACCCAGGTTTCTCATTAGGGAAAATGGAAGGGAAAAGAAGATTGTGGTATGAACAGGCCCCCTTTTAAGGCAGGGGCAGGTGTTCTCTTGCTCCCTCTCAGACATACACACACACTCTCTGGCATTGAAAAGGGGAGAAGAGTGAACACAGGAAGGAGTGACATATAAAAACTAATGTTGATGCTAAAAATTATTGATATAAAAATACGAACATTGGTTTTAACAAAACAATAATCACAATGGAATAACTCAAGAAGTACCAAAAGCAAATAGTACTTTAAAATCCTGGAAATTATATGCAAAATGGAAATTAAAAAATGAGCCTGGGCTCACTCATGATGATACCTGCTGCAAAGATGCAGTTGCTCAGAGGCTGGAACCACATGAGTTTTAGGTTCAGTTCCCAGCCCAGCCTGGACAGGCCAGGTGCAGTGGCACGCACTTGGGGTTCCAGGTGGCTGGGAGGCTGGGGCGAATGATCCAAGCATGATAAGATCTATCAAAAATCAGTTTTCATGTCTCTCTGTCTCTCTCATGATTTTTTTAAAAAATAGAGACTGTATACAGTTTAAGCATAGTCCCTTATATTAGGAAGAAGATACAAATATTAAGTAACTTTAGACATTATTAATATATACATGTTAAATACTGACAAATAAGAACTATAAAGATGGGCAATATTTTCAAAGTACTGCAGGAAAATGTGATAACAAAATTAAGAAAAAACAATCTAATGAAAATGGAAACAGAAAAATGTGTATAAGATAGCAAAATGTAAAGCACAAAATAAGGTAGTTTGAATAAATCTAAATATACCAACAATATCAAGAAAAGGTAAAAAGGCTAATTTACTAGTTAAAGGCAGTGACTGTCAATTTGAATTTTTAAATCTATTTTATATGCATACTGTGGGAGTAAAAACATACGAGGCAAATACTACCCAGATAAGGCAATATAGTTATATGTCAATATTAATCGAAATAAAACTTAAAGTAAATATATTTATGTCTAATGAGAAATAATACATAATACTAAAAAGAAACTTCAACAGGATGATACAATTCTCAGCTATGTAGAACTAACAGTGTATCTTCAAAATACTTAAGGCTAAAATGTTTGACACAATTATAAGAAGTAATTTTAAATTTTGCCTTCACAATGTACCATTTTAATACATTTTGCTCAGTAATTGGTAAATCAAGCAGATTTTTAAATTGCAGAATGTAGAAGTTCTGAGCAACACTGTTTAAAACAATCCATTGGATGCACCTAAAGAATCTTTTACTTGGCATTTAAGAAATATATATTATATTTCTTTTTTGTACACAGAAAGCATTTACAAAAATTCAACATAAAGTGCTACAAAACAGGGCTCAACAAACACCATGGTATGAATTTTATATAGAAAGGTTCTCAGGTGATATTAAAACAGAATGAGTAATTAATAAGATTATTCTTCTCATACATTCTAGGAAATTTACAAATATTCTTTTAAATACATCCAGGATGGAGGAGCTGATGATCAAAAAGGGAGCAAAGCAAAACTATGTGTCATCACAGAACCAGGTGCTAACAGTAATTCCACAGAAGCTATGGATGCACATGAGCGTGGTACGAGGGAAGACTTTCTGAAGGAGCTTGGTGTGTGTGTGGAATAGTAAACTACACATAGATGTTAGCCAGGTAAGACGCTTTTTTTTTTTTTTCCCCTTTTAGGTTTTTGCTGCAGGATGCATGCTCTCAGCAGAGAGAGAAAGAGAAAGGCAAAGTGAGAAATCACCCCTGCACATACACCAGGCAGGATGATGGCCATGCTGCAATCCCTTCTCCGTTCTCCTCTTGGGGTTTTGGGCACACACACATGCACAGGCTACTAGTGTGAGTTTTAAGCCACCAGGTCCGGGACTCAAACCATGGTTGGCCATGTAGGAGTCCAGCACCTTAACTACCATGCCACCAGCAGGCCCCTCTTTTCCTTTCTTTAAATTGCAATATAGTTTACAACCATAAAATTCAGCCATTTAAAGTACAATTCAGTGGATTTTGGTGTATTCACAAGTATACACAATTCTCACCATTATCTAATTCAGAACTTTTTTGTCACTCCAAAAAGAAATTCTTTTTTTTTTTTTTTTGGAGAGGTTTTTGCTATAGGACATGTGTGCTCACCAGAGAGACAGAGAGACAGAAAGCGAGAAATCACCCCCCGGGGGCATGGCCATGCCACAATCCTTTCTCCTCCATTCTCCTCTCAGGATCTTGGACACACACGCACACGCGCCCGGTTTGAGTTTTAAGCCACTGGGTCCGGGACTCGAACTACGGTCGACTATGTGGGAGTCCAGCGACATAGCCATTATGCTAACTGCTGGTCCTCCCCCCAAAAAATTCTATACCTATTAGCAGTCACCCTTTATGTTCCCCTACCGAGGACCAACCACTAATCTACTTTCTGTCTCTATATTTTGCTAATTCTGAATATTTCATATAAATAGAATCATATGCTAAGCAGCCTTTTGTGTCTGGGGTCTTTCACACAGTATATGCTTCAAGATTCATTCATGTTGTAACATGTATCAGTACTTCGTTTTATTGCCAAGTAATATTCTATGATATGGATGTTCCACATTGTGTTTATCCATTTATCAGTTGATGAATATTTGGATTGTTTCCACTTTGGGGATATTATGAATAATGCTGCTATAAATAGCTTGTCTGCAATTTTTGTATAAGCACATTGCTTCAGTTTTCTTGAGTGCATATCTGGAGTGGAATTATTGGGTCATATGGTAATTCCATGTTTAGCATGTTGAGAAGCTGCCAAGCTGTTTTCCTTCCTTACCCGCTTCCTTCCTTCCACTTTTGCCAGAGGCTGCATGTACTTGCCAGAGAGCATGAGTGAGCCACAGTCACACTGCAATCCTTTTTCATCCATTTCTCCATCCTGTCAGAATTTCAGAATTTCACACACGCGCGCGCGCACACACACACACACACACACACACGCCCAGAATGTCTTTCAAGCCTCTGGGGCCGTAATTCCAACCACAGTCTGCCATGTGAGATCTAGCTCCCTTAAATGCTAAGCTACAGGGCCAGTGCCCAAATTGGTTTCTATAGCAGCTGTACCATTTTACATTCCCATAGCCAGGTAAGGCTTTGTATGTCATTTGTATGTGCATGCATCAGGGAGGGAGAGAAATACTCATAGGTACATGGCAGTGGCCAAAAGTAAAAGCAATGGCATTAGAGTCAGAGCAGCACAAATAAAAGCCCACAGATGAACAACTGTATTTTTTACTAAGGGAAATAAAAGCTGATATTACCACATCACAAAATTGCAAGGCAGAGGGTTAGAAGATATAGAAACTTGACAAGCAAGATTGTTCCCACCTGTTAACTACATCTTCTTGGGCAATTCAAGTAACATCTCTGAGGTCTGGTTTATTCGTCTGAAAAGTGGGATTAACATTTCTTATCCTGTCAACCTCCCAGGATTATGAGAATCAAATGGAAAAGTGGCAACAGAAGCACTCATGAGATTTAGGTTATAGTAATAGCAAAAAACTAGTTATTGTATGGGTCTAAGGAGGTTGATACCCAGGCCCAGCCACAATGTAAGTCATACAGTTTCAATTTTTAATAAAGCTGTAAATTCATCCTTTCACTTTAATTTGTCAAGAGAAAAACATGGGTGCACACCCACTGTTCTTCAGGAGACAATTCACATGACATGTCCTTCTGATCATGGTTAAACATTAGAAATGATTGCTTATTGATTTACTACAAATATCACAATTGATTTTAGACATTTTTATTGGAAGAACTAATATGTACCTTTTCACAGTATTTTCTGCTACCTAAATTGTTTCACAATGTTTCATGTAATATGAAATACTCTACTAAACAAATCCCAAATCTCAGAGATTTAACACAACCACAGTTTGTTTGTTTCTGTGACAGTCAGAGATGGTCCATAGGGAAAAAGAGAGTGGAGCGTTCATGAAGAAGCTCTGGTCTAGTCAGTAATTCTTTTTTTTTTTAAATAATTATTTTATTTAATTTTATTTATCCATTCATTTATTTTAATTTGACTAGAGAGAGACACAAAGAGGGGGGAGGGGGAAGTGAGAAAGCAAGCCACCAGGTTCGGGACTCGAACTAAGATCGGCCATGTGGAAGCGTCCAGCACCTTAACCACCACGCCACCTGCTGGTCCCATAGTCAGTAATTCTAAGACCCAGGATATTTTCACCTTGAGATTCTGTCATCTCCAACAAGTGTCCTTCAAGTTGCTATGCACAAAAAAGCAATAATGGAAGAGATTTTTAAGGGCCAGGACTAGAAGTGGCGCACATTAGTCCTACTCACATTTCTTTGGCCACAATTTGGTCACCTGGCCGCATTCAAAGGTAAGGGAGGTAGGGAAATTGCGCACCCAGGAGGAAGAGAAGAAAGACATACATTGGTGAGCACCAGTGTTGTCTGTTCTAAATATTTGATTGACTGCTTGTTAAAAACAATTCCCATAGTAATCTTTAATCTTTAATTCTCACTTTTTTATTTTCATTTCTTTAGTTATTCCATTTTCAACTTGATTCAGTTCAATCTGGTTTTGTGAGAACTGCTTTGATGAGTCAGGTGAAGAGGATAGAATGGGAATTTTTTTTATTTATTCAGGACCTGGATAAAATTCTAATTTCCTGATTCCTATGAAATTTTTAACAAGGTATTCCGTCTGCCTTAGCCTCAGTTTCTTTATTAGTAAATCTTTATGATAAGATCTACTTCAAAGATCTGTACTGGGAATAAAATGAAATAATACCCATGAAGCTCTCATAGGGCAGAGACTAGACGCCAATACAAGTTATTTCTTCATTTTTCTTCCTCACTGTCATCCCAGCCACCATGCTGAAGCTCTTTGGGGAGATGATGAACAAAATAGCCCTGTGTGTGAGGGATGTGTAATCTGACAAGTGTGATGACACAAGTAAAGGGCAGGGTAGGTTAGTTTAAGTAGATCATCTCTCACAAATGCATAAATATCATCCATAGTATTAATAGAATTATTGAATCTTGGACCTTCAAGAGAGTATAGTATTCACTCTTCTTATTTTAAGATAGAGAAAGTAAGTGGTAAAGTGTCTTGCCTAAAATCAAGTGTAACATATCTTCAGGGTGTGACACACAAGGTATTTGGCATACATTAAGCCACTTGCCTAAATTACAATGTTTATTGCAGGAGTGTGGGGAAGGTACTACTTTTATCCCCATGTATGGATAAGCACATTGAGGCTTAGAGAGATTAAGAGCAAAAAAATGCAGAATAACAAAGAGTAAGGATGAGAAGAAAGAAAAATACAGAATGAGGACCAAAGACAAAGGATATGATAGATGCTGGAAACTAATGGCTCTCACTAACCAGTAGATCAAGTCACCTGGGGAGATTTAAAAAGTAGACCATGACTTAGAAGATTCAGCATGAGGTGTTCATATCTGTTTCTCAGGTAATCTAGATGTGCATACCAGTTGGAAACCAGTGCCCTATTAGATATAATCCATTCTCGTTAGGAGCTTTCAATGGCATAGGAAAGATGAAGAATACGATAAAGAATATCAAAATATAGGAGCTACCACAGGGTGCTGAAGTCTCAGAGACTGCAAAGAAAGAAGCTGGTACTATGGCTTAGAGTGGTCTCTGATAGTTTCCTGTACAAAGATGGATGATTTCGCCAAGTAGAGAGGTATTCCATGAAGCAGGAATGAGATGAGCAAAAGTTTGGGGTTGGAAAAACAAGAGTGATTTCAAATGAGATGACTATTCCTTACTTTTGGTAAGTGTACCATCGTTGTGTAAAATGTTAACATTAGAGAAAGCTGGGTAATGAATATACACTCTGTACTATCTTGCAACTCTTACCTAAGTCTAAAATCTAAAAAACTTCTAAATAATTGTGTGAGTGAGTGTGTATGTGTATGTGCATGTGTGTGAATTCATGTGCATCTGTGATAGACACAACTGTGAGGGAGGATATGAGAGGCGCATTGCATTTCTTGGGTTACAATTGGGGAAACTGATGTGGAGAGAACAGAGGTTTATCCAAAATCAGCCAGTTAGAATCAAAGTTATGACTAGCCCACTCCAGTGATCCCTATATAGAATAAAACAAACGACGTGAGCTTGAAAAACAAGAGAGCTCTATGAGTGGAAAATATTTGAGACCAAACACATTGTTGGTAAATTCATGCTCATTACAGTTTCAGACTGTGTAGGTTAAGTCATGGGAGGCAGACTTATAATTTTATTGATGTCAAATTTAACAAATTACGAGTTAAAATATGTTCTTCCCCATAAATATCTACAGGATGATTTATTTCATCATAGCCAAATAATGCTCTGGTTTTAATCAGCAACATATTGTATAGCGAATATGAACCTGTGACTCAGTCTAAAATTAATTGGTAAATATGGCTGTATTTTTAGAATGTAATTTCATCATTTATTGGGTTTGGGGGAAAGTTATGACACTTTCTTGCATAGAAAAATATGTCACAACTTTCCCGATGACCTAATATGAATGAAGGCATGAAATGGCCCTCCATAGTTTCATGTCTGCCAACGGGGATTCTATAGAGGCACTGACATATTATTGAGGTTGAACCCTGACATTGCATTTTAAATGATGTTTTTCCATAATTTCTTGAATAGAGATTAGGGATGTCTTGTTGAAAAAGTCAATGTAGGGGCTGGCAGGTAGCATGGTGGCTAAGGGCGCTGGACTCCCACATGGCTGACCATGGTTCAAGTCCTGGACCTGGTAGCTTGCTTTCTCACTTTCTCTATCTCTCTCTCTGTCACTCTGTCCCCCTATAGTCAAATTAATAAATGAATAAATGAAGTTGAATAAAATAATTCTTTAAAAAAAAAAAAGTCAATGTAGGGGCCAGCAGATGGAGTAATGACTACATTGCTGGACTCTCATGTAGTTGACCATGGTTCACATCCCGGACCTGGTGGCTTAAACTCACACTAGGCGCATATGCATGTATTCCCAAGATCCCAAGAGGAGAATGGAGGAGAAGGGATTGCGGCATGGCCATCCCCCCTGGGGGGTGATTCTCACTTTCTCTCTGTCTCTCTCTGTCTGTCTGGCGAGCACATGCACCCTATAGAAAAAAACCTCTCCAAAAAAATTCAATGTAAATATGGAGCAAGAAAAAACATACGTATGCATACATATGATATGTACATATATACGATATATGTGTGTGTGTGTGTGTTTATATATAATCTGTAGATTTATTTTCCTTTGCTTGGAATAGTCACTAAAATAAAAATTTATTATATTATTTTGTATATTTATATTATAGCTGTCACATATAAAGCTTTCTGTGTGCCAGATACAGCTTTAAGCCTTTCAAATGTATCAACTCACATATTACCGAGAATGCTCAATTACAAGTCATTAACTTATAGATGATGCCCTCATTCCCTCTGCCCAGGACCCTGTGCAAAATCACAAGATTATCACTTCCGGGAACCAGCAGTTAGCGTAATGGCTATGTCGCTGGACTCCCACGTAGTCGACCGCGGTTCGCATCCTGGACCTGGTGGCTTAAAACTCAAGTCGGGTGCGTGTGCGTGCGTGCCCAAGATCCCAAGAGGAGAATGGAGGAGAAGGGATTGCGGCGTGACCATCCCCCCTGGGGGGTGATTTCTCGCTTTCTGTCTCTATGTTTCTCTCTGTCTGTCTGGCAAGCTCACGCGCCCTATAGCGAAAAAAACCTCTCCAAAAAAAAAAAGATTATCACTTCCCATGGAAAGAAAGTTATTGGTTTCTTTAGGCTCAGACTTAGAAGAATACAAAATGTAGGTGAGGGAGTTTAGAGGGCCTGATTAGGAACGGACTCATGGGCTACTGTGCCCCCATGATGCCCCTATCCATCCCTGCAAGCCCTGCAGTCACACACACCACCTCCCCAGAGAAATCTCCTTGCCTTCCAAAGCTGTTTAGGTTTTCCACTTCAGCTGTTTATACTCTAAAGATATGCCAGTTTGAAATTTATTTCTAATAACAAGGATTCTCTTTAAAGATGCTATTTTCCCAGTCTAGGATATTAAGTATTAATCAAACGTAAGTTACTGTGGACTCATTCAAGTGGAAATATTTCTCTTTCTACTTGGTAGAAGAATGTTTGTTAGTAGGGAAATATCCTATAAAGCTAAAGAAGACAGCAAACAGAAACACTGGGTGAGCTGGGTGGGGGAGTAATATATGCTCTTTAGAATATGCTAGTCAAGAAAAACCTCACCTAGATGAGATTGAAATTGGTAGCGAGCCAGCCTTGTGAATCCTGGGGAAGAACATTCAAGGCAAAAGGAACAAACCAGAAGCTGAACTGGTGTCAAAGGAACAGCAAAGATCCACAGGGAGGCAGAGATTGGGAAGGCAGGGGAGAAGAGTAAGAGAACAGGTCAGTGCGGAATGGTAGGGGGAATGATCATGGGGTCTTGTAAGATATCGTGAGGACTATCCTTCCTGTTTTGCATGAAATGACAAAGCTTTGGCAAATTTTGAGCAGCACAATGACATTAACTTGCTTAAATTTGGCAGCATCACTGTGGCAGTTCTCTTGGGAAATACTATAAAAAGGCAAGAGTGAAAAAAGAGAAGGGAGGCCAGTTGGACCACTGCAAGTAATTGCAAGAATCTGATAGTACATGCTGAAGCAGTTTGTAGGTCAAGGTGGTTAGATTTGCTGAAGGATTAGATGTGAGGTGTGAGAAAAAGAGTCAACATGAACACCAAGGTCGTTGGTTCAAGAAATCGAAATGATTGAGTTGCTGTTATATGAAATGGGAAGGAGAAGGTATTGGGCAGAATATCAGAATCTAGTTTTGCACATGTAAACTTTGAGATGTCTGTCAAATACAAGAGGAAATGTGTAGAAGAGACTTGAAAATGAAAACAATAACATTAGAATTATGTGCAATCTTTTTTTTATTCCCCTGTAGGGCACATGCACTCGCCCAGAGAGAGTGACAGAGAGAAAGTGAGAAGGAAAGTGAGAAATCACCCTCAGAGAGATGGCTATGCCATGATCCCTTCTCCTCAATCTCTTCTCTGGATTTTGGTCACACACACATAGGCACCTGGTGTGATTTTCAAGCCACCAGTTCCGGGACTCAAACTGCGGGAGTCTAGCACCTTAACCCCCACACCCCCTGCTGGCCCCAAAATTATGTGCAATCTTAAAGACTTATAGTATGATCAGAAAAGATTGGGGGAAAGTTTGGGGCGTGTGTGTGTGTGTGTGTGTGTGTGGTCAGATTGGTGAACATGGAGCATTTGAAGATGAGGTACAATAGTTTTGAACAGGGACTAAAAGAGAAATGCTAGGAAGTCAGGGCAGAAGAGCACAAAAGACAAGCCTCAACCATTTTAAACATAGCTCTGGAGAAAAAAAAAAAAAGAGAGAGAGAGAGAAAAAAAACTCCCTGTCTTATACTTCACCTCTGCATTGCCATTTTTGTCCCACCGGCTTTTCAGAATTCACACTAATGCCATTTGTTCAGTTTCTGGGGATCCTTGTCTCTCCTAAGAAACTAGTAATTATTTGTAAAATTGTTTCTATGGATAAGTCCAAATAATTCCCATCTTGCTCCAAATACAGCACTGCCGGGATTTTAAAAATTAAATTATCCCTAATTAAGCAGTTTAGTTTAAATCTCAAATTGGCTGAGCTCCTTCAAAATCTCTTGCACCTTTTTCCTTATATAGCTGCCACTCATCCTTAGGGGATAGGTGCCCACTGTGAACAGGAGGATCATGGGACTTCACCAAGGAACCCTAGAGGTAAGACTCCTCTGTCATTCCTAGCAACTCCTGATCTGGGAATCGAACGCTCCACCCCCGCTGGATTATTTGACAACTCAGACTCCCACCTTCAGCCCTACTGTCTCCCCAAATCCTGTTTTCCATTAGTGAATTAGTTAGAATTTTGTTTGGAGAGAATGTTGTGACACCTTTGGAGATAATTGGAGACATCCTGGGGAGTTGCAAAGCCAGAGTCAGGAATCTCTTCTCTGAAGTGTTTTCTTCCGAAAACCTAGGAAATTGACAGAAGAAAAATAAATGACATATGGAGTCTTAAGCAACTGCATAAAAAAAAAAAAAATCTGGTGAGAAGCTAAGAGTGAAAGCACAGATAATTAGTGGTGCAGAATTTTTCACCCTGTTCTGATGGTCATCTGAACAACTTAATATGGAGGCTCAGGTCGTACCTAGGCTGACCTTGTTCCTCAAAGAATGCACGGAGACTTTTCTAGGAGGTATTATGCAGTCACCTTGCCCTGAATACATAAAGTGCTTGGGAGGCACAGTAGGGAAGGCCCCTAATTTTCTGGCAGAGATTATGGAAGGATGGTTATTATCAACCTAGTGCTGCTTCACTTCTTCTCAAATGTAAATACAGATCTCCATTATTCATGGAAGTCTATTAGGGGCTTATATTTCACTCCTCGTGCCTCCACCACAGTGCCAGCCAGAACCTCATAAGAGATGAATAATTCCTAACCTAGAACATGATTTGCAAAGCTTAGACTTTTATTTTGATTGCTTCTGGCAAATGTCATAAAATTTTAACAGTTTAGGCTGTTTTGAGGGCTTCCTTTTGTTATGACCTCAGCCTTGCAGGTGGCCCACCAGATTCTCACCATAGGCCAAAAATCACGTAATACGATGAAGCTAACTTTGATGAGAAAGGAGACAGGAAAGGACACCATACCAAACCCAACCATGGTTAGCTCCAGTAGTCAGTTGTTAGCTATCAAAGCCAGGAGAAAGCAGATGGGATGCTCACCTCACCTGATGCTGCCAGCCTGCCACTCCCTGCTCTATCCTCTTCTCTTGCAGGGCTTGATATTCCAGCCTTTAGCCTGGGAACAGATCGGGTGACAGAAGAGAGCAAGTGGTGATTTTTGGTTTTTTGTCTGTTTTTGTTTTTGTCTTTGTTTTAAGAGATTTTTGCTATAAGGGTACGTGAGCACATCAGAGAGCCAGAGAGAGACAGAAAGTGAGAAATCACCTCCCCTTTAGGTGGACTGGCCACAGCACAGTCCCTTCTCCTCCATTCTCCTCTCAGGATTTTGGGCATGCACACACACACACACACACACACACACACACACCCAGTATGAGTTTTAAGCCACAAGTCTAGGACTTGAACCATGGTTGGCCATATGGGAGTCCGGTGCCTTAACTACTAACCACCTGCTAGCCCCACAAGTGGTGTTTTATAATCATAAAACGTTGTGATTTGAAATCATAAAAATCTATGGGAGATGATAAGAACCCACAAAATAAAACTTAATAGAAAAACATCTTAGTGCTATCCAGTTTAACTCCCTCATTTTCCAGATGAGAAAAGTAAAGTGAAGGGAAGAAGAGTGACTTGCCTAAGATTAAAGAGCCAACTAGAGGGAATGCTTCTGAGCCAGAGAAAGGAAGGAACAGTCAGTGTCCAGGACGGTGTGCACAGGTTTCCAGGGGACTACCCTAAGTGAAAGAAGTCAATCCCTAAAAGGTAACATACTATTTGATCTCATTTACACAACTTTCCTGAAATGGCAAAATTATAAAAAATGGAGAACAGATGAAAGGTTTCCAGGAGCTAAGGGGCATAGATAGGTGTTTCTGTAAAAGAGCAGCAGGAGGAATTTTGACGGTAATGGAAACATTCTGTATCTTGTCTGCATCCATTTCAATATCCTGCTTGTAATATTGTATTGTTTTGCAAGATCTTATTTGTGGGAAAAATTGGATAAAGAATATATAAAGGATAAAAGGGATTTCTATGCATTATTTTCTAAAACTATGAATATAGAGTTAATTCAAAATAAAATGTTTAATTATTTAAAAAAACAAGTTTTAAAATAAAACTTATTGTTACATTTTCAGTCACTTATAAAAATGACTTTTATCTTGATTAGGTGATGATTACAAGATTGTATAAGTTTTTCAGTTTTATCAAACTATATTTAGGAACTTCCAGTGTATGTATGTATGTGTGTGTATGTATGTGTGTGTGTGTATATATATATATATGTGTGTGTGTGTGTGTGTGTGTGTGTGTGTATATGTATGTATATATATAATTGATCAACTATGATTAATTCATCCTACTTTACCTGGGATGGTCTCACTTCTAGTACTGAGTGTGCTGACCTTAGGAACTCATCTCAGTCCCAGGCATACCAGGGAGAGTTGATCAACCTAAGTGCTGGCCAAGGTTGGAGGTCACCAGAGTGAAATTCAAGTGGCCAAAACCTAATTCACGAGTCTCTAACCTGTCGGCAGAAAGGCTTTGAACATACGTGATCTTTAGGCTTCACCTTAGTGTTGCTCAAACATTTTTATTTTAAAATTTTTGCCAAAAGATGCATGTGCTCTCCAGAGAGAGACAGACAAGGCGAGAGAGAAAGCATCCCCACAATGGAGCATGGTCATGCCACAATCCCTTCTCCATTTCTCTCTCTTTTCAGGATTTTGGGCACACGTGCACATGCACCAGGATAAAGGATTGTGGCATGACCATGTGTCACTGAAATGTTTCCCACAGTGTCATTTAAGCTGACGAATTCACCCTGATCCAGCTTAGAAATAGGATTTATATTTTCTACACTGATAGTAGATCTATTTCAAAGAAAGGCTCATGTATTCCCTGTTCATTGAAACTGACAAGTAGAACCAAATACCACTGTAAGTAATTTACATAAAGCCAAATACCACTATAGGGCTGGCCATAACAAATCAGAGCATTCTCCCCTCACAGGGAGGCTTCATACAAAAATAATTAGCAGAAATCTGTCAGGTGAACAAGGAATCAGAACAAGAGGTCTAAAGTTTATGACCCATGACAGAGTCAGCTGAAGCAAAGATAAACGTGCTGAAGTCCAGCGATGCATGTGCACCACACGTACACACACACTCACACACACACATATGCAGACACAGCATTCTCTCTCACACACTCTAACAGGAAAAAAACAGTTTCACTAATTAATTCTTAAATTTGCAACATATGATACCCAGATGATACCCTCAAATATTTTCCTTCTTTAAAAAATAATTATTTAATAGTATTTATTCGTTTTTTTTTTTTAATTTGACCAGAGAGAGACAGAGAGAGAGAGAGAGAAAGTGAGAAAGCAAGCCACTAGGTCCAGGACTAGAACCGTGGTCAGTCATGTGGGAGTGTCCAGAGCCTTAACCACCATGCCACCTGCTGGTCCCCCTCAGATATTTTCTATTTTATTCTGTTTCATTTCATTTTTAAATGGTCACTTTAAAATGTTTGAGAAGGACCAGCAGGCGGTGTGATGGTTAAGGCACTGGACACTCCCACATGGCCAACCACAGTTCTAGTCCTGGACCTGGTAGCTTTCTCTCTCTCTCTCTCTCTCTCTCTCTATCTATCTATCTATCTATCTATCTATCTTTCTATCTTTCATCAAATTAAAATAAATGAATGAATAAATAAAATTAAACTAAATAATTCTTTTAAAAAATTGTTTGAGAAGCTGCACCAGCCTGTGATCTAATAGTTAAGAAAACCATATCCTATATGGCCAATGGTGTGGTTTGAGTCCTGGCTTGAGAAACATACCTGGCACGTAAGTATGTGTGCCCAAAATCCTGAAAGGAGGGAGAAATGGAGGAGAAGGATTTGTGGCATGACCAAGCCAATCGTGGAGGTGCTTCCCCCCTCTCCCTCTCTCAGTCTTTCTCTGGTGAATAAAAATGTTTGAGCAGCACTATGATCAAGCCTTTCTCCAGACAGATTAGAGATGAGTGATTAGGTTTCTGCCACTTAAATTGCACTCACTTTTCTACCCAGTCTCCCTGTGATTGACACCCAGGTCCCTGTGATTGAAATTATGTGTTGGAACTCTACAACCTGACATTTCAGATACAAGTTTACGATCACCTTTACCCAGACAATCTGCATTTACCTCCTAAAATGCAATAAGATAATGTGGAAATCTGCTCTATCTTGTAGTCTTTGATCTTCTTTTGTCTTCCTTTCTCTTCAGACAAAATATGTTTCCCTCTTTTAAATTTTTCTCATACAATTTATATCCTTGTTAATACTTTTATGTATATTTACTCCTGATCCTGGTCTGGTGGAAAGTGAGTGGGGTATAGATATTTCATTCTGGCCTCTCCATTAAATAGAGTGTCTCTTTAGGAAACCTCTGTCAACTCTTATCTAACTCTTTTTTTTTTCTTATGTATAAAGTGAATAATCATAGACAGGAATAAAATGGGAAAATATGCAAAAATGATTTGTTTACTAACAAATGGCTCTATAATGATAATAGAGTTTAATATTATCTAACAATTGGTTTGATAGAATTTTTAACTCTAGGAATATATTCATAAAGATAGTAATGCTTTGTTGAAATAGTTTATAAACCTTACTTGACTTGTGGCCTCTTCCTTTTTTATTTGTGAATAATTATATATACTATATACTATATATAGTATATATATATATATGTATGTGTGTGTGTGTATAATTTAAATTTAGTGATTGTACATCATTACAGCATACAATATGGCTTTTCTTTCCTTTTTTTTTTTTTTGGAGAGGTTTTTGCTATAGGGCACGTGCGCTTGCCAGACAGACAGAAAGAGACAGAGAGACAGAAAGCAAGAAATCACTCCCAAGGGGGAATGACCACACCACAATCCCTTTTCCATTTTCCTCTCAGGATCTTGGGCACGCACGCACATGTGCCTGGTGTGAGTTTAAGCCACCAGGTCCAGGACTCGAACCTCAGTCGACTACATGGGAGTCCAGTGACATAGCTATTACGCCAACTGCTGGTCCCTACAATATGGTTTTTCAAAGCATACAGGCATTGCATGTCAAGCAAGTCAAAAACTATTACCATATACATCATCAACAAATAACTTTCCTTTCTTGAGTCTGTGAAATGTTTTTTTGTGTGTATGTGGCCTCTTTCATAAAAATATAAAATAATACTGCCAACTTCCTTATGACTTTTTTAAAAAATCACTTAGGCATTCTTGCCTGGTAATAGGTAAAGAAATTGTTTTGAGGAAAAATATGCATATATGCCTTATTTAAGATCATTATACTGTTAAATAATTTAACAAAATTGAATTAAAATACAGTAATAATAATAATTCACACAGACAAATTTTACTTGTCACCACTTAAGAGTGATATATGCACTTGATTTATTTAAAATTAATTATTTAAGAAAAATGCATAATTTATTAACAAATGAAATTCAAAAGTTACATAAATATTTGATTTGGTGATTGAATAGAAAAACCATGGACTAAAATTGGACAATGTATTATGGTATTTAAAATTGATAGAAGTCATTTTGATGGGCTGATAATTTGAGTTCTTGTATTTTGTATCTAAAAACCTTGATTATTTATAGACTTTGGGGGGTTATTGCTAAGTGATAGCAAACAGGCAGTCACTGCAATTGCAAGTGTGCAAACAACATTTGACAAGTGTGGACAGTCTTCATTGTCAGTGAATGAAAATAACATTTATGTAATTTTCACCATTTAAGTTTTTCACACTGCCTTTGGGAGTCCTAGAGCAATAACGATGTGAAAATTGAGAATTTGGACCCAATGGATGGATGTCATCTCCAGTCTCACTCACAGAGCTATGATCTCTCTGCTCTTCACTAGCATCAGTGTTCTTTCTATGTCCTTTCTTTCCCATTAGTCCTTTATTAAATTAAATTAAACAATATTTGACTTATGAGACCAGCAAGTTGCATAGTGGTTAGGCACTGGACTCCCACGTAGTCAACCGTGATTCAAGTCCTGGACCCAGTGGCTTGAAACTCACACTGGGTGCATGTGCATGCGTGCCCAAGATCCCAAGAGGAGAATGGAGAAGAAAGGATTGTGACATGGCCATTGCCCTGGGGGTGATTTCTCGCTTTCTGTCTCTCTGTCTTTCTCTGTCTCTCTGGCGAGCACATGTGCCCTATAGCAATAAATCTCTCTCAAAAAAAAAGATATTGACTTAGACTGGAATTGGTTCAAAACTTTATAATACCTAAGAGTTTCTTGAGGGCTTTATAGGTAAGTAATACTTTGAGTGGACTCACATTTATATAATTATTTCAATTTCCAGCCATTTTAAGTCACAGGGAAACCATTACTTTGTCCATAAGACTAAGCTAGGTCACGCTACAGTAACAGATAGCCCAAAACTCTCACTGGCTTAACGCACATGAAAATAACTTCTCAGGCCAACTCATGGCATGGTGGTCAAGGCAGCTGGATCCTACATGGCTGACTTCAAAGTTTGAGTACCAGACCCACCAGCTTGAGAAACACACTTGGCACATGTGTGTGTGTGCCCACAGTCCTGAAAAGAGGGAAGAAATGGAGGAAAAGGGATTAAGGCATGACTGTGCCCCATGGGGGAGTGCTTTCTTGTTTTCACTTGCCGTCTGTCTCAGGCAAGCACACGTGCCCTCTGGCAAATTAAAAAGAAAGAGAGAAAGAAAGGAAGAAAGAAAACTTGGCATTCACAGCATACAAGCAATGAAGGTCAGCAGCAAGAGTCTCTGCTCAGGGTTTTTACTGGACGCTTGCTTTGTAATCACTACAGCAGAGGAATAGGAATATGGCACATCACTCATTGGCTTTTAAAGCTGGCAACTGGAAATGATATGGGCTACTTCTGTTCACATTTATTGGCCAAAGGAAGTTACATGGCTGCTTTAAGGAGACAGGAAAATGTCACCCCATCAGACTCCCAAATAATACTATCACAGATAAAACAGACAAAAATTCATAAGCTGAGACTGGAAAATGTTGCACTAAAGAACCACTCTTCCCAGTCTGACAGATTTGTGAATTCCTGCGCTGGTACTTTGCAATTATCCATTTTTTTTGTGTCTTTTCAGTAAGTCTTCAGCTTTTTCACCACTTATAACAGCTAAATATCAGCAAGAGTATCATAACTTCTCCAAGTTTAAAGCTTAGAAAAGTTTTTAATGGGTGTACAGTCTCTAATGAGGATCGTAGCTATAAACTTAAATCATTAAGATTGAAAACAGAGTTGTCAACATAGATATGACCTACTTTTCTGATAATCACTGAATATCTTTGGCTGGGTGTCTAATACTACCTGACCCAAGAGACATTCTTAATAAGGATTTAGCTTTTCAAGCTTATTTTATGGTCTGTTATCTTTATTTTCCTGGCATGTTAAAGCTAACTGTGCATCCATAGTACACCATTTCATTTATATAAAGTTCTGAAGCAAGAATAGCTAATATATGACGTTAGAAATCAATATAGTTGGTATATTTGAGGGGAAGTGACTGAGAAGTGTATAGGACAGGGGGATTCTGGTTTTGGTTTTTTAAAAATATATATACAGAGATGTAATTTTTTTGTATATGGGTGCTGGATACACAGGTATGTTTATCTTATCAAAATGCATTCAGTTGTACTCTTTGCGTTTTTGAGTTTATTTGTTCCACAAGAGAGGAAGACAGCACCCCCAATAGGGTCTTCATACTGTGATCCACCCCCAGCCTCAGCCAGCCCAAATCACAGGCCTGCCCAACATGTACAGAGAAAACTTGGGACTAGAACCTGGAAACTCCCCCATGTGGCCTCAGTATTGTGGAGTGTTGCATTATTGCTGAACTGCTGTGGCTGACAATTGTGCTCTTATTTATGTACTCTTCTGTATGTTATATTTCAGTAGAAATTTCACTTTCAAAGAACTAACTGAACTTCTGCAAGAGTTCTATAATTCCTATAATGATTTTGCTCCTCAGGAAAGAAAGAAGAGAGGTAGCTGTACCTGCCTCAGCTGCCATTCTTTGTTTTCCACCCTTACAGTCTTCTGCAAGGAATAGCTTCTTTGGGACCGGCAGATGGTGTAATGGTTATGTCTCCTCCACAGATACTCTCTTAATACTTTTTACAATTTATTTGTGTGCACCTGTGGGTAAGGTATGGTGAAAAATCTTGAAGAGGGTTCAGAATCACCTAATTATGCCATTCCTGGAGGCATCACACTCTTACACTAATGCACACAAAATCTGCAAATTTGCAAACTATCCTAGCTGATCTTACTGATGTGCAACATGGCCACCCCAGATAAATCAGTGCTTGCTTCTCACCTGTCCCTGAAGATGCTGGCCTCTATTTAAATATTGGGTCAATTGATTGCTCTGCAAGCTTAGTTCTCTAATGGATCAAGAAACCCACGAATTCACAGTTTTCCCTAGTTTTATGTCATTGTATAAAAGAATAGTAGCAACATTCTTTCCAGCTCTCAATATCCATGAACCCTTTATTCTCCTTAATCTTGGCCTTGCTGAAGATACTGAAAAATGTTCTTGGAGAATGTCCCTCACAAATGTTTCCTTGTGACTAAATTCAGGTTGTTCTTTATTGACAGAAATTCTACAGAAGTGATATCATGTCCTTTTCATGCATATCAGGACACACATGAGGTTGGTTTGCCTGCAAGCAGATGGTATTACCTTTTTTGTTTATTGAGTTTTTTTTTTCCTTTTATTGCCAGAGGGCACATGTGCTTGCCAGTGAAAGAAAGCATCTTCCAATGGGATGTAGTTAAGCCACAATTCTTTGTCCTCCATCTCCGCATCCCATCAAGATTTAGGGCATGTACACACATGTGCCTGATATGTTCTTCAATACACTAAGGCTGGGATTCAAACCACAGTCAGCTATGTGGGATCCAGCTCACTTAACCACTGACCTATGGGGCTGGTCCAGATGATGTTAACTTTGATCAGTTGATTAGGGTAGGGTCTTCCAGGCTCTCTCCACTGTGAAGTTACTCTTTTTCCTTTTAATTAATGAGTAGTTTTGGACATACACCCTTCCTCATCAAGTGTTTACACAGTAGTTTAAGCATCCACTGATGACCTTTACACTCCATCATTCTTTATATTTATTGGTTGTCAGTCTTCTGTAAGGAATAGCTTCTTTGGGACTGGCAGATGGTGTAATGGTTATGTTACTGGACTCCCACATAGTTAACTGCAGTTCCAGTCCTGGACTCAACGGCTTAAAACTCACATCTGATGTGTGTGCATGAGTGCCTAAAATCCCGAGAGGAGAATGGAGGAGAAGGGACTGTGGCATGGCCATCCTCCCTGGGGGGTGGTTTCTTACTTAATGTCTCTCTTGTTTCTTTCTGTCTCTCCAGTGAGCACAGACACCCAATAGCAAAAATCTCTCTTAAGAAAAAAAAAAAAAAAAGGAATAGCTTCTTTTTCCTCACTATTTCACTATTTATTTACTTATTTATTTTCCCCCATTGCCCCCACCCCTGCTCATAGATTCTTGGTTTTTCATTAAGTTATTCATTAATCTCTGTTTTGATCCTCAAATAATTCTAGATTTGGCTAGTAGAAACTTTCTCAGGCTGGTACCTATATCCTTTTAGAATATCCTCATGATTTTTTTGGTTTGTTTGTTTTTGAGTAGTAGTTATTTTCTGGTGAACAAAATATTCTAGACTCATTTTGTATCTTCCTGTTTTGATCTTGAATCAATATTTTCTCCAAGGAGTCCTGGCTCATTTTATTGGAGGATGGTATTTAAAAAAACAAAACAAAACAAAAACTCTAGGCACTAGATGTGCTTATTTCTATTGAATTTACACTAATACTTCCAATATAATGCAATAAAGTACATTGTAGATTTCTTCCTCTCTATTATTACATCTTTTATTCACCAGTGAGAAACCTGGCACCAGTTATTTTCAGTATATTTACTTAAAGGGTTGATTCCTTGGTATGTAACCAGATTTTACCATGAAAACCTCTGCCTTCACCAAGACACCTTTCTGAACTTCTTTGAGGTCTGACACCCCACTGTGAGGTGCCACTACTTCTCCGTATAGATTACCCTCTTCACCCTATAGGGTTCCAACACCACCCTTACAGATGACTTTTCAACTAAACTAGGAAAGGAAGAAAGAAAGAAGGAAGGAAATAAAACAGGCTTCTTTAAAAAAAAAAGTTTTTAATAGAATTTTATCTTAGTACTTTGAGATTTTAACTCTGCATCTTCTGATGAGAGAGGTCAGTTATTACCTGAGTCATCATAGTAAGTTATATGCATCATTTCTCTCTGGCTGCCTTCAAGACTTTTCTATGTTTGGTTTTCAGCAGTTTGACTATGATATGCCTGGGGGTGGTTTTCTTTGTATTTATCTTGTCTAGGGTTCACTGAGCCTCTTAAATATATGGGTTTAAATATGTCACCAAACTTAGAAAAAATGTTGTAGAGATTCTGGATTACATTACCTTCTTTTGAAAAGGGATGATTTTTATTCTAGCAGGCAATTAATTTGGCTAGGCTCAAATTCAAAAGTCTTTTTGGCAGTAGGCAGTGACTGAATCTTTTCAGTTCTCAGTTTTCCAGATTATGCCTCTTCCTAGGAATCTTGGAATCTCATACACGGTACTTGGATGGCGTTTATATACATATTTCATATCTCCCTCTCCTGTGACTCACTCCTGTTGGATAAGCCATCTCACTTCTCCACTGCTCTGGTCACTCAAAACTCTATCCTCAGATTCCTCAGGCGGAGAAGATTGTGCTTTTTCTGCTAGACTCTTTAGCAACCTTGTAATGGGCTGACTGGCACCTGCCCTCAGGCAAAAAGTCACAGAAAGCTGGGCTGGCCCTGTAGCCTAGTGGTTAAAGGAGCTGAATCCAGCAAAGCCAACCACATAATTCAAATCCTAGGCCCCAGCAGCTTAAAAATACTCCGGGTGCATGTGCGCACATGTCCAAAATCCTGACAGGATGGAGAAATGGAGAAGGGATTGTGATGTAACCACACCCTTTTGGAGGTGCTTTCTCCCTCTCTCTCAAAAAAGTCATCATATAGGGAACCAGCAGTTAGCGTAATGGCTATGTCGCTGGACTCCCACGTAGTCGACCGCGGTTCGCGTCCCGGACCCGGTGGCTTAAAACTCACGCCAGGCGCGTGTGCGTGCGTGCCCAAGATCCCGAGAGGAGAATGGAGGAGAAGGGACTGCGGCGTGACCATCCCCCCTGGGGGGTGATTTCTTGCTTTCTGTCTCTATGTCTCTCTCTCTCTGTCTGTCTGGCGAGCGCACGCGCCCTATAGCGAAAACCTCTCAAAAAAAAAAAAAAAAGTCGTCATATAAAGCCAGTTTAACTCAGTGTACTATTCTTTTCAGTCAACTTCTGTTTAGTTTATTTTTTCTGTTTTGATATTTTTATCCCCTTCAAAATAGTTTTTTTAAATACATATTTCCAGTTTTAAATTATTATCCATAGGATTGTTATTGGATACAAGTGATTCTGCCATTGCTGAAACAGAACTTTTCTGCTTTTATTTTTCAAATCCTTTCATTTTGTGGCATTTTCCCAACACATTTTATTCATGTGTTTATTTATCTGGATTGTATTTTATAAACATTTATTTTTAAATCTATTTATTTAGATCTATTACAAATTATAGCCATCTTAGTTTTGCTTACTTTTTATTATAACTTTTCTTTTTTCCTCCTGGCTTTTTGACAGATTGAATTTTATTTGCCTTACTCTGACCTAAACTAAATTAGTTGCTATCCTTCCCCAAATAAAGCAAAATACTCAGATATAACTTCTCTCTCTTTATCCCCTTGATATGAAAGATATATTATTTTTTAAGAATTATTTTATTTAACTTTATTTTATTTATTTTTAATTTGACTGAAGAGGGGCAGAGTGAGAGAGAGAAAGAGAGAAAGTGAGAAAGCAAGTCGCCAGGTCTGAGACTTGAACCACAGTTGGCCATATGAGAATCCAGCCCCTTTAACTACAACACCACCTGCTGGCCCCATGTAAAAGACATATTATTAAATATATTTTGAAAAGTATGATTAATGCTTACTTTGACTAATGAAGTCTTACTCATTTCTCTGCTTTACATTGTTTCTTGAACCCCACTATTCCTTCCTGTATCCATTTTTCTTCTTGTTGAAATACATTTTTTAAGTTTGTTTAGAGAAACAGGCAGACTGACAGGGTCTTGCCATGCCATAATCTTCCCCTCAGCCTACCAGCCAGACAGTATCACAGGCACTTGTGGGCATACCTCGCATGTTTGGGTTGACCTTGGATACCAGGTCTCCTGAGTGGCATGAGAATCACACAGTCATGCCCCACTGCCTGCACCACTGTAGGTGGGCCTGTAATACCTTTTTTAATTGATAATTTCAGAACATATTAGTTGCCAGTAGCACTTCTGAGTCACGATATTATTTCTGTTGTTACAACCAATTGGTATTTTATCTTGGTAAAAATTTCTCCTCAAAGAGACTTTTTTCTTTGTGTTTTGAAGATACTGCCCAACCATCTTGAACCCATAGTTTCTGATGTTTAGTCTGATATCAATACAATTCTTATGCCTTCATGTATTTTTATTTTACGGTTTTTTTAATTGTTTGGTTTTTGTTTTTGGTTTTCTTTGCCATAGGGTGCATGCGCTTACCAGACAAAGAAAGACAGAGACAGAGAGTGAGAAGTCACCTCCCTGGGGAGATGACCACACCACAGTCCCCTCTCTTCCATTCTCCTTTTGGGATTTTGGGCATGACACACACATGCACAGCGTGATTTTCAAGTCACGGGTGTCCTCAAAATTCATTATGACATATCTTAATATGTATGTGTGTGCACATGTATATTCGTAGGGATAAAGAAAGTAGTATTTCTTTTTTGTTGGTTTTTGATCAGCACTTGGCAGAGTCATTTAATATATAGAAGATTCTTTATTTACAAGAAAATCCTCACATATTATTGTAAATCCTACTTTCATTATTCCTATTGTGTCTTTTTAGAAATACTTACAGATGCTAGAATTTCTTTTTTTTATTTCTTACTTTTTAACATTTAATTACTCAGATATTGGAATATCTATTATAGATCTGCTATACAGTTCTTCTACTGAACTGTTGAACTATTTAATATTTAAATAAATATTTAACTTTATTTATTTGTTTATTTTCAGTTTGGTCAGAGAGGGGCAGAGTGAGAGAGAGAGGGAAGGAGAGAAAGTAAGCCTCCATGTCCGGGACATGAACCATGGTTGGCCATGTGGGAGTCCAGCGCCCTTAACCACCACATCACCTCCCAGCCCCTACAATTGTTATTTTTAATATCTAAGATTGTGACTTGGTTCTTTTCAAGACATTCTTTCTCTTCATAAGTACAAATCCTTTTTTACTTGCTAAGAATAGAAATTGTTTTAAAACTCTGTCCCATTTGATCTCTTTATTCTGCTTCCTTGGATATCAATTCTTTCATGTACTTGGTTTGTTATCTTTCTTTCAAAATTGACTTTAATTAATTATATAGAAATTTGGGTAAGTATACTGAAATTTGTAATCAAGGTCTCTTAATTGATGTTGGCATATATTTTCAATGCATTTTAAGTGAGACTAGAGAGTGGACAGATGAACTGTCCTGAACCGAACTCCAGCAGCTTGTCTGACATGATTGGTATCTCTCAGGGACACTGAATGTTCTTTCATTCAAGCTCCTATTCTCATCCCTTTCACCAAGAGACTGACAGACATCTCCTCTTGCTAACGTGTGGCCCAGTTTACAATGATGAGAATTATGAAGGACTATCCCTGACTAATTTTGCTACTGTACCTGACTAGCCACATGGCAGGTCATAGCCCCTTTTGGGTTCTAGTATCTAGGACACCTGGGTTGGAGAACTCTTAGTATTGTTCTCCCTTTTTGATATAGGCCTCAATTCCAAGAATTTGGGTATATTGTTTTCTTTTTCAATAAAATTGTCTTAATTTTCCATCTTTCAGAACTTTCTCAGAGTTTGGTTTACCAAAATTTTTCTTTTTGTGTTAATGCTTCATTATACATTCATGAATCATCTTATTTATCATTTCTAGTGATCTTATTAAAGAAGAGGAAGCTATGTATTTAGTACCAAATTCTGAAAACTAATTCATCATCACTTTTTATCTCTAATGTTAGTATGTTTTATGGTGTATACTTTTAATATTATGTAATATTAACTGATGTGAAAGTAAGAGTTACTTATTAGAAAAGATTTTTTAAAGGGAATCTTTACATCTGCCTTTAAAAAGAGGCATATTAATCATTTTTGCAAATGCTAATAGATTGTAGAAAAGCCATTTCCCTTTTGGGTCACAGGTTAATGCTACCAGTATAGTGATAACTATTTAATTGTCATAATTAAGTGAAGCTAAACATAATCATTGCATAATCAGGCAAGGTACATTTTGAAATGTTGTTTCATTGATTTTTCATGGTGGTTTCTCATTCCCCGAACTTAATGATCAAACTAAGCAGGGGTGCCTCTCAGCAATTAGTTCCAATTAGCCAGATTCAAATTCTGTCGTGAGTCAGGCACTCATTTCTTTAGTTGTATTCCTCCAGTGTGGTCTAGAAGAGTTTAAGAACATGCACCAGTTAATTAAAAAAATCATATTTAATTGCCAAAATCCACCTCCCAATAATTTGAATCTTGTCATTTATTTTTAAATATTTGGTGAATACAAATCAGTATGTGTATCATATAAAATATTAATTAAGTAAGCTCCTGTGTACTAACTACCAAGTAAAGACTTTTAACATCAATAATTTATAATGTAATGTTTGTCCTGTTTTGACTCTTCTTCCTTATTCCCCCAGGGTCATTACTATACAAATTTAATGTTTGTATTATAATGTTACTCTTTAAAATTGTGGCACATATGGACATATATATACATTCTTAAAATGCAGATGGTTTAGTTCAGCTGGGTTTTGAAATACTTATAAATGGTATCAGAGTATAACTTTTCTTCTACAATTGGGCTTTTTATTCAATGTTATGATTTTATGATTAACCTAAATTGATTCATTTAGTAGTACATTCCTAATTGTCACTATTGTCAGTGTTCCATTCTATTATTATTCTTAAATGTTCTTAGCCATTCTCCCATACTTGGCATTTATATTATTTTTGCTGTTGTTTTTGCTGTTCTTGGGTTTCATTTTGTTTATATGCTTTTCTATTATAAAAATGTGGCTAAACACATTTTTGTTTATGTTTTCTGTATGCACATAGATGATATCATCTAAGATAACAGAAAGAAGTAGAATATCTGGATGTAGGTTAGACTATCTTTAAAATTACTGAGTAATGCCAAATTGTTTTCCAAAATACCAATTTATTATTTCACTTTGTAAATATATTAGGTTGTTGGAAAAATCACGAGGTATTTTTTCTATGTTTTTCTATGCAAAAATGTGTCATGACTTTCCCATCAACCCAATATATCAAAGCATCATTTTGTGTACCTTAAATACAAAAATAATCTTTAAAATGAAGTATTAATTTATAATTACACTAGCAGTCTATAACTTTCCCCTCATACATATCCATACCACTTGATATTGTCAGATTTAAACATCTTTACCTATCTTATTGTCTTAGCTTGGGCTGCCATGGCAAAATATCATAGACCAGTGAAATTAATTTTTCACAGTTGTGCTCTGCCAACTAGCTCGACAAATGTTAGACACTCAGGTTTTTCTGTTTAAGAAGCTTTTCTTAGTAAGTACATTCCGGCAACACTAGATATGATCATTTTCCTCAGTGATTTTTCTCCTGATATCCTTTCTCAAAGTAGTTTCAAGAGCAACTATGTCCTGATAAGGAAAAAAAATCTAAAGAAATATGACCTATTTCTAAGGCTCCAGGACTTTCAAAGTTGGGATGATATATATCCCAGTCCAAAAACCACTTATCACAAATATACGGGGCAGGGGGATGTGTGTAAAAGGCTGGACAGACATTTTTATTCATATCTCCATGAGCCCAGAAGAATCCTGTATATAATCTCTAAGCATGAGTACTAATTTGAAAAAGTACCTGAAATACGAAATCTGCATGAGTTTTAGCTGTAGGAGAAATAGGGAAGGAAGTAAGAGAAGACAAGTGAACATTATTTTTCTTTGACCAAAGCAAACCCCTCCCTCCTGGCTCTTTTTCCTTCCATCAGTCATTTTTTTAAGAATTATTTTATTTAACTTTATCTTCATTATTATTATTATTATTTGTTTTAATTTGATCAGAGAAAGACAGACAGAGAGACAGAGAGAGAAAGTGAGAAAGCAAGCTGCTAAGTCTGAGACGCGAACTGCGGTCAGCCCTGTGGGAGTCCAGCATCTTTAACCACCATGCCACCTGCCGGCTCCCCATCGATCACTTTTAATATTGTGTATGCCTGCTCTTTTTATGGGAGGGGCATAACTCTACGATGATGTCACACACAAACACAGAAATACACCTCCCCACACACACAGGCATGCAGACAAACACATGCTAACAGTTATGCACTCACACTGTTCTGATACTCTCAGCAGAACTGCTGGTCTCCTTGCATCCTTGAATCATCTCTTTTTACCTTCAGCCACATTCCAAACTCAGCTGCTGAGGACAAGCATAAACGTTTATTTTTTAGTTGGATTGATGTCCAACCTTTAAGAAAACTATTCTCATAGACTTCTAGTATTACCTAACATTATCTTTATCATAACTTTATATAGTATGTTTAAACATAATACATGAATGGGTCTTGTGTGTTGAGTGCTTTCTAAGAGCTAGGAATCCTTATAAGGACTTTCACAACTACACTTTTTTAACTTTCACAAAATCCTTATAATGTTAAAACTGTTATTGACATGGGAAATTGAAGTGTGTGGGTACAATACTCAACACAGGAACAACAGTGAACCCAATTCTTTGTCTCATGCTCATGAAGATTTAGAGATGTGGTCACAGAGAGGGGATAGTAAGCAGTTTATTGAGAGAGGGAAGGAAGAAGAGAGCTCCTAAGCAGAGGGCAGTCCTGAATGGGTTGTTGAAGGTGAACTGAGGCGAGGTGTTTTTTTTGTTTTGTTTTTGTTTTTTGTTTTTTTGTTTTTTTTTATCTTGGTCAGAGAGGCTTTGTTTGGGCTTGTTCTCAAAAGGGGCTTGTGCATGCATTCCCCCTTAGTGGGGGTTACATGCTACATGGGTCTGGTTATTTTTCCTAATTTTGGAGTGGGTGCAAAGGTCAGGAAACTCTGTTTAAAAGCTTTGTGCCATAAAAGATCTTACCTTCTTCTTGGAATGTAGTGAGACCTTGAAAACTTTCATTACTGTTTGCTTTAGGTCATGTTCCCTAGGTTAGTCTTTGAGTTACTGCTGTAAGTTATTTCTTGTGAGCAAGTAACTCAGAGCTGAACTGCTCCTGGATTGTTGTGTCTCTGTCTTAAAGCTCACAGGGGAGCTCTCAAATGAGTAGTCCTCCGTATGGCAAACCCCTTAAACTTTATAAGGCTTTTTTACAAAGAAGTATTGGTTAATAGTCACAAAGATTTTATATTATTTATACTGTTGTATGGGTACAATTTTGGTCCCCTGGTGCCAGTAATTTTCTCTGGTACCATTCTCTGTGTATTTTGGGCTTATCTCATAGTTTCCATTAGGCCTAGAGGGGTTTTTCCATCAGAGTTAGATAGATTCCTGAGTTAAGAAATTACCAGGTCCTAAACTTTGACTCTTAATTGTTCTTTTGTGTGTCCTATGAGGAGCTATATAATGATTTAGCCTGGAAGGACAAGGGTCAGGAAGAGGGGGATGTAAGTTCTCAAAGAGCAGGACTCAGCTGACTGGCTTTAAGTAATTCCCTTTTTGTTAGCATTCCATTATGGCTCCCATAATGCATCACTGCCTAGAGAGTCTGTCTCATTATTATCTCTATTTCATAGGAGCCACTTTTCAAGCATAGGCACATTATTTGCAGACCCATGACCTTAACTAGTATTCTCCTCACAAACATTTCTTTAAAACAAAGATAAAAATGAGACATATCTGAAAACATCATTTGAAGAAATCAAAAAAACCTATAGAATTTAAATAACACACACACACTTGTGTATGTGTGAATGTGCGTATGGTGTGTGTGTATATGTGTAGAGAGACACTAGATTGTGAGACCATCCTATAACAATTTCTATATCCATCAGAATAGCTTGTTGTTACTATTACAAACATTTATTTCTCACTTATGTGGCATGTTGGAAGTTACAAATTAGCTGTGTGTCAGCTGCACTTTCTGTGGCTTTGCTCAGCTCTGATTGGCTCCACTTTGCTTCAATATCTTTTCATTCTGGCACCTTAATTTAAGAAACATTTAAGGTATGATATTCCTGGCATAGAAGAAGAGAAAAAGACTAAGCCAAACAACATATCTAAAGTTTTTCCTTGAATTCGGTCTGTATCATGTTACCCTTTCTCCATTAGCCAAAATAAGTTATGCAGCCAAGTCCAGAATTAATGCGGTCAGAAAGGCATAATCCTGGGACCAGCGGTTAGCATAATGCTTATGTCACTGGACTCCCATTTAGTCGACCATAGTTTGAGTCCCAGACCCGGTGGCTTAAATTCACACCAGGTGCACGTGTGTGCGTGCCCAAGATCTCGAGAGAACTGCAGGAGAAGGGATTGTGGCGTGACCATCCCCCTAGGGGTGGTTTCTCACTTTCTGTCTCTCTGTCTCTCTCTCTCTTTCTGGCTAGCACATGTGCCCTATAGAAAAAAAACCTCTCCAAAAAAAAAAAAAAAAAAAAAAGAAAAGAAAGGCATAGTCTTTTCATAAAGAAACAAGAATAAATAGAATTGTAAACAGTAATATATATATACACAACATCTTCTTTGTGTTTAAAGATTGCCAAGCCAAATCCTGATACCAACTACCCTACAGCTATCTATTCTACCCAGTTATCAGAGAGCTAATTCACATAAGAAAAGTTTCTCTGGGATAAGTATGTTTGTCTGCGCCTCCCACTTAATTATAAAGATTTGTACACTATCAGCATGTTATTTTAAAAGAATATTGGAAGAACTAAAATATTTTTAAAAAGAAGAAGAAGAGGAGGAGGAGGAGGAGAAAAAGAAACAAACTGGGGCCAGGAGGTGGTGTGGTGGTTAAGGGCGCTGGACTCCCACATGGCCAACCGCAGTTCGAGTCCCGGACCGGGCGGCTTGCATTCTCACTTGCGTGCTCTCTCTCTCTCTCGCTCTCGCTCTCCCTCTCGCTCTCACCCTGTTCCTCTCTGGTCAAATTAAAATAAATAAATAAAGTTAATTTTTTTTAAAAATTAAAAAATAAAAAAACTAATCACTTTCTTGCTTTCTCAATTGGCACAACTTATTCTGCAAAGGTTCTGACAGGGGGTTGAGGGGAAGTCCTCACACCAAAGCCTTTTTAGGAGATATTCAGAGAATCATATACTTTTATATCCTTTTTTATTACCTTAAATACTTTTATTTGCATTCCAAATGCTAACTTATTGAAATCTAATTCAAATTCAGATTATGGTCTCTGAGTAAGAGAGAGGCATTCACCTGTGGTTATTGTTAGAAATGGCCCTTGAAGAAATCTGAAGCCTCTGTTTGTGCTTCCTAGAAATAAAATTTTAAAAAAAACCTGAATGTTCCTTTTGATCTAGAACAGAGGTCAATTGGACTAAAACACCTATGTAGTAGGAAGCCAACATTCTAAAGAACATGATTTTTGTAAAACGTATTTATTTGAATATTACATCATCAGCTCTGTATCGATTTGATGTTGATGTCTGATTCAGAATGTCCATTTAGCTGGGCAGACTAGAGGGCCTGCTGTGACCGTTTGGGTAATTCAGCTTTCCACAGGTATTTTCCTTTCACTGGAGACTGTAGGTACTTGATCTCTCTACCCCACCCCGACCCCTTTTCTTTACATGGCATGCATGCTTTCTGTTCCACGTGAGGATATAACAGGCTACTACAAGAGTTTATTGTGTCGCAGGCTATCTTCAACTTCAGGGCTTCAGTCTCAGAATACATAAACACTGAGGAACTCCATATAACCAAAACAGAAAAACTGAGTTAACAGTAGAATATGGCTACACCAGAATAAGGTTACAAGTGAACTCCAAAATTTCACTGTGGGTGGACATACCTGGCCAGATAATGGGGCAGTGGGAAATGGGTCATTGGGTCATAGTCAACCTTTGATAAGGAACTATTTAGGGGCCAACTGCTGGCACGGTGGTTAAGACACTGAACTGCATGGCCAACTGCAGCTCACGTCCTGAAATTGGTAGCTTAAAAATCACTCCAGGTGCGTGTGCATGAGTGTCCAAAATCCTGGAAGGAGAATAGAGGAGAAGGGATTGCAGCATGGCCATCCCCCCGCCCCCAGAGGGTTATTTCTCACTTTCCTTCTCATTGTCTCTCTCTGGCGAGGCATCTGCCCTACGGCAAGAACCTAAAAAAATTATTAAATTTTAGTATTTTATTTGATCTATAGAGTAATGGGGGCAAATACACTAGTTCCCTGGAGCAGGAAAAATATAGGACATTTGTTTTAGGGTGAGAGTGCTCCAAAAATGCTTTCAAATATCCTATTATCAGGATGTATCTGGAACAAACAGTAAATACTCCTGGTAGTATTGAACTTTATTTTTAAAGTGAGAATCCAAATATTTAGGATTTCTAAAAGTGAACCTATTCCTGGGACCAGCAGTTAGCGTAATGGCTATGTCGCTGGACTCCCACGTAGTCGACTGCAATTCGAGTCCCAGGCCCGGTGGCTTAAACTCACGCCGGGCGCATGTGTGTGCGTGCCCAAGATCCCGAGAGGAGAATGGAGGAGAAGGGATTGCGGCATGGCCATACCCCCTGGGGGGTGATTTCTCGCTTTCTATGTCTCTCTCTCTCTGTCTGTCTGGCAAGCGCACGCGCCCTATAGAAAAAAAAAAAACTCTCCAAAAAAAAGAAAAGAAAAAAAGTGAACCTATTCCAATAGGTGACTCAAACATCAATAAGCCAATAAGCCATCTTATGTCTGAAAGTTTATAGGAAATATCAACCTAAACAAAGAAGGCTGAGGCAAAGCAAGTAAAGCAAGAGAGTTTTGTCCAGAGTTAGGACTATCTCTCAGACATCACGAAATCCTAGTTGTCCTGGGTAATGGATGCCAAAGGGTTAAAGATTTCAGGGTGATCTTAAAGGCAAAAGTTGTGAATAGGCGGAGGGAGTAGCAAGGAGTCTTGTACATCAGTGACTAGCTAAATTCTGTGCAGGAGGCCACCTCTTGGTCACTTGGAGTCACTTTGCCTTATCTTAAAATGTAGAGACAGTGAGTCTGGAGGGTAAAGGGAGAATGCATTTGGCCAGTAAGAACTTTTTAAAAAATGCAATGAGTTTAAGTCACATCTAGAGCAATTTCACATGTATATTCCTAAGAAAACCACAAAAATGCATAAGCTTTATTTCCTTATAGCATTAACTCAGGTAGACTAGAATCTCTTGTTTTCAGGAAAAACTAATCTATTTTGGGAAATATTAGCTTCCTTATAATTTCAGTTTGATGATGTGACATTTTAGGGTGAGTGAATCAATTTTGTCCTGGTATTTCTGGCCTACGACAGAGGTTAGTCAAAAATAGTGGCCTCCTAACATTTTTATTTAGCAGAGATCACTGTTTTGTTTTGTTTTGCCTTTTGATTGACATATAGTAGTTGTACATTTTTATGGGGTACAGTTTCGTTTTTCTTTTTTTGGAGAGGTTTTTCCTAGAGGGTGCGTGTGCTCGCCAGAAAGACAGAGAGAGACAGAGAGATAGAAAGCGAGAAATCACCCCCCAGGGGGGATGGCCATGCCGCAATCCCTTCTCCTCTATTCTTCTCTCGGGATCTTGGGCACACACGCACACGCCCCCCGGAGTGAGTTTAAGCCACCGGGTCCGGGACTCAAACCATGGTCAACTACATGGGAGTCCAGCTACATAGCCATTACGCTAACTGCTGGTCCCAGTAAAAGTTTTTCAATAGACAAATACAAAGTGTAATGATCAAGTCAGAGCAATAACCATATCCACCATCTTAAACATCTATATTACTTGGTGGTGTGAGCATTTGAAGTCTTCTTTTCTAGCTATATTGAAATATACATTGGGTTATGTCCAACTATAGTTACTCTGCTGTGCTGTACTACTCTAGAACTCATTCCACATATCTACCTATGCTCTTATCTGTTAACCAAGTTCTCCCTATCTCCACACCCTCCTTCCTAATCTCTGACATCACCTACTCATTCTCCATGTTTATGTGATCAAATCTTTTAGTTTTCTCTAATGTGAATGTACGATATTTGTCTTTTGTTTCCTGAATTATTTCACTCAGCATTATTTTCTTTTACATTGTATTTCTTTCTTCTTATCTTCCTCCTTTTCTTTTTTTTACATTCAATCACTATACATCTTTATATCACATAAAATGAATTTTCCCATCATGAATAATTGTATCTTAGTCCAGTCAAATATTTACCATATACATTATTATCAAAAGATAATTTTCCTTTTTTGTGTTTCGTAAATGTTCTGCTTCTTTTTTTCCTTTGATTCCCTCTCTCCCTCATCATTGTCCATCCTCCTCCCACCCTGTCTCTAGTATCTACAAGTGTTCCCCGTGCCTTTATACCTTCCAGTCTTTCAGTTTCTGTCAGAGAGTGCAAACATTTGGTATATCTTAAGTGAGGACATACAATGCTTCTCTTTCAGAGTCTGTCTTGCTTAATGAAACAGCATTAAATCTTCCATATTCGTTCTTTTTTTTTTTTTTTTTTGAGAGGTTTTCGCTATAGGGTGCATGCACTCGCCAGACAGGCAGAGAGAGACAGAGAGACAGAAAGTGAGAAATCACCCCCCAGGGGGGATGGTCACGCCGCAATCCCTTCTCCTCCATTCTCCTCTGGGGATCTTGGGCACGCACGCACACGCACCCGGCGTGAGTTTTAAGCCACCGGGTCCGGGACACGAACCGCGGTCGACTACGTGGGAGTCCAACAACATAGCCATTACGCTAACTGCTGGTTCCCCATATTTGTTCATTTTTGATCAAATGCCAAGGTCTCTCTCTCTTGCTTGTCTTTTTTTTTTTTTTTTTTTTGACTGAGTAGTATTCCATAGTGTATATGTGCCACACTTCTTTGATCCATCCATCTGTTCTTGGACATTTGGGTTGATTTAATGTTTTAGCAATTGTAGTACTGCTAAAGTGTGAATAATGTGAATAATGCTGCAATAAACATGGATGTGCAAATCCTTTACTGACTGAGTGTATTTCTATCATTTGGGTGGATACCCAGAAGTGGAATACTGGATCATAAGGTAGTTTTATGTGTAGGTTTTCAAGGATTCTCCATATTATTCTCCACAGTGGTTCTACTAATTTATATTCCCACCAACAGTGCAAGAGAACTTACCCCTTTTTTATTTTTATTGTGTGTTTGTTTTCTTCTTTTCTTTCATTCATTCATTTATTTATTTATTTTATATTCAATTACTGTGTATCATTATAGCATACCAAGTGAATTTTCCCATCCATACCAAATGAATTTTCCCATCCTGAATATACTGTATTGGTTCAGTCAAAGATATTCCCTTTTCATTGCAGCCTCACCAGAACTTATCATTTTTTATTTTTTTAACCTTATCCATTCTGACTGTGATTAGATGTTATCTCATTGTATTTTTTATTTGCATCTCCCTTATGATAAGGGAGGTTCAGCATTTTTTTTCATATGTTTTTAGGCTGTTCATATGTCTTGGAGAGTTGTCTGTTCAGCTCATTTGCCCATCTTTTAATTGGACTGATATTTTTTTCCTTTATGAGGGGTGAGCTGCTTGAGTTTCCCTGTATATTCTGGTTATAAATCCTTTGAGGCATAGTTTGTAAATATATTCTCCCATTCTGAGAGTTGTCTCTTCACTCTAATCGTTGTTTCTTTTGCCATGTAGAAGCTTTTTAACCTGATGTAATTCCACTTGCCTCTTTTTGAGATTATTATCTGTGCTTTAGGGGTCTTATTTAAAAAGTATTTGCTAACTAACATCTCCAAGATATCCCCCTGTGTTTTCCACCATCAGTTTTATAGTTTGAGGTTTTATGTTTAGATCTTTGATATATTTTGAGTTGATTTTTATTAATGGTGAGAAATAGGGGTCCAGTTTCATCTCTCAAAGGTGGATATCCAGTTTTCCCAGCACTGTTTGCTAAAGAGGTTTTGTTTTTCACAGTGAATTAGCTTGTGCTCTTTGTCAAAAATTAGTTGGCTGTATGTTTTGGGGTTTATTTCTGGGTTCTCTATTCTGTTCCACTCGTCAGTGTGCCTGTTTTTTGTGCCAGTACCATGCTGTTTTGACTATTACTACTTTGTAATATATTTTGGGGTCAGGGAGTGAAATGTCTCCTACATTATCATTTTTTATGTAGTATTGCTTTGGCAATACAGGGCCTTTTATAATTCCAGTCAGATTTTATATATTTTGTTTCTAATTCTTTGAACAATGCCTCTGGTATTTTGATTGGAATTGCATTAAATTTACAGATTAATTTGGGTAGGATTGACATTTTGATTATGTTAATTCTTCCAATCCAGGAACATGGAATGTCCTTCCCCTTTTTTGTATCATTTTCACTTTTCTTTACATTTAATTACTGTATGTCATTATCTCATAAAAAAATGAGTTTTCCCAGCATAAATACACTGTATATGAGTCCAGTCAAAGTTATTACCATATATATTATCATCAGTGGATAATTTTCCTTTTTTGTGTCTCTTAAGTATTTTGCCTTTTTATATTATTTTATTATTTTCTTGATACATTCAATCACTGTATGTCATTACAGCATGCAAAATGAATTTTCGCATCATGAATCCACTGTATATTAGTTCAGTTAAAGATATCATATGAATTATCATCAACAGATAATTTCTACTTATTTCCCTTAAATGTTTTGCTTCTTTCTTCTTCCCCTGATTCCCTTCCTCTAACCCTCTCCTATTTTCCACCCTCCTTCCACACTGTCTCTGGTATCCACAGTTGCTCTCCATATTTTTATACCTACCAACTTTTCAGATTCTTCCATAGATTGCAGGTATTAAGTATATACTAAATGGTTACATATTATGTCTCTCTTTCATAGTCTGGCTTGCTTTGCTTAGTAGTAAAGCTTCCATATCTATCCACTTTCTATCAAATGCCAGAATCTCATTGTTTTTTTATGGCAGAGGAGTATTCCCTAGTGTGTATATATCACACACTTTTCAATCCATTCATGAGTTCATTCCATATTTTAGCAATTATGAATAGTGTCACAATAAATGTGAATATACAAGTGTTTTTCCGACTTAGTGTATTCTTATCCTTCAGGTAGACACTGAGGAGTGGAATTGCTGTATCATATGGTAGTTCTATTTGCAGGTCTTTGAGAAACCTCCATATTGTTCTCCACAGTGGCTGAACTAATTTACATTCCCTCCAACTGTGTAGGAGAGTTCCCTTTTCACCACAGCCTCTCCAGCATTTATCATTATTTTTTTTAATCTTAGCCATTCTGACTGGGGCTAGGTGGTATCTCATTGTGATTTTGATTTGCATCTCCTTTATGATAAGGGATGCTGAGCATTTTTTTCATATGGTTTTTGGCCATTCCTTTGTCTTCCTTAGAGAGTTGTCTGTTCAACTTAGTTGTCCATCTTTTAATTGGACTATTTATTTAATTATTTTTTTGCGGATAAGCTTTATATTTTGATTATTAGTCCCTTTCCAAGGGAGAGTTTGAAAATATATTCTCCCATTCTGAGGATTGTCTCTTCACTCTAATTATTATTTTTTTTGCTATATAGAAACTTTTTAAGCTGATGTACTCCAACTTTGTCTATTTTGGGGATTATTGCCTATGCTTTGGGGAGGGGGGGTCTTATTTTAAAAGTCTTTGCCTACTCCAGTATATTCAATTTGAGGTCTTAGGTTTAGGTCTTTGTTCCACTTTGTGTTAATTTTTGTCAGTGGTGAGAGATAGGGATCCAGTTTCATTCATCCTTCTTTAGGTAGATACCCAGTTTTTCTAGCACCATTTGCTAAAGAGATTTTTCTTTTCCCCACTGGATTGTCTGATGGTCTTTGTCAAAAATCAGTAGGCTGTATGTTTGGGGGGTTATTTCTGAGGTTTCTAGTCTGGTCCATTGGTTTACACAACTATCTTTTGTGTCAGTGCCATGCTGTTTGATTATCACAGCTTTGTACTATATTTTGGGGTCAAGGAGTGAGATGTCTCCTACTCCACTTTTCTTGGACAATATTGCTTTGGCAATATGGGGTCTTTTATGTTTCCAGACAAATTCTATGATTTTTTGGTAAGAATTATTATTGTTTTAATTTGTATAGGACACATGCATTCACTGAGAGAGAGAGAGAGAGAGAGAGAGAGAGAGAGAGAGAGAGAGAAAATTAGAGAGCAAGCTGCTAGGTCCAGGATTCGAACCACAGTCAGTCATGTGGGAGTCTAATGCCCTAACCACCATGCTACCTGCCAGTCCTTCTATGATTGTTTTTTTTTCCTAAATCTCTGAAGAATATCTCTGGTAATTTGATTGGGATTGCATTAAATATGTAGATTAATTTTGGTAAGATTGATCATATTAATTTTGATTATATTAATTTTTCCAATCCAAGAACATGGGATGTCTTTCCATTATTTTTGTGTCAGTTTCAATTTCTTTTTTTAGTTTTTCATAGTTTTCCTTGTAGAGGTCATTGATTTATTTGGTTAGGTTTATTCCTGGGTATCTTATTTCTTTTGTAGCCATTGTAAATGGAATTGCTTTCTTCAGTTCTACCTGTCTGCTCATTGTTGGTGCATAGAAATACTATAGGTTTTTCTATGTTGATTGTGTGTCCTGCCACTTTACTGTTTTCATTTATCACTTCTAGGAGGTTTTTATTTTGCATATTCTTTGGGGTTTTCTATGTATACAATCATGTAATCTGCAAATAAAGATACTTTTACTTCTTTCCCTGTTTGAATGCCTTTAATTTTAGTCTGTCTGATTGCATTAGCAAGGACTTTCAGTACTATTAATATATTGAAAAAGAGTGGAGAAAGTGGGCAGCCTTGTCTTATTCCAGTTTGATGTTAGCTTAGCTATGGGTTTTTCATATATAGCTTTTACTGTGTAGAGGAAAGTCCCTTCTATGCTGATTTTGCTGAGAGTCTTAATCCTGAAGGGATGTTGTATTTTATCAAATGTTTTTTTTTTTTGCATCAATTGACATGATCATGTGGTTTTTATTCTTCCTTCTATTAATATAATGTATTATGTTTAAACTTTTGCATATGTTGAATCATCTTTGCATCCTTGGAATAAAGCCAACTTGGTCATAGTGTTATTTTTTAGTTCTTTTTAATGTGCTATTGGATACGATTTGCTAGTAATTTTGCATCTATGTTCATCAGGGACATTGGTCTGTAGTTTTCTCTTTTTTGTGCTGTCCTTGTCTGTTTTTGGAATGAAGGTGATGGAGGTTCATTGAATGAATTTGGGAGGTTCCTTGCTTTTGGATGTTTAGAAATAGTTTGAGTAGAATAGGGGTTAGCTGTTCTTTATAAGCTTTTGTAGAATTCAGAAGTGGAGCCATGGGGACTTGGGTTTTTATTTGTTGGGTGACAATTTATTATTGATTCAATCTAATTGCTTGTTATTGGTCTGTTCAGGCTTTTTGTGTCTTCCTGGTTCAAATCTTGGTAGATTATGTGTCCAGAAATTTGTCATCTCATCCAGATTGTCTTGTTTGTTGGCGTATAGTCGCTCATAATATTCTCAGATGATTTTTTTGTATTTTCTATTATGTCTGTTGTAATTTGTCTCCTTCATTGCTGATTAGATTTATCTGGTTACTTTCTCTGTTCTTCTTAATTAGAAGAAGAACTTTATCTGTTCTTCTTAAAAGTGTGTCAATTTTATTTATCTTCTTAAAGAAACAGCTCTTGGTTTTATTTTCTGTACAGTTTGTTTTCTGTTTCATTTATTTCTGCTCAAATCTTTATTATCTCTTTTTTCTGATATTTCTTGAGCTTTTGTTATTGTTCTTCCAGTTCCCTGAGGTATGTTGTTAGATTGTCTGTTTGCCACCTTTCCATTTTTTTTCTTGTGAGCACTAATTGCTATGAACTTCCCTCTTATGACTGTTTTTGCTGTATCTCATAGGTTATGGAGACTCATGTGCTCATTATCATTAGTTTCAGTGAATCTTTTTATTTCAATCTTGATGATTTCTTCAGTGGTTGTGAAGTCATTCAGAAGTAGGTTTTCTTATTTTTATGTTTTTGTGTATTTTTGATGGTTTGCTCTGCAGTTAATTTCAAGTTTAACTCCATCATGGTTAAAGAATACTTAGCATTATTTTCTACAGGTTCATCTATGTTGCCTCAAATGACAGCAGACACTTATCATTTCTGATGGCTGATACACACATTTTCATTGTGTGTGTATGTGTGTGATGTATATATGTATGTGTGTGTATATATATGTATCACATTTTCCTTATTAATTTCTCAGTTGTTGAGCACTTAGGTTGATTCCTAAGTTCTTAGCTGTTGTGAATAGTGCTTTATTGTAAACAGTAAATATGAGCATGCAATTATCTCTTCAACATACCAATTTCCTTTCCTTTGGATATATACTGACTAGTGAGATCCTAAAATAATCTTATCTTTAGTTTGTTTTTTTAAGAAGTCACCATACCATTTTCCATAATCGCTATATTAATTTGCATTCCCACCCACAGTTCGTGAGAATTTCCCTTTCTCCATAGCCTCACCAATACTTGTTATTCTTTGTTTGTTTGGTTTTTAATGATAGCCATTTTAACTGTGGTGGAGTGATAGCTTATTGTGTTTTTGATTTATATTTCCCTTATGCTTAATAATGTTAAGCATTTTTTTTATGTACTTTTTGGGCATTTGTATGCCTTCCTTCAAGAATTGTCTGTTCAGAGTAATTACCTATTGTTTTTTTGTTTTGTTTTTGTTTTTGGCTGGTGTCCTGTTTGAGTTCTTTATATATTCTGGTTATTAATTCCTTGTCAGATGTAAACCTTGCAAATATTTTCTCGTATTCTGTAATTGCCCCTTCACTCTATTTATTATTTCTATTGCTGTGCAGAAGCTTTTTAGTTTGATATAATCCCATTTGTCTATTTTTGCTTTTGTTACTCATGCTTTTGGAGTCTTATTTAGAAAACCTTAGCCTGGACCAATGTTCTAAAGTGTTCCCCTTATGTTTTCTTCTAGTAATTTCATGGTTTCAGGTGTTAAGTCTTTAATCTATTTTTAGTTGGTTTTTGTGTATGGTGAGAGATACAGGGGTAGTTTCTTTCTTGTGCTTTGGGTATCCAATTATCCCACCACCATTTATTGAAGATACTCGTGGGACTAGCAGTTAGCGTAATGGCTATGTCGCTGGACTCCCACGTAGTCGACCGCGGTTCGCATTCCGGACCCGGTGGCTTAAATTTACGCCAGGCGCATGTGCGTGCGTGCCTAAGATCCCGAGAGGAGAATGGAGGACAAGTGATTGCAGCGTGGCTATCCCCCCTGGGGGGTGATTTCTCACTTTCTGTCCGTCTGTCTCTCTCTGTCTGTCTGGCCAGCGCATGCGCCCTATAGCAAAAACCTCTTCAAAAAATAATAAAAGAAGATACTCTGTTAGGATAGCTGGTGCTGCAGGACATAAAAGAATTCAGACTCAGAGAGTAAGCAGAGAGAAAAGAATTTATTCATTTTTCCAAGAGAGGAAAAGAACCAGATACAGAAAGTTGCATTGGTCTCAAGGGTAAGGGAGAGTGGCTTTTACTGGGTTTTTAAGGGCAAGGGGTTTATGGTTGGGTATTAAGGTGGTCCTGAGACAGGATGCTAGGTGGTCTTTTACAACATCTACATTGTTTTGTTGTTATCTCTGGGTGGCATATCCAACTCCTTTGATCTGCCACATATTCACTGATGTTAATTCTGACAGCAGTAGATAACAGATGTATCAATCTTTATGTCTTAGAAAAACAAGAGTTAGCGATCTACAATGTGATCAAGCCACTTCCCTTTCTTCCTTGCTTTCGGGTGGAAATCTTCCTTACATCCCGAAGAATTCCCCGCTGGGGCACATCCCTGCCCACTGGACTGGCCAGACAGGTCTGAGCCTTAGACTTTCCTCTCTGCCTACCAAAGGTACTCAAGGCTGCCCAGAGACCCTGCCTTTCCTCCAAGGGAATCCAAGGTAAGAGACAAACATCCAAGGGCTAATCCCTAAAAGGAATAAAAGGGCCCTTCCTTTCTCCACCATCATGGTGTGTGCGATCCACTCGGCTCTTCACCATGTCTTCTCATAAGACTTTCAGAATCAAGTGGTTTCTGGCCAAAAAGCAGAAGCAAAATCGTCCTATTCCCCAGTGGATTAGAATGAAAACTGGTAATAAAATTAGGTACAACTCCAAGAGGAGACACTGGAGAAGAACCAAGCTGGGTCTATAAGGAACTGGACAAGATTTGGGCCACATATTTATGCTGTACCGAGGTCACTATGGTCTTGCCCATCAAGCTGAAAATGGTCACCACTGACTTGACACTTGTGTTTACTTGGAAAAAATGATGCTTTACTTTGTTTCTTAAGTTCTGCATTGGTAGGTTGGTTCAGTAATAAATATGTGAGACCTTAAAAAAAAAACTCAAGAAATAAAAGGAAAATGCCTGAGGAACCTGGGAGGCATTGGATGTGCCCTTTAACTTTTCTTTCCCTAATGTTCCTAGGACCTTTGTCAAAATTCTGTTGGTTGTATGTACTTGGATTTAATTTTGGTTCTCTATTCAGTTCCATTATTCTGTGTGTCTGTTTGCATGTCAATACCATGCAGTTTGGGTTACTGTGGCTTGTAGTACATTTTGAAGTCAAGTTGTGTGATAAGGAAATCATTGTTTTGGATGAGCTCCTGCACTAAGTCCCAGCAGATGTATCAATCTTTATGCAGACCGGACTAAACCAGAATGAAGTTATTTGTGCTAAGTGCCACTTAATCAAACTGAACTTTTAAGTGGCCCAGTTTTTCTAGAAAAACTGGAGATTTCATTCAGCCTAAATTGGAATAATAAGGAAGTTCCCTCTGTCTTAACCCTGTAAGGAAAGTAACATTGAAACAATCGTTCTGCTTTTTGTCCTCTATTTCTGCTTTCTTCAGCCCTTTTCTGCCCATAAAGCCAACCTCCTCTGCTCATCCGAGCATTCATACTATTTTATAGAATAAGGTGTTGCCCAATTCTATCACAAATATAAACTAATTAAGATCTTTAAACTAAATTTGTTATAATGTTGTCTTTTGATGTATGACTCAAAACAAATAAGCTTTCTTAATGACTTAACAGTGGATGCAAAAGGCATTCCTTGTCAGGGCTCAGAAAGTGATACCCCAGAAGCATGGTATTTTGACCTGTCAAGAGGCCTTAGAAAAGCTACCCCAGAATCAAGGTCTCTCTAGACTTGTTTTATCCACCATACCAAGCACAGGAAAGGTGTCTCTCCAAAATTCCCTTATCTGACTGAGAAAAACTTCTTCCAAAGTAAATGCAATTGTCTTAACTATTTTCATTGCTTTTATGCCCTCTAATCTTTCAGTCTCTGCCATAGAGTGCGGCCAGTCAGTATATGTTAAGTGGAGACATACAATGTCTCTCTCTCATGGAGACAGTATGGAAGGAGGGGGGAGAGGGGAAGAGTGTAGAAAAGGAAATAAGGGGAAAAATAGAGAAATAAGACATTTGTGGGACCCAGAAATGATTTATTACCTGTTGATGATAACGTATATAGTATTCTCAACTGGACTGGTCTAAGGAGTATTAAATGTTGGGTAAATTCTTTCTACAAGCTAAATGATATAAAGTGATTAAATGTATAGAGAATAATAATAATAATATAAAACAAATTTAATTTAAAAAAGTAATTGTCTTTTTTTTTTTTTTTTTTTTTTTGAGAGGTTTTTTGCTATAGGGCGCGTGCGCTCGCCAGACAGACAGAGAGAGACATAGAGACAGAAAGCGAGAAATCACCCCCCAGGGGGGATGGTCACGCCGCAATCCCTTCTCCTCCATTCTCCTCTCGGGATCTTGGGCACGCACGCACACGCGCCCGGCGTGAGTTGTAAGCCACCGGGTCCAAGACGCGAACCGCGGTCGACTACGTGGGAGTCCAGCGACATAGCCATTACGCTAACTGCTGGTTCCCAAAAAAGTAATTGTCTTAAACCTCCTCCCTGGGAATATCATCAAATAATACAAAAATAAAAAACAAATATTAATCACAGGAGAAGAGACTGAAAGTCATCCCGCACACTATAGACTTTTCATCTTTTCCTCTCAAGACAACTCCAGGAGGTTACCTAAGAAACTTTATCTGTATAATAAGGCGATCTTTATTACTGTGCAACTCTGTCCCTCACTTCCCTGTAAGCATCGATCCCATCCAGCTCCCAAAGAGAATCTTTTATTAACCATTGTTCTGATCATTGGACCCATTTATTTTCCCATGTCCCTGTCCATTATGAAGAGGTCATTTAAGCTTCATTTTTTTTTTTTGAGAGGTTTTTGCTATAGGGTGCGTGTGCTCGCCAGAAAGAAAGAGAGAGAGACAGAGAGACAGAAAGCGAGAACTCACCCCCCAGGGGGATGACCACGCTACAATCCCTTCTCCTCCTTTCTCCTCTCAGGATCTTGGGCACACATGCACACGTGCCCAGCATGAGTTTAAGCCACTGGATCCAGGACTCGAACCGCAGTCGACTACATGGGAGTCCAGCGACTTAACCATTACACTAACTGCTGGTCCCCTCCATTTTTTAAAATCTTTCTTTGAGTTGTATTTTGTATGGCTTCATGTACATGTTTAGGTTAAGTTTATATGCTTTTTCTCTTGTTAATCTTTCTATTGTTAGTTGATATTCAGTGAGTATTGAGAAAGGAAGGGAAAATTTATTTGCCTCTATACCCGCAAAGAAGTTGCAGAAGATGTAGCCCTCATGATCTAAAGTCATTCCCAAAGATATACAAAAGGAAAGAAAGCAAAAATTTGGCTGGCCCCAGGACCTAGTGCTTAAGGGAGCTGGATTCCATATGACCAACTTTGGCAACTTAGAAAACATGCCAGGCACATGTACAAATGTGCCCCAAATCCCAACAGGATGGAGAAACGGAGAAGGTATTGTGGTCTGACTATACCCTTGAGGGGTGCTTTCTCTTTCTGTCTCTGTCTCTGGCAAGGGCATGCAGCCTCTGGCAATTAAAAAAAAGAAAGAAAGCAAAATTCCTAATTGCCACAGGTGGTCAAGGCAATAAAGAAAATGAGATGAATCCCCTGAGAATGGCAATTGGTCACTAGGACAGCTACAAATGGGGTGCCCTGGCTTCCATGTTTCTGTCCAGCCTACGACAAATTGTCATGGCTTCCCAACCTGACAGCTGGTCACCTGCAGATACAGACCTGACAACCCATGCTCTGGGGCACGCAGAAAACCAGAGAGAGAATGCTCTTGCTATATCTAAGCCAAGCTCTCAGGACACAAAACAAGACAAACAGGAAAGTGATGACCATCCCTCAGAGGGAGAGGATCTATAACCAAGGCTAGTCAAAACCAAGAGTCATGATATCCAAAACACTAGTTCTTCCAAATGTTTCCTCCAACTCCAATCTGAATTTAGGGAAGAAAAAAAGACAAGGAAAGGCTCTTACCACCCCCACTCCAGCCAACCCTGAACAGAGATCCAGGGTCTGATTGGTAAAAAATGAGTTTACTTTCACTAGTTTGGTCAGAAGCACTAGATCTTAGCTGCAATCTCCAGAGAGAGCAAGGAGTCCCAATCATTCCATTCTTGTCACCAAACCGTCAGGAAAGAAAAACTTTTCCTCTGCCCTCAGATATTTTTTAATGGAGGGAGGAGTTATGAATTAAACTGACAATAAATTAACAATAGATTATTCATGTGTGTACATACAGGAGTTCACAGAAAAACATGACTCAGGCATTTAGAATTCGCACGTATCTACCACTTTATATTCCATTTCATACTACTTCTTAATGAGGGAAGGAGAGTGGGAGAGGGGATACAGGAAAATGAATGACATTTTAGGAAGGTTGAATGGGCCCTTAGAAGAATAGATAGGAAATATGATAGCTTTGTGACAATGTCTACTTAGGTGTCATGCTGACTTCTCTCTGGTGATGAGTCAATCTTCCCTGGTTTCTCCAAAGAAGAGGATTTATAACAATTGGGCTCTTTTGAGCTCTTTGGGGAAGCTCTGCTTTTAAGCAGATAAGAGATTTCAGAAGCTCAAATGTCTTTTCATAATACTTTTAATGCCACAGTGGTATATTATAGACTCCTTCAGTATACTGCATAATTGCTACTCAAAGAACCATTTGCAAAGCACCAGTGGCAGCAGCATAACCTCAGACTGTTTAAAATGCCAGATCTCAGGACTGACTCCTGACCTGCTGAATCAGAATCTCAATATTTACAAGGGCCTCAGAGATTTCTAGAACATTGGTGTCTACCAATAGCATACCAGAGGATTTGACATACCTTTCAACAGATACAGACTATACATAGACCAAGGTAAATTGTGAAGATGATAACCTTTGTTCTTTTGGTACATGTTGTCTCTAGCATCCCACCAAACTTCTCTTCCACTACTGTTCCTCCCTTTGGTTGGATCCCAAGCACATTTCACACTACCCCACCTACTCTGGCTTACAACTTCCAAAGCTTTCAATCTGTTCCAACCAGCCAAGGTCTCCCCAAAGTCTTTATCAAGTCCAGGTCTCCATCTAATTGTCCTTTGGAATTACCACTAAAAATTGAAGAAATTGATACCAGCCTTGCCATCAGAGATTCTGATTTCATTCATCTAGTAGAAATTTTATTATGCAATTAAAGTTAAAAACTAATCTACTAGTCCTCCTCTTTAATCCCCTCAGGAGGCTTCTGGATTGATATTCTCTGATCCACCAATTAACACTAAAGAGTTTATAGATGTCAATGATTTACTTGATAAATCCAAACAGTATTTGCATTTTGACTAGAAACTACCTCAACCAAAAGATTAATCTGTAGTGATTTTGAATTTTATACTCCTCAGGAGGCTAGTCTAGTCAAACAAGGAGAGTAGTTGCTATCATCTCCTAAAGAGACAGGGGGGTTGCTGAATGTATTCAAAGGTGACAGTAGGCTCCATACATTGAGCTCTTCTTTTCCCTCCCTCCTTGTCTTATCTTCCTGAGACCCAGTTGCTGGTCCAGCTGGGCTTCCTGAATTTCTTGTGACCATGACCTTCACTTCATGGAACTGGCCTAAAGCCAGGACCATTTCAGAGGTATACATACATACCCCTCCCACATTAATATCACTAGATTAGGGGCACTAAATACTAAACATACTCTGCTAATTCTTTTAATTGATAAACTTAACTTTACTGTAACCTTCAAACAATGTTTGTACAAACCAGATCCCTGTCTTAATGACATTGATCTTTAATTGATTTATGAATGCTTTGGTCTTTTTGTTTAAAACCTGACCCTATGCTCACAGTAGCATGGACCATTCTCTGCCTAGCCATCAGCATAATCTTATTTCCCCAATGGAAGTAAACTCGTGTCTCCTTTGGAATCAGTAAACATTATGGGCAAGCTCTCTGAGATATGGGGCTCCCCCAGAACAAAAGGGCAACTTGATATCTTCCCAATCAGCTAATGAGTAGCCATTCCTTTAAAATTTAAGAAGTAGAGTCTGTTCTTTTGGGCCCGTATGAGTCTTTGACTCCTTGGAACATTCTGTATAACTGGGTGAAAAGCACCTGTGCTGATTCCCTCTTTCTAGAACGATCCAGAAGAAATCTAAAACTTTAAGAATGATCAGACCTTGGTTATGCTTCTTTTTCTTATTTTGATGATGAGAAGCCAGGTGGCAATTAGAATGTGGGAGTAGGAGACTTTAACAAATAAATAAGCATATCACAAATGTTTATTTTCTAATTTTACCTTACCCAGGATGCTTCTTTTTCTAACCGTGAACCCTAGGGCTCTGGGATAAGAAAAAAGAAGTAATCCTAGTTTATAGAATCTTGAGAAAATTTTATTGACCTTGTGATATCCAGGGAATCATACTAATGAGTGATGCAATTTCAGGGAATCGTATTAATGAGTGATGCAATTTCCTGAGTTAATTTCCAAGAAACAACTGTTCACAAAGGCTTTATAGGCCCCAGTTTGACAATATCTTCTCTAATATCTTTTTTGACCTTCATCCTTTCCCTAGTGACCATGACAACCCACACAGGCATTAACCAAGAAACCTAGAAGAGACACTTTTTGTGTTCAACTTCATCTCCTATATTAGAGATTTCATAAATGATTCATATTCCAAAATTTTCTGGGATGGATGAATTAGAGGTTCTCAAGATTCCAAATTATATTGTGGGGAGGGGGCATATCCATACTGGAGAGCCTTTGAAGGTCTTAAAAAAAATGAAGACATAGCAGAGTTACATCAAAATAAAGGGAAGTAAAGAACATTTTCTATGCAAACATAGTAGCACTTAACTTTGAGAAAAGAATGTCAGAGACTTTATTCAGATCTCCAGAAGGAGAAAGAGTCAAGAGTTTTTGCCTGAGTTCACTCTCATTTTGTTTTCAATCTAGGCTTTTATATAACTAATATAAAATACCTTCAGCACTGTCTTGGCAACCTTAACTTATATTCTTTAATATTTAGTTATAAGGCAATGTGTCTAGGCTTACACCTGGTAACTTTCTCTCCTCAGCACCTACAGGACATATCAGTCAGCTATTGTTGCTTAACAAACAATTTCAAAGTTCATTGGCATACAAAAATAAGCCTTTATTAACATGCTAATAGATCTGAGAATTGGCTGGGGTGGTTTTGCTTCTGACTTTGGATTTGAGGTTCAGTTGAGGTAGTTCTGCTTTACATTCCTTTCATAGCCTTCTCATGACGTTGATAGAAACACAAGTGGGAAAAGCCAAACGTGTGATTTCTATTATTGGCAACAGGCTTGAAACAGGTACACTGCTACTTTCTCCCATATTCCACTGACCAAAGCAAGTGATATGGCTAAACCCAAATCAATGAAGCAGAAAAACACTCTCTATACATTGATATGAATTGCAAAGTCATAAGACAGAATATGGATTCAAGGAAAAGTAAAGAATTGGAACAATAATGAAGTCTATCCTACATGATAAAGTTCAAGCTCTAAAGTAGAGGTTGGCAAGCATTTTGTATAAAGAGACAGATGAAGACTACATTTTAGGCTTTGTGGCCCATATGATCTCTACCACAGCTATTCATCTCTGCCATTGTAGTGCAAAAGCAGCCTTAGGTAATATGCAAATGAATGAGCATGGCTATGTTCCAATAAAACTTTTTTTTTTTGCCTTAGGATGTGTGAGTTTGCCGGAGAGAAAGAGAGAGACAGAGAAGAGACAGTGAAAAGGAAAGTGAGAAATTACCCCCCCAGGGCAGATGATCACACTGCAATCCCTTCTCCATTTTCCTCCCTGGATCTTGGACACACATGCACACATGTGAGTTTCAAGCCACCCCGTCTGGGACTTGAACAACCATTATCAGCCATGTGGGAGTCCAGCGATATAACCACTACACCATCTTCCGGCCCTTTTCTAATAAAACTTAATGTATTGGCATCGAAATTTGAATTTCACATCAATTTCATATGCCATAAAATATTAACCTTCTTTTGTTTTTTTAAAAACTATTAAAGGGGGACTAGCAGATGGCATAATGGTTACATCACTGGAATCCCATGTAAACTGCAGTTCGAATCCCGGATCCAGCGGTTTGAAACTCAGGCCGGGTGCATGTGTATGCATGCCCAAAATCCCAAGAGGAAAATGGAGGAGAAGAGACTGTGGTGTGGCCATCCCCCATGAGGGGTGATTTCTTGTTTTCTGTTTCTCTGTTTTTCTCTCTGGCAAGCACACATACTGCATAGCAAAAATGTCTCTAAAATAAATTAATTAATAAAATAAAATACAAAACATTAAAGGGCCGGCAGGTGGCTGGGTGACTGGATCCGATATGGCCAACTGTATGGTTTGAGTCTTGGACCCCGCAGCTTGAAAAACACTTTGGGCATGTGTGCATGCATGCCCAAAATCACAAGAAGGAAATGGAAGAGAAAGGATTGCAGCATAGCCAGCCTCCTGGGAATGATTTCTCACTTTTCCTCTCTCTGTCTCTCTCCAGCAAGTGAATGTGCCTTATGATAAAAATCTCAAAAATCAAACAAAAAAAAAAACCCGAAAAATGTAAAAATCATTATTAGTTCACAGGCTATGCAAAAAAGCAGTATACCAGATTTGACCCACAAGCCTTAGTTAGCCCACCCCTATTCTAACCATGGTATACATGGATTGTTTGATGCCTCGCCATCTCGCCTACAGTTTACTACTCCCACCATACTGAAATATAGTTTCCCAAATGACCCCTTCCGTTGAGTGACATCTTAGTTTGCTCTTACCTCACTCCCGAGTTCCCTCCCCTTCTGCCTTGCCTGGACAGCATACTTCTAGTTTTCCTATTTCTCTGAGTGTTTTCACTTCTGCAATGCCTTGCCATATTCCCTGGAACTAAAGCAGACTACGGTAGTCCATCATCTTTATTCCCAGGGCATTACACAGATGTGTTAATCCAGTAGACTAGCTGATGTAGCGTACAGCACTACAATATAAATGGCTTAACACAGCCTTTCTTCTTACACATATAACGGAGCCATGGGATCACATGAGCATTTGAGCTCTACTCCATTCAGTCATTTAAAGACTCAGTCTCCTATCTTGCAGTTTAGCCTTCTAGAATATTACCAGCATTCTCTGTCTGCAATCAAATGAAGAAAGCAAGACTGTGCAAGAAAGGGTTTTTAAGCCAGGCCTGAAGCACACCCCTTCTGCTCAAATTTCACTGGCAAGACCACCATATCTTGGTCACAGGTACCAACAAAGGAAGTCGGAAATGAAGTTGAATGAATAAATTAATCAATGAGTTGTAAATATAGTGAAACTTCTTTCATTTAGATCAGTGCACACCTTATTGTTTTATTTATTTAGATTTCCAGGTTTTTGTTTTTGTTTTTGTTTTTGCTATAGGGCATGTGCACTCACTGGCGAGAGAGAGAGAGAGAGAGAAAGAGGAAGAGGGAAGGCACTCCCCATGAGGGATGACCATGCTGCAATCCCTTCTCCACCATTATCTTATTGGGATTTGGGGCACACACACACACGTGCCCAGCTTGTTTTTCAAGCTGTTGAGTCTGGGAATGGAACAGCACAGTTGGCCATGTGGGATCCAGCCACCTTAACCACCACACCACTAGCTGGCCCCAGCACAAACATTATTTATCCCAATTGACATATGTGATTGAATGTATAAAAGAAATTGAAATAAAAAAATATATAAAAAGAACAAATAGGACTGAGTTATAACCACTAACCTACATTTCATGTTCCCTTTCTCCTTTGTGTTTTGAGAGCTGTTACAGGTATTGTTCAGAATGTGCCTTTTTCTAGATCAAGTTCTTTTCACCAGTTAAAAACATTTTACTCAGCCATTCTTTAGCTTGGCTGCTCGTCTGCCAGTGTGTTTGCTCTCACTGGGAACCACAAAGGACTTACAGCTGCAGCGGTTTTGCTAGGTGGTTTCCTCCTCCACCTCCCATTCCCATTCTGCTGCCCTGGGTCTGGCCTCGCCTCTCCAGACCATCTGCACTCTCTCTCGGCTGAAATAGAATTAATGACATTCGCTGCTTGCCCGTTTGTCTCACACAGCTCCAAGATGTGTCCCTTTGTCCCTTTGTCAGCATGCTGGCTTATACAACAGCTGCCACTTTGAGCCATCCCTACTGAGAGAAAACAACAGTGTTTCCTGTTGATATGGCTCCTTTGCTCAAAATCAAAGAAAACATGTTAAGGCCACGGAGGCCTTTGTAATGCTGTCTCTGGGGACTATGGGATTTTTTGATCATACACTTGCTAAGATTGCAGGAGTCTTAAGGGTGCATTCTGGGAAGGGTTACTAAGCACAAAGGGCACAGAAAAGAGGAATAATGGCTAGGTTCCTCCTTGCTTCCACAGTGATTTCCTTCCCACTTGCCAGGTTATCTGGCCTAGACTACAGAACACCTAGCAGCTGGGACTTAATGTGCCTTTACTTGCAAAATGACATGAAAAATTTCAGGAAGCCATTCCACCACCACCTCCCCCTTCTGTTTCACAGAGCTCCTTTTCATCTCTGTGCTTCAACTGTCATCCTGTTCTGATTTCCTTTCTGTAGCTCTGTACCACTTATAGTTCAAAGGTAATGCTGTTGGCCGTGTCTGACTGGCTCGAGTGACTGATCCATGACAGCATCCTTCACATCCCCACAGAGAATGCTAGTTTGCGGTTAGAATATGCAGCTGACGGGTTTTGAGGGTTCTGTGCCAGGCACTGTGCTAAGTGATCTGCTTGTGTTATATCATTCAGTCCCTACAATAACTCCCCAGAGATGGCACCATTTCCCTCCAGATTGTAAGTGAGGCTTAGACAGAACACCATGATCAAGGTCACACAACTGGGAAGCCCAGAGCTGAGACTTGAAACCGATGTTGTGTGACTTCAGAATCCTTGCTACAGAATTCTATCCTGTTGCATGTCAAACCAGTACTACTACAAGGAACTAGAAGAATTTCTAGAATCCGGACACTAGATTATGGCTATGGGCTGGTAGCATCAGCATCATCTGTATTCTAAGTTCTATAAGAGATTACAAATAAATAAGTTGTGTATTACTGATTCTATGATTATTTTAGTATTTATGGACACTGACAACTCATAGATTAAATCTTTGCTTTCTGATTAAAAAAAAAAGAAATGCAGAATCTCAGGAAATCCAAACATGCATTTTATTTCTTAAAGTTTATTTCCTCCATGACCAAGAGGGTCCTGACACTGTGATCCATCTTCAGCTTCAGAGCTTCAGCCAGTCCTGGGGATCATGGGCATACACATATCTAGGCTACTCAGGAGGTCTCTCGAACCTTCCTATGTAGATCAGCCTTGTAGAGCATTGTGCCTTACTGCCATACCAGCTTCTGGCCTTCAGATGGGCATTTAGTAAGACCAATGTGATTTGGAGGCATATTCAGCTTTGAGACTCTACTCTAGAATGCCTTCTCCTTTTATAGAAAAATAAGTATGTCAAGTGGTGGGCCTCAGTTCCATCATTTGGTGCAGGCACAAGACTGAATTCCATACTGCCACAGAGATGGAGCAGAAAATGTGTTCCATGGAAAGAGAAGAAATAAGGAGAAAGAGGAAGTACAAAAGAGGTGGCAGTATCTTCAGCTGGGTTCACAAGAAATAGCCACTGAGATGAAGACTAAATTTGTGTAGTGGGATGTTGTTAGGGCATGAACTAGAAAACAGCATCTCTAAAGGAGAGAGGAAGCAGGGTTGAATAGAGGGAAAATTTTAACTTCATCATACATTAATTACAATAAATGATTCAGCATACAACATGGGGAGCTGGAATGACCCTTCAGTGTTGTCCCGAATTGAGGCAAAAGAGTCAGGCCTTAGTATAGCCTGCCACTGACCAGTCCTTAGATGCCAGCTGTCCCTAGTAGCACCAGCATCACCTAGGAGCTGATATTCAAAATGCAGAATGTCACAAATCCCTGGCTGAGGGATTTCCAGGGAGGAACATCTGTGAGCCTTCAGAAACCAACTAGGGAATGAGTGCCTCACTCCTGGAGAGAGCGAGTCTGGGCACTGAACCTTGGTGTGCACTACAGAGGAGAGGAGGCTGAATAAAGGTTCTGAGCTCTATTTTGAGAACAAGTCCTTCAGAATGACATCATCAAGTTTGTGTTTGATAACAATCTCTTTGGCAGCTGTGTGGCAATGAATCAGAAGGGATGAGAGTCAAAGAAAAAAATTTCTTTATAAAAGAATGGTGGCTTGGACAAAAGGAGTAGCCACTGTCAAATTTGGGCAAATTCAAGAGATATGTTGGCTTTAGAATTTTGGGGCCAGCACGTGGCATGTGGTTAAGGGTGCTGAACTCTCACATGGCCCACCATGGTTCGAGTCCCGGACCTGGTGGCTCGCTTACTCACTTTCCCTCTCTCTTTGTCTCTCTCTGATCAAACTGGAAAATAATAATAATAAGTAAACTTGGATAAAATAATTCTTGGAAAACTCTAGATGGACCCTGAGTTTCTCGAGTGGGTAACTGGGAACATGAATGTGAATTTCAGAAACAATATCACTAAAGGAGAAGATTTACAAGGAAAGATTGAAGTCTTATTTGATATTTTAATGACTCTCAATTTTTCCACTAGAGTTTAAACTTCTCCAACTTGTTCAATTGTTTTGAATCATTATCCTCAGACACTACAATTCCTTCAGCATTCATGGCAGATAATTGGTGACCATTTTCCAAAAACGTCTTCAAGAAAGTTTGAAGCTTCTGGATTTTTTTTTGTGTGCCCACTTTTTGTTTAACTATATCACATTAATGTTTTTGGTGAACTATTTCTAAATTATCATTTCGTTGAGCATAAAAATGTGTTCAGAGCCAGCAGAGCAGGCTTGTTAAGGCACTGGACTCCCATGTGGCCAAACATGGTTCGAATCCTGGACATGGTGGTTTGCTTTCTCACTTTCATTCTCTCTGGCTCTGGTGAGCACACATACCCTATAACAAATTAAAATAATAATAATAATAATAACTAATTTAATTATTCTTTTTAAAAATATGTATTCAAAATAATAACCATATGATAATAATTTTGACACCTAAATGTTTTATCTAAAAGGACACTCCCAGGGCTAGTAGGTGGCATGGTGGTTAAGGTGCTAGACTCCCACATGGTCAACCAAAGTTCGAATCCTGGACCCAGTGACTTGAAACTCACACCGGGCACATGTGTATGCATGCCTAAAATCCCAAGAGGAGGATGGAGAACTAGGGATTGCAGTGTGGCCATTACCCCTGGGCAGTGATTTCTTTCTCACTTTCTGTCTCTCTGTCTCTCCAGAGAACACACACACCCTATAGCAAAAATCTTTCACACAAAAAAAGACACCTATAAGAGTAGACCAAAATCACTTCTATGAATAAAAGGCCCCAAGAATATAGTGAGCTGAAATCGAGCTTCTGTGTGTGTGTGTGTGTGTGTGTGTGTGTGTGTGAGTTTGTGTGTGCTTTTCCTTTGATACTCCTGCTCCTTTTTTGTGGTCATCCTCATTGGCAGAGCTAGACATTCTTATTAATCAATCAATTAATTAATTCCTTTATTTAACCCCACATACTTCAAACACAGTGGTGCCCCTGTGTTTTTAGGTGCTGAGGAGTCAGAGATGTAGAAGAACTATTCCTACCTTGAGGAGGTCATAGCATTGAGGGCAAGAAAAATAAAAATTTTTTCTGTTATAAATTATAATTCAACTTAGTGCTAGAATAAATCAAATAGCCTTAATTCTAAGTAGGCTTGTTCAGATTTTGATATTTCTAAAATGAATATGCATTTTAAAAATCATGTCAGAAGAGAGAATATGCTGACTTAATCATTATTGTCTGGGTTTTTGAATGCAGATAGGAGGAGGTCTTTAATAAGTTCATGGGAAATGCCTATTATGAAAAAACTATGCATGGATTTATATATTTTGCACCAAAATAAACTCATACTTTAATTATACATTTCCACAAACTTTTTGAAGTACCCTGGTATATATTTAATCTATTCATCTGAATGCCACCTTTATTGAGGTATTTGCTTTTTTGAAAGTACTACACACTTGAACTTTATATTTAATTCCTTAATTATCGTTCTTAATTTCTAAAGAGTTATAATTTACAGAAAAGCTGTGACTATAGTACAGAGACTTCTCATATACCCCAGACCTGGTCTCTCCTATCATTAACATCTGACATCGTTGTGGTATATTTGTCACAATTAATGAACCAATATCGATACATCATTATTAACTAAGATCCATATTTTAGTCAGATTTCCTTGGCTTCTCCCTAATGCCTTTTTTTTTCCTAGAATCACATCCAGTATATGACATTGTATTTAGTCATCTAAAGTATCTCCTTAGACACTTCTTGACTGTGACAGTGTCTCAGGCTTTCCTTGTTTTTGATGATTTTGAGTTTTGAGGATTGGTCAGCAGTTTTGTAGAACATCTCTCTATTGAAATTTGTCTGATGTTCAGCTCGTGATTAGAAGAGGATTATGAGTTTTTGAGTGGAGGACCACAGAGGTCAAGTGCCATTTTCATCACATTGTGTCAAGGGTACAGGCTATGAACATGACTTATGATGGTTGAGGTTAACCTTGGTTCCCTGATTGTGGTAGTGTTAGGTATCTTCAGTGTAAAGTTACCCCCCTCCTTCCATACTGTATTCTTTGGAAGGAAGTCACCATGTGCCACTCACACTTGAATAGTGGGGAGTTACACTCTACCTCCTTGAAGGCAGAAAACAAAAATTACTTGGAATTCTTCAGTGTTAAGAGAGTTGTCCTTTCGTTAGTTATTCAATCATTTATTGATATCAATATGAACTGATGAATATTTAAATGTATAGTGGGTTACAATCCTATGCTACCTTGTTTTATTTCTCACGTTCTTCCAGCTTTATCTATTAAGAAGTCTTTCTGTTGCCTCATATGTCCCTTGACATAGCACCATCATTGTGGATTTTTTTTCACTTGTTTTGCTTTTGAACACTTTCCTTCTGTCACCCCAAGATGTTCCAAGTTTGCCTTGTATATTTCCTGCCCTAGCCCTAGAATCACCCATTTCTCCCAGAAACCCTAGTTATTTTTATTAGAGAATGGTATTATGAGCCAAGATTTTGGTGATAGGTGTGTTAATTATCTTTTTAAATGTTTTTTTTTTAATATTCCACTATTATGCTGCATTGGAAAAAAAAGTTATTGTACAAATAAATGTAAGTTTCTTGTGAAACACCAGAACATGCGATCAAAGACAATAGAAGTCAGATCTCTTGGAAGAGATCACAAGCTTCTGAAAGCCAGGAATAATTGATGTGGCTTATACAGGAGTGAGAAGGGATGATTACCCAGGCACCAAAGGGCTATTGGTCCAAAGCATCTGGCTAACTTACTTTTTTCTCTTTCCTTCTCTTTCTCTCTCTTCATTTTTCTTTCTTCCTTCCTTCTTCCTCTCTCTCTCCCTCTCTTCCTTCCTCCCTCCTTTCCTCCTCCTCCTCCTCCTCCTCCTCCTCCTCCTCCTCCTCCTCCTCCTTCTTCTCTCTCTCTCTCTCTCTCTCTCTCTCTCTCTCTCTCTCTCTCTCTCTCTTTCTATCTCTATCTCTTTCATTTGCCAGAGGGCACATGCACTCACCAGAGAAAGAGAAAAGGAAAGTGAGAAAGCACCCTCTTCCCCCCATGGATCCTTCTCTTTCACCTCTCCCTCTTTTGGGGACTTTGGACATGCACGCAGAAGAGCTCCGTGTCTTTCTCAAGCTGCCAGGTCCAGGACTTAAACCACACAGTTCCACCAGGCCAAAGGCTGGCCCCTGGCTAACTTTCAAAAAAAGCAGAATCTCTTCCAGAAATATGTGATTTGGTTTAAGAAAAAAATGAAGTCAGTATTTAACCAAATAAATGCAGACACAGCCCTGGTCTTCTTAGATATTTTTCCAAACACACCGGCCTCCTCAAGCTGGTAAAAAGGTCAAGTTTAGCAGCTCAGATTTTGATAAGTAGCCCATTATCAAGTGCTATGTGTCACTGCGATCCCTGAAAGTGGGTCCAAGGGATGTTTAGACTCTGCAGCGTGAAGCAGATTTAGATGCAATGTTGTGACACTGAGAAGAAAGTGGCATGTAAGTATATGAATGCATGTTTTCTTATTTTAGGTACATTAAATATAGTTTGCATTATCCCTGAATTATCTATAAATTAAACTGATGGTTATCTACTCATTGGATATTTAGAAGCAGAGAAATACTTAATTTTCCAAGGCCCTTCATCTTTGGACACTGAGGAGCCCCAAAAAACTCAGGGCCTTTTCCTGGCCTCACCCTGAGTCAATACTTTTCCTGAGAACCATTTTGTGAATTCTTGTGAAATCATCGCTTGGTTTTTCTTCCTCTCCTCACTTCCTCTTTCCCTCTCTCATTTTCTCCCTCTTCCTTTTCTTCTCTCTCCAGCCTGTGAACATCTTTCTGCATGTCCAGTATACTTGTCAGCATTACTCTAACTTCTGCTTTATAAAAAAGATGAAACAGGGACCAGCAGTTGGCGTAATGGCTATGTCACTGGACTCCCACGTAGTCGACCGCGGTTCGCGTCCCAGACCCGATGACTTAAACTCACGCCGGGCGCGTGTGCGTGCGTGCCCAAGATCCCAAGAAGAGAATGGAGGAGAAGGGATTGCGGCATGCCCATCCCCCCTGGGGGGTGATTTCCTGCTTTCTGTCTCTCTGTCTCTCTCTGTCTGTCTGGCGAGTGCACGCACCCTATAGCAAAAACCTCTCCAAAAAAAAAAAGATGAAATGTTCCTTTTTGCTCTATTTCCTGAAACTGTTTCAATAGTTTAGAAATATCTGAAACTTAAAGATTTGAAAAAAAAATACCCCTGTTCCTTTACCCCCGATTTATTCTGAAGCTACTGGTCTACTTAAGGCCTTTAACTTTTTTCTGAATCTAATTTTTAAATGTCTTTCTACACATGTTTTTAATTTTTTTCCATTTTTGAAATTATTAGCATAGAAATATGTAGTGCTTTATAATTTCTTCCTGTTTCCTCTGTGTATATGATGCTCTTATTTTATTCCTAATTTTGTTTACTGAGATTCATTTTTTTCTTAGCTTAGTGGATTGTGGATTATCTGTTTTTCCTACTATTTAAAGAAAATGTCATTTTTTTCTGCATTTTTATTGCCTTCTTTATTTTATTAGTGAATTTCTTCTGCTTTCCTTTGGCTTATATTTCTTCCTTCTTTGGTTGACTACTAAATTAATTTATTTCATTTTTGCCTGCTTAATAAATGACTTAAAATTTAGAAAATATCCATATCCTATATATCAAATCAATATTACCATTATTTTTATAGATTCTACAATTGTTGATTTTATTGTTTTTTTAATTTCAATTTCATTTTATTTTCTCACTTTTTTTTTACTTTGTTATAGGGCATATGCACTTGTAAGAGGGATACAGAGAGAGGGTGAGGAAGAGGAAAAGTGAAATGGCCAGGGAGTGGCCGAGGGAGATGGCCACACTACAATCCCTTCTCCTCCATTCTTCTCTTGGAATTTTGGGCATGCACACACATGCACCCTCCATGTTTTTTTCTTTTTTTTTTTTCTAGTTCAGCATTTTATTATTATTATTATTATTCATACATTAAATCGCTATACATCAATTAGATTGTGAAGAGACTTTACTGAGCATGATATACACCTCAGTCCAGCCCAGTTGAGACCAACATACACATCCTCGTCAACAGATAACAAACCTTATCTGTGTCCCACAAGTGTCTTACCTCTCCATTTTCCCCCAAAATTTCCTACGCTCTTCCCCTCCCACACTCTCTTTCCACTTTGTCTCCAGTGCCCATTACAGTTTTTAATACTTTTATGTTTTCCAGTCTTTCAGTTTCTACCATAGAGTGCACACAGTCGGTATATGTTATATCTTTCTCAAGCTGCCAGGTCCAGGACTTAAACCACAAAGTTCCACCAGGTCAAAGGCTGGCCCCTGGCTAACTTTCAAAAAAAGCTGAATCTCTTCCAGAAATATGTGATTTGGTTTAAGAAAAGAATGAAGTCAGGATTTAACCAAATAAATGCAGACACAGCCCTGGTCTTCTTAGATATAGAGACGTGCAATGTCTCTCTTTCATAGCCTGACTTGCTTCACTCAGCAACAAACCTTTCATATCTGTCCACTACCAAATGGTCCAGCAATTCCACTCCTGGGTATCTACCCAAAGGACAGGAGAGCACTCAGTCAGAAAAGAACTTGCACATCTATATTCATTGCAGCCTTATTCACGATTGCTAAGACATGGAACCAAACCAAATGTCCTCAAACAGATGAATGGATTGAAAAACTATGGCACATATACTTCATGGAATACTATTCAGCCATTAAAACACAAGGCCTTGGAATTTGATAGCAAGTGGACACATATGGAAGATTTTATTGGTTCTTTGACTCAAACTATTTTAGTATCGTTTGTAAACTCTTTAAGATGTTGATGTTTTTGTTTCTAGTTTTGTTATTTACTTTTAGCTTTACTTCATATTCATTATCTTTTAAAGTATAGAACTAGTCCATCTTCCCATTCATGGGGTTTCATCTAATAATACAAAGGGCATTGTGCTACTCCAGGCTTTCAGCACAACAGATAAACTTTGTGTGTGTGTGTGTGTGTGTGTGTGTGTGTGTGTGTATTTTAAGGATAAAGGAAACTTCAGTTACTGTACCTAAGACAAGAATACATGTATCCATATAATTATACTCTTCAGTATATCACAAAGAATGTGTCTAAGCCAATACTATAAAGACCCTAGGATTTTCCCAAAGACAAATAAAGCAAACAAACCTCTTTTCAATTCAAATAGGGACATATCTAACATGGGAGATAACTAAAAACGGTCAGTCATTGCCATGCCATCAACTATATTGCTAGTTCTTTTCCCCCCACAGGATTTAAATTGGAATATGGCTTCTACTACTCCAGGGCTTACTAAACACCTCTGCACCTTAGAATCACCTGGGGAAAATTTAAGCATTCCAAGTCCCAGTGTACACCTCAAGTCAAGTAATTCAATGTCTTTGGAGTGGGATACAGGTGTCAGTACTTATGAAGCACCCCACATGATTCCAATGTGCAGACATGATGGGACCCACCATCCCACATACTTGGTCTAAGATACACACAGCTGAACTTCACTTGCAGTTAACCCCTGATATTGGAAAACACTTCTTCACAAACTTGAGAAGCATCAGAATAACTGGAAGGGCTTATTAAAACACAGATGTCAGGGCCCCAGAGTGTCTAATTCCGTAAGTCTAGGGTGAAGCAGAGTGTCTAATTCCGTAAGTCTAGGGTGAAGCCCAAGAACTGACTTCTCTAACAAGTTCCCTGGTGATGCTGTAGTTGTTAGTCCTGCATCCACATTTTGGGATCTGTTATTGAGTTTTAGTTTCAGAAAGCAAAATATATTTTAAATGTAGCTATAGTAAGAATTCAATTTTTTTTTTTGGTAGAGATTTTTGCTATAGAGTGTGTGTGCACTTGCCAGAGAGGCAGAGAGACAGAAAGCGAGAAATCACCCCCCTGGGGGATGGCCACATCACAATCCCTTCTCCTCTATTTTCCTCTCAGGATTTTGGGCACACATGTGTGCGTCTGTGTGTGCATGTCCAGTTTTAAGTTGCTGGTTCCAGGACTTGAACTGCAGTTGACTATGTGGGAGTCCAGCGACATAACCATTACACCATCTAATGGTCTCCCCTTTTTAAAAATTTGCTATAGAGCATATAAGCTCACCAAAAAGAGACAGAGAAAGAGAAAGTGAGAAAGCATTCCCCCCTCCAGGAGGGATGGCCACACTGTAATCTCTTCTTCTCAATTCTTCTTTCAGAATTTTGAGCATGTATTCATAAACACACACACACACACACACACACACACACACACACACCATGTTTTGTTTTGTTTTCCAAGGATCAGGGTCTGGGACTCAAACCAGATATCTGAGATCTGGCCACCTTAACTGCCACATTAATGGTTGGCCCTGAATTCTTCCAAGAAGTTACCATGACTAGAGCTTTCAAAAAAAGAAAGCATCAGGACCAGTAGTTAGCGTAATGGTTATGTCACTGGACTCCCACGTAGTTGACCGCGGTTCGAGTCCCAGACCTGGTGGCTTAAAACTCACGCTGGGCACGTGTGCGTGCGTGCCCAAGATTCCGAGAGGAGAATGGAGGAGAAGGGATTGCGGTGTGGCCATCCCCCCTAGGGGGTGATTTCTCGCTTTCTATCTCTCTGTCTCTCTCTGTCTGTCTGGTGAGCACACGCGCCCTATAGCAAAAACCTCTCCAAAAAAAAAAAAAAAGAAAGCATATTGAATATATTTTTCAAGACCATATAAACTTACATTTTACAAACCTGCTGTGCTCTCTTTTAACAGAAGTCTTTATGAAGTATTTATTAACAAGTACTTTGTAGGCAGCAGAACTAATTGCCATATTAACAATTCAAGTGTGATGTAGTTGCTTCAATCTAAGAACTTCATTTAGCATTAATTTCTAATTAACTGCTAATGTTTTCTTACGTTTTTTATTAGCCCATCTATATATAGATTAATCCTTAATCTGCACTGATTTCTGGCTGAACGTTTCTTTTTTCTCTAAGGATATATGATACTAATTAGAATAAAAGAAAGCCTGTTTATTGTGAGTTAGTATCTATGTTGGCAGGTGTGAACACTGACACAGTACAGTGGGGTCCAGTCATTAAACACAGCAATGCAGTTGCAGAATAGAGGGTTTGGATTTTTATGCCCAAGACAGAGGTCAACAAACTATGGCCCATGAGCCAAATCTTGCCCACTGCCTGCTTTTTTAAATAGAGTTTTTTTTTAAAGAATTATTTAATTTTATTCTTTGTTATTATTTAATATGCTATAGGGTACATATGCTCACCAGAGAGAGAGTGAACATGAGAAAGCAAGGTGCCAGGTCCAGAACTCAACCATGTGGGAATCCAGCACCTCAATGACCATGCCACCTGCTAGCCCTGTAAATAAAATTTTATTAGGACACAGTCACACTCATTCATTTATCTACTGTCTATGGCTGCTCACAGGCTCTGATTGCAGACTTGAGTATTTATGTTCACCTAAATATTTTCAACCTGGCCCTTTGAAGAAAAAGTTTGTCAGCCCTAAAATCAACTTTCTTTGTGTCAAAATTATTAGTCAGACACCCACAAATTCATTCATAGGCTCATTCCATCCGTAGTCTTCCTCGTTAACATGTTGCACAAGTCTACCATGAAAGCTTTGTCAACTGTTTTAACTGAAGTTCTGGTCTAGTAAACTTGTCAAAATGTATATGGGGCCGCATTGGCATTTCATATAGAACCTGCTACTTGCTAGCAGTACTGGCTCATGTTGAGCTTGTCCTGTCACTTTGAGAACCCAAGGGTTATCTTGCTGAATAAGAGTCCTAGTTGACTACTTTTACCATGCTCTGTGGAGAGTTTCCAAGGAACACTTTGTGTATGGGTTTTCCTGAATGTGCATCCCCTCTTTTTTGATAAATTAAGTGGTAGTTAACCTCAGGCACAGTCTGCAAAAGGTGGGAAAATGTGTGACAACAGCAATAATGGGAACCACAGAAGTTGTACACACTGAGAGAAAAGAATATTAACTTTGATGGGCTTAAAGATGTGGAAGAAATAAGGAACCATGTCATCACAACTTGTTATTAAAATGAGTTATAGGGCCAGTTAGTGTGGTATTACCATGGTAGTTGGGACGAACGAATCCCACATGACTGACTGTGCACTTTGAGCACCAGACCCAGTGATTTGAAAAACACACCAGGTTGTGTGTGTGTGTGTGTGTGTGTGTGTGTGTGCCCACCCCAAATCTCAAAGACAAGGAGAAATTGAGGAGAAGGGATTGTGGTATGACCATCTTCCATGGGGGATGCTTTCTCACTTTCCCTCTCTCTCTGTCTCTCTTCAGCAAATTCATGTGCCCTCTGGCAAACAAACAAAAAAAGTAAAATGAATTATAAAGGGATGATGAATTAGCATGTCCCATTGGATCACATAATTAAAATAATAATATGCAAAGGAAAAAAATATGCAGACAGAAAGCAAAAGAAATGTGCTTGGGACATTGTCAGTTCCCATGTCTTAAGAGTAGCATACACAGGGTCCAGCAGATGACGTGGCAGTTAGGGGCGCTAGACTCCCACATGGCTGACTGTGGTTCGAGTCCCAGACCTGGCAGCTTTCTCTCTCTCTCTCTCTCCCCCCCCCCACCCCGGTCAAATTTAAATAAATAAATAAATAAATAAAGTTAAAAAATTCCCGGCCTTTAAAAAGAAAGAATAGAATACACAAAAATGAGATCTGTGTATAGGGTGAGGTATGGTGAGTAGAGGAAGCAGCTACAGCAAGAGGAAAGTAAATTAAAAAGTGAGAGAGGCGATTAAGGAAAGTCAATAATCACTTGGAAATGAATGTGATAAGGTGGCAAAAGGAAGCCAGTCAAGTGAGTGAAGTTGGAGTCATCTTGTGCCTGACTGCTCTAGAGGCTGTACCATGAATACCAGATTTAGCTCTGTCATGAGACATCGAGGATTTGCAGAAGACGCGAGACTAGGGATGAAAATTACTGAGCCCTGAGAAAAAGTAATTTATAGATAAAGCAGTGCAATACTTCTTATCAGATGGGTGATGAGTAGAGAACAGTGCAGTAAAAAGGAAGCCTGAAATAAATACTTCTACCCCACTCAGAAAATAAGGTGGATTTATGCCCATTGTTATGTTTATATTACATATTTTATGACCACTCTACATGAATAAAATCACACAGTAAAGTTCAAATCTTGCTCCCTTGATTCTACTGAAGAAAAAAAGAGAGAGAGGAAGAGAAAAGGAAAACAAGGTTTTTGTTGGAGGTGTTTGCTCCTGTTTTTTCCCCCTTAATCAGAGATGTAAGGAGCAGGGGGAGCATACACTGATATTGGTTGATTTTATTGTGCATTTCAGATTTGAGCTTACTTATTCAGCTCCCACTTTATTGATTTTTATTGTTCATTTTAAATTTAAATTTACATACAACAGCCTCTGCTATTGACAGGCACTGTGCTAAGAGACAGCCGAACAAGACAGTGTCTGTCTTCAAAAACTTCTGTTCTAATTGGAGAATCAAATAAGTTGTCAGGCATTTCATGTATGTGCTATGAGAAGGGCCAAAAGAGATACAACGAGGGGAATCTAGGAAGATTTCCTAGAAATGACAGCTAAATTGAGATCAGAGAGGTAATTATTAGTTATTAAAGAGTTGCTGTACAAGTATTCTATGCAAAAGAAATATGAGAAATGATGTAGTAAGCTGATTGCAAAAAAGGCTCCAACGTTCCACCTATTTATGTATCCACCCTTTTACAGTAAGAGTTTGCATCTGCTTCATCTAGTTATTGGGTCTATTTCTAATTTCATGAATCTGGGCTGATCTTGTCACTCGCTTTGGTCAATAGAATGCTACAGAAGTGACTGTATGTCAGTTTCACACCTAGGTGTCAGGAGGTCTTGAATGCGTCTTTCTTTAAGCTCTGCCACCGCCATGAGAACAAGCCAGTTATTGTCTAATTCAAGATAAGAGACCATGTGGAGGAGAGCCATATCATGCCAGATAAGGCCATGCTGGACATGGTAAACCAGCCAGCCCCTAACTGTCCTGCTAAATGACCAAAGACAAATGAACTAGTCCAGTGGAGATAAGATGAGTGTAGCCCATAACAGCAGACTTGCCCAGCTGACTCATAAGCTTGTGGGAAGTAATAAATGATTATTGTTATAAAATACTAAGTTTTGCAATGATTTGTTATGCAGCAATGGATTACTAATATGGAAGATCAGTAAGTTTGAGAGCACTTGAAAAAGTTTTCAGAAAAATGGAATTAAAGTATGACTTTATTTTGGTGCAAAAGTTTTTGGAAATCCATTGATAGTTTATATATATTTTTTTAACAAACTTTTTAAAGACCCCCTCATGTAAGAGAGCAGAGTAAGTGATTTAGAATGGATGCAAAATAGAGTATGAAAGGACAAAAGGTGAGGATGAAGGGCAAGAGGATGAAGCAAGAGCTAGATCCTCCAGAGTTAGAAACCTTACTGAGTACAGGGAACCATCTATGTGTTCAAAGAATATTTACGATTAGATTCTCAGTTTAGACAGATTACTATTTATGAATGCTAGTGGCTAGGAGATAATGTGGGAGGAGGGTGGGAAATGGCAGAGAATGAGAAATAGGGAGAAAAATATATATACATATATATAGATGAAACTAGAAATGGAAAATTATTGACGATAACATGTATGATTAAGACACTATGCAGTATATTCTGGATGGGAAACCACATTTTGTATGCTGTGACAATGCTCAGGGGATGAATGTAAATTAATTAATTTAAAAAAAATAATTCTAAAAATTTTTTTTTTTATTTTAAAAGCTAATGGCTAGGAGGAACATGAGGCTGGAAGGAGAGAGGTCAGTAAAGTGACTTTTGTGGTGATCCAGGCAAGAAGTGAAAATTTCCTGAACTATATAAAACAGGGACCAAGAAATTGGGTAGAAAGGGATTAGAAGTATATTTGGGAGGTGTAATGAGTAGAACTTGGTACTTTATCAGAAGTGAGAACTAGTGGATAGAAAACGTCCCAAACTGATACCTGGTGTCTAATTTGGGCAAATGAATGGTTAGGAGAATAATTCTCTGGGACAGAAACTCAGGAGGAAACTGAGTTTTGGAAGAAGGTAGAGGATACACATAGTTTGGGATTTCTTAGGTTTGAGGTAACAGCCAATGATACAAAATCAAAGATGCCCAGTCAAGTGTTGATATACAGTTTTGCGGCTCAGGAGAGTGGGTTGGATTGGAGATAGTTTTGACAACTGGCAGCCTACAGTTGTTACTTAAATTAAGTTTTACTACATATCCAATATGTATCATGTGTTGTACTACATGCCAGAAATAAGTAAGTTAGCAATCCAGACCAGGCTAGGTATTCTCCTGGAGAAGATGCAGTACTGGTCAAGTAATCATACAAATATCATGAGACTATCTGAAAAATACTGTAAACAACAAGAGTATATAACAAGGGGACTTAATCTAGTCTAAGGAATGAAGGAAGAATTCCATTTTTTTAAAAAAAAAGTATGCTTAACCTGAGATCAGAATTATGAGAAGAGTTCCCAAGGTCATGAGTGAGGGAGAGGGTAGAAGAAAAGAATGTAGCAGGAATAGGGAGCAGTGAGCCTAGTTTAAAGACCACAGAGAGGAAAGAAAAATCGGTATTGGATCAGGACCAGCAAATGGCATAACGGCTATGTCCCTGGACTTCCATGTAGTCGACCACGGTTCGAGTCCTGGACCCGGTGGGTTAAACTCACGCCAGGTGCGTGTGTGTGCGTGCCCAAGATCCTGAGAGGAGAATGGAGGAGAAGGGACTGTGGTGTGGCCATCCCCCCAGGGGATGATTTCTCGGTTTCTGTCTCTCTGTCTCTCTCTCTTTTTTCCCTTCTATTTAAAAAAAGAAAGAAAAATTAGTATGAGATATGCATAGAGGACTGCTGTAGATATGAAGAAAAATGGACAAATTTGGAAGTTTTTTTTTTTTTTATACAGCCCACATGCATGCACACGAGAGACAGAAAACCCTTGACAGGATTTTGTCACACCTTGAACCCCTTTTTCCAGTCCTCCAGCTCCTTAGGATCTTGGGTACCCACATGTATACATGCACTCAGTGCGTTTTAAAGCCAACACAACCTAGGTATCCAAACCCACAGTTATCCATGTGGTTTCTAGCACAACAGTCCTGTATGCTACGGACTGTGCCACTTGGGTTGGGCCCAGATTTGGAAGATATTTGGGGAGTCAAACTAACAAGGCAACTGGATGAATTAAAGAAAGGAAAATGGAGGAGATATTTTTTAGAATAATTTGTAGAGTATTGGTTTGCATATCTGACTGAATGATGGTGCCATTCATTTCCAATGAAATAGGAAACACTGGAAAACTAGATCTAGATTGAGACATAAAAGTGTAAGATGTCAGTATTTGAAATATGGAATTGGATAAGTCTTTGAAATATCCAGGTGACAGGGTTGAGGAGCAAATTGTATATACAGGTTTGGAGCTCAGAAGAGAGATCCGACTGTACATGTAATAATCATCAGGATATGAATGGCAACTGCAGTCAAGATCAGGGAGCACTTGGGTGAGAAAAACAGGATTCCTAGGGCCAAACCTTAAGTAATCCAATATTTAAAGGGTAGTTAATTTGAGATGAGCCCACAAAGTAGCATAGGTATAGGAATCAGAGAGGTAGGAAGGACAGTGGAGTGGTGAGAACAGACACCACTATGGTAGACTAACCTGAGGAACCAGTGGGAAATATAGAAGTGAAGGGGTGTATGTGGATAATTCTCTCAAATTTTGGCCAAGGAGAAGAGATAACAAAGTAGGTGAATGGCACAGCAGGGGTTGAAATTTTTGTTCTTGATGGTGTTCCTTATTTTTTTGGTTTGGTTTTAATAGGTGAGATTTGAGGTTGAGGCTGACAAAGATCCCATAGAAAATTATATATGGGAGAAAATTGTCCAAGAAAGCAAATAAAATCACTGAAGAAAAATATGGGAAAGAGAAGAGAAGATAATCTAGAAAGAAAGAAAGAGAGAGAGAGAGAGAACGAACGAACATCAGAAACATTGCTGCATTGGTCCCATAGCTTACTGTTTAAGGGAGCCAGATCCCACATGGTTGACCGCAGTTTGAATCCTGGCCACACCAGCTTGAAAATCATGCCAGGCATGTGAGCATGTGTGCCCAAATACTGACAAGATGGAGAAATGGAGAAGGGATTGTGGCATGGTCACACCCTGTTGAGGATTACTTTCTCCCCCACACGGCCCCCACCATCACCTCATCTTTCTGTATTTCTCTGGCAGATACACATGACCTCTGGCAATAAAGAAAAAGAAATATTGTCCTTTAAGGGATTGTAGAGAACAAATGTACTGAGAGCGATCTGGATAAGTAATAGGAGAAAGAGCAGAACATAGTTTCATGGAAGTCATCAAAAGAATGTTTCAAGAAGGAGTGAAGAGTCTATATGCTGAGGTCAAATGAGCTGAGAGATCAAGGAGAGTAAGGACTGAGAATTGTTCATTGGCTTGAGCTAATGGTCATAATGGGATAGAATAAGTTCCCTGGAGCAATTGCTAAAAGTAGGTTAAACTATGAGTGGTGGATGAGACATGGAGGCAGTGTGAACATATTTCACAGTTTTCATAGAGGGAAAAGTGAGTCTGGAGACAGACCAAATAGAATCATGGGATTTTGCTTTTGTATTTTTAAGAAGGAAGAAGCTTGAAGATAATTAAACGTCGATATGAAGAAAGAGTGAATATATATACAGAGGGAATAAGAAAAAAATGAGATCTCCAATGGGAAGAGAGAAAACAAGAGATGGGAATAGGCTAGGGAACGGGGAGACATTGCTCCTCTGGGACAACAGAAAAAAAGGAGAAAATGGTGATGGAAGCAGGGGTATTTATATTATTGATGGTAGAACATTGGGAGAGTTAGTTACAATGCAGTAGGGTTTTATTTCCTTGTTAAATAAGAGACAAGATCATCTCCTAAGAAAGAAAGGTGGGGCCAGCAGGTGGCGGTGTGGTTAAGGCACTGGACTCCCACATGGCTAATCATGGTTCAAGTCCCAGACCTGGTGGCTTGCTTTCTCACTTTCTCTCTCTCCCTCTCTCCCTCTCTCCCCCTCTCTCTCTCTCCCTCTCTCCCACATAAAATTAAAATAATAATAATGACAATAATTAATTAATTAAATAATTATTTTTTAAAAAGAAAAGTGAATGAAAGATAGATTATAGATAGATTCATCTCTCTTTGTAATATTTTGTTTCCTAAGTGGATGGTGGATATACAAGTAAACTTCATTCCTCATTTTTTAATAGTCTGAAATATTTTATTAAAAAGAAAATAATGGCAAATATCACAGAGTCAGAAATTTGGGAAACACTTAAAACCAAAATGACAAGAAGTAAGAAAAAGAATTGAATGTAAGGAAGAGAATGAAATGAAAAAAATAAAAAATAAAAATAAAAATAAAAGAACTGACTAGGATAACATAGGATGCCGTGCACAGGGCATCCTAGTTTACTCTAAAGACCATGAATTTATAGTGGATAGGCAGTTGTTCACCAAATCACTTTCTTTTCCTCTAGGAGAGCCAACTAGGCTGCATTTTCCAGCCTACAGTGTGGCCAAATAATTGAGCCTGGACCAAAAAGAATGAGCAGAATGAATACAAATTTCTTTCTTGATCCATCTCCACAATGCTCACATATGTGACCCTGTTTTGCCTTTTTCATTAGATGGTTGAATAGAGAGGACTTCTAGAACATAGAGGAAAATGGAGGCACAACATGGCAGGAGCCTGGGCTTCTGAGTCAGCACTTGGGGAGGAGAATCTCAGGAGAACTATCTGAGCAAGAATACACATTTCACTCTCTTATGTGAGTGAGGCTTTCATTTGTACTATGTTAAGCTGCTAAAATTTGGGAGTTGTTTGTTACAACAGTTACTCCATCCTTGCACTCATCGTCCCCAATTTATCATTTATTATTTTTCTCTAACAGAGAATGCTGAACAGCCCTGTGCAGATGCAATGCTAAGACCTATTAAATTGCATTCTCTATACTAGACAGTTGAATAGGATGGCCCAGAGAGTATAAGAATGAAAGGAATAATGAATAAACAATTGAATTTGTAAACAATTACATTCATTGAATAATGAGTACACAACTAATTAGGATTCCTATTTGGAGGCAGAGGACCTGAGAGACTTCCAGAGCATGGTTGATATTTCACAAACATAAAATGGGCTTCTATCCTCAGGAAGGCAAGGGAGGAAAGTCCTTTCCCCTATCTAAACAGGATTTACAGAACAGACCACTTAATTCCGTCCAGCCACAATCCCTGAGAAGTCTGGACCTACATAACCATAATATCTCCCTGCAGAGAATCTGAAGGAAAAGACCCATCTTCCAGCTGCATCTATGGCGCTTTCTGTGGGAGGATCACTCCTTAGGCCATGGAGAAGAGCTGCTGACCCATGCTCAGGGCTTGAACTCATGAATGGTTGCAAACTCATTGCAACAAATGGAACACTCTCATCATAATCGCTCACAGTGAGGGTGACAGAACACATGACGTAGAGAACCTGATCAGTGGGGGATGAGAAGCCTGTCGGTTCTAAAACTTCACAGAGCTTCCTCTGTCATAGTTTGCCTACTCCAGGGAAGTCCTCCTTTGAGGGCCATGAGGTACCCAGTCTCTAGGCTCTCAAACTCCAGGGTACCAACAGTCCAGTGAGGTAGACGAGCTTCCTTTCTTCTTCCTTAAATCTTCCCACCATGTGGTTACTCTTAGGACCTGGGCTCAGGTCTCCAAAAATGAGTGGAAGCAATACAAATGTCTAGGACCTACCCAGCCCCCTGTCTCGGCAGCCTTCCCTTCTCACTGTCTTTATTCCTGCCAAATGGGTCTTCACTTGAGCCTAGAACCCATGGAGCATAGGATTGGTAACACGAATCAAGAGGCTGAGGCTAGAAAAGATGGACAACTTTGTAAAGTAATCGAAATAGCCCAGACTTTGGCATTGAACAGACTTGAATTCAAACCCTTGTTTTACCTTGGGTAAGTCACATGGTTTTGCTAAATTGGGGATAAAAATCCCCACCTTTCAGGATCATTTTAAATATTGTCAATTATTTATGTACATTTTTCTGGACAATATTTAAAATGGCCATCCTCCTCCACCTGGGGACTGATTTCTCACTTTCCCTCTCTCTATTTCTCTCCCCAGTAAGCACATGTGCCCTATAGCAAAAAATTAAAATAATTAATTAATTAATTAAAACTGTACCTATTAAATACATCACTGTCATCCACTCAAAAGCATCTAGTAAAAGCATTATAAAATCATCTATTGGGGCCGGCAGGTGGCATGGTAGTTAAGGTCACCAGACGCCCACATGGCTGACCACAGTTCAAGTCCGGACCCTGCAGCTTGCTTTCTTCTCTGTCTCTCTCTCTGTCTCTTACTCACTCACTCTGTTCCCCTCTGGTCAAATTAAAAATAAAAATAAATAAATAGTTAAATAAAATAATTATTTTAAAAAGTCATCTACTATCCATATGATTTCCTCAAAATAAAGGACTCATGTAAACAGTTATATATAATTTTTCTCACAGTTGACCATGATCCACCTTTCCATTCACAAAAAGAAAAATCTGCGACCAGCAGTTAGCGTAATGGCTATGTCACTGGACTCCCATGTAGTCGACTGCGGTTCGAGTCCTGGACCCAGTGGCTTAAACTCAAACTGGGCGCTTGTGCTTGCGTACCCAAGATCCTGAGAGAAGAATGGAGGAGAAGGGATTGCAGCGTGGCCATCCCCCCTGGGGGGTGATTTCTCACTTTCTGTCTCTCCGTCTCTCTCTGTCTTTCTGGTGAGCTCACGTGCCCTATAGCAAAAACCTCTCCAAAAAAAAGAAAAAGAAAATCTGTTGATTTTCTGTAACAGGGATCTCTCATTGGATCAAATTTCAAATTCTGGTAGACCAGAGCAGTCCCAGCAGTGCCTCCTCACCCCTCCCCCTACTCATCTGTTTGTATCTGCAAATTTACTCGGGGAGTAGGAAGTGGGAGGGGAGGTATATTGAATCCTAACTGCAAACGAAGTTCAGAGCTGTGTAGATGAGTTCAACACACTAGAGAGGCCCAGGAGGAGGATGGAATACAGGCACAGCTGGCCAGTCCCAAAGAACACCGTTGTGATGAAGGAGGTAACGAACAACGAACTGGATTAAGAAGCAAGGCCTGAGGGTGGGCCAGGGAAGTGATTTGAGCTTCTCTGAGAACTTACCCACACCTCGGTCTGGTATACACAGGAATGCAGAAGAGCCATGAGTGTGAGCAGGACCTGCTTGTCCTCTAAACTCTGTGGCACTTTCTTTCCCAAGCAGCCCTGCTGTGGGACATTCCCTAAACCAAGTCTCCTTTTCATCTTGGATACTGACATTAAGTGTTCCACGAGAATGAGGTTTTGGAAACAGCTGCTGCAAATTTGTCTTGTGAGAGCAGCAATGACACACCTCTGCAGGGCTGTCAGAGCCAGCAGGGTCATGGAAAATTCCAGAGGGGCAGCAAATCTCCAGCTCAGCAACACTGAGGTGACAGAGGCAGTTGCAGCTGGCGTAATAACACCACGGCACAGCTCTCCTAGGAGATTTAGGACCTGCGCATTCTGAGACGCCATTTGTCTGGCAGCCACAGAAAAGCGAGACTGAGCCTAAAATATGGGCACCTGTGCGACACCCTGGAGGACCCCCAAAGTGCCTGGGGCAGGGAAATTTGCAAAGCGCTGACATTTCTATATAAGCAGATGGAAGCTGGGAGCTAAGGGAAATTCAGTATTAATATTAATGGAACCATATTTGTCCTGACAAACTGGTAGAGATGGGAACATTCAGGTGCACTGATAGCCACAAACAAAGCTAGACTCCTTTGATTGCCGCATTCTCGGAATGGAGCCCATGATTACCACTTCCTCTTGCACCTACATCAGTGACCCAAGTGGTTAAAATTCATTTGGAAAAGGTTTTATAGCATATGTACCTCTTGCAGCCGTCCAGAAAAAATTTTCCAACACATTCTGATGAGAGTATAGAAGACAAAGGCAGCTCCACCTTTTGAGGCAAATGCTGACATTGAGCTCTCTATTAGGTGCAGTTTGGTTTTATTAAAGTGAAAATAATTTGAAGGAAAACTCAAGAACAGTGGACTCTTAAATTAATGAATAATGCTTATTACTCGCCATCAGATACACGGTTCTCAGATGATGAGCTGCTTTCAAGATGAGAGACATTTAACGAGGCTGTGCAGTAGTAAAATTAGAAAAAGTGTAAGATGCATTATACTATAATAATAGATATATTGTTATAAGGTTTCTTTTATGAAGAAAAAGTAGCTCCAGGAGAGAAACCTCATTATACCTCTATCATAAAAAAAAAAAAAAACATGAACTAACTGAAGTTGGCAGTCAGGAGCAAGTGAACTTTTTGTGTAAAGAGCAGGTAGTAACTCAATATTTTAGATTTGGGGTCTAAAGAATCTGTGTCATCAATACCCTTATCCAAGCAATGCCTATGACTACAAAGGTAGTCATAGACAACTTGTAAATGAATAAGTATGGCTGTGATCCAATAACACTTTACTCAGGGACATGGAAATTTGGATTTGATATAATATCCATGTCCTATAAAATATTGATCTTCTTTTATTTTGTAACCAGTTGAAAATATAAAAACCATCTTACCTCATGTACCATGCATATGAAAACAGATGGTGAACCAGACTTGGCCTATAGGCTATAGTTCATTAATACCTGTTCCAAGTGGTTGGCCTTCGAAGACCTGTTGCTAGTGACCTCCAGTTGAGATTTTCAATGAAGATTTTTTCAGGTGTCTTACAGTCACCCACTGTAAGCGACCCTATTTTCACCAGTCTATCTACTTTACCTGTTTATTTATTTCTTCTGCTAGAGGGGAAGACACACACACACATACACAGAGAGAGAGAGACAGGCAGTCCTACTAGGATCTCCATGCACACACTGCAATCATACCCCTAGCCTCAGCCATCCAGGAGCATGGACACCAGCCAGCACATTTAAGGAGAACTCAGGGTTCAAACCCAAGACCTTCCTCTATGGCCTTAGCATTACAGAGCCTTGCGTTACCGCTGTGCCAGCTAGCCCTGTATCTGCCTTCTGTTAAATGTCAAAGTCTGGTTTGAAAACGAACATGATGATTTCCATTTCCTTTCCAACCTTCCTCTCATCTGTCTTGCACCTTCTGTCCTCAAGATTCTTGGGTCTATTTTACTTACAAACTTTTAACACCTTCCCATAACCTGGTTACCTCTCAGATGTCTTTATCAGATGCTCTGCATTGTGCATTTAGGTGCAATCAATGGTATTGGCTGAGAGAGCCATCCTGGGCTATAGAGAGTGAAAGAAATTACACTTTGCTCTGGAAGAGCCAATTTATAGTCACTAGGATTTTCTGATAAGAGCATGATTTCTATCTTTGTTGCCCATCCCACTGACTTTGATCATTTGGTGTGCTGGCCAATGTGAATTATCAGAGCAACTAGGTATGTTACAATTAAGTAACAGAGCAGATAATTTTCATGTTTATTTTCCCAGAGAAACATAAATGACATTTCTTCAAAATGAATGACTTCCTCTACAATACTCCAACGGCCTTGCTTTGTAAGGAAAGGTGGTGTGTGTGTGTGTGTGTGTGTGTGTGTGTGTGTGTTTGTAAGGGAAGATTGTGTGTGTGTGTGTGTGTGTGTGTTTGTAAGGAAAGATTGTGTGTGTGTGTGTGTGTGTGTTTGTAAGGAAAGGTGTGTGTGTGTTTCTATAGGTGCATATGTCTCTGCGTCATACAGCATTCAACCAATAAAAGACTCTGCGGTGACATTCATGAAAGCCCTGAGCTTGACCTCTCCTACTTTCCAATTTCTTGTTTATAATTCTGGAAATGTATCTTCCTGATTTATTTTTCAGATTACATTTACTCAGGGTTTACTGTGCCAGGCACCCTTCTAGGAACTTGGAGTCCATTGATGAACAAAATACACAAAGATTCTTTCTCTTTGGGTATTTACATTCTAGTGGGAAAAGTCAGACAATAACAATGGGCCAGCTCTGTATTGCAGTGATTAAGTGGTGTGCATTGTGAGCTGGATCCCACATGGCTGACTGAGGTTCAAATCCCAGCCCCAGCAGCTTGAAAAATGTGAGTACACATGTCCAAAATCCTGACAGGATGGAGAAATGAAGGAAACATGGCCCCACAACCACATCCCATTGGGATGGGTGCTCCCTCACTCATTTTCTCTCTCCGGCATGAGTGCACACACCTTCTGGCAATTAAATTAAAAAATAATAACTGTTTTAAAAATTGGTAAGTCATTCAGCCCTATAGTCTAGAGGTTAAGAGAGACAGATCCCACATGGCTAACTGAGATACGAATCCTGGCCATGGTAGCTTGAAAAATACACCAGGCATGTGTGCATGTGTGCCAAAATCTTGATGGAGAAGGAGAAGGAGAAGGGATTGTGGCATGACCATGCCCCATTGAGAGGTGCTTTCTCTCTCTCTCTCTCTCTCTCCCTCCCTCCCTCCCTCCCTCCCTCCCTCCCTCCCTCTCCCCTCTGTCCTCTCTCCTTTCTCTCTCACACACACATACACACAAGTGCATGCAAAATTATCCTGGCAATTTAAAAACACATTGGTAAATGCTACAGCATGAAAAATGAAGTCCAGGCTGAGGATTTCTCATTTTAAATAGGGTAGTCAAGTTACACTCACTGAGTTGACATTTAAGCAAAGACTTCAATGTAGTAAGCGAGTTTACCATGTTGACATCTTAGTGAAGAACGTTCAATAGCTAGTAATATTGTGATAGCAATATGCATGGTGTTGCCATTTGTGAAGCATTCTTGGATTAGAAAATTCTAATCTAAAGAGCTTATATCTTATGAAACAAGCGAGTATCTCTAGACCCTTCACCAAATAAAATAACCCAAACTGTAGCTTTGGCTACCCTCCCTTTAGTTCATTATCTACTTGGGTAACAGGATAGAAATGTTTCTAATTCCAAACTTCATTGGAACCGTACTGTCTCCTCTCATTCTGGGATGATAGGTAGCATTAGAAAGAAGTTAAGATCCAATCACTGGACAGTTAAAAGGTTTAAATTACCCCTCTGGCTACTGCAAGGCATGAGACTTTGAGCAATCTCCAAGCCTTGATTACCTCAACTGTACAAAGGTGATAATGATACCCTAATTATAGAGATTTTTAAAATATTAAATAGAAGATTAAGTAGAATAGTTCTTATGGCACAGGGTGAAACACATAAATATTTACTAGGTATTTTTACTCTTTACCTTGGAAAAACAACTCTGCTGTTGTTATATGTAACTTACTAAAAAGAATATAATTGCCCAGGATTCTGATTTAGAATTTGTTCAAAGAAATTTACCTCAAGTGGAATGAAATATTTATGTAGGGCAGATTAGGAGTCCCCACCCCCACTCATGGATTTAGAGATGAATATGCCCACGATAGTGATACTGTTACCCTTTATTTCCCTGATGAGCCTTGTATGTAGAACTATTATTTTCTTGAATGCAAAAGCTTACTATTTACATCAACATACACTCAAGGGACAAAAATGATAATGAAACCAGCTGCTTGGTTTAAAAAGAAAAAGAAAACCTTTATAATAATAATTTCCTCTCTTTTCATTTTATAGAATTTTTAAATTACATGATCAAAATCTCTTCCAGAGAAAATTGCTCAAGATAGCAATCTTGCCATCTATAGAGTAAAGATGAGTCCTGCAAATGTATAAGTAATTGCCGTAAAGTTTAATGAAAATGTGTTCTAATATGGTGAAAAGCAAAAAACAAGAAATATCTACATGGTGGCAACAGCAGTAAGAGAGAAAAACTTACCATGCCTTAGAAATAAATGTGAGTATTTGCACTAATGGGCATAAGCAGGGGAGGAAATAATTACAAACCCACGCCTCAGAGAATGTTATTTAATTAAGCAAAATGATAACAAACCTCCAGTCAGGACACAGTCTCACATTATTAGCAATTTACACTAAGAGCGAAGGAAGGAGCCAGAGTAATCACTAGACTAAGATAAATTAGTGTTTTCATTTCTGGTGAGCTTCCCCACGCACATTAGTGTCAGCATCAGTAGATTTGGTTCTCTGTGTGCTTTTAAAAATGGATAGAGTGAGCAGAGAAAAACATTTTATTCTCATCCCACATTCAACAGGCTAATTGCATTACATGAACAGAAACAAATAACCTTCCTCCAATGACTTTCAATTCTTTCCCAACAAAAGTTTTGTTCCATGATGCAGACAGCAGAGTCATTCAAAGTGACTTCTCCCCTTAGCTGGGTCTTTTCCACCGTGCTGGGAAGTAGGGGTGAAGGACCCAGGTCATTGGAGGCAGAGGAACCTAAGGCTAGGCTTCCAGGCTTTGCCTTCTCACCTCTTGTGATCTCTGACAATTTACTTGAACTTTGTAGTCTCCTTTTCCTCATCTGTGAAACAGGGAAGGATGATACTGTTTTACAATGTCAACCTCCCAAAGATGACTTGGGATATGTAATCTTAGAACCTCCATGATTTCCATTAACCACCCATTCCCACAGCCACCACAGGGAAACATAAACTAAGTAAAAGGAGTGTGATCGCCCTGAAAATAAAGCTTCAAGGTAAGTCCTTAAACTCCTTCTCCTCATTTCCTCTATGCAGCTGTGTGGAACCAGATCATTTCTTCTACGACCATCCCAGGTAAGCCTTAGTTAAAAAATTTGACTTGCAAATTGCAAGAGTCCATTCAAGCCACCTAAGAAAATGTTCATTAGAAGGATGCTAACATTTCTCTTGGAATCCAGGAAAGATCAAATTTGGGAACTGGAAAACTATCAGCAACCCAGGCAGATCCCTTAGTTGTTCTCTCTACACTTCTCTACAAATGTACTTCCTCATTTAATGTTTTAACATCAAAAGAAAATTCTAGGACATAAACTTTAAAATATAAACATGAAAAATTATTCTCCTCGAATTTTACAGTTCTGATCAATTCTAGAAACAGTGTCCACAAGCATTAAGTAGATCATTTGAATGTCTTCGGCATAGAGTGATCCATGGTTCAACAAGGCAAGTGAGATAGCGTCAAAAAGCAAGTATATTTGTCTCCCATTGTCCCCTTTTAAAGTCCCCCAGGTGGAGCTAGTTTTTCCCCCTGCCCCTGGATTAAAACTGGAAAATGTAATTTCTTTGGCATTCATTCTTTGGTAGAACAAAGTTTATGGTCATATTAAACCTAAGAATGTCTTTAACCATGGTGTTCAGTCCTGTATCATAATGAACCCTACCATTTTTTCCCATTTTAATGTAAAGGTTCTCATTCCCCTCTACTGGGTCTGGTCTGCTGTCAAAAAAAAAGAAAAAAAAAAGACAATGCTTCCTTGGATTTCTCCAGTCAGTGAAGATTCATCCTAACACCATTACCCTACCCCCTAGATAAGGTTGAGAAGTTTGAGTTGTTTACTCTTTGCGAGTGCGTGATAATCTACCTCACAGCCTGATTTGGAATCCAATCCCATAGCTAATGTAACTGGTCTCATGGGCCCCTTGACTGGCTCTGAATGCAGCTGCCCACTCACCTACAACTTTTTCCATCTCTGGAGGAATTGCCCTTGGCAATTGGACTGGCCTTGATAGGAGTGGCCTAGAAATGTCACTCCCCTATCCAGAGTGCCTCAGGACTGTCTGATGTGAGGGAACAGAAGCCCTGTTCTGTTGCCTTAGGGGAGAGGCAGACTCTCTGGTGCTATTCATTTCCGAGGTCGCTTCCAAAGCTTCAAGCCTAGGCTTGTACCTGAAGTCATTCTCGACAATCCTCTCCCCTTCCTGTCTTACTTTCTCTACTCTTTTTGAGGATTTTCCTGGATACACTTTCAATAAATTACCTCCACAAAAATCTCTCTCAGGCTCTATTTCTAGGGAATCCAATTCCAGACAGCTAACATGTTTCAGTTTTGGTCCTCAGTCAAAACTTCCAGGTAACACCAGAAGCTGATTATCTTATATTCGTCTAGTTCTCTTTCACCGGATCAATAAGAAATCCCCCTGAACACTTTTGAATAGCCAATAAAATATTGCTTTGTCTCAAAAAAAAAAAACACTTACAATTCTAGATCCTCTCTGTTTTCTCTTTTGTCTCTGACTGCTTCCAGCTAAAACAGGAGAGAAAGCAATGTGATTTTTTTTTCTCCCTTTTGAAATCATATATTTGGCTGTCTACAACCTAACTTTGAATACCAGTATTTTCCAGTAAATCAGAAAGGAGGATTATTTGTCAACTCCAAAAGGAAAATCAAACCAAGATGCATAAGCAGGAAAAAAAATCAATTTTCTCCAGGTCATTCACCTACATCATTCCTTCAGAAATGAAACACAGCAAAAGAATTTTTTTTTTTCTTTAGACAACCTGGCCCTAAAACGAGCAGAAGGGAAAAGATGAGCTCAGAGTTGTCTGTTCTTAAATAAAGCCGTCCTGTGAGTAAATAATGTGCATTTAAAGGTCACTCTTGATTCTTTTCACTCGGTCCTGACATAGAAAAATGTTTTATTGCCAAAAAGAGCATTTTGTCCTAGTGGGAATCAGAGCCCACAGAAAGGCCATATCTACTCAGACGGCCTTGATGGCAGAAGGTAACCTTAAATGTTTCCTACCACCAACCAGAGAAAGGGAGAAGGGAGGTAAGAAGGAAAGTCAGAGGTCCCCAAACCTTCTTTGTGGAACACCAGAGAGTAAATATTTTTGGCTTTGTGAGCTGAATAATCTCTGCCACAACTACTCAATTCTGCCTTCAGAGCTTGAAAGCAACCATAGACAATACTTAAAAGAATGGGCACAGCTGTGTTCCAATAAGCCTTTATTTATAGACACAGAAATTTAAATTTTCTATAATTTTTGTATATCTCAAAATGTTCTTCTTTTGATTTTTTTAAACCATTTAAAAATATTCTTGGCTCATGGGCCAGACAGAGTGCGTTGGATGTGGCCCCAGGGCTGTGGTGTGCCAAGCCCTTCTCCAGGCCATAGGGTGGAATTTCTCCAATGCATTCAGGACAGGAAGTTGGTTGTTAAACTGGAAAAGTCAGCTAAAGTAAAAAAATCTTAAAAAATAATTATTATTTTAATAAACTACTTTAAAAACGACGCATCAATGTACATGTACTTAACAATTCTTTCCACATGGGGCCATGACTTTTACTTTACCAAAGTTAGAGTTCAGATGACTTTTCTTAGAGCTTTGACCAAAGTTTCTAGTCCAGTTTAATCTTAAGCAGAATGAGAATTCAAAGCTGCTTAATATAGTCACTCAAGGTACAGAATACTTCTGGTTTTTACAAACCTCCCTAATTTGTTACATTGTGCCCTCATACTTTTTGACAGCAGCGTTTGAGCAACTTGCCTTTATGAGAGTCTAAAGTACCCAACCCAATTTCATAAAAGAGCCATTTTCGTCCTCATTTAATTGTGTAATTGCTGTGACAAAGAAAAGTGACATAAACAGGTTCAAGGCAAATGTAATAAACACTTAATAAGCACAGACTCAGTGGTTGGAACCAATGTGTGTATGGGTGTGTGTGTTAGGGGAGAGAGTACACAGCCAGCCTACCAGGCACAGGCACTTGGGCAATAGGCATAGTCATCACCTACTATAGAAGGAAAGTAGTGCCAGTTAATCTAGTAGTCAGTTGAGCAGAGTATCCTGCTTCCTGACCACGCTTCTTCAAGTTGTATGTGAGAAGGGAAGATACTATAATAATTTTACATCTTTTTATTAAAGTAAATTGATTACTGGAATTGCATTCCCAGTGTCTAAAGCAGAACATGTCTAGCTCCCCTAAAAAAAAAAATAAGAAAGAAAGAAAGAAAGAAAAAGTACTTGTCATTTTGCTCCTGAACAAAGAAGAAAGACCAGTTCAAATGACTTAGCTCATGATCTAGGAGATATATGTTGAATCTTCCCAGGAAGGATCAGTGCCCCACCATAGTTGTGGGAATACTCTGCTTGAAATAGCAGTGGGAGTCAGTCTTATGGATGGAAATTAGTACAGCTGTTGAAGAAATGTCATGCTGATTAGAGTGTAATCATCATGAAGACATAGTTAAAATGTAGTAGAATGATCCAAGTGGAATTAGGGGAAAAGAGACGTAAGGGTGACTCCAACAAAAGACTTGCCATGTTTTCCAAAATAAATGCATCCTCTCTTTAACAATTAAATCCCAAGGCTTTTATTTTCTCCAAAGAACATGAGCTGGGTGAAAAACAAATTCATATATGTGACTTCTTTGTACATATTTTCTTAGATCTCTCCAGTAGACTACAAATTTCCTCTGTAATTGATATGTATTATTTTAGCTTCCTTTCAGTACATATCACATATTCCTGCGAAACTCAACTGCTGTCTTAAGAATAGTATGTCTATCCTTACCTGAAGGAGTCATCTTATTTCATACTCTACTTCATACTAATATAACCTGAGATAATTGACAAAAGAAAGACCAATACTTAAACATCCAAGCTTCTAATTGGGGCCTCAAATAGAAACCTGATTTTCTATTTGAGCCTTGGCCAGTTCTTGCTCTTTAGATAAGTGCATATTAGAATACTATACTATCAGGTCGTCATAAAAGTCATGACACTTTTTTGCATAGAAAAATATGTCATGACTTTTCTGACAACCCAATAAAACCTATGACTTTCTTAGGTAACCAGCAGTTAGCGTAATGGCTATGTCACTGGACTCCCACGTAGTCGACCGTGGTTCGCGTCCTGGACCCGGTGGCTTAAAACTCACGCCGGGCGCGTGTGTGCGTGCATGCCCAAGATCCCGAGAGGAGAATGAAGGAGAAGGGATTGTGGCATGACCATCCCCCCTGGGGGGTGATTTCTCGCTTTCTGTCTCTCTGTCTCTCTCTGTCTGTCTGGCGAGCGTACGTACCCTATAGCGAAAATCTCTAAAAAAAAAAAAACAAAAACAAAAAAAAAAAACTATGACTTTTTTATATCTAGCCAAATGTGGGGCAGAGAAGAAAGGGAGAAAATGCTTATATTTGATCTTGTAACACCATAAGCAATTGTTATGCTCTGTGAGTTTCCAAGACGTTTAAAACTCTCCTAGGTTGGAGGATGGAGAGGGACAGCAGGTGGTGAAGTGGTTAAGGTGCTGGATTCCCACATGGTCAACCACAGTTTGAATCCCAGACCTGGTGGCTTGAAAGTCACAGCAGACACATGTATGTGCATGCCCAAAATCCTGAGAGGAGAATAGAAGACAAGGGACTGGGCTCTAGCCATCTCCCTGGGGGGAGATTTCTCACTTTCCCTCTCTCTGTCTCTCTCCAGCAAGCATACATGCCCTGTGGCAAAAATCTAAAAAGCTGAAAACAAGACAGAACTCTCCTAGGACATTTGAAGTCCTCTTCAGTGTTTCCCTGCTGGTTCCTTTGACTAAAAGATACATCTTATTTCTCCCTTGGACCTTGGGCATTTTGTGGTATACTACCACTATGGTTTGAATGTGAATGTGTCTTCCAAAGTTCATGTGTTGGAAACTCAGTCCCCAATTCAACAGCGTTGGAGTATGAGGTCTAAAAGAAGGTGTTTAGGTCAGGAGGACTCTGCTCTCATAAATTGACTATGTTCTCATAAATGGACTATGTTATCATGGGAGTGGGTTTGTTATCAGAGCAAGCTCAGCCCCCTCTTGCTTTCTCTCCCTCTCTTTCATCCATATGATGTCTTCTGCTGTGTTTTATGATGCAGCTAAAAGGTCCTCACCAGATGTGTCCCCCTCCCGATATTGAACTTCTCAGACTCCTGTGCTGTGAGCCAAATACATTTTTTTAAATATTATTTATTTACCTACTTATCTGTTGTGTTTTTCAAGCTACTGGGTCCAGGACTTGAACCACAATCAGCCATGTGGGAATCCAGCAGCTTAACCACCACACCACCTGCTGCCCCTACCAAATAAATTTCCGTACATTATTAATTACCTAGTCTCAGGTATTCTACTATAGCTGCACAAAGCAAGCTAAGACAATTCCAAACCTCATTTTGCTCAGGTCTTCTGAGCCACCACATCAGAGAGGGCCCACAACACCCCCAAAGTGTCTTGCTCTCTCTCTCTCGTGGCCCAAATCTGGTCCACGGGAAACACTTCTACTTGCATGTGTTACATTACAAACGGAAGATTCAGACCATCTAAATACAGAATCCTTCTCTTAGCTCTGGAAACAATGCAGTTTTGCAGCACTTCTTTCACTTTCTTTTTCTTTTCTTGAGCAATAGTCTGACTTCAGTCCTCAGTTCTCTTTAGCTTCCTCAAGCAAAAGTCAGACACTAGTCTCCAGTGTATCAATAGGAGGCATGTTCTGAAGTCTATGAGTGCTTTACTTCATGGCTCCCTAAATAGGATGAGGTTAGAATGTAGCCCCTTCCCAGAAGGTGGGAGAGGGGAAGAGTGTAGAAAGGAAATTAGGGAGGAAAATAGAGAAGACAGACATTTGTGGGACACAGAAATGGTTTATTATCTGTTGATGATGACATGTATAGCATTCTCAACTGGACTGGTCTGAGGTGTATTTCGTGTTGGAAAAATTCTCTCTCCAAGCTAAATGATGTATAGAGATTGAATGTATAAAAAATAATAATAATAAAAATTTTTAAAAAGAATGTAGCCTCTTCCCACTCCACTTTTAAAGGGAGCAAGGACCCACAACACTCCAGCAGCTGTCTCCAAAGAAATGTACTTAGCAATCTCCTTTACAAAATCCTCTCTCTGATGTGTTTTTATAGCCTTGATATGGCTGAGGGGTTGAGGAACTCTAGAACAAAATATTTGACTCACTTCCTTTAAAATCACTTATGGTGATTTAGCTGACTCATTTTGGACTATCATATCTATTATAATTTCCTGTCTCGCCTGAAACTTCAATCTTAACATAGTTATATACATGCAGAATTCCATCATCTAGAGACAGACACTGAAAATATTTGGCTATATATGCTTTTATGTTTTTAAGTATGTTTTTCTTAACAAAAATGGGATTTTTTTGTAACTTGAATTTTTCAATTAGCAATACGTTCTGAGCATCTTTTCATATCAGTAAAACTCTGCCTCAACATTTTTTTTAGAGAGAGAGTTTTTTGGGTTTTTTTGTTTGTTTGTTTGTTTGTTTGTTTGTTTTTTGCTGTAGGGTATGTGTGCTTGCCAGAGAGACATAGAGACAGAAAGCTAGAAATCACCTCCCTGGATGATGGCCATGCTGCAATCCCTCCTTCTCCCTTCTCCTCTTGGGATTTTGGGCATATACACACACACACAGCCAGCATGAGTTTTTAAGCTTCCAGGTCCAGGACTCAAATCATGATCAAATGAGAGTCCAGCAACATAACCATTATGTCATCTGCTGGTCCCTCTGCCTCACATTTTTAACAGTTAAAAGCTATTCCATTGCGTGGGACCTATATTATTTATTCCTTTCATTCAGATTCAGGCTATTTCTTATTTCTATTATTATGAATGATCCAATGAACATCTTTGTTTATACACTTTGATCCATTCAATTACTTAACCAATATTTATTGAGCACCTATTATAAAAGAATACTCCAGTTTCCTTGAGACAAATTTCTGGATGTGAATAACAGAGTTAAAAATGCATGCATATTTTAAGGCATTTGATGTATATTTTTAAATTGTCCTGCTGATACATGTGTGTTTATGTATGTTATGTGATTATGAGGAAGAGTCTATTTAGTTCCTAGAAAAGGAGATATTTCTTTTTGGAAACATTATTTGGGGGAGTGAATGAAATATAATGAACACAAGTCATAAATATATTTATTTAACGTCAACAAGTTATTGAATCTACCATTTTTTACTCTAAACAAATTTTAGACCTTTAAGTTGCAAAAATAGTACAGAGAGTCCTCTTACACACCTCACTCACTTTTCCTAGTGTTGACATCTTACCTAACCATAGTGCAATTATCAAGAACAGGAAATTAACATTAGAACATTATTAACTGAACAACAAAACTTATTTGAGTTTCACCAGTTTTTCATCTAATGTCCTTTTTCTATTTCAATATCTTATCCAAGATCCAATTTTGCGTGTAGTTATTATTTTTCCATGGTCTCATCCATCCGTAATAGTTCTTCAGTTTTTCTATCTTTCATGACCCTGATACCTTTGAAAGGAACTGATCAGATATTCTGTAGAATGTCCTTCATTTGGGGTTTGTCTGATGTTTCAAACAATTGGAGTGAACTTATGTATTTTGAGGAGAATGCATTATTATATCAAGGGACTCATGATATTGATATATTTTGATACTGGTGATATTTACCTAGATCATTTGGCAATGCCTTTTTAGTACTACAGAAGGAAAATGCAAGTAACATTTGTAGAGCATCAACAATATACTAGTCACGTTGCCTTTGTTCTTCCTATAATCTTTCTAAAGACTCTATAATGTAATTATCACTGGGCCAGCCAGAGTCATTGTGGTTAAGGCAGCTGGATCCCACATGGCATCTGTGTGGTTTGAGTCCTGGTGGCTTGAAAGACATGCCTGGCACATGTGCATCTGTGCCAAAAATCCTAAGAGGAGAATGGAGGAGAGGCGATTTGGCATGGCCACCTCCCTGGGGGGTGATTTCTCCCTCTTCTCTCTTGCACATGCACATGTACTATAGAAAATAAATAAAAGTAATTCTTATTATCCCGATTTTATTAAGTCTCTTAAGATTTATGTCAAAGTCATTTGGGAAAAAAAATATCTGTCATACTCCAAAGCCAGGGCTTTTCCCAGCACAGGATAAGCATTTCTTCAACATGGAAAATCATTAGAGCAAGTCCAAGTGCATATGGCTATGAGTTGCTACTCTTATAATTTGATTCTCATTTTGTTTTTCTCAAGGTAGAAATCTGTAGAGTCACATTTTCAGAAATGGTCTTTTGTTATGGATTAACAAAGTGAAGCATTTAATGATCCCCATGTGTGGCAGATTTCTCCACCTTACACAAAGTGACAGCACTTTTGACCTTTTCTCTGCAAGATTTGTGATGTTACTTTCTTTTTGGTTATTGTAATATGCAAGATAAAAGACAATCAGAAAATAATTTTCTATAACAACTGTGAGATGTTATTGTTTTTCACTCAATCACATGTAGACAGTACTTGCATCAAACTGAATGACTAAATGTCAATGATGTCTTTCTCTCTTCAGACAGTTTGTTTTCCAGGGAAGGAGAACACACAGCCATAATACCTACAGAGCACTTATCATTGTCAATAACTAATGCTCACGCACAGGGAATGCCCCTGCAGTACTATTCAAGGGATAACCCTTTAATCGGATCTAATATGATGGTGGAATATGAAAAAAGAAAAAGTTGAACCTCTGAAGAAAAGCAGACTGAGCTAGTGCACGGGAAGTGTTTAACATAGTGCCTGGTACACTCTGAAAACTCCATAAATTTGAGCTCTTCTTGCTGCTGATGAAGCTGTCTGAGATGTCACTATTGTTTAACCTGGGGAAGAGAATATGTGGCTGGCTCATCCTCTGCTCTGTGAGGCAGAAGATCAGACTGCTATAAATTTAGAAAGGAAGATGGCTAGCTCTGACCAGTTTGATAGCTGTTTATCTTCCGTAAGCACTCTTGTGCTATTCTATTGCAATATAATCTAAAAGCATCATTATGAACCCATTTTGGAGCAAATCTGGGAGATAAATCAAGGCAGTGTGGCAAGGAGTCAGTTAACACAGCTTAACCACTTTAGCAGTTATTTCTCTCTGGGATTCCCATCTCAGAAAGTGGCCCTGAATATAGGTTGGGGTTTCTCAATCTCAGCACTATTGATATGTGGAACCTTATGTTTTTGTTGGGGAGACTGCATGGAGGATATTTAGAAGTATCCCTTGCTTCTTTCTCCTAGATGCATTAGTACCCCAACCCTAGTTGTGGCAGCAAGAAAAGATCACCAGACATTTCCCACATCTCCCGGGAGGAGAGGGCAAAAGAATGCCCATCAAGAACCACTGCTGAAAGATAATGAGTAATTCCATAGTCAAGATAAGTGATCATTGATTTGAACTAAATATATTCAGAGGAATAGGAAACAATATTTATTGAGTAACAAGTGCTTTAACAGGTGTTACCTCATGTATTTCATATGATTTCCACAGTAGATCTATGAGATGGTTTTATACCCCATTCTTGGATGGGAAAACAGGCTCAAAGAAATCAAGTGATTTGCCCAATTTTGTCCATAACTGCTCTGTGGTAGAATAGAGATTAGACAATAAAACCCATGTTATCCTGTTATGCTCTCATGACTCTGTTAAAATGAAGGCCTAGCCTTGTACAGCTTCTTCTGCCCAAGAAGAGAATTACATTGACAGAGTACAAATGGTTGGTAAGCTAGCGTGTCTTCAAACTACTCACCAGTCTTTATTCTGTTTCATGAAGCTATGGCTGGACCTCAGTTAAACTACATTTCTTTACCGGTTAACTTCTTACTTGGTTTTGCCCATAGGGAGCACTGGAGGGAGACTGGCAGGCAGGAGGAGTTAAAAGGGACTTCCTTTTTCCTATATGCTAGCTATTTCTGTTACCAAAGCTGATCCAGCAACTGATGCTGCTGAGTACTTCAACTGCTAATGGCAGAACCCAGCACTAAGTCCCTGGCATGGCAGCATTCTCCCGGGCCAGCCATCTGGTGGCAGATTCGTTTCACTGGATCCTTTCTGTCACCAATAGAGTAATGTTCTCCCTTCTCTTGAGTAGACATGTTTTCTAGATATTGATTTGCCTTCCCTTCCAGTAACGCTTCTGCTGGCACCACCCTCTATGTACAAACAGAATGCTGTTGGCCATCATGATGCTCACAAATCGGTGCTCCTGACCAAACACTCAGTGTACAGGATAAAGTGTGGCAGTGAGCACACGCCCATGGAATTCATTGATTGTATCACGTGTCTCATCACCCAGAAGCATCACTTAATAGAAGGAAGGAAATCCAAAAGGCTTAATTATGGCCAGTTGAGAGAGATACAAGACAAAACTATTGGCTCTATTTCATAGGAAGTAGAAAATGCTTTGAATCAGCAAATAATATCTATGTGTACCTCCCATAGGCAGAAAGCATGGGCCTAGGAATCAAGTGATGGTGGTGGGGGTAGTTTCTCACCATTACACCTAATATGCTATCCACAGAATGTTTGCTTTTAAACATGTTACTTGGGTTCTATTGCTTTGAATCCCTGATGCCCCTGAATCCAAAAGCAAAGAAGGGGAGAGTCCTATCCTGGTTGAGATGATTGATCTGGATTACCAAGAGGAGACTAAATTGCTGCTACATACTGGGGTCAAGGTAGAATCCAAGGATTCTCTGGAAAGCCTTCTAATACTTTCTATGCCCAAGAGTTAAGTTAATGGGTTAATGGTAACCCTCCAAAACAAACAGTCAGAGCCATTCAGCTAGGGAAAATAACACCAGTCAGTTGGCTCAGGGAAAAAGGAACATGAAGGAGGTACTTATCAATGATGGCATTGAGAACAGTTACAGGTTTTCAGTTATAGAAATAAAGGCTTTGGTTATGGGTTCTTCTTGCCTCCTGCGGTGCTGCTGTACGTGTGTGTGTGTGTGTGTGTGTGTCCGCAAGCATGTGTGTGTGATATTAAATCCTTTATTCTCTCTTCTCATTTACCGTTGTTATTTTATGTATGTACGTATTGTTGACAGTAGGCAACTTTAAAATTTAGTATTTTTTCAGCTTTTAAATAATTTGAGACTCAGAAATTTTAAAAATCTTCATAATTTAGCCTTTAACTTACAGAATATTCAGGTATTATCATAGCTAAACTCAAGGAGGAATTTCTCCAGAAAGAGAGTGACCACCAACTAAAGGTGATAGATGAGACTTTGCTTTTCCCTTTTTGAAGAGAAAATTAGAGAATATTTGTTCATGCAAATGATAGTATAAGTAGTGTAAATACATTGTTAGGCAGAATAATAAATATGTTACTTTGGCTGAACATCATTTAAAATATGTGTAAATGAGAACCTGCATTGCCACAGGTCTGGATTCTGTCAATTATTAGATCATCAATATCTTAAATCCACATTTCTGCAATTTATTTTGAGACTGGAACATTTCTCCTTTTCTGTGTGGCTTCCTATGAAGTTCTTATGGTAGGGGCAGCAAGACAGAAATTAAAAGGCTGGAGGGGAGAAAAATAGAATTCCTTCCTCCTTTTAGTTTGCTGTTGCTGTGTCTGTCATCCCAACAGCAATAGACCTTCATCCCAGCAGTGCGGCTGGTTCAACGTTTTTGCCACCCCCAAACCAGCTTTATCATGTTTCCTCAGCAGTACCAGAAACAGCCAGGTTGGGCCCTTCATCAGCAGTCTCCACCCTAGACCCAAGGAGCCCTCTTCCAAGTTTCTTTAAAAAAAGAAAAAGAGGGAGCCAACAGATAGCATAATGGTTACGTCACTGGACTCCCACGTAGTCGACCGCAGTTCGAGTCCTGGACCCAGTGGCTTAAAACTCACTCCAGGAGAGTATGCATGCATGCCCAAAATTGCAAGAGGAAAACAGAGAAGGGATTGTAGCATGGCCACCACTCCTTGGGAATGATTTCTTGCTTTCTGTCTCTCTATCTCTCTGTCTCCCTGGTTAAGTGCATGTATCGTATAGGAAAAAATCTCTCTTAAAAAAAAAAAAAAAGGAAGAAAGAAAGTAGGGGGCCGGCAGGTGGCATGGTGGTTAAGGGCTCTGGACTCCCATATGACCAAGCACAGTTCAAGTCCCAGACCTGGTAGATTTCTCTCTCTCTCTCTCTGCCCCCCACCCTGGTCAAATTAAAATAATTAAGTAAATAAATAAATTTAAATAAGATCATTCTTTTTTTAAAAAAAAGTAAGTAAGCTTTGTTGGGGTACAATTCAAATATTATTGAATTCATTCACCCTTTTTTTGATTAAAGAATTATTTATTAATTTTTTTTTCAATTTGCTACAGGGTACAAGTGCTCAGGCAGGAGGGAAGGAGTGAGAAAGCAAGCCTCTAGGTCTGGGACTCAAACTGCGGTTGGCAATGTGGGAATCTAGTGCCTTAACCAGCATACCACTTGTTGGCTCCCATTCATTCATATAAAGTGAATGGCTCAATGATTTTTCAGAGTTGTGAAACCATCAGAAAATCTAATATTAGAACATTTTACCATCCCTATAAGAAACCCAGTACCTATTAGTCATCATTTCCCATCCTTCTTCCAGCCCTAAGAACCATTATCTGCTTTATGTCTCTACAGATTAGCCTATTTTTAATATTTCATATAAATAAATCATACAATATGTGGTCTTTTGTGACTACCTTCTTTCACTGAGCATGTTTTCAAGGTTCATCCATGTTGTAGCATGTGTCAATACTCCATTCCTTGGGACCAGCAGTTAGCATAATGGCTATGTCGCTGGACTCCCATGTAGTCAACCGCGGTTCACGTCCTGGACCCGGTGGCTTAAACTCACACCGGGCATGTGTGTGTGCGTGCCCAAGATTGCAGGAGGAGAACAGAGGAGAAGGGGTGATTTCTCGCTTTCTGTCTCTCTGTCTCTCTCTGTCTGTCTGGCGAGCGCACGTGCCCTATAGCAAAAACCTCTCAAAAAAAAAAAAAAAATACTCCATTCCTTTATATGGCTGAGTATTCCATACAATTACTATACCACATTTTGTTTACTCACTCATCAGTTGAAGAACATTTGGGCTATTTCTACATTTTGGCTATTATGATTTCTTTTACAATAAGCATTGTGCACGAGTTTTGTAGAGACATTTCATTTCTCCTAGGTATCTATGTAAAAGTGAAATTACTAGGTCATATGGTATTTTCCAAGCTTTTTAATTCATCCCCGTCTCTGTATTTCACTCTCCTAACCCCAGGATTAGCATCTCCTTGCTGCAGTTATAATCCCATTGAGTACCTCAGTGCTCCCTTTTTGATCTTTCTACCCTTCAGTAACTGGTCAGTTCCCTACATTAAGTCTCTTCAAGTTGAAGTGCCTAGTATGTTTTTTGTGTTTATAATTAAACTCTCAGTAGTAAAATCTATAAGAAGCATTGTAATTTCATCCATCTTATCTCAGCAAGGACAGGAACAGAGATCTCTTTAAACCTCAGCAGATCAGATAGAAATAATTCTCACACAATAAATGCTGTTAAATCTTGACATATATCCCATTAGTCAATAGTAGGATTTAATTGGAACCCACTTAATGAGTGGTCACTTTAAGGTGATATTTTGAGCATCTGTCTGGAATGGTTTAAGGTCAATACCATTTTCATCCTAGGGCAAAATTTATTCTTTCGTTTCTTCCTTACTGTACTCATTTATTCACTTGACAATTATTTATCACCTATTTCATGCCAATCATTGTTCTAAGTGCTGGCAAGATAGCAGTGAATAAAACAAAAATCTTAATATACTCACAGACTTTGTATTTTAGTGGAAGAGAGAGACAGGGAACAAGTAAGTATAAAATGTAAGTGTCAGATGGTGAATAGTGATATGAAGACATTTTAAAAAGTGGAAGAAATGTAAAGAGAGCTTGGTTTAGGGGGTACATTTTTTTTTTTTTTTTTGGAGAAGTTTTTCGCTATAGGGCGCGTGCGCTCGCCAGACAGACAGAGAGAGACATAGAGACAGAAAGCGAGAAATCACCCCCCAGGGGGGATGGTCACGCCGCAATCCCTTCTCCTCCATTCTCCTCTCGGGATCTTGGGCACGCACGCACACGCGCCCGGCGTGAGTTGTAAGCCACCGGGTCCGAGACGCGAACCGCGGTCGACTATGTGGGAGTCCAGCAACATAGCCATTACGCTAACTGCTGGTTCCCTAGGGGGTACATTTTTAAATGCCCTGATCAGGAAAGGTTTCATGGTGATGGTTAATACTTAAGCAAACTCCTGGAAGAGGCTAGAGAAAAAGGATGTGAATATGGGGAAGCATTTTCCAAGCAGAGGGAACAGCCAGACTTCCCTTGCAAGGCCCTGAGTGAGATGATGGCTGGTTTGTTCAAGGAACAGGAAGGAGACCAGTGTGGCTGGACTTGAAATGAGGAGGAAAGCTGTAGAAGAGGTTAGAGAGGCAATGGAGGATTGATCTTATGAGGCTTTGTAAGCCATCATAAGAACTTCGGTTTCTTATGAGGGGGATGGGAGGCCAGTGGAAGGTTTCAAACAGGAGAATGACATCTCCTGACCTATTTTAACAAGATTACTCTAGCTTCTGTGTTGAAAGTAGATTGTGGTAGTGCAGTTAGAAGGCACATTCACTTATTGTGAAAGCATTGGGGAAATAAGTCGTTGGATGCTCAATTTTCCAACAGATTGAATATGTGAGGTGAGAGAGAGAGAAAAGCCAAAGATGACTGCAAACAGTTTAGCCTATGTAACTGGAAAAAATGGAATTGCTTATTACTGAGACTAGAAAGACTGTAGGAGGAAGAGGCTTCCTGGAGAAAGATCCTGAATTTAGCTTTGTTTGTGCTCGGTTTGACATGTCTCTTAGACATCCAAATGGAGATGTCAAGAAGTAAGCTAGATATACAGATCTGGAGTTCAGGGAAGAAGCACAGCTGGAGATATGCATTTGGAATTCTTGATGTATATATGGTATTTAGAGACATGAAAATAAGTGAGATGATCAAGTGAGGATTTTATGTAGAAAAGAGAATAGATCTAAGGACTGAGGCCTGGGACAGCCAGGCCCTCAGAATCCAAGGAGATCAGAAGAAACAAGCAAAAGGGACTTAGAATCAGTGGCTGTTGAGATTGGAGGAAAATCATAAGAATGTGGTGTCCTAGAAATTAAGTGGAAAAAAGAAAGTTTCAGGGAGACGGGTACAATAAATATTGTGATAACATCCATCCCAGGACTTCATTCCACTATGAATATATAAATATAAACATGGAACAGCTGGATCTCTATTCTGTGAGAATTTGTGTTTGTAAGAATTTGCTTCCTATATTTATAAAGAAAAAGTAGAAATTAGATACATTCATGGGATGGCTAGGCTATTCTCTAGTGTCCGGGGGAAAAAAAAAAGAAAACTCAGTGGTTTAACCAAGGTGTATTTCTTTCTCACGTTAAAAATCCAACACAGATGGTTCAGTGAGACTCTTCTCCATACAGTCATTCAGGGATATAGTGATGGAGACTCCACCATCTGATCTGGAGCACTTGTCTCCAAGGGTGCAGTAGCAGCAGAAGAGAAGACCGGACTGGATGACTGGGTCAGTGCTTTAGGACTTGATTTGGAAACAGCTCGGCTAGCTTCTACCACACAGGTTTAGTTGGACAGAAGCACTTATGTGGTCTCAACTGTGCAGCAGTCAAGGAAATAAGCCTCCTTCTCTGCCCGGGAAGAAGAAAACAAAACAGAGTTTGGTGAACAGATAGCCTTTTCTCAGCTACAGGATGGAGAGTAAAGAAAAGAAAGATATCAAGAAAATACGTTTCTTCCTAAAGTTTCTGATTACTTTGTTTTTGAAATGAGACTTGCCTTTATTCAATTTAATTCCCTTCCCCAAAGAACTTTTTTTTTTTAAGAGAGGTTTTTGCTATAGGGCGCGTGCGCTCACCAGACAGACAGAGAGAGACAGAGAGATAGAAAGCGAAAAATCACCCCCCAGGGGGGATGGCCATGCCACAATCCCTTCTCCTCCATTCTCCTCTTGGGATCTTGGGCATGCACACACATGCGCCCAGCGTGAGTTTTAAGCCACCGGGTCCGGGACTCAAACCGCGGTCGACTACGTGGGAGTCCAGCGACATAGCCATTACGCTAACTGCTGGTCCCTCCAAAGAACTTTTTTAAAAAACTTTTATTTCCTTTTCAGACCATGTGACTTAAAAAGACTTAAGAAGAATTCTGACATCTTTAACAACTGAGTTATTTGAGCAGAAACAGTTTTCTATAAAACTTATGTAAACTATTTGTGTTTTTTCTTATCTTTGGGTACTATCAGGCTTGGCCCAGGGAATTGCAACATAATGAACTAGACTGAGGAAAGCAGGTGCCTGGAATGAGACCTACCTTCCGGAGTGCGAAAGGTGTCTGGGAGGTGGTCAAGGCTGTGATGCAGAGTGTAATAGCCTGCATGTGGCAGTAGCAGGCAGAGTAACAGATGACAGCCAGGCAAGTATGCAGTATATGATGTCCAGCACAGGGTATATTTTGACAGACAGGTTTAGTTGACACCCCACAAAGAGCCCAAACTCAAACTGCAGGAAAATAGCTTAACAGTCAACATGGACATGAACAGCCTCAGCTACAAAACCACTCAGAACTGAATCTTCAGTTTTCAGACCAGGCAAGATTCCAGTGCTAGAAAGACCCTTCAAACAAGGAGAAAAAGTAACAGGGTTTGGAATAGAAAACCAAGTTATCAGTACAGGACATAAAGCTAAAGTTCTCAGCATCAGCTACACATTAGAATTGATTGGGGGAGCCAGCAGGTGGTGTGGTGGTTGAAGCACTGGACTCCCACATGGCCAACTGTGGTTCAAGTCCTGAACTTGGAGGCTTGCTTTCTCACACCTTCTCTTCACCCCGCCCTGTTTCTCTCTGGTGTCTCTCTGGTGCTCTATAGCAAATTAAAAAATAATAGTGATAATAAAATTAAAATAATAATTTAAAATAATTCTAAAAATACATAAAGAATTGATTGGGAACTTATCAGAGGAATCAAAGACCAATTAAATAATCTGGGGGTGGGTCCCAGTCGTCAGTAACTTTTCAAGTTCCTCGGGTATTTGTCATATTTAATCAAGGCTGAGAACTTTTTTTTTAAAGAGGTTTTTGCCTTAGGGTACATGCACTTGCCAGGGAGAGAGACAGAAAGAGGCAGTGAGAGGGAAAGTGAGAAATCACTCCTCAGGGGGGATGGCCACGCCATAATCCCTTCTCCTCCATCCTCCTCCCAGGATCTTGGGCATGCACACATACTTGCCGGGTGTGATTTTCAAGCCACCAGGTCTGGGACTCAACCCACAGTCAGCTATGTGAGAGTCCAGCAATATAACCACTATGCCATCTGCTGGCCCAAGTCTGAGAACTTTTAAGCAGATGAGCGACTTGGTTATGAGTTGTACATCTTTGATCTTTCCAGCTAAAGTTAGAACTGGCTTAGAGATTAGACTAGAAGTTTGGAGATTCATAGGAGAATGAAAAAAATTCAAGGTATGAGCAGCCCTTACTTAGCTGTTCAAATGTACATGTGTATGAAATATTCAGTATTCACAGAAACTGATATGTTATTTGACAGCTGTTCTGAGGTCCAATAATACCTGCAGTATCATAGTATTGAAGAAAATACAATATAAAGTTACAAGGGTTCCATTCCAATTTTTACTTAAATTTTGAAATAGCTGAACTATCCCAAAATATTTTTAAATCTTGCTATTAAAAAGTCAGAGTGAGTCTTCTCTGAGTGTTTCTTAGAGAAGAGAACTTGTTGGTGATTCAGGCACTCAATATATGGCAATAGGGAAACCTTGGATTATAAAGCTTTGGCAGTGCTGATTTCTCTATAATGAAATCCAGGTATAATCCCCTTGTAGTCTCAGCTGCTGTCCTTCATTATACCCAAGCTGTCAGTCTTGGTGCCTGGAGCGGTCCAATAAGACACAGGAAAACATTACTGTCCTTGGTATTTATCTCTCCCTTTCCCTTACAAATAACACCAGCAATACCATAAACCTAGTTGCCATGGAAACTATAGCCCCATACAAACACAAAACGCCGGTTGCGTTGTTGAGAACGCTACAGATGCGGCTATAAATACTAAGAGTGAGAATTTTACAAATGTGGCCTAAAGAAATGGCCCTTGAGTCTTGCCTTGACTTAAGGGTGTCATATAACTTGCTTTTACCAGTATCCTAAAAGAAATTAATCCATGTACAGAAATAAAGGCTTATTAGATCCATGACAAAATATCAATGGTAGTCTTATATTGATAGTAGCAGTCACTTAAGACTTGGCATAATCTCAGTTGAATGATGGTTAAGACTTCTTAGTAATTCCTTCCTTTCTTCATTCACTCATTTATTTATCCCTTTAACAAATAACTGTTGACCATCACTGCATGCTATTCACATGCTAGCTGCTGGACACACAAAGATGAGTCAGGCACCAGTGTCTTGTTACAGAACATGTTACACCACATCCACAAAGGCATAAGGGCCTTTTTTGTACGTGCACACTTGCTTCCTACTTTTTAAAAATTGATATATGAAGATCTGAACTTATGAAAGATAAATGAGGAAATAATGTTTCTGGTTTCAAAAAAAAGTCCTGAAATAATTCACCTCTGGGTTTTTGCAAATAGCAGATCCTCATGGGGCATTTTTTAAGTTATTGGTGATTGATCACTTGATTAAGGGATTAGAGGGAATCTAAAGCAGTGGTTCCCAGCTCTGCTTACACTTTCAAATCACTTAGGGAGCCTTTAAAACATACATAAAATATCCAGACCCCATTTTAAATCAATTGACTGACAGTCTGGCAATTGGAATTGGACATGAGATTTTTTTTTTCTTTTAAGAGAGAGATTTTTACTATAGGGCGCATGCACTTGCCAGAGAGACAGAGAGACAGAAAGCAAGAGAAATCACCCCCCTCAGGGGAGGATATGGCCATGCCGCAATCCCTTCTTCTTCATGCTGGGCATGCATGTACATAAACCCAGCGTGGGTTTTAAGCCACAGGGTCCAGGACTCGAACCATGGTTGACTACATGGAAGTCCAGCGACATAACCATTTTGCCATCTGCTGGTCCCGGGCATAAGTATTTTTAACTTTCAGAATTAATCCAAATGTTCATCTAGGATCAAGAGTAACTATACTAGGTCAAGAGTTGGCAAATGATAGTCCACGGTTTCATCCAACCTACCACTTGTTTTTGTAAATAAAAGTCAATAGGAGGAACTATTTACAAGTCCATCTAATCCTTGTCTATAGCTGCTTTCACATAACAACAGGAGAGTTGAGTAATTGGGACAACTATAGAATTGAGTAGTGGTGGCATAGTTGAATAATGTGGCAAAGACCCTATGGCCCACAAAGCGAAAAGTATGCTGACCTCTGTTTTGAAGTTAAGAGAAACACTTAAAATTTAAAATGTTTAGCAATTACCTACAGCTTTTTTTTTTCAAAAATATAGATAAAGCAACCTTAAATTACTCTGACAATTGATTAAAAAAAAAAAAGTTTTACTTAATACATTTTATTTACATGCATCTTGTCAGAAGCATGCTCTTAAATGATACACAAATTGTTAAGCTCTTGACTCAGCCTCAAACCCACCAATCCATGCTTGGCTATGTGATACTGGGTCTGAGACTGCAAATTCCCAGCAGCTCTTCCTTAGACTCTGCCAATAGGGGGTGCTAGAGGAACATTGCAAGACTGAAGGAGGAAGAAGGAATTTTCTCCTTCCTGTTTACTTTGATTTCTGTCAATTAGTCTACCAATGCTTCTTTGCCCTAACAATGGCAATTCATTCCAGTAGCAATTGATTCCGGTCCTAAATTTTGCTTACACTCTCAGAACCAGCCTTGTAATGTGCCCTTGGAGATATGTCACTCACTGGTAAGTCCTTTCTTGGAGGTCTATGTCCCAGCCCCATGGGCCCTTCTTCAATTTTAGAGACACACCAGCACATGCCAAGAACTTCTATCTCCCCAGAGGGCCCTCCTCCTTCAAGCTTCTACATTTTAATAGCAAACTCTTTTTTTTTTTCTTTTGGTCAGGCTGTAGAGATAAGAATGCTTCCTGCTGTTGCTACCTCCATCTTAATATTTCCATTTTTTTCTTTGTAGTTTTCCAACACCCAGGCATATAGTTCTCTGCTACTGTTACTGGTATGGTTTCTATCTCCTGTGTGCAAGAGAACTATTGTCTACTAAAGGGCTTAGGAATCATAAATTTTCAATGTACCCTGTATCCCATAAAGATTGATGGGACCAACTGTTGTGTGGGAAATGGAATGCTAAATTTGAAGATATTATGCTCTCTCTAATATAATCTACCTACATATTCATTAATAATGTCTTATTGATGCACTACATAAAAGAATGGGCTTTGTCACTGTGCATAATATGGATCGTGACTCCTGAGGAAATCCCTCTTTTACTCTTGTTGGGAATTAATGGATAAGAATTCACTGCATGCTTACAATAATATACGCAGCAAAGATGCTATGTGAAATATCCCACCCAGTCTGTTCATACCCCAAAAAATGAGGTCAGAAAGAACATGGATAGAGTAGATAATTTCTACCCATTCTCTGAATCCAAAATATAACAGGCCATTTCATCCCTTGTAAATAAGTTGAAAATTAAAGTTTGTTAAGATGGTGTTAGAGCCAAGAAAAGGGACAAGTGAACCAGAGACAAGTCCATCTACAGCTTCTATTTGGTCCATCATTTGCTCTCTAACATTTGTCTTCTTAGCTGACCTGTGTGGATTAGTTCATTTTCATTTCTTAGTTAAGGTTCCTTTTAGAAAATGACTGCCTTATTACTGCTGATTTTTTTTTAAAGAGCAATTAAACAACAGATTTGTCAGCTAAAGAAAGAGTTAGCAGTCCACAGGCCAAATCTGGTTTGCCATGTTTTATATTTTAAATTTTTTATTTATTTTTTTAGAAAGATTTTTGCCATAGGGTGCATGTGCTTGCCAGAGAAACAGAGACAGAGACAGAAAGCAAGAAATCACCCCCCTGGGGGGGAGGCGGGATGGCCATGCTGCAATCCCTTCTCCTCTATTCTCCTCTCAGGATTTTGGGCACACGCACACATGAGCTGGCATGAGTATCAATCCACTGGGTCTGGGACTTGAACCGTAGTTGGCCATGTGGGAGTCCAGCAACATAGCCATTACACCATCTGCTGGTCCCCGACATGTTTTTATAAATAAATTTATTGCCATAAAACTTTCTAAAATGGCACAGTCATGCTCATTTTTTTTACATGTTGTCTATAGTTGCTTTCACTACAATAGCAGAATTGAATGGTTGCAACAGAGACTGCATGGCTCACAACGTCAGAACTATTGATTCCTTGGTGTTTTATAGAAGTTTACCAACCCCTGACATGGAGACAAGGAGTAGGTGTCTGCCATTACAGTGTGATGTCAGTCATCCCAGTGTCAGGCACAGAACCCAGGAGAAACTCTGAGTCTCAACCTTTCTCATGACAACTACATGCTTAAGTTAGAACCTCCTGCCAGTTCCTCTGCACTATCAGTCCCCTATTCAGCCTCTAAGACCCTGTGTACATCCCTTCCATGTTGCTCAAGCTCCACCTACTGTGGTGAGAGTCCTGTCTTTCTCCTCTGCAAAACATTATTTCCAACGAGATCTTAAGCTCTTCTAGAAGTCGAATGGAGTACTATCCAACCATCCCTTGCACTATATTAGTGAGGGCTTTCTCAGAGCAGTTAATTCATAATTATGGTTTGATTGATCAAAACTTTCCAGAGGCTCTCATAAGAGCTGTCTCAGGCACCGATCCATCAGTTGACTGATTTTATTTATTTATTTATTTACTTATTTATTTATTTTTAAATATTTATTTTTATTTATTATTCTTTTTTAATTTGGCCAGGGAGAGACAAACAGACAGACAGACAGAAAGTGAAAAAGCAAGCCACCATCGTTGGCCATGTGGGAGGCCAGCACCTTAACCACCACGCCACCTGCCAGCCCCATCATCAGTGGACTTTAGAAAAAGCACCGGAGTTTTCATCACCTGTTGTGCATCCTGTATGTCAGACACACTTCAAGCTGCTGTCTCCAAAATAAAACTGGTAATTATTAGACAAAAGACTGGACTATATCAAATAAAGAACAAGGAAGGAGCTTATGAATGCTACAGCTCATATTCCTATATAATACCTGCTTATGTAAAATATAAAAGTATGTATGCTAAAAGAAATACACTGGATTAAGAGATGATAGATATAGATAGCCAGATGAAACTATTAGGGGTCTAAAAGAGCCTAAAGAAAGTTTTACTTCTCTCAAATGATTTCCATATTATTAAGAATTTTATGCTTAATACCACAATATAAACTATCTTAAGTGCTACACTTTCAGATAGCATTAACACTGAGAGTTAAAACCAAGTGCAACATTAAAAAATGTATTTAGTAAAACTCATCTCAAAGATGAAGGAAAACAAGCCATACAAGGGAAAGAAAAGAAAAAGTGCAATTTATGCCATTTTGTCAAGTAGCTTGAACACCAAGCAATAATCCTACTAAACGATAAACATGAGTGGCTCTTTAAGGTATTAATCCATGTGTCGGAGCACCGCCAGAATGGTGGGGCACAGCCAGCCCTTGACGTGCCGTGCCACTCCACCGAGGCTTTATTTGTTGTCTCTTATTTTCCCCCTTCCGTAACCCGCTATGATTTGTTTTCTTCACAAGCTTATCAAACATCTCTTGAGCCAAACTGCTCGCAGTGGGCCACTTGCCAGAGGTTCAATGCCTGAGGTCCCTGGGAAAACAAACAGAGGCAGGGATGTCTATGATTCTTCTTCCTACAGACTCAACTACATACCAGGGTGGCAGAAAAATAAGGGAATGAAGGGTGAAGGTACTGGTAGCAATTTTATTACCTACTGAAGATATTTTACAGTTTTATCAACTGGACTAGGGAGAAATGTTCAGCTGTTGAAATATTCACTTTGTAATCTAAATAATGTGATTGTATAAAAGAAAATGAAATTTTAAAAACGTAAAAAAATAAGATTTCTTTGTAATTCATTTTACAAGCTAAGTGATATATAGTGATTGAATGTATAAAAGAAATTAAAATGAAATATATTTTTCAAAAAGTAATTTTGCCACATCTGTTCAAGTAGCACCTGGTTTGTAATAAGCTTGCAGTAAGTTTTTAACTTACAAATTAATATTTGAACAGCTGTGCATGTGCACATAAACAAACATGGTGGGTCTTTTTTTTTGGAGAGGCTTTTTGGTTTTTGGGGTTTTTTTGTTTGTTTGTTTTTTGTTTGTTTGTTTGTTTGTTTTTTGCTATCGGGCACATGCGCTTGCCAGACAGACAGAGAGAGACACAGAGACAGAAAGCAAGAAATCACCCCCCAGGGGGCATGGCCATGCCGCAATCCCTTCTCCTCCATTCTCCTCTCTGGATCTTGGGCACGCACGCACACAGGCCCAGCGTGAGTTTTAAGCCACCGGGTCCGGTACACAAACCGTGGTTGACTACATGGGAGTCCAGCGACATAGCCATTAAGCTAACTGCTGGTCCCGATGGGTCTTCAAAAAGCTTATGGAGGGACCAGCAGTTAGCGTAATGGCTATGTCGCTGGACTCCCACGTGGTCGACCGCGGTTCGAGTCCTGGACCCGGCGGCTTAAACTCACGCCGGGCGCGTGTGCGTGCGTGCCCAAGATCCCGAGAGGAGAATGGAGAAGGGATTGCGGCGTGGCCATCCCCCCTGGGGGGTGATTTCCTGCTTTCTATCTCTCTGTCTCTCTCTGTCTGTCTGGCGAGCGCACGCGCCCTATAGCAAAAACCTCTCCAAAAAAAGAAAAAAAAAAAAAAAAAAGCTTATGGAGATGTATGAAGAAATTATTCATGGATTTCAAAATTTTTTGCACCAAAATAAGATCATACTTTGATTCCGTTTTCTTTGACTTTTTTAAAACCTTTATTTATTTATTTTTACTTTGACCAGAGAGGGACAGAGTGAGAAGGGAGAGAGAGGAAGAAAGTGAGAAAGCAGGCCACCAGGTCCAGGACTCGAACCGCAGTTGGCCATGTGGGAGTCCAGTGCCCTCAACCACCATGCCACCTTCCAGCCCCAATGAAAACTTTTTGAAGTCCTCTCTTTTACTTAAATATTATGACTGTATTAAAACAACTATTGGTCCATGCTTTCTATCAGCAGAGTGTTGGTTTCCTACATATCATGATATAAGGAATTTCAAGATGACTCAAAAATTTCTCCACAAATGCCTGAAATGCTGAGGCTAATGATTCAGTCGTTTTTGGTAATGGGAGATCCATCAGAATGTCACTTCCCTGAAGTCAGGGACCATACAGTGTCTCATTCATCATTATATTCACATCGTTGGCATAGTTCCTGGCATAAAGGGACTCAACTATGTGTGGTATAAAAGAATAGAAAGCTCTGCCCTCTGTATGCAAATATCCTTGAGATGTCAACTCATGAGATTCTTAGTCCTTCAAAGTTAAGTGAGTTTTTCAGATTCCCTTTGTCCTTAAAGCACCTAGCTGGTCATCATTAAAACCCAGGAAAAGTAAAGCACGTGGAGCTACTGAGGATACCTACACACCTGTTCTGTCTTACTACTAAGGGAAATTATAACATTTTCTTCTTTTGGACATTTCTCAGAGTAAGTACAGGTATACAGGCCCTTTAAAAAAAAAAAAAAAAAAAAAAAAAAAAGGAGGTAGCCCAAGTAGAGTGAGTGACATTTGTTACTGGTGACAGCCCCAAAGATGAGGGAGGACAACAAACTGCAGATAGCCCCACCAATGATTTCTAATACTTAAAAAGAGCAATTCCAAATGGCTGCTTTTATTGTAGTTTCCTATCTCAGTGAGCTAAATAAAAACAAGGCCAGAAAGGGAGGGTGGCATTCCAAGGTGTTTTGTTTTGTTTTGACAGAGATTTTTGCTATAAGACACATGCACTTGTAGGAGAGACAGAAAGAGAGAAAGTAAGTGAGAAATCACCCGCCGGGGGGATGGCCACGCCACAATCCATCCTCCTCCATTCTACTCTTGGGATTTTGGGCACGCACGCACATATGCCAGGCGTGAGTTTTAAGCCACTGGGACCAGGACTCGAACTGTGGTCGACTACATGGGAGTCTAGCGACATAACCATTATGCCATCTGCTGGTTCCAGCATTCCAAAGTTCCATACAAATTTTGCTTGCTATTAGAGAGCTACTCACTTTTGCAGTCAGTATTCCTTCAAGGGCCAGCTTTGTGATCCAGAATAGTCTTCAATCTTGGAAATTAACGAAATACCTCTAATAAATATAATCTATTAAATCGCAGGCTCCATTCAACACAAACAGGATGCAGAAGAGAAAATGTCTGTGTCACTTTTGCCTTTGGAGGCTCTAGCTTCAGCACAGAAAGTTTGTATGTGTTCTCAGCTTCTGGCCTTCAACCTTGGTTGCAAAATTGGATTACCTGGGCTCCATCCCTCGAATCCCGCCCTGCCAGAGTTTCTTTTGTGGTTGATCTAGAGTGTGACCTGAGCATCAGAATTTTTCAGAGCAGCCCAGATTGCTCTATTGTGCAGCCAAATAAGGGGAGCCAGCCATGTCAGTTTTCCAGGACTTGGGCTCCTGGAAATTAAGGGGGTTCCTGGAATGTAAGACTTTCAGTGCTAAAAGCAGGACAGTCCAAGGCATACCAGGACAAGTTGGTGACCCTAACTACACCTTTCAGGGCTGTGCATTCGTTGTGGGGACCAGGGAGCAGGAGCAGTGTATATGTTTTAGCAATGGCAAGGGTATCTACAGAACCAACTCCCTACAACACAATCACAGAAGGCATCTGAAATAGACTTGTGTCGGATTGCATATTCTGAATTTTATCATTTACAATTTCTTGGAAGGGCCAATACATTGCATATTTCCTTCTTCCTCTGACTTTTGCAAGCATGATGTTGTTTCTGAATGTGTGCTCTCTTCTCTTTTTTTTTTTTTTTTTCTTTTTTTGGAGAGGTTTTTGCTATAGGGCGCGTGCGCTCACCAGACAGACAGAAAGAGACAGAGAGATAGAAAGCAGGAAATCACCCCCCGGGGGGATGGCCACGCCGCAATCCCTTCTCCTCCATTCTCCTCTCGGGATCTTGGGCACGCACGCACACGCGCCCGGCGTGAGTTTAAGCCGCCGGGTCCGGGACTTGAACCGCGGTCGACTATGTGGGAGTCCAGCGACATAGCCATTGCGCTAACTGCTGGTCCCTGTGCTCTCTTCTCTTAATTAGAACAAAAAATCTTCCATAAAAACTGGATTCACTTCCCTTAGCCTACGCTTTGGGAAGGGAGCCCCTTCCTTTCTATTGAGTAAATGGTAATTGATAGTCCCCAATATTTTGGTCAGAGAGATTCCAACATAGCAGTTCTTCAGGAGGCTGTCGAATCCAGGTCTTGATAAACTTCGACAAAAATTAGCTAATGATGGTGAACCCTCACCCAGATCACTCTCTCTGGAATGGTCCTCAGGTAAAGGGTATATCTCTTTGGGATATCTTGGGAAAGACTGCCAAAGTACCAGTAAAGAAAACGCAAATGCCATCACAAAAATACACAAAATTCTTCTCTTATAACAATAATTTCAAAAGACACAAAAACAAGAGATTGATTCCAACTCAATTCCAACATGGTAAAACTTATGGGGGCAGAGCCCAGCAGATGGTATAGTGATTACATCACTGGACTCCCACATAGCCAACCACAGTTCAAGTCCCAGACCCAGTGGTTTGAAACTCACACTGGGCATGTGTGTGTGTGTGCGTGCCCAAGATTCTGGGAGGAGAATGGAGGAGAAGGGATTGCAGCATAGCCATCCCCCCTGGGGGGTGATTTCTCACTTTCCTTCTCACTATCTCTGTCTCTCTCTCTATCTATCTCTCTAGTGAGCACACACACCCTAAGGCAAAAACCTCCTTTAAAAAAAGAATGACAGGGACTGCAGAAGATTAAGGACAGAAGGAACTGTCAGTCCAAGCCAGGCTTCTATTTGCAGAGAAAAGAGCTTTGCTGACAAACAGGGCCCTCTCTGAGCTGCAAAGTGTAGATACAGTCAGAGGAAGTCTGTTGCATGAACAAATCCTTCACTATCATTCAAATGACTTTGTCTTTATATCTGTGGAATGTGAAAATAAGCCCTCCCTTATTGGTACAAGATTGCTCTTTTCCAAATCAGTCTTCGTTTCTATGAGTATTCTTTCTAGGACTCATTTTGTAATCTGTTCATCTTGGTTTCTTTCCTGTGAGCCTGTTACGGGCTTTTAGTCTGGGAAGACTGGCCCTAAAATAGTAAAATTAGACAAGAGAATTAGCCCTGCCTTTTGTGAGATTAAGCACATCTTCCAGAATGAATAGTGCTGAAATAGTGGCAAGGGTTAGCTGCCATGTCCTATGTGCTATTTCTGGTTGATGATGCTGCAACTTTATATAGAGATAGATAGACACTCAGTGCATGTTCTTCAGCTCGTGTACAACAATGCAATTTTATATAAAACTGCTGGAGTGTGTCTAAAGTTACTTAGTGAGCATGTCAAACCTGAGTTAGCTTTCTGGGTTTCTTATACACACGTCACAGAGTCACATCACTTTGCCTAGCCATCAAAGAAAGGGATGGCTCCCCACCATGTATGCTATTACATGGCCAATAGCATGGCAGGTGACTTTTAAGTTAATCTTGTTCATGTGTAGGATAGAGAAGTTTTTTTTTTCTTCAAGTTTGAAACTTTTATATTACTTTATCTTCAGGTCTGTAGCTTCAAAAAATGATTGACAAGGAGAAGGAAAGGCAGGGGGTCTTTAAGCTGTGGCCAGCATCTGTGCAGGGAGAATCCTGTCATACCTGAGCAGAGAGAATTTTCTAGATCATGAATCAAAGCAGGGGGTGAGTGTAAATTGAGCTCCAGGGAAGAATGGCAACATCAGCCTGGCAGCCTGTCAGTCCCACTGAACATCACTGCCTGTGCTTACGTGAAAGAGCCCCTGGGACTTTCAAGAGGATGAGAAAAATAAAAAGGAAGCAGCACAAATAAGAAATAAATGGAGGAGAGAATCTAATTAAAATAGAGTAACCAAAGAGATGACTTCCATTGCATTAAGGATATTTTTAGAAGCACCATGCTAGCATTTTATTCCTGAAAACACCCGCTGCTCTCACAAATATATCAAAAATCTCTAGGTGCCTCTCAAAATGGGACATTGGCCAATTCTTTCCTGCTCTTGCTTATAATAGGAACAGGATGTGCTGTGTCTGCTATTTGAAATCTCGATTTTTTTTTTCATCCTTTCCATAGTGCTCGGGTTGAGATTTACGATGTCACAGATGCTGTCTAGGTAGGCTTCCATTTTGTTACTTTCCCCCCATTTATTCTCACTTTTATTTCTAGGTAACCCAAACCAGAATTTAATCCACTACCACAATGAATATACATACACACACACATGCACGTACACACGCACACACACATAGGCTGGGAAGACTCCAAAACTGATTACTAGTTTTTCATGGAGAACATTTTAGGAAGGAATATAAGCTGTAATTAAGTGTTCTTCCTACTTATAGCAATTTAATTAAAAACACTAAAGTTATTGATTTTTTAAAAACCATTAAAGGGTGCCCATGCTGCTGGTTCCAGGCTGTTGCTGGCAGACCATTCACTCGCGGAGTATAATTTTCCATTTCCTCCAGTACAAAGAAACCCTTTATTAAATGCTTTCTCGCTGTGGACAGATTGGTTTATAGTGGAAGTAAGCAGGGATTTATAATCCCTTGCTGCTATTTGCTTGCCCTTCAATTCAGACTCTGCCAACACCACACAGATTTATCTCCTTAGCTTTGAAAGGACTTTGAATTTTGGGTGATTTTACTTCATATACCGAAGTAGGCTCAACACAAGAGATTACGCCAACCAAGTGGAGTTTGGAAGGACTGAATAACTTCAGTTTGCACAAGGTTATACAGAAAGCAAGCCAGATGAAAATGGAAAAAATGTTACCATCATGCTGCTTTAGTGTTCTTGCATCATGGCAGTTGGCTTTCTCCAGACAGAAGTCAAGGAAGAAGTTACAATATCATTTATGACCTATTCTCAGAAAGCACACAATATGCTTGCTTTTTTTTTTCATTTTCTTTTTCTTTTTTCTTTCTTTCTTTTTTTTTTTTTTTTTTTTTTTTTTTTTTGCCATACGCTCTTAGTAAGTACTAGGTCAGCCTGTACTAATGGTAATGGGAAATAAGTTCTATCTTTTTTTTTTTTTTTTGGAGAGGTTTTCACTATAGGGCGCGTGCGCTCTCCAGACAGACAGAGAGAGACACAGAGACAGAAAGCGAGAAATCACCCCCCAGGGGGGATGGTCATGCCGCAATCCCTTCTCCTCCATTCTCTCGGGATCTTGGGCACGCACATACACGCGCCCGGTGTGAGTTTTAAGCCACTGGGTCTGGGACGCGAACCGCAGTCAACTACGTGGGAGTCCAGCGACATAGCCATTACGCTAACTGCTGGTTCCCAATAAGTTCTATCTTTTAAAGCAAGGATACCAAAGAATTCATGGACACTTATTAAAACCACCACACACTAGCTGCTCTTTCTACCTGAATTCTTCTTATAAATATTCCAATATCTCACCCTTCCACCTATTCAAGCCTCGACTCAAATATTTCCACTCTAAAAGAGGTCTTTCTTGACTGTCTTCCATTGAAAATCATGTCCGAGTCACTCTCAACATTATTTTCCTGCTTTACTTCTTTTCAACACATTCTACCATCATCTGATATTGTGTTTTTTTATTCATCCATCTCTTTATTGTCTGCCTCTTCCACTAGGAAAGACGATCTGTGAGGGCAAAGGACTTTGTGTCTTGTTCACCATTGTATCTCCAATGCCTAGAAAGCAGTAATATATCAATTAATATTCATTATTGGATGAATAAACTCATTTATGTCCTTATTTTTAAATATTTATTAAAGGGCCATTATTTGCAAAAAGACACCAAGCCAGACGGAAAGGGTTTATAGAGGGAGATAAAATGAAAGGATTATTAAAACAAGTTCTCAAGCTTCTAGATGTTCAAATAGTGTTGTTCAAAACAAATTTTGCAGTGTTAATAGGTGTTGCTCAAACAAAGAGTTCTAAAGTTGATAAGAAACATTGCTTAAAACAAAGAAATATTTTAAATTACTGCACAAGTTCTCAAAGCTTTGAACTCGCTAACATGTCATGTAAATCCCCCAGAGAAGAATAATATACCAGACCACCCAAACTTATTTGATTATGAAATTTTCCCTTTTATTTAACCAAGATGGAAGAGTTAGCCTTGAAGGATAGAGATGAGTTCTTGAAACAAGAAGAGGTGAGTTACCTAGAAAAATAAATTCGGAACAGTGAGTGAAGGCTATAGTGACGGGAAGAAGAAGGATTTGAAAGTTTAGCTGAGTGTTCTGGATATTCTGTAATGTATAAGACAAACTCATCTGCTCAGATTGAGAGAGACAGGAGTGATACTGAGACCTTGAGAGGTGAGAAAAATGTATGCATATGCAAGAAAGGAAATATAAATAAAAGAACAGCAGAGCCACTGCACGGGCCAAGCAGAGGCTACGTAGGATGATGGATTTGGAGCAGGCCCAGCTGATACATTTTCATGACTTTTTCTGTCCCAGTAACCACTGCATGTGAATAGAGAAGCAAATAAAAATGGTAACCCCAGGGGCTTGAACTGCTCTGACAAAGGCAGCATAAGTTCAGAGACAGGAAATTCTAAAACTCAAGAAGAAAGCATTGAAAGGTTGCATCTAGAGTGGAAACGAGTAAAAAGACAAGCAAGGTCTAAATCCATCATGAAAAATGAAGAGGAGGGAGAGAGAGAGCAAATGCCAGCATCAAGGCGAGCAATAGGTAAGAGAAAGTTGGAGATGTGTCTAATAAGGACATGAGGGTCTAGCAAAGCCAAATGTGGGTTTAAGGTCATGAATATGAATTGATTTCAGTTATTTAGAGACTTAAGAGAAAGTAATATGAACCAGAAGAAGGGGCCTGTGATAAAGCTCAGTTAGCATAGGAAGGACACTGGCTTTTTTCTGGGATAGTCTATTTTGGTGTGATGAGACTGAAGAGGCAGACACAGAATCCCAGCCACCCCTCAGGGTGTCGGGCCTAGAGTTTACCACTATGCCGCAACCTACCCCTCTAATTACAGCTAGAAATACTTTGACAGGCACTTTGGGGAGGAGCCAAGGGAGTCTTCTCCATCTCTATTACAGAAGGCAGGTGAAGAGAAGCTTGATATTATCCAGGACATAGCCACACTCCAGAAAAGCAGCTCCTGGCACTTGTATGTTTTACGTCAGGTAAAACCAGCCGTTTAGCTAAACACAAACTAATTATTGAGAACATTCTATTGTGAACACCATGCAAAAATTCCCCAAACTGCTATTGACACAAAATGCTGCATAAAAAGCAGAAATCGCTGTTTCTTTCTTTCTCAAAGAATCTGCTCTGCCATTCTCTGGGCTCTAGCTGTGCAGGAGGACGGAAAGTGCCTCTGGGCACTTTCACCAGCTGTTAAGAATTCACACCAGGGCCCTGTCCAGTGCTTACATTTCCTTTTTCCCCAGAAGCTCATAAAACACCTTGGCTGACCCTTCTCTATCACCTCTTAGAAAGACAAAAATGCTGTCACCAGCTTAGCCATTAGCAGGGACATGAGCCATTCTTTGATTTTCTTTAGAACTGGTTTCTATATGTGGGTGAGAAGAATTAGCATTCGTGTCATGCGTGAACCTCATTCTCTTTCGATCTCTCTCTATGAGCAAACCCCTCCAGGTCTCTTCTTCCATTCACAAAGTCACAAAGTTTCCAGTGTCCTTGAAGTTTGCCCCAAGTCTCCTGCAACCAAAACCTCGAATACACTAACAGAACTTTGTTAGACCGGAGTGATAGTTTTTTACGCATGCAAAGCGTAGGAAGAGAGAGAAGTCTTCCTCTGAGAAGGTATGAAGTGTAATCGGATCTCTTCCTGGTCTCAGAAAACCTTAGAGCTAGCCACAACAATCTGCAATGGCCTCCTCCTTTGTCTAAGAAGCAGGCTGTAATTGATTTGACCTGCTTTATGGGGACAATCTCCCAGGCATGACTGAGTGCTAATTGCTACTAATGAGGTGGCATTTTCAACTGGCTATGGTCTTGAGCTTCCTGTCCTCTTTCCTCCACCTGGCATTCCTGTCACTGGGTTACAAGTGAAGCTTCTAGCAAGCCCTCACTCATAACAAGCTCTACTTCCCAGTTGCTGAAGGTTGTGTTAAGAAGGGCAAATTCTATTGCGTTTCAAAAGGGCAATCTGGCTGAATAAGCAGCATCTAAAGATGCACTGAGGCAATGCAACTCCTGAAGAAATGGATTCTAAATGTTACAGGATCGCTGGAAATTACTTTATAATGACTTTTACTGGTTCAGCCCATTTTCCAACATCCGTCTCTTTTACCCAGAGGAAAACTCAAAAGTTGCAAAACATAAAAAAAAAAAAAAAAAAAAGAAATGTTTTCTTGCTAACAATTTCTTTGGGGGCTCTTAAGTTTTGCATCACTGCTCTTATATCTCAAAATTCACATGTGGTGCCACTCTTTAAATTGTCCAACTAATTTTAGCTCTATAAAGCAACAACACAAATCTCCCTGATCAGCTTTGCTATAAGACATACTTCAGATAATACAATCACCTACAGTAGGAATCAACAGTTTTCTGTAAAGGACCAGATAGTAGATATTTCAGCCTGTGTGGGTCGTACATTCTCTATCACTATTCAACTCTGCTTCCAGAGTGTGAAAGCAGCCAGAGACAACATGCATGCATATGGCTATGTTCTAGTAAAACTTTATCTACAAAAACATTTGACCAGCTAGATTTGGCCTATAGGCTATCATTTGCCAACTCCTGACCTAGAGTATGTTTTCCAAAAATAGAGTCATATACCACAAATGATGTTTCAATCAGCAATGAACTGCACATACAATGGTGGTACCATAAGGAACATGTAGTCTATGTGAGTACACTCCATGATGTTTACACAATGACAAAATCGCCAAACAACACATTTCTCAGAACATAGCCGCATCATTAAATGATGTGTGATGGGATATCAAATCTGGATATGTACATAATTTTTTTCCTACCAGCTTATTTATTTCTCACAAGCATACACATCCAGTCAGAATATGGAACACTTCCTATACCTTCTAAAATTTATATCAGGAATTATTTTAATGTCTTCCAAATAGTTTAATTTTTACATTTTTTTATTTAATCATTGTACAACACTGTACATGATTTTCCCCAGCATGAATACAGTGCATGTTAGTCAAGTCAAAGGCAAGAATGCATACAAAATTATAATAACCACAAAATAGTCCAAGAGTTCTGAAATCCTCTTCTTATTTTAATTGGCATATTGAAGGTACCATGAGAACCATGTTTTGTATTTATGAGTCTCAGTTTCCTCACTCATGAAATAAGGGGTGAACTCTACTCATCCTAGAAGATTCTTTTCCAGTACTAAAACATATAACTCCCTCCAATTCTACAGTCTCAACGTTCTAATCATATATGTTATCCTTACAAATGATTTCATAGTTAACCATAGAGATGCTTCAGATTCCTCAGTTCTATTTTTTTTAAATTAAGCACAAATAACAGTGCATCTTCTAAAAGACAGAACTACTATGGATAAATGCAAATAGGAGTAAGGTAATGGCCTCTTCTACAGGGGATTTCACCAAGTGTTCCCAATTCCAAACTAGGAATTTGTTCCTACATATGTATTCCTTGCCATATGTATTCTTGTATTCCACTTTCTGGAATACAAGATTATTAATTCCATGATTAATTCTACGTTTATGCTACAACCTTCAACTGCTCTATCTTCTCTAGGTAATGATTCAGCACAACTGTTGCATGTTCCTATACAACCAGAGTTCTTGAATGTGTTATTTTTGTATCTTGTGCTTTTGGCAAAACAATTTAAACCTTTCCTCTAAATTTCTGTGACTGTAGACATATTATATTGCATAGTTGGAGACAAAAGAGCTAAAGTATAATTGAGATGCAGGTGTGCAATTGTCTTATGTTAATACAGAGCAAGAAGAAATAATAGCTTGGAAATGAATGCCTGGGGTAATGTTCCTGTTGAGTATAGTAAAGAATTGTGTGATGTAATTAAGATCGTGTGCTTTGGGTTAGTTTTAATTTCTAGTTTGCTTTCACTGTTTTAGCAGTCTATGCTAATACATTCCTGGGATTAGGGTACAGTAACTTTGTCTGGAACCATAGGCCTCTTACTATTATCGTTACCCCAGATTATCCCACAGTATCTGCTTTACATCAGGCAAGGATAAATCCTTGTAGAAATTTGGGAGTTTTCTTTAGTACTGCTGGTGATACAAATGGGGAAAAGAGTGTGATGGAATTTATGAAAATAATTTAGAGCTTTTTGAAATGTTTAAGAATCAAAATCAGCAGGAGAGCCCAAGAAAGTAGAAAATGAATGATAGAGTAAACCCAAGTAAAATTTTTTAAAAAGCACAGAAATTACTTTATTAAGGAAGTTCATAAAATAAGCCTCTAGCAAGACTGATAAATCAATAAAGAATATGCCAATAAACACTAATATAATCACATAACCAAAGAGGCAATACTTAAAAAAAACCATAAAGAATTCAATGAATGAATTCATGCCAATAAATATAGATACAGTGGAAATTTTCTAAAACAATACAAATTACTGTGGCACAGAGCACAAGTGTTCATTAATGTCTGTGTTCTTCTATTCTTCCTAGTCATACAGCTAGATTCCATTTCCCAGACTCCCTTAAGTTAAACTTGGCCAGTGATTGAACCTAGCTAATGGACTGGCCCATAGATATCTTCCAAACATGATTCTCACACACTTTTACCATCTGTGAACTGAATAAAAGAACTTCAAAGGCCTGGAATACGATGAAGCTGCAATATAAAAGGAGTCTCAGTCTCTTAGTGGCCAGGTGGAATTAGAGACAGCCTTCACCCCAATGGCATTGCCAACCCACATTGGACTATAATATGCATGAAAAGTAAACTTTTACTGTGGTATGCCACTGGGATTTGAGGACTATTTGGCACAGCAGCTAACCTACTTAGACTAATACTTTTAAATAAATTTGATTCAAGAAATAGAAAACCTAAATAAACAATAACCATCGAAGAAATCAAATACGCATTCAAAATGTCCCTCTTACTTATTGTTATAAGCCAAATTCACAAAATTTTCAAGGAAAAGATCAGTCATTCGTATATATGTATGTGTGTATATACATATATTTATATATATACACACACACGTATATACATCTATATACACACACATATATACATGTATGTATACACACAGAGAGAGAGAGAGAGAGAGAGAGAGAAAACTTTAGATGCTAGTAAGAAGGAAACTATCAAACTCATTTTACAAAGTTAATAGAAACTTGGGGGACCAGTAGTTAGCGTAATGGCTGTGTTGTTGAACTCCCACATAGCAGACCATGGTTCGAGTCCCGGACCCGGTGGCTTAAACTCACGCCGGGCGCGTGTGCGTGCGTGCCCAAGATCCCGAGAGGAGAATGGAGGAGAAGGGATTGCAGCGTGGCCATCCACCCTGGGGGATGATTTCTTGCTTTCTGTCTCTCTGTCTCTCTCTGTCTTTCTGGCGAGCGCATGCACCCTATAGCAAAACCTCTCAAAAAAAAAAATCGAAGTTTATAGAAACTTAATATCAAAACCAAAGACAGTACAACAAAAAATAATTACAAATAAACATGCACTTGGCTTTTTTTTCTTAATTCTAAATAAAATAATGAAATCCAGCAGAGACTTTTTAAATTAACACATTGAATTTAATGGGGTTTGTTAACATGCAGAAATATAAGTCTGATAGAAGGTCAGAAAAAATACATTGATGTAATCTAGCACATAAACATGAGAAAAGCTATTTGACTCAGTAGAAACAAAAAGAAGACACTTGATAAAATTCAACACCCATTCAAGACAAAATTCTTAGAAAATTTGAGAAAAGAGATCCTTCATTAACATCCAAAATAATATTTTTTAAAACTTATAATATATCATTTTTCATGGTGAAATCTTAAGAATAGCCCATTAAAATCAAGAAAAAATTTAGTTACCTTAGTCTCCTCATTTTATGAAGCATTTAATGGGGATCTTACTTAATGAAATAATACTAGAAAAGGGTGGGGAATGAGCTATCTGGATTAAAAAGGAAGACATAACTGATTCTAATTTGAAGGTAATGTGATCTTTAAAAATTCAGAATAATTAATCTGAATAATGAATCATTGTTAGAACTAGTAAGAGAATTCAGCAAGATTTCTAGATACAAGGTCACCATAGCAAAATCAATATATTTCCTATATATTAGTAATATCCAGTTAGGGAATGTAGATAAATATTTTGTTCAGTAATGACAAGATAACTGGGAAATAGCCAGGAACAAATTTAGCAACAGATGCACAAGTCTTTTTTGGATAAGTTTAGACAATGTCATACAATAGTATGAACAAATACCTAAGTGAATGGGCAGAGATCAATATAATGAAAATTTCAATACTTTCTAAATTGGTCTGAAAAGTAGAACCAGGAAATCAGCAAAAGAGTGTTTGGTGCACAAAGGGGAATTAACTAACATTAGCTAGTATTTCTAAATTTGATTGCATATCACTTCCTGACGAGCTATCATTAATAGTTCATCTTCTACAGGGCAGAAATGATCTTTGCTATTCCTTTTGTAACTCTTATATATGTATCCCATTACTTGGTTGATTCTACCAGACTCTGCATCTTTGAATTCAGTAGCTATTTCATCTTGTATTTTTTACAGTATCCAGTTCATGCCTGTAAGTGCTGAATAAATATTTATTGAATGAACACAGACTTAATATTGGCCAAAATTATAGATACTTGAAATACTTTTGCAATATGCAGCTTCTTTCCTTTACATACAAAGCTGATGCTTGAATTAAAAGCATTTATTTTAGTTTGGATTTTACCAAAAATAGCTCTTTCATGTAAAGCAGATTACCTAAGAGTTACAACTTCTTGAACTTTAATATAAGGGACTTGAACTAGATGTTATGGGAGGTCTTTTCCAGTTCTAACATCTTATGAATAATACAAGGATAGATACATGTTAATTTATGTTCAGGTCTTTCTTGTGAATATCAAGACACATTTTGGGGTAGGTAGAGCAGGGTTCTAGGTAAAACCTGTGACCAAGAATGAATGAAAACAATTTTAAGATCTACAAATTGATCGTATATGGTAGTCATTAAGGCTGTTTGCCAATAGTCTGACTCCCTCTCCTTCCAGGCACATGGTAGAATATAACTCCAATACCCACCTAAAGTTAGGTGTGGCCACGTGGCTAATGAAACATGAGCAGCAAAGACATGTGTCACTTTCAGGTAGAAGCTCTAAGAGAGACAATGTGCTTTGCCATGTTTTCTATTTCTATATGATGAAATGTTCCAGATCAAAGATGGTTCCCAGGTTGAAGATAAGGTGGAACAAACCAGGTCTCAATCAACACAGAGCAAGAGCAAGGAACAGACCTTCATTGTTTTCGGTCTCTGAATTTAGTGGATAAATTTTACCCCAGCAAATCTCAGCCCTATCCAGATTAACACACTACATTAGTGTCATATTCTGATTTAGCAGTTGTGACGTTAGTGTTGTGATACAAGGGTTATCCTTATTAACTGTGGGTATGTTGCAAGTATTTTATCACTGTGAGTGTTGTAAAGTTTCTTTATAAAGGGGGTACATGTAATATGTCTAGTTTGCTATTGTGTCTCCATAGTTTGGAATGATTTTATCCTCTGCTATAAATTAAAGAGTGCAGTTATCATTGAGATAAAGTTATGCTTACTTTCTTACATTCCAGTATTTTTTTAAGAATTATTTTATTTTATTTATTGTTATTTAATTTGACCAGAGAGAGAGAGACAGAGAGAAAGTAAGCCACCAGGTCCAGGACCCAGACCACGGTCAGTCATGTAGGAGTCCAGCACCCCACCCAAAATGACACCTGCCCCCGAGTATGGGTTTTTTGAGTGAAGAAAAAAGAAACAAAGATAAAGCTGTTGACCTGAACATTGGATATAACTCTGAGTTCACTGATCTGGACAGGTAGAAAATAAAGACTGAAGACAGCTGAGACACTTTCTAGATGGCATACAACCTAGCCATTATACCAGATTAAGTTCTTTGAATGCCAACATCGTATCTCAGGCACATAGGTATTTTAAAAGCTCAGTGTTTAAGTTGATTTGCCTGCGTTTTTATAATCTTTGGGTATCCCGTTTACATTCACATAAATGATTCATTCTTTCATGCTAAATATAACAATGGAAATTGTTATCATACACTTAGTCTCCTTTGGGAATGTGAAGGGGAAAGATAAATATTTGAGAACCTGCTATGAATAGGTACTTTCAAATATGCTATGTTTTATAAATGTTTTAATTGATATAAAACATGCATACAGAAAATTGTTCAACTCACAAGAGTTGTCTCAAAAAAAAAAAAAAAAAAAAAAAAAAAAAACATGACCAGTGCCCTTGAAGTTTTCACTCCATCTTGTTCCCATTTCCAATCCTTTTTATCCTAAGGATAACTACTGTCATGAATTCTAATCAAATAGGTTTTTCTAGTTACAGAAGTTTATGTAAATGAAATTAGAAAAAATGTATGCCTCTATGCCTGTTTTGTTTCTTTCAACATAATACTTGTAAATTTCATTCATCTCTTGCAAGTAGTTGTAGTTTGTTCATTCTCATTGCACAGTACTTGAACATTACCCTCGCACTGAGTACTCTACAGTGTGCAAATACCACAACATATCTAAATGGGCAAGCTAATGTGCATTTGGGTACTTTGTAGTTTGCGGCTATTATGAATGGTAGTACTATGAACATTCCAGTACATATATTTTGAACACATGTGAATGCATCTTTTACATATATGTCTAGGAATGCTATTATTGGGTAAAGAAAAATTCATGTGCTTAGTTTTAGAACATACTGACAAACAATATTTCAAAGTGGTCACATGATAGATTACAAAATGGCCAGCATTTTCCATCTGTTTTGTATGCATACACCTTTGCGATGTAACTTTGCAGCTCCTCTCATCAGTCAGAGGAGTCTCTGTCCCCCACCCTTGGATTTGGACTGACATTCTGACTTGCTCTGGCTAGCTCTCCTGGAACTCTATTCAGCCTCCATGTAAACAAGAGTGAGCTAGCATGCTGGATGACAGGAAGCATGTGGCTGTGTCAGCTCTTTCATCCCAACCAACAGCTGGCCAGCCCCCAGACATGTGAGTAAGGCCATCCTAGACAAGCCTTTCCCAACTGACCTGGTAGCTGATGGCAGATGCATGCGTGAGCCCAGCCAACATCAGCCAAGCCTGGTCCAGATCAGTAGAACTACTCAACTAACAGACTTTTTAATAATATAAATGGTGATAATTTTTTAAGACACTAGGTCACACAGCCATAGGCAATGGTTACGTATTTATTATTTCTGCAAAAGTGCCATTAGGTAAGTATTGTTAACTTTATTTTCTTGATGAGGAAACTCAGATTCAGAGAGACTGGGAGGCTTGCCCCAGAATACCCAGCTAGCAAGGAGTGAAGCCAGGAATTAAATCCTGCCTAATCCCAAAGCCTCTTCTCTCCTATATCACTCCATTTGTAAAGTAGAAGGCATGTAAGTAAATAGAAAGTTCCAATCTCCCAACTTCTACATGATCTTAAAGCCCCCTGAGCAAAAGTTTAATCATGCTGCTCAGTAGCCGACTTTCGGAAGTGCTGTCATTTGTGCTTCAACCCACTATCCTAGCCCAGAAGCTGATTTTCATCTGTACAACATCTAGCAAAAAATATCCTCAGAGAGACACTCTTTGCAGCAAATGTTGGGATTTTACCTATATATATTTATCCATGCTCTTCACTCCAAGACAATTTTTCACAGGTAGGTTGACTCAATTTTATTATATTTGATATTTACATTCCTCTTGACATTTAATATTCATTTTTTATCATATTTCTGAGTATAAAGAAGTTTCCCTGAGCTGATGCCAGTACTACGTGCACATGAAGAGGCTGTGAAAAAGGTCACGCTGCAAGAATCAACTTTCAGCACACTCAAAGGGTTTTAGGCCTTGCACAATAGGAGGTCAAGAGTCTGTCATTTTTGAAATCAAGTCATAGGTGGGTGTAAAATTTGGGCAAACTTTATGTTTGTACAGAAGAATTGACAGAGTTGGCAGAGGGCACAAAAAGGTGGGGTCTTCTTCTCATTCTCAGGTATGTTTGTGCTGGTAGTATCCTCCTCCTCATATACCATATACTAGGAAAACACAAGCTTTGTTTATAGTAAGTCCTGAATTAAAATCCTAGCAAATGTCACTTAGCTTCTCTGTAGTGCAGGTTACTTACATATGATGCATCTCTTGCTGAGAAGTAAGGATCAGGACAGATATACATACATACATATGTGTGTGTGTGTATGTGTGTGTGTGTGTGTGTGTGTGGAGAGAGAGAGAGAGAGAATAACTGACAATAGAGCAGATGCTTATAAATGATAACTAATGTTGTTGCATTGTTATTGTTATTGTTTTTTCCCACCATGACAATCAACATACCACAGCACTTTTTCCCTCGCAACCCTAACATAGTCAGGAAGAAACTTTCCAAAATGTGACTGACAACTCATCTGAATAGGTCATTAAATATATCTGAGCACTCCAAAAATGCAACATAAATGTAAGTCATAGTCTTCCTTTTCTAGTAGGAAGGATGAAACACTTAGCTAAAAGTCTCTCATAAAAGGTAGGAGATGCTGGGTGCCATACAAGAAGAACAAATGGAAATCTGCAAAGAGGCGATATGGAGCATGAATGAAAAGCTGAGGTCAGAAAGTGATAGCATGGGCTAGGAGGTAATTCTAGGCAGGGGTATAGTACAAGGGAAAAAGCTGGGAGTTGGGAAAGGAAAGGGCATGCTCAGGAAATGATGACTGACTAGGATAGACTAAAAATCGGAGTCATGGAAAGGACAGCTGGCATGTAAAAGTACAAAGCCAGCGGAAGGCATCTAAGTTAGATTTGGGAGGTGATGACAGGTTTTCGGTAGACATTGGAGAAGGTGAATCTGACAAAATTAAGCAGACTGGAGCGATCAGAAGCAGAGAGGCCAGGGGCAAGATGATTGCAGAGTAAGGTATGAAAGGCCGTATTAGTAGAGTTAGTGCGGAGCAGTTGCCATAGAAGGTCTTTCAATGATAGAATGGACTAGACTTGGCCTTTAAATTGAAGGTGAAAGGTCCAGTATGACTCAGAAGTTTTTAGTGTGGGTGACAAGTTGAGCAGTGGAGCTACCAACAGAACCAGGAGATCAGATGGCCTCAGCTTGCTTGAGGAGTGGATTGTGGCCGTATTGAGGTGTAGGACCATACTGGTGAAGATTTTCTTACAGGCAGTTGGAAATTCAAGACTTCTATCAGGTAAGAGTTGTGCAGTAGAGAGGATTTGGGCATCATCCAAACAATGAAGCACAAATAATCTGACATCATGAAAATTAAATATTCCAAGTCATCTAGGGAAGTGGGAAAAGAGGAAGTGAAGTTTTAATGGCCCTGTGGCAATTTATAGTACTAAAATAAAAATGGCATAGATATCTAGGGTTGTCTAGGAAAAACACATTGGTGACTGGCAATGAGAAAAATCTTCTGGGAATCTATCCAGGAGCACAAATCCTTCTTGCTTGTTGCTTCAGGCTCTAAACCTCCTTCCTCATTTTGGGGCAGCTCCCGGTTCCTGCCTCGTTCCTATCTCCAGCTCTGGCTTTAAAACTTGGCTCAGTTTTCCAAATTTTCCCCTTCGCAGAATTTCAAAAAGAAGCCTAAGTTTTCTTATTGTAGGCATGGAACTACATAAGTAAGAAATGGTGAGTAAGTTGTAAACTTAACATGAATTCTTTAAAATACTAATAATACTCATCATCCCTGGTGTTCGTGTAATTATCAGGCAATAGTGCACTGGAGCTGGCTTATATGGGTTCACAAGAGCCAATTGTTAAATTTTCAGAAAATTTGTAAGCCAGTGGTTAAACATAGCTACTATCAAAAATTAAATCATATAAACCTATACTGAACTTATGATCAAACTTAAAGGTAATATCCGAACATATCACTTCACAATTATTTTCTATTATCAATGAAGCTATTTGTGTCTATTATAGCTGTATGGCAAAAATAATATACAATGATATGGGGGCTGGCAAGTGGCATGGTAGATAGGGGGCTGGACTTCCACATGGCCGACCACGGTTCAAGTCCTGGACTTCGTGGCTTGTTTTCTCAGTTTCCCTTTCTGTCTCTCTCTGGTCAAATTAAAAACTAGAAATAATTGGGACCAGCAGTTGGAGTAATGGCTATGTCACTGGACTCCCATGTAGTCGACCATGGTTCGAGTCCCAGACCCAGTGGCTTAAACTCACACCAGGCGCGTGTGTGTGCGTGCCCAAGATTCCGAGAGGAGAATGGAGGAGAAGGGATTGCAGCATGGCCATCCCCCCGGGGGGTGATTTCTTGCTTTCTGTCTCTGTCTCTCTCTTTGTGGCAAGCGCATGCACCCTATTATAAAAACCACTCAAAAATTAATTAACTAAATCAATATATATATATGCATCACTGTGTCACTGTGCATCACTTCCCAAATTCTGCTTGCAAAGCCTACAATGATGGCTTGAAATTGGCACTCATAGGAGAATTCACTACAAAACAGAGCTTTTTCACTTTTCACTGGAGAGTTCATTATTAAACATCTACCAGTATACGATTGCTGTCAGGCATGTGTAATGCCAGAGAAAAAGCAAGATACAGTGGGCTGAAGCATGAGGCTGGAGTCTCGGTTCTGTTCCTTGCTGATAGAGCAACCTTGAGGGAGTCACTAAATGTCTCTTGACCCCCTGCAAAAATAGTAATGGATATCCTTCTCCCAGGATGATTGATGTGAAAAACCCTACTCTCATAGTCCCAAGGGAATCCAACTCTGTCTGGATAGGATGATTGACCAGGCTGTGTCTAATGTAGCCTGGACACATTTGAGATTTGGTGAGATATTTGATCTTTCTAAAGTTGGCATCTACCCTTCTCCCTGGTAGCATATGGAATCAGTCAGGGATGTTATCATACCCGACAGGGAGGATAATGACCTAAATCAAACTAGCATTGCTAAGGTATAACCAATAATCTCTTATTTCCCTCCCTACCCTAGGAGAGAGCCTCCCTAAAACCTGTCATGAAAACACTACAATATTAAAATACTTTACGGTACAACTTCATGAACATGAATGCTTTCTAACAAGAGGGAAAGTGTGTGTGTGTGTGTGCGCGCGCGCGCACATATATGCTTTTCAGAAACTATCATAGAATACATAAGATAGATTTATTTTTATAATTCTTGTTAGTAGAGTTATAAGCTAAAAGAAATCTCTGGGATGAAATTTTTCAAAAACAAAACCAAAAAATATGTATGGGAAGAGCAGAAAAAATGATTTGTATCATACATGATGACATTTTGTCAAACCATCAGTAAAATTTATTTTGATGGGTTTCAGAACCCATGTTTTGGGCCTGAAAAGTACATTCAAGTGATTTGTGTCAGCTTATATGATTGGATGCTTGGCCTAGTTAATTTTACCACCTGTCTCAGTCATCAGTTCTTATTAACTCTCATTTGATGAGAAAAACAACATCTAGAGTTCTATCTTCCTTTCAAATACCAAAGGATGTCTCATTTTTATTTAGATATCGGTATATCTTTCTTGAGTTTTTTGTTATAAATTCAGATTCTCCAAGGTTTATCTGTTCATATAATCCATTACTATTTGTGTAACCAAAAAATACCTTTTTCTTATTAAAACAAAACAAGGGCTAGATGCAGCATAGCACTTTCTGAACACACAAAGCAGGTACATGTCTGTGACCGGGGACTGGCTCAGGCTGAGGATAGATAATGGCATAGGGGCCTATTGAGGGTTGTTTTCTCTCTCTCTCCCTCTCTCTCTCTTATTTGTGGAACAAAGAAAGAAACTTTTTAAAAACCTTAAAGTCGAATGTGTTCTTTTTTTAAAAATGTTCTCTGCAATTTTTTATTTGTTTTATTTTATTTATTTTAATTTGATCAGAAGGGACAGAGAGAGAGAGAGAAAGTGTGAAAGCAAGCCACCAGGTCCAGGATTCGAACTGTGGTCGGTCATGTGGGAGTCCAATGCCCTTAACTACCACACTGAATGTCTGAATGTGTTCTACAACTTCCAAATATTCAAGGAACATTTAAGAATGCACATCTTAATTGCTAAGTCATGCAACCAACCCAAATGCCCATGAACAGAGGAATGGATAGAAAAACCATGGCACATATACTCTATGGAACACTATTCAGCCATTAAAAACAAAAAACCTGGGACCGGCAGTTAGCATAATGGCTATGTCACTGGACTCCCATGTAGTCAACCGCGGTTCGAGTCCTGGACATGGTGGCTTAAACTCATGCCGGGCACATGTAATGCATGCCCAAGATCCCGAGAGGAGAATGGAGGAGATGGGATTGCGACATGGCCATCCCCCCGGGGGGTGATTTCTTGTTTTCTGTCTCTGTCTCTCTCTGTCTGTCTGGCGAGTGCATGCGCCCTATAGCAAAAAAAAAAAAAAAAAAAAAAAAAAAAAAAAAAAAACCTCTTCAAAAAAATAAATAAATAAATAAATAAATAAACCTGGCTTTTGACAGAAAGTGTAAGAATATGGAAGATATACTGCTGAGTGAAGCAAGCCAGGCTATGAAGGAGAGACATTGTATGTCCCCACTTAATATATACCGAATGTCCACACTCCATGACTGAAACTGATTGACTAAAGAATATAGAAACACAGTATGTGGATGTAAATACCAGATACAGTGTGTGTGAAAGAGTAGGGTCTGAGGAAGGACATTTAGAAGAAAAATACGGAGGTAGAGTATTAATGGGACAAAGAAATGTATTATCTATTGAAGATATTTTATAGTTTTATCAACTGTACTAGGGAGAAATGTTCACCTGTTGAAATATTCACTTTGTAAGGTAAATAATGTAATTGAATGTATAAAAAGAAAATGAAATTTGAAAATGTTAAAAAAATACACATCTTGGGTGAGCATATTGCTAATTTCAGAATTCTAAAATTGTATATATTACCATATTGAATGCCTAGTATTACAGGATTAAGACTAAAAAGTGGGGAAAAAATAGGAGGAACAGCAGTTAGCGTAATGGCTACGTCGCTGGACTCCCATGTAGCTGACCGCGGTTTGAGTCCCGGACCTCACGCCAGGCATGTGTGCGTGTATGCCCAAGATCCCAAGAGGAGAAAGGAGAAGGGATTGTGGCGTGGCCATCCTCCCGGGGGGTGATTTCTCGCTTTCTGTCTCTCTCTTTCTGGTGAGTGCATGCGCCTTGTAGAAAAAAAAAAAAAGACTAAAAAGTGGGTAAGAATTTAAATAAATTATGTAATTGAGTCAATTGCAATGCCACAAAAAGACTGACAACTGAAGGCCAATTTATTACTTACCGTGTTAAAGAATAATCCGAGATGACAGATGTGCTAGAATCCTAGGACGAATTGCAACCACTCCAAGTCAAGGTAAGGGAAAACAAACATATCTACAAGAGGCTCCAGGGAGGGTTTCAAAGTACGCATAAGGGATCTTCTAAAAGTTCATGGAAGGGACCAGCAGATGATATAAAGGTTATGTCACTGGAATCCCATGTAGTTGATCGTGGTTCGAGTCCCAGACCTGGAGGCTTAAAAAACTCACACTGAGTGTGTATGCATGTGTGTCCAAAACCCCGAGAGGAGAATGGAGAAGGGATTGTAAAGTGGTTATCCCCCCTAGGGGTGATTTCTCACTTTTTGTCTCTCTGACTCTTTCTGTCTCTCTGGTGAGCACACACTCCCTGTAGCAAAAATTTCTCTTTAAAAAAAATTTCATAGAAAACATGTTTTATGAAAAGACTACGCATAGATTTCAAAAATTCTTGCACCAAAATAAACTTGTTCTTTAATTCTGCTTTTCCATGAACTTTTTGAAGCTCCCCATATATACAGAAATTAATTCAGAGACTGCAAGATTATTGTATTAGATATAACATGGGTGAGCAGAGCTATGGAATGTGTCTTAATGTTATAATATATCAGACAATTGGCTACACGTAAAACTGACAAATTTAGCACACATCTCAACTAGATAACTCAGGACACTAGCCACAAACTTGGATTCTTTGGGAGATCAACATGCATATAAATGCATGATTTTACATGTGAATATGTGAGAGATCTTTAAAATTAGCCTGCTGTCAATCTCTTTGTGGCATCTATGTGTTCATAGTTTCAAGAGACACTTTCTTGAGTTTCTTGCATACACGCAACATAGGAGGTAATGCAATGAAAAAGAATAAGGTTTCTCCCACAGGGATTGCATTTACTCTGGGAGAAAAGATACTTAAAGTAGCAAATGTGGTATAAGGCAAAAAATAGAGATAGTCAAAAAGTCCTACAAGATTGTCCATCTACCTTTAAATTCTTCAAAGAGTTGGGTACATTTTATACCAACATTAAGATTTTTTTTTAATATCCCTGAACTAAGGTTTGAAATTCAAGTTGCCTTTTCAAACTGTTTTTTAGGCTTTCAGAACTAAAAATTTTATGACTCACAGGAGTGGAAGGAAGTAAGGAGAAAGGCATCTGGGTAGACAGATGGGACCTGAGGGGGGAAAGACTAGGCTGTGGGGGTCTTTGGAGCCAACCCTTCTCCTACCGTGCCCTCATTTCCCTCTTGATGCAACAGATCAACTTATTTCAGGCTTTGTTCCAGCAAAAGTGAAGTTAGTTTTTGATGGAGTTATGCATTTTCATCAGCAAGGTCAGCACCATCCAAGTTCAGACCAATTCAGAGCCTCTAGTTTGCTCCAAATCAGAATTAAACCAATCAGTCATCAAATATAGACTTACTTCATATAGTGACTGTCAGTTAATAGTTGCCTTCATAAGAGTTCTTGTAAATTATTCTACTTTTTCTTTTTCTTTGTTATGTTCATTTGTTTATTCCATGAATGAGACAGAGAGACAGCACCCTCAACAGGGTCCTGACCTTGCAGTTCACCTCCAGCTTCAGCCAGCCTTGGGTCGTGAGCACACCATTGCCCAATGTTCTCAGAGAGGTCTCCAGATACAAATGGGCAACCTTCCTGCGTGAGTCTGCCTCGAGAGCACCATAGGTCACAGTTTCACCACCATCCAGCCCCTTATTCCACTTTGTTGGTGGATTCTTTTGTTTTGTTTTGTTTTGTTTTGTTTTGTTTTTTGCTTTGGCAGAATGGGTTTTGAGCCCCCAAGTAAATACACTAAAGAAATAATATAGTGACATTGCCATTTGAGAAAAAGACTCATTCCATAATGTCTATGAAACAATAGAAAAAAAATCATATGGAACATACTGAAATTGTTTGACTTATTGAGGTGACTCACATGCATTCCTTTGGATCCATAATATCCAGTAAGAGATCTTCCCTTTGACATGTTGGCTGCACAAGCTATTGCCACACGCTTCAAACTCCTCTTACAACTTCAACTTTATTCTGATCTTTGGTACTGTAGTATTCTTTGGTACTATAGTATTTTTGGTACTATAGTATTTTTAATGCCAGCTTCAGTACAAAATAGCCATTATGTCCCAAAAGGCTGAAAAATTAGTGGAGAAAATTGAGCACAAAGAAAAACACACCTTCTAAAGAATGACTCTGTCATACCCCTTCTCTATTGCACTCCCCCGCACACATGCTCACTCTCAGTATTTCTCTTCTTCCTTGGTCAAGTGTAAGTTTTATTATATTTCATGCCAAACAGCATTAGTTTACTTTTAAATTGTTGCTTATTACTTATAAAAGCTTATTTTTAATTGTCAGTTGAAGTATTTTTCTATTTGCAAAACATTAATTAAGGTCTCAAGTTGTGATAGGATACAGCATATTTTTCACATTACTTTTAATGGAAATTTTTTTCATTTCGAGTCTATTTTGCAGCCAGGTTTTCAGGTAAAATGTGAAGTCAGTAAGTGAGGGATATGTGCATTTATTGAGGAACTACTGTGTTTCAGAGATCATGCTATGCATTGAGGGAAAGTTTATGGGAAGGGCTGGTGTGATCTTTGCCCTCTCGTTGTTTACAGTCAAGCTAGGAAGACGGGTGAAATAATTTCCTACTTTCCAGAGATATGGCTTTGTCTTCCTAGAGTTCATTAAGATCTATACTCTCTGGAAGTATCTGAGCATTAGTGAATTCATGAACCTAGATGCAGGATAAAGCATTGCCCCAATATCCCGAACTCTTGAAAGCTGTTAGTATCTGCCTCTCTTCCACCCCACCAAGGTCTTCTGAAATAAAATAGACATACATCTTAGAAACCTGAGTTAATGAAGCTTCTAAGATTGCCTAAATGCATAGTTACCCCTGAGAAAATCTTGTTCAATGTTTGACAGTCATAATAATTAAAATGTATTCAGCACCTTTTATGGATGTGTGGCCCTGAATCCTCTAAAAAGCAAACAAACGAAAAAAGCATCCTGTTTTAAAACTCCCATTTGAAGTTTATAGCCCAAGAATTTGTGATCCTGATACTGGCTGCACAAGAGCTTTCCAAAGCAGTCCACTGCATGTGCTGACAGTCCAGACTCACAGTCAGAGGGGTAGAGCAACAAGGGAAAAGGGCTACACGCCCACTGGTGTGGGAGGGATGTGGAAGTGAAGGCCGACACCTGTCCCAGTCAGCTGAGGCACAGATGGAGACATCTGCCCCATTGCCACACTGCTCTGGTGTATATCTGGGAACCCATCAACCACCGGAAGTGAGTGAAATGAGATGCACATCTCAAACTGGGCCTCCGGCCCATTATCGCTCTCACAAAGCAGTAATGTGTCATCCAAGCTGCCTTTCTGGACAATGTGAGGCAAAGATAGGAAATTTCTAAATCATAGCACTTTCAGAGATATGCAGGTGTCTCTGCTTGGTAATGTCATTTAATCTATTTCTATTTGCCTTTTGTTTAATCCCCAGGTTTAAGTAAACGAAAGTGTAATCACTGTAAGTCAATAAAGATGAATTGACATTCAAGGAGAACTGCATCATAACCTTGTGCTCTGTAGGGAGGGGTGCTGGGTGAGGTCAGGAGAAGACCAGTGACTTACAAAAATCCTCCTTGGCGATTGGCGATATCTTTGGAAAAGAGATGGAACATAATTAATTAAAGGAAACTACAACTACATCCATTGAGTGTTGATAAATGAACTGACATTCTGAAGAAGGGCTTGCATTGTAGTCTTCTTTTCCCTTGTGCTGAGACTTTGGTCTGTACCAGAGATCCGCAGTCTTTTTGTTTAAAGGATCACATAGTAAATATTTGGGGTTTTGTGGACCACACAGTCTTTGTTGCAGCTACTCAACTCTACCATAGTAGTGTAAAGGCTGCCATGTGCTATAATGGTAGTGCTGAACACAGTCATGCTCAATAATTTATAATTAGTTTTCAAAATTATCAATTAATTTATAATGCGTGTGACTGTGTTCCAATAAAATTTGATTTACCAAAACACGTGGTTACTAGATTTGACCTGTGGGCTGTAATTTGCTGGTCCCTGGTCTATACTATTAGCCAAATTTACAACTCAATGATAATACACATGTGTTGAAAGGAGTCTTCCCAGAGGAGACAAGGCAGAATTACTCCAAGAGAATATTGATATGTAGGTGAAGGAAAAAGTCATTTTGGGAGCCAAGAGAAAATGAAGAAGATAATTTAACTTTTTCTTCCAATTCTAGAAGGGAACTTGAGATCCTCGTTTCTAACCTGCTGTTTTCACAATTGAAGAAACTAAGGTTTGGAAAAGGGAGTGACTTGCCAAACATCACATAGCAAGTTACTTCTATAGCTGGGTGTAAAATACAGATATCTTGGTTGAGTTCTTTTTCCAGTAACCAGAGTCTTTTCTTGTACAAGTAGTCTTTGTACATCATATTCACATGAAATGACCCTTGGCATCACCTCACACCACAAAAGGCTAAATAGCTAAGAGATTTTGGTGGCAATAAACTTTTTTCTGTGATAAGACCTTTCATATAGCCCTTTTTAAAAATTCAGGTACTGGGACCAGCACTTGGCATAATGGTTACATGGCTGAACTCCCACATAGTCGACTGCAGTTCAAATCCCAGATCTGGTAACTTAAAATACACCAGGCACATGTGCGTGTGTGCCCAAGATCCCAAGAGAATGGAGGAGAAGGGATTGTGGCATGGCCATCCCCCCAGGAGGTGATTTCTCACTTTCTATTTCTCTGTCTCTCTGGCAAGTACACACAACCTATAGCAAAAATCTCTAAAAATAAAAAAAAATACAACTACTAGGGCAAAAAGATAATAGTATCCAGAGGTCTTTGACAGTGATATTATCCACAGGACCATAAAATGAGAGTCTGAGCACTTAATTTTATTGCTCACACTTCAGATTTACTGGCTGTAAAGGTTTGCTCTACTACAGGGAGATGGAAAGTTATTAAGCAAATATTTTTCTCTCTCTTCTACCTATTAGAAGTAGAAAGTAAGGATACTCAGTATAACTCAAGTTCGCAGTTGGCAGTGAAGACCTAGAAATTTAAGTCAGTTACATTTAATTTAGCAGACTGAAATTTCCAGGATAAAAGTTAAATAGCATATAAAAAAGCAATGGAAAATCTCTTGCACCAAAATACAGTCTGAGGACAGAAACGAGCTGTTCCACATCTAAAGATAGTCTGACCCAAATAACAAATTTGCTGTTTGCTTAGAAGGAAGTGAAAAATAAGTGTACCAAATGCTACTAGAGAATAATGAATGTGTGTTTTCAGACCTTTTCTGGATCTGTGCACCCTAGGCAATACACACAATGCAGCATCTTCTAGACGTTTCATATTAAGGCTTGTAGATTGCATTAATAGCCTCATTTTTCCAATAACTTTCCCCGGTAACATGCCCTTTGCCCACGTGACTTTAAAGTTCCTGCTAAAGAAGCAGAATCTATTTACCTACCTATTAGATTTAGGTTCAGCTATGTGGTTCATCTTGGTCAAAAGAATGAGGTAGATGTGATGTTGAATGTGTTCCAAGGCTAGATTTAAAAAGGATTTGTGTTGAATCCATCAGGTGGCATGGTGGTTAAGCCACTGGACTCCCACATGGCTGACTGCAGTTCAAGTCTTGGACCTGGCAGCTTGAAACTCACACCAGGTGGATGTGCATACATGCCCAAAACACTAGCAGGAGAATGGAGGAGAGGGTACTGCAGCATGGCCATCCCCCTTGGGGGGTGATTTCTCACTTACCCTCTCAGTGTCTCTCTCTGGTAAACATATGCACCCTATGAAAAAAAAAACTTAAAACAAAAAAAAAAGGTTTTGTGTTTTTCTCCTTCCTTTCTCTTACTTTCGCTATCACCATGCGAAAGGCACACCTAGACTAACCTACTGCTCTAGCAATTGGATAAGAGACACTTAGAACAGAGCCAAGTCAACCAGCTTGGTAAAGTCACCTGTCACTGATCTATAGATACATGGGAGAGTCAGCTGAGATCAGACCAGGATCAGCTCTGTGGCAAAGTGGTAATGTGTTGCTCAAGAGAAGCTGGATCTTACAAGGTAACCACAGTTTGAAGCCCTGGCCCAGTCAGCCTGAAACATGCCAGGCATGTATTCAGGTACCCAAGATCTGGTGGGCCAGAGAACTGGAGGAGGGGGGTTGTGGCATGACCAGTACCTGTGGAGGGTACTTTTGTCTGTCTCATCACTCTCTCCATCTTTCTCTCGTGCACTTTCTCTCTCACACGTGCATGCCTACACACACATACACACACACACAATCATAAATTTTAAAAACTGTTTAATTGCCAGATGATGCGTGTGCTCTCCAGAGAGAGACAGAGATAGAGAGGAAGGGGGAGAAAGCACCCCCCAGTGGAGCATGATCATACTGTAATGCCATCTACATTTTTCCATCATGTGGTGATTTGGTGCATGCACACACAAGTGCTTGGAGTATCTTGCAAGGTACCAGGACCTAAATTTGAACTTTGGTGAGCCACATAGGATCTGGCTTCCCTAACCATTAGACCACAACAGTGCCCCCCCACACCCAGAAAAAAATTTTAAAAGAATAATCATCGAGCAAAGCCCAGTCTAGATTCAACTGCATATAATAGATATGTGAATTATAAACATTTATTACCATATGTCTCCAAGTTTGGGAGTGATTTGTTTTAGTACAATATTTTAGCAATCACTGATTGGTGTGTGTGGAGACTCTGTAAATACTACTGCAAAGGTTGTAACTGCTACTAATATTATAGCAATATTCTCCAAGTACTATGGCATAATAGTAAAGAGCCTAGATGCTAGAGCTAGACTATACCAATTTGAATCCCAGCTCAGCTGCTTAGCTGCATCCTTGGCTGTGGGAAACACCCTAAAATGAGTACCAATAAGTTACACCCTGTGTAACCCCTTCACCTTGAGTGAGAGTCGAGCCTATGATCTGCCTCTAGCCAATACAATGTGGCAGATATGATGGGATGCCACTCCTTGGATTAAGTTATATAAGATTCCAGTTTAGCAAACTGAAGAGAGACTCCCTTGCTAGCTTTGAAGAAATAAGCTAACATGTTGTGAAAGGACCATGTGGCAAGGATCTGTAAGTGTCCTCCAAGCAACAGCTAGTAAGAAAACAGGAACTTCAGTCCTATAACTGCACAATGACAGATTTGGCAAGCAAACAATGCTAGTGAGCTGGTGGGGCAGGAAGATGGAACCTTCCCCTAGTGGAGCCTCCAGATGAAAATGTGGCTGGCCAGCGCCTTGAGAGACCCTGAGCAGAGGATCCAGTTCGGCAATCTCCTGCCCCGCAGATACTGTGATTAAAAAGTGTGTTGGATTTAACTAAGTTTGTAGTAATTTGTTAAGTAGCAACAGAAAAGTAATATATAAGGAATATTACCTTTTGTGCTTAACTTCTTCCTATGTAAAAGATGAGAGTAAAAATAATCCCCATGAGATTATTTTAAGAATTGGATAATTGTATGAATAAAACACTTAGAACACAGCCTATATCACAGTAAGAGCTGAATAAATGTCAACTATCATGAATACTATTATTATTTTATCAATCCAAAGTCATTAACATGATTTCAGTAGCTGGTTTAACAGCACATTCATTCTTTCATTGGCCAAAGTTAGCAAAGCTTTGAGGCCATAATTTTGCACTAGAATGCCACCAGCTAATTACTCACTTAATTAACCTCCCCAGACATGGAAGAGTTTATATGAAATTGTGAATGGGAAAAACAGAAATCTTAGAATGTTAAGTTCAGCCTTCCCAAAAATGGATAAGCAAATTGTCATATAAATATATAGTAGAATACTCTTCGGTGGTTAAAGTACATAAACTGCAACTATATATGTCAACACTAGGACTATATGTGTCATCACTAATAATAGTGAAAGGAATGTTGCTGAGAAAATAAAGTGGGACAAAGACACATCCAGCTTAATGCCATTTGTTTAAAATGTTTAAATATGTAATACTATAAATTATTTACAGAAACATGCATATATTAAAAGTAAAAGGATGCACACATAATGCTGAAGGAGAGAGAGGGTGGAATGGAATGGAAGTCATGAAAGGACTTTTTTTTAAATAATTAGTTTTTTCTTTTTTAAGAATTATTTATTTATCTTCATTTATTCATTCATTTATTTTAATTTGACCAGAGAGAGACACAGAGAAAGTGAGAAAGCAAGGTATCAGGTCTGGGATCCAAACTGCACTTGGCCATGTGGGAGTGTCCAGCACCTTAATCACCATGCCGCAATCCCTTCTCCCCCATTCTCCTCTCGGGATCTTGAGCACGCACACACACACACACACACACACACACACACACACGCCCTGCATGAGTTTAAGTCACCAGGTCCGGGACCGAACCATGGTTGACTACATGGGAGTCCAGCAACATAGCCATTACGCCAACTGCTGGTCCCGTCATGAAAGGACTTTATTCTGGGCAAATAAATCACAGTGTTGGCATTGGTTAATGCTGGTTAGTAAAGTATGGACATTTGTTCAATTATTTTTGTACTCTCTGTATGTTTTAAATACTTTTAAAGAATCGAGACCAGCAGATGATGTAGTGGTTATGTCGCTGGACTCCCACATGGCCAACTGCAATTCAAGTCCTGGACCCAGAAGCTTGAAACTCACACTGGGTGTGTGTGCATGTATGCCCCAAATCCCAAGAGGCTTCTATAAAACTACTGGTGGAAAACACTAGGGAAACTCTGGGAAACATTGGGGTAGGCAAAGACTTCCTAAGCAAGACCCCCAAAGCACAGGCAATAATCCCCTAAATAGACAGGTGGAATTACATCAGATTAAGGAGTTTCTGCACAGCAAAGGACACTATAATTAGTGTGAATTGACAGCCCTCAGAATGGGAGTGAATTTTTGTTAACTGTGCCTCAGATAAGGGACTGATAACCAGAATACACAGGGAATTCCAACAGTTTACCCGGAAGAAAATGATTAACCCAATTAAAAGATGGGGAAATGAGCTGAATAAAAAACTCTCTAAGGAAGACAAACAGCCAAAAGCCATATGAAAAAAAATGCTCAACATCCCTCATTGTAAGGGAAATACAGATCAAAATCACAATGAGATACCACCTAACCCCAGTCAGAATGGTGAAGATTAATAAAATAATGATAATAATGATAAGTTCTGGAGGGGATGTGGTGAAAGGGGAACACTCCTACACTGTTGGTGGGAATGTAAATTAGTCCAGCCACTGTGGAGAACAATATGGAGGTTCCTCAAAGATTTTCAAATAGAACTACCATATGATCCAGCAATTCCACTCCTGGATATCTACCCAAAGGACAGGAGAGCACTCAGTCAGAAAAGCATTTGCACATCTATAGTCATTGCAGCCTTAATTACGATTGCTAAGACATGGAACCAGGACCAGCAGTTAGCATAATGGCTATGTCACTGGACTCCCATGTAGTTGACTGCAGTTCGAGTGCTGGACCTGGTGGCTTAAACTCATGCCGGGCGCATGTGCATACATACCCAAGATCCCGAGAGGAGAAAGGAGGAGAAGGAATTGCGGCATGGCCATCCTCCCTGGGGGGTGATTTCTCGCTTTCTATCTCTCTGTCTTTCTGGTGAGCACATGTACTCTATTGCAAAAACCTCTCCAAAAAAAAAAAAAAAAAAAAGACATGGAACCAACCCAAATGTCCACAAACAGATGAATGGATTGAAAAATTGTGGCATATATACTCCATGGAATACTATTCAGCCATTAAAAAAAACAAGGCTCTGGAATTTGATAGAAAGTGGATGAATATGGAAGATTTGTTGCTGAGTGAAGCAAGTCAGGCTACGAAAGAGAGGCATTGCATGTCTCCACTTGCATATACCGACTGTGTGCACTCTGTGGTAGAGACTGAAAGACTGGAGAACATAAAAGTATTAAAAATTGTAATGGACACTAGAGACAAAGTGGAAAGAGAGTGTGGAAGGGGAAGAGTATAGGAAATTTTGGGGGAAAATGGAGAGGTAAGACACTTGTGGGACACAGATAAGGTTTATTATCTGTTGACGAGGATGTGTATGGTGGTCTCAACTGGGCTGGACTGAGGTGTATATCATGCTGGATAAAGTCTTTTCACAATCTAAATGATGTATAGCCATCTAATGTATGAGTAATAATTTTATTTATATATATATATATATATATATATATATATATATATATATATATATATGTTTTAAATCCTGAGAGGAGAATGAAGAAGGGATTGCAGCGTGGCCATCACCCTGGGGGAGGGGGGGTGATATCTCCCTTTCTGTCTCTCTGGCGAGCGCATGTGCCCTATAGCAAAAATCTTTCTGAAAAAAGAATCAGTTTTGTGAACTGGTCTATGTATTAGCAGACCTATATTTTTTTTATTTCTGCCCTATCACTAGCAAATTGCATGACCTGAAGCAAACCATTTCATTTCTCCAAGTTCCAATTTCTTATGTCTCAAGGGATAAAGAAGCTAAGAGGTTAGCAGAAGATTTCTTACCTTCCTTCAAGTTGGAGACTTCCAGAGTCCTTTATCCCTTGCCTACAGAAAGAATTATACACAAGAACATCCAAGTCTATTCCTAAGTTTCTCAGGAGTGGCTCTGTCCAGTTTAGTAGCTACTTGTCACATGTGGCTATTTACATTTTAATTAAATAAAATTAAAAATTTATTTCCTTAGTTACACTAGCTACATTTGAGCTACTCAGTAGCCACACGTGGGAAGTGGCTAGCATATTAGTATGTATAATAGGGTATTTCTGTCATCCCTCAGAAAGTTCTGTTGGCCAGATCTATAGAAGGAAACTTCAAAATGTGATCTGACAGCTTGTTCTGGCATGTTTAGATCACTCATAATCAATTTTATCAAGAAAATAAGTAATAAGTTGGGTTATCCATAAGTCAGCAAAATAAGTCAAATTCTTTTTATATAAAAATAAACTTAGTAGAGAGCAAAACTGAAAAGGATTAAATAATAGAAATTTTTAATTATTTATTTAATTTAATTTATTATTATCTTTAATTTGCTATAGGGCACATGTGCTCACCAAAGAGAGACAGACAGACAGACAGAGAGAGAAAATGAGAAAGCAAACCACCAAGTCAGGGACTCAAACCGCATTCAGCCACGTGAGAATCTAGCTCCTTAACCACAACACCACCTGCTGGTCCCTTAAATACTAGTTTTCACCAAACTTTAGATTGTAGGATGCAATGGTGACAGCTGTCTTTTCATTTTGTTCATTCTATTGTATAATCTTCTAAATTTCATTTCCAGTTCTAGTACCTGTCAATTCCTTAACTAAACTATGGTCGTGTTATATTCCCTCCTTCCAAACACACTTAAAACTTTGAAACTAGTAAACCAAGTATAATAAAACACATTTTTTAAATGTCTACCCTAAATATGAAATAAACAACACTTTATGGAACCATTCACTAGGCCTAGTCTCAGCTTACACAAAAAGACAGGAAAGTGGACTGGAAAGCAGGTGTTTACGTGGGTCCTTGCACTTCTAATATAGCCTAATAGTTCTCAAACTTCAGCATGCATAAGTCACAATTTCCTGGATACTTTGCTTCCTGTCTGGGCCCCATCCTTACAGTGTCTGACTCAGTAGATCTGGGATATGACTCAATAATTTGCATTTTTAACAAGCTGCCTGGTGATACTGCTGGTCTAGGGGGCACATTTTTAGAACCATAGAAGTGGAATGCATTAATTTGTTCTCAAGGATCTGTGAATTAAGTCTGTTGTCTCCACTTTCAAGATAATAAGAGCCAGCTCCTTGGCCTAATAGTTAAGGGAGCTGGATCCCCCATGGCCACCATGCAGTTCCAGTCCCAGCAATGGCAGCTTAAAAATCACACCAAGCGTGTGTGTGTGCATGCCCCAAATCATAACAGGATGTCGAAATGGAGAAGAGATTGAGATGTGACCATGCCCTTCTGTAGTAAGGTGCTTTCTCCCTCTCCCCCTCTTTCTCTCTCTCTCTTTCTCTCTGGCAATGAAATAAGTAAATAAATAATCAATATTGAAACTTATTATTAAAAAAAGATAATGAAACAGTTTTTCAGAATTTTTAAGGACATCTAAGCCGTTCGTACAAGGTAAAGTTCAACCGGATTCAGATGTCCTCAGGACAAACCAGTGCGCCTTTCAGTTCAGCTATCAATACAGGGTCTCCCAAAGTGGTCAGAACTGAGCTGGTGGAAATAAGTAACAGGAAGGACACCAACACAAAATCTTTTTCTATCCAGTGCCCTTCTGTTCTATTTTCATGTAAATCATGTGAACTTTGAGTGACAACTTGTCATTATTTGATCATAAAGAACTTAAGTTCGTCAGACAGAAATCATTATCTTTTCTGCATTGTGTCTCATATAAGAAGTGCTGAAGTTGGGACCAGCAGTTGGCATAATGGCTATGTTGCTGGACTCCCATGTAGTCGACCACGGTTTGAGTCCTGGACCCAGTGGCTTAAACTCACACCAGGCGCATGTGTGTGCGTGCCCAAATCCCAAGAGGAGAATAGAGGAGAAGGGATTGTGGCGTGGCCATTCCCCTGGGCAGTGATTTCTCGCTTTCTGTCTCTCTGTCTCTTTCTGTCTTTCTGGTGAGTACATGCGCCCTATAGCAAAAACCTCTCAAAAAAAATTTTTTTAATAAGAATCAGCAGGTGTGTATGTGGGTAAATAATTCTGTTCATGAGCATTAGTTACTCACGAAAAATCTCAGGCCCAGCAGCAGTTTAAGAATTCTACTGAAAATGAACATGGGCATGCATTTAAGGGTTTGAATTAAATTCAATTCTAGGGCTTTAAGAAATAGCTATGCTTCTTTTTGAATAGGAAAAGTGATCTAAGCCTCTTTAAGTATGAATGTTTAAAGTGGCTGTTGGCATCAATGCTGGAAACTTCTGCCATCACAGGGGTCAGGCGTAGTTCTCTGAGGCTGGGGATCACTGTGCCTCTCTCATAAGACAAAAATAAAGGGAAACCTAGATTAGGCCCTTAGGAAATTTTGCAGGTCCATAAATATTCAGCACATCAGAAATCCTCCTATTATGTTCTGAGAGTTCAAATCAAACAGGGATACTAGAACATGGCAGTGTGTAACCAAAAGAATAGGGAATTTGGAGCCTGAAATCCTGGTTAAGTTCTACCTTCACTTTGGGTATGTTGCTGTAACTTTCTGAACCTTGGCTGTCTTGGCTACGAAATGTGGACAATAATTTCCACCACATGGGTTTTTCATGAAGTTTAAATGAAATACATATGAAAGGATTTCATAAGCTAACGTTAGTAACCCTTTCTCATTATCCTTAGCAGCCATTCATTCTTTTATTGATATATTCATTCCTTCACTCATTTATCTATCAGCAATAATTTATTCAGAACCTAGCACTCATTCTAAATACAATGAAAAATAAATAATTTTTGTCCTTTAGGATCGGCCATCTTCATGATCCCTAAGAGACCATGATTAGCTGAGAGTCCCACTCCAAAATATGAAGCCATGAATTTCCCTTCGTTCATGTCAGTTCTCCACGAACAGAAACATATGCAGAGCTCTACGTTCAAGGAACTTCCGTTTCATAAAAAGATATACTTCCCCAAAGTGGAATTTACACAGCTCTCAAAATACAGAAGAATTCAAGTCATTTTTTTCTACGCAGTTTTCTTTCCAGTATATTACTCATACATGCCCAACAGAAGCTAAATTTCTCTACTCTCGCAGCTAAGCCATCTGTTGCATGTAAATATCAATGATGCATGCATCTAGTTAATTACGGTTCTCCAAAGAATCTGACAACCAAGGGACATTAAGTGTTAGGTGTTGACACTGACATTACAGAGGAAAAATGAAAAGATCTTTGTGTCAGAATGCATCTTTAATAGGCTTACCAATAAATACAGAGAATTGGAAAATATAGGTCTCATGAAAGGAAGCATGTACATCAGCAAAGATGCAAGGAATGAAACTTTTTCAATGTGCCGTTCATGTAATAGGAGAAAATCATTCTAAAGTCATTCAAGGAGAAATATGAGAAGCAAAATGTCGTTTTTCAGAATTCCAAGTTCACGTCTACAAATGTTGCCTTCATGAGCTCCTCAGGCAAAAGGCGTGCCTGTAATGAACACATGTGTATGGGTAAGTCTCCAATGAGGAACAGTCCAATTGTTTATGTTTTCTGGTACCCGTTCTTTTGACACTCACTCATTTAATTTAAATTACTTCTTTCCCTAAATTACTATTCCATTAGAAATAAATTGCCATTTAGAGTAATGGTGAAATCGACATAATCTGTAACTTAAGGGTATCACCAATTTGCTTCTTAAGTTTAGTGAATTCTTTTTCCTTTTTTACAATTTCAAATGAGAACTCTTCTGCCTGGTTTGTTAGAAAGGGACCCAAAATAGGAAATAATATTGGGTTGTTGAAAAAGTCATGATGTATTTCTCTCTCTTTTTCTATGCAAAAATGCTCATGACTTTTTCAAGCACCCAATAAATCAGTTTCATAAAATATCATCCACACTTATTCACATATTGAAAAGTAATAATTAGGGCCAGCAGGTGGCGTGGTGGTTAAGGTGTTGGACTCCCACATGGCTGACTGCAGTTTCAGCAATGAACCTGGTGACTTACTTTCTCACTCTTCCTGTCTCTCTCTCTCTCTCTCTCTCTCTGGTCAGATTGAAGAAGAATTAATTAAATAAATAATTATTTTTATAAAAGAAAATAAAATGAACACATGATGTTGATTTACCTTAATCCTTAGAATAGACACAATGGCAGCTGGCATTAAATGAGTGATGGAAAACAGTATACAACACCACATCCCCTGAATGCTAGATCAAAGTCATGTTCTCAGTATCTTAACATCAAAAGCAAGGAACCACACTCTTGGTTCCCACCAAATCTTGATCTGAGGAACTTAGATAACTCTAATTTATTCTCAGTCACTGGTGTTGCTATACCCCATGTGAAGATTGCAGAGTTACAAAAATTAATAAGATAATTTATTATTGTATATCCTGACAGAAGCCTACAGAATCGATATACAGAATAACATAGTATTTATATACACACACACACATATATATACATATGTGTGTGAGTGTATACACACACACACACACACACACACACACACACATATATATATATATATATATATATATATATATATATATCCTCTCCCTCTTTATAAGCAGAATTCCCATTCCCTAGAGAAAAATCTTGCCTCCATAAGGAATTCACTCAGATTCCAACCTCTGCACCTCTGCTTTTGACTTCAGGCATACATATCATTCTAGATCACTAATTCATAAATGACTCCTGAAGTGAGGGCCCAGGTACAGCTTCTGCATGCTTGGAAAGTGAGTCCTCACTGTGGATAATAGCTATGTTCCTCTGGAAGCAAATCCACACGTGTATTTTATTGGTTTAGTTTTATTTCAAATGTTCACAGGAAAATCTAAATGTGCATTTAAAATTCAGTATAAATCGTTTTGCCAAGTCATAATAATAATAATAATCCTGTATTTCCGCTTATCTAGGACACCATGAATTATAAAAAATTATCATCAGATTGAGAACCACTTTTGGGGAGAAAAAATGAAGTATCACATTGACTATATATAATTATTTCAGAACCATGAAAATATAGAGGGAGCATATGCTTAAGTATTAAGGCAATGTGTTAATTCATCTGTTTTATAAATGTAAGTTGTAAGACTTTGGATTTGCTAAAAGAAGGGGATACCCGCCAACATTTGTAAATATGAGGGATATAGGTCTCATACAAAAATGCTGAAAATAGGCACTAAAATGATCCAGCTGTTCAAATACATTATGATGGGTCAAATGATGTTCAGAGAAATGTTCCTTAGGAAGAAAATATATATTCTCACACAAACACACACATACACACACAGCAGTCTTCAACAAGTACAAAGAAAATAAGTATTATGAAGAAAACATGCGTGGATGTCAAAAATTTTGCACCAAAATAAACTCATACTCTAAACCCATTTTTCCATAAACTTTTTGAAGTCCCCTAGCACACACACACACACACACACACACACACACACACACACATTTAAATTTATTTATCTTTGGCTTTCATGACAATCTGTACAGTCTACATTTGAGGATAGGTGGAGAAGTCACTGTAAACTTAACAAAGAACAGTATATGCTATTTCTTTGGCTGAGTATACACAATACATTTGGGTGTTTTGTTTCTCTTAATGGTTTGGTAGTAATAAGACCAACACACCTGAAGTTCCTATTAGACAGTCAGACCAGACCAGATTTTACATCGAGACTCATGTATTATGACTATTTCTGAACGAAGAGAAAGAGGAAGAAAGGGAGAAAGAGAGACCCCTACAGCCGCAAGAGTACTAAGTGGGAGAGACAGGATTCAATGCCACACCCTTCTGGTTTCAAACCCAACCTTAATTTGTTATGCAACACTGTCTCCAGTGTGTGTGCATATGCCATGTGTACCCCCACTCTTAATGGATAATTACTATAAATAATAGCTAACTTAAACTAGAAATTATAGGTTATAACTGGTTATTATCATTTTTTAGTTTGGGTCATGACAATATATCCAACTGAGTTAGCAGTGAATCTTTAAACACAAGGCAAATACAAGTCCAATACAATAAAGATATCAATTATGTATCAGTAGTTGTAAACATATTCTTATTGTTCATTTTGTATGTAACACATAGAAAGATGGAAGGTGTCTTCAAGGAGGAACGATAACTCTGGCAACTTCTTTTCCCACAAAAATCTCTACAAACCATTCACTCATCAGTCATACTCGCGTTTCCTTATGTCAAAAAATGGATTTACAACATAAAATTACCAACAATATTTCTGACACTTTTAGAAAAGCTAATTCCATTGTAAGATGTTTATCACAAGTAAAACACATGGAATTTTCCATGAAATATGTGCACAAGTAACGACAGTTGATTGTTGGTTGTGATTTATATATTTTATTAGGCCTCCATACCCCCAGCCCAGGGATTCGTAGTCTAAAGTCCATGGACTTAGGGACCCATGGACAGAATTCAAGGCATCTATGAACTTGATACCACCTAATTCTTTGCATTTTATTTTACACATTTAAAAATATGATTCGAAGAAGGAGACCATACATTCACCAGACTATTAAAGAAGCCCATAACACAAGACAAAGGCAGTTTGATTTAATTATTTAATTTTATAATAAATATTATGTAATAAATATTGTGTGCACATTTAACTGTATTCTGTTATTTAATTCCATTTAATGAATAATCAGGGCAACAAACAGTTAATGAACATAAACCTTATTCAAAGCATTATTCTAGGTGACCAAGACAACTTTATTCTAACTCAAAAAAAATTTACTGTTCTTTCTCAAAACGTTACAGTCAATTCAGAAAGACAATATCTTAAAAAATAAACATGTACCAAATACAATCACTATCAAAAATAGCTACAATTATAAGAAATATTATAAGCTATAATATATTAAGTTAGCTATCATTATAAGAAATATCTTGAAATGAATGATCTTAAACATTCTCTCACTCAATTTTTTTAAAGCAATTTTTTTTTTCACTTTTGCTGAAGTGAAAGAAATGATTGGCTGGAGGCCAGGTTTATGCATTCGTATTGCTGATGGAAAATTCATTAACATTAACCAGTTGCTAATAGAACTACACCTGCAGCTCTTTCCTGAGTTTAGCAGAGTTGTGCAACTTGGCAGTATTGGATTATGTTTGACACTTCAGACATTAGTCTTGCTAGGAGTATCGCTTAAAATTTACAGGCAGCAGTTCTGGTGAGATGCTGCAGCACGTGATGGATGTGTGAACTGGGTAACTATTAATTTTATAAGTGATTAAGTACTATAACATGAGCTTCAAAATTTAGAATCATTTCGCTGTAATTATGGTTTTGATATAAGCCATAAATGTCCAATTGATGAACGTAACAAAGACATGTATACACAAATACATAAATATATATAATTTATTCTCATGTTCATTCAATCTATTAGTCAAGTATCATATATTTACTATAGTTCTTGAATAAATGTACTCATTCAAATCTTTACTGAGTAAATGTATCGAATATCATCCCTCCTTCACTGCTAAGCACTACAGAGGATATACAGTAATGGTAGCTGTTGCTTTTTCAAGTAATATCCACACAAGCCAGGCACACCATCAGACACAACTCAAGTGCCAAGAATATTATTGGGTCATCAGGAAAGTCATGATGCATTTTTGCATAGAAAAATACGTCATGACTTTCCCAAGAACCTAATAGCTCAAGCTACAAAAGATTCTTTAGGAACTCAGAGAATAAAACATCAGTGTGGTTCGGGAAGCCTAAAGAAGAGTTCTACTCAGTTAGGCTTGTAGGATTGTTACAACATGAGCAGCATTTCCTTTCTCACATCTATGATCAGAGATGGAGTAGCATTCAAGATGAATAAGATGTTGGGAAAGACAAGAACAGGATAAAACAGAGTTTTTTGTTTGTTTATGTGTTTTTTTTTTTATTTGGGGGCACTGCAATGTAAACTTTACTGTTACTTCCTTAAAGATTCTAAGGACATGATTTTGAAATCCAGTGGCAAGAGAATTTCAAGTCTATTATAAATCTTCAATCTGTAATGCACATTTATATAGGAGGATAATAGTTTTATGAATACTTTAAACATAAGACAAAAACCTCTAAAATAAATAAGTAAATAATTCTGTAGGTCCAGCCACCATACCATGCACTAGAAGCTGCTGCTTGGCAGGTTGAGGCCACATGGGCGGTTCAGGTTTGATTCCCAGCCTACTAAAAACTAAGCACAGTGGCACTACCTGTGGTCCCAGCTACTCAGGAGGCAGGAGGGTGTCAACATAGCAAAAACCTGTCTTAAAGAAAAAACCACATGCATACACATACTCAGACACACACAGAAAATAAGAAAGAACTATTTAAAAATTACTAACTACTAGAGAAATACAAAATATTCTGATAGCAATAATTATTAAAGGCAAGACTATAGGATGCAAATGCCCATGAATCCTAACTCAGAGGGAATGCACAGCCTGAATGCAGAAAGGACAAGCAGCTAGAAGCAGACAGGATACAGAAAATCGGAATAGGAAAATGTCCAATGGTTGTCATGGAGACGTCTGGACATCTTAATGATCAGTGTTCTAAGAGTTATAGCACACATAGTCTCAGAACAAAGGTAGAATGATGCATACACTGAAGTCTAGGAGCTAGAAGGTAGGAAAAGCAACCAAGGCAAAACATCCTTTTAGAAAAGAACCCCAGGTAGTGGATATGGTTTGAGTAGATGGCATAGGGAACAGGATGCAAATCCTACTGTAGGAAACAAACTGGTCATGATTGCTTTTATTCATTTATTCATTTAACAAGTATATATCTGGTGTGAACTATGTGGGCATAGAGAAGTAACCAAGACAAAGTCCTTACCCTCATGAAGGTTACTAGTCACCCAGTAGTTAAGTTTGTAAAATATTCTTTTAAAAATAATGATATTCAAGACTCAGATCTATGGATTCTAATCCAATTGAGTTGCTTTAAAACATGGACACTGATATCTTTTCTTTAAAAAAAAAAATATTCCTTGGGGCCAGCAGGTGGTGGCATGGTGGTAAGGCTCTGGACTCCCACGTGGCCGACAGTAATTTTGAGTCCTGAACCTGGAAGCTTGCTTTCTCACTTTCTGTCTCTCTATCTCTCTGTGCCTGGTGAGCACACGTGCCCTATAGCAAATTAAAAAATAATAATAAAATAAATTTTAAAAATTCCTCAAGGGGGGAAAAAGTAAAGTACATGAGAAACACATAAAAATAAATAAATAAATAAATGGAGAAAAACAATACATCATGACTTAACAACCCAATAAAAGAATAAAAATTCTTATTTATTTTATATTTTCTTCTTTACATTTAATTGTCATAAATCTTTATGGCATACAATAATGGATTTTCAAAGCAGTCATGCAGTGCATAATCATCAATTCGAAGGTGTTACTATATACATCATTTTCAACAAAGAACCTTACATTCTGTTTCTGTTAAATGTTTTCCTGAGTTCCTCCAACCCACTCTTCACAATCCACCCCCTCCCACATAGTCTCTGGTATCTGCACTTGCCCTCCCTACTATTATGTCCTCAAATCTTTCCGTTTCTGCCACCGAGTGCAGAAATTTGGTATATATCGAGAAGGGAGATACCATGTATCTTTTCAAAACTCCCTTGTGAGTCCAATGTGCAACTGAGGTTGAGAACCACTGTCCTCAGAGAAATCAAGTTAGGTTAGTCTCTGTTGCAGGAAAAAAAGTTACACTCCAATCTCAGTGGCTTAAAACAAACAAGTTCATTTTCCATCCATGCTCTACTCATAACACACATGCTGATGGAGCAACTGTCATTGCAGATGTTGCTGGTCACTATCCAAGAAGGAAAGGGAGTCCTTGAAGCTCACACCCCAGGGAATAAATGCTCCACTCTAAAAGTGACACATGGCACTTACAGTCACAATGCTTTTCCAGAACTAATCAAGTGAGACCACCCCTCTCCAAAGTGTCCAGTTAGAACCTTTCTTCCATGTAACCAGAAAGTAAAGAAAGCCACAATAGTTGTTGACCAGCAATAAAGTTGACCATTAAGGATCGGCATTATGAAAGACAGATACTGTATGTCCCCATCAATATATACCAAATGTCTGCACTCTGGCAGAAACTGAAAGAGTGGAAGGTATAATAGCAGGGAGTGCATGCATAGATACCAGATACTGCATGGGAAGGGAGAGGGACTCTGGGAAAAAATAGGCATTTAACAGACACAAGAATGGAAAGATATCTGTTGATGATGATGTGTATGGTAAAATATTTGACTTGATTGATATGTACCTCATGCATACTGGGAAAAACCATGTTGCGAGCTGTAAAGATGTACAATGATTAAATAATTCTTAAAAAAAAAAAATACTATGTTGACCAGCATTAGTGATAATTATTGTTCACCACTATTAAAGATAACCATTTTTGACCAGCGTCTAGTCCAACAATAGACGAGCATTACATTCACCAACATTAAGGGTAATCAATGTTGATCACCCTTATCAGTATATTAGTGATAAGCATTATGTTAACCAACTTTAGGATAACCACTGCGAACCGACATTAGTGATAACCATTAAGGATAAGTATTATCTTGAACTTAGGATAGCCATTGTCGATCAGTATCAGGAATAGCACTCATGGAGCCAGCAAGTGGCATGGTGGTTAAGGTGCTCGACTCCCACATAGCTGACTGCACTTCAAGTCCCGGACTTGGTGGCATGAAAAACACACTGAGTGCATATGTGTGCAAGCTCAAAATCCCAGGAGGATAGTAGAGAAGAAGGGATTGCAGACTGGCCATCTCACTGTCTCTCTCTGTTCCTCTCTAGTGAGTGCATGCACCCTATAGCAAAAGTCTTAAAAAAAAAAAAAGTAGCAACTCAGGATAACTATACAGGATCTAGCCTTCAGGCCACAGGCTAGAAGTGTTTTCCTTAGGGTGCATGTGCTCCCCGGAGAGAGAGACAGAGATAGTTAAAGGGAAAGTAAGAAATCACCCCCTGGTGGTGGGGGGGAATGGCCACACGCCAATCCCTTCTCCTCCACTCTCTTCTAAGGATCTTAGGCATATACACGCACACACCTAGAGTGAGTTTCAAGCCACGGGGTCTGGGAATCAAACCACAGTCAGGCATGTGGGAGTCCAGCAATGTAACCGCCACACCATATGCTGACCACCTTCCCCATCTTTTTTACATTTCATACCTACAAATGTTCTCAGTGCATACTCACCACCAAAGAGAGGTGCAGAAGCTCTCTTTTGTGTTTCTATAGCATCGTGAGTTCTTTTCCACCACATCGTGCACCATGATGACTTGAAATACTCTATTTACAGTGCTGAGGGCAGAACTGGGATTTTACCTTGGGATCCCCAGTACCTAGCATAGGGTGTGGCATATGGTATATGCACAAGAAGCGTTTGTTGAATTGACCTGAATTTGCATTTCCTAAAATGAACCCCATGATCCATATAGCAACTCCTGGTAGCCTGCTTTCAAACTACTCCATCTTGCCTGAACTTAGTCCTTCAACAGGTAAAGCTTCTCTGCCCTACACTCAGTGCATGCAAATGCCCAGACTGATGAACTGTCCACTAAGTTCAGCAGAGGTAAACAAAGTGATGTCTCTGCCAACATGTAGGTATGAATTTACTCTTTAATTAAGCCTCCGCTATCAGCACCAGGAGACAAACTGACCAGCAATGGAAGCACCCAGCTTACCACGAAATACAAGCTTGGAAACTTGTTCATCATAAATACTAATGATTTGACACCTTTCCCAGTCAGATAATATTTTCTTACAAATTAAAGTACAGCAAAACCCTGGAGATGCACTGTGGAAGATTCACAGTATCTTTACATTCTGCCTCTCTTTGTTCTCTCCCTCTCTTTGCCTCTTTGTCTCTCTGTGTACGTCTCTCTTAACCTCTCAGTTTATCTCTCCCTGTCTCTCTGTCTCTGTCCTTGTGAATATCTCTCTCTCACTCCCCTGTCTGTCTCTGTCTTTGTGCTTGTGAATCTCTCTCTCTCTCTTTCTCTCTCTCCCTCCCTCCCTCCCTCTCTCTCTTCCTCTCTGTGTATCTCTCTCCACAACCCTTCCTGTTAATGCCTCGTTAACCAGATAAATGCATGAATACCACTTTAAGGATATATTATATCTCTACCTAGATAATAAAGTAAAAACCAGGGAAATTGCTTTCAATGGGAACAAAACTCATTTATCACCAATAAACAGCAGCTGCCGATGCTTGATAACAATGCTGTCCCTCTGCACATTGAAATATTCATGGGAGGCTATGTTAATACCAGAGCATGTTACACTAAAAATGCCTGATAAACAGAAGTGAGGATATAGGTTGAAAGGGATGTTAAATGAGCAAAGATGGCATCTTTTTAAACTGAAGAAATAAAAAGTAGGCATCTCGCCACTCAGATAGTAATGGTGAGACTCTAGACAGATTTGGCAGTTATTAAGCATCTTTAGCCTCAGACGCAGAAACATCAGGCTAGGAGATCAATTTAGATGATCTAAATAGTCAAATTCCCCTCCACCTCTGTATTTTCTACATTTGAAATTCCTTTTGTATTTAACAAGGAAATCCATGCATAAGACTCCAAAAGATTTTTTTTTTTTTTTTTAGAGAAAGGAGAGATTTTTTTTGCTATGGGGCACATACACCCACTGGGAAGACAGAGACAGTGAGACAGATAGCGAGAAATCACCCCCCAGGAGGGATGGCCACGCCGCAATCCCTTCTCCTCCATTCTCTTCTCGGGATCTTGGGCACGCACGCACACGCCCAGTGTGAGTTTTAAGTCACTGGATCCAGGATTCGAACCACAGTAGACTACGTGGGAGTCCAGTAGTCTAACCATTATGCCATCTGCTGGTCCCATAGAATAAATTAATGAACACTGAATTCATGTTTATATGTTCCCCAATAGAGTGTCCTTTTGAGATTTTCCACAAAAAAGCTATTTACAATCTCTTCCTTCATTTTCTAATTTTTTGTAACCAAAAACTGATACCTACAGACCCTATCCATAGTAAAGAGACAGTCTTAGAACCTCTGTATAGAGAACTGACAAGTCCTACAGAATTGAACACATTTCTCTGTCCATGACAGTCCCATCCCCCAGTTAAATATTCTCTTGTCTCCCCAGCATATTTGCTTTCTTTAGGTAGCATCATAGCCCTTCTCTTCTTAGGAACTGCTCCTTCTTTTACTTCAAGTGTAGCTCTTGGAGGGCTACCATGTTTTTATATGAGTCTGTTGCCAAAACTAGAGTTGGTTCAGAAGTGGGTATTGGACCCAAGCCAGACTAATACAAGTTCTTCTTCATGACTGTTCTAACTGGCACAAAGTCCAAAGCTCTGAATTCAGTGGTGAACGCTGTAATATATGGTACTTAAGAGCAATTGGTATATGTTCCTGACTAGAGGAGAAAGGTGGTATGTAGAGGAAAAGGTAAAGTCAACAGGTAGAGGGTATTGGCAAAAAATAAGTTACATAGTGTTTGTGATGGACACTCTCAGCATCCTACCCAGAGCCCTGTGATCATCCTATTCACCATTTCTGTGAACTCCTTGCCCAGTTCCTATGTGCTTCTGCTTCTGGTGGTCTACACCTGTGACTCTTCTAGGATGCCATTTTAGGCTATTAGACCTTCTTTGCTACTTTACCCCTGCTATACGGATCTAGACGTGCCTGGGGATTACTTCTCCTCAGGTGGTGGGAGAGGTTGTCAGTAACTGGTTCAAACATGCAAAGACCAAGCTACCTTGCCACAGTTGGAACAAACTCTGACCTATAATTTGTACTTCAGAATTCCCCTGCAGGATCAGGTTGAGGTTGAGACTTGGCTTGGAAAAGCATCCTTGTTTGTGTCTTCACCTTCTGTGTCCTGCTTTTCACATTCCCTTATTTGTTTCTCGAAGGAGCACTAAAAACCCAAATTTGAACAGTGTTAAGGTGAGCCCCTAGTCTCAGTTATCCCTGGGACCCTTCAGTTTGTATGCAAGTTATGGTTACCAGGATTTCAAGTGCCCTTTCTTTTTAAAATTTTTATATTTTTAATTACAAATTGACAAATTATAGTTGTATATATTCATGGAGTACAAAGTGATGTTATGATTTGTGAATATAATGTGGAATAATTAAATCAAGCTAATTAACATATCCATTACTTCACACGCTTCTCTTTTTTTGTGATGAAAACATGTAAAATTTCCTCTCCGTTCAACCGTCTTTCCTCTTCATAAACCAGATCAAAGGTACTGTCATATGCAACCAAAAAAGACCTGACTAATTCATAACTGAAACATCCAGTTCAATGGACTATGATAGGATCAAAATGATTATTTTATAGGATATGTTAATGTGAAGAGAACATTTGTGAGCTTAACTAAATAAATGATTTGGTTGGTCTTCATGTTTGAAAGTTGATGAATCAATTCCATGAAAATGATCAAATCACTTTGTATATCCAGATATAGTCACATTTACCATTTAATAGCCTTTGAGACAGGAAGTACAGCAGAGTTGGCTCTGTTGATCCATGTAGTTGTATAGAAACTAATGTAGCAGAATACCGAGCAGGATATTAAGAACATTTCTGATCTTATGATGATTATAGACAACATGTGATTTGCAATAAATTTTAAAGGCCCAGGAGAAGTTTACTGATACTAATTATAAGAAACATTTTGACAGCTACCATCTGGAGCAATGCTTAAGTGAATATAAGCTGCTAAAAATGAGTTTAATATGATAACCAGTTTATTAGGCAGGTTACAGAAATATCTCTCTACAAACTATTCATCAGGGATTGAGATCATTTGCTCGAACTTTTCTAACATTTCCCTCCCAATTGAATGGAGAAAGCACAACCACCGAAGACCCAACCTAAATGAGTTATAGATTTGAAACTAATTGATGCCTGATTAAAGCTATTCAACCGTAACCATGTTGTAAAGTAGAAGCAAAAATGGGGATCTGGCAGAAAAGCCCATAATTACTGTGACAAAGAAACAACAATCTCAGTGCTAAATTTAAAATGGAAGTGTCTTACATTTTCTTGAGAAAGGAAGTTCCATGGACTGCCTTTTTACTCATATAAATAATCGGTGAGATCATTATTAAATAATGAGTTTACTATTGGGAAAAGAGGTTTGTACCTCATTCACACACAATAGTTAACAACTAATTATTCAGCTAAATTTAAAACAATTAAGTGACAGCATGAACATAATGCCAGTTCACAAACTCAAACTGCACATTAACTGACTTTCATGTACCTAGACTCTACTTTCTGCACAATTTAGAGCAGAAGTTGTAAGGGGGCGAGAGTGTGAGTGTCACCTTTCTAATGGGTTTAACTCAGAAATAACTCTCCTAATAAAACAGATTTAAGGGGGGGGGGCAGTTTAAGAGAGATTTTTGCTATAGGGTGCATGCACTCACCAGAGAGACAGAGAGAGACAAAGACAGAAAGTGAGAAGTCACGCTCCAGGGGAGATGGCCATGCCACAATCACTTCTCCGTTCTCCTCTCCTCTCGGGATTTTGGGCACTGGCACACGTGCCAAGTGTGAGGTTTTTTTTTTTATTATTTAATGTTATTTATTATTATCATAATCTTTTTTATATTACATTGAATCACATATATTTCTACAGTATATTACATTTATTTTTCCAGCAGGAATACCATGCATATCAGCCAAGACAAAGATACTACTATCTACATTATCATCATCAAATAACTTTTCATCATTTTTTTCAGATTATTATCATCATCATTATTTTTTAAACATTCAATCACTACATATCATTTTACTTGAAATAAAGAATTTACCCAATATGAAATACTTCTAGACCAGTCCAGTTGAGAATACTATACATGTTATCAACAGGTAATAAACCATTTCTGTGTCCCACTAAAGTCATGCCTCTCTATTTGTTCTCTTGCAATCCTTCTCTATACTCTTCCCTTCTCCCAACCCATTCCACACTGTCTTCAGCATCCATAACTATTTTTACTGTTTTTATGCCCTCCAATATTTTGATCTCTACCATAAGTGTGGATAGTTGGCATATATTAAGTGGATACATACAAAATCTTTCTTTCATATCCTGGCACGCTTCACTCAGCAATAGATCCTCCATATTCAACCATTTTCTATCAAATGCCCAGGTCTTGTTTTTTTTATGGCTGAATAGTTTTCCATAAAGTATATGTGCCATGCTTTTTCCATCCTTTCATCTGCTTGTGGACATTTGGGTTGGTTCCATGTCTTAGCAATCGTGAATAATGCTGCAATAAACATTGATTTGCAAGCACTTTCCCAACTAAGTGTTCTCCTGTCCTTTGGGTAGATACCCAGAAGTGGGATTGCTGGATCAAATGGTAGTTCTATTTGTAGATCTTTGAGGAACCTCCATATTGTTCTCCACAGTGACTGAACCAGTTTACATTCCCACCAACAGTGTAGGAGGGTTCCCTTTTCACGACATCCCCGCCAACACTTATCACTTTTTATATTTTTAATCTTTGCCATTCTGACAGGGGTTAGGTTATCTCATCGTGGTTTCAATCTGCATCTCCCTTATGATGAGGGACGTTGAGCACATCCTCATATACTTTTTGGTTGTTCATATGTCTTCCTTAGAGAGATTTTTGTTTAGCTCATTTTCCCATCTTTTAATTGGGGTAATCATTTTTGTTTTTGAATAAGCCACATGAGTTCCCTGTGTATTCTGGTTATCAGTCCCTTGTCTGAGACATATTTTACAAAAATATTCTCCCATTCTGAGTGTTGTCGATTCAAACTTGTTACTGTGTCCTTTGCTGTGCAGAAACTTCTTAGTCTGATATAGTCCCACTTGTCTATTTCAGGGATTATTGCCTGTGCTTTGAGAGTCTTATTTAAGAAGTCTTTGCCTATTTTGTCTCCCAGAGTATACCAAGTATTTTCCACCAGTAGTTTTATAGTTAGAGGTCTTAGGTTCAGATCTTTGATCCATTTTGAGTTGATTTTTGATAATGGGGAAAGATGAGTATTCAATTTCATTTTTCTGCAGGTGCATAACCAGCTTTTCCAACACCATTTGCTGAAGAGGTTTTCCTTTCCCCAGTGGATTGACTGGTATCCTTTGTCAAAAATCAGTTGACCATAAGCTCTGGGGTTTATTTCTGGGGTTTCTATTCTATTCCATTGTTCCACCTGTCTGTTTTCTGTGTCAATACGATGCTGTTTTGATTATTCTGAACTTGAATATTCTGAATTGCTTATCCACCATGTCCACAACTTCCATTGTGTTGTCTGTGGGTGATGTGGAATTGATGTTTTCCCTTGGAGGAGGGACATTTTGTTTGGTTCTTCATATTTCTTGTGCCTCTGCGATTGTTCCTAGTCATCTGGTGATCTATACTTTCCTTCCTATATTATTCAAAGTATCTCTGAGAGTTCAAAGGTGTGCAAGAGTAGAAAATTAGCTATCTTTCTTCTCCTCTGCCTCCCTGTTGCTCACTAGCATCCTGAACTGTTGTCACTGGTCCTGGGTGACCCAAAGTCTTCCCAATTTCTAAAGAACAGGTGCACCTGCAACTGATCTGCTGAACTTCACCTCAGAAGCAAAGAAAAGATCGTTGGGCACCACTCGCTATCCAAAACACCAAAGTCCTGAGAGTCCCAAGGTAAGTGGGGGAGGGAATGAGCCACAGGTCTCATCTATTAGTCCCTGCAGCTACAGACAGACTGGTGTCCAGCAAGGCCACTCACTTGAACCAGTCTCTGGATGGGGTGGGGAAGTTCTTAAAGTCCCAAGACGCAAACCTAAAATCCAAAGGTGAGTGGGGGAGGGGATTAGCCACAGGTCCTGGACATCAGGCCCAGCACCCACAGGCAGCCTGGCATCTGGCAATGCTGCTCACTTGAACTTGTCCCCAGGTGTGAGTTTTAAGCCACTGAATCCGGAACTCGAACTATGGTCATCTACATGGGAGTCTAGAAACATAACCATTACGCTATCTGCTGGTCCCCAGATTTAAGATTTTACATCAATGCCTTCTATACATTTCACTTGCAGATAAAGTACATTTATTTAAGTAATTTTCTCAGCTTTTACTGTTAGCACAAACATCTTACAAGGAAAGAAATCACACTCAAAGGTTATGAAGCCTTTCAACGATTAGGATTGTACCTATGTTTACTTGGGCTAGTCATTCATTCCCTAAATTGACATTTGGTTACCCACAGTTTGCAGACACTGGAAAATGCCACAACCACTAAGCCAGGACTGTCACTGTTGTGAAGTGCATAGGCCAACATTAGAGACAGATAGTATCGAAGAGCCACCAATATGATGTGATCAGTGCTAAAACAGAAATGTGTCAGATCTAAGGACACCTTGGTTAGTAGAAAAGGGAAAGAGATGGTAAGTAAAGCAGAAAATATCTAGAAGAGTAAAACTTAACAGACCCTTGCTATTTGAATTTGGTCCTAAACTAAAAGCAGGATTTTTCCAGATACAAAGAAAAAATAAACTTTTAAAAAAAGAATTATTTATTGGAGAGCCAGCAGGTGGCATGGTAGTTGATGGCTCTGGACTCCCACATGGCCAACTGTGGTTCAAGTCTCAGACCTGGCAGCTTGCTCTCTCTCTCTTTCTCTCTCTCTCTCTCTCTCGCTCTCGCTCTCTCTCTCCCTCTCCCTCTCCCTCTCCCTCTCCCTCTCCCTCTCTGGTCAAATTATAATAAATAAATAAAGTTAAATAAAATAATTATTACCAAAAAAGAATTATTTATTTAGTATTATTATTTTTATATTTGACCAGAGAAAGACAAAGAGAAAGTGAGAAAACAAGCCACCAGCCTGAGACTCTAACTGTGGTCAGCCATGTGGGAATCCAGCACTCCAACCACCACACCACCTGCCACCCCTGAAGAATGAACTCTTACAAGCTAAGGGAGCCTCACAAGTAAAATCATGAAGGTGTAGAAGCATATTAGGAAAAGACTGAGTAACTCCAAGTAGGTGTTTAGCAGATACTGAAAAATAAGCTACATTAAGAACGCCTGTATCTGACTAATCAGCAAAGGGAGAGCAGAATAAGACCAGCACATTTGCAAGATAAATGAATATTTTGTACCCTCATCATGTACCCAGTAGAATAGTCTGTTGATTAGGAAAGTTCTTCTGCCCCAGTAGAGGACCTGGAATGCATTCAGGGACACAGATAAAGTTCAGTCCTGATACTGATTGGCAATGTGTTTGGGGTAATAGTTTGCATACTTTTGTGGTACTTGGGCATTTGAGCTACACTCCACATATGTGGGACTTCTGGGCTTAGAAGCAGGAGTATTTCCAGACACTACCAGCTGGTGAGGATAGGGCTTCTTCTAATATAAAACATAAACGCTGTCTTGATCTGGACTAAATAAGTAGGTGGACAGAGAAGACCTTACTGTGTATAGATTTTCATAATCTGTAACTGGATGGGACAAGAAAAGGCAGCCTCAATCATATTTCTACATATCAAAGACAAATGAAATTCTTCTGAAATGTTGTAAAAGCAAGACAGAAATAATGACCCTCAAAAGTGCTATCTACTCTTCTATGTTTATATTCTAAATTCTCTAAATCTAAAAACTCCTTAAGAATTATTAGGGACTTCCCATATGCAGACACTGGTAAAACACTTTCAATTACAGTCTTGGTTCTCAGGAGAGCATGCTGGAAGCTACTGGAAGCCATAGCATAAAACTGGTACAGCCTCCTAAAATGTCAATTTCACTTGATGGAATGTCATTGAAGATATTTCTATAATAGAACTCTAGTGAATATAATTTGGATTTGTATAAAGAATTCACTTGACATTTTATGGCAAAACAAAGATTTAAAGAAGGTTTGAGTTTTCCGTGGTTATCCTTACACTCTCTCTGCCATTAGGGAAACATTAATGAAAAAATTTGAGAGATATTTCTTTATTTAATCCTGGCAAATGTGTGACACTCCTTATTTTACACTTGTAGAGGTTGAGGCTCACAGAAGTTCTTAATTTACCCCCAATGTTATAAATTTACCCCCAATGTTATAGCTTTTTTAATTAGAAATTTGTCAATGATGTTTAAATCTCATCTTGAACAGAAATAAATGTAAGACAAGAAGATAATTGGCAACCTTAACTTCTCAGTGTATATTATTATATATTAGCTCTGACATTTAAAATTGTCACCTTCTTCCACTGTTTCTTTCTAAAATAATTTAAAAATTTTAAATTCTGTGTTCAATATGTACTGGGTTGTCAGAAAAGTCATGACATATTTTGTCTGTTTTTCTGTGCAGAAATACTTCATAACTTTTCAAACAACCCAGTACTAAAAGTCAAAAACTTTCAAAGTTCCTTATGCTGAAGCATTTCTGTGTTTAAAATTTGCCCTAAACTTTGAGTAATCTTTGGGAAAGCAATGCTTAACTATTGCCATAGGGGTGTCAACTTTTCTTGTGTTAATTTTTCTTGCTCAGGGAGGTTCAGTGATGAACCTAAACACACACAACTGGCATGAGTTCACCTATTATTATTATTATTTTGTATTTGTATTTTGCCAGAGGGCACATGTACTTGTTGGGGAGAGAGAGAGAGAGAGAGAGAGAGAAAGCACACCCCAACGGGGGATGGTCGTGCCACAATCCCTTCTCCATTTCTTCCTCCTGTAGGGATTTTGGACACACATGTGCCCAGTGTGATTCTCAAGCCACCAGATCTGAGGCTTGAAGCATGCTGTCAGCCATGTGAGACACTTTGGCTGGAGGAAAATTAAGTCTAGCCACCTTAACCACCACACCACTGGCTGGTCCCAGGTAACTTAATTTAAAAAAAGTTTAGGGAGTGGTTGACATAATATGGCAAGTCTTCCAAAGAGCTATAGGCCAAAGATAGAACCTAACATATAAGAACTACTTTATAGGAGCATACCATCTCAAGACCTGGGTCTTTTTCATCTTTGTAACCCAGACACAAGACACCATTGATATGAAATGTTATTTTTTGTAGATTTTTGAGGAATCTCTAAATTGTTCTTCACAGTGGCTGGACCAATTTACATTCCCACAAGCAGTGTAAGGGAGTATAAAAGAAAATGAAATTAAAAAAGTAAATAAAAATAAAGTAAAAAATAAATTTCCAATAGTAAAAAAAAAAGAAATACTATTTTTATTTAATTTTTTTTAACATTTAGGTTACTGTACATCCTTACAGCATACATAATGACTTTTCCCATCATGAATATATTGCACATTAGTCTACTCTGAGGCATTACCAAACATATTATCATCAAGTATTTTTTTTTTATTTCTGCATCTGTAAAGTGTTCTTTCTTCCCAATTCCTCTCCTCCTGCTCCCCGCTATTCACCCTCTCCTATACTGTTTCTAGTTTTTACAGTTGCCTCACCTTCATTTGTACCTTCCAGTCTTTCAGTTTCTGCCACACAGTGAGGACATTTGGTATATATTAAGCAGGGACATACAGTGCCTCTCTTTCATAGTCTGGCTTGCTTTGCTTAACATCAAAGCCTCCATATTTGTTCACTTTGTATCAAATGTCAGGGTCTTACTGTTTTTTCAATGGCTTAGTAGTATTGCGTAGAGTATGTGTGCCATATTTTTTCAATCCATTCATCTGCTCTGGGACATTTGGGTTGATTAGATGTCTCAGCAATTGTGAATACACTGCAATAAACATAGTTGTGCAAGAGTTTTTCCAACTTTGTGTTTTCTTATCCTTTGAGTCGATACTCAGGAGTGGAATTGCAGGGTCATACGGCAGTTCTATTAGCAGGTTTTTGAGGAACCTCCATATTGTTCTCCACAGTGGTTGTACTAACTTACATTCCCACAAACAGCATAGGAAGGCTCTTTTTTCACCATAGTCTTGCCAGAACTTATCATTCTCAGTTTTTTAAAGAATTATTTATTTATTTAATTCAATTTATTATTATTATTTTTTAATTTGATCAGAGACAGAGAGAGAGAAAAAGGGAAAGCAATAAAGAAGCCACCAGGTCTGAGACTTGAACTGTGGTTGGCCGTGTGGGAATCGACGCCTCTATCCACCATACCACCTGCTGGCCCCCAATTTCTGTTTTTTAAATCTTATCCATTCTTACTGGGGTTAAGTGGTGTTTCATTGTGGTTTTGATTTGCATTTCCCTTATAATAAGAGATGCTGACCATTTTTTCACATGCTTTTTGGCCGTTCTGATGTATTCCTTGGAGAGTTGTCTGTTCAGCTCATTTGTCCTTCTTTTAATTGGATCGATTAATTTTTTGCCAGTAAACTGCTTGAGTTCCCTGTATATTCTGGTTATCAGCCCCTTATCTGAGGTATAGTTTGCAAATGTATCCTCTGGTTCCAAGGGTTGTCTCTTCACTCTAAATATTGTTTATTTTGCTGTGCAGAAGTTTTTTCGTCTGATGTAGTCTTATTTGTCTATTTTCAGGATTGTTGCCTGTGCTTTAGGGATCTTACTTAAGAAGTCTTTGCGTACTCCAATGTCTCCAAGACTTTCCCCTGTGTGTGGAAGCGGGGGGGGGGGGGGGGGGGGGGGGCTGAGTTGTGATTTTTTTAAGAGATTTTTTCTATAGGACATGCGTGCTTGCCAGAGAGACAGAAAGTGAGACGCCACTCCCCAGGGAGGATGGCCACCACACCACAATCCCTTCTCCTCCATTCTCCTCCCAGGATCTTGGGCACACACACACATATAAGCACCCAGCATAAGTTTGAAGGCACTGGGTCTGGGACTTGAACTGCAGTTGGCCATGTGGGAGTCCAGCAACATAATCACTATGCCATCTGCTGGCCCCTTCTCCTGTGTTTTCTACCAAAAGTTTTATAGTTTGAGGTTTTATATTCAAATCTTTTATCTATTTTGAGTTGATTTTTGTTAAGGATGAGAAATAAGGGCCCAGGTTTATTTCTCTGCAGGTGGATTTCAGTTTTTCTAGCACTATTTGCTGAAGAAATTTTCCTTTCCCCACTGGATTGTCTTGTGCCCTTTGTGAAAAATCAGTTGGCTGTATGTTTTGGGGTTTACTTCTGGGTTCTCTATTCTGTTCCATTGGCCCGCATGCCTGTTTTTGTGCCAGTGCCATGATGTCTTGATTATCACAGCTTTGTAATATATTTTGAGATCAGGAAGGAAGTTCCCTCTTTATTCTTCTTGCACAGTATTACTTTGATGATAGGGAACCTTTATAATTCCAAACAAATTTCATGATTCTTTTTTTTTTCTACTTCTGTGAAGACTATCTCTGGTAATTTAACAGGAATTCCATTGAATTGTAGATTAATCTGGGTAGGATCAACATTTTGATTATATTAATTTTTTCAACCTAGGAACATGGGATATCTTCCCTTTTCTGTATCATTTTCTATTTCTTTTTGAAATTTTTTATAGTTTTCCTTATAGAGGTCTCTCAGTTAAGTTTATTTTTTAGGTATCTTGTGTGTGTGTGTGTGTGCATGTGGTTATTGTACATGAGATTGGTTTCTTCACTTATGACTCAGTTTGTTCATTGTTGTTGTATAAAAGATGCTATAGTTTTTTTGTGTTGATTTTTTTCTTTTTTTTAATTTGCCAAGGCATATATATTTGCTGGGGGGAGGGGGAGAGAGAGAGAGAATGAGAGCCAGAAAGTGAGAAAGCACCCTCCCCACCCCATGGGGGATAGTCATAATGCAATCCTTACTCCTCTATTTCTCCCTCCTTTCAGGATTTAGGACACTCACATACACGTGGCTGGTATATTTTTCAAGCTGCTGATTCTGGGACTCAGGCCATGTAGTCAGGCATGTAGAATCCAGCTGCCTAAATCATCACTCTGACAGCTAGCCAGGTTCATGATTTTTGCCCATTTTCTGATTGCATTTTTTAAATGTTAAGTTTTAAGAGTTTTCACCCCCAGAGAGAAGGCCTTTGTCAGATTTATAGATTATGAATTTATTTTCCCAATCTGTAACTTACTATTTTATTTTCTTTACAGGGTTTTTGCAGAGGAAATATTTTCATTTTGATGAAGCCTTTCTATCACTTTTTCCTTTGATGAATCATACTTTTTTTGGTGCTTATTCTGAATACTCTTCATGTTACCTTAGGTCTTGAGGATTTTATATTTTTATTTCTTTTTTCTTTTTTTTTTAAGAGAAATTTTTGCTATAGGATGCATTCTCTTGCCAGAAAGACAGAGAGAGATAGAGAGACAGAAAGCAAGAAATCACCCCCTAGGTAGATAGCCATGCTGTAGTCCCTCCTCCTCCATTCTCTTCTTGGGATTTTGGGCATGTGCGCACATGTGGCTTGTGTAAGTTTTAAGCTGCTGGGTTTGGGACTCGAACCGTGATCGACTACGTGGAAGCCTAGTGGTGTAACCGTAATGCTATCTGCTGGTCCTGAGGATCTTATATTTATCTAAAAAATCTTAAACTTTCACATGCTCCATTTTGAATTACTATTTAAATAAGGAGAGGTTTAGGTCAAGGTACAATTTTTTAGTCTATAGATTCTTTTTTTTTTTTTTTTTAAGGTTTTCGCCATAGGGTCCATACACTTGCTGGAGATAGAGACAATGAGAGGAAAAGTGAAAAGCTTTTTCCCCTTCAGTATGATGTTAGCTACAGATTTGGCATATGTGGCTTTTATTGTGTTGAGAAATGGCCCTTCTATGTCGTTTTTTCTGAGTTACTTAATCATAAATGGATGTTGTATTTTATCAAACGCTCTTTCTGAATCAATTGATATGATCACATGGTTTTTATCTTTCCTTCTGTCGATGTGATATATTACATTTATTGTTTTTTGTGTATTGTTATGTCCTTGTCTTTTTTGGTGATCAGGGTGATGGAGGTTTCATAGAATTAATTTGGGAAGGTTCCTTCCTTTTAGATTTATAGAAATAGTTTGAGGAGAATTGGAGCTAGTTCTTCTTTAAAAGTTTTGCAACATAGGGACCAGCAGTTAGCATAATGGCTATGTCACTGGACTCCCATGTAGTCAACCACGGTTTAAGTCCCGGACCCAGCGGCTTAAACTCACGCTGGGTGCATGTGCATGCGTGCCCAAGATCCCGAGAGGAGAATGGAGGAGAAGGGATTGCGGCGTGGCCATCATCCTGGGGGATGAAATCATCCCTGGGGGATGATTTCTCGCTTTCTGTCTCTCTCTGTCTTTCTGGTGAGTGAATGCACCCTGTAGCAAAAGACATCTCCAGAAAAAAGAAAAAAAGAAGAAGAAAAGTTTTGCAACATAGAAGCCAAGAGTTTAACACTTTTTTGTTTTAGGTTTTTGTCATAGGGTGTGTGCTCTCACCCAGGAGAAGAGAGACAGAGAGATACAGGGAGAGAGGAAGTAATAAGTCAATCACCCCCTCAGGGGGATGGCCATGCCACAATTCCTTCTCCTCCATTCTCTTCTCAGTATTTTGGGCTCATGAACACACACCCCTGGCACAATTTTCAAGCTGCCAGGTCTAGGACTTGAACCACAGTCGACCATGTGGGTGTCTAGTGCCTTAACCACCATGCCACCTGCTGGCCCCAAGTATAACACTTCTCAAACACAAATAGCTATGTCCTTTTTAAGGCTTTAAGGAAGACTAATTCTTTACCCAGTGCATGACTGATGCTGGAATACCTTCAGACCTAGACAAATCTGTGTAGAGGTAGGAGGTGGGGGTAGAAACTTCTTTCTTCCCAACTGTACTCAAAGAAGATCCAGTCCCACAGTATATGCTAGCACAGGAGGACCACATCAGACTGTTTGCCTATCAGCAAAACCATGAGACAAAAATACCAGCAGGGGAAGAGTCCTGGAACCTTGGGACAAAACGACAACAGTAATAAATTATTTCCAATGTTCTTTGCTCAAGGTAATAGTGGTCAGAATTGAAGCCCTTGGACCAAATAATCAATACTTTAAATCCTTATAATTATCATTAAGGGTGGACTATATGGATGGAAGAAAGACATTTTTGTAAATAGGTGGTATCAAGGTTAGGCATCAGTACAGATTAAAAAGTCATGGGAAATTATCTTGTATTCCAACCCAGTAAAATAGACATATCAGTTTCATAAATATTTAAAGCACAATTTTGAAATAAATTTTTATTTCCCTTGAAGTAGGATTGTTTGGACCTGTATAAAGGATATAGGATACTCTTAGAAACACACTTCACTGTATCAAAAGTATCAGGAATTTATTTAGAATCAAGTCTGCAAATTCCATTGACATTGAAAATCAGCCTGCTAATTTGCTTTGGTTCTGTAAGACATTAGATATTTTATTCTTACACAAGTCTAAAGGTTAAACCTAAAACAGCACATAGATGGAAAACAGATTGCCAGGTTGCCAGGAATGGGGGTGGAGGCTAAAGTGGGTTTGACCCTAAAGGAGTAGCACAAAAGAACTCCTTTGTGATAACGTGAAAGTTCTGTGTCTTGATTTTGATGGCAAGTAGGTGAACCTATCTACATGTGATAAAGTCATGCAGAACTACACATGCACGTCGATACATGTGCACATAAATGAGTGCATGAAAAAATTAATAAAATCCAGATTATGTCTGTAGATTCCACCAGTGTTGCTCTCTAGGCTTTGCTATCATACTATACATTATGTAAGGTGTTCCCATTTTGAGAAGCTGGCTGAAAGGTACTCTGCTCTATTCTTCAGTTTCCCGAGAATCTATAATTATTTCAAAATAAATGTTTTTTAAAAGATAAATGGTATATTGGGGCCAGCAGGTGCCGTGGTGGTTAGGGTCACTGGATCACACACGACTGTGCAGTTTGAGTCTTAGACCCGGTAGCTTGAAAATCATACAGGGCAGGTATTCATGCATGCCCAAAATCTCAAGAGAAGAGTGGAGGAGAAGGGATTGTGATGTGGCCATTTCCCCTGTGTATAATTTCTTATTCTCTCTCTCCAGTGAGTAGAAATGCCCTATGACTAGCTAGCTAGCTATCTATCTAACTTAATTAATTTTATCATTTTAAAAGATAAAAAGGGTCAGGCAGGAGAGGTGGGAGGCAGGCCTTCAGGAGATTCCTCATGGCTCTTGCGAACTAGTCATTTCAGGATAGAACTTCAAGAATTAGGAAGAAACACACCATCAGATGACTATAAATCACCACAGGACCACAAGAAATATGGGAAAGCAAGAAAATACCTCCCCTCTAATGGAAAAGAATAACTCTTTATCCACAAGCAGTTCAATGGAAATCATGGAAATGTCTGATAAAGAATTTAGAACATTCATAATGGTGAAGCTAACAGAGATGGAAGAGAAGAGAGACAATGAACTGCAAAAGAGAATGGAGAAAGAAGCTGACGAGTTCCAGGAGGGGAGGAAATTCTTGCAAGATCTAAAAGAGGAATTACACACTTTTAAAAAGAATCAAATGGAACTTTTAGAGATGAAGGCTATAATACAGGAAGTCAAAACCTCCCTTGAAAGTATTCAAAGCGGATTAGATCACACTGAAAATGTAATCTCAGTTGTAGAAGATAGAATTGCTGGCCTAGAAAAATCCACCACAAAGACTGAGAAAATTGTCCAAAAAAATAAGACTAATATATGAGAAGTACTAGATCTCATCAAACGTCCAAACATCCGGATAATTGGCATTCCAGAAGGCAAAGAGACTCATAAGGGCCTTGATAATTTATTCCATGAAATCCTGCAAGAAAACTTTCCAAACTTAGAGAGGCACTCAAAGATCCAGTCCCAAGAAATACAAAGGACTCCAAATAGAATCGATTCAAGAAGGTCTTCTCCAAGACACATTATAGCCAAACTGACCAAAACCACAGACAAAAACAAGATACTAAGATTGGCAAGAGAGAAAAGGCAAGTTACCTACAAAGGATATCCCATCAGGCTAACAGCAGACCTCTCATCGGAAACAATGTGAGCAAGGAAAGAATGGGAAAATATATTCAAAGTGTTAAGGGAAAAGCAATTTCACCCGAGAATACTGTACCCAGCAAAATTATCCTTCATATGGGAAGAAAAGAGAAGAACATTCTCAGATTATCAAAACCTGGAAGAATTTACCAGCACCAGACCAGATCTCCAAGAAGTTCCCAAGGGATTGCTATGTCAGGAAAATTAAATGTAGTCACACAGAAATAAAAGTTCAAAAACTAAGAAAATGGCTAACTTAATTATAGGGACAAGTCTGAGGTTGAATATTATATCCCAGAATTCAATCTGGAAGATCAATCCACAACACAAGATAGATTAAGTACATGAGTCTGAACTGGTGAAATAGCATTCTGTGACTTTTGACTAAAATATTGCTGCTTTCCTTCTAGGCTTTGTTGTCCAGTTTTAAGAGTTTTTGTCCTGTCTTGAGCTGTCAATAGGTTCATGTACCTACTATTTGAACAGAATACTAATCTGTTTCCAGGCTTTTAATTTTAAGCAAAGTTCCTTAGCATTTCTTTGATTTATGTTAAAACTGGTTTTCTTAATAGTACCAAGTGAACTTGCTATTGAAAGTAGTTAGATTATTTAAGAAATTGTGTGATCAATATAGTGTGGGGGGAAAGGAATGGAAGACAACTGTAGACACCAGAGATAGTGTGAGAAGAGGGTGGGAAAGGACAGAGGGTCAGAAATAGGGGTAAAAAAAATACAAGAAATGGAAAATTTTTGATAATAACATGCATGATAAAGCCACTATGCAGTATATTCTGGATGGAAAATCACATTTTGTATGCTGTGACGATGCTTAGGGAATTAATGTAAATTAAGTTTGAAAAAATGAAAAGTTTCAGAAAAAAAAACTAAAACTTTTTCTTGAAATTAAAAAAAAATGCATTAAAAATACCTATTCAATGACTGCAGTAAGATATGTAGCACCAGCTAGGTGCTACTTTATAGGATGTTCACTCTACTCACTGAGGCTTATGCCTAAAGTTGGACTTGTGTTCATGGAAATGTATATATCAGCTGTGCTTTCTATGAAAATATTTATATTAATTAAGATCTTTAGTGACTCAAAATGTGGGGGGAAAAAGTATAGAAAGCAAACATAGATACCAGAGATGGTGTGGGAGGAGAGTGGGAGATGGCAGAGGGTGAGAGATAGGGAATCAAGGATGGGGGAAAAAAGCAAAACATTCAGGAAACAAGAAATGAAAAATTATTTGTTGATGATAACATGTATGTTGACGTGCTTGACTGAGCCAATATACAGTGTACTCTGGATGGAAAATCTTATCTTGTATGCTGTAATGATGTACAGTGAATGAATGTAAATAAATAAATTTTTTTTAAAAGATAAAAGGGATAACTAACAGTTACTATTAACTACTATTAATTAACTAAATTAATTTTAAAAACATAAAAAGGGTATAATTTTTTTTATTTTTTATTATCATAATCTTGTTTATATTAAATTGAATCACATATAACTTCACAGTGTATTACATTTCTTTTTCCAGAAGGAATACCATTCATATCAGTCAATACAAAGACATTAAAATCCCCATCGTCATCATTCAATAGCTTTTCTTTTTTTTTCCAGATTATTATTATTCCAATTATTTTTTAAACATTCAATCACTATTTATCATTTTGCTTGTAAAAAGACTTTACCCAACAGAAAATACTTCTCAGAGCTGTTCAGTTGAGAATACTATACACATCATCATCAAGAGGTAATAAACGATATCTAAATCCCACTAATGTCAGGCCTCTCTATTTGTTCTCTTGCTGTTCTTCTCCATACTCTTTTCTTCTCCCATCTCATTCCACACTGTCTTATCATCACTAACTATTTTCACTGCTTTTATGCCCTTCAATATTTCAATCTCTACCATAAAGTGCAGATAGTCAGTATATATTAAGTGGATACATACAATATCTTTCTTTCATATCCTAGCTTACTTCACTCAGCAATAGATCCTCCATATCCAACCATTTTCCATCAAATGCCAGAGTCTTGTTTTTTATGGCAGAGTAGTATTCCATAGAGTATATGTGCCACACTTTTTCAATCCATTCACCAGTTTGTGGGCATTTGGGTTGATTCCATGTCTTAGGGATCATACTACAATAAACATTTATGTGCAAGCGCTTTTCCGAATGAGCATTCTCCTGTCCTTTGGGTAGATACCCAGAAGTGAGATTGCTGGATCAAATGGTAGTTCTATTTGTAGATCTTTGAGGAACCTCCATATTGTTCTCCACAGTGACTGAACCAGTTTACATTCCCATCAACAGTGTAGGAGAGTTCTCTTTTCACGACATCCCCGCCAACACACCACTTTTAATATTTTTAATCTTTGCCATTCTGACAGGGGTTAGGTGGTATCTCATTGTGGTTTTAATCTGCATCTCCCTCATGATTAGGGACGTTGAGCATTTCCTCATATGCTTTTTGGCTATCTGTATGTCTTCCTTAGAGAGATTTTTTTTAGCTCATTTTCCCATCTTTTAATTGGGGTAATCTTTTTTTTTTTTTTTTCACGTAAGCCATTTGAGTTCCCTGTATATTCTGGTTATCAGTTCCTTGTCTGAGGCATAATTTACAAAAATATTCTCCCATTTTGAGAGTTGTCAATTCAAACTTGTTACTGTGTCCTTTGCTGTGCAGAAACTTCTTAGTCTGATATCATCCCACTTGTCTTTTTTAGGAATTATTGCCTGTGTTTTGGGAGTCTTATTTAAGAAGTCTTTGTCTACTCCAATGTCTCCCAGAATTTCCCCAGCATTTTTCAATAGTAGTTTTATAGTTTGAAGTCTTAGGTTCAGATCTTTGATCCATTTTGAGTTGATTTTTGGTAATGGTGAAAGATGGGGGTTCAGTTTCATCTTTCTGCAGGTGGATACCCAGTTTTTTTAGCACCATTTACTAAAGAGGTTTTCCTTTTCCCAATGGATTGACTGGTACTCTTTGTCAAAAATCAGTTGGCCGTAAGCTTTGGGGTTTATCTCTGGGGTCTCTATTCTGTTCCATTGGTCTACATGTCTGTTTTTGTGCCAGTACCATGCTGTTTTGATTATCACAGCTTTTTAGTATACCTTGAGATCAGGGAGTGATAAGCTTCCCACTCCACTCTACTTGTGGAGGATTGCTTTGGCAATACGAGGTCTTTTATGATTCCAGACAAATTCTATGATTCTTTTCTATATCTGTGAAGACTATCTCTGGTATTTTCATTGGAATTGCATTAAATATGTGGATTAATTTGGGTATAATTGCCATTTTGATTATGTTAATTCTTCCAATCCAGGAACATGGGATGTCCTTCCACTTTTTTATGTCACTTTCAATATCTTTTTTAAGATTTTGATAGTTTTCTTTATAAAGGTCTTTGACTTCCTTAGTTAGGTTTATCCCTAGGTATCTTATGCATCTTGTGGCTATGGTGAAAGGGATTCCTTTATTCAGCTCTACTTCGTTCAACTTGTTGGTCATGTATAGAAATGCTATAGATTTTTGGATGTTGATTTTGTATCCTGCCACTTTACTGTATTCACTTATTACTCCAAGAAGTTTTTTCGTGGAGACCTTTGGATCTTCTAAGTATACCGTCATGTCATCTGCGAATAAAGATATTTTCAACTCTTCTTTGCCTATTTGAATGCCTTTTATATTGTTCTCTTTTCTGATTGCATTAGCTAAGACTTCCAGCACTATATTAAAAAGCAGTGGAGGGAACCAGCAGTTAGCGTAATGGCTATGTCGCTGGACTCCCAGGTAGTCGACCGCGGTTCGCGTCTCGGACCCGTTGGCTTACAACTCACGCCGGGTGCATGTGCGTGTGTGCCCGAGATCCCGAGAGGAGAATGGAGAGGGATTGCGGTGTGACCATCCCCCCTGGGGGGTGATTTCTCGCTTTTTGTCTCTATGTCTCTCTCTGTCTGTCTGGCGAGCGCACGCGTGCCCTATAGAGAAAAACCTCTCAAAAAAAAAAAAAAAAAAAAAAAAAAAAAAAAAGCAGTGGAGAAATTGGGCACTCTTGCCTAGTACCAGCCCATTCAGTATAATGTTAGCTGCAGATTTTTCATAGATGTCTTTTATTGTGTTGAGAAATGACCCTTCTATATCAATCTTACTGAGGGTCTTAATCATGAAAGGATGTTGTATTTTATCAAATGCTTTCTCCGCATCAATTGAAATGATCATATGGTTTTTATCTTTCTTTCTGTTAATATGACATATTACATTTATGGTCTTGTGTATGTTGAACCACCCTTGCATCCCTGCGATAAAGCCTACCTGGTCGTGATGAATGATCTTTGTTATATGTTGTTGGATACAATTTGTGAAAATCTTGTTGAGAACTTTTGCATCTATATTCATCAATGATATTGGTCTGTAGTTTTCCTTTATTGTCATGTTCTTATCTGTTTTGGGATTGAGGATGATGGAGGCTTCATAAAATGAATTTGGAAGGTTTCCTTCCTTTTTAATCTTTAGAGATAATTTGAGTAGGATAGTGATTAACTCTTCCTTAAAGGTTTTGTAAAATTCAGAAGTGAAGCCATCTGGACCTGGGCTTTTCTTTGTCGGGTGGTTATTTATTACTGATTCAATCTCCTGGCTTGTTACAGTTCAATTCAGGTTTTCTATGTCCTCCTGAATCAATCATGGTAGATTATATGCATCCAGGAATTTGTCCATCTCCTCCAAGTTATCTTGTTTGTTGGCATATAGTTGCTCATAGTATCCTCTAATGATATTTTGTATTTCTATTATGTCTGCTGTAATGTTACCTGTTTCATCACATATTTGATTTATCTGGTTTCTTTCTTCTTCTTTATCAGTCTAGCCTATGGTGTGTCAATCTCATTAATCTTTTCAAAGAACAGCTATTGCTTTCATTTATTTTCTGTATGGTTTATTTTCTATTTCATTTATTTGTGCTCGAACCTTTATTATTTCTTTTTGCCTGACATTTTTAGAGGTTTTTTGTTGTTGTTTTTCCAGTTCCCTGAGGCATGATGTTAGGTTATCTATTTGCCACCTTTCTGTCTTTTTCTTATGTGCACTGATTGCTATGAACTTCCCTCTTATGACTGCTTTTGCCGTGTTCCATAGATTATGGAAACTTGTGTACTCACTATCATTTGTTTCCATAAATTTTTTTATTTCAGACTTAATTTCTTCAGTAGTTAAGTTGTTCAGAAGTAGATTGTTCAGTTTCCATGTGTTTTTTTTTTTCGAGGGTGTTTCTTGAAATTAATCTTGAGTTTAATTCCATCATGGTCAGAGAAGATGCTGGATATAGTTTCTATGCCTTTGAATCTGTAAAGGCTTGATTTGTGTCCTAATATATGGTCAATCTTTAAAAACGTTTCATGCCGAGGTGAGAAAAATGTATACTTTGTGGACTTAGGATGGAAAATTCTATAGATATCTTCAAGCTCATTCAATTTATAGTATCACTTAGGTCCTGTACCTCTCTATTTATTTTTTGCCTAGATCTGTCTAAAGGAGATAATGGGATGTTGATATCCCCAACAATTATAGTGTTTCTCCCTATCTCTCCTTTTAGCTCCAGTAGTCTTTCCTTCACATATTTAGGTGCTCCTGAGTTGGGTGCATAGACATTTACAAGTGTTATGTCTTCTTGCTGGATTACCCCATTTACTATTATATAGTGCCCTTCTTTGTCTCTTCTTACAGTCTTTGACTTGAAGCCTATTTTGTCTGAAATCAATATCGCAACTCCAGCCCTTTTTTGATTTCCATTCGCATGGAATATCTTTTTCCAGCCTTTCACTTTTAGTCTATGTATATCTTTATCCATAAGGTGAGCTTCTTGTAGGCAACAGATAGAGGATTTCTGTTTTTTTGTTTTTTGTTTTTTGGGTTTTTGGTTTTGTTTTTTGGGTTTTTTGTTTTTTTGTTGTTTTTTTTTTGTTTGTTTTGTTTGTTTGTTTGTTTTTTTCCATTCGGCCAGTCTATGTCTCTTAATTGGAGAATTTAATTCATTGACATTCAATGTTATTATCAATATTTCCAGACCTGTTCCTATCATTAAGTGAGCCATTTTCTTGGTTGCTTTTTGTTCTCTTAAAACTGTCTATCTGACTTTTTTGTTTTCCTGGTATAGCACTCCCTTCAGAACCCCTTTAAGAGCTGGTCTGGAGTTGGTAAATTCCTTCAAATTTTGTTTATCTGAGAATGTTTTTATCTTTTTTTTTTCCCCATATGAAAGATAATCTTGCCGGGTATAGTATTCTTGGTTGAAATTGTTTTTCATTCAGCACTTTGACTGTAATTCCCCATTCTTTCCTTGCCTGCATTGTTTCCACCAGGAGATCTGATATTAGCCTATGGGGTGACTTCTGTAAGTAACTTGATGTTTCCCTCTTGTGAACTTTAATATCTTGTCTTTGTCTGTTGTTTTTGCCAATCTGGCTATGATGTACCTTGGAGAGGATCTTCTTGGGTTGAATCTACTCAGGGTCCTATGTATTTCTTGCGTCTAGATATTCGAATGTCTTTCTAGGTTTGGAAAGTTTTCTTCCAGGATTTCATGAAATTAATTATCAATACCCTTATTATTTTCTTCCTCTTCTGGGATACCAATTATTCGGATGTTGGGGTGCTTGATGGTATCCAGTATTCCTGGTATATTTTCCTTATTTTTCCTGGTTGTTTTCTCAATCTTCTTAATACTTTTTTCTAGGTCAGATGATTTGTCTTCTACATTCAAGATTCGATCTCCTGCCTGATCTAATCTACTTTTAATACTTTCAAGGGATTTTTTGATTTCCTGTATCACATTCTTCAACCCTAGAAGTTCCATCTGGTTCTTTTTTAAGGTGTCTATTTCTTCTTTCAAATCATGAAAGGACTTCCTCATCTCCTGGAGCTCATTGTCTCTTTTCTCTTCTATCTCCTTTAGTTTGGTCACTACAAATATTCTGAGTTCCTTATCCGACATGTTCATGACGCCCATTGTATTGACTGTGGGTGATGTGGGTGATGTGGGCTTGACAATTTCCCTTGGGGTAGAAGCCTTTTGTTGGTTGCTCATATTTCTTTAGTCTCTGCGATTGTTCCTAGTCATCTGGTAATCTATACGTTACTTCCTAACTTATTCAAGATATCTCTGAGTGTTAAAAGGTGTGCAGGATTAGAAAATTGGTGGTCTCTCTTCTGGTCTGCCTACCTGTTGCTCACCAGTACCATGCACTGTTGTCACTGGTCCTGGGTAACCCAAAGACCTCCCTGTTTCTAAGGAGTGGTGAGCCTCCAGCTGACCTAATAAGCTTCACCCACGGGAATAGAAAAAATTGTGCAGCACGCTATTCAAAACACTGAGATTCAGAGAGCCCAAAGGCAAGAGGGGAAAGAGCAGAGGATGAGCAACAGGTCCCGGCCATAAGGGCCTGCAGCCACAGGCAGCCTGGTGTCCAGCACTGCCACTGGCTTGAACTGATCTCCAAATCAAAAGGGGTATGATTTCTATAGGCTGGACTCAGAAGCGCCTTACTCAGGATTTGATGAGTAATAGCCAAGAAGAAGCCAAAGGTGCTATACTTTGCTTGCCTCAGATCTGTCATACACAGATGTGGATGAGCCACTTGGTAATTCAGATTTCAGATGTCTGAAAATGAACAATATTTCCTCTCCAAAAGTAGTGTTTTATTTCAAATTATGGAACCAAAATTGTACTTTTATATTGTCTTGAGTTGGGTTTCCAGAAGCAGATCTACACACAAGCATGAGTGCACATAGTTCATGTAAGACCTAATCCCAGGCAACACCAGTGGGGAAGTTAGAGGAAGGAAAGAAGCCATATTGTGGAGCAAGTTACTACTATGGATATTGAACTTCAATCCCCTGGAGAGCTGTGGGAGACAATTTATGTGCATCACAATGATCCTAAATGAGGGAAGAGAGAGCTAGGATATTTCTCATGTCATTAGTTGAGGGCTACATCAACTCCCAGAACTTCCAGGCTGCTTCCCTGGTGGACAGAGAAGGTCTTCAGGAAAAGGGTCATGAGAACTTGCATTTAGAAACACTCAAGTCCATAAGAATGGTGAGTGCCAAGAGGAATGGGCAGTTTGCCAACAATGACTTTATGATGATTCATCAAAAAATGATAAAGTAAATAAAAACATGACATCTCAGGGCTGGCCCTATAGTGCAGTGGTTATTTGCTGCACAGAAAAAGCTGAATCCCATAGGGCCAACCAGAGTTTGAGTCCTGATCCTGTCAGCTTGAAAAACACACCAAGGTTCCCTCTCCCAACATGGCAGCCTCAGCAAAAAAGAAGAATAGGAAGGGGAATACTGTCTCCCTAATGAATTTTCTGACTGAGAATGGGTGGGGGGGGCCAGTGGAGGAAACACCTATGTCCCCAAACTGGTCAGCTGGGCTGATGAAACAGACAACCTGGAAGGAGATGTTTCAACCACTTGATACAGTAATTATAGTAATGTGTATAGGGCACCTCCAATTGACCACTCTATCCTTCCCACTGCTCTACAGGCTGCTTGGGAACCCAATATTGACCAGAGCCATCTTCCCAAATCACCACCCTACACTGGTTTTCTAAGGAACCTGCCCTATCATGTGACAGAGGATTCCATTAAGGAATTCTTAAGAGGATTAAGTTTCAGTGCAGTAATCCACAGAGGTTGAAAGGCTTTGGTTATGCTGAATTTGAGGACTTGGATTCCTTGCTTAGTATCCTGAGCCACAATGAAGAGTCTCTAAGTAACAGGAGAATTCGAGTGGTCGAGTGGTCGTTACTGATCAAGCACAGGACAAAGACAGGGATGACTGCTCCTTTGGCCAAGATAGAAATCGGGATTCTGATAAAACAGATACAGACTGGCAGTCCTGCCACAGACAGCTTTGATGACCACCCACCTAGAAGTGATTATAGCTTTGGAGACAAGTATTGAGATTGTTACGATTCAGACCATATTGGGATAGGTATCCGGATGGGTATCGTGACGACCTCCATCAAGATATGGATCGATATGGGAGCTGGGATTGCTAGGCAGCAGAGACAACGATATAGTCTATGATTCCAGAATAGGCAGTGGCAGAAGAGCATTTGGTAGTGGGCACCATAGGGATGATGATTACAGAGGAGGTGGGGATCGCTACCAAGACTGATATGACAGGTGGGACAATCGGTCATGGAGCTCCAGAGATGATTACTCTCAAGATGATTATAGGCGAGATGACAGAGGTCCTCTCCAAAACCCAAACTGAATTTAAAGCCTCAGAGTACTCATAAGGAAGATGACTCCTCTGCTAGCACCTCCCAGTCATCAATAGGCTTTCATCTTTGGAGAGGCAAAACCTATTGACACAGCTGCTAGAGAAAGAGAAGTAGGAGAAAGGCTACAGAAGGAACAAGAGAAATTGCAGCAGTAGTTGGATGAGCTCAAACTAGAACTACAGTCTCAGGAGAGTCACCCAAGTTGGTGAAGTGAAGAAACTCAGGAATGGGAAAGGTTGAGAACAGGAAATGAGTCATCACAGACTGGGACCTCAGCCACACCTGACAGAAGTAAGTCAGACCAGGATGCATGAAGGAAAGAGAGTGCGAATTCTCTAGAAAATGAAACACTCAGTAAGGAAGAAGACTGTCACTCTCCAACTTCTAAGCCTCCCAAACCTGATAAGCCTCTAAAGATAATGCCAGCCCCTCCACCAAAGGAGAATGTTTGGGTGAAGTGAAGTTCTAACCTTCCTGCCCGATCTCAGAGTTCAGACACAAAGCAGCAACCCCCTACCAGTGGTGGAGGAAAAGTAGCTTCAGCTCAGCCCTCTGAGGAAGGACCAGCCAGGAAAGATAAAAATAAAGTAGATGGGATGAGTATCCCCAAAGGCCAAACTGGGAACTCTAGCCATGGTCCAGGAGATGGAGGGAACAAAGACCACCGGAAGGAGTCAGGTAGGAAAGATGGCAAAAAGGATCAAGACTCCAGATCTGCACCTGAGCCAAAGAAACCTGAAGAAAATCCAGCCTCCAAGTTCAGTTCTGCAAGCAAGTACATTGCTCTGGCCGTTGATGGTGAAGATGAAAACGAAGAAGTTACACCCAATAGACCTTTTTGTCCTGTGCTTTCTCTTTGTCTCTCTCCACCCTGGAACACTCAAGAGCAAATCAAACTTCTGTCTAGATAATACAAAATAAAACTCACCATCTCCTGGAGACCTTTCTTAACTTTTTTTTTTTTTAATGAAATGAAATTCTGTTGTACGCTGCTGCAGCCTTTAAAGTATTAAAGTAACTGGAGAATCGCCAGTGTAGCCAGAAAAAGACTACAGCTTTCTAATGGAAAAATTGTGGGGTTTTATGACACCATGCAGTTGCCTGTGTGTTCAGTGCCTACCAGCCTCCATTTGGCAGAAATAGTAATGACAGTGATAATACTGGAATCTAATTGGGGAGGTATATGAAAGTGTGAGATTCCTTCCTTTTAATTCTTCTTATCCTATTGTGGAATATATGAATTCTCAAACATTATCTGAATAAATTTTCCATCCTTGGAAAGGTAGATTTAGTCTCAAGTTGTTTTAGTCTTCAGGTGGCTGCCAGCCCCTCTTCTCATTTACTCCTAAATTATTGGAGCCAGCCTAGGGGGAATTCCTCCATTTCCTACCCACCCCCCCAGGGGGGTAGTTGAGAGTGAATATATGGGCCACTGAAGAATAAGACTGCTTGGGGACCAAAATAAATGGAGAAATTGTGGTTTGAAAAGAAGCTTTTGGGAGGTGATGAATTCTTTTGCACCATGTAACAGGGACATGGTGTGACCTCCCATAAGCACATGAGTGGTTTCCAGGAGCAGGAAGTGTTTAGGGCTCATGGGAATTCCCAGTCTTTTATGTGTTCTGGTTTTGCCCTTTCTAAACACTATCCTTTCTGAAAGTTCAAACATATCCACACTCTATCCAGACCTTGACACTTTAAAACTCTTCTTTGCTCATTGTCTTAAAATTGTCGTGCCACTCTTACCTCCCAAAAAAGCGTTCTCTATTTAAATCACATACTTGATCTCTTAACCATTTTATCTCTCAGCCACTGGGAGCCCTTAGATGAGGAATTACTGCTTTTCTCAAGCAAATCTGGTCTTTGATGTGTTTTGATTCCGTCCACACCTGCTCCTTCTGCTTTGACCTGTTTTACACATCAGAATATTCTAGAATTGATGGTCTTAGGTGGTAAATAAGGCTTCATAAATAAGAACAGTGAAATGAGAACCTTGCCTACAACCTTGACTGGGGTTTTTGTTTTGTATTTTTACAAGTTTCCTTCTCTACACTGAATCCCACACCAATGCTTGGGTTTATAATGTGGTCTAGACTGATGTGTAGTTGTGTTTTCTAAAGCTTCCCTTTACAGAATAAATGACAGTGGAGACAACTGTCAACAATACACACATGTCCATGGTCCTGATGAATAGAGAATTGGAAGGAAAAGGATGAATAGGCATGAATAGGCCCTGCTAGTGGTTGCTTTGGTGTGCGCTCGCTCGCTCACTCTCTTTCTCCCTCTCTTTCTCCCCCTCCCTCTCTCTCTCTCTCTCTCTCCAGCCTTTTGACAAAAGAAAAATTAAAAGTAACATCTCAGATTATATTAGCTATGGATAAAATTTAAGTGACTTGTCTGAGATTAAATTAATACTTTCTTGGGGCCGACAGGTAGTATGGTACTTAAGGGTGTTGGACTTCCACATGGTTGACCACGGTTCGAGTCCTGGACCAGGTCGGCTTGCTTTCTCTCTCTCTCTCTCTCTCTCTCTCTCTCCTCCCTCTCTCTCTCTCTCTCTCTCTCTCTCTCTCTCTCTCTCTCCCTCTCCCTCTCCCTCTCCCTCTCTAGTCAAATTAAAATAAATAAATAAGTACAGTTAACTGAAATAATTCTTTAAAAAAATTATTTTTTTGAGAGAGATTTTTGCTATAGGGTGTGTGTGCTCTCTGAAGAGACAGAGAGACAGAAAATGAGAAATCACTCCCCAGGGGGGACGGCCACGCTGCAATCCCTTCTCCATTCTCCTCTCGGGATTTTGGGCATGCACACACATGCGCCTGGCATGAGTTTTAAGCCACTGGGTCTGGAACTCAAATTGTGGTCAACTACGCGGGAGTCCAGTGACATAACCATTACACCATTTGCTGGTTCCCTTCTTTATTTTTTTAATTGCCAGAGGGCATGTGCACATGCCAGAGAGATGGAAAGGTAGGAAGGCATAAGCCCTCCTCCCCAATGGGGCCTAATAATGCTATAATCCCTTCTCCTCCACTTCTCCATCCTGTCTGGGTTTGGGGCATGCACACACATATGCTCAGTATGTTTTTCAAGCCTCTGGGGCTGGGATTCAAACCACAGTTGGCCATGTGGGATCCAACTCCCGTATCTATTAGGCTATTAGGATGGCCTACCTTCTTCAAAAAAATAATAGACTTTGTTGATGATACAGCATGTGAGTGTACACATGAAGAAAAGAGGGGAAGATAGAGAAATAGATAAGTGCCCTTCACAGGGTCTGGTCACACCATGATCCCATTTCTCCCGTCCTCCAGCCCATCAGATCCCAAGCACTTGTGTATAGGCCTAGCATGTTTCAGATTTACCAGGCCCAAGATTTGAAGCACAGTCATCATGTGGGATCTGCCTTCTCTTGAGCAGCACAAAGCTGGCCCACTCAATTCTAAACATACGACCTGTCTTTGTTGTTTGTTACTTCAGAGGTTATCCTATTGCCTTCTGTGTCCTGGAGTCTCAAAATGATATGTCTAGATGTACTTTAAGTTTCTTTTCTTATTTATTTAATTTTATTAATTATTGTTATTATTAATTTGCCATAGAGCACATGTGCCCATCAGAGAGAGAGAGAAAGTGAGAAAGCAAGTTGCCAGGTCTGGAATTCAAACTGTGGTCAGCCATGTTGGAGTCCAGCACCTTAACCACCATGCCACCTGCTGGTCCCACTTTCAGTTTTCTTAATCCTCCTTGAGGTATTTTTGCTTCTGGAATCTGAAGATTAATTCCTTTATGAATTATAGAAAAATCTCCGCTTTATTGCCCAAAGAATTGATTCCCACGTTTTCTCCTTCTAGAACTCCAATAAGATACAATTTCGTTCTTCTCATTCTGTCTTCCATGTCTCTAAATTCTCTTCCTGTTTTTATATATTCAATTTTCTGCATTTCACTCTGAAGCTACTTTCCAGTGACTAGTTTTCTTTGTTTAACCTGCTGTAAAACTAGTAATTGGGTTTTTACTTGTCCTAGTTATATTATTCCGTTCAGAAATCCATTTGTTTGGGACCAGCAGTTAGCGTAATGGCTATGTTGCTGGACTCCCATGTAGTCGACTGCGGTTCAAGTCCCAGACCCGGTGGCTTAATCTCACGCCGGGCGTGTGTGTGTGTGCCCAAGATACCAAGAGGAGAACAGAGGAGAGGGGATTGCAGCATGGCCATCCCCCCTGGGGGGTGATCTCTCGCTTTCTGTCTATCTGTCTCTCTCTGTCTGTTTGGCAAGTGCACGTGCCCTATAGCAAAAACCTCTCCAAAAAAAAATAAAGAAGAAGAAATCCATTTATTTTTTCAAATTGTCTATTTTTTTTAATTGCTAGAGTGTATGTGTGCTTGCCAGAGAGAGAGAGAGAGGAAGAAAGAAAGCACATGTCAGGTGCATGTGTGTGTATGCACAAAATTCCAACAGAATGGACAAGAGGTTGCATCATGACCACATCCCAATGTGGGGGTGCTTTTTTTCTTTTGAATCACAGTCAACCATGTGGGATCCAGCTCCCTTAACTGTTAGGCTGTGGGGCTGACCCTATCTATTATTTTTTTTGATGGTTGCCTTTGATTCCTTTCTTTAGTTCATTTATTTCAAACATTTATTTTTATCATCCTAATTAAATGGCTCTTTTATCTAAAATTCTTTGGAGCATAATTCTGCTGTCATTATTGTTGATGGTTCTTACCTATGGTGAATTATTTGGTCTTCAGGAAAGTCATGACACATTTGTGCATAGAAAAACATAGGAAAATGCTCATGACTTTTCCGACCACCCAATAGTATCCTGTCAACTACCCAATTCTGGATTGTGAGCTCCAGTCCAATGGCATTATATGCATAAGAATCTGTGTGGCCGGGACTGAGGGTACAATGCTTCAAAGAGGACTTTCATGTTTCTTTCAGGTACACCAAGAGTTTTACCAACTTATAGTGACTTTTATTTTAATTTTTTACTTTGCGATTTCTAGACCATCTGTTTAGATGGAAGTTCTTTTTTTTAATTTTATTTATTCTTATCATAATCTTGTTTACATTACATTGAATCACATATATCCTTATACTGTATTACATTTATTTTTCCAGAAGGAATACCATGCATATCAGTCAAGAAAAAGACATTACTATCCACAACATCATCATCAAATAGCTTTTCACCATTTTTTTCCAGATTATTATTATTATTATTATTCTCATTTTCTTGAAACATTCAATCACTATATATCATTTTGCTTGTAAAAAGAATTTACTCTGGGACCAGCAGATGGCATAATGGCTATATCGCTGGACTCTCATGTAGTCGACTGCAGTTCGAGTCCCAGACCCAGTGACTTAAACTCATGCCAGGCGTGTGTGCGTGTGTGCCCAAGATCCCGAGAGGAGAATGGAGGAGAGGGGATTACGGTGTGGCCATCCTCCTGGGAGGTGATTTCTCGCTTTCTGTCTCTCTGTCTCTCTCTGTCTTTCTGGCAAACACACACACCCTATAGGAAACACCTCTCCAAAAAAAAAAAAAAAAAGAATTTACCCAATATGAAATACTTCTCAGACCAGTCCAGTTGAGAATTCTATACATGTTATCAACAGGTAATAAACCATTTCTGTGTCTCACTAATGCCATGCCTATTTATTCTCTTGCTATCTTTTTCTATACTCTTCCCTTTTCCCGCCCCATTCCCCACTGTCTTCAGCAGCCCTATTTTCACTGCTTTTATGCCCTCCAATATTTCAATCTCTACCAAAAAGTGTGGATAACCAGCATATATTAAGTGGATACATACAATTAGAAGGAAGTTCTTTATGACAAATTTTCAGGGGAGCTTTTTTTTCTTTACCCCACTCAGAACATAGGCCAAGACAGACAAGCTTTCCTTGATGTCTACTTGTTCTGCTTTAGGATATTTTTTCTTATCCTCCCTTTAACTAAGTCTATCAATCAGGATTCAGTCTAAGTATTTCTTTCAGAATAATGTAAACAAGTGCTTACACTTGTATAAATGACCAGAGCTTTTGGGAATATAAAGGTTAGAGAGCGCTACCAGAGCTTCATTTCACCACTGAATTTCCAGGGAGTATGAAATTATGAACCATCCTGATCAATCACTTCAAAAACTGCCTTAGAGGATCCAAGCTTCTGCACAACTTCAGAGGGTAGTATTATATCAAGAGGCAGTGGTGAAACTGAACATCAGCAGCTGACACAACTGTGCATGACTACCAGGGTGAAAATGGTGACTTCAGCTTCTCTTCCATCTACAAATCTTTCCTAATTCTGTAATTTTGGCAAATTTAGGCCAGAATACTATGTACAGAGGATTCTGAGTGATGTTCTTAGGCATATAGCTACTGCAATATTGGATATATCATAAGAATAAGGAAAGATGCTTCATGCCAACAGACAATTTGGTAAATTAAGAATATAACCCTTAAAATTCCTGAGTTTTATTCAGAAGACCTGGTTTCAACTTTCTTCCTCATTTGGAGTCAAAAACCATGGTAATATTTTCTATTTCCATGTTACTTTTTTTTAGGATGATAAGCATATTTATTATCTTTTGAATATATATCATTATTATTTACATTTAATCACTGTACATCTTTGTAGTGTACAGCATGGTTTTTCCAATATGAATACTATGCATATCAGTCACGACAAAGACATTACCATATACATTATCATCAGCAAATAAGTTTTCATTTTTGTGTCAATTAAATATATTTGGTTCTTTTCCCTGTTCCCCTCCCTCCGTATTACCCACCCTTACTATCTCTAGTATTCATAGTTTTCCTCTCTGCTACTATACCTTCCAAACTTTCAGTTTCTGCCATAGAGCACAGGTAATTGGTATATATTGAGTGGGGACATACAGAGTCTGTCTTTCATAGTGTGACTTGCTTCACTTAGCATTAAGTCTTCCATATTCATCCACTTTGTATCAAATGTCAGGGTCTCATTGGTTTTTATGGCTGAATAGTATTCCATAGAGTACATATACCACATCTATTTCCATGTGTTAAAACATAATCCTTGATGATACAAAGATGGGCAACCCCCATTCCATTCACTACAGGGGGCTGTAACTTCAAATACTAATTTACTTCATGCTTACTACTACCTCTATTTTTTTCCCTGCAGATTCCCCTCATTTTGTGTGTGTGTGAACCACACATTTAAAGTGAAGTTTGTTACAGTCTGCCAGTATTCCTAGATATTTTATAGCAGGAGAGTTTTCTCATTTGCAAGCTCAACATATTGCTAGAACCAAAGTTACGTGAAATTTTTGTTGTGAGTTTATCTTTACTGGGGTTGGGGGGAGTGGGACATAGGAGAGAATCCTATATTGCTCCAGATTTGGGAGCAGATTTTTCCTCCCACTGGAACTTGGTGGTTTTCATTCTTCTCATTTAAATTTTTTATTTTAACTTTTCAGCTTAGCAGGTCTGGACAATGCAGGTTATATCAATTAAGAATTTGTTTGTTTATGTAAAACTGGGCTACTTTAATGTTTTTGTACAATTTAATAAATAATACCTTTGATGATTATAGACATGTAAGGCAGTCTGGTAATATTCCAGAAGCATCATAACAATGCTGGTTTTCCCAACTAATGTGTCATCTTCAAAAATTGTGAGGAGTACATGCTGTCAAACATGTACTTCCATGTTTTAACACATGGAAATAGATGCGGCATATATAATCTATGGAATACTACTCTGCCATAAAAAAAAAACAATGAGACCCTGACATTTGATACAAAGTGGCATTTATGTATCCATTATTTTCAAGACTATTGCTAACCTGGGCATATTTTCCCCAAATAACCTTGCCTTCTTATGTCACAAGGCCCAACTTTCTCATATTCACCTCAATGACAACACCTTTGGTAATAACGCCGAAAGTTGTACATAGTGGGGGTACGGGATTCACACCCCCACTTCTTCACACCAACTATCAGCAGGTAAATATAGCTTTCAGTTTAGGATGTGCTGTATGGACCTTCTTGAAATCAAAGCCCCTTGGCCAAATGAATCTTTCATATTTAGGTGGTTTTCTTTTTTTTTTTTTTTTGGAGATAGTTTTTTTTTGCTATAGGGCGCGTGTGCTCGCCAGACAGACAGAGAGACACAGACAGAAAGCGAGAAATCAACCCCCAAGGGGCGATGGCCACGCCACAATCCCCTCTCCTCCATTCTCCTCTCGGGATCTTGGGCACGCATGCACATGCGCCCAGCATGAGTTTAAGCCACCGGTCCAGGACGCGAACCGCATTCGACTACGTAGGAGTCCAGCAACATAGCCATTACACTAACTGCTGGTCCCTCATATTTAGGTGGTTTTCTAGTAAACTCATCTTCAACAAGGAAGACTTTTGTAACTATCCTCTTCTGTGCCTTCTTTCTTTTTCCAGCTCAAACAACTTTTAATGCCTCTGTTTCTTCCTGGGCATGAACACTGGGCGCAGGGACTTCCCGTTTCCCAATTTCTCTTTTCATTTGTGTTTAATCAGATTGGAAAAAAATACTTTAGCTCAGGACTGTCTCTCTCTGTCCAACAGATAGGCAGAGACTGCTCCCTGTGGAGTCTTATCATCATTCTTTTGGTCAGTCTTTCTCTTTTCATGCATCTTGATAGTCTTTTTGATTCGTATTTCTCAGCATGACACTGTTTATGGTAGAGCTTAGTCTTCAGACAAATCATCTTTTTTGCCTTCTTTGAATCTTCATGAGCCTCTCCATGACTTTCCCTCTTTTCTTTTTGTCATGGCAATACGAACAATATCCACAGCAGTTCTGGTGTAATTCAATGTATTTGTTTGATTGTATGGTGACAGCCACAGAGCCACTGGGTGCAGCCTCTGGGGCAGGATGAAGTCTCCAACATTCAGATCTCAGAGACCCACGAGCCAACTCTACACAGCCTGGGTAGGGAAAAGTCAGAAACCATTCTTCATGATGTTTTATTCTCACAAACGATTTCATTCATACTACATACCAGGTCAGACAGCAATATTCTTTATAACTTCCTCAAGGAAAGGAAGAGTTACCCACTCTGCATTATTGGGGCAACCTTTTGAGGCTCTATAGCTTTATTTATGGGGCTAATTTTAGCTTCCTTAAATGTGTGGCTCAAGCACTCATCTCCTATCTCTGTGTAGACATCAAAACTCTGTCTCTAGCCCCCAAGACCTGACACTCACATGAGTCTCCGGTGCATCAGCTTCTCCCCAGTGCTCTGGTATTTGGTTTCCTCTTCATTTCTGGTATCAGAGGATTTTCTTGATTTTCTTTCAGGCTCGGCTGTATTGAAAAGGATTACTACATTTTGTCCAGCATCTCTGCCTATTTCTAAATGTAGTTTGCCTTTCCTTATCAGCTCTGTCTTCCATATTGCTGGAAGCTTTGAGACACTTTCCATTTTATCAAATGTCTATAAAGGGCAAGGGGCTGTAATCTTTCAAGTGTTCTCTATATTTGTAAACATGAAACTAAAATATCTTTTTTAAAAGATAAGGAACATAAAAGGATTTATAACACTGAAAATACAGAAATAGTTTTGAAAAAAGTCTCAATTTTACATATTTTAGAACAAGAAAATGTTGATAATTTGGTAAATCAGAGGACTCGTGGCAATGTAGTACATCTTGAAGTCAATGTATTTGATAAAACATTTGTGACATTCATGGAGATGACTTGAAGCGTATTCACTGTTGGCTAAAATGCTCAGGTAGAGGTATGGCTTATTAAGGAGCACAACTGTAGTCATGCTGGAGGAACAACCTGATCTCAACCTGAAAGGAAGGGGATGGCAGATTCTCAGCACTTATATAGGTGATACGGATAAAGAAAAAAGATAAAATAATGTTAGCATGCAGCAAAAAGCAAGAGCAGAACAGCATTTCTTTTTTTTTTTTAAGAGAAATTTTTGTTTTAGGGTGTGTGCACTCACCAGAGAGACAGAAAGATAGAAGGCAAGGTCCAGGACTTGAACCACAGTCAACTACGTGAGAGTCCAGCAATGTAACTATTATGCCATCTGCTGGTCCCAGAGAACTCCATTTCTAATCCATCTTGAGGCACTGAAATGCTGAGCCAAATGCACAAAATAGCTTTGAGAGTGAAGAAGAACTTAGGGTGCCTTTGTATAATTGGCTCCAATGTTCCTCATGTCAATATTCTGCAAAAGCTATCCAGTAAAACCTAAGTTTCTTTAAATTATTTATTGAAGTATAGTATAATTTACATACAATGTAAACATATACAAGAGTGGATGTGTTTTGATAAGTATATGCATCCCGGTAACCACCATCTGAATCCAGATAGAGGGCATTCCCATCATCTCAGCGATCACCTTCCAACAGTCCTCTCCCACAGCCTGAGACAACCACTATTTTGATTTTTCTGTCACTCAAGTTTAATGTTACCTGACTTAGAACTTCATACAAATGGACTAATATAATTTGTTCACTTTTTGCCTGGCTTGTGTTGTTCAAGATAATGCTTTGAAGATTCATTCATATTTTGTGTGAATCAGTTGTATGGATTTATTTGTTCGGTTGGTTGGTTTTTGTGTGCATTCCTTCAGTTTGTTTTTGTTTGCTGAAAAGTGGTTCATTGTGGGGCCAGCCGTTAGCGTAATGGCTATGTCACTGGACTCCCATGTAGTCGACCATGGTTCGTGTCCCAGACCCCGTGGCTTAAACTCACGCCGGGCGCGTGTGCATGCGTGCCCAAATCCCGAGAGGAGAATGGAGGAGAAGGGATTGCGGCGTGGCCATCCCCCCTGGGGGATGATTTCTCGCTTTCTATCTCTCTGTCTCTCTCTGTCTGGCTGGCGAGCGCATGCTCCCTATAGCAAAAACCTCTCAAAAAAAAAAATGGTTCATTGTATGAATATACCATAATTTATCCCCCCATTCCTATATTAAAAGTGCAAAAAGGGGCCCAGCCTAGGTGGAGTAGTCTATATTGTAGTGGACTGCAATACTTGAAGCCACATGGCCCACCGTGGATTCATGGGTTCAGATCCCTGAATCAGCCTGAAGGCATTGGGCCTGCATAGGTGTCTGGGATCCGGAGGAGCTAGAGGGCAGGAAAGGAGAGATCACAGCATGACAAGACCCTGCCGAGGGTGGCTTGCTCACTCTCTCTCTCTCTCATGAGCACATACTCTATATCATTTTAAAAGTTCAAAAACAATGCACAAAAAGGAAACTCCACCTTTTGAGGTAAGAACATTTTAACATTTCAAGATGATATAAATAAGAGTTGGAATTCATGAAACCAGAGGAATATTTTTCTTAGAAAGTGTTATGGTTTTTTTCCTTCCTCATCTATCACTGAGGGAAGGGAAAGAGATGTTCACCTGAAACCCAGCCCAGATCAGAGAGTATAAATAGGATTTCTACTCCTTACACCAGAGGATATCCAAAACTAAGGTCAGCCAACTGAATGGGAAGGAGGATGTGGAGTTAATGAAGCAAGTAGAAACCAGAAGCTTCCTAAGCCATATCCTTCCCCCTCCCAGTCCAGCCCATTCCTTGGCTTTTAGACCTAAAGTAAGCCAGATCTGACAAGATAAAAAGCAATTTGGGATGAAAATGTCAATTACTAAAATAAGACAATTATTGGAACCAGCAAGTGGTATGATGGTTAAGGCTCTGGACTCCCATATAGCTGACTGAGGTTCGAGTCCCAGACCCAGTGTCTTGAAGGTCATGCTGGGCACATGTGCTTGTGTGCCCAAAATCTCCAGAGGAGAATGTAAAAGAAGAGATTCCAGCATGGCCATCCTCTCTGAGGGGGTGATTTTTCACTTTCCCTCTCTCTGTCTCTCTCCAGCAAGTGTGTATTCCCTATGGTAAAAACAAACAAACAAAGGGCCAGCAGGTGGCATGGTAGTTAAGGTGCTGGACTTCCACATGGCTGACCACAGTTTGAGTGCCAGACCCAACAGCTTAAAAATAACACTGGGTGTGTGTGCATGCATGCCCAAACTCCTGAGAGAAGAATGGAGGAGAAGGGATTGCAACATGGCCAGCCCCCTTGGGGAGTGACTTCTCACTTTCCTTCTCTCTATCTCTCTGTCTCTCTCCAGCAAGCTCAGCTTCTCTATGGCAAAAAAATAAATAAATAATAAAAGAGAGAGAGAGAGAATTCTTATGATTTGATTGGCTGGCTTTTATTACATAAGAGTAATGACAAACATTATGGGACCTTCTCTGAGATTTCCTTCCAGAAGAAAAATAATGCCACTGAACCACTAGAGAAAAAATAAAGTTGTTCTGTGCTCCTATCCAGTTGAATTCTGTGAATATTCCATGAAATAATTACAATCTGTTGTTAAAATTTTGAAAATAGGAATATTGCCTATATTTTTCTAAGGCTTATGTTTAGTGTTTTAGTGTTTATAGCTTTAGGCTATAGCTAATGAAAAAAGAATCCAGAATTCCATCATCAGAATACCAACTCAACCGGGTTAGGACAGACTTATAGTCTCAGCAGACATAAACCACAAATGTTTGCCCATTTAAAACTCGGTAAGTTTCTTGCCTATCAAGTTTTTGTTGAAATCTCACCGCCTATTACATTTTATTCTAGACCAAAATGTTCAGATAGAAAGCAGATGTATAGCTTTTTTTTTTAATTTGCCAGAGAGCATGTATTAATACATTCACCAGAGAGAGACAGAGAAGGGAAGAGGGAGTAAGTATCCCCCAATGGGGTATGGTCATGCCACGATCCCTTCTCCATTCCTCTATCCTGTCAGGATTTGGGGCACACAAGCATACATGCTCAGAATTTTCCCAGGCCATTGGATCAGGGATTTGAACCATGGTTGGTCATGTGTAATCCACTTCCTTTAACCACCAGGCCATGGAGCTGGCCCCCAGAAGTATAACACTTCTATTTTCAAAAAGAGCCAGGTTTGCAGAAGTATCATTCAAAACTGCAAAATGTAGAGTACAAACTTTCAAAGTGACTTTTTTCTACTTTTTTATTAATGACTGTACAACCAATTAGGTTGTACTACAATGTAAGTATATTTAAATGTCTGGATGTCAGAAATTGTTAGGTGGATCATTGATCTATCTCATCTTTTGGTCATAGCCAGAATCATAATTGCTTTTTCATTATTATTAAAATATGAGTTTATTAATGTGCAAAAAAGTTTTAATCCATGCATAATTTTTCCATAATACACATTTATAAAAATATCAAATCTCTCCTTGTGAAATGTAACAAGTTAATGGCAGATGGTTGGGTGGTTTACTAAAGAGATTTCACTAGGAAATTAACCACCATAACTGTTTAGAAATGTCTTTCTCATCAGTAAAGATGGAGAATTCCACTTGCCACCTCCTGCTTCTTTTTGAAAACATACTCCTCCATATCAAAGATACTTTATATTGTAACTGCAAAGCACTGTGGGAGGAATTGGACCTTCCAACCAATGCCAGGGCTTCAGTGATGTATTTCTTTTTTTTGTTTGTTTGTTTTTTGTTTTGTTTTGTTTTCTGTTTTTTGGGGTTTTTTGGTTTTTTTTTTTTGAGAGAGATTTTCGCTATAGGGCACGTGCGCTCGCCAGACAGACAGAGAGAGAGACATAGAGACAGAAAGCGAGAAATCACCCCCCAGGGGGGATGGTCACGCTGCAATCCTTTCTCCTCCATTCTCCTCTCGGGATCTTGGGCACGCACGCACACGCGCCCGGCGTGAGTTTTAAGCCACCGGGTCTGGGACACGAACCACGGTCGACTACGTGGGAGTCCAGCGACATAGCCATTACGCTAACTGCTGGTTCCCAAGTGATGTATTTCTTCAAGTGCCGCTCAGTACACCCTGTAAAGAAGAAACAGATGTAAGGGATAATTGATAATTTGCTTTGAAAAAAATAGAAGAAGCCTGAAATTAAAACTTGGATGCCAAATTTCATGGCTTGTAAATTCCATTACCACATTCATTATCTCCTTTACTCATGATACATGCATTTAATAAGCAATTACTGTATGCCGGAATTATACCCTTGGAAATTCAAAAGAAGAGCACACATTTTATTCAGGAAGTGAGACTTGTGTACATGAAATAAATAATGTATTGGACTTAAGGTAAACCTGCAAGTAAGCAGTAGAGTCCAGAACTATCTCCTCTGTTTCCAAATTCTCAATTCCTGATGTAAGAATTCCGTTTCTGCTCTACTACCTGTCTTGGTAAGCCATTACCTGACTACTGATAATCATGCCCCTCTTAGATGGCATTCCATCTATCAGGGACCAAGGGTACTTTCCAAGCCAAAGAATTATTGACCCTTTGGAATGGATCCTGAACTTTAGCTGTGAACTAGTGCTTTCAGAGACTTCAAATGACGATTTTCTGCTGAGACTTCTTCCTCACTTATTTCTGGCGGGTAGTGTTACCTGTCTCTTTGTCTCCAGTTCTCTCTGTCTTTCTGTGTCTCCCTGAGTCTTCTAATTTTTTAAATGTTTTTGTTTGTTTGTTTGTTTTTTAGGTAAAGTATTCTCTGGGCTTTCAAGCCCCTTTATTGTGTTAATAGGTGCCTCTCCCCTTCCATTTAGGAAAGGCTCAAACCCAGGCCCAACTCCACATGGATCCTGAACTTCAGCTGTGAACTTTTAATTTTTGCATTTTAATATTAAAATCTATAGTTTTTTATTATCCTTTTTTCTTCTTATTTTATGTTTTCTTCTTTCCTTTTCTTTAATTCTTTTCTTTTTTTTTTTTTTAATCTTTACTAGGGACCAGCAGTTAGCGTAATGGCTATGTTGCTGGACTCCCATGTAGTCGACCGTGGTTTGCGTCCCAGACCCAGTGGCTTAACACTCACGCCGGGCGCGTGTGCACGTGTGCCCAAGACCCTGAGAGGAGAATGGAGAAGGGACTGTGGCGTGGCCATCCCCCCAGGGGGTAATTTCTCGCTTTCTATCTCTCTGTCTCTCTCTGTCTGTCTGGTGAGCACACATGCCCTATAGCAAAAAACCTCTCCAAAAAAATAAAAAATCTGTACTCATTTGCTTCTCAGCCTCTGCTCACTAAGTGTCTAGACAGGTCCAAGTGAACAGAATCTATACATCTGAATACAGTTAGGGTCAGAATATTCCTCTATTCCCACTGATTCTGATGCACAAAGTGTGAGAATGGAACAGAAGAGAGATTGCAGATCACTTCATCCTGCACACCTCTGAACACTCAGACTGAACTTCAAGAATTAGAAGAAATGCACCATCCACCTGATGACTAGAGATCACCACAGAGTCACAAGAAATATGGAAAAACAAGAAAATACCTCTCCTCCAAGGAAAAATAAGTCCTCTTCATCCTCAGACAGTATGATTAAATTCATGGAAATGTCTGATGAAGAATTTAGAATTTTCATGGTGACAAAGCTCACAGAGATCAAAGAGAAGAGAGACAATGAACTGCTGAAGAGGCAGGGGAAAAAAGCTGATGAGCTTCAGGAGGTGAGGAAATTCTTGTAAGATCTAAAAGAGGAATTACACACTTTAAAAAGAATCAAATGGGGACCAGCAGTTAGAGTAATGGCTATGTCGCTGGGCTCCCATGTAATCTATCACAGTTCGAGTCCCGGACCCAGTGGCTTAAACTCACGCCAGGCATGTGTGCATGCATGCCCAAGATCCCGAGAGGAGAATGGAGGAGAAGGGATTGTGGCGTGGCCATCCCCCCTGGGAGGTGATTTCTCACTTTCTATCTCTCTGTCTCTGTCTGTCTGGTGAGCAAATGTACCCTATAGCAAAAACCTCTCAAAAAAAAAAAAAAAAAAAAGAATCAAATATACCTGTTTGAGATGAAGACTATAATACAGGAAGTCAAAACCTCCCTTGAAAGTACTCAAAGCAGACTAGATCACACTGAAAATCAAATCTCAGCTGTAGATGTTAGAATTACTGGCCTAGAAAAACCCACCATGAAGACTAAGAAAATTGTCCAAAAACATGAGAATACTATATGAGAAATACTAGATACCATCAAACGTCCAAACATCTGGGTAACTGGTATCCCAGAAGGGGGAGAGACACATAAGGGCATTGACAATCTATTCCATGAAATCCTGGAAGAAAACTTTCCAAACCTAGAGAAGCATTCAAAGATCCAGTCCCAAGAAATACAAAGGACCCCAAATAGAATCAACCCAAGAAGATCTTCTCCAAGATACATTATAGCCAGATTGAGCAAAACCACAGACAAAGATAAGATACTGAGATTGACAAGAGAGAAGCAGCAAGTTACCTACAAAGGATATCCCATCAGGCTGACAGCAGATCTCTCATCAGAAACAATGCAAGTGAGGAAAGAATGGGAAAATATATTCAAAGTGTTAAGGGAAAAGCAATTGCAACCATGGATACTATACCCAGCAAGATTATCCTTCATATGGAAAGAAAAGACAAGAATATTCTCAGATAAACAAAATCTGAAAGAATTTACCAATGCCAGACCAGATCTCCAAGAAATTCTGCAGGGAGTGTTATACCAGGAAAATTAAATATAGTCACACAGGAATAAGACTTCAAAAACTAAGAAAATGGCCAACTTAATCGTGGGGACAAGTCTGGAGTTGAATATTATATCCCAGAATTTAATTGGGAAAATTAAATCACAACAAAAGATAAAGTACATGAGACTGAACTGGTGAAACAGAATTTGATGACTTTTGACTAAAACACTGTTGTTTTTTTCTAGGCTTTGTTTTCTGATTTTAAGGATTTTTGTCTTGTCTCGAGCTGCCGATAGGTTCATGTACCTACTATTTGAACAGCATCCCAACCTGTTTCCTGGCTTTAAGTTTTAAGCATATTTCCTTAGCATTTCTTTGATTTATTAAAGTTAAATCTGCTTTTCTTGAAATTGAAAAATATAGTAAAAAAAATACATAATTAATGACCATAGTAAACTATATAGCATCAGCTAGGTGCTACCTTATAGTGTATTCATTCTACACAGAGTTTCCTGCCTTAAGTCAGACATGTATTCAGATATAGATATAGATATAAATATAGATATAATCAGCAGAGCTTGCTATTGAAAGTAGTTAGATTATTTAAGAAATTTTGTGAATCAATAAAATGTGGGGGAAAAAAGGAATGGAAAACAACTGTGGATACCTGAGATAATGTGGGAGGAGCATGGGAAATGGCAGAGGGTGAGAAATAGGGGGGAAAAAAAAAAAATATATATATATATACATATATATATATATATGAAACTAGAAATGGAAAAGTATTGATGATAACATGTATGATTAAGCTACTATGCAGCATCTTCTGTATGGGAAATTACATTTCGTATGTTGTGACAATGCTCAGTGAATAAATATAAATTAATTAATTAAAAAATAAGAAATAAAAAAGATTAGAAAAAAAGAATTATTGACCCTTTAGTAAATCCGAGTTCTAGTACCCATGGTGATGACTTCTACTACTATGGTGCACCCACTTCAAGCATTTCAGCTCTTCCTTTGGAAACTAGGATTCTCAAGTGGCATCTTGAGGGGACAACAATGACCTCATTGCTCCTTACTCACCTTCCATGAAGTGAGTGCCAAACACTTTTCACATTTATTTCTTTTCTTTTTCTTTTCTAAAGTATGCTATAGGATGTGTGTGCTTGCCAGAGAGAGACACAGAGAGAGAGAGAGAGTGAAAGAGACAGAAATCACCCCCCAGGGGGATGGCTACACCACAATCCCTTCTTCTCCATTGTCCTCTTGGGATTTGGGGCATGCACTCATGTACACGCACCCAGTATGATTTTCAAGCCACTGGGTCCAGGACTTAACTACCATGGCATCTGCTGGCCCTCACATTCATTTCTAAGGTTTCAAATCTGTTTCTCTAACATTTATATTAGACCAATTTAAATTGAGATGGTTTTGAGAGTAAAATGGGATGCTATGACTAATTATGCTGGAACAATATGCATAAGCTGTAGCCAACCTAGGAAAACCATGATATATGGTCATGCTACCTATGAGACATGTATGTATTAGGTTGTTAGGAAAGTCATGATGTGTTTTTCTATGCAAAAATATGTCATAACTTTCCTGATGACATAATAAAACAAAAAGGAAAGAAGACTGGAAAAAAATGCTGAGAGCAATGAAAATTTTAGTCAGCCTTGCTACAACTCATTATCCAACAACATAGTTCCTTTGTATGAGCTGACATTGTGTGCTATACACAAAACCTTTTAACGAAACAATGAGACCTAATGTTTGAATATTCTTAGACTACTTGGAAACAAAATTAGGCCAAATAAACAGACTCATTTGAGTTTCAAAAAAAAAAATTCACATATGTCTTTCAACCCAGAAATTCCACTTCTAAAAAATTGCCCAATGAAATACTTATAGGTATGTGCAAATATTTGGCTATAAACTAGTTCATCCAGCAGGACCTAAAGATAATGAAACCCTAATTTTCCAAAATAACGACTTAAATTAGATACATTATCATATCCATACAAGAAAATTCTATACAGTCATTAAAAATAACAACATGGGTAAATGCTTAATAGCATGGGAAGATGTTCTCACTATATAAACCTTTCTGAAACAAGTTATAACATCCAGCGTTTAGATCCTGTTTCATTTTTATTTTTTAACTATTCACTGAATTATATATTATTTCTAGTTAAAATAAGTTTCTTTCTCTTCAAAATGAAAAATCAGGAATTATTTTATTAATACAACATCAACAAGAAAATGAATTTATAGCTGATTTAAAATTTTTCTTCTTTTGGCTTGTCTGTATTTTGAGAATATTTTATAAATACATACTAAAAAATTATTACCGTAACATTATAGAGAATGAATTGCAAATGGCAATAGACTTGTGGCCAAAACTCTGCCTTCTGATCACAGGGTGAGTTGGCAGAAGTGTAAGGTAGACAAGCCCTACCTCCATCTTTAAAACAACAGTCATTCATGAAGTTGGCTTCATCCTCAAAAACAGCAGTGCAAAGGCTGAGGCAGTTGAATAAACTGTCTGGATGCTCATTCTGGCACTCAAGCTATCTCCTGAGGTCAAGGAACTGACCTAAATGAGCAAATTATAAGACCCTTCATAAAGTATTGACCACTGAAGAATTTAAATCTTCCGAATGTTTCAGGAAAGCAGTCCCCAAGGTTCACTCTGAGGACATCCCCGTGATAAATAGGGCTCAGACAGAACAAAGGATATAGGCCACTAATGATATCCTTTCAGGAGGGAAGTTAAAGTTTGGGGAATTGTCAGATACATAATTTCTCCCATAGTTTAATTACACTTGCAAATTGGTTTTAAGAAATAAAGGGGTAGGTCTTTGGCCACTAAAGTGAATTCACCCTATTGTTCAGTTTATTGAAAACTGAATTATCATATAATTAAATTCTGAAATAGGCTACAGAAGTACTATAAAGGTATAGACTGCAAAGTAAAAACTAAAATAGGCTTGTGACTAAGGAAGTTGATGACAGTGTTTTGTTCACAAATGACCATTATCACTTGTAGGCAGGAACTGAGTTCATTTCACACTGAATTCAGTCAATATTTCCTTTCTCCATACCTCACTCTGTGGGTGCCTTTTCATAGAAAGGAAAATGTGAGTAGGTCAATATGTCACTGAAGCAAACTTCATATTTACATAAACGTGGGTTCAAATCAGAGCCTTTTCTTTCGTAAAGACCAAGCTACATTTAAGATGCGATTTAATTTACAAGCATGCAATTTACTCTCCACTTGCTAGACACACTTCTTATAAAGAGAGCACCACAAGTTACCTCTCCCTAGTTCCTAAGAACCCAGCAAAGGGGCCAGCAGATGGAATAATGGTTACCTCACTGGGCTCCCGTATGGCTGACCATGGTTCGAGTTCCGGACCCCGTGGCTTGAAACTCATGCCAGGTGCGTGTGCATGCGTCCCCAAAAATCCCAAGAGGAAAATGGAGGAGAAGGGATTGCAGTGTGGCCATCCTTCCTGGGGTGTGATTCTCACTTTCTGTCTGTCTCTGTCTCTCCAGCAAGCCCACAGGCCCTATAGCAAAACTCTCTCTTTAAAAAAAAAAGAACCAAGCAAAACAGGTTTTATAGTGGTGGTCTCACTATGGGGAAACATCTACTATAAGGGGGCCAATATCTTGGTTTGCCCATGATAGTTCCAGTTCGGGAAGTAAGAGTTAAGCTTCTTGGGTAAGCTCTCAGTCCCAGGAAAACCAGGATGTTGTTGGTGTACTCGCTATCCTTTGGTATAACTAACCTCACATCTTCTTTGACATGTCGTCACTTTGGGCAGATGACTCAAGCTCTCCTTCCTCGGTTTTCAAGTACATGCAAAATAACCCCTACCTAATGAGGTTGTAGTGAAGATTGGATGAGTTTTTATGTGTAAAGTCATTAAAATACATCTGGCCTTATTATTAATGAGCACTAAATGAACAGCATCATTATTACTATCAGGAAGATCATAGAAGTGATATTTCAACTGAGTCTGAAGGTATGAACAGAGTTCATTAAAAGGAGGGCATGGGAAGGGGAAAATGCAAAAAGATAGCCCACTTCCCGGGAAACTCATTTTACATGATCCCTCCCTTCTTCTTGAGAGCTCTGTTTTCCTTCCCTCTCCTTCAATAAACTCCCTGCTTTGCTATATCTAAAGTAGAAGAAGCAGAAGAAGTAGAGAAAGAAAGAAAGAAAGAAAGAAAGAAAGAAAGAAAGAAAGAAAGAAAGAAAGAAAGAAAGAAAGAGAAAAGAGAGAGAGAGAAAGAAAGAAAAGAAAGAAAGAGAAAGAGAAAGAGAGAAAGAAGGAAGGAAGGAAGGAAGGAAGGAAGGAAGGAAGGAAGGAAGGAAGGAAGGAAGAAAGAAAGAAAGAAAGAAAGAAAGAAAGAAAGAAAGAAAGAAAGAAAGAAAGAAAGAAAGAAAGAAAGAAAGAAAGAAAGAAAGAAAAAGAGAAGGGGGAAAGGGGGTATATAGAAATAAAGCAAGATATTTACTTAAAAGCAAACTATGGAAAAATGGAATAATGCCAACACCCAAAAAATAAAAATTTGCTTTCTCTAATTACTTTTAACAACTGGATTTGCCCTCAAATGCAACTCCTATTACTCATGTATTTCTGGGAAGTATTTATTACGAACTGAGATCTGACCTTTAATAAAACATTGAACTGACAAGCAAACCAAGTTTTGTTTATTGAAATAGAAGGAGGTCAAGAAGTGCTAAACATTAAAAGGGGATTGATTCTTGTTTATATCTTGCCTTTTATGTTTTGTTGGAAGAAAATGATATCAAAGGCTGTCAATCCAGCCTTTTGCTGTTGCAAAAATCAAAAGAAAAATTAGCCTAGGATTTTTATTGCAGTAAATAAAGCCATGGTAACTTCAAATTAGCTGAAGTGTCAAATATAATTTTCTCATATTACACATAAATATAAATACGAACTTTTGTGTCATTATTAAGTCACAGAGCCTTTAGCAGTATAAAATGTATTTACATCATTGAAAAAATAATGCAAGAGAACTCTTTTGAGTTTGGGAAAATTTTTGAAAACTTTTGATAATGGAAATCTTTAAGCACCAGCAAAAAGGAAAAACAAGTAATATAATAAATCCTCACATACTTATCCCCCATATTCAACAAAATATCAATATTTTGTCATCTTTATTTCATTTTCTCACACACAACACACACATACACACACAAGTTTTCTTTTTGCTGGAGTATCTTAAACATAATCATAGACATTATGTCATTACACTGTAAATATTTCAGCTTGTGTCTCTATATAAGCATTATGTGTAACCCAAAGCCATGACATTAACCCACCTAACAAAATTAGCAACAATTTTTAATGTCCTCTCATAATTAGTCTAAATACAATTTTTCCATTGGTCTCAAATGTCATTTTTTTTTAGAGAGAGATTCTTTTGCTATAGGGCGAGTATGCTCACCAGAGAGACAGAGAGAGACAGAAAGTGAAAAATCACCCTCAGGAGGCAGGGCCATGCCACATACCTTCTCCTCCCTTCTCCTCTAGGGATTTTGAGCATGCATGCACATGTGCCCGGCCTGAATTTTAAGCCATCAGATCCAGGACTCAAATGACAGTCAACCACGTGGGAGCCCAGCAACACAAACACTACACAATCTGCTGGTCCCTCAAAATGTCATTTTTTAAGTTTTAACCTCTTTTTTTTTTAATTCTCTCACAACAACTTTGTTGGATAAGTGTGGATATTTGTCCCAAAGATCACAGCATAGTTTGGATTTTAATGATTACTTCCTCATAATCTCATTTAACTTGCTCTTCTCTTCCCATAGTTTATTTTTCATAAACCACAGACAGATCTTGAGGCTTGATTCAATTCAGTTTCAATTATATATCATGATGAGGCACTCAATGTCTGATTGTTCTGTTTTTAATGCTGTGAGGATGATCGTTGAGTTTATAGGCTTGTCAACTCAATCCTTTCATTATGAAGTTATCAACCTTTCACCTAATGTTTGATATTTCTTAATGGTCGTTGGCTACATGGCTTATTTTTTTGATGCTTGCAAAATAGTGATTTTTCTCATTTTGTTTTTCATTAGCTAAAATGTTTCTACCAAAAGAAACTTTCCTTCATAAACTATTATTTACCCTCTCATACCATTTATACAGGAAAGAAAGAATAAAAGCTTGCTTCTACCACTTTATCAATTTTCAGCTTAATTTGTTGGAGCAAATTCCAGAGACAATAACTTTTTAACTCTCATTATGAACTCATATATTTCACTTAATTGCCATTATATTTCTTTTTGATACTCAAGGTGTTCCATCTTGGTTCTATATCCTTCTGACAAAGAGTAGATAACCACTGTACTATGATGTCAGCCCAACTGGTCTTCCAGTAATGAGTTGTTTCTGTTCGTTTGCTATTAAAATACGCTAATAGAATTAGCCATGTCCATATATTTTGAAGTTTTTGTGTGGGACTATTTAATTGGATGAATTTAACCAACTCCAAAGCCCATCTGACATACTGAATATGTTACTTGATTAATAAGTAAGTGATTGGAAGTGTTAATACCATAATCATCTTAATGTTTGTGATTCACAATAAAAAATCATAATCATGTTTGTTCATTTTATCATTATACAAACACCCACACCCATGAAAGCAAATGAACACAGCATTATAGTGTTAGTGAACATAAGTGGTCACTGGATATTCCTCTTTCTTTAGCATTCATAAAGCAGGTTGGTGTTATATCATCAGTTCCCCTAATGATTGAGCTGAAACATGAGCTTTATAACAACATTCTTTGGATCGTTGCATAGGGCCAGCACTTGAATGTTGTACAGTAATTTCCCACGTTAACAGTAGAGGTGATCCTAGAGTAAAGTAGTCGTCAGAATGATAATACTCTGCTTGACCACTAAGAAAATAAGTTCAGAGCCAGCTGATGATGTGGTGGTTAAGGTGCTGGATTACCACATGACTGATCATGGTTTGAGTCCTAGACCCAGCAGCTTAAAAATGCCTCCAGGTGCATGTATGTGCCTGTGTGTGTGTGCCCAAAATCCCAAGAGGAAAATGGAGAAGGGATTGCGGTGTGGCCATCCGCCCTGGGGGATGGTTTCTCACTTTCCCTCTCTCTGTCTCTCTCAGTTTCTCTCTGGCAAGTACACACGTCCTATGGTATAAACCTACAAAAAGAAAGAAAGAAAGAAAGAAAGAAAGAAAGAAAGAAAGAAAGAAAGAAAAAGAAAGAAAGAAAGAAAGAAAGAAGAAAGAAAGAAAAAGGAAGAAAGGAAGGAAAAGAACTTCTATCATTGTAAAGTAGACATAGTATGACCCTGAGTTCACAAACCTAAGTTAAATCTTGGCTGTACCACTTAGAAGCTCTTACACTTGGGGTAGTATAGGAAGTGGAGGTCAAAGATATCCTTATCTGATGGTGACCCTCAGACCTGGTTTGCCATGTCTTTGGTCCACTGCCACTGGAACTCTTTGTAATTAAAACCTTTGCAGGCTGCCAGCTTAGGTGGAATTCAAAGGGCATATATAATAGATACATGGTGGTGGAGGAGGGAAGTTTTGTTCTTACTGTTTTCAGATGTAGCAACTCATAGAAAAGCCAACTGAAACTGTATTCAATGCAAGGTGGACATGGATGGAAGGTCACTGAGAATCCAGATGTCCCTCCATCATTTATGATTTTCGTATATTTCACAGGGTAGAGGAGTTAAGATTTATGTTCCCCAAAGAGAAACCATACTTATCTAGGGCTTTGAAAAAGCTCAACGTGTTTTTACAAAAAGAACATTACAGATGTTATGCTAGCATTTTGCTACAAACCATAGGTGTACCTATTGCCTAGGGAATTAATAATTTTGGTAGCTAGATACAGAAGTAACTGGAAGACAAATGATCCAGAATCTACATTCAGCTGTTAGAAAAGGATGACTTTATGTGACAAACAAGTTATTTGGATTTTTTTTTTTTTTTTTTTTTTGGTTTGTCAATTGGATCAGGTTGTACCATCTCAAAAACCTGTTGCCAAGCAACAGATAAAGCTTCCACTGGACCATGAACGATCCAGCTTAATAAATCTTTTAGCTAAAACCTCTTTCTTTGGAGATTATTTTCCCCAACACTCCCCAGGTATATAACCTGTAAGGTAGGAGATTTTAGCTCCACATTTTATTGTCCAAGATGCAAATTCCAATTGTATGATGTGATGGTTGACATTTCATTAGCCTTTAAAGGAACTCAAGCAGAGACCCAGTGGGAAGGTAGGCAGGCTCCGTTCTCAGATGTTTTCTGTGATTCATATTCTGGTGGGAGAAGAAACTCCAGAGATAACTGAAGATTAAAAACAGCATAAGTATTGGTTAAGACAAAGATACCTGGGTTTGAATTGCAGTTGCATTACTTAACAGCTCTGGACCTTAAGCAAAACGTTTAGATCTATCTGAAGAGTCTCAGTTTCCCCCTTTTGGCCGGAACCGCCATCTTCCAGTAATTAACCAAAATGACGAACACAAAGGGAAAGAGGAGAGGCACCCGACATATGTTCTCTAGGCCTTTTAGAAAACATGGAGTTGTTCCTTTGGCAACATATATGCGAATCTACAAGAAAGGTGATATTGTAGACATTAAGGGAATGGGTACTGTTCAAAAAGGAATGGCCCACCCATGTTACCATGGCAAATCTGGAAGAGTCTACAATGTTACCCAGCATGCTGCTGGCATTGTAGTGAACAAACAAGTTAAGGGCAAGATTCTTGCCAAGAGAATCAATGTGGGTATTGAGCATATTAAACATTCTAAGAGCAGAGATAGCTTCCTAAAACGTGTGAAGGAAAATGACCAGAAAAAGAAAGAAGCCAAAGAGAAAGGGACCTGGGTTCAACTGAAGCGCCAGCCTGCTCCACCCAGAGAAGCACACTGTGTGAGAACCAATGGAAAGGAGCCTGAGCTACTGGAACCTATTCCCTATGAATTCATGGCATGATGGGTGTTAAAAATAAACTAATCTGTAAAATGGCATTGTTAATAACAGAATGTGTCCCAAAGGTTTTTGAAATTATTAAATGATAAAAATACATATAAAATGCTAAGCAGCACACTCAGCATGCAAAAATACTAGATAAATGTTCGCTGGTAGTAGTTTTACACTCCAGGCACCTTCATTTCTTCCTTATTCTGGCCCACTGCTTCCAGTCTATGAGCCTCCTCCTTCTGAACTCCCATTTTCAGGTCATTGCACATCTGCCTTTTCCCAATGCTTGATCAACTGTTTAGTGAAGGGGAAAGAGCAAACAGCTTGAAATCATGAGACCTAGGTTCAATCTCAGCTTTATCTTGTATTCATCTATGACCTTATAAAAGGGGGAGAACTAAGCACATGCAGGTGTGGCATTCAGGATCTGAGCTCATTCATGTACCACATGAACCTGTGTGGATCTGAGAGAGGGATACAGGGAGCATTTGCCTATGGTGCTAAACCTATACTGTAATAATCATAGGGGACAGAACCCAGCCTCTGCTCAGATCCCTCCTCTGAATTAATGGAAGCTCCAATATCAGTGACCAGGTTCGTATCTGCTATGGTTTGAATGTGCCCCCTCCAGAATTCATGTGTTGCCAATGTGATAGTATTAAGATGTGGGGCCTTTAAGACATAATTATGCTATGAAGACTCCTCCCTCATTAATAGGATTAAAGTCCTTATAAAAGAGGCTTCGTCCAATGTTCGGATAGCTTGAGCCTGCCCTTCCGCTGTGTGAAGAAACAACAAGAATGCTCTCATCAGGTGCCTGTGCCTTGATCTTGGATTTCTCAGCCTTCAAAACTGTGAGGGAATAAGTTTATGTTCTTTAACTTACCCCATCTATGGTATTCTGTTATGGCAGTACAACAGACGGAAGTCCATGCCCTTGGCAGTAAGGCACCCTCCTTCCCAGACCTCCAGGATATTCTAGAGTACTCTATGTTTTCAGTTACTTGGTCAAGGACCTGATACAATTAGTGACTTTTTATGTGACGATCAATTGTGAAAATACTATATTCTACAAGTCTTAGGTATGTGCTGCATATCTAACTGACCTCTACCTCCCTCTGTTCTGTACGCAACACACACACAGCAGCCAAGCTACTCCATGTCCTCCACCCACCTAACCCCACTTCCCACACCAGGCCATTCCCCTGTTCATTCACTTCTAACTCCACAGTTCACACCACAGAAAGTCTGTCAGCTAACCTCCAGGGACAAAGTCCTCCAGACCCCAGTTCTATTCATCAAATCTTCAGTCTCCTTGAAATAGCACATTGATCAATGTAATATAAAGAAGAATATGATGATAATAAAAAAAAAAAACATAAAAAAAAAAAAGAAATAGCACATTGAAATGTGCATCTAGAAACATTGCAAGATACTTGCTACTCTTCAACAATGTAAACTAGTTCAATCAGGTTACCACCTAGTTGAGTGAAAAGAGACTAACAGACTGGATTCAAGTCCCGTTTGCCTCTTGCCAGCTGTAGGGTCTTGGGCAAAGATGGCAGGCAGACTCTGAGATGGCCCCAATAATCCTCACCTGCTGATATTCACACACTTGCATGTTCTCCCCTTAAGTATTTGCTGGACATAGTGACTTGCTTCTAACAAATCCAATTTAATACAGTCGATGGCATGTCAGTTACATGATTAGGTTACAAGAGATCATGACTTCTGTCTTGTTGTCTGACACTCTCTGTTGCCTTCTTAGTTTGCATGTTTTGGTGAAGCAAGTTTCCACACTGAAGAGGCCTGTGTGTTAGGAGCTTAGGGCAGCTTCCACCCAGCAGTAAGCCAGGAACTGAGGCCGTCAGTCCAACAACCTAGGCGGAACAGAATCCTGCCAACAACCACATGAGCTTGGACTGCATCCTTCCCAGGCTGAACCTTAAAATGATTCCAATCCAGCAAATGCCATAATTGCAGTTGAGAGGCTCTGAAGTAGAGGACCCATTTAAGCTGCACCTAGATTCCTGACCCACAAAAACCATCAGGTAATAGATGTGTATTGGCCAAAGTCGTTAAATACTGGGTAAATTGTTTATTACATAGCAGTAGATAATAAAGCAAGTCAGATCACCTCTCTAAACCTTAATGTCTCCATCTGTAAACTGGGTTTAAAAATGCCGTTCTTGGGACCAGCAGATGGCATAATGGCCATGTCGCTGGACTCCCATGTAGTCGACCGCAGTTCGAGTCCCAAACCCAGTGGCTTAAACTCACGCCAGGCGC